>CM059318.1:11970617-14370617 GCA_030340685.1 Protosalanx chinensis
AGAGAATGGTGACGCTCTTAACTGAACTGAGAGAACAAAAGCAAAGTGAACATGCAGAGGGGGCAGAGGGACAGAGATGGGCATGTGGCTGATAGCCATCTTGGGGAAGTCACCCTGATAAAGTGACCCCCTCCCCCCCCACTCCCCTCCCCCTCTTAATCAAATGAGTACTCTGCAGCTGGTGGGGCTGCGGCAAAAAGGGGGGTACAGGGGGTGGGCTTGAGGGATGGCGTGAAATTATTGCCTGCTGGTGTATATGTGACGCTGGGGGTTGGTGGGGGGATGGTAGGGGTGTGTGAATGAGGGAGGGAGGGGTGTAATATCATTGCCTGCTGGTGTATCTGTGATGTGGGGGTGTGTGTTGGGGGGGGTGGGGGCTCATTTAGATTTAGATTGGTTATGTGAGGAGAGAGCTGAAAGGCCAGCTCATGTTTATGCATGAATCCCAGAGCATAGTTCCTCGGCTGAGCTCCCAGTTAAAGGGACAGGGGCAGAAATCCGCACACGAGCACGGTTCTGTTTCACACGATAAGACCTCAGACCCAGCACCACACTGTCTGCTATCAGATTTCAATCTCTGTCTGTGTGTGTGTGTGTGTTATGCATATGCATGTCTGATCAGGTAGCATCGCTTGGTCGGCATCAACAGTGTCCATTTGTATTCGTTGACCCCTCTTTTCAACAAAGGTGTGATTTTTAATCATGACAGGTCACATCTGCCCAGAAAGCTCCGTCTGATTACTCTGCTGCTATACTTTCAGAATACACTTACTCTCAAACACACACACGGACATACATACACACACATACAGACACACACACACTCAGATATTACACTGTAGGACAGTAATCAGTAAATGTCTTTGAAGGAGAGTTTGTTCAGCACTTCATCAGGTATAAAGTGGTTTTTATTTGGAGATGTGGTCCCTATCCATCTTTTAAATGACTTTTTAATGGTCGTCAGGCCATACTAATCAATCATGAGAGAGCTTCACTGCTAGCTTCAAATAGACTCTATTTATAATAGGAACTTTCTGGAGCAGAAACAGATTCTCAGCACATGATTCCAGGGATATATGCTATATATCCATGTAGTTAAACAGTAAGAACGGGCTTTTTTAACGGAACATTCTCATATACTGTATTTATTGCCTTTCCCCAGTATCCTACATTGAGCTGGATGATAAGAGCAGTAAAACGCCTTTGGATTGTCTCTCTTTGTCCTCTAGTATGTATCCCCCCACACAGACTAGATGGAATCAGTCCATAAAGATGGTGTTTTTGTTGTCCTTTGTCACAACACTCATTTTTATGATTCTGTTCTGTGCTTTCCGTGACCCCTTCCATACAAGTACACCCACTCGTCTGACCCCTCCTCCCCCCCAACATCCACTCAGTAGTTTACATCCATAATGAGATACAAATACGCATCAGCAGGACTGTTCCTATGCCACGCGTCAATGTGTGAATATTACTCGCAGTTATTAGCTGAATTATGTTAATCTCTACACTCTCTGCCCACAGACAACAGAATCCCCATCACGGGGGGTGCACTCGTGTGTGTGTGTGTGTGCGCGTGTGTGCGCACACGTGTGTGTCAGCTTTGAGCGACTGCCATGTTGTTCAGCTGATCTGCATGTGAAAGGCCTCGCTAATTACATCACTTATGCTAAAGAGAATCACGCACATCTTCACGTACACAGACAGAGAAGTGGAGGGTCGCAAAGCCAACGGGAGATGCGCCTCGTCTGAGAGGAAATCTCTTCCACTCTTGCCCTCGCAAAAGGAGGCAGCACCTCTAGTCACTCAGGAAGGCATTTGGAAAAAGTCCCATTACATTATTCATTTAGGTCAATGGAATGTTTCGATAATCACAACCAGGTAATGAACATAGTGAATAGGTTATTGGTGGGTTTTCGCCCCTTTATTCAATGATTGTCCTCTCTTGGCCTGAGACATTGATAGGACCCCTGTTGGAATGACTGATCGAGTCTGACACATTTTAATTACGTCTAAATTAAATGAATCGGCTGGCAGACTATAAAACATTGCTGTTTAATAACGAGTCCCCTCCATTTGCCTTTTTTCCCCCCCTTCCTCATCCAATCCCATTTCAGCCGCCCGCACAAAATAACCTCTCTCTGTTTAATGATATGCAAATGAATTTGCATGAACCCCATGATCCCGTACGATGATTAAACTGAGATGACATTAGCTCCCTGCCGTGCTATGGCTGCAGTCAGTGTGTCTGTCTGTCCCCACATCTCCCCTATCTCCCCCCATCCACACACAGCTGGAAATCGGTGTTGATGTCTCCAGTCCATCACTAGATTATTCCTGCTACAGGCTTCACATCCAGCCAGAGAAACAGGCTTGGCTTCGTGTTCGACTGGTTGGGCTCTTCCATAGATGGCGGTGAAAGTGGAAACCAAAATAATGAAATTCAAATGAAGGTTTTGGTCTTTCCTTATTGATGAAGACATGTAGCATTACTACATCACATACTTTTTGGGAAGGGTTTGACGTAAAACCGAGGCAACACCACTCTGCTTGTAGAAGCAACCCCCCTCCCCCCTTCCCCCCTTCTTCTTCTTCTCTGTTTTCCCTCCTCCAACGCTCTCTTCATTGAGGTTTGAATCTGGCTCCGCCTCCTCTGTAGTTTATTGTACTCCATTTGCATAATGAAGCCCGCTCTTAATTAAGATCCCGCTGTAGTCTGACGCCAAGGATGAAGGGAGGACGAATAGGGGGAAGGAATGAGGGGAGGGTGGGCGGAGCTGGATGCTCCTTGGTTGCCAGAAAGAGACAATTAGCATATCCGCTCGTATCCAACTATGAGGCGCGATAAAAAAAAAAAAAACGTTGACGAGCGATTAAATCACTAATTATGATGGGCTGTTGGAATTAGTGCGTGTCTGTTAATTAGGCGTCGACGGGATGCCCAGACATGTCCCCGCCCCTGGTGCCTTCAGCAGTCTGACTGGCAGGAGACACCCTCATCCTGACAACAGCCCCCCCAACCCCCCCCCCCCAACCCCCCCCCCCCCCCCCCCCCACCCCCGCCCCCCTCTCCCTTTAAGTCTGGCAAGTCTGCAGAGTATCCCTTTAAGACCCATTCATTCCTGTCAGTGTGCATCAGTGCCAACTCCTCTTCTATCTCCACATCCTCTCTGGTACCTTCTTCCCTCTTCCCATCGCCTCCTCTCCTGGAAACAGAGCTCATGCAGCTGGTAGTCCGGATGACCGTCCATCTCCTTCCATCTCCATCTGTGCCCAGCTGTGCCATAGCATGAACAGCCGCAGGCTAGCTAGCCACGTTGGCACGGCGGCAATGCACGTCTCGTCCCGCTTGCCCACCGCGGACTCCGGTCGCGTTCGCCAGCCTGTTCGGAACGTTCCGCTACCGTGTGGTGTGTGGCATGGTTTCCTATAAGCATCTGGCAGTGCCCGTGGCTGTCTGTTAGCTTGACGTTGGCACTCTGCCACGTTCCTGTCAGGTTGTTTTTCTCCCCCTAGAAGAAATGCCATCGCAGAATCCATCGAGAGCGCCTTGGGAGCTCAAGACACCGTATGGGTAAGGGGAAGCGCGTTTATCTCGGTTTGGCACGATGCCATCTTTCTCTGTCCTCGCTGAACCTGAAAAGATGCCATAGCTGTGCCGCTGGCAACGGTTGCCCGGGCACCTTCCTCTGGCTCAGTGTCCAAAACAAACAAAGGTTGAGCGGTGCCAAGTTCTCCAAGGTGAGTCCGCTGTCTCTGCCGTCCGCTCCGAGGGCTCTGGTTGGCAACAACACCCGCAAGCTGGCACCGACGTGGGCAAGAAGCGGGACGGAGAAAAGGGAATGGCGGCGGCGGAGGATCCTTCTGCGTTGGCACCATTCCCGCTTGGCATCAACGGTTTCGCCGTACCCGACCACAAGCCTCCAATGATCCGCCGTACTCGTTCTATTCATCCCTCCATCCGCATTCTTCTCTTTCTCCATCCTTCTCCATCTCAACCTCGGATCTCTTTCCCTCTCTGAGTGGCCACTCTTGTCTGTCATGATGCTAGTGTAGCAGTGTGGAGGTCTGTCTATGGTCCTCTCTGTTCCCCTTCCTCTCTCTTATCCGCCTCGCCCCCTCGCCCGTGCCCATGCCCACCCCTGCTCCAGCCCTGACTGGATGGCACTGTGCCAACCTGCAGCTGCCATAGCTCTCATTTGTAGCTCATCTCTCGTTCGCCCTTCCCCCTGTCTCCATACCTCCCTGTTTGCTCGCCCTCCCTCTCCTCCCTGACTATGTTTTTTTCCTCCTCTCTCTCTCTCCCTATCTCTCCCTCCCTAACCATCTCTCGCTTCCGGACTCCCCTTAACTTGTGCATTTTCATCTGACATCTTTGCCAGATTATACTGGGCTTCTGACCCCTCTGTGAAACCCCTGTGTCTGGTCTTCTCATTATGGAGCCTCTACATCTCTAATCTGCTGGCTGAGGGAATGTCCTGTGTGTGTGTGTGCAGGTAATTACAGTAGAGCTGCCACAGCTCCAATGTGACTATTCTTATTCCACAGAGAGCTAGAGCCCTGAGTTGGTGGAAAACCCTTATGTTGTTTTAATTAACCAATCCCAGCCACCACATCCCCCCCCCCCCCCCCCCCCCCGTGTCCACTGCTAAGCTTCAGCTTTAGCTGGAACACAGAATGCTGCGATCACAGGCTAACCTCCTAGAAAAGATTTGGCACAACGCTGTCTTCCACCTGACGACACACAAAATATTGTGTTTCACCCGGAGGGAGAAAACGTTATTTTCACAGTAAACAAAGACCTGGCCATTTGGGCAGTAACAGAAACACTTTCATTAGTATACTGCATAATGCCGTGGGTATGCAAATGAGGTGTGAAATTTATGCAGGGAGTGAAATCCCCCCATTCTGCTCTCTGTTCTGCCTCTTCAGCCCTTAACCCTCTCCACTCAACATCCTCTTCTTTCACATGCTCTTTTCCCTCACTCTCCTTATCCACTAGACTTTTCTCCTCCTCGCCCCAAAGCTGTCAGGTTTGCCACTTGGTCCCCAGTCTAGCTTCTCTGCTGGCTTCGTCCTCGACGCCTCTCGTTCCATCTTCCATGTCGGAGCTCAGGAGTGGCCTTTCCAAACACGTTTTTTTTTTCTCATTGCCTGCGGACACGCTGTGTAAACAGCTGAGTGTTTGAACAAGGTTATGAACACGGAATTATCTACCCTCCTGCATGCGTGCGCATGTGTATGTTTGCGTGCGTGCATGTGTGTGGACTGTTAACGAATCCGCTGTGGTTCCGGGCCTTTCTGTGTTTCTCTCCGTTTCTGTGTTTGTGTGTTTGAGCGTGCTATCGTGTGTGGCCCTCATTTCGCGCTGATACAAATTCTGTGTGTGATGGGACCGTGTCAAGACACCCTGTGAGAAGCCTTACTGCTGTCTAAGATAAACACCTTTATTACCACCGGCTCCCTTGGCAATCACCATAGCAACACACCATGGCACCCACGTGAGGTGCATAGTAAGAATCTTCCCCGAGTCAGACTGAGAGACAGCCTCACATAACAGCCAACTGAATCAGAATGTTGCGGCAGCCGTCCTCCAATCATGTGGAAAACAGTGGTCACATCTGACTTGTTCAGATAGCTTTCTTTCAGGATCCATCCACCCAGGTACCACCTACACTAACTCTCTCTCTGTCTCTCTCTCTCTCTCTTTGTCTCTCTCACTATCTCTGTCTCTCACTCTCTTGCTGTCTCTCTCTCTTTCTCTCTGGTCTTGACTTTAACAGGTCCTGATGAACCACAGTCAATGATTCTAATGAGCTATCGATCACCGTGGGAAAACACAGCGACACAGAAGGAATGAGAGGACAGAGGGAGAGAGAGAGAGAGAGAGGAGGGGAGAGTGGGATAGAAGGATGTAAGGATCAAGAGAGAGAGAGAAAGGAAGATAGAAAAAGGGAGAGAGTATAAAAGAGACAAAGGGATAATCTGACAGAAATTAATACACACAATGGTGGACATGCAAGTCACTAAGCAGGACAGATGATCAATATCTGCCTGCATTTACATGATGTTACTTCCATTCTCTCAAATGTACTTCCACTGGCCGGACTGAAGACAATGCTTCAACCTCGACTAGAGGGAAAAGAGGAAAAGCTGTCTCAATGGCCTCTGAACAACACATGTCCTACTGCAGTTCGGTCTTGACAAAGCCCAGAAGCCATGAGAGAAGGAGTGACGTGGTGTTTCTATTTCTCTCGCTGTCCCCGATGTGGTACAGGCAGCCGGCTGGGGGGGGGGGGGGGGTCGCGTGTGCGTCGTGTGTGTGGTGTGTGGTGCGTCGTGTGTGTGTGGTGTGGGCTGCTGTTGCTGATAATGAAATGCAGCAGGGAACAAAGAGCTCGGGCCTTTATTCTCCTCTCTGCTGCTTCATTTCAGTCAGTCTGAGGGACTGTGTGTGCGTGTGTGTGTGTGCGTGTCTGTGTGTGCGTTTGTGTGTATTAGTCCCCTCCCCTCCTCCTGTTAGTATTCTGCATGGTAGATCCCCCTAATGTAATAACTGTGTCTGCATGTCTAATTTACAGCAGGAAAGAGTAAATAGCCTGTGGTTAATTACAGTATGTTTGTGTACATGTGTGTATTCTCCTTTGTATGTGTGTGTATGTGTGGTGTGTTCTTGGGAGGGGGGGTTGGCATGTATATGTGTGTGTCTTCATGCGCGTGGGTGTGTCAGAATGATTTATGAGTTGCAAATAGCTACACCAGTGGCCGTTTCTCCTCACTTAGTTTTTAATCTGTCTTTCCATTAATTTTCCTGGAGACGTTATTATGGTTTTCCTGGGTGCGCGCACAAGTGTGTGCATGTGAGTGCATCGTATACGCGTTAATGAGACATTGCTGTGGACATGTGCACCTTTTGGAAGGAATCAAGGTTTGGATTGTACATTGTGTGCTGTCGTTCCATCTCCTCACATCTCCTCTCTTCTCCGCTCCTCATCTCTCCTCTATGCTCCTCTCCATCCTCTCTCCCCCTCTCTTCTCGTCTCCACCACTCTCCAGAATCCTCTTTTTCCTCCTCCCACGAGAACCTCTCTGAGGACAGATCCTTATTGACAGTACATGGCAGCACATGGAAACAGCAGGTCAATCCGTTTAGCCCAGAGGCCGATTCACCAATTCACCAATTTGTCAGTGTTAGTTTGAGAAAGAAAAGCAGCTAATCTCTCCTCTCTGCTCTCTATTGATCACACACTTAGACTCCACTTCACTGTCTAAACACTATCGATCCCTTGCTCTCTCGTTCTCTTTTTTAACCTGCTACAGCTCACTCTCTCACTCACTTCTTCACATAAGACTGGGGTTCTCAGACAGTGCGGAGGTCTATGGTAGAGCTGGAAGATTCCCCTTCAGCAATGCCTAATGGTAGACTGGAACAGGAAATTAAATGCTACTGCAATGCAGTAGGCATATGTAGTACAGATTGGTTTCTTATACTGTTGGGTGAAACTAGTTCATGAAAGGACAAGCAGGGAACTTAAGCGAGAGGGATAGAAATGTTGGCATGACATTAAATACTTTCTGTTTTACGGCTATTCAAATTTGACTGGAATTCTACACCATCTTTCCCGAGACGTAAAGCCTTTTTTTCCAAGGATGGAAAAATTGATGGAAGAATTTTTGAGAACAGCCAGATGTTGTAATTTGTTAGACTGGCGAGACCCCTACTGGTGAAACAGTGATAGTGGAGATGCATTTTTTTCAACAAGGAAGTCTCGTCTACAGCAGATGATCTTGTTACTATTGCAACATCTTTGCATACGACCAATCTACCTCTTTGATTGGCCAGTCAATCCGTAGTTTTTGTTGTGCACTATTTATAATTAATCCGACCAAAGATCAGATACTTTAGTACCAGTAAAAATAACCCTAGTTCTCAAAACCTTGATGCTTATTTCAGGCATGGGACAGAAATACGCGAACTCGACACTGGTCTGATGTAAATAGCTGTCTGGTAGTAGAAGTCATTCTTTGCCGCTTACAAAACGCGCATGTGGAAGACTTGCGTAACTGAATCAGCTGTTGAGTAACAGATATGCAAATGTTGTTGTGTTCATTTCATAACAGTGAAATGAGCAGCATATGATTAGGATTATCCGTCGGAGAACGCATCGGATGAACTGCATATTCTGAGCTGCAGGAGACTTTGGCAAAAGCTGATCTTGGAAACATGTCTTCAGCAGACGGCGGCGGAGATACTCAGATCCTGGTTCGGCAGATGCTGAAGGAGCTCTTATCGGGTAGCGAGGATCCGCAGGGCTTCTTCGGTCTTTGTGTGTCCCTCATGGGACACCAAGCCACCCGTACACGGTTCTTGTCCCTCATCCAGCCACTGTCCTCGACACACAGCGCCCTACACTCCAGCCTCACCTCTATCTATGTGGAGTACTTCTCTGCGGTAGGACCAATGTCTGTGAAAGAGAAATAACATGACTGATAGTATTGTGTTGCTTTAAACATGGGCTGTTGCCTGTTGGCGTCCATTACTGAACTTTTCTTTCTTTCAGAACAGGATGAGAAGGCCATGTTAGAAGCTACTCGGTCTCTCTCCATGCTGGAGCACACAGACCGCCAGCAGAGGACTGTCAAACCTCCCTCATCACAGCCTGGAGCTCAGGGTTATAGACATTCCCAGACCAAGCCAGGAGCTCAGTGTCAAACCAGGCCTACCTCAGTGTCCCTTCCTCTGGTGGGGAGTTATGCAAAGGTGGTAGTGGCAGGCAGCCATGCACACACTCAGGGCTCTCAGACAACCCCACACAATGTAGCACATTGTTCTGTAGACTCACTAGAGTCCAAGCACGAAAAACCCAAAGATGATGTCACGACAGAAGAGGGACACGCGGACCAATCGGAGAATCCGAAGTGCTCCAGGAACTGGCGGCGGCGGAAAGGGTGTGGTCAGCAGGTGGTGGGTTTATCCTGCAACCCTTCAGCTCCTCCCCCTGTGCTGCTCTGGTACCGCAGGGATCTTCGTCTCTGTGACAACCCAGCTCTGATTGGCTCACTGGAGGTGGGCGCACCTGTCATTCCTGTTTTTATCTGGAGCCCTGAGGAGCAGGAGGGGCCAGGGGTTACTGTTGCGATGGGAGGAGCCTGTAAGTACATTAGTCAGTTATCAATTTTATAATTGTGTTTCCTTAATCTCAGATTCTTACTGTATAATGTTCTTTGTCTTTCGCTTCCTATCCAGCTAAATTCTGGCTCCACCAGGCGCTGGCCTGTCTCAATTCCTCTTTGGAGAACATCGGCAGCCATCTTGTCTTCCGGGAGGAGACAGGAGAGGGGTCGTCTCTGAAGGCACTCAGGGAACTCATTAAGGAAACAGGGGCGAGGACGGTTGTGGCTAGTGCCCTGTACGAACCCTGGTTGAAGGAGCGCGACGAGGAGGTGGTGTCCACTCTGTTGAAGGAGAAGGTGGAGTGTAGGATGTTCCATTCCTACTGTCTAAGGGAGCCCTACTCTGTCAGCACTCAGGGGGTGGGACTACGAGGTAGGTCAACACCACACACATGGGCTGACCGGGCAAGTGGAACTGGTGCTGCTGTCGTTAGTGCATGTTGCAATCGAATGGTAAATGGTCTCACGAGTTAGCCTAAAATACTTGTTGCTCCTCTGACCATTCCTGGTTCACTGTTGGCCCTCTAGGTATTGGTTCAGTGGCCCACTTCATGAGCTGCTGTGAGCAGAGCCCGGGTCCTGGCCGGGATGTTCCCCTGGACCCCCCCTCCACGCTGCCCTCCCCCTCCCTCTGGCCTCAGAGCTGCCCCCTTGACAAGCTGGGGCTGGCACGCATGCCACGCAGGAAGGATGGCACTGTGGTCAGTAACCAGACTCCCCCCCCCCCCCCCCCCCCCCCACACACACACACACTCATATATTAAAAAGGCATACACCCCATAACAGTGAGTAGATGGTGAGGACTGTGTTGCGTGTGTGTTTGTGTGTCCAGATTGACTGGGCAGCTAACATCCGTACCTCTTGGGACTTCAGTGAGGCGGGGGCCCAGGCACGACTAGAGGCCTTCTTGCATGACGGTGAGGTGCCCTTACACGAGGGATCAGCACGCTCATGAACTGTGCTGTCACTCTGCTGTTGACCTGTGTTTACCTGTCAGTGCTGTGGATCCTAACGAGCCTGTATGTGTCGGTGTCTGTCTCAGGTGTTTACAGGCGGAAGGAATCCTGCCGGGCGGACGCCTCCAACACCAGCTATTTGTCTCCCTACATCCACTTTGGCCAGCTCAGCCCACGCTGGCTGCTGTGGGACGCTAAGGAAGCCCGCTGCAGATCCCCCAAGTTCAAACGCAAGCTGGCATGGAGGGACATGGCCTACTGGCAGCTTACCATATTCCCAGACCTGCCCTGGGAGTCCCTTAGACCTCCATACAAGGCAAGGACGACCCAGAATACTTAGGAACAAAAATGAATCCCAAGATGTTTCTTGAAACATTGAACTGAAAGTGAACTCATATAACACTCCTTTAAGTATAAAATCCCTGCAGTTGGTCAGTTGTGCACTTGGCAGTTGCAGTTGGCCTTTCACAAACTTACTCCCTGGTTTCTGTCCAATCAGGCTCTGCGCTGGAGCAATGAACGTGGCCACCTGAGGGCGTGGCAGCGAGGGAGGACAGGCTACCCTCTGGTGGATGCAGCCATGAGACAGTTGTGGGCGACCGGCTGGATGAACAACCACATGAGACACGTGGTGGCTTCGTTCCTCATAGCCTACCTCCACCTGCCCTGGCAAGAGGGCTACCGCTGGTTCCAGGTGAATTGTCTCCTTCTAGTGGTAATGTAGTGTCAGTACAAGCCAATCACCATAAGTATAAGTCAGTGGTCTCAATCTCGTACCATTGCGGGCCAAGAGACTGCAGGTTTGAGAGCACTGCTATACATAGTGTCTAAACAGCTGTGTTTGTGCAGGACACCCTAGTGGATGCAGATGTTGCCATAGATGCCATGATGTGGCAGAATGGAGGCATGTGCGGACTGGACCACTGGAAATTGGTCATGCACCCTGTTTCTGCGGCGATGACCTGCGACCCCAGTGGACACTATGTGAGAAAGTGGTGTCCTGAGCTGGCAAAGCTGCCTGATGAGCTCATCCACAAACCCTGGGCTTGTCCAGCTTCCATGCTGCGCCGTGCGGGTAAGACGAGTCAACATGGAATCATGAAGTAACATTACATGCACATGGGGCCAAACACAATCAACTCTCATATTTGAGCTTGTGCCTGTAGATTATCTTTGACCTAGAAAACTCTCTTTTTGCTCCCTGAGCAGGTGTGGTGTTTGGTCAGTCTTACCCAGACCGTGTGGTAGAAGACCTGGAGGACAGGAGGAACCGCTCACGACAAGATGTGGCCCTTGTAAGGAAGCGCTTTGGCGAATACGTAGACCCCCAGTCAGGATGTGACCTCATCCCTCTGCCCCAGCGCCTGCTCACCGATGCCCTAGGCGTTTCTGAGGATGAGGTCTTCAACCACGGGAAGCAGTTCCTAATGCCGGTCATCACACGAATGGAGTTCAAGCACCAATCAGATGATCCAGATTCCGACGCTGCCTCAAACCCATAGAACGCTGTTTTAAAGGGATATGTGAGCCGCAAGCAGGACGAAACCATCGCTTCCCTCAACCAAAGAGATTTCATGGCCAGTGTGATGAACGAGGGAACAGAGAGGAGGGAGAGGCTTGAGAGGAACCATCGGAAGATGGAGGGGCTCCCTCCCCCCTCAGTGGCCCGAGGAAGGGCTAGGCCGACTCCCACAGACAAGGACAGGTCCTCGACTGTGCCAGGGGGGGTCAGCACTACACACAGATGAGCCCTGAAGTCAGGAGTGAAAGCTCAGATCTGCAGGTTGAATCCAGAGATTCACCTGGAGTTTAGGGGTGTAGGTTAGTTTTCAAACGTGGGCAAAACATATTTATGACTCGGGATTCAGCTGTTGATAACTGCAATTTCCCAACTGCAGGACAAATAAAGGATTATTTTATCTTAAATAAAGGATTCTTTTATTTTAAATAAAGGATTCTTTTATTTTAAATAAATGATTCTTTTATTTTAAATAAAGTATTATTTTATTTTAAATAAAGTATTATTTTATTTTAAATAAAGTATTATTTTATTTTAAATAAAGTATTATTTTATTTTAAATAAAGGATTATTTTATTTTAAATAAAGGATTATTTTATTTTAAATAAAGGATTATTTTATTTTAAATAAAGGATTATTTTATTTTAAATAAAGGATTATTTTATTTTAAATAAAGGATTATTTTACTTTAAATAAAGGATTCTTTTACTTTAAATAAAGGATTCTTTTATTTTAAATAAAGGATTCTTTTATTTTAAATAAAGGATTCTTTTATTTTAAATAAAGGATTCTTTTATTTTAAATAAAGGATTCTTTTATTTTAAATAAACTTTTCTTAGTAAAAAGTGTGTAGGGGGTAGGGCAGATTTGCTGTTTTTAAAAGCAGGTGGGACATGTAACTCCTGCTATAGGCCTTAACAATCTTATTTTCAGGTTTATAATAGGGCTGTATATCGATAACGGAAGTGTTTTAAAATCTTTGACCAGAGGTGCTACAAGGACAAGTTGCTGCTCACATTATTTTGTACTGGGACTTAATAGTTTTGTCTAGTTAAAATAGTTAATAGTCTTAATGTTTTTATTCAAACTGTTCTCCGGTGCTAGAACTACAGGAATTTATCTTCTCAGGTCAAATCAAAGCTGCATTATGAATGATGACGTTTTTAATGGGAGAGTTTATTTTCATTATACTGGTCTCACATCCCTACTGTTGTGACAGTACATGCAGTACCAGCTCAGTTAGCAACAAGAACCAAAGTGCTTTCACAGTGTTTCCCCACCCCCCATCCACACCCCCAGATGGGTCGGTCCAGACAGGTCATACTAAGAACTCTTGAGTTATAAGTCACACATCAGTGATACGGACACGGAATCACTCCTCTCCTAGGGCAACATCTGGACCCATTCATGCAGTCATTGGCATCCCTGTATCAACTGTAGAGTGAGGGTCGCTAACATTCATAAGACTATCATACGGCTGAGTCCATGACTAAGAGCTCTGCTGGCATTGCAGTGTGAAGGCTCCGGCTTTGCTCTGTTGTCCGGATGTGACACAGGAGGTGGCAGGGGGAGGTGGAGGGGCAGGAGAGGGCCAGGCTAGTCCTCGATGGAGCGGATGTAGCGCTCGTACGCTTTCTCATCCATCAGCGCGTCCAGCTCAGCTGGGTTGTCAATGGTCATCTTCACCAACCAGCCTATAATAATAATAATAATAATAATAGGGATATATCAGGGGTCATTACTAGAGATCTGATACTCAGGACAGAGAACCACCTCAAAGACAAAAAGTGAATTCCAAGACAGCGTGTTGTGTGCCACCTCACCGTCTTCATAACAGGACTTATTCACCAAGCCAGGCCGGTCTGCCAGCAGCGTGTTGACCTCAGTCACCTCTCCAGTCAATGGGGAGTACAGCTCACTGGCAGCTTTCACACTCTCCAGCGCACCAAACTCATCTATGCAGATCAGGCCAGGTTAGGTCAGATGATAAGGGCAAGTTAATATAACATAAGTAAGAAAAGGGTATGACATGTTTTGTTAGATTTATTGTTCTTACCTTGCTGGTTGAGTTTCGTGCCCACCTCAGGCAGACCACAGTAGACTACATCTCCCAGAGCCTCCTGCGTTGCAAAAAAGGGGAGTCAAGGCTTGGTATATGTCATCAGCAGATGCGCACAAGTACAGTGAAATATAGACAGTCTATGTCAAATGTAATCAGAGAAAAACGGCATGGATTTCCTACCTGTGCAAAATTGCTAATCCCGACTGCACCCACTCCATCGCCCACTTTAATCCATTCGTGCTTGTCTCTGAATTTTAGGGCTGTGGAATTAAGTAGATTAAAAAGATAAACGCAGGAAATTTATTCGACAGTCTGCCTGTGTTGTATGCAGCTCCTATCCAGCGGGATGCTAACATGCTATCGCCCCGTTTCATCATATCCACAAGAACATACCTGTCGATAGTCGGATGGCAGTCGCAACAGATCGTTGTATGCATGTTCGTGGTGCCAACCGAGAGGGCAAAAACGGTGCCGAGCGGATCAGTAAGGGAAGGGAAATTGGTTTCTAATATTGTTGGGTGAAACTGGTTCATGAAAGGACGATTAGGGAACTTCAACGAGGGGGAAAGAAACGTTGGCACATTACATTAATTATTTTCTATTTACGGCGTTTCAAATATGACTGGAATTCTACACCATCTTTCCCGAGACGTAAAGCCTTTTTTTCCAAGGATGGAAAAAGTGTTTTTTGAGAACAGCCAGATGTTGTAATTTGTTAGACTGGCGAGACCCCTACTGGTGAAACATTGATGGTGGAGATGCATTTGTTTCAACAAGGAAGTCTCGTCTACAGCAGATTGGAACATATTTGCTTACGACGAATCTACCTCTTTGATTGGCCAGTGAATCCGAAGTTTTTGTTGTGCACTATTTAAAATTAATCCGACCAAAGATCTGATACTTTAGTACCAGTACAAATAACCCTAGTTCTCAAAACCTTGATGCTTATTTCAGGCATGGGACAGAAATACGCGAACTCGACACTGGTCTGATGTAAATAGCTGTCTGGTAGTAGAAGTCATTCTTTGCCGCTTACAAAACGCGCATGTGGAAGACTTGCGTAACTGAATCAGCTGTTGAGTAACAGATATGCAAATGTTGTTGTGTTCATTTCATAACAGTGAAATGAGCAGCATATGATTAGGATTATCCGTCGGAGAACGCATCGGATGAACTGCATATTCTGAGCTGCAGGAGACTTTGGCAAAAGCTGATTTTGGAAACATGTCTTCAGCAGAGAGCGGCGGAGATACTCAGATCCTGGTTCGGCAGATGCTGAAGGAGCTCTTATCGGGTAGCGAGGATCCGCAGGGCTTCTTCGGTCTGTGCGTGTCCCTCATGGGACACCAAGCCACCCGGACACGGTTCCTGTCCCTCATCCAGCCACTGTCCTCGACACACAGCGCCCTACACTCCAGCCTCACCTCTATCTATGTGGAGTACTTCTCTGCGGTAGGACCAATGTGTGTGAAAGAGAGAGAACAAGACTGATAGTATTGTGTTGCTTTTGACATGGGCTGTTGGCGTCCATTACTGAACTTTTCTTTCTTTCATAACAGGATGAGAAGGCCATGTTAGAAGCTACTCGGTCTCTCTCCATGCTGGAGCACACAGACCGCCAGCAGAGGACTGTCAAACCTCCCTCATCACAGCCTGGAGCTCAGGGTTATAGACATTCCCAGACCAAGCCAGGAGCTCAGGGTCATACCAGGCCTACCTCAGTGTCCCTTCCTCTGGTGGGGAGTTATGCAAAGGTGGTAGTGGCAGGCAGCCATGCACACACTCAGGGCTCTCAGACAACCCCACACAATGTAGCACATTGTTCTGTAGACTCACTAGAGTCCAAGCACGAAAAACCCAAAGATGATGTCCCGACAGAAGAGGGACACGCGGACCAATCGGAGAAGCCGAAGCGCTCCAGGAACCGGCGGCGGCGCAAAGGGTGTGGTCAGCAGGTGGTGGGTTTATCCCGCAACCCTTCAGCTCCTCCCCCTGTGCTTCTCTGGTACCGCAGGGATCTTCGTCTCTGTGACAACCCAGCTCTGATTGGCTCACTGGAGGTGGGTGCACCTGTCATTCCTGTTTTTATCTGGAGCCCTGAGGAGGAGGAGGGGCCAGGGGTTACTGTTGCGATGGGAGGAGCCTGTAAGTACATCAGTTAGTTATCAACATTATAATTGTGTTTCCTTAGCCTCAGACTCTTACTGTATGTATGTTCTTTGTCTCTCGCCCCCTATTCAGCTAAATTCTGGCTCCACCAGGCGCTGGCCTGTCTCAGTTCCTCTCTGGAGAATATCGGCAGCCATCTTGTCTTCCGGGAGGAGACAGGAGAGGGGTCGTCTCTGAAGGCACTCAGGGAACTCATTAAGGAAACAGGGGCGAGGACGGTTGTGGCTAGCGCCCTGTACGAACCCTGGTTGAAGGAGCGAGACGAGGAGCTGGTGTCCAGTCTGTTGAAGGAGAAGGTGGAGTGTAGGATGTTCCATTCCTACTGTCTAAGGGAGCCCTACTCTGTCAGCACTCAGGGGGTGGGACTACGAGGTAGGTCAACACCACATACATGGGCTGACCGGGGAAGTGGAACTGGTGCTGCTGTCGTTAGTGCATGTTGCAATCAAATGGTAAAGGTCTCACGAGTTAGCCTACGATATTTGTTGCTCCTCTGACCATTCCTGGTTCACTGCTGGCCCTCTAGGTATTGGTTCAGTGGCCCACTTCATGAGCTGCTGTGAGCAGAACCCGGGTCCTGGCCGGGGTGTTCCCCTGGACCCCCCCTCCACGCTGCCCTCCCCCTCCCTCTGGCCTCAGAGCTGCCCCCTTGACAAGCTGGGGCTGGCACGCATGCCACGCAGGAAGGATGGCACTGTGGTCAGTAACCAGACCCCCCCCACCCCCACCCCACACACTCATGTATTAAAAAGGCATACACCCCATAACAGTGAGTAGATGGTGAGGACTGTGTTGCGTGTGTGTGTGTGTGTCCAGATTGACTGGGCAGCTAACATCCGTACCTCTTGGGACTTCAGTGAGACGGGGGCCCAGGCACGACTAGAGGCCTTCTTGCATGACGGTGAGGTGCCCTTACACAAGGGATCAGCACGCTCATGAACTGTGCTGTCACTCTGCTGTTGACCTGTGTTTACCTGTCAGTGCTGTGGATCCTAACGAGCCTGTATGTGTCGGTGTCTGTCCCAGGTGTGTACAGGTATGAAAAGGAGTCCGGCCGGGCGGATGCCCCCAACACCAGCTATTTGTCTCCCTACATCCACTTTGGCCAGCTCAGCCCACGCTGGCTGCTGTGGGACGCTAAGGAAGCCCGCTGCAGATCCCCCAAGTTCCAACGCAAGCTGGCCTGGAGGGACCTGGCCTACTGGCAGCTTACCATATTCCCAGACCTGCCCTGGGAGTCCCTTAGACCTCCATACAAGGCAAGGACAACCCAGAATACTTAGGAACAAAAATGAATCCCAAGATGTTTCTTGAAACATTTAACTGAAAGTGAACTCGTATAACACTCCTTTAAGTATAAAATCCCTGCAGTTGGTCAGTTGTGCACTTGGCAGTTGGCCTTTCACAAACTTACTCCCTGGTTTCTGTCCAATCAGGCTCTGCGCTGGAGCAATGAACGTGGCCACCTGAGGGCGTGGCAGCGAGGGAGGACAGGCTACCCTCTGGTGGATGCAGCCATGAGACAGTTGTGGGCGACCGGCTGGATGAACAACTACATGAGACACGTGGTGGCCTCATTCCTCATAGCCTACCTCCACCTGCCCTGGCAAGAGGGCTACCGCTGGTTCCAGGTGAATTGTCTCCTTCTAGTGGTAATGTAGTGTCACTACAAGCCAATCACCATAAGTATAAATCAGTGGTCTCAAACTCGTGCCATTGCGGGCCAAGAGACTGCAGGTTTGAGAGCACTGGTATACATAGTGTCTAAACAGCTGTGTTTGTGCAGGACACCCTAGTGGATGCAGATGTTGCCATAGATGCCATGATGTGGCAGAACGGAGGCATGTGCGGACTGGACCACTGGAACTTCGTCATGCACCCTGTTTCCGCGGCGATGACCTGCGACCCCAGCGGACACTATGTGAGAAAGTGGTGTCCTGAGCTGGCAAAGCTGCCTGATGAGCTCATCCACAAACCCTGGGCTTGTCCAGCTTCCATGCTGCGCCGTGCGGGTAAGACGAGTCAACATGGAATCATAATGTTACAGTACATGGGAGACTTACTTATTGCAAGTCGCTTTGGAGAAAAGCATCTGCTAATCGAATAAATGTAAATGTAAATTACATGCACATGGGGCCAAACACAATCAAATCTCATATTTGAGCTTGTGCCTGTAGATTACCTTTGACCTAGAAAACTATCTTTTTGCTCCCTGAGCAGGTGTGGTGTTTGGTCAGTCTTACCCAGACCGTGTGGTAGAAGACCTGGAGGACAGGAGGAACCGCTCACTACAAGATGTGGCCCTTGTAAGGAAGCGCTTTGGCGAATACGTAGACCCCCAGTCAGGATGTGACCTCATCCCTCTGCCCCAGCGCCTGCTCACCGATGCCCTAGGCGTTTCTGAGGATGGGGTCTTCAACGACAGGAAGCAGTTCCTAATGCCGGTCATCACACGAATGGAGTTCAAGCACCAATCAGATGATCCAGATTCCGACGCTGCCTCAAACCCGTACAATGCTGTCTTAAAGGGATATGTGAGCCGCAAGCGGGACGAAACCATCGCTTCCCTCAACCAAAGAGATTTCATGGCCAGTGTGATGAACGAGGGAACAGAGAGGAGGGAGAGGCTTGAGAGGAACCATCGGAAGATGGAGGGGCTCCCTCCCCCCTCGGTGGCTCGAGGAAGGGCTAGGCCGACTCCCACAGACAAGGACAGGTCCTCGACTGTGCCAGGGGGGGTCAGCACTACACACAGATGAGCCCTAAAGTCAGGAGTGAAAGCTCAGATCTGCAGGTTGAAACCAGAGATTCACCTGGAGTTTAGGGGTGTAGGTTTGTTTTCAAACGTGGGCAAAACATATTTATGACTCAGGATTCAGCTGTTGATAACTGCAATTTCCCAACTGCAGGACAAATAAAGGAAGAACTTATCTTAAACTTTTCTTAGTGAAAAATGTGTAGGGGGTGGGGCAGATTTGCTGTTTTTTAAAAGCAGGTGGGACATGTAACTCCTGCTATAGGCCTTTACAATCTTATTTTCAGGTTTATAATAGGGCTGGATATTGATAACGGGAGTGTTCTAAAATCTTTGACCAGATTATGCTGCTACAAGGACAAGTTGCTGCTCACATTATTTTGTACTGGGACTTAATAGTTTTGTCTAGTTAAAATAGTTAATAGTCTTAATGTTTTTATTCAAACTGTTCTCCGGTGCTAGAACTACAGGAATTTCTCTTCTCAGGTCAAATCAAAGCTGCATTATGAATGATGACGTTTTTAATGGGAGAGTTTATTTTCATTATACTGGTCTCACATCCCTACTGTTGTGACAGTACATGCAGTACCAGCTCAGTTAGAAACAAGAACCAAAGTGCTTTCACAGTGTTTCCCCACCCCCCATCCACACCCCCAGATGGGTCGGTCCAGACAGGTCATACTAAGAACTCTTGAGTTATAAGTCACACATCAGTGATACGGACACAGAATCACTCCTCTCCTAGGGCAACATCTGGACCCATTCATGCAGTCATTGGCATCCCTGTATCAACTGTAGAGTGAGGGTCGCTAACATTCATAAGACTATCATACAGCTGAGTCCATGACTAAGAGCTCCGCTGGCATTGCAGTGTGAAGGCTCCGGCTTTGCTCTGTTGTCCGGATGTGACACAGGAGGTGGCGGGGGGAGGTGGAGGGGCAGGACAGGGCCGGGCTAGTCCTCGATGGAGCGGATGTAGCGCTCGTACGCTTTCTCATCCATCAGCGCGTCCAGCTCAGCTGGGTTGTCAATGGTCATCTTCATCAACCAGCCTATAATAATATTTGGAATAAATCAGGGGTCATTACTAGAGATCCGATACTCAGGACAGAACCACCTCAAAGACAAGAAGTTAATTCCAATACAGCGTGTTGTGTGCCACCTCACCGTCTTTATAACAGGACTTATTCACCAGGCCGGGCCGGTCTGCCAGCAGTGTGTTGACCTCAGTCACCTCTCCAGTCAGTGGGGAGTACAGCTCACTGGCAGCTTTCACACTCTCCAGCGCACCAAACTCATCTATGCAGATCAGGCCAGGTTAGGTCGGATGCAAATGGCAAGTTAATATAACATCAGTAAGAGAAGGATATGACATGTTTTGTTTGATTTATTGTTCTTACCTTGCTGGTTGAGTTTAGTGCCCACCTCAGGCAGACCACAGTAGACTACATCTCCCAGAGCCTCCTGCGTTGCAAAAAAGGGGTCAAGTCTTGGTATATGTCATCAGCAGAAGTGCACAAGTAAAGTGAAATGTAGTCAGTCTGTGTCAAATGTACTGTGGACCACCCAATGGTGGTCAGGAAAAACCAAATGGATTTACTACCTGTGCAAAATTGCTAATCCCGACTGTACCCACTCCATCGTCCACTTTAATCCATTCGTGCTTGTCTGTGAATTTTAATGCTGTGGAATTAAGTAGATTAAAAAGATCAACGCAGGAAATGTATTCGACAGTCTGCCTGTGTGTTGTGGCTTCTAGAGTTGAAGCTCATAACCTTTAGCCAGCGGAATGCTAACATGCTATCGCCCCGTTTTATCATATCCACAAGAACATACCTGTCGATAGTCGGCTGGCAGTTGCAACAGATCGTTGTATGCATGTTCGTGGTGCCAATCGAGGGGGCAAAAACGGTGCCGAGCGGCTCAGTAAGGGAAGGGCAGAGCTGAAGTTGGAAGACAGACACCGCAGCAGCACACACGCAGTCATGTTCGCCGCCTCCTTATGATGTCAGGCTGCTGATTATCTATGGTCGCTGACTTCAAGCGTCATCTTGGGGATTTTGGGGGTTTCACCTTTCTGGGCGTAGACAACTGTGACACCTATTTTTATTTTATTGTATATTATTTTTAGGTTATTATTTATTATTTATAGGTTTAATACTTGGATGACTATCTCGAATGTTTAAATAAAATGTGCAGCCTTTTAGAATGGCCCCAGTCCATATCAGTGAGGTTCTCACCCCTTCTGTTTAATGCAGGGGTGGGCAATCCTGGTCCTCGAAGGCCGCTGTCCTGACAGTTTTAGATGTTTCCCAGCTCCAGCACACCTGATTCTAATGAAGTCGTTGTTATCAAGCTCTGTTTCATTTATTAGAATCAGGTGTGCTGGAGAAGGGAAACATCTAAAACTGTCAGGACAGTGGCCCGAGGACCAGGATTGGATACCCCTGGTTTAATGTGACCAAAACGAAACACACTCACGTCACTGGGTTGTAAAGATGTGAACCCGATTTTTATTGCCCCTCCCATTAGAGCCAAGCACCAAACCTTCTTATCAAGTCAAGGTCTTGAGTCCAATCAGTTGTTAGGCCAGCTAAATCAGGCTTGTGTCTGATTTACAGTCTGTGGGAGGATGATGAAGAAGAAGGTCTTCTTCAGTTAAGAGTGTAAATGGACAGATTGTGTGTATTTGTGAGTTACTTGAACTATCAAACTATAATTACCACGTATGATAGAATACAAAGATGTTTATAAACATGTTAAAATTATATTTATTTTAAAGAAGTGGTTGTGTTTTAAAGAGTAACACAGGAGAAATGTGTACAAAACAAGAATAAACAAATCTGCAAAGACACTGTTATCAACCATACTTAAGAGTTGGGTTCATCACAAAACCAAAAGGGACATTTTAGTTCGCATTTTTGAATAAATGTAACTGTTGTCAAACCTCTTGAGCTCAAATAGCACCTTAACCTCAGAGCAAGACAGCATACATAAGCATCAGTGGGAGAGAAAAAAAAACTGTTGGATTTCATTCATATATTATTATTCATCACGTTGGAGGAGTTTCTGCTGGTTCTGACAAGGACAGAAGGTTGCTGGGAAGTCCCAGGAGAGGCGGCTCCCATGCACCAGGTCTGGTACCCACAGATCATGTCAAACTAAAGGCTTACTATCAGCAACCACTTACAAATTAAGTTAATTTTTTATTTATTTATACAAAACAATATCATTATATATAAAGGAATTATCACTCTCACACTGGGGAGTTCTAGTATTGCTCAAAAAAGGGGTTAGCTATGGAAATGGCATATTTCAAAAATAAAATAAAAAAGAGTGAAAAGCAAACTGGGTGTTTTCACACGCTATCATTCCCCTCTGGGGCTTCTCTAAGCTTGAAAACAAACTGAGGTGTGGGGTGACGCATGTCACCCGCTTCCCTATGAGGCCTGAAAACTACAAACATAAATAACAACATCAACAACAAAAAAAGCACAGCAATTTGGCTTTTACAACACACAGCTTCAAGAGTCCATCCAGTGTCCACTTTTCTATTCTTGATACTGAAGATTAAAACATCCAAAAAGAACAACGATGACAACAACAACGTCGACAAGCATGACTGACATCTCTTTCATGGCGTGGAAGAAAGGAGGAGGGGAACAGGGGTGGTGAACTCTGTGTGAGTTATTGTTGTCCCTCCTTTAGATGTCCTCAGAAGCCTGGTAGCCCCGGGGTGTAACATGTCTGTTTAAAAGTCGCATCCCAGTGTGTCTGTTGTGTTGGGTGAGTACTGGTGGTGGTGACAGCCAGAGGGCACTTTAGTCTGTAACGTCTCTTCTCTGCAGGGTTCGGGAAAACCAGGAAGTCCACCTCAGACTACGGTGAGGTCAAATGTGCCACAGTCAACGCACTCATGCACAATATCTGTTGTGCACATTCACACGCACACTCCCAAACCCAGACACCTCCCCCCCACCCCTCCCACCCCTCCCACCCCCCCATTTGGGCTTTAGGTGGTTCGCTCCTCCCCATCTGCCTCCTGCTTGGTCCTCCTCAGGTTGCTCTTCATCTTCACAAACTCGGGGGTGTTTTCTTGCTCCTCCTCGTCTTTCTGTTGCTCCAACTCCAGCTAGGGGAACATCCAAAGGCACACATCCAGTTAATGGAATCCCATATATGAACATGTTTGATACAGCTATCAAATCATAACTCCTTTGTAGAGCAGTGATGAAGGACTGGTTATGAATCCCTTGCTCCCTTTAGGAATGCTGAGTGTGCTGATGTAGGTCAACTTTCATCTTTAGATAGAGCTTTTTTATGCTCTAATCTCTTCATGAACGACTTCCAAGATATCTTATCTACTGTGTAATCGAACCAGTTGGTGTGAGCGACAGATAGGATTTCAGACTAACCTGCTCCAGCTTCTGTTGTCTCTTCATCAGCTCTATCTCCAGGTCGCTCCTCTTCTTGTGAGCCTCCTGTTCCTCCTTCTGGGCCTTGAGTACCTGCTCCCTCTTCCTCTTTTCCAGAACCTTCTGTAGTTCCGGCTTGTTTTGTGGAGCCAGGCCTCTGTGGAAGAGGGAACATAACAAAATCACTGTTAAATTTACATGCTTCCTCAATAGCCAATACCAATAGCACGACAACATCGATCTGCTTACTGACAGACATGCAGTTACTATTAAAACATCTTTCATTTTAGGGAGGATTACATAATGCAGACATGGGGCCCATCCCGGATTAACCTACATCCTGTAATCCGTGTATGGGTGGATGCAAGAACAGGAGTTGAGACTGAAGATCGTACTTCCGCTTTAAAAGATTGATTAATATCCATCCATCAACAATATGGTATCTACTAGAATGGGGACGTGAGGAAATAACAACATTGACCTTTATTTTGCGACTGTGAGTTTCGTAATAAAACCATCAATGAAGACATAAATAGATTTATAAATGCATAAAAACAAAAAATCAGAGTGGAAAAAGCCTCCGGTAAAAGCCTGTAAACCAAATGTTACAGTTACGTAACTCAGAAATCCTTACATAGCCCCGCATGTAGAAATACATGCATGTAGAAACACACACATGTAGAAACACACGCATATAGAAACAGACTAAGAGAAAGAGCGAGGGCAAAAACTAAAAAGAGCTCAAGAAAGAATAATAAAGAAGAAAAAAAAGAAACAAGGAGAGAGGGAGTAAGAGAACAGACAAGAGAGTGGGGGTAAAATAAATAAATAACTATAACATTTTGTTTCAAAGGGTTCATTTATCTTCTGCACTGTGGGATACTACACAGACATCCAGAGCCAGGATAAAGTCCAGAGGCTACCTTTGACACTTTGAAAAGCCTGATATTTAGCTCTCATTATGTGTGACCTCTTGTACAGACCATTAGTGCAAGGGAGGGCAGGCAAGGGGTAGAGTAACTGCACAAAAAGGTTGTTTAAATCCCACTGCTGTGGGAGGCAGAAGGTGAAGGTCATCTGGTAGAATAACAAGACAGGCTAGAGCAATATCTTATGTAATGAGTCTCACTCCCCCCCCCCACACACACCCTCCAGCAAACTAGTTAGTTATCTAATAACTGCAGAGTATTATTGTGTGTGTGGATACTACAGCCTGACCTCAGCCTGTTGTGGCCCCTCATTCCATGCGTGTGTTTGCTGTACAACAGCCCAGGTACAGTTGCTATGGGGGGAAGAGACCCCCATACAGAGATGTTGTAATCCTGTTTATATAACGCTCCTATTTCTTTCCCTCGCCAACCCCTCCCTCCCTCTCTCTCTCTCATCACCATGACTAATCCACCCAAACATCCTCCGCTCCCCTCCCTTCACCAGAACCCAGTCCAAACATCTCTCTCTTCTATTTATGCAAGTATGTGTATCATAGACCAGTAGTGACGCATTTGTTGTACTACGCTGTCAGAAAACGAGCTTGTACGCAATCGCACACGGTTGTTCTTCCCACGGTTTTTCTCTATGGTTTTAAAACACACACTTTTCTCTTCACCTGTGTCCATTTTCTCTGTTTTTCCAGCCCTTTATTATCTAGAATCCTGTTCCCATTATGCACATCCCTGTGCCTGCTAAAAGACAGTGGCTCCTATGATGTAACAGCTGTCAACAGTGTGCATGTGTTACTGTTTATATATAGCTTAGAAAAAGGGCTTATGGCCTCTGTGCATTTGTTGAAAGAAAAAAAAAAAAAGCTAGATCGCCAATCACACAGATACGCGGATAGAGATCAATCTTAGATGGAATCTCAGTGTAAAATTAATTCTGTGACTCGTGAGAGCTCTTGCATCACCTATAAGAGATACTGCGGCCCATGTCCTCTGAAAAGCCTTTTTCCTGAAGCAAAGTTTGGCGATAGCTCCCTGACAATATAATGCACTAACAGGATAATGGATCCTTTAAAAGTTTTATGCATTCGGCGTTACGTAACCCTGCTGATGCGTCCAGTTTTCTGGGTTCTCTGTGAGGTCACCCACCACTCCAGAAGAAGAACATTCTCAAAAGAACAAGTCACAACGCTCATCGTAACATTTAGAAAAGCACCTGATTATGTGATTGAACCTAATTCATTTTAAATGTATAACAAAGTTAGCCCATGTCCAAGTTCTAAATGGTCTTCCCATGCACAGTAGGGGTGGGGATGAACTGCTTGACACACACACCTCACTCTTTATGTTTGTATTCATATATGGTTTATTATATTATAAACACAAACAAGGTGACTGTAGGTCACCAAAAATATTGGTGAGAAATAAGAGTGTTTATTATATTTGCGTTTAGCTGGGAACCCATCCATGAATTGTCAGTGGCTAGCCAATTTCCTATAAAAACTAGGATTCACTTGGGATAGTGAAACTACTATAAATATGTGAGTATTTTCCTTCAATCAAGCTAGCCCTGGAGGGAGAGAGAGAGAGAGAGAAAGAGAGATAGAGGTGATTGATGGTGGGGGGTGAGTAGAAAGAGCAGGTCGAGGCGCCCACCTCTTCTGGTTCATGAGCAGCTCCCGGTGCAGGTCCTGGTGGTTCCTGGAGCTCTTGACTGGGTTGAGCAACTTCTTGGGCTTGATGAGCTCATCACAGTCTCCCTCCAGGTAGTCTGGCTCGGCCATGACACTCCTGCCCCGGGACAGACACAGACAAGGCTCCACAGAGGGATCTGGGGACGGAACAGGATGGTTAACGTCATTGTCCCACCGGCTTTAGTCACCAGGCAGATGTACTGACTGGGAGAACGTTGGCTTCCCTCCAGACTCGGTGTGTTTTCGTGGCCTGCACATTTGGGTGAGTCAGACCTGCTGGAATTACATAATTGTTCCAGGGTGAGAAAGAACATTTCATTCTCCTGTCAGGAGTCACGAAGCATCGCTGAAGTCACCACAGCAGACTGAGTTGTGGGATTGATCATAGATGACTTTACTGTGTACTTTCAATTATTATTTTTTATACCAAGAATTATAATAGAATAGGGCTAGAATATTATATCTGAAGAGCTGCAAATTTTTCGACTGGGCAGAGAGTTTATTATTCCATTTTATTACATTCTGTCATACAGGAATATTTATCCCCCAAGACGACACAGCCTGGAAGGAAAGAGGACTTAGTCAACACAGATGACTCAATATGATTTGGGGTATTTATTTGTCTTGTCACAAATGTTCCAAGCAGTACAGCAACCAGCTATCAAGAGAAGTTCAACTTAACAAGTTATCACAAATGAGAATAATATTGCACACTATTTACAAAAAAAAATCTGATGCATGAAACATAATGGAGCAGACTCAAATGAGCAGCAGACAAGCTATAAACAAGACAGTTTTCTCAGCCATGCACCAGTTATTTCATTTTGTTGTTCATGCAAGGATAGACTTCAAATCAAATATTTGATTAATTTTATAATGTAACTTATAGTAACATAGTTGATGTATTTGATGCCGTTGTTAAATTATACTAACACTTCCCAACTCACCCTGCAGATGAGGAAATACTGGATACCCAAACATCAATGCCATTTCTTCTGTTGGTTTTATTAGTTCGTCTAAGAAATGCAACTATTATATTTCTAACTATTATACAAGGCAAATTGAGGAAAACAAGGACGACAACTATTCCGTTGTGTGTACAACTGTCTTTATCTTTGAGTCCAGTGGCTGGTCCTGGCAAGCTTTGATGAGTGTTATTACCCAACAGCCGACTTTTGCTGTTTCTCTCTCTCTCTCTTATCCCCTCCCACTCCCTCTCTCTCTTACCCCCTACCACTCCCTCGCTCTCTCTCTCGCTTACCCCCTCCCACTCCCTCTCTCTCTCTTGCCCCCTACCACTCCCTTGCTCTCTCTCTCGCTTACCCCCTCCCACTCCCTCTCTCTCTCCCTCTCTCCCTCTCTCCCTCTCTCTCTCTCACACACACACACATTTATAAACTGCAGACGGTTCTAGTGAAATCATTTTCCATTTAAGGAGCAATAAGGGGTTCTTGTCCATAGACTAGAGTTGGGCTATCTTGTCGAAATGAAAGACAAGAGGTGGCACAAGAGTTCAAACTGCCATCAGACCACTGTACTTTGTTGATATTGTACATTCAATAGGCTGCTTATCAATGCAGAGGCGATTAAATAAAAGATCGATAACGATGATTACATAACCTGCGCGATGGCTTGATGACCACATGGTATCCACATGCACAAACGATATACTAACATACTGACATACTAACGAGTAGCCTAATAGATAAATGTCACATTGGGCTGAGAAATAAGCCCTGGAATGTAAAAATTATGTTGCGCCATCAAAACAATGCGCAGTTTAAGACTGCAATGTTCTCAGATCACCACTAGAGGTCCTCAATCCCTTGTGATAAAACCAATGACTTCCAGTTACATAAAGGAGTGCGGATAAACAATGTCATATCTTCCATTCACGATATGACAAAGGACTACATATTCTATAGAGCAAAACATACTATAACTGTATGACACAATAAGACTTTTCTGTCATTTTGGACACAAGTTGGTACCATTTCGTTTGGACTCATTTTTATAGAAAATGAACTTGCAATCACTGAAACTTTGTGCGTACTTCAAAGGATGTAATCGTCAATTACAGCACAGGAGGGAGAGGAACTAACAGACTTGTAATATTGTGAAAGCATCCGCTGCCTTGGCACATCTGTTGTGACTTCCTGTTAGGCCCTGGGGTGGAAGTGACACAGGGAGTTCAAAGGGCTCAAACTCAGCACCATCTCTCAGTAATTCTAGATTGGGGCCCAGCTACAATCCCCTCATCCCTAACCACCCTCTCCTAAAACCACATGATGAACATGCTACATGATGACATGACCGTGAGCCAGAGCATGAAGTGTGAGCACCAGGACTTCAGCCAGAAGGGGACCCAGACACCCTGTGACCCACACACCTCCTCACTCCTAGAGGCACCACACACACCTACCTTCCCCATGGGTCACATCTGTCAACACCCTGGCCAATCACTGGCACTACAGACCACAAAAAAATAAACAAAGTTCATCTCTGTGGATGTGTATGTGTATGTGTGTGTATGCGTGTGTGTGTAAAGGCCTAATTATGTTTTTGAGTCTGTGTGAGTGTGTTCCCGTAAAAGGCAGCCTGCTTGAAGACTTTTTAGGATTATACTTCCTGCTGTTCCAGGAATTTCCATTAAAAACGGTTATTGCTTCTGGAAGCACCACCCCAGAGAGCCCTGCTTTACTGAGGGTGTGGACAGAGAGGAGGAGGAGGGGGACAGCAGCAGGACTCGTCAACTTTGTTTACTCCGCTCCATCCATGTCATCCTCATGACCCCTATGTGACTATGACCTCACATCCTGTCAGAGGCCACCTCCTCAGTGTCCTGTGGACGACTGGTCAAAGGTCAACATAAACATGGAGAGAAATAAACAGGGTGGGGTCAGAACTAGGTTTATATAGGTAGGGTTTGGGGCCAAATGTCACTAATATGAAGAGTGCGATAGTGGCAGGGAAGCAAGAAGTGAAATGGTGTGTGCTCTAGAGGGTAATAGAGAGAGAGAGAGAGAGAGAGAGAGAGAGAGAGAGAGAGAGAGAGAGAGAGAGAGAGAGAGAGAGAGAGAGAGAGAGAGAGAGAGAGAGAGAGAGAGAGAGAGAGAGAGAGAGAGAGAGAGAGAGAGAGAGAGAGAGAGAGAGAGAGAGAGAGAGAGAGAGAGAGAGAGAGAGAGAGAGAGAGAGAAAATTAGAGCGAGAGAGGGATAGCTACCCTTGCTGGTTGCATTAGAGCTAATTGAATGACACTCTTGGCAGGGTTACCCATATTGCACTGGGCTATTGCATCAGCACCGTATGTCCTTCAGTGACTGCATGAGCTAACTGCACATGAGGCTGCATGTGCACACTCACCTATATGTGCACGCAGGAAACACAATCAGCAACTCCCAAAACACCAACTTTGATGATAAAGCGCAGCCTTCAAGATTACAGAAGAACAACAATAGCCAATGGAGCTCATCTATCTCACAGACACACTTCCAAAAAAAATTGTCCAATGGTCCAGGAGATAACAGACACAGCTCAAGCCTCACTCACATGACACAATAACCAACTGCTCAAAACTGCACATTGTTTTGGTGCAGGCTCATTTCAATAAGTGATGCTGAACCAGAAGTACGTCTCACACACAAGGAGAACACACACATGCTTGCTTGCATCCTCTCAGGCAGACCTCCTGGCTATGGCCACACCATCTGAATAGCAGGAAATATATACTGTAAGTCAAATACAAACAGTGCTGATAAACTGCTCGACTGAGGACGAGCGTGCTTTGTTTTGGAGCGGTGCAGAGAGACAGGACACCCAACCTGAGGAAAACTCGAATGAGGAAGGATTTGACTGCGTGATTGGTCATTATCGAGGCTCCCCTGTTCCCGTACAACAGTGAGTCAGAAAAAGGGCCGGAGTGCAGCATGAGGGAGAGGAAGAGTCAGAAAAAGGACCGGAGTGCAGCATGAGGGAGAGGAAGAGAGGACAGAACAAGGCAGGAAAAGGATCTCTCTTTGTTCCTCATTACTCACACAAAGAGATACAGACTGGAGAGTCAGATTTAGGGAGAAGGATACAGAGACAGACAGAGAGTAATGGAGAATGAGAGACCCAAGAGAGATACAGAGTAAGAAAAAAACAGAGACAGACAGAGACAGACAGAGAGAGTGAGAGGCAGAGACAGTGACGGGCAGAGTGAGAGAGAGAATGAGAGGCAGAGAGTGAGATGCAGCGAGAGTGAGAGACAGACTGAGAGACAGAGAGAGTGAGAGACAGGGAGAGTGAGAGACAGAGAGAGTGGGAAACAGAATGAGAGACAGAGAGAGTAAGAGAGAGCGCAGCTGGCAGCTTGCTTCACCGTCTGCCCCCCTGCCCCCCACCAACACGAAAGCCTTTCCTCCTTCCAAGAGAGGAGGGTCCTGATTGGCTACACCGTCTTGTCCTTCGCAGAAAGGCCACACCCCGATTCATGTATTGCTTTCTCTCTTTACCACTTCACTCTCTCCAGCTTTCCTCCTCATGCAGCAAGCAGTTTCAACATGCATCACATTCATATTTCGCTCCTACTCCGTCCTGATCCGGCCACTCACGCTTCCACAGACCAGAGGTCCACCCATTAAATGAAATGACGTCATCAATACAAGCTCACCCCTGACTCTCCCTCTCAGAACAGACCAGCCACTCAGTGTGTGCGTTAATGAAGCGTCCGTTTGGCCATAAAGAGAGAGAGAGGGGGAGAGAGCCTAATTAAAACCCAAGGATGGATGGCCTGTTTACGGACAGCTGGGTGGAACAGGGGGAGGGGGATGAAGGATGAAAGCAGCATTGAGACAAGTGGGATATGCCATAAGACCATTCACAACATTTGGATGTTTTTCGGGGGGGTTTCCCTTCTCCTTCAAGGTCTTCCTCAGCTTCCTGCTCAGACACTCCTAGTGTTTGGATGAGGATGTGTCCGGTCGAGGCAGAGTCTGTTTGTGGGTTTGTGAAGGACAGAGGCAGAGCGTGCTGCTCAATGAGAGTGTGGGGGGGGGGCCAAGGCCTGGTTCGTATTTCCTGTCTCAGAAAGTGGGGCCTCGGTATCAACAGACCCTCTACAATCCTGCCCCCGCCCTGAACATGATGTCACCGAGGGAGACACTGGGGTGGAGGCCTTTAAGGGGGTGCAGGAATTCACACACACACACAGAGCGTGCCTTAAGCATGACAGTTTATGACTCTCTTCCTCCCATGACTCAATATTGTGCGTGTTTGTGTGTGTGTTTTTCTGTAAAACAGATATAAAACTGTAAAGCAGGGCTCCATACAAGGTTGGAAACGGCTCCTAATCAAACATCTCTGTTGAGAGAGAGTAAAGTCAGACACACCCAGTACAAAGTACCTGAAGGCATGGGACAGTTTCACCCAAATATAAACACTACCCTGGAGAGATCGGCCAGTCACAACGAGCCAACATATTCTACTGAGCCTAGCGGCAGATATGCTAATGTGAGTTCATCTGAGGCCTGACTAACCTAAATTGTGTTTTGCGAGGAAATGACCTGTACGGTTCTGATGCAACCATTTATTGTATCCTACAACTGCAAAGTGCTGCGTTTTAATGAGCTGTAAGACCTGGGAACTTGCAGTTCTCTCTTTTCCTTTGGATGGAATTGTTTTCAGGGTGAGGATTGTGTTCGGACATTTAGCTGCTCACATGCACACGTAATCACACATGAACGGTGTGACAGCCAGACATGGATTATACACTGAATGGGACTCAGTGAAAAGAATGAGCCATCAGTCAGGCCACAGGAATGTGATGAACCTGCAAAGCTGTTCTAAGTTTTGAACGCACACACACCCAGGCCCCACCCCCTCACACCTCTGAGTGGCAGAGACAGTTGTACTATACCATCCTCCTGTCTTCTAACAAAAGTGAAAATCAAAGGGCACTTTCCCAGACCGATCTCTGACCTCCACACCTGCCTGCCATGTGTGGGGAACTGTGGGGTTGGGGGTTGAGTGTGTGTGTGTTTGCATGCATGTGTGTTTGTGTATGAACACACCCACGTTACAAGCAGACACTTTTAGGGGCCACAGCTGTCACTCCGCCCTGCCTCTCTGACACAATGACAGTTGTGTATGAAGAATGTGTTTTTTCCACTCCTCCAGCTGGTATGAAGTGGACACCTGCTCCTGGATAGCTGAGGTACCCTATACGTCCATGGGTAGGCCTGGCTGGAGAGGAGAGGTGCGTGAGACAGGGGGGCACTGATGGCCACATGTCGAGCCCTCAGCTCGTCTAGCCTAGCCAGAGTGCAGACACTCGCATACATGCTTGAGCAGAGGAACACAGTCTTTTGTCTGGGCTCCCTCATACGTTTTCAGACCAGAGCTTTGTGTTCTACTCCTGTTCTCCCTCACAAACCACAGGAGAGCAGAGGCAAGCCCCTCCACGGCTCCTATTGGCTGAAGCCAGCACAGAGCTGAGCTCTCATTGGCTGAGGGGGCACGTTGAACTGGATTAGGGCAGGTCTCCTTTGTTTACATGCTGTTGCTGAACAGAGCCTCAATAACAACTGTTACCGAGGGCAACCAGATGGTTCACCGTTAGACAGAAAGATGAGAGAGCATGTACTGGCATGTACACAGACACGCACGTACACAAAGAACATCTCTAAGGGAAATTTCTCTAAGGGAAATAAGGAAAATTGTGCGATGTCTCCTTTTGTCTTCACAACAATCCGAAATCCGTCTCGGCACAAAAACAGACTTCCTTGTATTCATTAGAACTTCAGTTCCCCCCCCCCCCCCCCCCCCCACCCACCACCCCGTTGATCTTAGAAAGTCAGTAAGGACGTAGTTATGTGTGTGTGTGCGTTTTACTCTAATAAAGCAGGATGATACGTCTTGAACCAGCCTTGAAGATACAATTCTTAATCCAATCCCAGCAGATCAGACTCCCAATGAGACAGTATTTCCTAACCCTAACAAGCTTCTGCCCATTCCTCCATCTGCACTGACTGTCTGGGGAGGTTATTGTGTTTGAATGTCCAGTCTGGGGGAAATACAAATCGGCCAGGATTGTACAGTAATGGACTTTTATTCTGATTGAAGGTTCCTGGCCCAATGATGGAAAATCAATGGTGTGTTAAGGGAAGGGGCTGAGTGTACGTGGGTGAGTATGTGAGAGAGTGAGTCCTAGAGAAACTGTGTCTTTGTTCCTCACTGTAAGATATAAAAACGTTAAAAAGCACACCATCAAAACTGCACACACACACATCTGTACAATTCAAACGTGGAAAAAAAAGGGTTGCCAGGAGAATCTTAGATAGATCTATGCCTTCATTCCCCTCAGGCTGTCAGGCAGAAGTTCAATATCTGAGCCATAGCATCATCGCATCCAAACAACTGGGCTAACAACCAGGTATGAACACATCCTTTGTGCTCCAGGGTTCTAGCATGACTGTGGAATGTCCTCAGATATGGGACGATTGCATCATCATGCCTGCTATGATATCCAGATCCACTGTGTGTGAACCAGTGGTGAAATATTCCAGAAGACACGTTCAAACTGGATCCCTGGATCTATTGTTTAACAGAGTAACAGTGCCTGATATCAATAGTATAATATAGGACAATTTGCGTTCGGAAACGATGCTATGGGATGGGAAGGTAGTAGAGAAGAGGGTAACCCAACTGGACACACACACACACACACACACACATACACACTATACAAACACACACATGGCCATAGTGCAGCATGTGCACTATAGGTCTGGTCTAAGACTCAATGCAGCATGCTGACTAATGAAGATGTTAGTGTCTGTCGCCCAACAGCACTAGGGGAGATAACAGCAGTCATCTAGAGGAGGCCTCCAGATATCGACACACCCAGATCTTAAGGGGCGCGTGCGCACACACACACAGCTGGCTGTGTGTTTACTGTACACAGGGCACACTCGGAAAGGCTCTGTTTAAACATCCGACAGGCTCTGTCATTCGGCAGGGTCACAGTAGATGGTGAAGATTCCATGTGAATTCCCCCTACCCCTTTCTGTGTGTGTGTTGGTGTGTATGTCTGTGTGTGTGTGTGTGTGTGTGAGAGAGAGTGCATCGGTATCTGACCTCATGAACAAGAGACCAAGAGCCCAGCAGGGTTAGGGAGCGAGAGAGAGACAGAATGACAGAGAAAGAGAGAAGGAGAGAGCAAGAGACCCAGAGTGAGTTAAGAGAGGGGAGTGCGGGTTCAAAGATCAGAAAACAGATGTAAAGCATATAGCGAACTCCCCTCTAAATGACTAACACATGTTCGAGCACATTACCCCTCTCCTCCCCACTCACTCTCTCTGTCTCTCGCCCTCTCTTTCTCTCCGGGCCTGAAAAGTGATCCCCATGGCTGCTACCTCTGCCTGTCTCTGCCACTCACACCATCCCACCTCAGCTTCTCACACAGAGGAAGAGATGTGTTACTTAATGAGCAGAAGATAACTTTGCATCACTACCCTGCTTACTGCAATTGTAACTTGTCAAGGAGTTATCGGCTACTGGCCTGTGTCAACTCTGGTTAAAGTTTGAAAACGTTATCTTTTCGAGACTTGTCCACATTGTTAGTCAGGGTGGTTTTTAACCTCTGTCACTAACAATACATTCCTTGTCAAACTTTGTTACAACACGCACAAACCAGCACATATTGCACATAGATCTTTCTGTGACAATGACAGAGTGGCCCCTGTGTCAGAGAAGCAGAGCCATGTGCTCTGATGGTGAGTCTCTCTGTCACAGTGTGACACATCATCCTGCTTACTCACTCCTCACACACTCATTTCCAGATGGTGAATAATACACACTCGTGAATGCTTGGAAGAATCACATATAATCAACAACAGCAAATGCTACTGACCGTGCAGTGAAAATGATAGTTATGATTCCCTCCTGTGAAATTGAAGCTGCCCCAACATTTTAATTAAATGATTCCTTATCAATCACAATGGCATACAGTAGCCTGTTATAGCTCAGATCTCCTGTTGTTTCTTAACTGTCCCGTCCGCTACAGTACTCACCAAGCAGACAGGAGTTGCTGTTTGGCAAAATCTCAGTTTCTCAGATAGACTCCACTCATAGAGAATCATCTGTGCAGTTTTTTCAAGTCGACCTCATAATGAACACACGCGGCCCATCCTACAGTGGGTGCGCTCTTGCTTTGTTGAAGCGCTCATGAAACAATCATGTGAAAACACAAGCCCAGACACACATACACGTACCTTAAACTCGACCCCGACGGTCCTTCTCCTACTCAAGTTGCTCAATTATTGAACTGACAAAGTGGTTTCACCCACTTCGCTGTGTCTCCAGATTCACTTCTAGGTTTAGGTGTGTCAGTGCTTTTCTCCTTCTTGGAAACTGTTCAATAGGAATAGCACATTCTCAAGAGGACCCATAGAAAATGTAAATGAATGCTGGGTGGGAGGGGTCGACGTGATGTCACGCCCAGAAGCCCCTCCCCCTCCTCCGGTTCTTTGCTCTCCGGATGGGGGAGACCCCTCAAGTGCGGGGCGGGGCGTTCGATAGAAACAGAGGCTGGGATTACAGCAAGGCGCAAGAATGGAGCGCGCGCACACGCACTCTCTCACACACACACACACGCACGCTCACACACACGCTCACCCAAACGCACACACGAGTGCACGCACACAGAAATTTGAAAATCGTATTGTTTGTCTTTCTGGCTTTCTTTTCCACTAAGTAATCAAGACGGGTCTTAGTAAACCCCCTGCACACATGTTTGTTAACACTAACATCTACCGTCAACATACTTTTTTAAATGATTTAAATTCGATTTTGGCTGGGAAAAGGGCTTATAGGAGGAGTCCATGACAGTCTTTTGTGGTATCAGTGAGCAGACTGGTCATTCATTGTGATGTAGAGTAATCAGCTTAGAGATCAAGGGCTGCTGGGCAGCCTAACCGACCCCCCCCCCCCCTCCCCCCCTCAGTTAAATGCGTTCTTCTAAACCGCTATTTTACAGCAGATGTGCTGGCTTATAGGCACTTGCGCCCGTCTCCTGTCTCTGACTGTGGCTAATCATCGATGGAGCCTTGTGCGGGTTCACACGTTGGTGTCTAACTGCCTCTCCTGCAGGGGGGAGGGCTGGGCTGTGTGACCAGAGAGGGGGGTGGACCTCTGAACTGGGCGAGCTGATGACATGCAGCACCAAGGCTGGAGTGAAGGCCAGTTCAGGTGGGTGGGTGGGTGACCGGCGTCTGCATGGGACCTGGGATGTGTGCGTGTGAGTTTCAACGCTGAAGTCACAGAGGGGTCACCTCTGACACTGAGATGACACCTACCAGCCACCCACCATACAGGAAGCAGGTGTGTGTGTTTACAGTAAGTATGTGTGAGTAAGAGACAATCCCAGAAAAACAGAGTTCTTGAGAAAGAGACAGATAGATATATAGGGAGAATGTTTGTGTGTTCGTGGAGGCGGGGATGGACGTGCGAGGGAGAATCACAATGGATTAGATAATTGCCAAAGAATACTTTAGCAAGTCTCAGTTTATTGAAGATAACTTGCGTGTCACTCACTTTTGGATTGCCATGGTAACGTGTGTGTGTGTACGGGGACAAACACCCAGAGTGATCAGAACAGTTATCGCACATCTGTCAACGGTTTCCGTAGAGAGTTTGCGGCCGGGTGGTTGCTGGGAAATGAGAGTTCATTTCCCCACATCGGTGAGGGTGAGCTCCTGCACGCTGATGTGTCTGCTGGAACGCACCCACTCTGGACTGCTCTCCTCTGACATCATACACACAACATACGAATGAGAAAGACTGCTAAAAAGGAAAAGCAAGAAAAAACTAAATTAAAAAAGTTATATTGAACAGAACTATGGTCATTTGATTTTGACCTAATCAAAGACCTTCAACAGGTTCCAACCCTTCCAGGATCCTTCCAGGATTAACAGGATCTGAAAGAGATGGACTTTAATTGTGTTACTCTTACCTGTCTTTGACTGGACTGTGTAACCCATCCTAATACATTAAAGCCAGGCCTCTTGAACCCAGATTATAATTGATGTGAGACGTGTCTATAACTGTGTACAGCCAGTCTGTCTGTGTCCTAAGGGTCAACTTGACACCCAGCCCATCCCTAACTGTACTGTACTTTACTGTACATTTACATGTACTCATTTAGCAGACACTTTTATCCAAAGCAACTTACAGTAAGTACAGGGACATTTTCCCTGAGGCAAGTAGGGTGAAGTGCCTTGCCTAAGGACACAACATCTTATATCCACAGCCGGGGCTTGATCTCACAACCTTCCGATCATGAGGCCAACGCCTTAACCATTGAGCCATCTGACCCCCTCACTCTACTTTACTGTACTTTACTGTACTTTACTTTACAGTACTGATCTTCTGTTTTCCCAAGCTCACCCTCCACTTCTTTGTTACCTCTAGTTTTCTCTCCCTTTTTCTCTGGTGAGACAGTTCCTGGCCCTGTGTAACTGCCTCATATCTTAACCAGATGTTTCTGCTATCATCGTGCTTTCCCACAAACCTAGAAAGTGTATGTGTTTGTGTGTGTGTGTGAGAGAGAGAGTGCAGACCCTGGTCTCTATCCCTTCCATGTCAGCCCCCACGAGCCTCCTCTTGAAACAGGAAGTGGCAGTTATCTGATACCATGGTAACTGTCTTCCTGTGAGAGGGGGCGGGCTACAAGGGAGATGATAGTGATTCTGTTCTGACACAGGCCACAACTACTCAACTACACTGCAGTTGGAACATCGAAAGGAAAAACTTCCTCTGGTTGCTCAGTTCATCAGTTTGTGCTTAATATTCAGAGGAAGCAAAAAATATGGTACATGGGAAATTTAAGAAAGGACACATAAACACAACTGTTGATGGGATATAATCACCTATTGACTTACGTCTGTCAAGCTGAAGAAGAGATTATTTCCAAAGTGTTTAATGCTTAAAAGGCCAGTAATTCTGGGACATGTTGTGTGTGTATGCACTGGGTTTATGTGTGACCTACTTCTGTATGGCTGGGAGCTGAGACACCAGCCTGATGGATAATACAGGCTCCCTGGTGAATCCAGCAGTAATTGTAACATAGAACAAGCCACATTTTATGAACGTCACATATCTTATAAACCCAGGACTCTTCTGACTTCATCTAATGTTTTTCCTTTCCGTCACCCTCCTCTCTTTCTCTCTCTTTCCTTCAATGAATCCACCTTTCTGTCTTTTACTCTTCAATCTCTTTTGCGTCCCTCTATCCTGTTGCTTCTGTCTGGGTATCCCTCTCTCCCTTTCTTTATCTCCATCACGTCGCTTGCTTCAGTCCAGAGAGACTCGTCACATTCTTTCCAGTGTTTCCCCTCTCTGTCTGTCTGACCGAGCCACCTTGGTAGCATACTCTTACTGCTCGGAGAAAACAAATGACTGGAGCAATACAGTCATGTTTTATGTAATGGATGACATGTGTTTCTGAAGAACACCAAGGCAGCCAACAGTGTCAATTGTGGTTGGGACTGTTTATGTGAGAGAGCCTCTGTGCTGATGCTAGTAAGTTTAGAGACACTGTCTGTAGTCCCTCTCATCAGATATTGTTTCTGGGTTCTCGGCACCTCTCAATGCGAAGACGTGTCACTTCCTGCTCTCCTTGTCCGCTTTGCCTACATCGCTCAGGAGGTGAATGATAACTTTGGCTGATTTAATCACTGTTGGATGACTCACATTACAACAGCATGCACACACACACACACAAACACACACTCATGTGTCAGTCATCCACTGCTTGTCCGTGTCATTTCAACTTTTCTCTCTCCCTCTGTCTAAAGGGACATTGATGGTGCCTCATAATAGATCTAAAAGTGTTATTCTCTCTGCAGTGCATTCTGGGAAGACAATTATTTACACCTGCATCAGGTTTGCAGTGGCCTATGGCACATGTAAAAACATCCATATTTTAGATTTACAAAGCCATTTTTCTGTGTCCTCCTAGTCAGTAGGGCCTACAATTAGACACCTTTGATAATCTGATGTTAAATGACTGGCTTGTGATGAACGGCTTCAGTGTGTTCTTGCCAACCACCAATTTGTTTAACCAATCTGTTAAAAAGGGAAGGTGGACGGCTATTATTAAAATCCCAGGCGTAATTCATTTGCATAACTGTACGTATGTATGCGCACCTGTGACACAATATAGAAACAGTGGGTCCCAATGTCACAGCCTGGAATATAGGCCCTCAAGTCTACTGTTGCACAGATTTACTGACCTGCACCATCAACAGATGCTTTACTTAGTCGAATGGATTCCAGCAGAAATGGAAACAGACCATGCCATTAGGTCTACGCTAACTTTCCAACGAGGTCTGATTTAAATGAAGGTTGTCATGCAGACTAAATGTGTCAGAGTGTGGTGTCAAAATGGGATTTAACTGTGGGTGTGTTGTTGTGCTCATGTGTAACTGTAGGTTTGTGTGTGTGTGTGTGTGTGTGTGTGTGTGACTGTGACAAGATAGAAGTGCTGTGCTGGAAAATACAGACACAAGGAAATGTGAGAGGTGAAAGTGGCAGGCCAGAAGAGAGATAGAGAGAACAATGGAAAGCTATTTATCTGTCTGTCCCTTCATCCGTCCATCCGCTTGCCTGTCTCTGTGTTTATATGAATACGCTGAAACAGCAGGATTTCCAACACAGAGAACAGGAAGGAGAACATGGTCGACCTGCTCTCAAAACACAGCCTACGACGAGCACACAGGACATGGGGAAATCAAGGTTAGTGTGTGTGTGTGCGTGTGTGTATGTGTGTGTACGTAGGTGTGTAGGTGCGTATGTGCGTCATATTCTCTCTCAAAGTGCCGTTTAGGAAACGGAGACCACATTGTTCTCTCAGAGCTCAGAGGAAATAAAAAACCATAACTGTAGCATGTAAAACCACCTGACCTCAAACCTAAACTCCCAAAGTAGAGGCTCGATGCATGGACGGCAGATGCTGCCAGATGATGTGTGTTTGAGCCATTTTAAAATGCTAATCCTTTGGATCAGAAAACACCATGAGTTCTTGTTGTTGTGTTATACTACAACATCCCCAACATCTAACATGTTCATCCTCCACTACACAGATACCCTCACTTATACATACGTCCACCCAATCAATGCCCCCTTTGCCTCCCCTCAGAATGTTAATCCAGCCTTTGTGACGTTATCATTTGGGACAAGAGAACAAAAGGCTCTGCTGGACTGCAGATGGGACAGACTAAACCTAACCATGCTCAGGCTTTGTTGTCACACACTCCCCTGGGTCCTTTGGCACCTGACAGACACACACACACACAAACACATATACACAAGTGCACACAACCATGTACACAGGCACACAAGCCCCTTTGCACACATTCATTAAAAACACTTACACCTAAACTGAACACACACACTACACAACCACAACAGTACAAGCACTGTTATGTCCTAATTTGCCACACCCCCAATATGCCCCCGAAACCCATCTCCAAGGTAACCGCCAGCACTCAGCTACTTCCAGACATTCTGGCAAGGTGCTTTCCAGCAGACACACATACAAACACACACACACACACACAGACACAAGCGATCACTATTGGTCAATAAGGCAGGATGTGACAAACACAGATATATCAGTACAGTATTACTATTGTATTAAGACAGTTATGCAAATCTACCCATTCAAATCTATGGCAGACTTCAACAATACAGTAACACAAAATACATTCAACAACCCTTTTAGTCCAAGTGTGTTTTTCACAGGCTTTTGAAAAAAGAGGTTAAGTTGACTGTGATGCTGTCCTCTTCTGATATCAATTGAGAGTAGAGAGAGAGACAGCAAGAGAGAGTGACAGAGAGAGGAAGAGAGAGAGACAGCAAGAGAGAGTGACAGAGAGAGGAAGAGAGAGAGACAGCAAGAGAGAGAGAGCGACAGAGTGAGAGGAAGTCCGTGTTGTTTTCCTACCTGATAACCTTCCATCGTCTGTTTTTCCATAATCCCACTTGTCAGGTGCTGCTTCCTGGAATCCTGATTCCTGACGGAAACGAGACAAGGATGTCAGGGTCATCCCGCGCCAATACACCGGCCACCGCATGCTATTGATTCTGATTTAGCCAATGACTCAACAGGATATTGTGATTACATTTTATAGGGGGATATGAATAAATGTTTATATTCAACCAGTATTTTACCATTAGAGGAATAGGTATCAACATTGTGAAGGGTTATTTAACATTTATTTACTGTCACTGAACGTTTTATTTATATTTTTATATGTGCTGCACCTCCTGATCTTTCAGATAGAGGAAGACAGACCCCCTTATTTGTTCTCCTTTCTCTCTCCACCTGTCTTCCTCGTCTGTTGAAACCCTTGACTTGCTTAATGACTGTGTTTATGAAACTGTGCACTGTGTTAACTCCCAGAGAACAGAGTGTTCTGTGTCTTATGACATCAGTGTGTGTGTATGTGTGTGTGTGTTTGTGTGTACGTGTGCGTGCACTTGTGTATTTATCATGGTGAATCAAAAAACGTGTTTTTTCCATTTCCTTTGAATCTGATAATACAGGTGGCCTATAACCTCCTCCTCTTGGGTGAACTGTGACTAGTCCCACAAACACACACACAAACCGATACAGATGATGAAGGTTAAGGGTCAAGAGATCAACACTACATCTGTTCTGCTTGAAGGCTTAACAAAGATATCAACCACCAGGAGAGTGACACTTGAGAATCAATCTAGCCAAGGATGTAGTCTTATACGCTTTGCATGCTGGTCCACCACACACACACACACACACACACGCACACACGCACACACACACACACACACACAGACACACACACACACTCCCTCATGCCCCTGTTAACCCCTGTTAACAGAGGGTGTACATAAGAGGCAACCAGGGGTTCAAGTCTAATTTGGTGAATTTGCGGGGGGGGGAACTTAAAGAAGATGCCAGTCCCCACACATGTACACAGTCCAGTAGGTCAATCAAGCTACACTAAGCCTTATTATCTGGGTCTTGCTCTGCTTTAGAGAAATCTGTCTAGGATTACACAAATATACTGGCAATACTGCCACTGGAACACATTAGAAAGGCAGCAACCAAATAAGTATCAAAACCTCAACTCATTTAAAATACAGTGATGACATACCAGAACAACCAACTTTATTGAGCCACTGGAATAAAATAAAAACATGTTTATTGTGCATCCACTGCTATGGTTGCTGGATTCTAAGATAACAAGATAATTAAATCATGTTTTCATCCAAAGGAATTTAAAAAGGGATTTGAACATATTACCTCTGGATCTGCTATCAAACACTAACCCAGAGAGATTGCCCATCCCGTTTTGCTGTCAAACGAAATGCCTTCTAATTGTTATCATTAATAATGCCAGCTCCAGGTCTGCTACAGCATTAATCTCATCCCTCTGTTCCCTCCCAGCAGTCTCCACTAATCAACATTATTGATTAACCAGCTCCACAGTCCCAAGGCCTTCTCTGAGGCAAAGCATCACATATATGCAAGATGATGAACAAGGACATTTCAGTCAAGCACATAATACCAGGATTTGGTAAAGAGATTTCGTTGCAAAGCATGATTTACTCAAAATTGGCAATGACTTGTCCGATACGAAAATTGGCGAGGGACAATGTTCAAGACAAACCACAGCTGGGACTGTGATATACACTGAAATACTATGAAATAGTCAGTGGTTGTGAGTGTATGTTTGTGTGTATGCTTACATTGTAGCGTTTACATAGACGCTTGCTAGAGCAACTGTCATTTAGTCTAGGCCTTGTCGCCTCCTTGTGGCTATTTAGAGACACATCACACTGGTGATGACTGGATATTCATAAATATATCTCCTCTCATATTTTTCTAGAAATACCATCCATCTGAACTTACCTGGAATTGTCTGATGATGGAGGGCCTGGGGATGTGAGGGTACCTCACCCCAAGTTCTTCTCCAAAGCCCAGATCCAACTCCACATCCAACTCCTCATCCAACTCCTCATCCAGCTCCTCATGCAACTCTTCATCTAACTCATCATCTAACTCATCATCCAACTCCTCATCCAGCTCCTCCTGTCCAGAGCACTCAGGGGGGCTGTGTAAGACCACAGGAGCCTGGAAACATGGTACCTCCATCTCCTTCAGATAACAGTCAGAGCTGGGGTGAGTCCCATTCACACTTCTGCTCTGGGTGGATATATAGCTGACTCTTCTCTGGTGTGGGTAATCCACTGGCCTGCTTACATCTGGGACCGGCTGGGACAGAACCAGGTCCGCAGTCGGGGGCTGTAGACTGGTGCTGTCATGTCTGGAGTTGGTTCTGTCCCGTGATGGCGTCGGCTCGGCCGCAACTTCAGCTGGACCGCTGAAACAGTGACGTAGCGCAGAGCAGGGCAGACCATGCATAGCGCTGGAGAGAGAGGGTCACTGGGACAAACTGAACTGAAGGCAACACTGCCGTGACCAACAGGACCTGTGTTTCCCCACAGATCAGCTCCAGGAGAAGTGGTCCCAGGACTCCACACCCACTCCAGCCATTCGATTAGAGGGTCTGTAGATCAGCATGACCAGCTCCTCTGTCTGGATCTAAAGGAGGTCAGTCTCTTGACAGATGAATATCCCATCACAAACTGATCAACATGTTTGTACAAACAGTTCGACACAGTACTCAGCAGCTCCAGCTCAGCCTGTATCCTCTGTGGGAAGATTAGATAGAACTTTATCCCTCCCCAAAGGAAAATTCTGAAGAGCCTAAGATGTCGCTGTTCACTCCAGAGCTTGACATTTTGTCTCTTCTCTCTCTTAGACAAAACGTACCACAAGACTCTTCATCCGCTTCTCTATGTGACCCTGCCATCCAAACTTCCTGTCTGCCAGCTTTCAGTGTGAGAGTGATGCGTCAGGGATATTGTGCATGTTTGTAACAGTGTGTTGGCCCAGCGTGTGCGGGTGTCTGGTTCCTTGCAGAGGTACTTTCCAGTCTATTGAACAGGTGGAGACTGGTGCAGGGACACGCTCATGCTGTGGGCTCCGGTTACACGCTGATCCAGAATCAGCTACTAACGCAGCTGTTTGAAAGGTCAGTGCTGCTGCCTTAAGGACACATCTTACCCTGGACCTGGTGTTAGCGTACAAAGTAAGTTCAACATTTGTGGGTGCGTGTCTCCATAAAGTTATGAGAGGTCTGGTTATGGGTAGACTTTGTATGGGATAGTCTTTGGATGAGACAAAGAGATGGAGAGAGAGAGAGAGAGAGAAAGAGAGAGAGGGAGAAAGAGGGGAGAGAGAGAGAGAGAAAGAAAGAGAGATCCCTGGAATCCCTCCACCCAGAATGAGAGGGAATGGAGGAAACAGGGTCAACTGTCTTGGGTGACTGGTATTTAAATATTCATACAACCACATAAAGCATTCGTTTATCAGTCCTTCATTTAGTTCTGCCTCGAGGCCTGCATATTTCATGATCATTTTTGGGCAGGACGGGAACCGTTTGTACTGTTTTGTTTGTGGTATTTAGGTTAGGTGTGTGTTAGATAGGCTTTGTTGTCATAACTGTGTTGGCAAATAATACAGCAGCATGATTCCTTGATAAAGGCATCTGCTAAATTAATAAATGTAAATGTAAATAAAAGCATTAGTCTGAACTGACAGACTGATAGACTATGGCCATTTGCCTCTCTGAAATATGATACGCTGTGCTAACAAGCTCAACTATTCCTGATATAGTCTGATATATAAAGGTACACAATTCATCTATTTCTGTCATTCAACCTCCACTCCCCCTTTCAAACCCACTCACATCCAGGACGGTTGCTTTCCTTGTGGAAGATACATTACACAAACGGACAAATTGAACCTTGGTGATTAAACATGCATGGTACTTTTGTCTGGGAATGTAAACAGTGTTACAAACACACACACACACACACACACACATGCTATTAGGATCAGTCTGACAAATCTCCTAACTTTTACCCGTCCAATCATCCTATACACTTGGTGTCCTTTTAAAGCTTCCTAGCTTTCATAGCTTGTATATTGTATTACACAGGCCCGTGTGCAGCCAGCAGAACCCCTGATGTGAAATATCCTACTTTTCATCTGATCTTTTAAAAACCATACTAGAGTGACCTCTAGCGGCCATTATTTGACAATGCCGGTTGATTTTGGACTAATGTTTGTTTAAATTTACAATTAAACTATGATCTATTCATGTAAAAACAACATACATATTTTACATGAATCCTGTTGTCTCAAACGTGTTATTCGAATAAATTGATTTTAATTTTAGCAAGCTTATTGAATTGCGTATTGGGATTCTACCTCGACTTGTGTTATTGTAAATATCAAGTATGCCTAAAGAATCAGATGTTGTCTTTCTTGTTATTTTCTTCTTTCTTGTTGCTTATCAAAATAAACACAATTTATTCATGGTAATGACCATTTCGCCCCCGGCCAATAGATGCCGTGACAAACGTCATCAACCTCTCAGTTTAGATGCGCGCAGGAGCGACTCCCTGGTCACTGCAAGCAATCAAAGCAGGTAGAGACGGAATAGAAAATAAGCCTTAGAAGCCGACTACAGTGATTTTGTTTATTGAAGTAACGAACATGTGCCTGTACGAGTGAATAGACCTGCTCGATGTTTCTATTCGCGCTGCTTTAACGTCGTTTTTTGCCTAACATGCCACCGTCAGTGCGGGTTATCAGGAGTTGCGCTCTCATCTTCTGCACGCTGCGCTGGGCTGTCTGGGCCATGGATGGACGTGAATGCACGGAGGTGAGATGAGGTCCTGAGGTTTGTAACGTCCATACGACAGCTGGACAATCAACAGTGTTTTTATTTATTTATCTTTCCTTCAACCAAAACCTTCACTATAGACCATATGGCTGACCATGGCCAGCGGGGACGGACTTAATCCTTTCCACCATGGCAAAATACGATTAAGAATTGACGGTTTGCTTCCGGACAGATTTCTGTTTGCATTTCTCTTTACATAACCCATGTGCAACATCCAAATCCACAAAGACAGGTTATCGTCTCTGATTGCTGTCAGATGAAATAACTTTTCGAAACATCCAGAAATGTCAGCACCGGTGGCGTTAAAGTAACAAGTCAGCATATAGACTTAAAAAGACTGATTCCTAATTAGAATAGGCAGACATTCACCATGATTGATAATTTAAGACTGAGTTAATCATAAATGCCTCCGTGTTTACTAATATATAGATTTAGCTTAGTGCATTTTGTTTTGTGCGGTTACCTTCTGCAGGTTTCAGTGTTTAGGATAATACGTGTGTGTAAAACGTTAATGCTTTATCCGTCTGGCTATTGTTTGCTTTCACACCTCTTGAAGCAGAGTCCTTATCAGTTTCCTGCCTGGTTCAGCCTTCCTCTCTCCGTCTCTCTCTCTCCTCCATTCTGCTCCACTCAGCACCTCACAGCCCACAGTCTGAACCTGGCAACAACGTCTACACAGGGTCTAGGGGTGACTAAGCCATTGTGTTTTTGTTAAAGCTTCAGTAACTGTATTCAAATGGATAATCAGAATACATGCTTCCAATAACCTGTGACCTGATATTACAGAGTGTGATCAGTGTATTCAGATTGCTTCCATGGGTAGCCTACATCCACTGTATCGCATGATACAGGAAATTAGCTTCAAGCAGGAAACATTCGGTGGCATAAATTATCTGTTCAAGTGACTACAGTGCAGTGACACATAAACATCTAGAAGAACCAATCAGAGTGATTGTTCGCCTTTCTCCCAGACCATCAATCTGCTGCATCACACGAGGTGGTTTGGCTCCAGCATCGCTGATCTGCTGGCACAGCTGCAGCCTCAGAACAGGAACGTTTTCAGAAGATATGAGATTAACAAGGTTATTCTGCGATGAGGAGATGGGAGGGAGGGATTCTGTGATCAGGTCAGCCTGTTCTCCTATCTGTAGGTCTGTCGCACCTGCCTCACTGACCCAAAAGTCATTGTCCCACTTCCCGTTGCCATGGCGATGGAATGGAGTGTCCTCAGGGCAGGGAAGCGGGTGTGGAGAGCGATAGGAGGAGGAGGTGGAGGAAGAGGAGGAGGAGGATATGACTCAGTTATTTTGGTGGAGACCTCTGTCTGGTGTTTCTGTTTATTGGTCCTCCTGAGCCAAATCTCTCTCTCTCTCTCTCTCACTCTCTCTCTCTCTCTCTTTTCCATTACATTTAAGTCATTTAACAGACACGGTTACCCAAAGAGACTTTCAGTAAATGTGTTTGTATGGAGTCCTTGCGGCAGTTGTAAACTACATCCCAGTCACTAGGAGCCCAGGTGTTTTTAAAGACATTAGACCTCTGTGGTAGAGACTAACTGTGTGTGTGTGTGTGTTACAGGGTGACTACTATTACGAGTATACAGAGTGTGACGGTACAGGCTCGCGGTGGCGAGTGGCGATCCCACACATCCCAGGACTCTGTGAAAACCTTCCTCCGCCGGTCCAAGGGACAGAATGCAGTAAGCGGTTTGCATGGGTGTGAGTGTGTGTGAACGAGTGTGTGTTGGCGAGGCCTGTCAGTTTTAGAGTAGAGCTTCATTTCCCACACCCTCTTATCAGCAGTGTGGAATTTCCTACCACCGCAGCTTGATTGGCTCTCTGGCTCTCTTCCAGCCAATCGCATAGCACAACCACCGGCCATTAACCTTAGACAAGAACACTGTTCCAGAATCTTCTACTGCATGTCTGGAAATTGAGTCGACCTTTTGCTGTCAAGACACTCGGTTCAAAACATACCAAACCACTCTTCGCCAGAACCCTTCTTCCTTCAGGTCTACCGAAAAACCTTATCTCATACTGCCATCACAGGCCTCAGCTATTATCTCAGATCCTTAAAGAAAGATATGATTCATTACTCAGACACTCCAAGAGTGACGTTTCCAGCGAACTGTGTTGCTCCTGTAATTCCGTCAGTCTACTCCTCGTTAGCAAATGCTAAGTGCTAGCATGAAAAGCTAACTCTGGTGGCTTGCTTCCGTCAGTCATGCGGTCGGACCAGTTCTCTGGATATTCTCCTCTGCTTCCTTCTCCCTGGCATGCAGGAACAATGCAGAGAGAGAGATGTAGCAGATAGTACTGTTCCACAAGACAGTTGTGGGTCGTCTTTTGGCTGTGCTTGAACCCCAGCCTGCCACACACAGGCACAGGTGTTGAAAGCTGCTTCATAAGCACACTGTTATCCTGTCTGTGTTAGGTAAGGTGTGAGTGGATTAGGTCGGGTATGATAGATTTGAACTGTCAAAGGCTTTGTAGACATGGGGGTGGGAAATGTAGATCAAACCCGAAAAGCATTGTTGTCACAATGGCAAACACACACGCACCATCAGTGTGATTCAGACACCTGACCATCGCTCTGGTTACGTTCAAGAGCGGCATCCAGGTGTTATTGTGTGCTTGTGCAAGTAGAGTGTGGGTGTGTGTACTGTATGCTGTTAGAAGTCTGATCACTAACAGGAGAGTCCATACAGTCAGGTCCATAAATATTTGGACTTGATAATGCCTATGATAATGTTGCATGGATGGAATAGAATGGAAATCAAAACCATCTTGTATTGTTTGAGGTGTTAATTGATGAGGCAGTGATCTGATTGGCCTGTGTCACCGTCCTCCCTCCAGCCTTCTCATGCGCAGCAGGGGAGTTTCTAGAGATGACGGCCCAAGAATGCACGCTGTGCGCCGCAGGAAGCTACTCCCTTGGCAGCGGCGTCCGCTTCGACCAATGGGACGCCATCCCGGCGGGATTCAGCAGTCTGGCAACCCACCTCGACAACAATCCCCACGGGGACAGCAGCGTCACCTGCAACAGGTGAGCGTAGGGGAGTATGTGCCGTACGTACCTTTTTCCCGGTTTGACTGTTTACCTGCTTGTCTGTGTGTGTGTGGGGCCAGAGAAAGTGTTGTGTTGTCATCATGTCCCCTCTGTGCCCCCCCCCCCTCCCCCTCCCTCCCAGTTCCTCGTGGGTCCCCCAGGGCAGCTATCTGGAGTCCAACAGGGACGAGTGTACGGTGTCCCTCATCTACGCTGTTCATCTGAAGAAGCAGGGACAGGTGTCCTTCCAGTACCAATACCCAGATGGCAACCTCATGTTCCAGTTCTTTGTGAGTCTCTGTATTTACAGCGGTTGTGAAATAGTCAGCCACTAAGATAATGGACTGAGTGTGAGGGATGTCTTGAGTGATGGGTCTGAGGACTGATTATGCGAATGAGACTGAGGGAAGGAGGGGGTTGGGGAGGTGACTGACTGACTGACAGATAGGTGTGGTGTGGTGCTTCTCAGATCCAGAATGACCAGTGTCAGGAGATGGACCAGACAGCTGACAACAAGAGGCTCAGACTCACCAGCCATGGAGAATGGGCCACACACACCGTAAGACCTCTGTTGTGTGTGTGTTCCTTTAGCCTCATGAAACACTACAGCACCCTCTAGTGTCTGGAGAGGCAACTGCATGATAATCTGTGTGTGTGTGTGTGTCTCTCAGGTAAATGTAAAGTCTGGCACTAACATCCTATACTGGAGGACTGCAGGGATGCTAATGGGATCCAAAGTAGTGAAACCTGTCCTTCTGAAGCAAGTCCAAATAGAAGGTATGATCTCTCTCTCTTTCTCTCTCTCTCTATGATCTCTCTCTCTCTCTCTCTCTCTCTCTCTCTCATCTCTCACACACACACCATTTTTGTGTGTCTCAGGTGTGGCGTACACATCCGAGTGTTTCCCCTGTAAGCCCGGAACCTTCAGCCGGACCCCAGGCTCGTCCTCTTGTGAATCCTGCCCTCGAGACACCTTCTCTGGCCAAGGAGCCAGCTCCTGCACCCCCTGCCAGAACTCCACTCAGTATGCCCGTAGGTTGCCCACCTCTCCCACACACACACACCTGGGTAATGTTGTGGGGCTGGAGCTGCATGGTCCGTCGCATTGCAGCACAGTGCCAGACAGTATATGCTGTTGAATGGACGTTGTGTCCTAGTTTCACACATCTGTCCTGTCCCCTGAGGTAAGCGGAGTTCCTTCTCCCTACAGGGAATAACATGACTGTTTGTGCGACTGCTAAATTATTGATGCCGTTCCTGTGACTTTGGACACAGGGGAGGAAAGCGTGCTTTAACACCAGGGCTCCCAGGCTGCACAATGCTTCTCAATGACATTATCAAGAACGCCAGAGCTTTTCTGCGCAGTAAATGTTTGATAGCTGGATATCTGCTCCCATAGCCGAGGGCTCTGACGAATGCCGAGTCCGACCTCCTTGCTCCGTCAAGGACTACTTCCAGATCCACACCCCCTGTGACAGCGAGGGCAAGGTGAGACCTTTTTACAGCCCCCTCCCCCCTGTTTCCATATCTGGATGGGTTCCATGTCCTTTCCTGTTCTCCTCATCCACCATCTTGGCTCTGTGTGTGTGTTCGTGCAGACGCAGGTCATCTACAAGTGGATCAAGCCTCAGATCTGCCTGGAGGGGGTAGACAGGGCCATACCGCTGCCCTCCAGCGGTAAACGAGAGCGCTGCCCCCCCTGCAACCCTGGTTTCTATAACAACGACACAGCCACGTGTTCGCCTTGCCCCTCCGGGACCTACTCTGATGGGGTCAAAGGTGATGCCAGCACAACAAGCTCTCCTTCCTCATGTAGTGCCAACATCTTTGGTTTGCGTGCCTGGGTTTTAAACGAGTGATCGATGTACTAAAGATCGCTTCCTCCCTCTTCTGCAGCCTGCAAGCCCTGTCCAGCTGGTACTGAGCCTGCTTTGGGATACCAGTACAAGTGGTGGAACGTCCTCCCAGCCAACATGAAGACTTCCTGTTTCAACGTGGGCAATAACAAGTGTGACAGCATGAATGGTGGGTGCAGCTCCTGTCTTCCAACACTAGAAGCCGCCGTCTGCTGGATGACAATCAGTCACAATCGAGTTTCAAGGCAACCATGAAGAAGAGCTTGTTTTTGTGCTTTCTAACTCTGCATGTGTGTGTCCTCTGTCTCAGGGTGGGAGGTGGCAGGGGATCACATCCACAATGGGGCTGGGGGCTCCGATAATGATTATCTCATCCTCAACATCCATGTTCCAGGATTCAAGTGAGTGTAAACCATCTCATATCTCTCTTTTTCTGTCCTTGTCTCTCACTCTCTCTTTCTCTGTCCTTGTCTCTCTCTCTCTCTCTCTCTCTCTCTCTCCCCGTTCTTTGTCTCCCTCTCTGTTCATCTCTCCCTCCTCTCGTCTGGGGGTTTGCTAACCTGTGTCTCGTCTCTCGTCTCCAGACTCCCTACATCGATGGCGGAAGGTTCTGGGTCAGAGTTTGGACGGATCACCTTCGTGTTTGACATGGTGTGCCAGGCAGACTGCGAGCTGTACTTCATGATGGTGAGAGCTCCTTTCAAACACTCTGCTTTGCGTCACTCTCCAACACGCCAGCTAAGGTGGATTCCGAGTGTTCCGTGACAGTTGTCTGAAGACATCTTTATTTGTGTCCAGGACGTCAACAGGAAGGCGACGACTGTGGTGGAATCCTGGGAAGGGAACAAGGAGAAGCAGTCGTACACGCACATCATGACCAAGAACGCCTCTGTCTCATACACCTGGGCCTTTCAGAGGACCAACCGGGCGTATGAGGTTAGCACACACACACACACACACACTCATACACAGGGGACATTAATGTGACTCGGCACCCTTGCCTGTCCCCCAGGAACGTCGCCATGTCAACGACCAGGTGCGTATCTACTCCATCTTGGTGAGCAACGCCCTAGACGGGGTGGCGTCTGAGTGCCGGGCGTGCGCCCTCAGCGTGCTGCCCTCCAGCTCCCTGTGTGTGCCCTGCCCCCCCGGGCACTACATCGACACACACACCAGCCAGTGTACCGAGTGCCCGCTCAACACACACCTCATCCCCCACTCTACCCCCGGGATCGACGCATGTAAGCCCTGCGGACCAGCCAGCAAGAGCAACAAGGTGTGTGTGTGTGTGTGTGTGTGTTGTGAGTGTGTGCGGTTGTTCTGTAGAAATTGTTAAATTGATTGAGTACTGTTAACCTGCGCTCCTGTGTGCTAGGAATTATTTTTAAGTAATTGCTTTGTGCTAAACTGTGTGTGTCTCCATTGTTCTGTAGGAATAATTTGAACTTGATTGCATAGTGCTAACCTGTGTGTGTGTGTGTGTGTGTGTGTGTGGGGCAGGAGCACCGTGTGTGCTACAGCGACTGTCTGTTCTCCTACTCGGACGGCAACGTGACACGGAGTTTCGACTACAGCTCCCTGGCTGCCGTGGCAACCACCATGGTGGGACCCAGCTTCACCTCCAAAGGAACCAAGTTCTACCACCTGTTCAACATCAGCCTGTGTGGAGAAGAGGTACGCACGCACACACACACACACTCACTCACACAGGTCCCTCCCCTGCCCTGTTCCCACCTTTTGCCTCCTCTCCTCAGGGTGGAAGGGCCGTGTGCACAGACAACGTGACAGACATATCCGGCAATGACTACCAGATAGGCGAACAAGCCAATGCTGTGAAGACTTTCATCTGCCAGTCAACGATCATCCCTGCCAGTGGGAGGGGCTTGAACACTGCTCTCTCCTCCCAGTCCATCAGTCTAGCAGACACTTTCTTGGGTAAAGTGGAAATGCACGTACACACACACACACACACACAGACAGACCGATGGATCCAAGCCAGTGTGTCTGTGTGTTGTTCCTGTAGGAGCGACAGTGGAGACTTACCTGGGGAGAGTGAGAGGCAGACCTGACTTGTTCCCTCAGACATCCAGCAGCATCCTCGATGTCAACTTCTTCTACCGGTAGCTAAGGTTCTAACATAGCTGACCGCACTGCAGATGAGTCGCCTGAATCCCCTTCAGCACTGATCGTCTGTTCTCTGTTTTCCCCTCTCCTATGTGACGCTAGCTCCCTGGAGGCCACCTCGTCGTGCGATGAGGGCCGCAGCGTGGTGTTGACGCTTCGCTGCAACCCCGCCAAGAGCACGCAAGGAGAGCTGGTGGTGCCTAGGTACGTTCTGTCTGCCCTCCCCCATCCCTCCAGCCCCCCTTTTCGCAGCCATAATTTTTTTTTAACAGTTGAGATTTGGTCAAGTGGAGTCGGACAGTGTCCCTAGCAGCCGTGTCCAGGTGGAGTTACTCGGCCTCGTGATTCTCTTGCAGTCACTGTCCGGCGGGGACGTGTGACGGCTGCACGTTTCACTTTCTGTGGGAGAGTTCAGGCGCGTGTCCTCGCTGCACCGAGGCAGACTATCACCAGATAGATGGAGCCTGCAAGGGGGGACAACAGGTGTGTGTGTGTGTGTGTGTGTCTGGAGTTCTGTCTCTGAAGTGTTCCATAAGCTACTCTATTAATTTTTATAGAACTCCATATAATACATTATTACGAATTACTATTAATATAACAATACTGACCTTGTCGGTTCCACGTGTGTGTGTCTACCTCCCCAGGACATGCTGTATATGTGGACCGAACCAAAGCTGTGTGTGGGGGGGGTGGCCCTGCCTGAAAAGACTAGCTGGCCGTGCGAGAGCATGGACTTCTGGATCCATCTGGGGGCGGGGCTAGGAGCCTTCTGTGCCGCCCTGCTCATCTCTGTCACATGCTTCTTCTGGAAGAAGAACAAGAGGTATTCTCATCCACGCAGGGAGTCATTTCTTTCCTTCCTTCCTTCTCTCCTTCCTTCCTGTATTGTCTCGTCCCTCCCTTCATTCGGTTGGTTGTTTTCCCGCGTCAGGTTGGAGTATAAGTACTCACGGCTGGTGATGTCAGCCAATAAGGACTGCGAGCTGCCCTGCGCTGACAGCTGCGCAGTGATGGAGGGAGAAGAGAACGAGGGTGAGATGGAGGACGAGGTGGTCTACTCCAAGCCCACCCTGATGGGCAAACTCAAAGCTATGACATCCAAGGTGAGGGGCTTCGAGGGTTCCAGGCCTCTGTCCGGTCACCTGGTTACAGTTTGAAGGTTTTCGCTCACAAGTCTGGTGTGTGTGTTTGTGTGTGTGTGTCTCCTCAGAGAAACGGAGATCCATACGAGAATGTCCAGCTGAACTCGTCGCAGTCACAAGGCTTGGTGTGGGGGTAGAGGAAGGGGAGGGGGACAGTCGGCGAGCGAGGGAACCTGGGAACAAGTGAATAAAAGGAGGGGAGAGACCCTACCCATCCACTCCCCCCCTCCAACATCTGAACCACAGTGGAGACTGTTTCGTCTCATCACTCTGGACTGAGTGGATGGAAATGGAACACGCACCACACTCGGAGAGTGTGTACCACAGCATATTCCTGATGCTGTGGGTGTGAGTGGGTGGGGGGGAGTTGTGTAGTGGCGTTGTGCAGTGTGCTGCTGTGTGTGCTGAGATGTGGTGTGTACACGCTCAGGTACACCACCTGTTTGGGATCGTCGCAGCTCTATTCCATACCAGTTATCAGCCATACTTAGTTTCACTCAGGTGTTCTGTCCTTTTTGATATGCTTATGGTTCCCTTTATCTTTGAAACACACAACCCTTGAATGTGGGCGTCACTCCTGTTATGTGTTTGTACTTTGGGTTGAAGAATTGGGTGGTGATGGGCTGGGTGGTGTTAAATCTGCTACTTGAATCAGTAAAACGGAGATGCTGAATCACACAGACTGTGATTCTGGCTGTCGAGCTGTCAGAGAAATAAAAAAATAAACAAGAGCAGTTTTTCTGTATCCACGCGTCTGGTTCATTCTTCTCCACTTTTGACGTTTAGTCAGCCTGTAACAGGGGAATCCGCACTGAAAAGTCTGCCCGGGTGCGTGTCTCTTTATACGCCTCTAGAGGGCAGCGGTGCACAGGTTTCTCTCTGACTCCCCCCCCCCCATCTCCTACCTGTTTTCGTGTTAATTCCTATCTCCCTGCTGCCCATCCATTTTCTTTAATGTTTCTCTCTGTGACTACATACTCTCTTACACGCACACGCCCGTCTGTGCTATCCTAGCTTGGGGAAAGGCTCCTGTTTAATGGGGGAGCCATGCTGGCAGAGAGCTCATGGAGTGTGGCTTCCTGTAACCCCAGCCAACACTGAACAGTTGGACTGCCATACTGCCCCCTCTCTCTCATCATCTTAACAGATTTCACTGTCTCTTCCCCCTCAACACCCCCCATCTCTCTCTCGACCATTTCCAATTACCTGTACCACTGCTGAGTAAAGACAACAAAATGGGTTAAGAGACATCAGGGACACAGATTCAGCAGACGACAGCGGCTGTTCACTTGTTATTGTTTATTATGATGTCATCATGTCCTTGTTATTGCACGCATCGTCAGCACGGCCCTATTGCTTGGTGACTGGCCCGCCTCCCAGAGTTCAACGTGACCCTTTAATTGAACCCCGAAGAGGTTCGGTCACATGTTCTAGTCCGGTAAGTACCTCTAACTTCCAGGATGAGATCCGAACATCGAGGACATCAAGAGTTTTTGTCAACACTGCAGACTTGGCACAACCTGGATGGGCTTAATGTGTTTCTATTGGGTAGTTAAATGAGACTCATTAACATATACATCGCTTGCCATGCCATCAGAGAAGTATGTCAGAGGCAAGGTAATGGTAGTTTAGTACCAGATTCTCCACAAAGATGCTGTTTTTTGGCTCCTAGTATAGGTCACATAAACTACTTATTCTACTTTACTCCGGTTTACATTTAGTCATTTCGCAGACACTCTTATCCAGAGCAACTTACAACACATTCCCCCTAAGGCAAGTAGGATAAAGTGCCTTGCCCAAGGACACAGCATCAACTTGCCTTAGCCAGAAATCGAAATCTGCCCCTAACCACTCAGCCACCTGACTCCACCTGTTTAGCTCCAGCACCTTCAGCCACCTAGTTTCTAAGTTCTCCACTGTTTCCATGCAGGAAACAGAAAGTTCCTTCTCCACCTCCCTGTGTATGTGTGTTAGAGAGAGGGAGAGATGTGCGGGGGGCGCCCAGATCAGTGTGTGTGGGGGTGTGTATGTTGGAAGAGGCTTTGAGTCTTCTGGCTTGGCTTAAGTAGTTTTGGCACAGTCTGACACAGCGGCAAGTTCCATAGAACAGGCACCGCCATGAGGGACAGGGAGAGAGAGGGATAGGGAGAGAGAAAGCAGGAAACCCTACCAGGGTGAAGTCTAAGATAGGTGACTGGACTGAGTAAGAGGAGAATGAAGGTTAAGTGCTCTATTGTGAGTGAAGGGCTTGGGCCAGAGGAAAGGGAACAACTTGACTAAGTCCGCTCAGTCCGAGCCAACTCCGATTTGAATTTGCCGGCCCCCTCTTCCTCCAACCCTCCTCCCTTCATCCCCCGGCCCCCTCTCCCTCCGCCCCTCCTCCCTTCATCCCCCCGGCCCCCTCTCCCTCCGTCCCTTCATCCCCCCGTCAGCCCATTCTCCCTCCATCCCTTCAAACCTCTTTTTCTCCCTTTCCCCCTCCTCACCCCTGCTCCACCCCCCGCCTCCCGCCCCACACCCCCTCCCGCCCCCACTCCGTCCACCACCCCAACAACAGAAATTCCCGGAGCAGATGTGTTAGCGGTTGTCCGTGGCAACCCTGCGTGCAGGAGGTGCCTTGTGGGAGCAGGGCTGGGGGAAGTGAATGGATAAGCTTTGAGGCAATAAAGCCCTCCCAATCTCTGGGAGGTTTTCAGCTGTGACTTGTAGGCTGTGTTAGTGCTTTACATAATCCTGCTCCCCTCTGCTGCCGTTCTCTCCCCGCACACCAGCCCTCCGTACGTGAACGTCTGCTCTCAATCCATACTGCAAACTCCCTCTGTCTCTCTTCTTCTAACCCCCCCCTCCTTCCCTTTATTTCCTTCTTCTCCATTTTGGTCAGTCTTTGCCTGTTTGATGCAGTTTTGTAGGGACATGCGTAACTTGGCACGGCGCTGATTCAGAGCAGCTCTCCAAGAGCGTATTTATATTTATTTTATACATATTCTTTTATTTGATTTATAGATTATTTGTTATTTATTTTGATCTTCCCTTCCTCCTGTTTTTTCTCCCTCTCCACACAGAGAGAGAGAGAGAGACTGGGATATTTGGAGCCTTCAAGAAACTGACATGCTTCTCTAATGTTGCAGAGGTTTTGCGTTCATCCCCTCCTGCTGTGGCGCTATCAGCGGCAGCTGACGCGGGGCTCTCTGATGCCAGCCACCCGGAGCCCTGCTGTCGCCAGCTGCTGCACGATCGCTCCCTCGCAAACAACACCAACACCAAACACTGACGTGTACACGACTGGCTCTAAGTCTAAGGCTTCGTCTCAACAGTTCCCCCCCTCCTCTCCTCAAAACTGTCGGAGAACAGGCGATGCACAAAGTCCGCAACTTGCGGCCTGTTAAGATGCAGCTCTCGCTCGAGTAAACACTTTAAACACTCGCTGTAGGGCAGGGGTGGGCAATCCTGGTCCTCGAGGGCCGCTGTCCTGAAATTTCTAGATGTTTCCCTGCTCTAGCACACCTGATAATAATGATCAGGCTTCCACAGAGCTTGATAACGACCTGTTGATTTGAATCAGGTAAGTATGGAAACATCTAAAACTGTCAGGACAGCGGCCCTCGAGGACCAGGATTGCCCACCCCTGCTGTAGGGTGATGCAGCTTTTTGACTAAGGGTCAGGTCAAGCTCTACCCCTAGATTGATTTCCATAGTGACGTGGTGGGAGGGTGGTCTGTCTGTCGGTCTGGCCGTCCACAAGGGCAGCGTCCATCTGGAACCTAAATCTAGCAGACACACGCTAAGGCACATAGCCATAATAAAAACATCACATAACCACACGATGCACCGAGATAGGTTTAAAGACACACACGAGTCATGTGTTCAACAAAGCAAACAGTTCATGACAACACATAAGATATCTTAACATTCCGACACGAATGGCACATTTCAGACCAGAAATATAAAATGCTATTTGTCACTGAGATAACTAGGATTTGAGCTGTAATGCTGTTATGATCTTAAGGAAATAACTTAGTAGAGGTATAAAAAATAATAAGAAGAGCATTAGCGATTAGTAGATGATTTTTGCTTTGGTGAACACAAGCTTGGGACTAATGGCTATTAAGATAAAGGGAGCTACAGAACGCTTCAGGAATAGAATTAGAAGAATGGACATTTCTGTTCTAGAAGTTTCTGCTGATGTGCGGCAGAGGGCATGTGGGGGGGGGGGGGTCATCATTTAGAATGTTCTAAAAGCAGGCTGACCACACCTGTCTGATCACAACACCGCTCTTCCTGGTCCGCACTCGAACCTGCTTCCTCATTGTCTTGATGTGTCTGGAGCTTTGCATGTCAGTTCTATTTCTTCTATTTCTATGCTATGCACCTTGCAGAGTAGGAGTCGTCCACACTCATTCTATTACACAATACTGTCAACATTGTGCTGTTTGAACCATCAGTAGTATTATGTACAAATATACAGATACGACATAGAAATGCATACAGAATCGGTTATTACAATGAGACCTACAAAAAAGCACAAGAATAAAAAGTCTGTTGGGTATTGCAGGTGAGACGGGCAGGGCACACTAGCGCCTCACGCCCAAACAACCCTCCTAACAAGACACAGCTTCTGTCTATGTACACAGGGTCATAACAAAGCTATCAAAAACAAAAGGCTCCAAAAAACTTCCTCCTAGAAATATTCATATTTTTTCTCTTTCTTTTTTTCTTCTACTTACAACAACGTCGATTCCATTTATTTACACCCCTAGAAAATAACTTTGATCAATAGATACACACTTTCTACAGACGGTCAAACGGTACAGTTCTACTCCATGGGAGGGGCAGAGGGGTGTGCGTGTGTGGGAGGAGTTGGGGCTGGGGGGGGGGGGGTAAGAGGAGGGGCGGGAAGCACAATGTGCGCGGATTGGCTAACAGTCGCAGGTTAGACCCGAGGGGATTGGACGACGGAGAGGGAGAGGGGCTGTCACAGGGAGGAGGTGGTGGAGTCGATGATCTCTCTCCCGTTACACACGGTGGGAACGTAGCTGGCACTCGCTGACGCTGAGGCGAGAGAGAGAGACAGACGGGAGAGAGGGGAGGGAGGGGAGAAACGGGAGGGAGGGGAGAGACAGGAAGGAGGTAGAGAGAGAGAGAGGGGGGAGAAAGAAGGAGAGCAAACAGGTAAAGACGGGATAAAGCAGGGAGGAAAACATGATACGGCTCATCACGGAAGACAAACACAGTGTAGGTAAGAGCTCTTACATAGACCTCTGAGAACCCCACAGCTCAGTGGGGCGTGTCTCTGACCGCAGGTTGACCATGCGTACCATGTGATGCGTAGGTGGTGGCCGGACCGCTGACGCTGAAGCGGTTGAGGTTGAGCCTGTGGCTGGTCACGTTCTTCTGCGGTTGGAACATGATGATGTGGACCTTGGGAGCAAACATGCAGCCAAGGACCACGAACCCACTGAGGCTTACTGAGATACACATGGTCGTGGTCTGAACCTGGGGACACACAACACAGGACCATCACTCCACTGGGACATGGGTAGAACTCAGCGTTAGTGCAAAGGGTAACACCTGACACCTGAAATTTAACCCCATCCCCCTCTCACTTGAAGGCCAAAAGCTCTTTTGACTGAATCCGTCACGTTTGTAAAACGGCGCTCAAGATATAGATAGCAACCCACATTAAATCATCATGTTCCCTGTGATGAGATAAAACCAGTCTAGATTGCATAAGCGATGTTCACTGTCGGCCCTTTACAGTAGGATTGCTGAATGCCACAGTTGAACCTACAACAGTGAGACTGCGCTGAGGGAGATCAGTTAAAGCACGGGTCAATAAACCGCTTTATCAACAGAGAACCTCGTCGCTTTCTGCCCAAACTCTAAATAAATGAAAACCCTCACTGTGATTTATGATACTATTCAAATATTAGCTGGCTAAACAAAAAAACAAAAAAAGCGCCGTATAGGAAAGACAAGCGAAAGGAAAGACTTCCCTTCCTTCCTTCATTGATCACAGGTCAGGGATGGGCCACCAGCCAGGCCCTGCCACAGTGTAGCGCTCCCTACCGCCGCTTGCCACCCCATGCATAAACAGCCGGCGAAAAGCGCGTGCGTTCGCGCGCCGATTTGTGTATTGAAGTTTCCCACCACCTGACTAATCAGAAAGTAAGATTGCCAAGGTCAGGAAATTTTCCACTACAAAGTATGTGCATGCAGTAATACCGTGTATATGTGTGTGTGTGTGAAGTCTCTTTTCCCTTGTAAATGTATTAATGTTCAAGGTTCAGACAAACAGGCTAGCATCAGCAGTCTTTCGTGCCCTCGCATCGTAGCACAGCTCAGCCCTAAAGAACCCTATTGACTTTCCCAGCTCTCTGCCTGGCTGCTGCCTCCGTCCGTCCAGACGTCTGTCTGCGTGCTTCCGTCTGCCCGTCTCCCCGCCTGCTGTTTCCGGTACCAGGACATTGTGTGTTGAACACGAGAAGGGATCTCACCTTCCGGAAGGAATTAAAGCCTGCACCTGTCACCAACCAGGTAAACACAACCCTGTCCTCATGCTGTAAACCTCAGAGAGTGTCAGCAGTTTGACAGGAAGTCTGTGGCTGTCAGTAACTGCAGGAGATCTGGGACTGGAGCTAGCTGGATTGGCGTGTACAGAATGGGCGTGTACGCCTCAATAAATGATGTTGTCTGTCGCCCGTGTCACTGCAGCTGTTCGGAATCCCGGGCCAAGGCGAAAACAGCGGTGAGTGTGAACAAAAAAGGTGTGTGTGCGTGCGGAGCCGTACCCTGTAGTCACTAGACGTGACGTAGAAGATAGGCAGGAAGGCCAGCCAGATGATGCAGGTGGTATACATGGTGAAGCCGATGAACTTGGCCTCGTTGAAGTTCTCCGGGCACTTCCTGGTCTTGAAGGCATACCTAGACAGAGACAGGCTGTCAACGACTCCACCCACCCACCCACCCACCCACACAGCTCTCCATCGGGATTCGGCTCCAGGGGCTAATGCACATTAGTCACTAGCAGGAGGACTAGCTAACAGAGTCCCCCGCCTCTGCTACACCTACACAGTACACAGGATGACCAGGAGCACGTCGTATCCAAGCGACAGCAGCATGCTGGAGTCGCGCACGTTGCACTTGAGGATGACGGTCTGCCGTCGCTCTGGCAACGTGAAGCGTCTGGTGCCAGGAACCTCCAGCAGGAGCCACACCGAGACCATGACCAGCTGGACGGAGATCAGACTGAGACAGATGAACACCTGGAGACAGAGAGACAGAGAGAGAGATGGACAGAAAGAGGAAGGGAGGGAGGGGAAGTGGGATAGATAGATCAGAATCAGATTCAGAATCAGGTTTAATCGCGATGCAAGATTTACAAACATATAATTCACTGTGGCAGAAAAGAGCAAACATAGAACATATATGTGACATAATAATAAAAAACTGAAAGATACAATGTAAAATACAGTACAAATAGGATACAAATAGAAGTACAAATAACATAGAAGTACAAATAACATAGAAGTACAAATAACATAAGTACAAAGTGGGCACTAGCTGTACAGGTGTGTGGGGGGGGGGGGATATAACTATAGTGAGTCACCATAGAATAGTATAGGGAAAGTGTTAGGGAAATAAAAGGGAAAAGCCAATCTATGCCACTTCACTTATCGACCTCTGACTTATCGACAGCTGGCTGACCTGAGAGGAGGGGCTTATGAAGCGCGGTCTGGTGGCCCCATCCTTCACCCCGCTGAAGATCCGGGCGATTCGATTGGTCTTGGTGAGCAAGGCGGAGTAGCAGACGGCGAACGAGGTGCTGAGGCCGAGGCGTCGCAGGGCGCAGATGGCGGGGGAGGGCTTGGCCAGGAAGAGGAAGGTCAGCGCGTAGGACATGAACACCCCCAGCAGCAGGATGTAACACAGCTCCCTGCCTGATGCCTTGACCAGGGGCGTGTTGTTATGGCGCACGAACACCCAGAAGACCAGCGCCGTGCACATGAACCTGGTGCGCCAAAAACAACCGCAAAGGAAGGATTACTTTACTTTACAGCCTTACACAATCTCCACATCTCAACAACCTTCCTGTCAACCTCCTCCAATCGTGAGTCACTCACCCCACGCAGGCGATGGTGATTGGCCCGATGGCCCAGGCGTCCTCCCACATGATGTAGTCTTCGGGCAGGTCGTAGCAGGAAGTGAGGTCGTCGTTAGGCCACTGGCCTGGTGCGCACGGGGAGCAGGTGAACTCGTCTGCCAGGAACTCGTGAGGCTCGCAGGCCGTGCAGATCCAACAGCAGTACTCCCCTGGAGGGAGGGACGGAGGGAGAGAGGGATGGAGAGAGAGAGGAAGGGAGGGAGAGAGGGAGGGAGAGCGTGATTAAACTATCAATTGCCCAAAACTCCACATACTGTTCTGCAGTGTGGCAGGCCTCCTCTTCCTCCTCACCCGCCTGCATCTTCTTCATCTCGTTGCGAGCACACGGGTCGCTGCACTGCGAGGTGGGCACCGCCTCCCGGGGCCATCGAATGAGATCGCTGTTCAGGCTTAGAGTCTCCGCCCACTCCCCGACCGGCACGTAGCCGTAGCGATCGCCGGAGTGCTGGTAGCTGAAGATGTTGTAGCGGCCTATCCCGTCACCGTTGGTGTCAAACTTCACCACTGCCTCGCTGCCCGCTGGGGAGAAGGGAGCTGCTCGGGAGGGGAGGGGTTGGAGGGAGGGTGGGGGTTGGGGTGACGGGATGAGGAGAGGAGAGGGAGGCATGTTTCATTTGTCCAACGCCTCATTGACATCCTTACCTCATGGCACTAAAGTCTGACGACACTACCAGAGCTTCCATGACTGGAGGGCAAGACCGCCTGTAATGATGGAGACACCATAAAGGTTTCTGCTCTGGCTTCAATGACCATCCTTCCTCTCTATTCTTTTCTATCTCTCTCTCTTCCTCTAAGACAGCCAGGTTCCAGTCTCCAGACCTTCCCTCAGGGCTAGCCAGCATCTGGACCCCTCATATGAGTTTGAGAGGGGCTCATTCCTCCTAATGGCTCCGTAATCTCATCTTTATAACATTATCACATCCCGCCCCGAGGACGCAAATAAAACAGATGATAAAAGCGGAAAGAAAATGCTTTGACTGGTATCAAAGCAATTATAATTCTCGTCATAAAATGGACACTTAAACACTCGGCTTGGCTTCCTCAGACTGCATGCTGTTGATGGAGAGCTAATGTTTACCACTGCTGTTTCTGACAGAAGTTGTTGTTCAACAGCCTGCCAAGACAATGCTCCTGTTTTCTCTCCAGCTCGTCTGCTGACTGTGACTAACGCTCAGCTGAACGCGCTCTGTCCCGGCTCCTAAAGAAGATGGCTTACAGTGCTGGGTTCCCATAGCCTGTCAGAGTGCAGCAAGGCATTGCAGCTCATTGAGCTGAGTGTGAGCAGTCAAACTGCTCTTCTCAGTAGGACAACAAGAGTGGATCGCTCTTGATATTCCTCTCAAACCAGGATGGGATCTAATTAGAGAGATAGGGGGGACTCACCATGTACTCAGTCAGGAGATGGAGGTCAGACAGGGTTTGAACTGTGTGTGTGCGTGTGTGTGTGTGTAGGAGGGATGCCTTCAGTGCTTCCTGAGGTACTTCTGATTGAAGCGCTCAATTATACACAGCTCTGACGGAACAGAATGCTGACAGGACTGAAGTTGTGTGTGTCTGTGTGTGTCTGTGTGTGTTTGTGGGTGTGTGTGTGTGCACGTCTGTGTCTGCGAATGAGCACGGCAGCGTGAGCTATGTGAGCGTTTGGATCGGTGCAGTGAGTAAAGGTGTGTGCGCGCGTGCTCGAATGTTTATAATGCTGACAGGGACTCAAGCTGCGTTTATTTGTTAGTGTGTGTATTTCCTAGCGTGTGTTTGTGTTTGTGTGTGTGTGTGTGTACGTGAGTGTTGGGACTGCTGACAGCAACTAAAGCTTTGAAATTGTGGTGAGGACTCAATGAGCTGAGAGAATAATGGGTTGCCAGACAGGACAGGGGTTAGGGCTTATGAAATCCATAAATCACAAAGACAGCAGAACTCTCCATCTTCTGTGCTCTCTCACGCTGTCTCTGACGTTCTCCTCACGGTTCTGCCTTCTCAGGGTTCCACTAGGAGAGTCCAGCTCAGAGACTGTTCTGAATTAGCTTTATGTTAAAAGAAAACACTTCACTGACGGTTGAATTAATATGATTTCATTGAGGATAATAAACTGTAATGGGATCATTTCTTTAGACTGGGGGGGGAAGGGGGGGGGTAATACACATTCCTTATCATGCAATTCCGCATGGGACAAAGCAACGCTCACAAATGAACCGACACACTCCATCACAATATTATTATAACTGCTGCCTAATACATTAGACGTGTGCTGCTTGGGCTAATTAAGCAGATAATTATATACCATATGATCACGCTGGAGGTATTGGTGTTACGATGTTTCCCTAGAGGGCGCTGTTACATTTTTTTGATTCCATCTAACAGCCATATCCAAGAGACAGGAGCAAAACGTATCCCTTGAGTAAACTTCAGCCTTGCTGATGAATCACAAGTCCTCATCCATAAAGTGGATGACACTGCAGCCTGAGGTAGTTGAAGGCCCCCCCAGCTGAGACAGGCAGGTTTGGGGGCCTTGTTAGTCCAAGCATGGCTCTGTCAAGGCTCCAGATCCAGTGATCGATGGGAGACCTGAGTCCCGCTCTGTCCTCGGGTTCAAGGAAACACAGACGTGTCCTCGCTTCCTGTTTGAGGAAACCGGACGACATTGTGCGCAAGCGGTTCGCATGGAGGAGAGAGAGAGGTTGTGTAGGAATACACAAACACACACACACCTCAAACCCCAACCCTTGGACCAACCCCTGGTTGACTTCCTCCTCAAGGTTGGGTAGAAGGGGACCATTCTGGGACTGAGCATCGGAGCCCAGAGCCTAGACCAGGGCCTGAGGACCTTCCACACAGCAGCCAGTCAGAGAGCCTCTCCATGTCCTGGAGGTGGCCAACACTGCGAGGTGAGAGGTGATCTCCAGCCACACCGCTTTGAATAACACCATCTCAACAGCTCCGCTCTGTCTGTCCATGCGTACTGGGGTCATTCTGGGGTTTTACCATCAGCGCTTCTCATCATGTTCTACTGTTATGTTGTCGCTAGATATCACGCTTATTTGCGTTGCAAAACATCTGGTCCAGACAGGCGTTCGAAACAGAGTTCTCAGATCTGCTAGTACTCGCTCACACGAGAGAACTAAGAAAGAGAGGGAGGGAGAGGGGAGACAGGGGTGGAATGTTCCCATCCGCAGAGCACATGCACCGTTCTTTTTTTTTTAATCACAACTTGTGTGTTGAGAGAATCATTATTATTCTCAATTAATTAAAAGTAGAGGGGAAACAGATTTTTCATTCAGAAGCTCTGAAATTAATTACGCTCTCAGCCATGTCGGCCTAAAGTGCGGCCCAGAGGGGATTGTGGGTATTAAGGGGAGGAGGGTGGTGGTGGTGGGGGGGTTGTCGGTCTTGAGCAAAACAGCCAATCCCCTTTAATCCAGTCAACTGAGAATGAAGACAGAGAATAAATAATCTGATACTGCAGACAGAAAGAGATGAAGGAGGATGTGAAAAGCAGAGAGGTGAAAAGGGGAGAGAGCAAGAGAAAGACTGAGAGAGACTGAGAGAGACTGAGAGAGACTGAGAGAGACTGAGAGACTGAGAGACTGAGAGAGAGACTGAGAGAGAGACTGAGAGAGAGACTGAGAGAGACCGAGAGAGACCGAGAGAAAGACTGAGAGACTGAGAGAGACTGAGAGACTGAGGGACTGAGAGACTGAGAGAGAGACTGAGAGAGAGACTGAGAGAGACCGAGAGAGACCGAGAGAAAGACTGAGAGACTGAGAGAGACTGAGAGACTGAGAGACTGAGAGAGAGACTGAGAGAGTGACTGAGAGAGAGACTGAGAGACTGAGAGAGAGACTGAGAGAGTGACTGAGAGAGAGAGATAGAGGGCTAGCGTGAGAGATGAGGGTCACGCAGACAAAGGTGTGTCACCTGAGGGAGAACAGATTAGGAGGAGTGCTCCAACCCCTGGTGTTCCTGTGTTCTATGTTCTGATAAGGATGTTGTTTGAACTCCCCCCCTTTTCCCTGCAAAAATGTATTATCGTTCAAAATAAAACATGAAGGCTTGACAATGACCCAGGTACAGGTGTTTGCGTACGTCTGCAGTGCGAACGACAACCCAACAACAGCTGGCTGTTAGCTGGGCAGTCAAGGGTTCCTATTGGATATCAATTGTGCTTCAGTTGATTTGAATGAGATCAATCACTCACACGCACGCCACACACAGCAGAGGGCAGGTAACATTTAAACAGGATACAGCAGCTTTGCAGAGCATATGTTCAGCCACCCCTTCCCCCTGCTAACATCCCACCACCCTCCTCCGCCCCCCTCCGCCCCCCTCCGCCCCCCTCCGCCCCCCTCCGCCCCCCTCCGCCCCCCTCCGCCCCCCTCCGCCCCCCTCCGCCCCCCTCTGCCCCCCTCCGCCCTCCAGTGCTCCCCCCACCCCCCCCACACCCGTCTCTTCTCACCCGGGTTGGTGACCTCACACGACAGGCGAACCCACGGCACCACGTCCGAGCGATAGCGTGCACCGAGTTTACACACCTCCATCTCAACACACACACACACACACATACAGACAGCTTGTTCTCTGCAGGGACCCACTCTCCTGGGACCGAGGCACAGTCTGGCCAGCAGGGCAACCGGTCACAGGGGGAGGAGGAGGGGGGCGGGGGGGGGGGGTGCCATACGAGAGGGGCCAGCGAAAAGAAGACAGATGGGGGGGGGGTGGGGGGGGAGAAAGGTGGAGTGATAGGGGCCAGACAAAAGAACCAAAGGCAGGGGAGAAGAGAGCCGGTGGAGAGGACGAGAGGCGAAGGAGAAGAGCGAACCGACAAGATAAGAGAGGAGAACGCAGGGGAATGACAAGCGGGGGGGGGGGACAAATAGGAGCATAAAGGAGAGATAGGGAGGAGAGCGGAGAAAGGAGCGAGGGGGAGGGATAGAGGGACAAATGAGAGGCTTCAGAGGGGAATCGATAGATGGAAGAAGGGAAGAGGAGAGATGGCGCTAACACCAGCGGAAAAAGGAAGAGGGCCGGACTTGAGATGTGAGTGTGGCAAAGAAATCCTGCTTGTGAAGTAGCCATGAGTGGGAGGTGCCGCTTGTCTGCGCAGAGCGGGAGGGAGAGACGGAGAAGGAGGACGAACGAGGAAGAGAGAAAGAGGGTGAGGGAGAGAAAGAGTGAAGGTTGTTTTTTTGGCATCTAACCGTTACAGTAAGCTCTCAGCTCAATATGGCCCTGAAGGCACACCGCCTCTGCTAACACAGACATATTACACGCACACACACGCGTGCGCACGCACACACACACACACACAGACACACACACCTGCACAAACACAAACTCATAAAAGAGCAGAGGAGAGGGAATATAACATCTATCACCGCTATTTGAACAGAAGGGATGCGTGTGTGTGTGTGTGCACGCGCGTGTGTGTACTGATCTGTTTGCCGCAGATGGGGGGAGGTTAGTGGGTGGGAGTTGAATGATGGCTTTGAAAAGTGTGTGGGTTGGGGGTGTCTGCGATTTCATGCTGGAAAAAAATCCCCCTAACATATCAAGCTGTGTCTCTCTGCAAGGCAAGCTGACTAGGTGTTGATGTGCGTGTGCTTGTGTTTTGTGTGTTTCCCCAAACCGTGCACATGCATGTAGTGTGTGTGTGTTTGCGCGCAATACGAGTCCACCAGGTGTTCAACGTGTGTGTGCTGAACGAATGGCAGAGAGACTCACGCACATCCTACAGGATTACTCCAACAATTGGCAAAAGCGTCAGAAGCATTACCATAGCAACACCAGATATGGGTTCACACGAAGACTGCGGGAGACGAATCCAAACACACCCTATCGGAAGTATCAACCACACCACAGCCTTCCAACGCTGACGCCAACACGCTCCGGAGCTGGAACCCCCCAGCCAGGACACAGCCGGGGAAGGAATGGTGACCCAGGAGAAGATAGAGGGACGGAGAGGGGACATGAATCGGGGAAAGGGAGGGAGGCAAGGAGAAGGGTGGGGGGGTGGGGGTGGAGGTGGGGAAAGGAGACGTATGGAGATGAGAGATGGAAATGACGACGCCAGTCGTGGGCGCAGGCTGGGGTGGGGGTGGGCTGGTAGACAGACAGACAGACTGACAGACAGGTGTCTGTGGTGAGCCTCCTCAGAGTCTCAGAGAGGAGTGAACAGGATGTTGTTGTTTTTTTCCCTGGTTCTCCCGGTTCAGAGGGAGAGCACTGCAGATGGAGATACTGCAGTATTTACACCCCACGTTCTTACCCCGTCCTCCACCTCAGCTAGGCTTCTACACTTCACACACACACACAATCAGCCGTACCTACTCTAACCCTCTTCCTCATCGTCCCTTGTTCTACACAAGGAGGTGTGCGTAGGTAAATCATCTTTCTTTCTTTCTCTCTCTACTTCCATCTCACTCTCTCCTAGTCTGTCCATCTCGTCTTGCTCTCCAGACTTCTAACTTCCGTGACTTCTGCTTTCCCTCTCTGCCTCTCTTCCGCTTGTTTATCGTTGGTGTACTCTGGAGGCTGCGGCTGCCTCCCTCTCCCCCCCTCCCTCCTTTTTTACTCTCTTTCTCTCAATTCCTCCCCCTCTCAGACAGCAGAGCTCTGAGCCCTTTGATTCGAGGTAAAAATGAAGATGAGGAATTTCAAAGAGAATCCTCTTCTGCTGACGCATACTGTCCCACTCCGCCAGCTCCTTAGCTCTCTCTCGCTCTCTCTCTGTCTCCGTCTCTCATTCGTTGTCATGCTCTCTCTACCCTTACCTTTTCTTCCCCTCCTCAACAGTTCTCTCCTGTAAATGTGCTCTCGTCATTCTCCTCCTCCTCGACCTAATCTCTCTATCTCCACCCCCTTGCTTCTCTCTTTCTCTCCCTCACGTCCTCCCTTCTTCCGTCTCTTCTCCTTCTCTTCAGCCTTCCGTGCCCCCCTTCATCTCTCTTTCTCTCAGTCCCCTCCCTCTCCTCCTCTCTTTCCTGCCTCCCTCTGTGAAGCTGCAGTGATCAAGGTGTTTGCGCGTCGATGTGGATGTGTACCCCCCCTGCTCACGGTCTCAGGACTGGGCTGGGAGGTGGGGGTAAGCACCTTAAAACCTCCGTCCACATTTAAACCTCATTTACCACATTTAAACCTCTTCCTTTGAATTTCCCCTCCTCCCTCCCTTCCCCCCGTCCCGCCCACCTAACAATTCCACACTTAACCCAATCATGTCCCCTCTTTCCCCTCGTCATTGATCCGGGGAGAGGATGGAAAGGTGGCTGTTACAGCTATTATAACACACAATCTCATTAGCAGGACAGGAAAGAATTCGGGCTGGATCGCCTTTCTCGCCTGCAGCACACACAGGTGTATGTCAACGACAGCTAGGTGAACAGTACTTAAGTTCCCACCCCCCCTTCAGTAAACTCCCCCTCCCCTGTAAGTCCACCACCCCTTTGTCATCTCATAGGTATGTCTCTATACCCCCTCTTGGTCCAGACCCTCCTTCTGCCCTCGTCTCTCCTTTCACTTCCCCCTTTCTCCTCCTTTCCCTTCTTCTCCACTCCCCCACTCCTCCCTCCTTTTGCATCTCCTTCACCACCTCCTCCTCTTCCTCCTCCTCTCACCTGTGAAGCTGACGTTGAGGATGTAGTCCCTGTAGAGTTTGCGTCCGTCCAGGGCCTTCATGCTGTCGCAGTGGCGGACGGTGTTGGAGCACAGGCTGCGCTGCATCTTGTGGAGGGCGTGTGCCAGGGCGTACACAGCGTTCACCACGAACATGATCTTAGACTCCGGCTCGAAGTTGCTCTTGTCCATCGACAGATCCTTCTGGCAGGGCGCCGGAAAGAGGGTGCCCGCCTCACCTCCCCCTCCCGCTACCCCACCCAGTGAGCACTGGAACTTCTGCTCCCAGAATTCTCGGTACCAGGGGTTCCGCCGATTGTTCACGGGATCCAGGCTCAGGAAGTAGCGGTTGAAATCCGGCACGGGATTGGCCGCCAGCTCCAGGGTGATGGCACCCTCGGCGGTGACCTCGTTGCCCTTGACGATGCTCTCCTGAGCGCCCCAGCCGTCGCTGGCCACCCAGATGAAGGAGGTGTTGAGGCGGGTGGCGGCCGACAGCAGCTCCCGGGCGTCGTCGCTGCGCAGGAAGAGAACGGCCACGCGGGCGTTGGGCTTCTGCAGGAGCTGGCGAATCACAGCCTCGTAGGACTTCTTGGCGTTCGAGCGGCCCACCTGGATGGTGGGGAACACAGCTGAGCAACAGGACATGGCTGTAGTGGGTTCCTAATGCAGTAGCAATGACACAACATTGAACTGTAGTGTTGGTTAGCAGGACTAGTATGGATGTAGAAGATGGTTGTGATGTTCCCTGAGAGAACCGGATATGTTCCTCAGAGAACTAGAGATGTTCCTGAGAGAACTAGTTATGTTCCTCAGAGAACTAGAGATGTTCCTGAGATAACTAGTTATGTTCCTCAGAGAACTAGAACTGTTCCTGAGAGAACGCGATATATTCCTGAGTGAACTCCAGATGTTCCAGAGATTCCCCCCCCCCCCCCCCCCTCCCAGGACTCTACCTTCTCCGAGGTGGCTATACAGATGTTCCTCATGCGCGCTTCCTGTTCGAAGGCCTCGATGCCCGTCTCGCCGTAGTCGCCCTCGGATGCCACGGTGGACACGTAGGTCCAGTTGAAGAGGCGCAGGATCTCCGCCATGGCCTTGGCCTGGTAGAAGTCAGGGGGTACGGTGCGGGCGAAGTAGTCGTAGCGGGTTTTGTCGCTGAGCTTGGCGCTGGTGGAGGCGTAGCTGATCTGGGGGATCTGGAAGAGCCGCAGCAAGTTGGCCACCTGGGATGAGAGATACACACACACACACACACACAAGCATATTTGAAGAGTTGGAAACGCGTGCCTGGTGGATCTATAACATTGGAACGCTGGTTTTGGAGGTCGTATAGATTTTCGGTCGTTGTGAGTCATCGATGAATAAACAATTACATTAAGATCAAACCCATTCACAGCCACAAACACACACAGACAAACTGAAGAGTTCAATAAATCCCAGACTCTTTTATTAGTGCCAGACATGCGGACTGGTATCCATATATTACTTGCTTTTACCACTGATTGAGCTTGGTCATGTGCATTTCATTATCCGTAAAGTCAAACAAATACACACGCATGCACACACAAACTCACATGCGCGCACACACACACACACACACACCCACACACACACACTATCCTTACACACACACACACACGGGTCACGCACGCAGACTGCATGCTCTGATTTAGCTCCAGTTTAATCCTGTTAAGGTGCGCCACTTTGGGCTCCTCTATATTTCACTCGCAGTACACCTGATTAACTGTTTTGACAACATGTCAGAATCTCATTAGATTAATAATCCAGGAGATTAAAAACACACACACCACTCAGACCTGAAGCCCAGGTAGATAACGCCACGGACAAGTGTGTTCATATGAAAGAGAGAGTTAGCAGGGTGTGGAGGTTGTCTGAGGTAACCCTCATTCTCAGGGAGGGAGGTGGGGAGAGAAGATAAAAGAAGGGGGAGGAGGGAGGGGATGAGAGAAGGGAGGGGAAGGAGGAGAGAAGAGGAGGAGGGAGGGAAGCGGGTCCAGAGGGAATAACACTTGGAGCTCTGGGTCTTAGAAGCAGTCATGCACTGGTAACTTTAAGCAGCTACGTCACAGAGCTCTTGGTTGTTTGCTGTTTGTTTTGGGTTCTGGCACGTTGCTTGTTTCAGTTCCCAGAGGCGAGCTAAAATGTGCGGGGAAAGGGCAGCGTGTTTGAGGAGCGGCCAGGACTAGCAACAGGGAGGAGGAAGAGAACCTGCCTGTTAGCCAGAGGAGAGAGCTGGATAAGCGGGGCAGAACATGGAGGAGGAGCCCTGGATGCTGTGGAGGGGCTGCTGGGTGTTTTTCGTTTCCACTTCTAATGCCGGTCACACACGCGCTCGCAGTTACGCGCACTCGCACGCATTCCTCTTCCCAGGCGCACACGCCCGTCCGCAGATGCATGCGTGGATTCCGAAACTAAACAAATGCGCACACGCGTGACCAGACAAGACCAGGCCCTGAAACGCACACAGCTTCCAGGCATGTCTTTTTTTCTGGGCATGGTTGAACCTAAAATGACTTAATGTGCCTTCATTCGGAGTGAGCAGCAGAAAAGACAGCCCTCCCCTCCCCTGGCGCAGGAACCAGAGGGGAAAGCGGAGCGCCTCTCGTAAACCAGAATAGAACCTGTCTGACAAAACACACGGCCTCCAGGAAAGCCCGCTAAGACGACAACAACACCATGGGGAAAGCCACAGGAAAGCAAGGGATGACTGTGTATGATGGAGGACAGGAGGACAGGAGACGGAGGGATAACAATGAAGGAGGAGAGGAGTGGGCTGAGGTCAGCATACGCTCAGCTCTCCCCATGGAGCAAGGGAGGGACGGCTCTGAATACAGAGAAAGAAGGAGGGAGCGAAGGAGGGAGGGAGGGCTCTGATAGGAGGCGAGAAAGAAGCGATTTGAGACAAACCGAACAGCTGAAAAAGGGAGATCGGCGAAAGGGATAGAGAAAGTCAGAGTAACAGAGGAAGAGATAGACTGAGAGTGAGAGAGAGAGAGAGAAGAAGAGGAATGTTATGGGGAGGGAGGAAGCAAGAGAGAGATAGAGAGAGAGAAAGAGCAAGAGAGAGAGGAGGAGAAGGATATAATAGGAAGGGAGGAAGGGAGGAAGGGAGCAAGAGGTAGAGACAGATAGAGAGAGCGAGAGAGAGAATAAGGCAGAGAGGAAGTTGGAGAGATTAGGGATTTGATGACTGATAGGGAGGGTGCCTTTGTGCAGTCACAGAGCAGTAGTGGCGAAGGAGGTTTTATGCTAAACTATGTAAATCATCCAGCTCTGTGACAAGAGCTAGCGGAGAGTAGGGAGCCACACAAACACCACACCGCTGGAACTCTGTATACACACATCTACACTGACAGGCGTGCACACACACACATACTCACACAGACACACACAAACACACAGGCACACACATAAACACAAACACAGACAATGCCTCCGTCTGGAACTCATTTGGCCGCGGGAGAAATGCCATAGAGGAATGGCAGGTATGTGTGCCGCTGTGATTAGGCCTGTGTGAGGGAGTGCGTGTGTGTGTATACATCCGAGGTAGCGTGTCTCACCTGAATGGACACGCTGCTGTAGGAACCTCCTATAACTCCGGCGATGGCGAGCGGGCTCTCGTCCTGCAGAGCGTATGAGCCGTCCGGACAGATGAACTCGGTGTCGTCCACCTTGGTCAGGGACGCCCGCACAAACTCCAGAGCCTGGGGGTGTGGTGGCGGGGGGGGGGGGGGAAGGGGCCGTAAGGGAGGGGGGGGGGGGGGGGGGGTTTCACATCGCTAAACCGTCGTCTCCCCTCTCCCAGACTCTCCGTGTGTCAGTGTACGTCAATGTGTGTGTGTGTGTGCGTCCTACCTGCTCCAAGGCGTAGGTGTCACGGGAGCACGTGTCCAGGATGTGCACGCCCAGCGTCACCCCCGGCAACAGGGCGGGGTTGGCGTTGATTCTGTCGATGGCGAACAGCATGGCCTCCAGCCTCTGGATCCCTCTGTCCTCGTTCACGCGGCCGCACTCCTCCATGCCGGCCCCCTTCTCGTGCACGGGGAACAGACCCCCGAGGACCAGGTCCCCCTCAATGCGGATTTCCCGGCGGGGCTGTGGGGGGTCGCCGACCGACAGCAGGACCCCTCGGCACAGCAGGATGAGGAGGAGGCCGGGGGCGTGGCACAACATGGCTGGAAGGAACCAGAGGAGGAAGGAGGAGGGGGAGGGGAGAGGGAGGGGGCGGAGGTGAGGAAGAAGACTGAAGAAGAGGGTGAAGGGGGGAGGGGGGGGGTCAGGGGGGTCTGAAGGTCAGGGGTGAGGGGTTAGGGGTGCAGGGTGAAGTGGGGTCGAGGCCTGTGAGCGAAGCGGTCGCGGTAGGGGCCGGGTCTGTTCGTGGTCCATGAAAAGGTCAAGGAGAACTGGGCTGGACCGCACATGTGGAGGCACGCTCTCTGGACATCTGTCCTGGAGGGGAGGAAGAGAGGAGAGAGGAGAGGAGGAGAGAGGAGGAGAGGAAGAGAGGAGGAGAGGAGGAGAGGAGAGGAGGAGAGGAGGACAGAGGAGAGGAGGAGAGGAGAGGGGAGAGGAGGAGAGGAGAGGGGAGAGGAGGAGAGGAGGAGAGGAGGAGAGGAGAGAGGAGAGGAGGAGAGAGGAGAGAGGAGAGGAAAGGATGAGAGGAGGAGAGGAGAGGAGGAGAGGAAAGGAGAAGAGGAGAGGAGAGAAGGAGAGGGGAGAGGATGAGATGAGAGGGTGGAAAGGAGAGGAATGGAGAGATAAGCAGCGATGAGAAGAGAGGAAAAGAGAGGAGAGGTGAGATAAGAGAGGAGAGGAGAAGAGAGCAGAGGACATATTAAAGTTAAAGAAGAACCAAACAATCAAGGTGACTGTTGGGGATTGTTTTGTTTTTTTGAACAGTTTCTTACTTTCAACAGATGATCCTCAATAAGTATCAATGACACAGAGAAATTCATTGAACTCTGATTAATCCATTTAATACAGAGCACATGGCAGTGTTGTCTGGAGTTGGGGAAATGCTTATGTAAGCCGTTTGATAAAGTATGAGAAGAGTGAAGTGGGCCCTTTGTGGAGTTTGGGGCTATTGTTAACAAGGGCTCAAAGTCATTTCTGCTCCACAGACAGTCAAGCCATGACTAAAGGGATATGGGATTGTTTGGAGACTGCACCCGGATACTCTCTCTCTCTCTTTTCTCTCTCCTCTCTCTTCTCTTTCTTCTCTCTATTCTCTCTTACTTCTCGCTCTCCTCTCTCTTCTCTCGATCTCTTCTCTCCTCACTTCTCTCCTCTCTCTCTTCTCTTTCTCTTCTCTCTCTTCTCTCTCTTCTCTCTCTTCTCTCTCCTCTCTCTTCTCACTCTTCTCGATCACTTCTCTCCTCTCTCTTCTCTCTCTTCTCTCTCTTCTCTCTCTTCTCTCTCCTCTCTCTTCTCACTCTCCTCTCTCTTCTCACTCCTCACTCGATCTCTTCTCTCTCCTCACTTCTCTCCTCTCTCTCTCTCTTCTCTCTCTCTTCTTCTTATGCTGCAGTAAACAGACGCTTTCCTCCCTGCAACACCGTCTGTGAGCGTGTGTGTGTAGGTGTGCGTACGTCCCCGCGTGTGTGTGCGGTACAGAGAGACCATGGCTGCGCCTCTGGCTGTATCAGGATAAGACAGCTCAGATGGCTGACTGATATAAGCCCGGTGTTCTGATGCTGCAGCTCGGAAAAGCTTCTCTAATCTGATCTGTGTTCCATTCATTCCCCGCTCGCCCATGCATTCACACCCTCCGTCTGTGTGCGTGTGTGTGTGTGTGTTGTGCGCGTGTGTTTGTGGCACATTGTGGCAATGTTGGCAGCAAGCAAGCCTATGACAGTGAACCCTTCTGAACGATGACTCCATCACTCGTCGGATGAATTTGTCTGCCTCTCTGAGTAGCCCATACCTGACAAGTCCCGCTGATGCATCCTGGTTAACACCCTTATTCTCTTCCTATTCTTCCTTTTTTCATGCCCTTCCCTCGCCTCCCCTCCTCTCCTCTCCCTTCTTCTTCTCCCCCTCTCATCTCCCCTCTCTCTTCCCTCCTCTCCCCCTCCTCTACTCTCCCCCTCCTATCCCCTTCCTCTCCCCTCCTTTCCTTTCCGCTCCCCTCCTCTCGGTCCTCCCGGGGGAAACAGGATCAATTCACCTCACAGCTCAACCGCACTGAAAATTACTTGTGTTTACCAGCCACTATGTTTCCTGTCTCGTCCAATCCATCTCTTCTCAGAGAGGTGTGTGTGTGCGTCCCCAAGCCGGCGCGTGTGCTTGTGACACTGCCTCTCCTTTTCAGTCAGCGGGGTAGGAGGATAAAAGCTCCTCGCAAACCTCAGATGCAGTCAGAGGCAACTGGAACCAGGTAGCTCCGGTACCCTCTGTGCTCTCTAACAGCCCTCTGTCTCTAACCAGGCAGACAGACAGCCGACCCGCTCGCATGTTAGGATCCATTTATGTTGACTTGGATGTCACTTGTGGATTCCATCCCTGTCTGGAACAGTCAGACCAGTGGAAGGGGGGGCCTGCTGTGAGAGGCTCCAGGCGCTCATCGCCCCATCGTCGTCTGTGTCAGTCCTGCCTGAACCATTTGACTGTCCTACAAGTTTATAATGGACGCTCGTTTGTTTCACCAGAGACAAACTATTTTTAGGTAGAAACAGCCATCTGAGTTTAGACTTGATAAATGATTCAGACGGATTTCCAAGCTTCCGTCCCCGTCTCCCTGCTCTCGCTGGACAGGTGTGTGTGTGTGTGCCACAGGGGCAGTTGTGGTAAAAGCAACAAGAGGGTCTTATTTAACCACACACTTCTGCTTTAAACACGTTATCCCGAACTGGAACAAAAAATAGGAGGGTCTAAAAAGGAACTTATTTTGCTTCAACCCTGTGTGTGGTACTGCAGCTAAACTCCTCAATAACTGACGTGATTGGCCAATATCCTTATGAAACATGTATGCGAGTGAGCGTGTGTATGTGTGCTAAGGTGTGTATCTGTAAGTTCGTCTGGGTGTGTACAGTGTGTAACTGAGTGTGTGTAGAAGTGTGTGTGTATGGGTGTGTGTTCATATGTGTGCATGCGTGTGTGTATGTAAATTCTCAAGTGCACAGGGAGCTTGGAACTAACAGCCACTCACTCAAGACCTTCCTTCAACAGCACGCTTTAATTTAATTGGCAGCTCATGAAATCAATTTTCGTATGTGTCAAATAATTTCACCCAGCATTCCTGCACCAGTCTCTCAGAGCTCACCGAAAGTGAGCGCTCGCCTCATTATAACCTCTTGGAAAGCGGCCCAAACGTGACTAATAAGTTACAAACCCAAAAACAAACCCGCAACAAGTATTTCCAGAGTCTATGACACCAGACAGAAACACGATCATCCAACCTTCTTAATGACTGCACATGAGTGTTTGATGTGTTGGACAAGAGGGGTAAGGCTGGCGTAGCTTAGCCAACCAGTTGCTGAGCAGTCACGACACGTAGCAACATCACCGCACGGACCTGCGCATCACACACACACACACACACACACACACCGCTGGATGCGGACATCAAACAAGGGTTTCAAATGTAACAAGGCTCAAGCATACACAAATATGCTGGCTTGCACACACACGCAGACCCATACACACCTATTTGGCTGTTCTTGCTCTTGGTTGGCAGGGGGACGGAGTATCTAGTGAATCTCCTCGATGTTGCGCTGCAGGGAACAGAACAACAGTTAGAGGCAGCACATTCTCTCATTTCCCCCCCCGACCATCACAAACAGATGCGAGGTACCAGACCGCAGTGGCACGCTGCCCTTTCACCTTTCATCCCCCCCCCCCACCCCCCACCCCCCTCTGGCCTGCGATGACCAGCGCACGGTGAGACTGAAGACTGCAGCACTCACTGAGGTCCAGAACGTTCATCCTCCCCTCTCTCCCTCCCTCGGCGCTCCCTCTCTCTCTCGCTAACAGGAAGCCTTGTTGTTGGTGACACATATCCAGCTGAGCGAAGGCAGAGGGTCGATGGACCACAGTACACAGCGTGGGAGAGCCCCCCCCCCCCTCCCCCCCCCCCCCCCCCCCCCCCCCCACCGTGTGTCTGTTTCGGGGAGCGAGAGAGGGGCGCGGGTCTGTGTACATCTGCGCGTGTGCGCGTCTGTATGCATCCGTGTGCGAGCGTGCGAAAGCGAGAGAGTGCTGGGCGAGAGAGTGCTGGGCGCGTGTGTGCGCACTTGTTTATCGGTGAGCTGTTTGTCTTTGTGCGCCCCAAAGCTGCGCCATTGGAGCGGATCTCTCATGTTAGAGGCGGTGTGTGCGTGCGTGCGTGGGTGGGTGGGCGGCCGTGAGCGTGTGTGTGTTGCTGGGTGGATCTGGGAGTGAGACAGGCTCTGTAGAGTGGTGCTCCAGACCCCTCATTACAGGGACAGCCACTGTGAGAAGGACCTCTCCCTGCTCTTCTGCCAGTGTTTCTGGGCATCTCTTCTCAGGTCCACGTACCCCACAGCAAGCCTGAACACAGCAGTGTCCCAGAGAAACAGAGGGGAGTGCTAGACACTGTAGCAGACTGCAGCAACAAACCAAAACACTATGAGCTAGCGCAAAAAAAAACAGAAAAAACTGAAAGTTTGTACAAGTGTGTGAATGTGCGCATGTGTATGGGTGTACGGCAACGCGTGCCCCTTGCGCGTATGTGCGTGGACATGCTGTCTCAGAGTCCCTGACATTCTAACGGGTGCGATGGGCAGAGGATATCAATTATTTACAGAGCGTGTTTTAGGCAGGAAAGACTGATGATGCGTGAATAAGACAAGAGAGGTGGGGTGAAACTCCCCAACTGAACTGGCCCACTCTACCTGCTCGCCCCCCCCCCCCCCCCAGACACAGCAGGAAGGCAGGGGAGGACACGAGACAGCCCTGTGTTGCTCTGGAGCTCTGCCATATCTCCACAAAGCATCACTGAATCCAACGAAAGGTGTTTCTGATTATTACAAAATCGCTTCGGAAATTATTTTTCGCCACCACACCACAAGAAACAAGAGGTTGGAGTCCGTTGACGTGATGCCGTTTTCTTGTTCGCTACAATCTTGGACGTTGATGTCTGGTTGACGAGTTCGGCACTTCCTGTATCGATCCTGTGACGGACAGTCAGCAGTCTGGACTTCAAAGGTCAACACCGATCAGATTGTTTCAGTCCACTGCATTTTTACAATCCGCATTCCTTCATTTGAATGTCATCTTTGAAACTGAAACTTTGATCGAAAGAACCTGACCAATCAGATAGGATATATAAAAAATGTGTGTGTGTTCGTGCAAGAGAAAAAGATTGCCTTTTCTGATAATCTGATAATTGGACTTCTGTCCAGATTTGTGGATGTGCACGTTCATTAGTCAGACAGGTAAGAGGAACAGCCGGGAATAATGACCACATCAACGACACCAAGTTAATCAGCAGAAAAGTCCCTCTATGAAAAACCAGAGAGCCGGTTGGTTAGAAGGGAAGACAGTGTGTCAACATTCATGGTTCCGTCAGAATGCTACAACCAACATCGCCAAAGTTGCCTGTTTTCAATCGTGAGACGGCCGCCCTGAATCCCTGTGTTTACAGAACGCTGCTCCGAGGTGAAAGATAAAGAGTCCAACCGCTGCATCACAAACAGGCCACGTCTGTGCACCATTTCCGGAAGATTCTGTCGGCTTTTTTCCTGACCTTGGGAACAGAAGCAGATTTGTCTAAGGACCAATTGAAGTCCCTAAAAGCGCCTAGGGACTATCGGTAGACCCCTGACCTGGGTCTTGACCTACATTTCCCCTTCCCCACCACAAGCTCTAAATATCTCCTGACCCAGGAATCCTTGTCCCTCCCCGACACACAGGGCCTGGACAACGTCAAAACTGCTGAAACTTACTGGCTAAGAAAATGACAAGCATACGAGACAGACCTTCAATAATCAACGTCGTCAAAAGAAACAAGTGCAATGAATATATTAACGTGATACATGAATGAATACTACAGACCCTATACTCAGAACAGATTGGGATTAACATATAAAATGGTTATTTTAAATAAAAAGTGCACTTTCTCGCACAATTCACTGTTTGTATGGTAAGATGCTTTCAGGGTTTAGCCAAGTCAGTGTTGGCTTGGAGCTGAACAAAAGTCTAGAAAAAAGAGCTTTTAACCTCAAAGCAGCACTCTGTAAACAGAGTTTTTCCGAAGGTCCATCTTGCAGTTGAAAGCGTGAAACTCTGTGGGTTGATGTGGGTCGTGGCATCGTGACACAACCAAATTGCATTCAGGAAGTCACATACCGGTTGGAGACTGGAGTGTACAAGACTGCTGAGCCTACTATAGCTCATCCACCATTTAGCATGTCAGTGGTGTCATTTCTTGTAGTTTTTTAACTCAGTCTAGGACTTGTGGCGTCTCAAACTTGGTATGTATCCTGCGTAACGCTGCACTTGTTAATTCCTGTCGGATCCGTTCTTGGTCCCAGAAGGGCTGTAAGTCTCTGTCCTCCGAAGACTACACGGCAAAACTGAACTGACACCGGATGATTACAAATGGCTGCTGAGCCTAAAAACAGACTGGGGCTCTAGGATGTGTGAAACCAGTCATCGGAGCGGTATTTCATGGGCGCCGCCGCAAACAGCGGGAATGAAGCCCCGATCGACAGGATCTATCACCCCAACTGTCCCCTAACGACTGCACGATCCATCAAGATGCTCCGCTGGTCTGGCGACACCATTACAGCATGCTTAACTCATGTTCGCAACCCGTCAATGTCACAAGGAAGAACAAGGGCCATGATGAATGGACAAAGAGCGGGAGAGAGACGTAAAGAGAAAGAGGGGAGGCAGATAGAGAGAGGGGAGGAGAGGGGGATGGAGGGAGGGGGATGGAGGGAGAGAGAAAGAGGGGAGGCGGAAAAAGGGAGAGATAGGGAGGGACGGGGAAGGAGGGCGATGGATGGAGGGAGAGCCACAGGGAGGGAGAGACATGTGGAAATGGTTGATGGATGATAGCTGTGTTAAGCCGAGAGACCCTGATGGACCATCATACCACACATGGTCCCGAAACACAGTACCTGCTCCTGTTTGGACCGCTGTAGCCCTACATCTCACCGACACACCCAACAAATATCGGCAACACGAACAATTCCGATCACCGTTTCAACGTAACAAGTGCCTCTAGAACATCTGCGTCACTTTGGCCACGACGGCGTTCTCGCCTACCAACTGTCACGGCTTGGGAGCGGCGCTGGGAGCGTGGGCGGCCCTGCTCCTGGTTTTGACGGACAGCTACTGCAGCCAGCTAGTGGGGAGCAAGAGCTGGCCTGGTGTTGCTGTGGGGTCAGCTGCCTCTGTTCCAGGCCGGGCAGGGCGGGACTGAGGGGGTACTGACAGGAAGGCCTGCTGGAGGCCATGTGGGAACACTTTGACAGGTCTGATGCTGAGGTCACACTGGCGGGTCGGGAGGTGAGAAGGGGAAAAAAAGGCGGGGGGAGAGGGGGGATTAGTAGACCCTGCGGTAGGGAGGCTGTAACGACAGAGCCCTCTGTTGGGTAGCCTCCAGCTACCCCCCCAACCCCCCTGCAAGACCGGTCGGTGGAGAAAACAGACGTGCACGGGCGCACAAACAAAGAAACGCAGGCGAGCATCTCTCCTCGGCGTCATCATTTATTAACAAGCCTGATCTCTCCCTGAGACACACCATCACAGCTGTACATCCCACTGCCCTTTCGTCGTCTCGTCTCCTGAGTGTGTGTGTGTGTGTGAGCAAACGCACTGGTTCACAGACAGCACTGCTGCACCTTTGTGTTTCTAATAAACGTGCATACGAGTGTGTCAGCATGTTTGTGTGTGTGTGTGTATGAGATGTCTGGTTGGTGCGATATGCGTTTGTGTGTGTGTGTGTGAGATCTCTGGTCTGTGTGATGTGTGTTTGTGTGTTCTGCTGGTCTGTTTGAAGAGGTTTATTTGATGGAGAACCAGCCAAGAGAAAGCCGTTTTGTTCAGAAGCAGTGCAGAGCTCTCCCCGCCCCCAGACCTGGTCTAAACCCTCCAAAACTGCTTCAGCACTGCACGTGACCATGGTCCAAACCTGCAGCAACATCAACATTATCAGGCCCACACAGACATGAAATGACCAAACCCTATGCCGATTACCCCCGCCCCATGTCTCCTGGATGAATTCTGTCCAAATATCACATCGCTCCCGCCACATGGTGCTGGCTAATCCCACTGACACCTCATTGGGTGAAAACGTGTTCCGTCAAACACTTCCTGTCCTCTGATTGCGTCCTGCGGCGATGCGGGCGGATCACATCCGTCCAGCCTGCCTGGGTCTGGATCTACGTTCTGTACTTCAATCAGTCCCTGGCTGAGTTAGGGACATCCAGTGACAGCGAGGCTGGAGGGAGGCAGGGGGGAGGACAGGGCTCCAGCAGAGCTCCAGCAGGGCTCCAGCAGGGCTCCAGCAGGGCTCAGGGTTAGGATGATATCCCCCTTTAACACACACTAACTAATTCACGCATGCGACCGCACAACCACATACACACACAGACCCAACCCGCTTTCTCACAGCACCTGCATTTAACAACGAACATGACCCTCTGCAGACACAGACATACAGACACACTATAAACACTTGAGTGTGCTCCTCACAGCAGCAGGAGGCTGGTGCTAATGATGAGGATCTGTGCTGCATGCAGTCCAGAGAGTGTAGAGCTGCATGGAAGACACAAGACCCGTCACACACACACACACACACACTACATATGAACCACAACACACACAAAACACACACACAAAAAAACACACACACACACCATGCAAACATGTTGCACACAAACCACACACACGTCAAAGACAAACGCTACACGCATACCACACAAACGCTACACAAATACCACACAGCCACTCCACTCACACTACCTGCACACCATACAATCACACAACAGAAACCAGACACATCATGCAAATGTAAAAAACACACACTGCTCACATGCACACACAACATACAAATGCACAACAACACGCACACGCTCACATAAAGAACTCACAGGATGCACACCCAATGAAAGACCTGCACTACAAGGACATATCCATTGACATACAGACACCGATAAAAAAACACTTTACTAGCCTGCATAGACACACACACACGCACATGTAATACACATACTCCATCACACACCTCCCTCGCATCACCAATTCAAAGTTGCTTTTTCAAGGCCACCGAACACCCACACAGCCCCCCTCCCCGCCCCCCTCCCCCTGTCTATCACAATTCTACAGTTAAAGTCATAGGTGGTGTGAACGGTAATCATCCACCTTTACTGAATGATGTATTACATTTACATTTCTTCGTTTAGCAGACACTTACATCCAAAGCCACTTACAAGAGAGAGCATTACATGTATAGGCCTGATCAAACACCAAAAACACTATTGAGGTGATGGAACCTATGCCTGGACCACAAACATATTTTGCTGCCTGCCAACACCTGCCAAAAATGTTTTTGCAACTTCCCTCCTTCTAGGTAACTAGAATAACCAGAATAACTAATCTGAGAATCCTTGATTTTACAGTAATAAACCTGACTGACACCTGTGCCTATGGCAAGATATCCAGACCCCTGATTAGAAGCAGGTTTCATCCTTAACTTAGATGACAAAAGTTGCTCAAGCGAGTTTATCATCCAAAACAAACCTCTGATCACTGATTTGATCAAGAAATATCACTTTACCGACATTACAACGTAAACAGCTCGCCCCCCTCCTTAGCGTTGGGTGTGCACCTGTATAACGGTGATACTGAGAATAAGATCCTCTCCCCCCCAGCTATAATTAGGCTAGATGCACCTGGCCACATGTACCGCCTATGGGGACATACTTCTCCACACTGCGTATACACGAGACTGCAGTGAAATCTGGAATTGGTTAAGATTGAGATGGACCATATCCCCAGAACATCTTCTTCTGCAGCTTTAGACTTGGATCTTGGTGCTTCAGGTCCAACATCACACCTCTCCTCCCTCGCCCGCATCCAGGCTGCCAGATTCTAACGGTCTATAATAATCTAATTGAAACTTTGCTCGCATGCGGGCTGACCATGTTTTTTAAGATTCCTTCTTAAAGCGTTCCTCGTTCATGGTTGACACGCAGGAAAACCCATATTTGCGGACTTACCTTGACGTCTCTGCAGATAGCAGCGCAGAAACCTTGCTGCTGTTCCAACACTTGGTGACAGTTTGGGTTTTTTACTCCTGAATCCTCCGAGGAGGCGCACTAAGAGGATGGATGCCACTGCTCTGCGCGTGGTCTGAGGAGAGAGGGAGATAGAGAGGGAGGGAGAGAGAGAGAGGGACATAGAGACACACACACAGAGAGAGGGAGAAACAGAGAGAGGGAAACAGAGAGAGAGGGAGAAAGAAACAGCGAGAGAGGGAGAAAGAACTAGAGAGAGGAACAGAGAGAGAGAGGGAGAAACAGAGAGAGGGAGATGTAGTGCGAAAAACAGACACAGAGCACTGTAGCGGGCAGCCGGTGAGAAAGGATGCTTCAGTCTCCTAGCAACAACAATCGATCTGGCAAGGAGACATTTGTGTTGGTTAAAAGAAAACTTGGCGATTCACCTCTTTAAGCACACGTTAACAAGGCAACTCCAGTGCACAGCGATAAAGAAAAGAAGAAAAATACAGAAAAATTATGTACTATGGGCACATGTTTAATACAGGATAATAATTATTTCAAATGTTATCCAAAACCAGTGTACAATTCATGGGAATAATAAATATGAACTCTCTCTCTCTCCCTCTCCCTCTTTCCTTATTGACAGAATGTGGCTTAGTAAGGAATGAGGAATGTACTGTTTGAAATTAGGAATTATTTGTGGGTTCATGTGTGTGCCTGTGAATGTGTTCCATTAGAATGTCAGTATGTCTGAATCCTCATGATCAGAATGTTGAATGTAGTTCACGCATGGCAGAACGTTAAAGGGTCACCTCTCTCTCTGTCTCTCACCCTATCTCGCTCTCTCTCTGTCTCTCTTCCGTTCTCTCACTCTTGCCCTTGTCTCTCTTACTCCTCACATACACACGCTCACTTACACATGCCCGCACACGGACACACACACAGACACACACACAGGCACACACACACACACACACACATTAAGTCTAGAACTTTCATTAAGCAAAGGGCCTTATCTGTGTTATAAAGGTAGTCAAGTGTACAGAGACATTTAAGGAAGAGAGCAAAGCGGTTTTCGATTGCATACTCTGTCACGTCAGTGAAGGCTGAACTTCGAAGAGAATCCTGAACGAAGTTCAGCTTGTTCACCATGACAATCTGCTGTGTATCACCAAACAGCCTTAACAAACGCAGGCATATGGACAGACTGCAATATTTGGAGTCAATGATTTGTCAGCCTATGAGCACCCTAAGGCACTGAAATACACACAGACACCATGACACAAACACACCCACACACACACACACACACACATTAGTGTCAGTCACAACTCTCCCAGACCTCATCCAGCACCAGGCCTGAGATGTTGGCTTCCCTCATAAAGGAGCCATTGTCCCAGTGGCATGCATGTATGCAAAAAGCCCAGAAAGACAGCTTTGTCCCATAAGGGTCCCTCAGCGAGAGAGCTTTGTGCCTTGCCTCTCCCCATAGGCCCCATCACAGCAGCGGAAACACTCTGAGGAGAGGGGAACGGAGAGAGAGAGAAAGAGAGAGAGAGAGCGGGATGGAGACAGAGAGATGGATGGAGACAGAGAAAGACGGATGGAGACAGAGAGATGAAGGGATGGAGACAGAGAGATGGATGGAGACAGAGAGATAAAGGAATGGAGACAGAGAGATAAAGAAATGGAGACAGAGAAATTGAGGGATGAAGACCGAGAGAGAAATGAGGAGAGAGAGAGGGATGGGGAAAGAAAGAGAGGGATGGGGAAATGTAAGGCTCGAAGGAGGAGGATGACGGTTCCGGATTTCTGTTTGCGGGGTCTTAAGTGGACAGTAGTGAAGGGTTCCTCCTCTTGCATCATCCCTCGCAGGATCCCTCCATGTGAGGGTGTGTCTCCTTCAGTGAACGGGTACGCATGCCACATACCAAGAGATTGTTTCTTCATCAGTGCTTGCCCCCCCCCCCCCCCCCCCCCCCCACTATCACCACCCCCCACCCCCAACAACACCACCACCACCAAGAGCCACTCTTCTCATGTGACAGGAAAGTTGGTCTTCCAGGATTAAGGCCCCCTCAACGCCCAACCGTGAACGCCCACCTCCCCCCCCCCCCCCCCCCTACACACACACACACACCCACCCCCCAGAACGAGCGCCCTGTCTTTGATTCCCCGCAGATCGTTTGTGTCCCGGCGCTAATAGAATTAGCCATGCTTCATTTCCCATGCTCCTCTGTCCTGTCTCGGTGCCGTGATGGATGGAGCCTTCCCACAGAACCCTCAGTGTGTTCCGACGTGTGCCCACTGTCTGGCACACAACAGAGCCGGGCACCACCAGGCTGGGCACCACCAGGCTGGGCACCACCAGGCTGGGCACCACCAGGCTGGGCACCACCAGGCTGGGCACCACCAGGCTGGCCCCTTAGCTTTGGTCACTGCGGTCTTTGGCAAAGCAGACCTAGCCAACAAGAGATCCATTTAAAACAAGGAGCCTTTGATGCATTGGATATGAAACACTTTATATTACTGTACGGACGGAGTTAGGAAGGGATCGCTCAGTTCTGTTCAATATGCATGGTTCTCCATCCACACACGGTTGCCACGGATATTTTAGGGGCTGATGTTAGCGTAAAAGGAAGATTGCCTCAGCTCTTGTGTGTGTGCTGAATCACATGGTTCATAATGGACGGTTTATGACTCCTAACAGGGGGTTGGTTTCTAATTATCTTGGTCGCAGAGGCATGGCCAACAGATTGCTAGACGCACACAGTCCACTGGACAGGTACTGACCTGAGTCTTGTTCGTCTGTTCCTCAACCAACGCACACTCACACAAGCACCCACGCGCGCGCACACACACTCTTGTGTATTATTAAAAAGATTGGCCTCAGTTCTCCAGCAGCATATTGTTAGTAGAACAGGAACACAGCGCTACGGATTGACTGTAAGGCACAAATTCCTCTTCAGTTAAATATGTCAAAATCAGCTGTTTTAAAACATTCACACAGACACACAAGCAGACTCTAGCACACACACAACATCTTGCCCCCCCCACACACACATACACACACCTGCCTGCACATGCCTACTAACTGACTGGGGTTCTCCACCTAGCCTTCTAACCACTACCACAATTCATTAGTAATTGACCACAGAAGCCTCACTCATAAAACATTAACCGGCTCCTAGTGAATTATTGATTAATGATATGAGGCGATCCGCAGCAACATTCTGACAATACCAGAGCATCATTGGGATGAGAGGATAAAAACACGGAATCAGTGGACAGCCGTGCTGCCATAGCTAACGCTTAGTGCCTGACACACGCACACTCACAAGTACGCCCACTCGCAGACATGTACACACACACACACACACACACAGTACACACAGATGCACATACCGTAGGTGTAAAAATGTCAACCTGTTCCAGCCTGCCTGGTAACACCTGTCTGGGATACTCCTTAGTCTAGGTGGAGGAGAGACAGAGTGAGAGAAAGAGAGAGAGAGAGAGAGAGAGAGCGAGAAAGCGATAGAAAGAAAAAGGAAGGAAGGAATAAAGAGAGCAAAAAGCAAAAAAGAGCCAGAGAGACAGGCATGAAGACAAAGAGAGAGAGAGAGACAGCGAAAGAGACAGGTTGCCGGTGGGGAGATTGGAGGGATAGATACATCTCTAATAGGCAACCCTGAGGTGGAAGAGCGGGGGAGATGAAATGTCAGGAATCCACCAGAAAGAGGACAGAGGCCCTTAGAGCTCATTTCTTCACCTGTGGAGGAAAGTAGCACCTTCCGCCAGTAGTCTCCTGCTTTCATCACAATCACAACGCCGCCGCGCTAGGCTGGTCCTCGCAGTGGAGCGGGCTGTTAGGATGCACTGTGAGGCTAATCAAGGTAATCACACACGCACAGACACACCACACACACTGGCACACACATACACAAAATGAGGATAATGATAGTACTTTCACAGTGAAACTAAGGTCTGAAATGTCCATATTGGTCACCTCAGAAAAGCAGCTCATCAAAGGCAGACAGAGAGAGAGACAGAGAGAGAGAGAGAGAGAGAGAGAGAGAGAGAGAGAGCGGTAGACAGAGAGAGTGAGAGAGAGAGAGACAGAGACAGAGGTAGACAGAGCACGACAACATGTGCGTGTACATGTGTGTCTGTGCGTGTTTGTACATCGTCAGCCATGGCTCATGACACTCAGGGCAGTTAAGGAGACGAACCATTTCATTATCTCATGCATTCATATTTAATCCTACGATCTAATAAAAATGTTTCATTCATGAGATGATCCATTCAGGGGACATCTGAACTTCAGCCTCACGAGACAGTTCACCTCAATTGGCTATCTGGCTCCATCTATTTTCTTCATCTCTCGCTTCACCATTATACCAGGGGTTCGCAAGTGTGTGGTTATGCATTTACTGCTGGTGGACGGAATGGGTGTGTGTGTGTGTGCGTGCGTGCCACCCCAAACCCCCCGTCCCCCACTTTGCTCATTATCCATGTTGCTGATTGGCTCTCTCCTGAGGAGAGAAAGAAGATGCACGGAGGCAGTGATAAAGAGAAATAAAAGGGGCGATGGAGAGTGCTGCAAAAGAGATAACTTTTGAAAAAGAAATGGAAGAAACCGGGGATAGGAGTTGATTAAAAGGCAGAGTTCAGAGCCGGCAGACTCTCCCAAACTCGAGGGACCTTCACACCGACCAGACAGGAGAACCAGAGTGCCATTTTCCGCTCGAAATGTAATTATCCCCGCTCTATCAATGAGCAATGGGAATCTTGGCAGGCCGCAGGGTTGGCACAGTGCTGCTGCTCCTGCCTGTGCCAGTCACAGAGCGAGCAGCATGCGACACGGAGGACCTGTCCAGGTGACGCTCTGGCAAAAGGGAGTCCTTTGAGCTCAAAGATCTTTGTTCGTATGCTGGAATGCCTGTGACGGATCACGCACACGTGTGTACTTTCACACTCGCACACGCACACCAATGACGATAACCGATGACCACCAACAACAACATCGGCGGCAGCAATGTTTGAGGATTGTAAATTTCTATTCTTGATTGCCAGATTGTGTGCTTATGATGAGGATGAAGTTCCTCTCGCTGTTTTGGAGAACGGTCTACTTTTGCTTTGGAAGGTGGCAAAACTTTCAACTCCACTATTTCCCATTCCCCTCCCTTCTCTCCACCTCCTCCCCTTTACTAACAAGGAGAGTCACACAGAGACTGCAGATGAGGACATTGTGTGTGTGTATGTGGGTGTGTGTGCGTGTGTGTGCATGTGAAGGCATTGCGAGGAGCTGGGTAAGGGAAGCAGAGAAAAGAGAACACACTGCTTGACAGGTTCTCAATGGCCCTCCTAGAATACTCACCCCATTCTCTCTCCCAAGCAGAGAATCCACTCTCCCTCCTCTCAAGCCGTTTCTTCTCCCCCTTTAAAAGACAGATCCTCTCTGGAATGCTGTTACCTTAGCGCCGGCTCCGTTGTCTCGGCATCTCAGGCTGACGTCCCTCTGTGGTTTTGTGTGGAGCGGAGGCTTCTGAACAACATCCATCACTGGACAACGTCCAGTTGATGCCACCACCTCCTTCCACATGTCTGCTCTCCTTTGTCTCCTCTCTCCTTTCTCCCATCTTGTCTCCTATCTCCTGCCTCTCATCTCATGTCCCCTATCTTGTTTCCTCTCTCCTGTCTCCCATCTTGTCTCCTATCTCCTGTCTCCCATCCCTTCCAGCCTGTCCCCAGAAGTGCTGTATGTTTTAGAGACAGACCAAGTCTTTATGCACCCAACCTTCCTTTCATACTCCAATGACAATGTTTTCTCACTGTACAAAGTCAATTCCCCCATGTTATTGCTTTGCAGTTCACTTCAAAGTCAACTTCACATCACACATACCAATTTCCCCTCTCGTGTCAGAGTGCAGTTCGGCTTCTTTCTCCACACTTATGACCATGCCACAATAATACACATGCACACACCCCTACACATGCACACACCCCTACACATACACATACATACACACACACACACACACACACACAGACGCACACTGTGTAAGAGACTGGGTGCTAGAGGGCAGATATGTCCCCCTCCAGTGGCTGAGGTCATACAGGACTACAACTACCAATGGTGACCACTGACTGAACTACAATTCCCAAAATGGGTGCGCATAAGCGTACCTGAAGAGAAGTGAGATATGATTGGCAGACAAGAGGGCTGCGTTGTCTTTAGAGAGGAGAGGCAAGAGAGGAGCGGTGAGGAGAGTAGATCTGTGGCCTGATTACAACACACTGGGGGGAAATCAAACCTTTAACTGGGGAAAAGTTAAACAATTTTAAAGCCTTTTGGCAGTTTGTACAAACGAACTCTGAGTTGCACTTTTAGATTTTTTGGCAACTGTGGATATTGAAACATTTGTTCTTTTTGAATCCTTGCTTTGATTTCTTCTTGGCAACAATGTAACACTACTAAGACAAATGCTACCGAGGAACAGCCTGTGATTTAAAAAAACATACGCACACACAGACAAATTGCCACAAAAACACATACTGGCTTGTACACACATCCGCAACACCAATGCATATAACAATTCAATTAACACACACACACACCCACACACACCCACACACACATACTCTCACACACACACTACAGACAGTTATTTAAATTGAACCAAGATCAGATCAGCAATAAATCATCTCTCACTCACATAATCTCATTTAAGAAAGTCTAAATTTAGATCAGTGCGCATGTGTGTAGGTCGGTATGTATATCCGTGCGTGTGCGTGAGTGTAATAAGCACTATCCCCAGTGACAGGATGACGTTTCTTTCATTTCCTGTGTGTGCGTGTGTGTCTCCAGGGGATACAGCATGTCTTACAGTGGTCTTCTCACTCATCAGTTAAGCCACTGTGGCTACCACAGGTGGCCGCAGCAGCTTTCGTCTCTACGAAGAACATGGCTCATGACTCAACAATTTGAGACTTCAGTCCCACCTTTAGATCCGGTTCAGATGTTCGGTATCATCTTGACCCTGACGACGAGCACAAACCCGATACCATCCCATCGTTACCGTGTGTCCTCTTCCTTAAAACCAAGTGTCAGCAGGCACTTGCCAGCTCTGTCACTGCCAGTCCCGGCTCTGCATTTAGTCCTAATGACATTCCCAGTGTCTATTTTCTGCACAGTTAGACAGGCCTGTGGCAGAGGAGCCATGTCACACGCTCCTGCTGGCTCCATTCTGAAGCCCTGATGATAACAGCACCACCACTCATCTAGATACACTCAGGTAATTGAACGCCCAAGGCTCTCTCTCTCTCTCTCGCCTTGCGAGTGTGTGTATCCGTGTGTGTGTGTGTGTGAGTGTGTGTTTGCGCGCCAGCTTGCTTTCAGACACATATGAAGAAAAAGAAGAGGTAAGCAACATGATAGATGAGTGAAAAATATGATGACTTTGGATATGGATTTTTACATGTAATAGGATTTTGGTGTGTGTGTGTGGAGGGGGGGGGGGGTCGGTGTGCGTATGCGTGTGCGCCCATGGGTAGCCGTGTGCATGTACGGGTCTGTGCGTTGTGTGCATGCAAGTGAGCAAGCATACAGGAAATGATAAAGATCCTAGTGTATGAGGATGTATGTGTACCCCATTTATGGTGAGCGGAACAGGTACTGTCGCTGGGGCTGTGAATAATGCGGTCCATGCAAAGTGTGTATCAGTCGTCAAATCCCAAATCATGTTTTATTTTCACTCAACCTTCAGCTGTCTTGGTCATGAATAAATGACAGATATCAGTTAGATGAATATCTGGAGCGGCCCTCATGAATCATTTCAGATTTCGGTGTCCCACGGCGGCACTTTGGATCACATCAGCATTTCCATAAACAAGTAGAGCGGGGAATGGGTCCAAATGACGCGCTATAAACTATGGATGACAAACAGGATTCATATGAATGTAAGGTGTGTTTAGCTGTGACAAGGCAAGATGGAAACAAGGCACGCAGCATCGCGGCGACAGAAGAGATGCTCTCGCAAATCGGCGGAGACAAATAGTGCTGATGTTGAGATGGAAACCATGTGGGAATGGGTGTGATTGTTGAAAAGTAGAAGGTTTTTGTATTTGAGTGGTTATTGCTAGACTAATAACTTGCCCAAATATCATGATGAACAGAAACGCCAAACAAATGTCTGGATGCAAATACTCTAATCTGCATGTGTTGATCTGTTAATCTGCATGAGTCACCCCTAATGCTAATCTCTTTAGACAGTGAGCTAGCTGGGTAAAACACACATATTTAGGAATTTAGCAGACTAATTTAGCTCTTATACAGAGTGATTTACAGCAAGTAAAGGGACATTCCCCAGAGGCAAGTAGGGTGAAGTGCCTTGCCCAAGGACACAACGCCCTTTTGGCACAGCCAGGGTTCGAACCAGGGACCTTCCAACTCCTAGCCTGACACCCTCACCGCTCAGCCACCAGACTCCCACCTGACGACATGCATGCACACACACATGTACTTACATACACACCACCATTCACACGTTATTTCTCCATTCAGGATGAGAACTGTTCAGATGAGCAGGTTTAAGGAGGTTTTGAGAGAGAGAGAGAGAGACAGAGAGAGAGAGAGCGAGAGAGAGAGAGAGAGAGAGCGAGAGAGCGAGAAGGAGATAAATTGTGTTGCTAATCAATAGTGTAGAAGAAGCTGTTATCTCTGCTCATTCAGCTCACTGCTACATTTGAGGCGAATGTTTTCTTTCATAGCTTACAGTATACGCCTAGAATGTCTGCTTTAGTGCTGCTGGTGTGTGTTTTTGTGTGTGTTTGGTGCGTACTGCGTGCGCATGTATGGAGTATGTGTTTAGTGAGCTTGTAACGTCAGGGCATGAGGGCAAACAGACTAACTGCCGATCAAATGCTCGCTGTGTTGAATACTTATAAACCATCCATATTTACATGCAGTCAAATCAAATCTCTCTGTTGCTGAATTGGGAGTGTTGGGTGTAGGGAGTGAGTTTACTTCCTTATCTGGTCCTGTTATAAAAAAAATCTTTGGATTCCTTCCTTTTTATACAGCTTTTCTGTGCTTGGAGTAATATATACTGTAAAAAGAGTTTGGTTGATGGTTTCACCATGGATTTTCACCTCAGGGAAATGCTAGAGGGGAGTACATTTTCCATCAGGGCTGACTTCAGGTGCATACCTGACCCTGTTTCCACCGTGGAAGATGGGTCAGCGTTAAGAGGGAAAATGCGTGAAGTAATTGCCTCAGCGCCACAAAAGAGTATGGCTGTGGAAGAATTCAGGAGCGCTAAAAGTCTTGTGAATGTTTTAATGGGAGAATGGCCATTGGGTAAATGAGGTGTAGCCTGTGTTGCGATCTTCACCATCGAGTCTCTCCCGAGACCAGTTTCAAATGAGACATGACGCTGGCAGAGTAAGCTTGCAGAGCAAGGCCATTGTAGAGTTTTGCAAATGCATATTCCGCTGGGGTGTAGAAAGAAGATGGATCAGCACATTAAGCTGTTTAAGGGATAGACATCTATGATGTTGTTTTCTGAGGTAAAAATAGGTCAAGATAGTTGGCCGATACTGCCAGTGTGTTGTTTTGAGTGTGGAGCATTTCGCTGGCCAACAACTTTTATGAAAGAAGAAAAAACAGATTCTGTAGATGGAATTGGCTGGTGTGGGGGACTGCAGGACTGTCTGTGCACGGTCTATGAAAAGAGGGTCGAGGTGGTAAATTTGTAAACAGTTTTTACTCTTGTTCTCCATCTTACATAATTTACATGGATTCAATCAATAGATGGCCATGGTTTTTTCAATGGCTTGTACTTGGTGGATTGAAGTTTCTTGTTTCAAAATGTTTACATATATTTTCCTCTCTCCCTCTATAAGACCTTTGGGTGCTCTCTACAGACAAATGCAGCATGTTTGTCTTTCTAAAAGAAAACCGCTTCCTTGGTATTCATCTATAAAATGTTGTGTGTGTGTGTAGACTATGTGTGTGTATGTGTGTAGACTGTGTGTGTGTGTGACTCACGCTAGAGGAGGTAGAGGTGTGTATAGACCTTGGTGGTTCCAATTTATACCCACTGGGTCTGAATCAGAAGAAGACTAGTGTCATGTCTGCAAGGCATCGTGGGTAGATGAGTTCTCTATACGATCTGAACAGAAGGCGGGATGCTGAAAGACATCCCCCCTTATGGCCATGTGTGATGGTATGCGTGTGTGTGTGAGATAGAGAGAGTATGTGTGTGTGTGTGACAGTGTGAGAGAGATCATTTTACAACTGTGGTGTGACTGGATACAGGTGCAACATCTTATTCCCAAATCAATCTAGCTTGTTAGCTCATTTGGCGCATGAAAGATGCAGGGGTGTGGAACTGTGAGGTGCAGTTTATATATGTGTGCCAAAACAGTAAATAATCCCTGTCTAAATAAAGTCTTCAAAATGGGACTGATCTACATTACTTGTTTCCCTGACAATGCACCTGGCTCGGTCTCACACGAAAGCCTTAGTCTGAAATACAAATGGTGTGTTTGGCCTTGGATTTAGAAACGGAATTTTTTCCTCTATCTTTATTTTCTCTCCATCTGTCTCCCCCTCCCATCTCTCTTTGTTTCCCGCTCTCTGTTTCTCTCCCGCTGCCTCTACATCTCTGTCTCTCTCTCTACCACACACCCCCCCCCTCCCTGGTTGTCTATCTCTCCTTCTCTGTGCTGGGCAGGGTAAGAGAATAACTATCCCCCTCTCAGAGAAGTGAACAGTTTGATCTTCAAAAAGTGAGCTCTGGATAGCCTGCCTGGCTGTGCTTTAGGGACGTGTGTGTCTGTGTGTGTGTGTGTGAGTATGCGTGCACTAACCTTGTGTGTGCGTGCGCGTGCCTGCCTGAGCTGCATATGTGTGGGTGGCGTTTCCATGTGATGAAGAGGAAAGGGAACATTCACACAGGGCTTCAAAGTGCAGGTGAGAACAGTCACGGCAGCACCAGATCTGGGAGAACAGGATCCCGGGGGAAGCGGATCTTGCCCGGCAGACGAGACGCTCCACAGCACCCCTATCTGCTCCAGCCGAAAAGTCACTCGACAGACGCATTGGAGCGGGGGAGGGGTGAGGGCGTCTGGGGTGGAGAAGGGGGTGGCAGGTATGGTGGTGTGATGGAGTGTCTGTAGGCCCTATCAGAGGAATGTTGAATTCTGGCTGAATAAAGCATAACAGTACTCCCATGATTCTTTCAGTACTTCACTTCCCCTGCCCACGTTCCTAGCCTGGACATGAGCACACGTCACATGGATGATCAAGGATTCTGGAGACCCTGCGAGGTAGGAAGACAGGATGGGAGGGAAGAGAGAGAGAGAGGTTTTTGTAGGTGGAAACCTGAGCCATAGTGTGTGGTGCTGTCACCGGACCCTGCACGCACGTCTGTGTCACAATGCACAATTTATAAAGCAAGCTTTTTCTTCTCAATTAAACTTCCCATAGAGCATGAACTACGGGAGTTTAGGGAGTATAAACTTTGGGAGGATAAGTGTACTGAACAGTAAGGAGGAGGTGGAGGTGTGTTGTGTGTTTCTTTAATCAGGTGGGTGCTGAGCCCTGTGTGTGTGTAGGATGGGGGGGTGGGTGTGAACATGTTATGGGACTGCGTGACGAGAGGTTCGAGAGGTTTTTGGATGCAGGAGCAGAGAGGAGGCAAGCACGGCTCAGGCATGCTGTCAGATGGCTTTGTTGCTGGATGAAACAGAGATAGAGAGAAAGAGAGAGAGAAAGAGAGAGAGAGAGAGTGAAAGAAAGAGAGAGTGAGAGAGAGAGAGCTCAGGCACAGAGGCAAGAAAGTGAACTCAAATAACCTTGCAGCAGTCTCACTAGGATAAGAGATGCTGTGCTTGATTTTTCAAGAGAGATGTTTAACGTCAGTCTCAATGTGACAGGTTATTTTCAGCTATGATCACCTGTGCACCAATAGAAACCACGATGATGTGGACAGTCAACAGGGATTCACTGCACTGTGCCGCCATATTTTCCCTTTATTCTGACAGATGTACCAATTTACTTGGGGAAATTGGATAGTTAGGTTTTTCTATCACAGTATTTACTAAAGGGATGGCGTGAGAGTCTACTACCCACAGGAACGGTGATTGTCTGTGTGTGTGTGTGTGCGCGCGCACACAAGCGTGCATGCGTGTGGCTCGATTAGCACCCTTACGTAGCTAATCGAGCCTGGTTAGACCACAGCTGCTCAAAACCGTCACACACAATTCGCACTCTGCACACTTGACACAAACACACACACACACATTAAACTTTCCTATAGCAGAGATTTGGAGTTGCTTTTGCTTTCAAAGCACCCTCTTTTTCATCTCATCCCATCCAGACTCTCCTCAAACAGACAAGGCTTTTTATAAAGTAATGGAGTCATTTTATCTGTCTTCTTTCTCTTGTCCTCCACCTCCTCCCTTAATTTCCCCCTCGTCTGCGAATGAGGCAGAGTTGAGAGCTACAGTGCTGGAGATGAGTTGGCTGAATACATCCTCAGGTTTATCTCGCTCAGCATGCGGTCCTGTTTAGACTCTCTGAGAGAGAATTCAAATAGACTTCCCTGGGTCTGTCTCCAGTATCCTATTGTGGAACACTCTCTCTCCTCTCTTCTCCTTTCCTCTGTTTAGGTGTGGTTTTTTGGCATGTTCAGATTCTGATCATAATGTTACATCTCCACAGCGAGATGGAGGGAAAGCGAAAGGGGGAAATTGGGGGGGAGGGGATGTTGGGGGGGGTTGGGTAAGGGAGCGAGGGAATACAAAGGACTCACGACCAAGAACATAGGAAGGAGGGACCTTTATTGCTCTCTGGGGAGAGCAGGAAGCAGATTTTTCATGGTCGTAACATCAAACTCTACTGAGCCAGAATACCAAGAGTGGCCCCGTCCCAATCCTGTAATGCTCCAGCCTTGTCAGCTATCTCCTCTTCTCCTCTCCTCCTCTGTCCTCCATTTCTCCAGTCTCGGAAAGGGATTGGGGGTGGGGGGAAATTTAACATTTTCTGAAATGGGCTGCTGTAGATGATCTATTGAAGAAGAGCCCTAGACAAGCTGTCCGGTACTTAGCCCGGCTGAAATGAGTGAGAGGGCAGTAATGATGTAGCCGACTGCTCATGTGTATAAGACAGAGATGACTGGATTCCTAATCGAAGAGCGGGGCTCTGTGTCCATCCTCACATTAACTATTTAACCCTCAACGTCTATCCATCCACACTATGGGCGTCATGAGTCAAATATTCATTACCTCTGATTAGGAAATTCATATTTTAGAATGTGACTGTGTCTCTTTCCTTTCTCCTCATTAGCTGACTTTCTTCAGACACGTTCCCCCCCAGGATCGCAGGCAAGACTGACGGCAGAAGTTTCTGGAAGAAGGTGCAAAAATCTGCCAAATATGTATTCGCAGAAAAGCGTCTGTTCCCATTGCGAAATCTATTCCCATTAGGGTGTTCCCATCAGGGTGTGATGTGAGGGATTCTGCCACTTCATAATGAGGTCTTTGTAGGCCTGGGAATGATCTTTTTGGACAAATGAAATCCTTCAGAGATGTGGGGAAGCTTGGGTCCCCCACCACCCCCCTCCCCGCACGCCCCCCGCCTGGCAGTGATGAAATAGACGAGGGGTGCCTGTGGCTATTGAGTGAGACATGTTGTGTTTGTGGGTTTAAGCGGGGGAGGTGGTGGTGCGGGGGGGGGACATGAAGGAGCATGGGAACCTGCTCTCCTCGAGGTTCTTCATTCGGGACCGCTGGACACTACAGAACCGGTTCCATCGTACCACCCGGGACCTCCGTTCACAATGCCCTTGCTCTGCGGCTTCTCAAGGGCCAGGATCCAGGCCCTCAAGGGCTTCTGGACCCCAGCACAGACCTCCATGCAGGGCTGGGAGACAAGGCCACAAGGAACATGGTCAGAATACAGACGCCCATAAACAGAATGGTACTCATGAACACGAGTGAAAATTTGTCTATGGACTTGTATGAAAAGCAGCCCTATACATTGTGTCCTTGGGCAAGATGCCACACCCTACTTGCCTTGTTGCTACATCAAATCAAACACAAAAACTGTGTGAATGCGTCAATCCGCCACAAGTCTCCTCTTTTTAGTCACGTGATTGGATGTGGAACGTAGTAAAACAATTAACTATTTACACAAACTACAAACACACATTTGGCCGCAAAGATAGTAGGCCTATGGATTATTTTCAACGAATCTATGGTCTGTTTGTGAACCAACTGTTTTACATTTCTGAATTTCAAACATTCTTTACTGAACAAATCCTCACATTGAGGACATGGGAAAGTAAAAAGAAAGAGAGCCAAGATATGATATCCAACATGATTTCCTTTGTGAAGAAACCAACCATATGAGACATTACTTCAATTAAGGCTCCTTTTGGGATTGGCTGAATCACAATCCATTAAGCAATATGCAAATGGTTGTGTTTGTTTGGGGGGGATGGTGGAAGGATGGAGAGATGGGGGAGGTGAGAAAGAGGAGAATGGAGGAGAATGTGGCATAATTGGCCAGTCTGCCTCACTCTATCGACTTAATGAGGCGCAGACTCACACTCACACACATACACACGCACCCAGGCGCAGACACACAAACACAAGTGCGCACACACATGTTTACAAAAACACACAAACAAATAAGCACACACACACAACTGCACTCTGCCTGAACTGCAAAGGTAAATTGGGTGTTTGGGTATCAATTTATGGGGGTAAACATTCATAAAGTTGATTCACTGGAGCTGAGCTCTCATGGGAGACGTCATTTGAAACAAATAATCTGCTGGCACCGTTAAATATCTGTGCTATGATAAAACCATAATAAACTAGACTGTTGCCCTACTACTGGTACTAAAAACTTTTTTTACTGTTGTTACTGTTCAGTGTGTAACTTTCTGTTTGTATTTGTGTGTATCAAACTGTGTGTGTCTGCGTCCATGCACTACATGCCTGTGTGTGCATGCGTGTGTGGAATTGCATGTGAGTGTGTGTGTGTTCTGAGAGAGAGAGAGTGTGCACACTTGTGTATGTGTGTGTGTGTGTGTGTGTGGGGGGGGGGGGGACTGTGTCCTGTAATGAGCTCATCTACGCGGAGGAGTAGAGACTCAGAGGAGAGACTCTGTGCTCGCTCAGGCTGAACCATGACCATGCTCTCTCCACCACACCGCTAAATGACTTTCTGCTCAGCGACTTCGCTCGACCGCCAAGATTATATAAGCCAGAGATGAGAGGCGGGCAGCAGAACAGCATGCTGGGTCCTCTAAGATCCTCCGGTCTGCAAGGTTGACAGGTAGCCCTGCAATACTTTGTGCTGTGAGTACAATCGCCCGTTCGATGCATAAGACTGACCTTGATCGTTGGGCGACAGCATCTTAAGTCCGATTGGGAGAACCTTTACATAGAGGATTATGAGGGACTGACCCCTGGTGTCCACTAGTTCAGACTGTCATCATTAGTCACAAAGCCATAAACATTCCCCACAGCTCTGGGTGTTGATTACAGCCACATGAAAATTAATGTTTTTCAGAGCTGCGATCTAAATACGTACCGAGGCCGTTCTACTGTGGAGATCAATACAAGCTTTATACAGACAGGTGCTCTCTAAAAGCACCTGATGAAGAATACATGTATTGATTTTCAAATACACGTGTTTGTGTTCCTGCGGTTCGCAGCCAGCGCTCACCTTGTTACCAGCATGGTGGATTTGGGCTCATCGGGCTCATTCTCATGCTAAGCAACTTTTTCATTTGCTAAACAACATGGCAGCGCTTCAGTCAGAAAGGCTGATTGCAGATGCAGAGGACAGACATCATGTAGAGGGTTTATGGAGATGGAGATCGGCCTCTCTTCTCCACAGCCGCTAACCCTGAACGCTGTCCTGCGTGTCCCTGCCATACTGAGTCCTTGTGCGTTGTGGGAGAGACCTCCACAATGGGACCTTTCTGTGATATGGTAAAAGCGAGGCGGAGGGCACCTGGGATTGGGACCACAGACGCTCACGAACCTCTCATTGCTTGTTGTTTTCATCCAACAGGAAACCACTTGGGATTTACAATGGCGTGGCGCTTTGTCTTTCAGCACAATAGTTTAATGAGTGCGTTTGTACTCTTCAAAGCAGTTTGGGTGAGAGTGCCTCGGTGTGTGCGTCTGCGAGTGAGTTTGTGACAAGTGCCGAACAAGTGATTTTGATATTCTCGGCAGCTGACGATGTTAATTGGGAGAAGAGTGAACGTCCATTTTGCTACATATGTATGAGCCAAACTGCTGATTTGACACTTCATGTGCATTTTCAGGTGACTTTTTCAACACTAGTTAATCTTGTCTGCGTTGTGTCTTTGGGTGTGTCCATTCTCCCCTCCTCTCCCCTACTCTCCTATCCACTCCTCTCCTTTTACTGCCTCTCCCAGACCAACCCAATCTAAATAAGATCTGCTGTGTGCTCACACAGGCCTGACAGGAGCTTTCTTCTCAGCCTCCCTCCTAATCAATTACTAATGCCTGACAATGAGCTCTCCAACATAGATAAGTTCTGTCACCCAAAAGTCTAAATCTCTCTCACTCTCTTGTTCGCACTCTTTATATCTTCTCTGTTTGGTTAATTTGTCCCAACAAAGACAAACTGGCCCAAATCTTTTTATTCCAGTTCAGTGAGCACTTAAACAATTTGGTTCTGGACTTTGATTACCTGCTATTCATTTGCATAGCCTCCCTTAAAGTTATTCTGTTATTAAGGTCACCCGTCAACTCACCCGCCTCTCCTACCACCCCAGCCTCTCCAGTCTCTCCACTCAAGCCTCTCCAGCCTCACCAACCACCCCAGCCGTTCCAACACTCCAGCCTCCCCAGCCCCTCCAGCCTCTTAAGCCTCCACCGCATCTTCAGTTTTTCCAAGCCAACGAAACCCTCAGCCTCCACATAATTTTATCTGTGCATGGAATAATATTTGTTTGCATAGTAACATATTTTCAAGCCATCTTGTGTGCACTGCATTACCAGTAGAGTTTCTCAAGGTTAGTTATGTGTTAGCTCTGCTATGTTTGCTTTGGCATTGACATTATTCCCCTGTCTGACTGGAGGCTAAGGTGCCATACTGACCTCTAGTGGTCAAGCATCAGAACTGAGTTGAATTCTGCCTTTAGTTGACCACTGTTACTGATTAATGCTGTTGAGGGCGCTATATTCTTCATCCAGACCCTCTGCAATGCTGTCTTAGGAATTCATTAATGTTGTGCTAACGTTGCTGTATGGGTATCTGTGGGTTTGTGTTTGTGTCTGTGTATGGAAGAGGGAAAACGAGTTTCCTCTGTGACATCAAATTGATCTAATCAAATCTGCACCAGCTGTCTAATTCCAAGTGTCTCTCCATTATCTTAATGTGATTGGCTCCCTACGGCCAGTTGAAACAGTAATACTGATTAGAACATTACAAGCTGCTGAGCACACACACAGACACACACTGACACACGCTCGCACGCTGCTGCTTCCGACGGAGTAACTGACGGCTGAACGAGTCGTGACGAAAGTGGGGTAAGAAGGCCAGGCGGGACAAAGCCCACGAGAGGAAGGATGGAGAGAGATGGAAGGACGGAAGGATGGATGGAGGGAACGATGAAGGATCAAGGGGCTGACAGAGGCCTCGCCGGGAGGCCCCCCCGGGGCAGAGCGCTGAGGAGCCGGCAGACGCTCCACTGTCGTCAGCCCACCGAGAGAGCAGAGAAACGGCAGGCCACATCTGCTGCTAACGACGTGATGACAGAGGAGAGGGGAAGCTTAAACACACATCCCATGCGGCAGTGCAGCCCCAGGACCCTGCGTCTGGGAGGACGCCGATAAAAACAGAGAAGACAGATCGATAGATCACGGCTTTGTGTTCTGTAACCACCTACGTTCCTACCGGGCTAGCCGACCCTCTCTTTACCAGGTGGAACTAGGTGGTGACTGGACGGCAGGCAGGGCCCCTGGATGAAAAGCGAGGTGGCCCCTTAGGGCTCGGGGCCCTCGTGATGGTGGTGTGAACTCTGCTCAGATGCTCAGCTCGGGCAGAGAGCCAAGGACAGGACAACACCGGGGTTAAAGAGATGTGGACGTATAGTAGCACAAGGCCTCCTGCAGCACATTAAACGTTTGTGTGTGTGCTTGTGTGTGTGTGTGTTATACAGCCAGTCGGCTGTCATCATCTGAGCCTGGTGACTAACGAGGGGAAGAAGAGAGCGGCCGGGTTCAAGGATGGGGAGGTTGTTGCTCTCGTGTCTTTCCCCTCGATGCTCTGTGGAGATGGGGAGAGACTGTCCCGGTGCATCCCTCTTCTCCTCCATATCTTCCTTAACCCTTTCCACCCTTGAGTTTTGTGAGAAACTAGATTAAGAAATTAGATGAAGAAATAGAGACATAAGACTTCGTTTTCCTCTCACACTACAGTATATTGAATGCTTCTCTGCCCTTGTCGGTTTCACTCTCACTCGATTACTGACTTGGCTCAGAACCTGCAACCTGTTTGTTGTTCTCCGTAAATTATTCTGTCTAGTCCTCGTTTTGAAAGCTCTGCTTCGGATTGTTGTTGAAACGAATGTGTCACTCAAGCGTCAGCTCTTGTTATGCACACAACAAGCGCTAACAGAAAATAATTGCGTTACGTAAAACACAGTTGAGAGCCAATAAAGAACACTTCAGTGGGTGAGCATTCGATTAGGTTTCTGCTGTGTCTGGGTGATTCTTGGGTGGCATCAATGGGGACTGCGTGGGATAGATCTTCAGCTGATAAGCTGTACTCTAGCAGCTTACAGAGCTGCGTCATTGACCTCATAATGGCATCCCAGTCACTGCTTTCAATTTCACAGTCAATGTCTTCCATGTGGTGGAGGATAATTGGGTGTTCATAGGGGAAATGTGTGTGTGTTGTCATGTGTTTGTGTGCGCGAGTTAAGCATCCTGCTGTTTCACTGTTAGACTCTTTTTTTTGGAAGACTTTAATGCCTCTGGCGTCTCTCTCACACACATGCGCGCGCACTCACCCGATGAAGACTGATTTTTTTACGATCACCTTAAACAAACATCACTGAGTTCATTATCAGAAACAGGCAGCAAGGTACGCAGACCCATCTGGACTGCAAACAGGCGGAGCTGTGGTTACTCGACAGATCTCCTCAGCCTGCGCTCTGGATGAACGACGCGAAGGCTGTCTGCATTTCTTAACAATAAAGAACAACGTCCATTGTCCTCCTGAGAAGAATAGCTCCTACCTTTTCAATGACAAAACAAACATCCATAATAATACGATTACAAAAGTGCTGCACCAAATTACACAATACCAGCATAGAGTTTTCTGCCCTGGGTATCCAGGGAAAATACCAGACGTGTCACTCAAGAGGGAAATAACCCAAATCTTCACCTCTGATTCAAACAGTTTTGTTTCAGGATTCTTCCGTGATGAAGCCACACTGAACGGTCATCTGAAAAACAGATAGACTCTTAACTTTTGCTTTTAAGTTGTTGCAGTCATTAGCCATCGTTTGTGGAGCAGTATGTCAGAATCTTCCCTCAAATTAAGCCCCTCTCCTCTTCTCTTCTATCCTCTCCTCTCCCATAATACAGTATAATAGTAGGCCTATAAAATTGAATTAGATCCCCCTTCTAGAAATGACCATCTCTACATCCCACATCAAAACTCACACACATCCCCCTCTCTGCTGTGTTCTTGATGCATATCCTCTAAAAACTGAAGATTTGTGTCAGGATTATGGAGAGACAAGTCAAAGCTGGCCTCCATCATGAAATGCCTGTCAACACGGATGTGACTGACCTCCCTGGGTAACTACCCGCAGGTCCCATCTCCTCTAAAGGACATGGAGCAATGCTGGCCTGAACTCTCTAAGTCTAGTCTTCTGACTGGTTGATGATGAGGTCACCCCAGCAGGTCTCATCTACATGTGTTTAATGCTGTCCGGTATTTACATTAGCATGAAATAATGCATCCATGTTTAAGTTGTGCGCGAGCTGTGTGGATGTAGTGTACACACACTGCTCGGACAGATGTCCAGGTGGCTGGATTTACAGAGCAGAGGGGCCGTTGGAAGTTATTACTATAACTTGTTATGCTTTGGAATAAAATACGACAGTGAGGGTTTTACAGGAACATGGGAAACACAAAGACGCAGACTTGTTCGCTTCCACAGAATGGTGAAACCTTCCAATTTGCGAAATGAAACCCATTCCCATTGCATGTTTGGCGTCTAATGAGTTTCTCTCCAGAGCGTGGGGTCAGTGGGGCTCGAGTTCCAGCGCCATGATGGAGGAGACCCTGCCTCATGTGCTGAGGTGGCACATTAATAACTGCCACCACACTCGACCATTAGATAGGCCCGAGTGACTTGGAGGGAGGGAGAGAGGGAGAGAGAGAGAGGGAAAAGGAGAGGGAGGAGAGAAAAGAAGATGGAGGGAGAGAGGGAGAGAGGAAATGTGTGTGTGCACATTTGTGTGTACACGTGTGTGTGTGTGAAACAGGGAGAGGGAGTGTGCTGTTTAAATAAATAAGGAGAGAGTACACAGTTTTATAGGGACTTTCCTTAATTCAGCTGAGTGGCTATGTGAAACAGGTGTGAGGTTTCAAGCTTCATGTGCACGGTCAGAAAAGGTCAAACGTATTCATAATCATTTCCAGAGTGGTGTGTGTGTGTGCAGGCAGGAAACTAATCAAATGAAATACACGCCATTCATGTAAATGTGATTTATAACCGCCGCGTGGCCAAAAGCTGATCTGTCCGTCTGTCTTCCTCTGTAGCCCCTGGGCTGCAGGAATACATCCTATTCATCTCTGACAAATGAGCTGTGTCACAGAAACCAGGAAGTGTTTGTTTCCTGTTTGCTGAGATTCGCCTGCCTTCCCCTGTTGACCCATGGGAATTGTAGGATCTACAGGAGTCGCAGTACTTCGCTCTCTCCTCAGGATGAACAATGGATCGAACCAGACCTCTCGCTGGAGTAAGATAACAGAGAACAATGCCATAGTCAACAGCCAGAGGAGACATGAGGTCATAGTGTCTGCTTTATATGTTCTCATCAGATGAACCAGCCGGAGCCAGAGTCAACAGGGAACTGGTTCTTATCGCTCGCTCTCTCCGCTGGGAGGCGTTCAGGAATGTTGTGGCTGTTGCCTGGCTGCATTTGTGATGTTGCAACGAAGCTCCATTGGTGTGTCTGAGCACGCGGACATTCCGCGCGGTGCCACAGTGCCTGCAACGCGCCTGAGGGTCCAGTCAGTCCGTCGATCTGTGCTCCAGTTCCCCCGCTGTCTTATGCAACGGTGAACTAAAGGACCCGTCATCGGAGGAGCCCGAGGTATCAATGAACGACCAGTGGAATCGCGTCCATCTCCCTCCGCTAGCCTGTCACCCCTGGCGCGGGAGACAAGTGCTGACCCTGCCGCAAAGAGGTCACGCAGCAATTGTTACGCCCCCCTCCCCCTCCCCATCCCTCCTCAGCAACGGGAGGTCGTTTAACAATTGTGACCTTGGCAACAACGGTCAACTCAGCCATAATGAGGCTTCCATTCGTCTGGGGGGCGTCAGAAGTTCAGCCTGTCCAAACTAGCTCAGATCTGAGAGGGACGTGGGCTTGACGAGGGCTTGTGATCATGCCAGGCCTGTGTCCTCTCACAGGGAGAGGAGAGCAACGATCGTTGCCATGTGAGGGATGCTGGGATTGCAGCTCTTCTGCACGGCACCTTGGATCCACGCACGCAGATGCACTCACCCCCTTCGCTCACACAGACACACACACACACACACGCACACACCAACCCATCACAGCGCATGCACCCGCCGTTGATTGATGACTGCCCCAAGGCTGTCTCTTCTTTCGTTGGACTTCCTCTCGTGGAAGGAGAGCTTCCTGTGAGGAGCGCTGCCGTCTGTGATGTGATTAACTCCGGAGCGGGGTCATGAGTCACTTCAAACAGACGGGGGCCGGGCCTGGAGCCCCCAGGTGGCCTGGGTTAGAGGGCTGGGGCCCGCGGCCTGGAGGATGGGAGAGCCATGGGAGATGATGGGCCAGGTCACTGTGGGGCTGTTGGAGGAGGGCGGAGGTGAGGAGAAGAAGGGAGGGGAGCGGGTCAGAGGAGGGCAGAGGAAGAGAGGAGGGGAGCTGAGAGAAAGTGGTGGGGAGGGTATGAGAGGGGGAGAAAAAAGGGCAGAGAAGCAGAGAGGAGGGGAGAAGTGGATTGTGGGAGATGGATAGTCAATGTTGCAAACAGGGTCTTAGATGAATACGTTGATCCTAACGTAGTTTACATTTACATTTATTCATATAGCAGACACTTTTATCTAAAGCGACTTACAAGAGAGAGCTTTTACATCAGTCATTGAGCATAGCAACGTGATAGACCCCGAACACAGTGGGTTTTTTAGATCGTGAATCATACATCATGAGATCCAATAAGTGCCAACGATTGTGAACATAAAGCAAGAGATACAACAACAACACTGGCAAGTCACCATATGGGGATCAGGGAAACCAGACAGTAGTTTAAATGTATAAATAGATTCTTAATTAAGGCCCCAATAAATCTCAACAAGGCCTAGGCCTCACTCAAATAAACACACTTGGAGACTTTGTATATATGTCTAAATTTGCGTCTCTCCTCTCTTTTTCTAGATGCTGTACACTCTCAAATGACCTCTAGCGCACTAATTGAATTTCTCCTGCTAACAACCAGATGGCCTTGGTTTCTATTTCACTACATGCACTGGGATGTTAAGGAGCGATCCCTAATAAAAGAAACGGCTTTTTAGATTTATAACCAGCTCCCTCCAATGATCCTAATGAATGACCCTGTGGTAAAAAAAAAGAGAGAAAAAAAGAAGAAGTTGGAAATATACGACAAGTTCGCACAAATGTGACTAATGACCAGTCCTGGAGATGAAAAGCAGATACCGAGTTTCATTTCCTCCATTTTACCACCGTCCCTCCCTCCCTCCCTCGCCTCCTCCGTGGCTCCCTCTCCTACCCTAGCCTGATTATGGGTGTCAAAGAGTCAGGCTGGCTCACACTTCCCAGGTGGCCTCAGCAACAGCTCATGAGGGCTGCGTTCACTCCACCAAGGTAGGCAGCGAGACGCAGTGTTAACCGCTGAGCACATACCTGTTCAAACAGTCCGAAGTCAACACTTTCTCATCATGTAAACCTCTTAACAAATCGTGTAGAGACCTTGCACAGGCTTTTTTACTTCTAGTAAAAGGACTTCGTTTTTTTAGCAATGCCATTTACAACATTACACAATGAGGTGTTAGGGACGTGTGGAGGACAAATGCTAGCAGCGGGCCGCAAATGCCCACTTCAACACTCTGATCGGCTTTGATTGCTGTCCCAGTGGATCCAGACCCAGCCCCGGCCCTGGCCCCAGCTTCGGCCCTGCACCCAGCACAAGCCTCAGCCCCAGCACAGGCCCCGGCCACAGCCCTAACCCCAGCCCGGGCTCTGCTAACTCCCTCCCAGCCCACTTCCCCCTCACAGAGGCCTATTGTACCAGTCATCCCTCTCTCCCCCTGGATGGGCGGCTGGTGCTCGGTCTTGCTGGCTTGCACAGGAGGCTTATTATGTCCTAATGGAGGGAAAGGTGTTTTTACGGCTATGTCTGCCCCATTCAGTCAGGTACACACACACACACACTTAATTACCCTGCATATTTCCCACCTCACTAACCCCCAGCAGGACTTCACACATTTTTACCATCCATTCATCGATACTGCTCTTACACGCTACTGTACATGGTGGGTCTGGTTCAATGTTTTAACGGAAAACTCATAACCACCTCAAATTGTCTCCAATTAGTCCTAATTGTTCACTTACAGAAGGTTTATGTGACAGTGTTGGATGTCAACGCAATGATTGTGTTGGAATGAAATGGAGGTTGTTATAATGGTGTTGGACCTGCTGTAATATGCTCCTGTATGCTTAATAGAATGGCTAAGTGCTCCCTTGTATTCCTGCTTGTGTGAAAGGCAATAAAATACTAATTCATGGCTTCTTGCAGAGTCTCTTAGGCCTTAGGAGCCAGTCCAGCTCCAGAGTCCAGAGTTCAGAGTCCAGGGTCCAGCACCAGAGCCCAGCACCAGAATCCGTTCCCAGGCAGAGTCAACCACAATGTCCCTGCAGAGCTGCTCGGAGCCTGGTGGAGAAGGTATGACCACAGGGACAGGGAGGAGCAGGCTTCTGGGATGGCAGCCACCTGGTAAAGAGCACAAGGCAAACCACTCTTATAGAAACACAGGTGGGTGTTGCCTGTGTGAGACAACGAAGCCAAGCTGATTACAGCAGCATGAGCTGCACCGTTTAGACTGCCTATTCCTCACTGTAATCAGATAACTGGGACTGTAAGCCAAGCTGGACCACATGGTGGTCTCTTTGGTGTGGAGGAGGGGTGGCAGGTCAGGAAATGAAGAGACATGGAGTATGTTGACACCTGGAATTATATAAACCTCTGCTATGTGAATGTGTGTGTGTGTGTGTTTGAGGGTCGATGGGTGTTTGTAATTGTGTGTGAAAGAGAGTGTGTGTATGTGTGTAACAGCAGTTGATGACAGGTCAGACAGAGCTCACACAGGGAAAGCTGTGATCTTTCAGAGGAGAGAGACCACTTGTCAACATGGGGATGCCCTCTGAACTCTTGAGTTTACTTAACCAGGGACAGTGTTTATCGCAGAATCACTCCGCTCCCTTTCTCTCCCTCCACCTCTCTCACCCTCTACCTCTCTCACCCTCCACCTCTCTTACCCTCTACCTCTCTCTATCTTTATTTCAGATTTTCTCTCTTCGTCTCTCTCTCTTTCTGTCTCTCTCTCTCTCTGTTTCTCTCTCTCTTTCTCTTCGCTAGACTGACCGCAATTAAGGACAGCAACCATTAGGGCCAACACAGGATGCAGAAATGACTTAAACTGATTCATTTAGAGAATGCAGAGAGCTGACACACACACACATAAAGACAGACAGACACACACACACAGGCACACATTTGTAAAACCCTCTCTGCTCCTTACCGCACAGCTGATAAGTAAGCGTTTTTTTCTTCTGGAACTTTGGAAGACCCAACAGCCCTCGTCTGGAAACCTGTTCGGAACCAGCCGAGTATGGGGTCTCCCTTGGGCCGCCCGCCCCTCGTTCCCACTATTAGTCAACTGGGATAGTAGACACTGTGTGAGAACTCTGCAGTTTGTTCTGTGTGGTGGGTGCAGGGACCACAGGCACAGCACCGCCTACCCCCCACCTCCTCCCCCCCCGCCCCTCCCTGGGTCCAGTCCAGCAAGGTCAAAACTTGGTCGGTGGACTGAAACTTGTGGGGTAGATACCGATCAAAATGTCAACAGTTACAAATGCTACGAACTGTAGAGCGAGGGAGAGCAAGAAAGAGGGCAAGCGAAAGCGAGGGCGAGCAAGAAAGAGCTGGCCAGAGAGAGAGAGAATTACCACAGTAGGCTCGGCCCCACTGGCACACGGCAATTATGTATCTGCACAGGAAGTCAGATACACATGCCTCCCATCTCCACTTCCTGTCTCTGTCACAGACTGCTGACCCTGGACCCTCTCCGGCGTCGACCCGGACACAGAGCCTTGGGACGCCCCCCTGGTGGCATCACTCTCACCTCACTGAGCGGCTCGGACAGGAAGTCCACAAAACACAACTTGCAAAATGCTTCACTTACTATATAAATTACTCAGTGTTTGTTTTCTGTTTTCTCTGATGTGATGTTATAGAGCTGTGGAAGTTCAGACCCTAAAAGGGGTTCCAGACACTACGTAAAGCCCTTTATCTGGACTTCCAGAGCACACAATGGTAACAGAAGCATCCCAGGCAGAAGGGCTGGTCAAATTTCCAGTCTTTATAAGGTCTGTCTCTGAAACTAGAAACGGGATTTACGAACCTAAACAGCTGATGAAAGGATTGCTCTCCTTGATAAGGCCCAATTAAGTGCAGCATGCAGCAGTGGGCATCTCTCACTAACACACACACACACACACACATACATGTTGGGAGGGGGGCTCTTTGATCAAGTCAAGTTCAAATACTCGGGGGGGTGTGCCATCCTGGGCAGTGAGTCAGTTTCCCCAGCAGAGCAGATGGGCTTAGTGTCACACAGCCTGCCTGCCTGTCTGTCTGTCAGTCTGGCCTTTTGTCCTCTGAGGGACCAGGAGGAAGAGAGCCCAGTGGACGAACAACTCCCCCTGTGTTTATTTGATCTGCGAACAGGATGACAGTTCAACGGCTCAGAGAGGACTGGGCTGATAAAGATACCGATTGATGATGTCATTTATCCGTGCTGTCGAAAGAGGGTGGGGAGTTTTGAACGTGTCATCTCTTTGTAGTCATAAGCTCAAGGAAACCTTTCTGGGAATACCTTGCCTGAAGCATGGGAGAGCTGAACCAGAAGGCCTTCTTCAAAAGCCACAAAGTTTAAATCACATCAATTGGATGGAATTACATGTCAAATCCCAGTAGCTAATTGGCCAACTTAAAGTCAAATGTAAGCTTGTTCCCTGGTCTCAGTAGCAATTTTAAGAAGACCTGTTCTAAACATGAACTAGTGTGGTTCCCCCACACCTGCTGTGCTCCAGGACATCCTGTACAGTCCACAGATGAAACACCTGCCCTCTCTAACCCAGCACCTCCCTTCTCTTCACCTCGTCTTTCTATGCCAGTCCTGTCTCTGTTCTCAGAGCCCTCTAAGCAATAGCACCAGGTGGTGCATGTGTGTGCTGTAAGTGTGTGTGTGTGTGTGTGTGTGTGTGCTGTGAGTGTGTGTATGTGTGTGTGTGTGTATGTGTGTGTGTGTGTGTGCGCAGTGTATGTGTGCTGTGGGTGTGTGTGTGTGTGTGTGGTGTATGTGTGCTGTGTGTGTATGTGTGGTGTGTGTGTGTTCTTTCCGGACAGGCAGCAGCCTGAAAGACAGCTGGTTGAGATTCCAGTACGGTCCCATTCTGCTGAACTGCAGTGCACCCTCCACATCTCAGCATGTCAGTGTTAGATAAAAGCCCTGTATTCCCACTGACCATCTCTCTCTCTCCCTTTTCCATCACTCCATCGCTCTTTCGTCCCTCCTTTCCTGCTTTCTCTCCTCAGAAAAGTGAGAAATGAGAAGTTAAAGAGATAATGATATTGATATTGGCAGCTGGAACAGGAACCAGCTTGATGATGAACTGCCGACATACATGTGGTTTTTGCTAGTTATTTCTCCGGCAATATTTCACTCATTTGACAGCAGACGCAGCGGTGCATGGTTACGTTTGCATGGTACAATGGCTGCAACGAGTTAAGGTATTGTTTTTTTTTTAGACTGTATCTCAACTTTTGTTCTAACTGTGTTCTCCTCTTACCTCTCTCCTCTCTCCTCCTTTCTCCAGCTCTCTGTTTAGTTGTTCTCTCCCTTTTCCTCTCATTCCCTGTCTCTCACACACATAGCTCCAGGCATCCTATAACCAAACCATCCCACCTGTTTCCAATTGAGGTTCTGTTCCAGATGAGGATGTTCAGTTCCAAGCACCCAGCTGCACGTTTGGCTGAAAACAAACAAACAGTACCATGCTCAGACACTCGCCCACCACTAACAATCCAAACATATAAATAAACAGGGGATGGAAAGAGGTAAAGCTTTCCTCTCTCTCTCTCTCTTTCTCCCTCACCTTCTCTCTCTCCTTCTCTCTCTCTCTCTCTCTTTTTCTCTCTCTCTCTCCCTCTCTCTCTCCCTCTCTCTCTCTCTCTCTCTCTCTCTCTCTCTCTCTCTCTCTCTCTCTCTCTATGATTGCATGTTATTCTTAATGGGGCTGTGTGTTTAGTGTTTACCTTTTGGCTCGCCGGCTCTATGAAGTCTGAACACTTGTTTATTTATTCTCTCTACAGTCAGACGCGTGTCCCAATCTGGGTTCAGAAACTGTACAGTATGCGTATGAAGTGTGTACATCATTTGAAATGTGAGTAAAAATTTGTAACCGGGCATATGCAAACAGTGATTGTGGCACAGTGGTGTGTGTGTGATCTCACGCTGTGAAAAGGCGCCTCTAGACAGGGTTCAGGTTGTGCCTGAGGGGTAGCGGTGCTACAGGGGAATCATGTGCAGCGTTAGCCAGATTAGCTCCATCATGCATCCTGTCTTCACCATCCAAACAGACACAACGCCAGGAAGCGAGTTGACACCCATTTCACTGGTGGTCGTATATTTGAATTGGCCTCACTGACAGCACTTCCATTGTACATTAAAGAGTTTTACAATCACTTGTCCAGGGGTGATAGGCCTAGACTTGTCCGGTCATAAACACCTCTCATCTGGGCTGCAGGACCAAACACAATAGTGTGTGTGTGTGTGTATGTCTGTGTGTGTGTGTGTGTGTAAATGTTGGTGTGTGTGTGTATGTCTGTGTGTCTGGACACTAACCACGCCAGGGCAACATTAGTATACCCACTAGCTGGGGCCAACAATGAAATTAAGATGCTGGTAGATGTGCATTGTGAAGTTTGATTGCTGTAAGTTTAAAGTTTTTGCTCAACTTATCTGTAAATTCGATGCAACTTGTCATTACATGATAATGGTAAAGGGCATTTTACCTTTTAAGGAGAAGCACATGAGCTCTCTATAACCCTTCTAAAATAGCGTCACAGCTGAACAAACTAACAAGGCTACTTAATTTCCAAATTTCCAACTTTGTGGGTGGTGTTCCCCTATTAGTACAGTTTGTGTGTGTATGTGTGTCACACAATACATCGGGACATTCTACAAAGCTCTTGGGAGTTTCAACATTGCTAAGAGCGTTCACAAATTCCATGACATGACTGGCTGGGACCTAATGATTGATTCTTATCCCTTATCGTTAATATCTGATAATGATTGATCATTAGTTCTGCTTTGGCTGTATCAGGGCTCCAAAACCTGGTGGCATTGTGCTCATCTAATAGTATGATTAGGTAATCAGCACAAGCCTGTTGACCCTGATGCATGGAAGCGTGTGTGAGCGTGTATCTGATCTGTGTGTGTGTGTGTGTGTGTGTGTGTGCACGCACGTGTGTGTTAAGTGTTCCCCGGGTGACAAGAGCTGGCTGACTGCCTCCTCGCAATGTAGATCTGTCCATGATTACCGGAGAGGCAGAAATTACTCACAGATTGCCCTGCATTCTAATTCAGACGATAAGTGTGTGTGCGTTTTTCTGTGAGTGTGTGGAGAGAGCAGAACGTATGGACTGAGGAAAATGGTTTCCGTTTCTAAACAATTGAGAAACGTTACCTTCCTAATGGAACATTACTGCCCAGGTCTATAACAGTCCAGAATCACCGAGTCCCTCTATATTCAGCCTCCACATTATCATCTTCATCAATCAAACCCTTCGAAACCCCTTTGAACAACCAAAGCGTACTCTCTTGTGGTGCAGGGTCCAGAGTCTTGAACAGAACCATGCCATGAGTGTCAGTAATGTAGGCTAATGTGGCCAGCGCAAACTAATGATGTGCCGCTGATCTAATTTAGTCACGTAAATGTATCCAGTTCCACATGGAGCTGATCCGCTGACAGAGACCAGATCTGGGTTTGTTGTACAGTCAGCTCCATATCTCTGTGGCTGCCTCCGCCTTGTGCTGCTTGCTTCCATCTTCTGGCTCCTTTCGTGTTTACAGCAGGGTAATAAACTAGGACACAGCGTAGAGGATTCGTAAACAGCTTGTTATATAAGAACTTGGACAGCTTGGATGTACTTTACACCAACAAGTCTTCCCTCTCCTCAGACCACCTCGGGCAGAGGGAACACATTTGATTTGTATCCAAATACTTGCAGATCTATAATGAATATTAATTAGAAGCAATGTTTTAAGCTTTTGGGTAGTTTAAATCATGGGATAAGCTTGAGTGAAGATCCTATGATGACAGCGGATGACTACTTGATAAAATGTATAGATAATGTTCTTCCCCAAATGGCATAAAGTGTTGCCTGTGTAACTGTACTGACTATCAGTAGGGAGTCACAGGTCTTCCTTCTCAGACCACCTCAGGCAGAGGGAACATGTGGTCCTCTGGTCTCTAAGTGAAAAAGCATGGAAGAGGAATCAAAGATGAGGCTGGTTTGAAGTTTGATTTAAGCACACACATTCCAGCCCTTCCTCCAGAGAGCCAATGTGTGTTCGGGTGTGTGTGTGTGTGCGCACGTGTGTTGTCCATGAGAAAGTTCACACACCCAGTCATGTAATACCATCCCACCACACCTGTCAGTCTGACCAAGCCAAACTGCCAAAGTAGTCCACCCTGGGTCAAGTTCATGCGGGGCTGAACGCTATCTAAACATGCTACCTCCCAATGTGTTCCTTGACTTTGCCTGTGGATGTCTGTGTTCAATATGTGGGCCTGTGAGTTAGTGTAAGTCATAGTGCATCAGCACATCTGTGAGGAGCGGAGTCTGACACCGAGACAGCGTGATTCCCTGTAAATATTCCTATATGACCCCATCATACCTGTGCATCTGCCAAAGCAGCCCTGGCTGCAGAACTGACAGGATTCCAGGACTGACGAACACAGAAAACATAGAAGACTCATACAAAAAAGAAAAACCAGAGAGCCCAGCTGTACAACCCCGGATTTCAGTCAATATCCTACCCTGCCTTTTTTCCAGACCTGAAACAATGTTTTGAACTGAACTTCATCCAAACACTGTGTGTGAATGTGTGTGTCTGCGTCAGACAGCTGCGTGTGTGTGCAAGTCTTCAGCGTGTCACGTCAAACAGCACCTAGCCGCTCTGGTTTTGGCAGGCCGGGAGGAGAACGCCCTGCAGGGCCAGGACAGGGCAGGGAGAGGCCTGTCTGCCGGCTGTTAAGCAGGTTACATGGTTATCTAAACAAGAGAATTTGGTCATGTTTTTACTGGCTACAGGTCAAGATAACCCACCCTGCCAACTGTGAAGTACCTCGTCACAAAGGATAACTACCTTTATCATTTGGAATTCATTTCAAATTTGATAAAGACATTAGATCATAAGGATACATGATTATTGTGCATTTGAGCTATTATATATATATTTAGGTAGTGAAATATTGCGTGATGTAACACTGTCAGATAAAATGTGGTGTACACAGAATGTGAGTGATTTATTTGCTTCGTAGTTTGACCGCAGGGAGTTCATCCAGGAGAGGGACCTGGCAGGGGTACAAACGTCTTGGAGACTAGCCCGCTAACCCCTCCCCTCCGGTCGGGGAGCATAGCTCAGAGTTTATCGTCTCTCCTCCTCCCAGGGCGAGCGCCTCAGATCAGAATCATCCAACACACGCCGGTGCACGGAGAGTTCAGCATCACCGGCGGCGCTCTCTTCCGCGCGTCAAAGTAAGTCTAGCCTGCGGTTAAGGGAGGGACAGAAATATCACGTGCAATTTGTATTAATTTGAAGGTGCGTTGAAGAGAACAGCTGGAAGGACACTGAAGAGACGAGTATCAGTTTGATTTCAAGTTGTTGCCAATCCTTCAAGAGAAGAAAGCAATTCAAGGTAAGCTGCCATAGAGAGTAAAATGGGTTTAAAACTTTTTTTTCTTCTTTTTTCTTTTCTTTTACCGTTTACTTAATATAATAAAACACCTTCGTTTGTTCATCGTTGGCAAAATAATTCCAAGAAGTGCTATAATGGGAAAATAAAGGATTTCCAAAAGTATTTACTGGATACGGTTTAAATCCCTCACATTTCTCACACACCCAAAAAAATCGGGATTTGTGATGAGGGAAATTCACAATAATATTATTTGTAGATTTGATGAAGATTTATTATAAGTCATTTTATAATCTTGTGAATAGTTTATATCATGGAATAAGGTTAAGTACTTAACCAGACTACTTAATTACTTATTTCCTTATTTTTTTAAAGATATCTGACCTTATCGTGCCCGCCTATTGCTATTGCCATTGTTATTGCTATTGTTATGTTATTGTCATTATGTATATTACCCTGCAACTCTGTGTGCTGTACTTTACCCTGCTGCTGTTGTGAACTGCAATTTCCACCTCCTGGAGGACAAATAAAAGGTTCATCTAATCTAAGTGAACATCCTGTAATGACAGTGGATGACTAATTGATCAACGTTTATAGATCAATTATTTACTTAAATGGCATATAGTGTTGCCTGAACTGTAACTTTCTCACAGCCTATATATGGTTTTGATCTGGTGAAATGTAATGAAAAAATAATACGAGCAGGTTGACAAGGGGAGTACTTTATTTTCTCTGCCAAAAATGAAGTGAAGTTATGCAGTAGAGGAGTATACTATGTCAGTCTTATGACATCTCCCACTTAACCCATTCAAATTTTTATGTCAACAGTGAAAATAAGCTCTAAATTAGCTGTATTAAATCTTCCCTTCTTTCCTTATCACTCACTCACCTATGGAAACTGAGAGGACTCAGTGTAAAGGGAGCGCAGACTCAGTCATGAGTGACCACCCTGTCACTACCTCCTCTCCTTGCTGTTCACCTTATAGGCTGCTGCATACTGTTCCCACTTACTGACCTTTTACAGATTTACCTAGCAGCCTACTAGGAAAAAGAGAAAGACACAGAGAGAGACACAGAGAGTGAGAGAGATAGAGAGAGAGAGAGACAGAGAGACAAAGAGAGAGAGAGAGAAGGAGAGAGACAGAGACTATCATATGCAGTTGCGAATTCAATGATTTCTCCCCCTTCCCTCTTTGGCCTCCCTCCAGTAGTTTCCTTCAGAGTGACATGGGTAAATATATGGGTAGCTAATTTCTGCCGTCTTGCCTTCATAAGACAACAGAGAAAAAGCTCTTCTGATTGTGTTCTTTAAACACTTTCCAATCACAAACTCACTGATGTGGGGAAAGTGCAGGATCCCAGTAGCTTGCGTATGCACAGGCACACACTGGGTTAGGTCAGGGCAGGGCCACAGGAGGAGAATTCGGGCAAGGGTATCCTGACGAGAAAACTATGAGAGCGGAAGTTCTGTTACCGCCTCTCCTCGTTATTTACTGTTTCGCTCAGCGAGGAGATTTATGCAGGGATTTCTAAATGACTCCAAAATGCCCCCGTTGATTTAGCAGCACTGTATATCCATCGGGACGTGATCCTGCTCGGCTGAGTTTAGCCTGGCTTTCAGCTCCATTCCTGAGGTGTGTGACCCCGTCGTAGGGTTTCACGCTGAGGTTTATCCTGGACGGAGCTGAAAGGTGAACACCGAAGAAGGTTTTTCCTCTAATTCTCCCCTGGATTTAGGTGGAAAGACTTGTAAAACATCCCGATGCAGATCTTTCTGAGACAACCATATATGGTCAGCTTTCCCAGACCGAGTGGCATCTCAGCTGAGCTGGCGGATGTTTATGTGTTCAGAGTCCACAACATGCAGGTGTAACAGGGTCCTGCCCCCACCCAGGACTGGCTGTGGTGGCCTGGCTGTCTGGCCTGGCTGTGGTGGCCTGGAGCTCCAGGACCTGTTTTGAGAGCACAGGGGGGATGGGGGGGAGGGGGGGGTGTTGGGGGGGGGGGGGGGGGGGGGGGGGGGGGGGTTGGGGGCTGCCCTCCCGGTGGCCCTACTGAGGAACATGTATCACTGTCTCCTCAGGCCACAAGACTAATGTGGAGAGGGTCACTCAGGGCTGTCACTCCCTTTTGTCATGGCTTATTGCCCCTAACAGGGCTCCCTCTCAGGAGGCTTTGAGTCACACACACACACAAATGCATACACTCACACGCTTGCATGCGCACATGCAAACACACACACACCCTTTTACATGCTCTGATGCCTGTGGTGGTGCTCTGACCAGGAGGCATGGAGTTACCTGTTTTCAAGTTTCATGTTTGGTTACTAGTCACTTGTATGACTTGATTTTAACCCAGTTCTATTACTAGAATGTAAACGTATAGTTAAAGTTGTTTGACATTTGAATGAAGGCTTGTAAGCTGTTTGGCAGAAGAGGGCCGTGGACCTTTTTTTTCTTAAAAATCCCCCAACTTAATTTACTTCTGAAAAAGAACCTAGGTAACGGGTGGATATTGTCTTTATTCTATGGAACCTTCTTTTTGTACTAATTGCACATTCTGAATATCCAATTAACATTCTGCCCAGTTGAACAAAAGGAATCTCCATACATAGTTTGTGTGTGTGCACTGTATTTGTAAGTGGGTGTTTGAGAGAGCGGTTCTGGCTCTGCAGCAAGTCTCGACCCAGAGACAATGGACCCGAGTGCTCCCCTCTCATTCACAGGAGACAATGATGCAGCAGCATTAAATGTAAAGCCTTGCCCTGACATCTCAAGTCTACTATCCACCCCAAAGCCTATTCTGTTACGTCCGGAGCACTCTGCACCAGGATTCACTTACCACTGTTTCTAGATAACAGTTGTAGGGCCCAGGCAGACTGCATAGGGACCCCAGGGTGGGAACTTGATACCCTCTCCTCCGGTTCTCCCTACAATGGCTTCACGGGAAAGAATTCTGATGCCTTGTCATCTCCGTGGACCGCTGCTCTGGATGGATTACATACATTAAGGTGGAGACTCCCAGAAAACTTAATTAGTACATTCCAGCTATTTATTATGTGCCGTGTTTTACGATGGAGGGATTGAATTATTTTCAATAGGGGTCTTCGTCTCCTCTGCCCTTTAACCTAACCTCTCAGATCAGATCCATATCAAACTGCTCCCCTGTTTCCTCAGTGGTTTAACTACTTGTTGCTTGGGCCCCTCCGGCACACTGATTAATAGGATTTATTAGTAGAGAATAGGAACAGGAAGGTACTTTCCTTCATTATGCTGGATCAGAAGGTCTTAGGGTTAGACATCTGAGCCATTCATACTGTCCATATGATTATCATCTATATCAGTAGGACATAGACACGTCAAAGCATGAAGTAGCCGTTCCCATTTTGAAATAAATTCACTTTTATGAGGGGAAAGCTTTCCTATTCGTTCCAGAATCAGAGTTTGAGTATAAGAGTCCTCATCTCTCTAGAGATTCCCTTTTAAATTTGTTGCACCGCAGAGCTTAATTGAGACCAGCATTTGATATGTTTTTGATGCAAAGCTGATGATCGCTTGCCAAATGACTTTCTTTATACTTAAAAGTTGACTTTGTGCAGTGATGAATAACACAAACATCAAAGTACGAGTCTGATGTCACGCTAGCTGCCAGACTGTTTTTACATCATACGACTCTACTATTGTTGGCTGTCTGATCTTTGCTTTGTTACTTGACGTTCCCACAGAAAGGATAAAGATATGGATATTATTGTGTTTACTGATTTTGAGCCGTTCAAGGCTGAGCAACTCGAGTCACAACAGTCACAACACGCTGTGCGATCAAACCTGGGGAGGTGTCTCTACGTCTGTGTGTCTGTGTGTCATCAGAGTGCCTGCCCGCGTTCCTTTGCGTGTGTGTAGAAACGCAGCACAACTCAACAGAATTAAACCCATGCCAAATAGGTCTGAGAGCGTTGGGAACATCAGTAATAAAGATAGTTTATAGACATAGTTTAATATATAATCAGATATTTAAAAAGAAACACTGGTAAAGTAGTAGGGAAAAGTTCACACTCTGTAAATCTACGGAGCTTTTTCTTAGTTGTTGGAACAATAAACCGAGTCCAGATAAGCAGTCATTGCAGTTTCAGTATTGTCTTTGAGACGCTCTGCTCAAGGCTATGGGTGTTGTCATAGCTCTGAGACAGCTCCACATAGTAATGTTTCTCTCATTACTGGTCTTAATAACCAGAGTTATAGCTAATGAAGACAATTTGGTGCGCCTCGTTGTTTTATTTTGCGTATTGTGTAAACAGAGCGCGGTGGCAGTCTAGTATTTTCACTGGTAGACGTGAACTCACTCAGACTCACTGGGGAGTTTGCCTGCTTTCTTAAACTGGGGGGCTAAAAGGATGATTGACTGTTGCCAAGAAAAACAACCAATAGCCTCGAGAGCTAGAAACAATTAGCTGTGTTGTTCTGCGTGCCCTGGCCCTGTGGTCAGGAACTAGGGACTAACGGCCCAATATTTAGGTCTAATTCACAGTCCTGCCACATGGGGAGATGAGCTAACAACTTACTCACACATATCTATACACACAAACACACATATGGGATAATAGCCTCACAGATGAGGCCTCCTTTAAGCATCCAATTAAATATCCTCCGGTGTCTAAGCTACACTTCAATATGGCGGATCACAAAAGCTGTGTTGTTTCGAGGACATGTCTCCTCAGCACTGGGAACCACTTCCATGGAGGCGTACCTCCAATCCGTTCCCTGTATTCCTGTCACCATCGCCATCGGGAAGGTTTCCCATCACTCCCTGCAACGTGTGTCGCCCCATGCAGCCAAACATAACACACGCTGCAGCTCGCAAGGAAACGCTGCTGTTGGTTTAACCCACACGCTACTGGCACGGCTGGACATTTCTCTCTCTCTCTCTTGTTTTTTGTTCTTCTCACCTCTCTGCCTCTGCTTTCATTCTTTCCTCTCATGACCACCCACTTCCACCTTCTCCTGAATGACCTATTGGCTCTTCTTGACAAAGCGCATCCTATAGTCCTGTCAAAGTAACTTTTAGCAAAGCACCTTTACCAAAAGTAAAGCTTCTTACATGTAAGACTTAACGGTGTTTACAAGATCCCCCCCCCTTTTTTCCCTCTCTTACTTTCCCTTTCACCCCCCCCCCCATCTCTTTCACTCCCTTAGTCTCTCTCTCTCACCTCTCCCTCTGTTGAGTTCTGTCACCTAGCTGGTTTCCCCGCGTGGCTGCTAACAGCATGCGGTCTCCTATCAGCGTTCCCATCACCGGCAGCACAGACGGTGTGTGTTGTCGATGTGCCTCTTCTAACACTTGAGCTTCCTCCATTATGAGCGCTCCGTTCTTCCGCAGAGATACCCCCCCCCCCCCAGCCCCCTTTGCTGATGGATGTGTGTGCGCTCAGGGGTGAAGAGAGATACGTTACATGAACTTTACTCACATGGGTGACATCGTGTCAGCACCCCCCCCTCCCCCTCATACACAGGGGAGACAACCCCCACGACCACTATCACTCTTTCACACGCACGCCCGCACGCCCGCAAGCACATAAACACGCTCCACACACACCGTGCCCGATCACACCTGCAAACACACACGCACACAGGCTCACGTCGGAGTCTCCGACTTAGAAACATGTTTTCTGCTAGCCTATCCATCAAGCCTCTGTCCTATCTGTGCTCCGTAATCCCATTCGGGGCCTCATTTATTCGTCCAGATAAACAGCCGTCTGTTTATCAGTGCCTAATCCTCCTGCTTTCAGGGTTCATCTGTGTTTGTGTCTGTCCTTTACCAGGCTGTTCACCTTTCGTCCATTTCCAGCAGTTCAGTGTGACCTCTAACCTGAGAAAAGTGTGGGAGTTGTTGTTTGTCACTACATCAGCAGGTGAAATATTACCTGTCTGAAAAGAACAGGTTCCATTTCGGAATGAACCAGATCCATTAGTTAGGTCTGACATTGTTTATGGTCTGCATGGACAGGTTGATGTGTGTAATCTAGTTAGGGGGGCTAGGGAGTACAGCTGATAGGGAGACAGAGAGGCAGGAGACACAGGGAGGCTCATCCATCCATTCTTGCTCAATGCTTATTCATTAATCATTAGTCATGGCATACAAGGAATGTGCAGAGAAGGATATTAAGGAAGTGGCCAGCAATCCCATCCCTTCAGGTTCAACTTTTGAGATAGATAACTGGTTACGGCGGATGTGTGTCTTTCATTTTGTTCCGAGCGCCGAAGGTGAATTTAGGTAATTCCTGCCGTGGTACTGATATGTCCAGCATGGCGTCCTCACCCCAGTCTTGACCCATGAGGGACTAATGGCAGTCCACTCACTTTGTTTCACTTTTCAAAGCCCCCCTGCACCCCCCCCCGTCCCCCGTCTCCCACCCGTCACATCGCTTTCCATTTAGGAGGTATTGACTAATGGCCGTGGTCTTTGAGTCCTCTTAACACATCGCAAAAGGCACAGACAGGAGTCATTTATAACTGACGAGAAAAGAGGCTCCGGCTGGATCATCAGCGAGCGCTAAATCTATTAGCAGGAATCATTTGGTTTGAGAGTCAAACGAGGTTTAGCATCTGAAAGAGGGAAGGAGAGAGAGAGCGGGATGGGGAGGAGAGACATGTGAAAGAGGGATGGACGGCAGAAAGATGTCAGGAACCCCTCTGTTTTTGTTGGCCTGACCTTTTGTTTTGAGCAAACACATTCGAAAGTGGACACAAAAGGAGAGGGAGCGAGAAGCTCCAGGCCGATGTAGAACTAGCAGAGAGAGGAGAGATGCCTGGTGGGGGACCATGGAGAAACAGCTGAATACTCACAAACGACCTGTGTGTGCATATATCTCGCTGCAGTGTACGCACATGCACAGACTGACACATACAAATACACTCGCTTGAATGCACCCATCATCCCACCCACACACCCACCCACAAACATGCACATATGAAAAGCTCCTCCCTGGGTTGACTTTGGACACTGATCTCCTTCTTTCAGACTGAGCAAGAGAGAAGAGAGGAGAAAGAGTGAACTACCGCCAGTTCCCCGCTCTCCCCCACACCATGAAGACCGGAGACTCCAGTAAGAATCCGGGCGACACTCCAGGAAAGAGCACCTTCTCTCATGCCCTCTCTGGGAGCCCTGCAACTGAGAAGCGTGGGGATTCTGTTTCCTGGAGCTCTGGTTCCAGTGTCAGCCAGGGGAGGCTGAAGATGACCCTAGCCCACCTAGGGCTGCTTCTGATGGGCTTAGTGCTGATGGTTGGCCCGTCTGCTGGAGAGAACATCAAACAGAGTCTCCCCAGGGTCAAACTCAGTCACAAAGGTAAGAGACAAGGATCTGAGGTTATGACATCATTTATCTTCCGTGACCTGTATCCTGGGGCTAAAACTTGTCAGCGTCCAGGGACATTCTAGGCCATAAGGCAATATATGGCTATTTTTGGGCCCTATATTTAGCTAAATGATTAATATGTTGTGGCACAGACAAGAATGTGTGTATTGTGGGAGTACAGAAACTTTTTGTTCCAAAACAAAATATATTAAACTAATAAGCCACAAAAGGCTTTATTATTTGTTTTCCTTGACTCTGAGATAGATCTACTGCCGTAACCAAGGCTTTATGCCACCTAAGCCAGTGATTGCTTCAAGAAGTAGGTCTTTGAGAGGTGGGGATTGGTGCCTGAATCCTGCTCTATTAGCTCAGGAAGAACACAGCATCTTGTTAGAGAAAAACCCCACCTGGCTGCTATTTTTTTATAACAAGCAAGCTTTCTTTTCATCACAATATCACCAGTACTTTCAGTCATCCCTGTAAATAAGCCATGTCCTTGGTAAGCTTACAGATGATTGGCCAGCTGTCTATCGCTTTCTTCTCTTTTGTTGATAATCTCTTGGGTTTGCCTCCCATCTGGTCTCTCCGCTGGAACACGTTAGTTATCAGAGCGGGACCTGGGCCTGGGGTGATCAGGACACACACACACACACACACTAGCATTAGCTGTGATTGTAAGGACCCACTTGTAACTTATGTCACTTCAGGGCTAGAAATGTGTGTGTCTGTGTGTGTGTGTGTGTGGGGGGACGGGACGGGAGGGGGGACGGACACTTTCTACTCTGGTCTTCATCCTCCCGTCCTGTAAGCCTGCAGAACACTGTGTTGCCACATTTACCCTTTATATACAGTTCTGACGGTGCTGAATCTCCCATCCCATCCCCACCACACCACAAACTCTCCATAACCCCACATATAAATCCCAAACCCTGTACTCCGGCCACTTAACTAAACCAGCATTGCTAGAAATAGACAGGCATTTACATGTCCTGACCTTCCAAAATAAATATATGTATGCGGTGGCTGGAATAATTGCTTGGATCATTATTTAACTTGCAGATTGGACCAGGGGCTTGTTTCCCATTCTTTCTTTCTCTCTTCTGGTTTTGGTCTGAGCTGAATGAGTTTAGCAAACCATTTTTGGAATGGAAGCACTTTACCAGAATGTCTGGTTCAGTTAAGATGACAAGTGTGATTAACATTGACAGTTTTGGGAGAAGCTCATTCATGTTCAGTCATTTGGGAGAAAAATCCTCAGAGTGTGTGATATCATTACCTTTAGAGCTCATTTAACTTAACATCAATGTACTAACCCAGATCCATGTTTGGTCGTCCTTGTCAGGGTGACTGCGGAGTAAATCCATCAAAGCTAACGCATCTGCAACCCTGCACACTCCCTACTTTAGACTCTTCAAACACAGCAAGGAACGCACACTTCAAACACAACACCGACCCGGTCTTAACGCACAGCTAGAATGAGCATAGGGTGAGATGATCAAAGGAGAATCATCCTTGATTGAACGCACCCCTCCAAAACAACCATCCATAGCTCAGCTAAATGAAAACTCATTGAACTTTCTGCTGAAGACAACCTCGACCCTGTGACCTCCAGAGGGTTGAACAAGTTCAGGATGCTTTTGAGACCAACGAGGAGCCAGTCAGTGTTGTTTCTTAAATGTCATTCAACTAGTAATGTTCTTTTCTGACATCCTTGATGTAGGGCCAAAACCATTCACAAATATACTTTTGGACTGCATATGTCCCTGTTGCTAGTTTAAGTGGATCATCCGACACACAATGAAATCGACAAAGGTCACTAAATGAGTTGATCTTTATTTCCTTCAGTCCTTTCATGCAGCTCAGCGCGTAGCTCATGGGATTCTTGCTACCATGCGGTGGTGAATCAATTTCCTTTTCGGAACGTTTCTCTGTTTACTGTGGAAAAAGAGGGGTAGTACGTCAGCCTCCCTGTTCAGCCAGTGTCACTCGCCTGTTTCGTCGTGTCATAGTTTCCAAAACGGAAGGTTCTCTCAGCGAACATTGGTCTTCGTTAATCTCCTCCCGGCGTCAATGGTTGACATTCGAACCTATCGTATGACACGCTGGCTATGGCCCGTTGTAAGGTTTGAAAACACTGGCAATTAGGTTGGGTTGCATTTATGCACGTTTGGGAGCGAGAGGGAGTGAGTGAGGGGAGAAAGGAAGACAGGGGTGAAAATAGGTCTCTGATGTCATCGATGGCTTAAATTGGTCGTTGTTGGAGCCTCATAGCCACAAGTGAACCTGATACGATCTGAAATACATGAGGGTTCAGAGAGCTTCAGTGCTCAGACCTGGTGCTGAGAAGGGCCTGAGGGTTTACTCCCTAAGGAAGGGTGACGGGAACTAAGCTAAATGGCTAACAGCTAAACATGGCAGTTTCAATGGGCTCACAGTGCTGTGTGTTTACAGAACAGATTAGAGTTAGCCAAGGCTAGCACGACTAATCTTGCTGTGAGGTTTAGCATGGGGAGGGCACAGGGGCCGTGTGTGTGTGAAGGAATGAGATATTTAAGTATGTGGGGGGGGTGGTATGTATGATGTGTGTGTGTAGGAGGGGTGGTATTAAGTTGGCCGGGTCTGGGACTTTAGGGGGGTTGAAGTTCAAATATTGATAGTTAGTAACCTCAGCTGTAGCACCCTGAGGGTAATCACAATGTCAATCCTTTGAGAGGGACTCCCCCTCAGAGAGTTGGTGTTTGTTCAGGACACGTTGCCGCGCTCCTGAGCCTCACTGACTGGGCTCCATCACAAAGCCACAAGATCTCCAGCAACTGACAAGGAACACACAGCCTTGGCACTGCTTGGATTCATTCGATGCCAAGTCGTTAATTAAATAGAGTAAAAATAAATCTAGGATGATATATATTTATATGCAATAGGAAAAAAAATTGGGAGGTGGGGATTTGCCATTGTCTGAACCTTTTATCCCCCAATATATCTCAGACAGTTTTATATCTGTGCCAATTGTTCTGGCGATTTCCCATCTAAATGTACAAAACAACTGTAGATGATCCCATACTGGACTGATTATCCACACTATTGATACTGTAGTGGAATTCTTCTCTGGTCAAGGAGATTTTTCAATTATCCCCAGCATAAAGGAAGAAGAGGTCCACTCTTGTACATTACCAAAGGAAACTGGATCCCCCCTTGTGGGGAGATAAGCACTGTAAAGACCCAGCGCATGTCAAATGTGAACACGCTCTCAAAGGTTCCGTTGAGAAAATATCCTCACAATGTTTTCAGGATTCTCCGATCTTGAATTCGAGGTTCCCCTTTGATTTCCGTCTAACCTGAGGTTAACCCAGACAGAGCGTGCAGGTGATTCGCAACGTTGAAGGTGTTGAGATTTAGTAACAGGAATCCCCCCACCCCCAGATCCCTGGTCACTCACATGTAGACCATGCTACAACAAGCTGGTATTTTTCACTGTCTCTATTGTAGCTGATGGTAATACCGATGGTGGGATCAGCTCATTCCTGTGCTGAGGTGTGAGGGTGTCATAAGCGTGTATCGGAGTCTCTCCTCCCACCCCTGGGGGCCCAGGCTTCTTCCTGTGTGCTGCCGAGGTGTTGAACCACAGGGGATTAGGCAGCTTGGAGTCAAGCTAAGACACGCTTCCTCTCACCTCAGCATGAGATGGGAGCGAGCAGCCTGGCCTGTTTCAACAGCCTCCATGACGCTGCGGAGACACGCCGTCTCTTTACCAAACAAACCTGACAACCTCAAATCTTTATTAAGGATATCATGTATCTACAGGTCCATGGTATAAAAAATGTCATAGTATGTAGGCTGTATCTATGTGGGATATTGTCCTCCTCATATCTGTCTTCACTCACCCCCCCCCTCCCCCCCCCCCCCCCCTTTTTTTTCAGAGCTGCTTCTTGGGGGCAGCATGTCAGTCTTCCTGGGGCCCTCCGAGGGCCTTCACTCCCACACTCTGCTGCTGGATGAGGAGAGGGGCCGTCTGCTACTGGGGGCCAAAGATCAAATCTACCTGCTGGACCCCCCGGACAACCTGGCCAGAAGCCCTAGGACAGGTACAGCACATCCACACATCAACATGACAATCTACACAGTAGATGGAAGAAAAAAACAGAGCTCTCTCCTGCAGCAACAGGGAAAACATTCTGGCTGAGCTTCCAAGTCCCAACAGCTGAGCTGGCTGGGTGTGTTCCCCCCCCCCCCCCCCCCCCCCCCCTCCAGACACCACTGAAGCTGTCACAGACGTCAGGCATGAAGCCTCACATGCAGACACCACCCCCCCACCCCCCGCTCACGTCCCAGTAGCCTCAGCTACGTGGCTGAATAGCTCATTACCCCGAGCCCAGAATGTTCCATTTCTCATCCCCAAACTGTCTCGGAGCCCTTCAAGCTGTGGTGACAGGAGAGGAATTTGGTATTTAGATGCGAGCGTGAAATGTACTCAGTCATGCGTCTTAGAGAGGTGTGAACAGACCTCATTTGACTAGACAGCCATCTTAGACTTAGACTATCTCTATTTTATATCTGCTCTGAAGTGTCCGAGGTTGGCAAGGTGAGAGGTCAACTCATGACCTTCCCACACCTTATTCCCTTCCCCTGTACACACACACACACACACCTCAGAAAATGGGATGCATTTAGAGGGATTACACATGTCGAGGTTTGTAAACGTGAGAGTGTGTTTACGCAGCTGGTGCTGATCGTCCGCCGAGAAGACGCTCTGTTTATTTGATCTTTATCTCGTTGTTTTAACTCTTAGTCCTTCCCGCTAAGTGTTGCCTTTCTGGTCATCGATACCGATGCTCAGAAGATAGACTGGATTGGTCTTATTCTAAGAGAAGCGCGTGAGTTTCACCGGGAACAAGACAAATATACAGAAATTAGTCCCAGCTCGGACCCACGGGCACACTCTGCTCCATAGCCGACTTGGCGGAGAGCCTCTGATGCTCTGAAGCGGTCCTGGTGCAGATGGTGTCGGCTTACACAGCAAGAGGGTGCAGGGAACACTCTGGTACCAATGCCTCGGTATGTGTTCAGGACAGCTGGTACCAAGGCCCACCAGGTACCTCTGGGTACCAACTGGCAGGGGTGGGGGGGGTGGGTGGGAGGGTAACATTGGGGGGTACATTCCAGGTACATTGTGCGAATGTGAAGAAAGGCATTATTCCAAAGTCCTTCCACTAGTGTCCAACCACCCGCTCAGAAGCCAGCTGGCCTGGACTGGCTCACACCCAGCTAAAGGCTAAAGTCCTTAAACAAGCCACATACTGTATCCAGACAGAAAATCATAACTCCTTTATGAAATCCATGTTGCGGTAAGATCATACACAGCAGCGTGTGTGGGAGACAGAGAGTGTGTATGTGTGTGACGGAGAGAGAGTGTGTGCGTGTTAGTCGTCTTTTGACCTCTTTAATTACGGCGATAGCTCTCCTTGGCAGATTTCGAGGTGAACATGCTAAGCACATAAGCCTGTTATAACACATGTGTGAGCACAGTGGGGTACATGCAAGGGCCACTGGGTGTTAGCGTGTAATAGTAATACAACAAAGGTCCACTAGCTAAATCCACCAAGAAAAAATAGTCTTACAATTCCTGTGGGATTACTGTAATAAAGTGCTTTGAATTTGGTTTTATTGGAAGTGGAATACAAAGTGTAAAATATAGTATATCTTTTTTTATAAGTCATTCTTCCTTTGTGTGTGTATGTGTTTGTGTGCCTGTGTGTCTGTGCGTGTCCATATGTGTATGTGCGTGTGTGTGACCCTCTCAGATCAGCTGGCCTGCCCCCAGAGAACGAGTGGAGATGTGCAAACTGGCAGGGAAGAACGCCACGTGAGTGTCCACCTATACAATGCATACTGTGGACCTCCGATAGGGGGAGGGGAGGGGGGGTGGAAAGGTTTCCAGCCGAGTTCAGTGCATTCACCTCATGTTCCTCCCTGCCAGATGGAGTGTGCTAACTTCGTGCGCGTGCTGCATAACTACAACCGCACACACTTGTATGCCTGTGGGACCGGAGCCTTCCATCCCAGCTGTGCCCTTTGTGGAGATTACTGGACCCAGACAGGTGAGAGGGGGGAACGCTGTCGGTACTGTTCACTGAGATGAGCTGGGCTAAACATGGACGGCTTATTGACAGACCTGTGTCTCTTTCACATTTTCGACATTCTCCTTTCTTTCTCTCTCCCTCCCCCCGTCCTCTCCCTCTCTCCCCCTATCTCTTTCCATCTCCTTCTCTCCCTTCTTCCCTCTCGCTCCCTCTCCTCTCCCCTCTCTCCCTCTCTCCAACCCCTCTTTCCTGTCCTCTCCCTCTCTCTCTCCCTCTCTCTCTCTCTCTCCCTCTTTCTCTCTCTCTCTCTTCCCCTCTCTCCCCCCCCCCTCCCCCCCTCTCCCCCCCTCCCAGACTGGGGTGTTCCAGTTGCTTCCTTCCACTGTAGAGTCTGGCAGGCTCAAGTGTCCCATACGATCCCTGGCAGCCCTTCACCTCGGTTCTCACAGGTCAGAGACTCTCCATCCATGACAGATCCTCTAACCTCACCTGCAGTCTATGCTGTATAGATCTATAAGGATACAGCCTTATAAACCTTTCCTACAGGCTACAAGGTATCCTCCTCTACAGCCAATAGATTACAGCCTCACAGAACGTCTTTTCCTCCTCTGTTGTTTCCTGCCTGTAGTCCTTGTGGTCTTCTGAACTGGCCCCATGGTAACAGGCCTGGGTGTCAGCTGTGCGCTACACTTGTCTTCTCCAATTCCTGTCTGAGTGAAATAAACAAAGGACACTTGGCAGGAAACATAAACATTCAGCCCATACTGTTGAGATTTTGTGGGACCTTTGTGTCAAATACTCAAATATCTTAACCTATCCCTCAGGATCTGTGTGTTTGTGTGTGGGTGCGTTTGCGTGTGTTGTGCGGCCATATTTTCATGAGGTAATACGATAATGTCAGATCACCTTAAAACCTATTTCATCAACATGTTCCCTTCTAAGGCAGTTGTTTTTACAGATATTGCACACAGGATCTGGCTGGGGGAAAAAACTGTTTTCAATGTCGACAAGCAAGCCTTTTGTTCATTGGTTCTAATCATCGTTCTTCCTCTCTGATTGGTTCCAGACCAGTACCTTTATGCTGGCACCGCCTCTGACTTCCTGGGAAAGACACAACCTTCACCCGGTCCTTAGGCCCGTCCCCTGACCAGCTCTTCATACGTACAGACATTTCAGAAGACTACTGGATTAACGTACATACACACACACACATGCAGACACACACACACGTTATTGTTCATTGACACGCACATGCAGACAGCCTCATGCTGGGTCTCGCCATAACCACTCGTTTTCCTCTCGGTCTTTCCACGTTCCCCCTCTCCATCGATACAAAGGCAGCCTGTATGTTTCCAGGGTAGGATACAGTTCACCTATTGGCGTTCCTGTCCACAGGAAACAGCCCTCTTATTCATCAAGGGGGTTTTATATGAATGCCAGAGTGGAGGGGCCCACGCCTAGGAGGGTTTCACTGTGTGTCCCAGAGTTCCACAGTTGAGCTCCTCAGCGCTCGGTTCTCAATGATGCACGCTGCGCGGTCTCCCCAGCCTGTCTGTCTGTCTCCCCCCTCCCCCCCCATCAGTTCCCCAGCCTGTCTGTCTGTTTGTCTCCCCCCCATCAGTTCCCCAGCCGGCTCTGCCATGGATCAACAGTTGTCACCAGCCTCCCAAGTCCCTGACACATGCTATCCACATTTCACAGCCTCAAGGCCAGGGTGTGGTGCGCTGGTCTGCCGGGTTGTCTCCGGAAGGATTCTGCGTCTGTGTGTTTATGTGTGTGGTTGGTGTGTGTCTGTGTGTTTGTGTGTGGTTTGTATGTGTGCTTGTGTTTCAATGGGGTCTGTATCAGCTAAGTGTGTATATATCATCTGTGTATGCTTGGTGAATGTATGTGAGTGTGTTTGTGTAACCATGTCAGAGAGAGAGAGAGAAAGAGGGATAAAAAGAGAGAAAAGGAGAGATAGACCATTTATTTCTATGCCAGGTTGTCAGGGTGTAACATCTTCCATTACACTACCTATATAGTGTATACAGACCCTCTGTTGTGTGTGAGAGTGACCCAGTGGCACTTGAAGATCTGGACTGGTTTCCAGGGTTTGAGCTAATGTTGATGTCATACTACTGGAACATGTTCTGTTTAACACTGGCCTTTTTCTTTCTTACACACAAACGCATACTCTCAGTTTCTGTCTGTTTTTTGTTGTTGTCTTTCTCTCTCACTCATAGACACGCACAACGCTCACATACACACACTCACATACACACACACACACACAGTCGATCTCTCTCTCTGAGGTGTTCTGCTTGTGTTGTAACATAGATAAATCTCAGGCTCTATCTCAGGAGAGGACACAATGAGACTATGAATTATTTGGAGTATTGGATGTACGCGTGTGTTCACCCCCCCACAGGCACTGCAGGGTGAAGCTGTAAATATCCAAGTGTTGCTTGTCTCTCCCTCTCTAACCCCCCTTTCTATATCCTTGCTACATTAATCTCTCTCTCTCTCTCTCTCTCTCTCTCTCTCTTTCTGTAGAGGCCAGATTCATCTCTGCTCATCCCATCTCAGACACGTACAACCCAGACGATGACAAAATTTACTTCTTCTTCCGCGAAGTGTCCCGCGACGGGAACGACAAATCCGTCCTGTCTCGCGTGGCGCGAGTGTGTAAGGTGAGAGTGTGTGTGTGCGCGTGTTATAAAGGTGTTTGGACTTTGTTACCCTCCCCTAGTGATCATGTCTTGAGCCTGAACCCCCCCCCCCCGGGTTCAGGCTTCCTGGTACATTCCTCCTTTGTGTTGTGTTGAAAGAGGAGCACATCACTCCTGTCAGGGGGGGGGGGTAAATCAAGGTATAACAGCCCTTTATGTTTGGCTCGGAGGGAATGCTGTGATCCCATCCCTGGACAGTAAGAGAGATAAATGGACTTGGACTTGTCTGGCTCTGGTCCATGACTCCAGTCAGTCCCCTTCACTGCTGGAGGAATGGGGAAAGAGCATCACACATTAATACGTCTCTACTAAATATGAGCCATAACAAGGCTCAACTCCACATTAGAGAGAGACTAGGGTGGTAAGATTTTGTCATTTATAGAAGGACCCGTACACACAACTGCGGACTGCACATGGCAGTCTGGATGTGGGCCTGTCCCCTCGTCCGTGCAGGATAAATATTCAGAGGCCTATTGCAACATTCTTAGGCTCCAGCTCTACAAGTGTTTATGACTTGAGAGTAAGCTGCAAGGCAGACAAGATGGGGATTCCTGTCTTAATAACCGCTGTGTGTGCTTGAGTGTGCGAGTGTTTGACAGAAAGGAATAGAGTGGGCTGGATCCTCTTAAAACTAAGGAGACTAGTAACTGGTGCCGTCTTCATAGATTTACAATAACAGCCTCATTAAAGCCTGAGGGGTTTTCCTGTCCCGGGGGTCTTGAGGGAGGGAGGTAGGAAGGAGAGAGGGAGAGAAAGAGATAGAGGGGCGTGCAAGCGTTTGTGAGTGTCGTTTCATGGATTCCTTTAATGGACTCCTCTTGCCGTTGGGTTATTTCAGGGAGCGAGTTCAACAGGAGGGTTTGTCCGAGACCCTCAGACGGCACAAATAGGAGAGACACTCCAAGCCTCCTTCCCTAACCCCCCCTAACGAGCCTTTGCTTTCCTAAGCCTTTACACATGCTAATCAGCATAACTGCATAATTAAAGAGCCTCCTCGTTTACCTTCAGACCCGCTTTCACCTCTCCTTCGGTCCGTTCTCTCCTCTCTCCCTCCCTCTCAGGAATTCACCCCTCTCTCTCTCTCTCTCTCTCTCTCGCTCTGTCTCTTTTCACTCTCCAGTCCCTCCGTTCCTCCTTCCCACCGCGCTGGGCTGCTCTGTGGGATCCTTTTGTCTGGTTCTGCTCCGCCATTAGGCTTAATCAGCGGCCCTCTCCTGTTCTGCTGGGTAAATAAGCAGGGACCCGGCCAGGCACATGTGCCTGTAGATCACCTGACCTCGAACTGCATACGAGACAGAGGACCGTGCGGGCAACAGAGATCTGGGAGCGAGGTTGAGATCACGGTCAAGTTAGGGTTGTGCGTGGAAAAGGCACTACGTTGAAGAGGTTGCGGTCTCAGAGCCAAGTTGCGTTCGTGGCGCAAAAGGTCGCGGTGGTTCAGGGAGGGTTGAGACTGGCCGCGGTTCGGGATGACGAGAGAGGTTGCGGTCGTGTTTCAGAATGACGTGGGAGGTCTGAGGAGTTTGACCAACAAGTGGACCACCTTCCTGAAGGCTAGACTGGTGTGCTCCATCCCGGGGCCAGATGGGGTGGACACACACTTCGACGAACTCCGTGAGTACCCGCACTCATCCCCTCCCCCCCCCCCCCCCCCCCCCTCACACACACACAGACACCTCCTGCCGCACGCACGCGCAGTCGGTAGGTCCTCCGTGACGCACGCGCATCACTGCGTGACTGTGTGTGTTGCAGAGGACATCTTCCTGCTCCCCTCCAGAGATGACAAGAACCCCGTGGTGTACGGAGTGTTCACTACATCCAGGTCTGGAGCTCGCTCACACACACGCTCACACACACACACCCAGAACCTTCATCATAAGGTGCCACTGTGACTACGTGCGTCCCACAGACGTGTAACGTGTGCTGTAATGTGTGTGTGTGTCCACGTCCTCAGCTCTGTGTTCCGGGGCTCCGCGGTGTGTGTGTACAGCATGGCCGACATCAGGGCGGTGTTTAATGGGCCGTACGCCCATAAGGAGGGACCGGATCACCGCTGGGTGGAGTACGAGGGCAGGATTCCATACCCACGACCTGGCACAGTATGTGACACACACACACACGTGCTCACACCCACACACACTCACACACACGCTTACAGACACGCTTGGCTCTTGCACTGAGAATGTCCACATGGACTAACCTGTGTCCTGACACGTATGTACCGAGTGAACCAGTCCTGATTAAGAATAACAAACATGTCTATCATGACATCATGCCTATTTGGTTGTAATTATGGAGTGGATTACAGTAAGAGATGCCTGTGTGTGCGTAACTGTCTATGTGTGTATATTTGTTGAGTAGACAAGTGTGATTGACTAGTGAGCACAGAAAGAGAGCTATTTTACTGTAAAATCAGTAAGAAGAAGCTGAGAAAGAAAAAGCACGTTCCAGAAATCCACTTCCATTTCTTAACACTAGGTGGCAACTGAGGCCTAGTTATACAGTCTGGGGAAACTTTGAAAAGTCCTACTTTCCTTTTCCCCACAGATTTATAGCATCCTTAAAATATGAATGAGATTCAAATGTACTATCACACATTTCTACTAAGGAATCAAGGATTATTTAGTCCACTTCTCATCAAAGTAATGATATATCAAATTAACAGGATTGTCTGGTTGTCCCCCAGTGCCCCAGTAAGACCTATGACCCCAGGATAAAGACCACGAAAGACTTCTCGGATGAGGTGGTCAGCTTCGTACGCTACCACCCGCTCATGCACCGGTCTGTGCGCCCCTGACCGGACGGCCCGTGTTCACGCGTGTGCGTGTGGACTACACCTTGACCCAGATCGTGGTGGACCGCGTCACGGCCGAAGACGGGCACTACGAGGTCATGTTCCTGGGCACAGGTGAGACAGGAAGGGGTGTGAGGTGACAGAAGCTTTGAGCGAATCACCGGCTCGTTGGGACAGTTTGAGAGCTTAAAAAGAAATCTCGATGCTGCAGTCGCCAAAGCTCGCCAGCAGAGGGCGGTGTCCCAGTGCTGTTGGCGTTCATGGCGATCCTTAATGAGTTTACTTTGCGTGTAAGCGTGGTTGGTGGTGTGGGATTGAGCAACCACCATGTCTTTCATGAATGTGTGAGAAGAAGCCATGAATGAGAACAGGATGTTGTTTTTGAGCCGTCCCCTCCTCTTGTTTGTATCACTTTGTTTAGCATGTTCTCCCAGTGGGATGTAAGAGTTTACAGAATGTTGGTGCGAGGCTTGGTTTTGACAAAGCCTTACTTACTCTCTTACTCTTTTTTCATTTCATTGTTTTTTTTTGCTTTGTATGCGTGTGTGTGTGCCTGTGTGCGTGTTAGATTCTGGATCTGTTCTCAAGGTGGTGAGCATCACTCAAGAGAACTGGTCCACTGAAGAAGTGGTGCTTGAAGAACTCCAAGTGTTCCAGGTAACACACACTCACACACACACACACACGCACACACCCATACACACACCCACACAATTATTAAACTGTGAACACACACTGTGTGATCTCCTGTTCTCGTTCCTCTGTTCCTGGATCTGAAACCCTGCATGTTTGTCCACATTCTTCCCCCTCTCAGGTTCCCACAGCCATCCTGAGTATGGAGATCTCTTCCAAACAGGTCAGACCTCCTGCCTCCTCCTCCCTCTCCTCCTCATCTGTTTAATGCTGTCTCTGTTCTGGACTTGACTGAAGTTGTTGGGTTCATCCATCGACCCCTCATCCCCCCCCCCTTCCCCCCCCCCCACCCCACTCGGGCCTCATCTCATTCGCTCCCCCTTTTCAGGCGAGCTGCCCCTCCTCCTGCCTCTGCTCTTACCTTCCTCACCTCCTCTTTTGGCCCCCACTCATCCTGTCTCCCCCCCCCGCCCTCCTCCGCCTCCTTTCTCCCTTGTTATCTGGGGGTCAGTAGTGTCAGTAGACCCTTCAGTTCCAATCAGACGCATTCTTCATCAAAGGGAACTCCTGGCCAGACCTTGCAGCTGTGTGTGTGTGTGTGTACGTGTATGCGTGTGTTTTTCTGCATGTTTTCTTCTACACGCTTTGTGCTTGCTGTGTATCCCAGCATGTGAGCTTTGTTTTTATATCTTTACCTCAGACAAGTTAGAGCAGATCCTTAGAGATCCTCTCTATCTCTCTCTCTCTCTCTCTCTCTCTCTCTCTCTCTGTCTCTCGCTCTCTCTCCCTCTCTATCTCCCTCTCTATCTCTCTCCTTCTCTCTCTCTCTCTCTCTCTCTCTCTATCTATCTCTCTGTCTTTCGCTCTCTAGTGCTTTTGTGTTCATGTTTATTTAACACTGACATTTACGTAAACGAGTTTCGTACATAATGCGGGCTGACTCCCAGGAATCCTGTTTTGACAAACTCCATGGGTCTGGATAAGCCAAAAAACAAACCACAAAATTGCATTCAGATATGTATTTTTTGGGCTGGTTTCAATGTCTTTGCACTGACTTTTTGAAACGGCCACATTTTTACATAAACCTTTCCGTCTCCATAGCAACAGCTGTACGTGGGCTCGGGGGAGGGGCTGGCCCAGGTGTCCCTGAGTAGGTGTCACCTGTACGGCCAGGCGTGTGCCGAGTGCTGCCTCGCTCGCGACCCTTACTGTGCCTGGGACGGCCACACCTGCTCCCGATACGTCCCCGCGTCGAAAAGGTACACGCTCACACAGACACCCGTGCTCATGCGGTCGTACCACGCACACGCCGACACGCACAGGTACACGCACAGGTTCATCATTTTTACATTTTAAAGTAAAAGTTAGAATATATATGAAGCTGATGGAGGTTGGTGTTGGGTCTTCATATCTGACCTTCTACTAACCTAGTTCTTGTTGGCCTACAATGTGTGTGTTTGTGTGTGCTCTATTCAAGGGCCTCGTGGTCCACTTTCTCCAGCGGCTGTCAGAGAGAGTGGAGAGTTTTCTCTAATGTTCTCCTGCCATGATTGTGTTTACTCGGCATTTTTCAGTGCCAGAGGGTGTTAGTCCATGCCCAGCTTGAAACATTGATTACGAACTCGGCTGCTCACATGATTAATGTTACTGTCACTGCAGACCTCTGGAGTACTGACCACAAAGGCCACGAGGTTTGAAGGTGTGTGTGTGTGTGTGTGTGTGTGAGTGCGTGCCATCACCCAACTATAGCTAAGACTGCTCCCTGCAGTGGAGGGTCATACCAATGCATTCTGGGACAGCATGGGTGCTATTATTGCATTGTGGGACGGCTCTGGCCTCGCTCGTGGCCTGGTGGGCTCTTTGAAAGCTGATCCTCGGAGTGTGTGTGAGCGTAGGCCGCGTTCGACCCCGTGCCCCGGGCCGAAAAGATAAGGATGTGGGAGTGGGGGAGTGAGAGAGAGAGAGAGAGGCGGAGGGAAGGAGTTCATTTGTACTTGTCCAGCCTCTGCTGGGTCTTGAGCTGCTCCAGAGATTCCGAATAACAACGACCGACAAAATATATACAAAAAATGAGAAACTTCCAGTGATTGACAAGGTGACCTGACCTTTGATGCCTCACAGGAGAGCCAGGAGACAGGACATCAAACACGGAGACCCTGCCGGCCAGTGCTGGGACACGGAGGACAGTACGTCAAACCTCATTACATTATCAGCCAGCACAATCTGGAAAGTTCATCTTCCACGTAGCTGCTTGCCGCTTCAAAATTACATTAATGTACTGTACTGTGTCTGTCATGAGAATAGGCTGCTTTCAGATGACTGTGTTCCAGACCACAGATATGTCCTTGTGTGTGTGTGTGTGTGTGTGTGTAGGTAGAGGACATGTGGAGGACAGGCTGCTCTTCGGTGTGGAGAGCAACGCCACCTTCCTGGAGTGTATCCCTAAATCCCAGCAAGCCCAGATCCACTGGTACATCCAGAGACCTGGAACAGAGCACAGGGAAGAGGTGAGAACACACACACACACGCGCACGGATACACACACACAGGCGCATGGCCAAAAGCACGGACACGCACACCCTAACAAAAGGTCACAGTTCGAGGTTTGGGTGTTACATCACAACTGATTATACAGGCACTTTTAGTGCCTGCCAAAAAAAACGACCGGATCCATTGCATAATGTTTTCTGCGGTCTTACTTGAGACCAGAGTGAACTCTGACCCTTGGTGAACTTGATTTAAACCTGCGTGTTTGGCTGGCAGGGACTGTGGTGACGGCCAGCGTTCCAATTCAATTAGTCTCACTAGTGCCATGACTCAGATCCCAGACCTGATGGCTGTCAGCTGCAGGCGGAAGATGATCCATGTGGGGTTGCAGGAGGGTGGCTACAGCCCTGGCTGATATGAACACACGCAGAATCTGGAACCTTCTACCGCTGATTGTCCCCGGTGAAGACTGACTGAGAGCAGACACTGGGAGGGAATGATGTGAGAGAGAGAGAGAGTGAGAGAGAGAGAGAGAGAGAGAGAGAGAGAGAGAGAGAGAGGTAGAGGCAGCGGTCTTCCTCAAACTCCTCTCCTCAATCCACGTTCTCACACCAGAACTTCCCATCCGTAGTCACCCTGCCTCTATCTCTCCTTCTCACATCATCACCTCCCCTACTCATTCCCTGGCCCCTCACAGCCCCCTCCCTCTCCCCCTCTCTTCCTCTCCCTCTCTCTCCCTTGGTCAGGACTTCATTCTGTCATTCACAGCTGAATGTAAACACACATGCTGACAGACAGGTGCAAACACTTCTAAAACCCCACCTGTACCTTTATGGGTCTCCATCTCCAAAGATCCTGTGTTTGTATGTGCGTGTGTTTCTTTATGGAGCCTGCGAGGGGAAACAGAACCTTGGACTCCTCAGAGACAGCCATGTGTTGTAGGGTTTACAATCGATGGCATGGAACCATGTTTTTGTGTGTGTTTGTGTGTATTTTCATGTGTTTACACACGTGAAAACACACAATTAAGTGCACGTGAGTATTTTGCTTACACAATGCCCCCCCCCCCCCCCCACCACCTCTCACTTTACCCAACCCGATCCATTGTGGAGGGTTGGATGTGATGACGGATCGTATCCAGGAATCCCCCTGCCCCCCCCCCCCCCCCCCCCCACGTCCCAAAGGTGCTCGTGGAGACTCGAGGCAGGACAATAGCGGCGATGCCTGCTCAAAACCTTTCTTTTCTCTCCCCCAAACAAAGCAGACGAGGGAGGGGCCCAAACACCCAAGCAGCTGTCCGGCTGTCCAGCCTGGACTGACCTCTGGAGAGAGTTATCAGGGTCTGGGTCCTCCCAGTGGTCCCTGTCCCGGCTGTGATAGATCACCCGGCTCTCTGCCTCTCCTCCTGTTCTCTGTGGACGGATGGAGGCAAACCGTGGTCTTGTGGGTCAGAGTGTTCCGTCGATGGTCGCATGCTGACACGGAGAGAGGGCAGGAGAGAGGGCACACAATAGCCTCACAATAGCCACACAATAGCCTCCTAATCCCAGTGGGAGTCTTCCGTCCATCGCTTAGCTCACTGCAGGAGCAGTGTCTGGTGGGATGCTGGAGGGGGGAGTTCTGCTGGAGCCTTGTGTACTGTTGGCCAAGTCAGGGGGTTTTGGTTTGTGTCGGGTGGTCCCACAGCTGGCCTGCTAGTGTGGGAGCAGGTGAAGTCAGAGTTCTCTGTTTCATTTCAATATCACCCCCCCCACACACACACACACACACATACACATCCACGCAGACACATACACACTTTCTCACCCTCCCCCCTCTCTTTCTCCTCTGTCCTCCTCCCTCCAGCAACGCTCCTCATTTCCTTCTACAACTTCCGGCTCCCTCTTTCTCACCCTTTCCGTCATGCTGTCTCTGTTTTCTCTCTCTCTCCATCTCTCTATCGACGTTTCTCTCTCTCTCTTTCACCACCCTCCGTCCTCCCTCCCTCCTCTCCATCACGTCCCTTCCAGCCGGGGGCTGCAACAGGAGCCCCTAGGCCCCGGCCGCTTCCGGAGCCCTCTACGTTCCGCTCCAACCCGAGCGCGTGTGAGCTCACCAAAGTGTGCTGCCGCTGCGCACGAGGCTGAGCGATGGAGACGTTTGCGTTTGGGAGCTTCATGGTTCAGTCGTCTGCGGTGTCTCCATACTGGGATCGGGACACGTGGACTTCCTGGAAGCATGAGAAACACTTGACCTCCTGGCTTTACGGAGCTGGGATGGCTTTCAGACAAGACTCCCCTGCGCAGGGCACATTAAAACTGGATCCCCCTTCTCCCTCTGTCTCTCTCATGTTCCGTCCATATGGGGAAGTTTAACTCTCGGGCCTTTTTTACTTTAGTCACAGATACCTTGTTGTGGGCTGCACAGGGAGAGGGAGTTCAAAGACACACACGCATAACCTCCGACTGTGTAAAAGCGACTGAGGTAGCAGCTAGCGTTGCGATGTGTCATGGCAATCCTGTTGCAGACTAGGTTCATGGTTCAATACGTTTCACATGTATCCTTAACCAAGAGCTGGACACGGGTGTATCCTGGAGGGTGGAATATCTTGACACATTCCTGGTAAATCGAGCATAAGCAGGCTCCTTGCAATGTGTTTTCAGAACAAAGACCTTTTTCTGGGTTCTGGGAAAGTGTGTTCTATTGCTGTAAGGCTAGCCGCCATCTGAACAACGCATCATCGATGACAATGCTGGAAGGCTGTAAACATACCGCACCGCTACAAACACACACTCACACACACACACTCAGATGAAGACACACATACGTGGACCTAATGGCTTAACCAGAATTCTCGCTTCCTTTTTAGACCCCCCCTAACTATCTCCCTGATCAGTTTCCCCTCTGACTGGGTGATAGAGGGGCAGGGGTCTGGGGGAGGTATGCTTTGAAGCAACACCCCTCGCTCTGCCTTACACACACCCACACACACACACAGTCCAGGACACAGCTGTGTTGTTTTAGCCCTTGACAGTGGCCGTGCCACCTGATGAATCATGAGAGATGTTAGTGAGCGTGGAGAGAGGACCGTTAGTGCTCCGCTTGCCCCCACCGCACACACACAACCCCCACACACACACACCACCCCCCCCCCCCACATACACCCACACAACACACACAGCCACATGCGCATGCATCCATACAACCAATTCTCTCTTCCAAGGCCAGTTCAGCAGACCATGGTGACCTCTGCCCTCTTGTCCTTCAGCGAAGGCACACACTGCCTCTCCACGCCCAGCCTCTTAATGTGCATCCTGTGGCAGGGGTCATCAGTGTGTTTAACACCTTGGAAACAAATCACACGCGTGTGTGAACACGGTGGGAGGTACTGAACAGGTGTTGTGTGATGGCTAACGTATGGCCAGACAGAGATGGCTTTCCTGGGCAAAGAACTCAGATTGGAATGGTCTTTTATTTCGAGCACCATAAACATGTATGACTGCTGTGACGTTATGTAGCTGATACTGCTGGATGTGTCAGGGTTTTCAATAACCTAATCATCTTATATGGGCACACATTGGATATTTATACGCTAACTTAATATATAGGGAGTCAGATGGCTCAACGGGTTAAGGCACTGGCCTTGTTATTGGAAGAGTTCGAACCCTAGCTGTGGCTATGTGACCTTGTTGTGTCCTTGGGCAAGACACTTCACCCTACTTGTGTCTGGGGTATTGTCCCTGTACTTAAAATGATAAGTCGCTTTGGATAAAACTGCTCCTAAATGAAGCATTATTATATCAGCTTTTGTGTTTGGCCCTTTCCAATTCTGTCATCTCTCCTGTCTCAGGTGAAAACAGACGATCGCATCGTCTACACGGAGAGAGGTCTCCTTGTACGCTCCCTGCACCCTACGGACTCGGGCGTGTATTTCTGCGTGGCCCAGGAACACACCCGCTTCACGCACACCCTGCTGCGTCTCACGCTGCGCCTCATCGCCCACGGCCACCTGGACGGCCGCCCCAAGCCCAGCGAGGACCCCGTGGCCGAGACGCGCCCGGGGGTGGAGTCTCGTCAACGCTACAAGGACTACCTGCGGGTCATGAGCTCACCCGTTGGGTCGCTGGAGGAGTATTGCGATTCGCTGTGGTTGGAGAAGAGGCCTGGCAGGGGGCGGAGCAGGGGGGCAGGGGCGGGGTTAGGGGTGGGGAAATGGAAGCACATTCAGGAAATGAAGAAGAGCAGGAACAGGAGGCATCATGGGAAGAGGGACGGGGAGAAGGGGGGACAGGGGAGGAAGAGGAGAGGGGGAGAGGAGAGGGCGAGGTGGTGAGGCAACACTGGTGGCGATGGTTGTTGGGGCAGGGGGGGGTGCTGGGTGATTGGAATGGGGCAAAGTGTCACGGCCAAGGGTGATTTGTTGAGCGGAAAATTCCGGGGCGGCTGGGAGACGTGATTGGAACGCCCTGGGGAACGGGTACTCCATCAGTGTCATGCCTCGGATGTGAAAAGACTGGACTGAACTGTGTGAGTTCTTGGGACGATCTTTAGACAGCTCTGGGTCACTCCTTCAAACCCTCCGCCAGACACACACTCTACTCCTGCTGCTCCCAGCAGTGATGACATATCCTTCCATCACACCCCTGTGCTTGAGCGGCAAAAACTGGGCAGATGACGGCCAAGCCCCAAGCTTTGGAGCCCATACTCTTCTGTGCACAACCTCCATTTGAGATTAGACAAAAGCAGAGAGTATGACAGGTGTGATGAGGAAGCCACTCAACAGAGTTGAGATGCAGCCCTGATGGCAGGTGTGGGGTGTGAAGAGGGAAGCATTCATGTTGAATGACTGTGTAAATACTTATATAACATGTACAGGACAGGCAGCATGCTTTACCTTGGCTTAGCTAGTGGCTATTTTACGGCTCATTGACAATAACCCTGCATTATCTTTAGGTTGAATAAAGCATCATATTTTTGTACAAAGTTCTTATGCTACCTTTTGTAGGTGCTGTAGATGTCAGTGTGCATTGTAAACGTATTTAAATAAACTTTACAGGGATTTCATCTTCTTAATAACACTTGTGTCACTTTTTCTACATGTAGTACATGTAGAATAATGGGAAGACTTGATGTGTTTGTGAGAGATGGGACTGGCAGACAGACACACAGACAGACACACAGACAGACACACAGACAGACAGCTCTCTATACTGTGGGACAGGCAGTAGACGTGTCCACATTGGTTCAGCTGGCTCAGTCCTGATTTAGTAACAGCAGCCCTAGTGCACACATCGCACGGGACATTAGACGATTTGGTTCCAGCTGCTCTCTGACTTTGTGTGTGTGTGTGTGTATGTAGAAGCGAAAATGTGAAGATGAATTAAGTGTGTGTTTGGATGGATGGAGGTGAGGTAATTTACAGAGCAGCTCAAGATGATAAGCTTCAAAGTCCACTGTATCAACAGTGTTTTAATGTAATAAGGACATTGAACATAACTGGTGATTTTACTGTGTAATTTTAGATTCATACAAAAAAGATGTAATCAGATGTTCTGGTCCCACAATCAAAAAGTGCTGACTGCTACCATTCTGTATTCAAGTTATGAGTGCTCTGATTGGCTTCAGTAATGTTATCTAGATTTGAGTGCCTGCAGTAATGCAATTGGAGGACATGATTGGTTTAACCAGCTATGATTAGCATCTATCAGTGATCTCTTTCGGACAAAATAGAAAGATTACAGATGTTGTGTTGTACTGACCTTCTCACCGTATTACACAAGTGATTTTTATTGAAAAAAAAAATTCCAGTCCTCCAAACGTCAAACCTCACCACCTGACTCACCATCACCTGTCACCTCCATTGTTATCAGACAGGTGTTACTGAGCCATGCAAACTAAATGGCGCTCAGGATGTTCTCCTAGTAACCTCCTATCAGTGTGGTAGCAAACCTGCGCTAATGTTACATGAGAGCTGACAGGAGTCTGAAACAACACAACACCTATTACAGTTACTATGCTAAAAGATTTAGCGGAGGATAGCGGTTGTCCCCGACACGCTACAACAGACGTTCTATATGGTAGGAAATGAACATCGTCCTCACGCTACAGCAGCACAGATTTCTCTCTCGGCCCTATAACAAAGGTCATGAATATTTCAGGCCGCTTTTCCATCCCTATTGTTTATTTATCGTGACGCTGCAGCGAACGAACGGCCTCCATCCGAAAAAGGAAACCAGAAAAGCTCTCCTGAGACCCAGCCTGTTCAGAAACAGGGTTAAGGAACCTTCAGACTCGGCCAAACCCAACGCTGCCATAACAGATTACAGAGACGCAGCGGAAACCAGTATGAGGTACGTTTTCAGATTCCTCGCTGTACTGCAAGTTTCCAACCGAGATTGTCGGGTGGAGATTGGTCTCTAAGTGAGTGAGGCGTTCCGTTGTTTTGGAACGTCCGTCTTTTCGTTAGGTCCTTCCGCCTTGTATCTCCCCCTGAACTGCTCCAAGCTGTTTCCACTCTACTCCCCTCTCAGGCTGGTCCCAACCACTTACAGTAGCACTTACACTCACAGGCTCTATCACTGCCTGGAGTGGAGACCCAAAGGTGTGGTGGAAAGGAGGGAGAAAGGGAAGATTAATGGGGTGAAAGAGTGAGGGAGGGGGAGGGTGGGTGGAAGGCAGTGCTGGAGTGATAGAGGAGGTGAGATGTTTACCCGGAGCAACAGTTAGAGGAACAGAGGGTCGGCAGAGACAGACTGGAAATGGGCTGCTGAGGGCACGGATACCAGGACAGAGAGTCCGAACCTCGACTCAACACCAGACCTCACACCTTAGCACTCCTCAATTCTCTTAAGGAATGCAAGAGAAATGACGTTTCCTAGCCTTATCTGGTCACCCAATTTGTCCTATTGTCCATTGATTTGAATGTGTTCCTACAGTAAGCTACTGAGTTCTGATGAAAGACACAGTTCTGTGATGTAGTATCCGTCTGCCAGTAATAACCAACAGCTGTTGGCTGAATGTTTTCGTTATTTTCCTCCATTCACTGCAAACACCATCCTCTGGCTCTCAGAGATGAGGGAGACGTGATTGAAACCCAAGCCTGTTTCTGTGTTGTCTTCTATTGCCAGAGGTCTGGTTTTCCTCAACGTCATCACCTTCACCAGGATCTGCATCCACTGTCTCTGGAGGAGATCACTCACTTTATTTTAGCTTATTGGTCTCACTTTATTGGTCCGTTCACCTCGTACAGGGACGCTACACGTGGAAAGCCATGCAAGGTGCCAACTATACTCGGGCAGATCGTCAGCCATCTTATTGGATGAGAGAGCTCAGTGAGTCATGATGACTGGTCCCGACAGACAGACACAGGAGGGGAGAGGGTGAGGGAGAAGGTCAGAGCAACAGGAAGAAGGAACAGGCTTGATTTGATGTGATTGGTGTAATGAGAGAGAGGCCTGTAATGGACCCCTACAGAGGATTTAGGGGAAACTTTAAAAGCACACACACACACACATACACACAGTACAGCTCTGGAAAAAAAAGTTGATAAGGACACAGAAGAGTCAAATTTAAGAGGCTATGGAAATTGTTTACCCTATGGTTCTTCACAAAAAATTGTCCTTCTCAACTTTTTTTACAATAATAGAAAAAGGTGCAGCAGGCTCTTATTTCTTCCAGAGCTGTATAAGCAGCCTTGCAATATCCGGTGACCTAAATAAGCCACAGTCTATATTCATTTAGCAGGTGTCAGTGGGCACCTGCCTGCAGAATGTCAGTGTGTGCAGGTGTGTTCCGGAAGGTGCTCTCCGGATGTGCAGTCCAAAGGTGTTTCTCAGTAAACACTCGACCCCAAAGAGAAACTCCAAAGGCCTCCGTGCTCCAATCCAGATATCAAACGACCAGACAGGAAGGCGGGGAAAAAAAGTTGCCACGTCGAGGGAGCGGAATTGAGTTGTCACACCAGCGAGGCGTTCTTCTTCCTATATTACAGGGTATTTACTGCGGTGCAGATGTGTGTGTTTGTCAGGTGTTGACAGGGGGGTTTCTGTGCTAGGCTGGGTACAGTGGAGGGTTGTGTGTGAGCTGGCGGGGACAGGTGGTATTGATGGTGGCCCAAGGGGGAGGGGGGCGGTGGGCTGGAGGTATGTGTGTGTGTGTGAGGCAGAAACAGTTGTTCTTTGGAGAGAGGGTAATGACTACCTGTACTCTCTCTGCTTGATTTACTATGAACACGATCCCTCCGCGCTGGGGAGTGTGTGTCAGGACACACAGAGAATATCCTGCACACACACTGGAAGTTTGGGCGCACACTAAACACACATCCAGATACACACACGCCTGAGTGATGTCTTCATTTCCACAGGGTTTGGAAAGTCTCCAAATGACCATGTAAACCTGGATGACATATTGTCCTTCTTGTTCAGGTAATGAAATAACCTCAGGTATGAAAATCTCCAATAAATAACGTCCGTTCCAGAGTCCAGTCCAGTCCTTTAATCTTCTCTCTGCAATGATGCTGTGGGTGAATAATGGTGAGATGGGAATTCTCCCTCCGGATGTAAGGTCAGCGCTGATGGGGTATTGTGTGTCGTGAGGCGATGTGCAGCCGTGCGTATCCGGTTTCCCAGAGGTTCTGATCACAGCCCATGTTCCTGTTGGTAGGGGTCAAAGGTCGTAGCCACGCTGCTGGTTACAGGGCTCTGATGTCTCTAATATCAAAGTCTCTGTGCGATTGCCTGGGGTAGAGCAGTCAACACACTCCATCACATCACCCAGCCATGACTGATGGCTAATGCCCAGCATCGGATGTATCGCGGACCTTTTCAGTTCAGTGGAAATGTATGGGGATGTGAGATCCTCCCTGTGTTTGTGCAAATGAGTGTGCTTGAGTGTAATTGCATCAGATGCCTGAATAATTGCGATATGTTAATGTCCTGTTACCGCCTGGCATGCATTCAAAATTCGTCGGCCTCTCTCCTGAACCCAGCTGAACTTCCGCCTGCATCTCCCCAGGACAGTGCACAAAGACAGAAGTGAAACCATTCCCGCTTCATTACCTCAGTTTATCGAAGTTTAGCTCAGCATTGGCAATTCTGGATGCGGCATTGCGTTTTGAGTGTCTGTGTGTGATTACAAATCTACCACATTAATTAAGAGTTAATGTCTCAGAAGTGAGCAATGTTTTTTTTTTTACAGTCTTTTACAGTCATACTGCTTTCTTTGTAAACCAAACACTACCTGTTCTGTCTCAAAGTAATCCGATGTCTTTTGGAAAGGGTAGGGGTGGGAGGGTGGAGGGAGGGGGGGTGGGGGTAAAGCATGAACATGGGAATCTCACTCATTCGGAAACGTCCTGAGAGGATTTCACGGTGGCGAAGGGGCGTCGGCTCCCACCCTCTGAATGTGTGGTCTGAAGTCCGTACTGCCATCCTGAAAGATTTACCCTCCCTGTCAAGGGGGACTAATCATTTCTCTCTCTCCCTCTTTAAACAGGAAGAGTAGGGGGAAGGGAAGGGGGGGGGGGGGGGGGGGGGGGGGTTGGTGGCAAATGAAGTTTTGAACGTGGTCAGCTGGAGGGACCAGTTGAAAAGATGTGAAAAAAGTCTGTAAGCTGATTTTGTTTGTTTCTTCTGTAGCCTAATTCAAACTTGAGTTAGGTGTCGTAATGTGGCCTCTACTCTCCTATGATCCTCTCAACGGGGAGAGCGTTCTCGGAAAATGCTAATGTTCTCATGTCACGTTTCCTTGGAAAAAATGTCCAAACCTTCTGCCTGGAGAAGTCCTCACTCTCTATTATTCCCTGTGTTCTCCATTCATCACACAGTAACCTCCAAGCCAATGCTCCGGTGAGACCCAGCATGTTTCAGTTGGCTTTTCGAATCCTCCACCTTGCTCTACTGTGGGTCTATATCCCCCGGTGGTCTGATCCTCCACCTCCAGGGTCTACTGGCTGCTAACGTTCCACACATGAACTATCAGCTCCACAGTCACGGTCTGTTATCATAGAGCTGCTAACCGTCCACCAAGACAAACTCGGCTCTCTCCATGCCTCTCCTCCTCTGTACTACACTGTAACCTCCTTTCATCAACTTCTTCAAGCGGAACTTTCTAGGACACAAAGAAGTCGTGTTTGTACAGAAGGTGTTTTGTCTTTGCTGATTTCCAGAGGAAGAACGACCAGGTGACCGTTCATCTCTTGCCTCTGTTCACGGCTCGCATGGGGGGTTCCTGTGAGGTCATAAAGGGCTGGTGCCCTGGAGGGAAGGTGGAGCTCCGGGAGGGGAGCGTGCTGGTGGAGGAGAAGTGTGTGGGTGGGGGGGGGAGGTTTTTTGTGGGTAATTAGCAACAATCTCCGGTAAGCTTGTGCATGAGGGTTGTCTGTGTTTTGATTCAGTGTCTGTGAAAGTGTTGCGCTGGTCGGGGACGACCCTGGCCGGTGGAAACCTTAGCCCACTGGAGAGCAGGGGGTCACTGGAGGGCTAATAAACTAAGCTAACATGGGAACCTCCATGAAAATACAAGATAAATTTATTTGGAAAGAATAAATAAAGAATAACCTCTTTTAGAATTGCCAGTTTTCGGACACAGCACCACTTGGTATGTTCAAAATTAACAAACAGAGAGATTCTCAAAACATTCCTTTGGGAAAACGTAAGGATTGCCTTAGACACATCCGCACTGGGGTACATGTTTTAGCCCTGTCGCTGGGACATATAGGATTCTTGGGTGGGACACCATTGTAAATAAGCATTCAGCTACACGCTTGCTTCAGGGATTCCATCCAACATTTAACCTTGCAGCAAGGTTGAGTTCAGACTCAGGTCTGTAAAATAAATGGAGTTTTCAACTGGTCATGCTAAAACCAACGGAAAACAAACAAGTGGATTACTGTGTTTAGCCAAAATCGGGAATGTGGTTTGTTTTGGAATTTTTGTCAATGCTTTTTATTTGGATTTACAGTTTTGCACCTGGTGAAATGAATAACATTGTTAATTCGTGTTCAAACGTGAAGTCATTATATATGTTTCTTGCTCAGTTGTGCTTATGTTCACTTGGGTTAAAGACAATGCCCAACATACATTGTTCACAGATCGCTATATAGAATGCTAATCTGGAGGCTTAACATAATGCGACCACATAACTTGTTGCATCGCTATCAGATTGAACAAGTGCGTCACCGAAAGGATTTCTCTGGATCACTTCGTCATAGAGATTGTTCAGTGATTGTTTGGATGGCTACGCATACTGCATGCAAGCAATGCCAAGAAAGGACAGCGTGTGGTTGTGTGCGTGTGTTTGTGTGTGTGTGTGTGCATGTGGGTGAATGTGTGTGCGCGTTGTCTCATGTTGCTGCTGGCATCCACATATTTCTCTACTGAGTGAGGGCTGAGTTGCATGTCCATGTAATCGATACAGCATTCTCTCCAGTTTGGTGCCACACTTCATTGACCTCTAGCCTTTTAATCTATTTTCCAATTGGTCACATATTCCAAATCTAGTCAATGGAAAATATTTATTTCTGATTAATGTAATGAATCTTTATAGGACATGGGTAATATAGGACAAAGGCTAGCAGCCTTGTAGACTGATGGAAGGTTTCATAAATCATTTTCTCTGTTTTCTTTGAGCTGGCAGACAGACAACAGTGTTGAGAGCCCTTCAGTGGCCCTCCCAACACACAGTGATTATATTCCAAGAGCCTCCACCCATACCAACATTTCTGCTCCTCTCTGCCCAGCTACTGCCTGCACTGACTAGGGAGAGCCTGAGGAAGAGGATTAGGAATCAATTGTATCGCCATTCGATTATTTTCTTCATATTAACTGAATACACTGTGTATTTTCTTGTGAGTGGTTGTGTGTGAGAAATTGACCATCTTCATGTACTCCATCACTTTGAAACTTTTAGACGAAAGCCCCAAAATTAAAATTCCTTAAAACACCCAAACCTTTTCACTAGAAAGCTTTACAAAATGTAGCCTATTGAACAGAGAAGGCAGGCATTTGCAAGTTAAGTTACTCTTTAAATATATAAGTGGCAGCTCTCCAAAAAGGCTGGTTAACGGATGGCAAGAAGTGTCTCAGGGAAGGAAAAACAAATGGATAACTTTACTAACTTCAGATGGCTCAATGGTTAAGGCGTTGGCCTCATGATCGGAAAGTTGTGAAATCGAGCCCTGGCTGTGGCTATATGACATTGTGTCCTTGGGCAAGACACTTCACCCTACTTGCCTGAAAGATAATTTCCCTGTACTTACTGTAAATTGCTTTGCATTAAAGCGTCTGCTAAATGAATAAATGTAAACTTAAACAATAAGATGATAATTGGATTCTGCAGTTGCTGTTCATCCATCTAAGAAGGCAAGCTGATTGCATAATTACAGCTCATTCAAACACCAAAAGCATAATCTTTTACAGTCATGAGATATACCACACTATTAAATGTAAGCCCATTTGTTTATTGCCTCTATGTTTACACAATAATTCATGCAAGGAAGAATCATTCTTCCTTCTTTTTAAAATTTTTTAAATAGCTTTTGATGAACTCCAGAAAGTAAAGCGATCGCTAAAGCTACTTTGGTTGCTGTGGGCAGGAGAGGTAGATAAAGGAAGTGAGATGTTTTAGTTGTATTGATCTCCAAGACTAAGTGGAACACTTGGCAAGTGTCTGGAGATATCAGATGTTAGCAGTGGACCGTCCAAAAGGAGAGGAGGAGAGGAGAGGGGAGATGAGGGACAAACAGAGAGTTGAGGGCCGTCGAAAAGATCCCGTCTTTCTACAACTTGATACCATGTGACTGAAAAGCTTTTCAGATCTGGTGTCAAGTCATATCTATGAAGACAGGCCAACTGACTCCCCAGTGCAGACTTCCACTGCTCTCATGGAAACACGAAGCTCCTGTCATGACAGAATAACATCGGCACCTGACCCAGGAGACTACATGTGTTAGCGACGGAGCCGTGATGTCGTATAACAGTATTTTTACTGTCAGGTTTTAGTCGGACGCTCCCTGATGAGTGAGTGGTCAATGGACCCCAAAGGTATCAAGTCGGAATCTAAATCGCTGCAGCTGTCATGGCGACAACCGTTTTCATCTAAGCCTTTGATCTCCCACTCACCACGATACACACCCCTGGAAAATACTTAAGTCCAAAACACACGCGCTCACACACACTGCTCCGAAAACACTTAAGACCGTGTGGCTGCCTGTTCATAGCCTGCACAGTCCACACCTCTCTTGCTAATGTGATACCTCTCTTGGTTAAATATTGGTATAGGATTGCACCGTCGCTGATAAATTAAGCAACGTCAGATTTGCACTTCATTTATAATGAACAGTACTTGTTTGGGCATGAACATCACCATCTTTAAACAAAATCCCACATATTTGTTTAAAAAGGAAGGTTATTTATTTCTGAATTACACACTGGGAACTTTGAAACATTTGTTTCTGGTTTGATCACAGTCACATAGTACACTGTTATTGTTGTTTCTTAACACGTCCCAATGATGGGTGTGTGATTGAGGAGCTGACCAACCAGAGCAGGGCTTGACTGTGTGTGATGCTGATCTCAAGGAAAGACCACACATGGAAAACATGACATCATCCCTCATGTGTTCCCAAGGCACTTAATCTCAGTGTACAAGTAAAGTGCCTGAGATTCATTCACAAAATGAAGGATGCGTCTGTGTTTTTAATTCATGATAAGTCATCTGTTCATGCTGAGGTTTGTCTGAGAGCGATAAGAAGCAGTGCTGGGCAGAATATGGTCTTCATCTGATTCCCACATTATTTGCTAATTGATTCTTTTATCAGGAGAAGGCACATGGTGGGCTATTGTCCTCTTTGTCTAGTGATGTAGCTGAGGGCTTCAGCGCTGACGCACTAAACTGGGGGTTTCCTTTCTTCCAGCCAGACCAGTTTGCTCTCTCAGTTTATCCATCAGCTGGTTTTTCAGCTTGGTTTCTTGTTCAAGTTTGTTCCTGTGTGGCTCAGTCACTTATTATAGGCATGTACTAGATTTTCACAATGTTTGATTCATGTTTTGACAACCTGCAATGATTGGAGGCTGTCTTGATGATCATTGGTCGATGCACTTTTTTAAAGGCTTTTCTTCTAAGTTGCTTTGGATAAACGCTAAATTAACACATGTAAATGTGAGCTTGTCTCTGTGACTGTCATTTTTTCTCATACAAGTAGGGGAGAACACCATCATATACAATGTATTTCTCTTTCTTTCACTTTCTCTCTCTCTCTCTCTGGGAGTGCTGAGTCCTGTCGTTGCTGTAACCTTACCCATATGGCTGAGTGTTTGATGTTGTGCCCAGATCCACGTGCCTTTTGATTACCATGGAGTTTCACAGCCATCACCTGAGAGAGAAACCAGTCTCTCACACACACATGCACACAAACACACACACACACACAAACACACACACACAGCGCGTTAACGCTGACCAATAGCCTCAAGAGCAGAAAGATGAGGCAAACTTTGGCAAACTTTAGGCAAAATTTGTCAGCAGGAGCTTCCCTCTCACTTAGATTTGGCCTAAAATAGGTTTTTACCACATTTATCTCCTTTCTCCTGTGGGGTGATTTCACAACACCACTCAGCCATGAAGGTTTCTCATACAAGTAGGGGAGAACACCATCATATACAATCAAGCTATACACAAGCATGTAGCTTCTAATCTCTAGAAGAGAATCTCAGAGCCTATTTTCCAATACGTAGGAGCCACTGCCAAGTATAACCTAAATCAGACATAGAGGTCATGTCAAAGATCCTTTGGATATTCATGGGGTGAATATCTGCTAAAAATAGACGTCTGTGGAATGAGTGACTGAGAAACAGAGGGAGAGGGAGAGTTGTGCTTCGCAGTCTTGCTATCACTCTACCCTCACAGCAACATCACTGCATTCGGCCCATTAGAAAACCTCATCAGAGTCATAGTAGTAAAAGTCGTTTTTATCTCTCTGCACCGGTCTTAAGTACTGGGATTTAGCGTTTGAAATGGAGATTTGACATTGAAGAATGTGCGACAGGCACATAGATAAACTTTTTTATGGCAGGGGTTCAGTACATTACTGCGCACTGGTCTGGATCATATTTCACATCTACACTGCCCAGATGTACTCAGCATCCTTCCATGAGGCTAATTTATGCAAAGTTTATGCTAATGAATAAAGTGTGCGAGCGCATGTATGTGCGTGTGTGCGTGTGCGATTGATTGGTGTGATTTCCCATCTCCCCTGAGCCGTCAGGGGCAGCTCCATTATGTAAATGACCAGGTTAAACAGAGTTGTCTCCGCCTCCGCGTGTCATTGAGCCTATAATGGCACAGCGAGCAGGCTTGAACGCAGTCAGGATAATGTGGCCTATGTATCTCCATAACCCGACTCACATGGAGGAGCAGGACAGCGGCATTAGAAGGGGGGGGGGGGCGGTACATTAATGATGTAAACCCCCTCCAGTCCCGTCCCGTCCCCCTCCAGTCCCGTCCCCCCCCCCCCCCCCCCCCACACACACACACACACACACACACCACACACACGAACACAATCCGGCCTATGCGTCCAGGCCCTGACAAACACAAATCCACTGAGGGGTCATTTGGCTGTGAATCATGCCATCATCCCATTAGAGCTGATACAGAGTGTGTGCTGAAGAGTAGACAGCACCACGCAGGCCTTTAGCATGCCGGCGTATCACCAGGGAGGACTACACTGACTGAGGCTGCCATTTACTCAATTACCCAATTATCCCTGCCGGGGGGTCATCAACACATATCATTACCTACATCATCATCAGGATATCCATCTCCCTGGAATAGCTCTCTTGCTCTCTCTCTCTCTTTGTTTTTCTCTCTCTCTCTGTTTCATTCCCTCTCTCTCTTTGTTTCTCTCCCTCTCTCCATCTGTTTCTCTCCCTCTCTCTCTGTTTCTCTCCCTTTCTCTCTCTGTTTCTCTCTCTCTCCGTGGTTTCTCCACCTCCCCTCTTTTGGCAGGTCCTTTCTATTTGGAAAGCAGTTCCTCTGAAACCTTCCCTGGGATTGGACGGCAGAGGAACTAGAGTTGGCCACTTGGCTGTGCAAGCTTTGCTGTGTGTGTTTCATAGTGTTTCTGGGAGCAGGTGTTCAGGACAGGTCACTTTGTTCACTGTCCACTTCTACACTTTGTCCCTGGGTCTCTTTTCATTTTCCACTGAGCGAGCTTGCCTCCGGTTCAGGTTTGAAATCCTGGTCACCCAGAATTCGGATATTTGCCTTGGATTGGGATCAAAGCCATTTAACTTGGCAGTGGTAAATGTGAGAGTTGTTAGCCCATAGACCATCCTGTCCTGCAATTACTCTGTTTTTGGCCTCAGGTGTCCATGAATCCACCCACAAGAATGTGGCCAAGCACCCAAACAACCTCCCATTAGACACCCTGCTTCCTGATGCTTCCTCACCCCCCACACGCCCATCCCCCACCCCGCCCATCCCTTATCCTCTGTTAGCAGCGCTGCAAGTGATGATGGACATCTCAAGCACGGTCCGACTGTTTACTCTGCCTAAAAATAAAGGGTCAGGCCCTAAACCCTGTAACCCCTGCATGCTTTAGATAAATCAACATGTGTGTGTGTGTATGTACGTGTATTTGCGTGTCAAGTTATGAAGATGTTCGTCTCAACGAGGACAGTGTGTCTACTGGTCATCTCCATGTCAACGTGTCCCTCCCTCACCCTCCCTCAGAGGGGGAGCTGGAGGTAGGGTGGCGAGGGGCGATCCAAGGTTATTCTTAGCCCCCGGATCGGGCCCTGTCGCTGGGGAGTGGTTGTAGCCAGGTCTCCGTTACCTCCCTCTATCCTCCAGCATGGGGATTCATCCTGAGACGTCTTCATCCGGTCACAGATAAACCCATCGTAACGCCACACCTATTTACAGGCTCTGCTCTCATGTTGCCGTAAAACTGAAAACTCTGTTCATGAGGTGACATGTAGCCCCAGACCGGGATCCTGTACTGGGACTGATGCTGGTGGCTGTGTTACTGTAGCCTCTCTAATTACCAGCAGTTCACAGGCACCTCGAGGTGTTGATGGATCACTTGCATGTATGTTTGCACATGGCCACGGTGTGCACTTGTTTTTAGATTCAATAACAGGAGTCGATTGGCAGGGGCAACGCAAATCAGATTTGGATGCGATCACACTTAGCGCGTTGTTTACGTTTATATCCGTCATTTCAGTGTTTTTTTGCATGGTTTTTTATCTGACTTGGAGACCAAATTAAATATCGGAATGAGAATTTTCTCTTCACCTCAGGCTTCACCTCATGTTCAAACCAGGGCCTACGTGTGTGTGGATGCGTGCGAACGTGTGTGTGTGTGTGTGTGTAGATGGGCGTGTTTTTACAGGTCTCTGGTTTCTCTGTTGTTTTCAAAGAGCAGAGGTAATGCTAATCTAAGATAGCTTCATGGGGGAGAGTTTTCCTCATCTGACTTTCCTCATACCACATCTACTCAATGACTGATGCTATCAGCGCTAACGCTAGCCTCTCTTTAGCCTTCCTTCACCACGGTAACTTCAGCCTCTTGTTACCCAGAATGTGGGTGGCTTTAATCCGCGTACCGTGACAAATGTATTATTCTTACCGCGTGTGACGTGAGAGAATCTCTGTGCGTCTTTGTTAGCGGCGCTGCATTCAGGCTCCCACCTGGATTCTGGCAAGGTGTCTCCGTGCCTGGTGTCGGTGTGTGTGCGTGTGTGGATGTACGTGTGTGTGTGTGTGCAGTGTATTTTCGATGTGTGTGTGCGGCCCGCCGCTTAAATCCCGAGGTAAGTGTCCTGGGCACGTTTCTCAGCATAACAAGAGCATTGCCTTACAGACCACACGTAAGCCTGGCCTGAAGCTAAAGCCCTGCGGTGTAGAGTAAATCCCCCAGTTGTGTCCCGCAGTGTTTCTCAGAGGGAGCTGTGGGGTGTGACAGCAGCTTGTGGCCCAGCGCAGCTGTCTTCAAATGGCCATGTGCTCTAACATTATTACCCCACCCTACATTCACCAGCCAACCAACACAGACAAACACACATGCAGGTTTTGGGAACACAAACTCGGAACACACACACGGAACTCTTCATACCGAGGATACAGGGTGGGAAGGAAGCTGTAGTTGGACTTGGCAGAAGGGCTTTTACTCAGGTTTCCTTCAGTCCAGACACATCACAGGATGTGATGTAACTCTGAGGTTGAGTCCGGTCCAACAGACGAGGGTGGAGAGGTGGAGGAACTTGAAAGGGAACCGAGCTTAGCTACCAAGCCTGTGACCAAGTTGAGGTTGAGGTGAGGATGGAGCAGATGTGGACAATTGCTGTTTTGGGAAACAGTAGGCTCAGTCAGTAGCACAAGCTGTAGCAGGCTGACTTACGTCGGTAGCAGGCCATTGGGGTAGTGCGGGTCGAGGGCTCGTGGTTAGCAGGGAAGTGTGGGTTGAAGGCTGTGGTGGGGCAGGTCTTTGGTACTGGGGTGGTTAATGGCCTCCCAAGAGCAGGTCCTATTTTACTACCCAGCCCCAGAGATGGAAGAAGGGAGGGAGAAGGTGGTAAATCGAGAGAGAGAGAGCGTGGAATCAGAGGGAACTCGAGGTAAAGAGCGGGGGAGAGAAGGAGCAGGGTGCAAGGCAGGGTGTTGGGTGACAGGGTGACTCGGAGCCAGACTGGCTGCTACTGACGGATGTGTTGGTCAACCTGACATGGATGATAAACTACCCCTCAGTACACAGCTTCACTGGACACGGCTGAGAGAACCTTTATGGCCTATTAAGGTTTGCATCGCTACATATCATCAAGAAAAGAACCAGAAAGCTGCTACCATAAACTTTGTATGATATCAAGATGGAGTCATTGTAAACAAAAAAGATCTTTATGGATTTCTTTGTCAGTAAATTATAATGAAATGTTGTTGGCTGTGCATTTTGAAGATGTAGTAGAGTGAGCCAAGCATTCAACCTCCCGTGAACACAACAAGAGCTAACTGAAGCCATGAGCGCTCGCATAATAATGTGAATAAAGCAGGGACGGACGTCTGTCTAATGTAGAAATATGAACCTGGCTGTCTACTCTCACCCTCCTCACATGGGCTATTCATATCACAGGCTCCCTGTAGCCTGAAGGCCTGTGTGTCTGTGTGTGTGTGTGTGTCTGTGTGTGTCTGTGTGTGTGTGTGTGGCACCCTTGTTGCCTGCTTGTCTGACTTTTCCACAGAAGGTAGGCCTATCAGGTTCAGGTCCATGCCCATCCATCACAATGCACAAGACATTTGATTTGGTTTACAACAACGTTCCCCCTAACCACAAGGTCGCGTGCTGGAGCGTGTGCGTATCATCTTAGGGTCTTCGGTTCTCTGCCGTTTCATGATGAATTCCCCTTATTATTAGACATTGCTCCTCCATCTTCTTCCCCCAGCAAAGGTGAATGGGCGAAAGCAAACACACACTCCAACATGCCTGAGCTGTTTCTCACACCGGTCAGCCTTCTCTTCTTAATGCAAACCTTACAAACCAGCCTCGTCATGAAGCTAAATGGGGATGACAACACAATTACTATTTTCTTTAATGAAAGCGCCACATCAAGACAAGGGATTTTTATATTTTAGACCTGAGTGACTGGTCGGTTTTACGAGTACTTTTATTTTGTCAAATGGACCACAGGACACCCGGTTCACGGTTAGACAAGAGGGTCCGTGGAAGCACACGCGCACATGCACATGCAACCATTTATTGTGCATAACCACTACATTGTATTCGATTTCCGTCTATTTCTCTTTCTGTATCCTTGGAGCAGAGAGCATTGTAGTGGACAAATATATGATCTATCCCTGGAGTTAATGTCCCTGTGCTCCCTGCTCTAGGGTCGGCTGTTGTGCTTGGTGGTCTAGTCTAATACCTTTAAGGTGGTCACACACACATGCACACACACAGAGGGCACAGCTGTGCTGACAGGAGTTCAGACTGTTGTGGGACCAGTGTGGTTCTCACATTAAAGTGTCCCAACTCGTTCTCTGTCCTCGCGATCGGGATTGTCTGGCTCGGAGCTGGACACTGTGGCCATTGTGCTGAGAGGCTGACCACTTGCTTCCGTTCAACTACCAGGTGTCCAAGGGTCAGGGGTCAGACAGATGACCGTGAGTGTGTGGGTGTGTGTGTTAGAGAGAGTCCTGCTATGGTAGTTAGTGAGCGCTGATGACCCCCTGTTTCTTGTGAAAATGTTTAGACTTGCTTACTCTCACTCCTTTTCACCCTCACCTCCCCCTCCTCCCCCTCCTCCCCTCCTCCTACCCTCCTGCCCTCTCACTCCCATTGATTAGTTTACCACTCGGCGGGTGTTGTTTTAGAGGCTATTCTGGCTGGGACCTGATTAGCGTATGGTAGTCCTGCTGTGTGTTTAAATCAACACCTTGTCGCACACAAGGTGACACACACAACCACACACACGCATAGACGGCTCAACCACAACAGCAGCCACCTGTGACCAATCCTCTCAGGGAGCGGGAGGGGGTCGCTGGGAGGTAAACGTTCTTGGGATGGTGTGGGAGGGAGAGCCTGAGGGAAAGCGATCGAGAAGAGAGAGGATTCTAATGTTGAAAGGGGAAACACAAACATGGCTGTTGGGTGTTTTTCCTCTGCTTTGAATGTTCATTCAGGAGTGAGGGAATAACAATGGGGGTGTCAGGGGAGAAAGCGCACACTTTCCATGTCCCTCAGAGCTCTGCAAATTCCACTCTCGAAGCCACGCCTGGGCCACACTGTCACCAACAGCTGCTGCTAACTCGGCCACAGAGACCGGCAGGAGAGGAAACAGGGAGATGGGGGGAGGGGCAGGGGAGAGGGAAGTTAACTAGATATGGAGTTTTGTGTGAGGGAGTCTGGCTTGTAATTGGTCAAATCAATCGTGTGTGTGTGACCAGCCGCTTTGATTGTGACCATGTCATCCTCTCTCTGTGGTCCATCTGGGTTCTCCATCTACCACCCCTGCTGCTACCACACACACATGCGCACGCACACACACACACACTCACACAAACAAGCCAGGCACACGATCAAGACCAGGCTAACAATTTAGATGACTGGACACCGGACAAACAGTCCGGTTATACACAGACCATGGTCCTCACAGTAAAACCTGGTCCAGAGAGACTCAGCTCTGGTACTACAGCCCTGGTCCCTCTGTCCAGGTCTAGTTACCAAACATCTCTCTCCCCCAGGTCTGAATAATAAACAGTGGATTTGGCTAGGTTGGATCAGAGAGCCTGTGTGTATTTTCTTACAGGAGAAGGCTGAGGGCTCCATCCTAATACCCTAATGCCTTACAGATGGGCCTGTTCTTAGTAAACTCAGGACATACCCTGGCTCTCTCCTGCTCTGTTTGATGTCCCCACCACCCCCCTTCTGTCTACAGGGGTCCACATGGACTCCTCCTCCACTTTTTTTCCACACGATAATTTGTCAGAGATTCACCTCTAAGCTCTCGCTGACGTTGCCTGCAGTACCTCGATGTGTGTCCCCTGGGTGATGGGTTATGTTGTGGATCGTCAGTCAGCGCAGGTCTCTGTGTGAGTAGGGGAACGTTAAGGATTCCACATTGATGTCTATCGAGGGTGCGCCTTGGCTGAGAACACAATCACCTGTAGGCTGACATCCATATCCACCTGTGAGAGCGCAGTAAACAGCATGAAATTCTCCCCATCGCCTCAGACTTCCTTATTGGATTAATCAAACCGCTAGAGAGGGTATAATGGGTTTCTTTGTGAAGAGTTTTCCACAGATGGAAGAGGTGATGGACATACAGACTACTGACACGGTGCAGTCTTCCAGGGAGAGGATCTTTAAGACGGTCAAAGTTTTCCACCCCCACCCAGCCACATCCCCCCACTCCTCCCCGCTCTCCCATCTCTCCTGCCAGTGTACGCCCCAAGGTCAGGGGTCATATCACATTCTATTCTAATGGCATTCATAACCTCATGGATGATGACACAAAGTCAGTTCCTATCACCGCATTCATTTCTCTCTTCACTTCCCAATTACAGCTGTAGAGGCATCGAAAGGTTACAACTAATATGTGTGGCTGCTCCGGCTTCTCCTTAATGGAGGTCAGGGTAATGTCATCTGCAGTTCTGAAATGGCTGAACGAGTGCAACACGGCAGCTAAAATGGCCGCTGCCTGCAAACCTGGCACGCGAGCACTGTCACGTCCTCACATTTACGTCTTCGCGGAGTGTCCCATCCTACTGAGAGAAAACCGGGGACGTAAATGATGCTTTGGCCGCCTTTATATTTCATTAGGGTGCAGTTTGGTTTATAGCTGTATAATGAAACTGCCTGCAATCCAAGTTTGACTTCCTAATGGTTACCATGTTGGGTTATTATGGTTTAATGTCCAGCCTGTAAACACTCCCTGTGGGTCCCTGTGTTCCAGTGTTGTCCTCTCAGTAGCCTAGAGGAGAGTAGAACTGTTTACCAAGCGCCCCAAAAGCGTGCTAATATGGCCTGACATATACCGCAATCAAACCTCAACTCGGAACACAACTATCTTGTGACAGTTTAGAATTAGAACCAAGGCAGCCAGCCAATTGACTTGTGCAATTTAGATGTGATTTGATTTAGATTAGATTCAGCTGATGGAACCTCTCATGCCTCAACTCCACCATTAATAATCTGCTGGAGTTTATGACAAAATATTTTTAAATAACAGAATGATTGTTACAGTATGCTGTTGTTAGAACTCCTTTTGGGTGACCAGTCACTCAGTCCTCATATGATATGAAAATGATAATTAAAAAAAATAAGTCTTGCCCTCATGGTACAGAGGACTTTTTTGAAGGTTGACACACACACACACTCACCTCCACACTCACACACACGCACACACACGCACACACACACACACATACACACACACCTACATACACAGTTTGTGGCAAAATAAACTAACAAAATGAACACTGTATGCTTGTGGTTTTTAAATTTAGTGTCCTGATGGCTGGGCAACAGTCCTGTGGCGACATTGGATAACTTTACCACCCTGCCTGGAAGAGATTGAAGGAGACCAGGACCTGTACATCCAACCTCCAGCCCTGATACCAACCTCCAGCCCTGACACCAACCTGCAGCCCTGACACCAACCTGCAGCCCTGACACCAACCTGCAGCCCTGACACCAACCTGCAGCCCTGACACCAACCTGCAGTCCTGACACCAACCTGCAGCCCTGACACCAACCTGCAGCCCTGACACCAACCTGCAGCCCTGACACCAACCTCCAGCCCTGACACCAACCTCCAGCCCTGACACCAACCTCCAGCCCTGACACCAACCTCCAGCCCTGACACCAACCTCCAGCCCTGACTCAACACTTTGTGATTTACAGATTTTAAGACAAATGATGTATCGAGCACAAATACAGTAGGAGTGTCAAAATGATGAAATGTCCCTCTACCACACATACACAGGCAAAACAACCCATACACACATGGATTCAGTACTACCCGATGAGAGAAAATGTCATACTGCGGGAATTTAAATTTCAACTATGGAAAGAATTGTGCGGGCATGTGTGTGTGAGAGAGAAACAAAGAGGGAGCAATAGACAGATGAAGTTTGGTTTGGGATGTATAATGGATTGTGGGAGCGACCCGGTGGAAATCATTGTAATGGGGACTGTCAGAGACAAGGAAATGAAACCAAGTTTAAGATGTCGGTGTGTGACTGTCTGTCGAGCGTGCGGGCTGGTGTCTGTGTGTGTCCTTTCTGAATGACTGGTTACAGAAAGCAGGCTGGATGAAGTCATGTGTTGAACTGCTGCTTGGGAAACAGTGCAAGTGCTGCTGGAGTAGTATGAATGGTTCCTGGGCCGTTCTACAGCACACAGGAGACGCGTGATTCACGGTCACCGAGGGCAATGTGGAACACTGGAAAGCACCTTTCCATCACATGCACAGTTAAAGGCCCATGAGTAGTGATGTAAAAAGGGAAGAACTGTTTTTATAAAACACCCAGTCGTATTAGCGTGTTAGTGAAGTTTTTCTGGAATTTAAGGTTGGCATGGTCATTGCGTTTGGAATTTAGTTAAACAACGAGCCACTATCTATCAACGGTAGTTACTTTAGCACACCGGCCGTGATGTTAATAAGAACAGTGACGAAGACACAGCAACACAACAATGTGTACGCACAGCCATAAACAAGCATGCACACACACACCCACACACAGTGGGGGAGAGTTCCATGGGGAGATGTTTGTTTCCAGGTTCATTCTCTCACCAGAAGGAGAGACTCGGTGACCTCCTACAAACACTCCTTAATCCCACACCAGCTATCCCAAAGGGAGGCCACAGGTAGCAGGCAAGCAGGCAGGCTCAGTGCCAGCCTCAGCCCCTGCCCTAGCCTCAGCTTTCACCTCATATATTATTAAAATACACATATATGTATTAACCTTAGACTTAGCTTTAGCCTTAGCCTTAGCTTTAGTCTTAGCCACCAGCTTCCTGCTTTAGCCTCGAAAATTGTTCTCCTGTGAGTATAGATGACGTCTCTGGTCCCAGGTGACAGAGAAACACAGCACACAAATACCCGGTCTACATCGTATGTGCTCCTTCATGAACAGAACAGCAACCAGGATGGTGTGTTTGTGTGGGCAATAGAGAGGAGAAGAGAGAGCGCTGCAGGCACTGCAGAGAAGGGGGAATCACTGCCCATGCAAAGTCACCTGCTGCTACTCTCACACCTGATGCTTAGCTGCCCCACCACAAACAAATGATCTTCCTCGCACACGCACCCACTTCTCACACACACTGGAAACTGCACAGAGATCTCCCCGACCTTGACAGAGTGAGTGAAATGTGAACGTTTACACTGTTACTGTTGCAGTCTTCCTTAGTGCTGATAAGAGATACAGTAAGGTTAACCTTAAAAGTTAACACAAACGCATTTACAGTGTCACTCGTCTGTTGAAGACAGTCTGTTGTTGTGAACTGTGTTGTAGTCTGTGCCTGGGTGTCTTGGTGTCGCAGGTAAATGTTTGGAGATTTCCTCCTTTGTCAACGTGATGAAGCTTTCTATTTGCGGTGTGAAAGTCATAGCAACATAACTCGTGATTGTGCCAAGAAATACACCCAGGAGACACACACAGATGGTGCGGTGGATGCTGACAGGTGTGTGTGTGTGTTCGTGTGTGTGTACGAGTGCCACACCAAACGGGCAGGATTATTCTCGAACTTGATGCTGGTAGAACTCTGGGAGAGTAGAAAAGCTCAATATGGATTTGTCTCCAACTTTCAACATAACTGTACCACTGTTCTCTGGCTTACGTCTGTACATGTGCTTGATTGCTCGGTTAGCCTGAAGGAAGTTGATGTGGAATGCTATTAAACTGGTTCTAGGATTTCCACTACCTCTGCTCCTTCTTAGGTGACTGCTCTGCGGTTGCTCCAGCAGTCCAGTCTGAAGGTATCCATCGTGAGGTGGGGCTCATTTTACGCCTTGGGGGGGGATGTGTGTTGGAGGTGGTGGGGGGGGGGATGGGATACGGTGGGCGTTCTTCTTTGGAGCAGGGCCAGATCCACCCAGCATATTAGAACATGCCGGGGTCCTCCACCTGGGTCACTTCACGACAGCGCCCTTCCCCATCGTACTACCCAGCCCCGCCCCCACCTCTGTACGTGACCTCCACAGCGGCCGTGAGCGACAGGCCTGCTTTGATCAGAGCTTCTGCCGGTGTAACCTGAGGATGCATCTGAGACTCTCCCCCACATGACTCAGCTCCATCACTCTTTACAAGGCTGACTGCCGCACGCTTTAAAGGGGTAGTTCGCCCAAATAATGAGGTTATGATATTGAGAATGATGATGGGATACCACATTAGTGCTTTATTTATGATTGCGATTATCTATAACTTGTGATTTTCTGCTTTCCTAGTTGTCAGCCAGCCTGTCATGGCCGCTTGGAGAGGGGGGGTTCGGTGTACTCTGCGACTGTGTGTAAAAAAAAAATCACCGTCAACCGCTAAACCCAAATAACAGCGCACGTTAGCTACCGAGTGCCCTCGTCACGCTTTTCATTCCCGGATTGTATAATATCTAATTAACAGCCATTTAAACGCTTGTAACGTCTTAAGTGAGCGGTTGAGTGCCTGAAAGACTTTCAGGTTTATTTACTCTCTCGCCGTACTGTGGGGACTAGTTAAAGGTGCTGACAGTGGCTCATACTTTTGTGAGTCGTGCGCACGCACACACAAACACACAGGCAAACACACACGCTGAGGCTGCAGCCCATTAGGCAGAAATAGATACCTCACAGCTGCTCCATCTCTGGAGAGAGAGAAGGGAGAGAGAGGAGTGCAGTGTGACTCCATTCTCCTCAACATGACTACTCCCTATGTGCCTTCACACTTAATTACAAATCAGAGAGAGAGAGAGAGAGAGACAACGAGAGAGGGAGCGAGCAAGACAGACTGAGAGAGTGAAACCGTGAGAGATATGCATGTATTCATGAAATGTAATGTGTGTCCTTTTTATGGTCCTCGTTAGACCGACAGAAGCAGCTGTGGAAATACAGAATCGGAGCAAAACAAAGCATCTATGCCAATAAGATAAGACCTCCTCAGAAAAATGAGGAACGCTTATCCTCTCTAGAACATACACTATATTACCAAATATACCAAATATTACCTTTTGGTAATATAGTGTAAGTCAGCACCAGTAATTCATGTTCAACTGGCTGCACATTGCTTTCAGCTGGGACTCCAGACATTGGGTTCGGTTGGGTTCAGAACCAGATACCAGTTTGGCAGAGCAGGGTAAAGGTCCAAAGGAAAAACTCAGTCCCTTGCAGCTTTGTTGAAACATTGAGGTCCAGGGGTGACACCATTTCCCCTCGTAATGGTCCCTTGTTGGAGGGCCAGAACCAATTGCCACGGTTTCTGCTTCTTCGTTCACGAGTCAGAAGGGAACTTCTCAGTCAGGCTGGCAGGCCAAGGTCTTCTGGAGGAGGGGTTAGCTGAGGTTAGCATCCAGACTGCTACTGCTCAACCAGCATCTGTACAACCAGAGCGAGCTCTGAGAGGGGCTTCCAGTTTGAACACAGGAGGTATGGAAACCTGGAAGGGCTTTCTCGTAAAACAATATGGCTGCCATTTTGTCAGGCTGTGAAATTGCATCTCGACAGGATATCAAGAGATGGTTGCACAGCATCTGGGATGTGTGAGGGATGTGTGTGCGTGTGCAGGGCCGATCGTTCTTGCTCGGACTCCAGTATGTTGACTTTTTCGGTCTGTGTTTTCACCATGAAAACTCGCAGGGGTTCGAGGAGAGAAGGCTATCATCAAGATTCATTTTCCTTCATTCAGGCAGGCAGCAAGCATGGTCTCACTTATGCTATTTCCTCTCATTACAACCTCTTCACACAAAGCGTGTTGGGGTCACTGAACACAGGGCTAATTGAGCCTTCAGATACCTCTTCAAAAATCTGCTCCTGGTTTTCTCCCGCCATGACCTGTCACATAGATGACTGAGCTACCAGCCTCCTTCAAGAGGTTGTTATGGTTTTGCCCTGGAATGGGCATTCCTGGTAAACGTTTGCTGGCAGTTAAATATTTCTTTTATTAGGGATCTTTTGTTTACGGCCTGGATGAATTAGGGCTCTTTCAATGGTCTGTTGGTGTTTTTTCTGACCTTAGGCGAACTAGGAATGCCACTGGAATGCTTTCAGATGTTGTGTATCAATCCACCCGTCAGTCTTCGTAAAGTGCTTATTGCAATAATCCATCGAAAGTGTTTGCTTTTTCAAAAAATAACATGCACAAATTTGTACATATGATATTCAAAGCGAATCAGCAAAATACTTTTCATAACAACATAATAGACCGAAAAGTGCTGCAGTGAGTGTTTTTCAACTCTAGGGTTTTGCTGAAGTCTGGATTCAGTTACATGATTATTGGGGGAAATTAAAATCGGTAGCGTTAGTGAGTTGGCGAGGAAGCTCATGGAAACTCTGAAGGACTGTTAGGTTCAGGGTAACATACATGAGGCGCTGACAGATCTAGTTAAGACATCCTCCCATTGTTACATTAAGGTGATTTATCACATATGCCATCTTTAACCATGATTAACCCCTAGGCTTGGCTGACAGATCATATCAGCGGGGTTATCTTGGCGAAGCCCCCCTCTTCACCTCTCTCTAATGGTTCTCTACTGAATTCTGTTACCTGGCTCTTCTCTTTGTTTGTTTTTCTGTCACATCATCTTTAAACAAACAACCAGAGGAAAATGTTTGCCTGGATTAACTCAAAAATAATCCACTCTTCATGAGATTACTGGATTAGTAAACATCTTGTCTTTCAGATCCTGCTCAATGTCTGTAATACCCTGCCAAGTTGATTTCTCTCCACCCCACTCCACTTCAACCTTGTGCCTATTTTCCCAATATTTTCAATTTTAAACACATCTATGCACATTCTTCTGATGAACAGGTTTCCTGCTACAGTTCATTTAATTTACTCCCTGTCCTCCTCCTGACTCTATCTCTTTCCTGAACTCCTCCCCCTCTTCCCCTCCCCCACCAATGGCCCTCCCCTCCTCCATCTTTCAGCCCCCCTCGCCCCTCCGTCTTTCACCCCCGCCCCCAGTGGTGCTGACACAGACGGATGTCTCGCCTGTTCGTGCTAGCTGACCCGTCAGGTGGACCCCTCCACCCTGCCGGACGCTTCTGTTTGCAAACTGTGGCAAAGTATCAGATTCAGCCCTTTCTGTGAGGGCAGGAAGCGTGGAGGAACAGGGGATCCGGGCATGTTCCTGTATTACCCCTACACCCTCACACACCCTCACACACACACACACACCAAGGCAGCATGTAAACACAAGGTTGACTGGAGAGTTCTGAAGACAACGTGACATTTGATTGATTTGTTTTAAGGTGATGAAGACATTGCCATAACTTTTTTTTAAATACCGACTATCTGCCAAATGCAATTATCTTAATGAGTCGTTCAATGTGGAGGAGACTTATTAAGATAAACTTAATGAAGTTGAGCACAAATGAACAAATGATGAATCACTGTGTCTGATACACTCATTAAAACACAATTTCCCATTCTTTTGTTGCGTGCTTATCTGAAATGACAGCAGATGGTTGGCAGGGAATAAAAATTGAAAAGTAGTTCCTTTTGTTTCCCTGCCTAGATTGGCATGAGTCCATACTTTAAGAGAAAGTAGTGTTCGTCTTCCAAAAGTTTGGAACCACCGTCCCTCAGAGCTTCCTGTAGCCATGACGAGATCAAGCATGGTGCTGTAGGTGAGGTGATGACCTTCAGCTTGCATAACAGTCCCTTGGGAGGTGTGGGGGAGGATACTGGTGAGTAGGGGGGGGGGGGGGGGGCGGGTGGTGATGGTTCAACAGACTGGGTTTTAGAGGACAACGTATGCTGGTGTGGGAGAGCGTGTTAGGAGTTGTGGTCGTGTTTGGAACTGATTGGCAGCTTCTTCTGATTGCATCACTGGAAGGGAGGGAGGAAGCTTTGTCGTATTCAGTTACACGCCCTCGTCGTTCTACAACGGATATCCGCTCGAAAAAGCTGCTTTGATGGTAGTAAAATCAACCCCCAAGAACCAGAGTAAAATGGTCACTGCTTGGCCAATTCTAATGGGGTATCCACCGTAGAACCTTTAAACTGTCAAGCACCAAGCTGTGGCTTGAAGACTGCACTTTAAGAAAACTGTGCTTGCGTGCCGGTCCTTAGCAGGAAATGGATCCTGACCGCGATTTAAAATCTCCAGACGTATTCAAGGCCATCCTCTGAAAGCTTGTCAAGGTCCCATCGCATGCGTAGCATCCTTCACAAGCCAACACACACGCGAACGCGCAACATACACACGCGGACAGGGACCGATGTCCGTTCAGGTGTGTGAACAGGAGCAGCCGCTCATTTCTGTGAGAAGGTGTTCTAGATGTAACAACATAAGCGGAAGGATCCGGAAACAATGAACTGTCACGTCCAGAGAACAGCGTGGAGCAGGGTGAAACACAATTTAATAGACGTTAGCTAAACAGTTGTGGAACGGTTGCCAACAGGAACGCACACTAATGAAACTCTGTGAAATGATTGGAAAAGTTGGCTCAGTGTATTCCCCCTCACCCCCCTTTTGCTTGGATGCTTTTTTGGCTTGTTAGGGATGTGATTTGTGTGTCTTTTACGAGGGTTTTCCGATCGTTCCGCCCGTCTGTGCTGTGAGCTGTAGACTGAGTGTCTTCTGAGCTGTGCACACCAGACATTCAGGGTCCTGAACGCTGCTCAGCCAGTCAGGTACAGCTCCAACACGACTGCCACAATACATTATGCAACGGTATTCCAACATGCTGAGCTGTGCCCCAACACTGCCAGCCGAGAGAATAGACTAAGGGGGAAGGTGGGGGGGGGGGGGGGGGGGGGGGGGGGGGGGGCAGGGCTGGAACACAAAATGCTCTGGCACGCATTATTTACCCAACTTAACATTGCGTTTCCTCGGCAACGTTTAGTAAGAGTGTGTGGTCTAAGTGTTTACTTTGCTCACTCAACGAGAGTGTTTATAGTAATGATGGGAAAACAACATAAAGAGTTTAGTGAGTAGCAACAAAGAATAAGATAAGAAAATCCTATTTGTCCCTTGGAGGGGAGATTTGCAGAATATGTGACTGTTCAATGGAAACACCCCGAGCACTTCACATCACTGGACTGTTAGTTAATTAACAGACTGTGGGTGACAATCGAAGAAAGCATAAGAGGAGGATATGGATGTGTGGTTAAGTGAGCCAGGTGGGTTCGTGGCAGAGGCTAGATGTGGCTGTTTCTCTGGGCCATGCGTGTGGTGCCTTGGCAGGAACTGAAGGCTGACTTACATGAGGTGAGGAACAGGACGAGGGGCAGCTGCTTTCTGGACACAAGTCTCTGGTTGGAATGGACCACTGTGGTCCTCTCCTACTTTACAATATCATGCACGCTCTCCTCCCCTCTTACCTTCCCTTCTCTCACCTCCTTCCCCTCTCTTCTCCTCGTCTTCCCTCTCCCCTCTCTCCCCCCCCATGCCTGCATTGGTCCAGTGTAGTGAGAGTGCTTGTTGTTATCAGAGCAGTAATCAGAGAAGAGGAGATGGTTGTGTTTACCTTCTCTCTTCCCTCCAGGTAACAGCTTTTCTCACTCAGCCATGAAAACCCCAGCAGTTATTGATACTGAGGCAAAGGGGTGGTACAATAATACCCCTTCTCCTTCCATGGTTTGCAAGGACTAATTCTGAGGCTTCGTTAGTTGTTGAGTGCCCAGTATTACCTTACAGGAATGTTGGCTGTCTGCAAAAAGATTGAACACCTAACACACTTTTGACGTGAATGTCTTTCGAACGTGACATTTTTACCCAAAATTTGAAGCACATGTTAATATTAAGACTTGGAATAACTGTATGAGGCAAAGAGAAAGTGAAAATTGTGTTTTAAACAATCGTCTACAACATACCACAACAAACTGGAATGATTGTTTACCATAACTTTGAACGTTTTATTGGTGCACCTGGCTGGCAAATGGCAGTTGCGGTATGTGTGTTTATCAGCTGATGTGAAAACAGGGAGGACAGGAAGTGAGTTTCGGGGCTTGATGTCTGGTCTTGTTGAGAACATTCTGGAATGGAGAGAATAGACAAACTTATGAATTTTAGAATGACAAGGACGAAAGGAGCATTCAAAAAGGTGAAGCGTATAAATATTGATTGGAGAAAAGAAGGACAGAAAGAGGTAGGTAAACTCCGAATGAAAGAGAGAGCAAGATTATGTGAGAGAGAGACTGTAAGAAAGAGAGAGAGAGAACGAGAGAGAGCATTAACACCTGGACTGACCAGCCACAGAGAAAAGGCATGTTGTGTCAAATGTCTGTGGTGTGTGTCAAGCAGTAAATTAAAATGAGGTGCAATTTCCAGCTGTCCAATTAGTCTGAAATTGGTGCTGTCGGTTTTATCAGCCTCCCTGGGGCTTTGTCCGGCCTCTGAGGGCTTTCTGTGTTCAAACACGAAGGGCAGACACGACGGAGAGAACGAGAGGAAGGGGAGCGGGAATGTGTGTTTTCTTTTAGGAGCCATGGTTTCCTCTGAGCTGATTCTTCAGACCGACAGGCTGTCACTACACACCTACCTTGACAAAACATCTATGCATGGAGATAGCAGACAATGGTTGGCCTGGGAGATAATGGATGCCCCTGACCATGGTCCTGTCAGGGTGACCTCTCCCCTCACAAGCCTGTGTGCCTGGTGAAAGATCGTGTTGAGTGATGTTTGGCTGTGGGCGGGGATGCCTCAATACCCGACACCAACATTAACTAATGATACTGTAGCCTGGTCCTCTCTGTCTTGGCTGAAATGGCTGGTCCTGAACGACCTTGTTTTCCGTACACACACACACACAAACGCACTACTCACACACACAGACACACACGCTAACGCCAATCCATCGGGTCTAGGTGATTTAGAGGTGGTGGTTCCATTATAAAAGATGTAGGGCCGAGATCCTTGGAGATGATCAGGTTTACATCCATCTCAAGGTTCTTAAGGAAGTGTCAATTTCAAATCCTTTGTGTTTGACCTCTTCTTAACACTAGCGACCCCGGTGGAAAGCAGACCGGATCGATCAACGCACACACGCGCACACACACACGTAAACCACACACACAAACACACACACACACACAGACACACACACACACACCACCCTCACCCTTCGTCATTAATCAGAACAGGCAATCCATCATGCACAAACATCAGAGCAGACACTTATAGTCTTCTGTCAGATGTCTGACTTATATGTTACGCATAAGCAGGATGGAGAAATGTATATCTCCCGGCGATCGGAAGCAAACAGAGATTGGCACAGGACCATTAGCCTCCACCTCCTCCAGCAACCCCCCTCTGTCCTCTGCAGGTGTCTGCTGAAGCAGAGCTAAAGAGCCTGTATTCTACCCGCTCCTCATTTGTTCAGGATTCCCAGATACCCGTCCGGCCTCCATCAAAAACAACTGCTGACCTGTGTTCTTCAGAACCAGACCAGGATAGGGTTCCCACACACCCTTTATAGACAGCGTGCCACTATTACCCTGGAGAGGTTGAACGGTCACTATGACTTTCTTCTCCACTGATCTAACAGGATTAGATGAGAGAAAGCAAAGGGTTGCGCCGTATTGTTTTCACCAGTCCAGTTCCATCAGATCACTGATTACCATCTCAATCCTGGGGTAAAAGGATGGGCTGATGGTCTCCTAATGTTGTAGCACGGTTTGGATTTGGGACTAACCCAGAGTGACACAATGTACCCCTGGTTGGATCTCTCTTCGTTCACGATCAAAGAGGAAGCGTTAGTACGTTTCCCCGGGCTCAGGGCAATTGATCTTTAATGACGCTGACCTTTGACCCCCTGCAGTCTTCACAGTCCTCCGAGCAGCAGCCGTCGCTCTTATCGATTGTGTTTTTCCACGTGAGGGGAAACGGTTTGGTGTGTGTGTGTGTGTTTGTGCACGGGGCTGCAGATGGTGGGGTGAGGGCAGTTTGTCTACGGGAGCAATCCAGAGCTTCTAACAGACAACGTCTTGTTCCTGACAGAATCACGACGTGTAATGCTGCCCTCTTCTTCTTAAATGTTGATTATTATTTCAACTGATTTTGGCAGTTGACTTGGCTGAACATTTACAACTGAACAGAGAAAGATGCCTCTGTCCAGTGTATCATGAGGTATTTTTAACGTTTAGAGTCTGTTTGAAAGGGGAACAGTGGCTTCTGTGTCTCCTTAACCACTTTGCTTTGGGCACTGCCCGCAAAGAGGGAAAAATAGCCCTCAGTCACTCACTTTTAAGGTTGGGAGAAGTTATTGTTATGTCTACTTCTAGAAGGTGTACCGGTGTACTGTTACATGCTCTCTTCCACTTTCTCTCTTTTTTCTTTCTCTCTCTCGTTCTCTTTCTATATCTAAATCTCTCTCGATATATATGTATCTCTCTTTCGCTCTCTCTCTCCTGCCTTCTCTCTCTTTTTTCTACTTATTTTATCAAAGCCAATCTATGTTCAATCCCTGTTTCTTGATGCTACTCATGGGATATCTAGGTGTGTAAGACGCCTTGCAGGGGGACAAACCAGTTAGGTGTGCGTCCCTGGTCAGAGAGTGTGTTATCACTCTCCACAGAGGAAGTGAGGTGTGTGATGTCTAGACCCCTGGCTGCCCCTGGCAGTGTGGAGCTGACGTAGGCCAGGCCCCCTGAGTCAATAAACAGCAGCAGTGATGGGTTTCAGCTTGCCTGTCCCTCCACACCTCCACCCCCTCACGGACGGACAGACTCTCTCTGCCAGAAACACTCCCTCTTCATCACTACTTTTCTCTCACTGTCTCTCTGATTATTCTATCAGTATGTATCTCTCTCTGTTTTTCTTTGTCTCTCCCCTCTTGTGTGGGAGTGTATCGTGCATCAGAACTAACCTCTCAGAAGTGTAGGCGTTTTCGATTTGAATTACGACTCCTTGTACTGTAAATCTGCGAGACAGCTTCATTTTGACAATCCTCGTAAAAAATATACAGCGCATGTGACATGCAGCAGACCGATGATTGAGTGATAGATCCGACAGAACTTGAGCAAGGAAAATAGTTTTTCCAGAGACAGGTTGGAATATAATACTGAGCTTCTGACAATCCAGCACCATCATCGATTTGTCTGGAGTGAGTCTTCAATCTGAAAAAGAGGCTATGAGTGACAGGATAAAGGACCATCCCAAATTCAAAATCCATCCGTTGTGATAATCATCTGATTGCCATTTCAAAATTAGCCTGCTGTAACAAAGATCCAGGATTAAATCAGTTTAAATCCCAGAACAGCAGTGCGGGCATTGATGTTCCTCCCGCCTGGGAAACCGATAGCACTAATATTATGGTGAGGGTAATGTGTTGAGAGATGAGTTGGACAGAGAAGGCGTATCCATAGGTGGTCTGGAGGATATGTCCTGTTAGTGTTCCATCCCGGCTGAGATTAGAAGATTTTAACACAGAAGCAGACTGAACACGATAGTACGAACGGAAAAGGGATTGGAGTTTATATCTGAGGAGATCTGCAGCCTTCTTCAAGGCTCTTTCTGCTCGGTCATCACTTCTGGTCTGTTTTTACCAGGATCTTGTCTTCAAGATCAGATAGTCAAATTCGGTAGAGTTACTAGCCCACCTGGGTCGCTGGTGGGCCTTCAGACGGATGCCCCAGATCTCGTTCGTGTTTGTGTCGTCCCCCAGAAAGTGGATGAGACTTGCAATGAACCAGTCTATCTAGAATAGACAGATCCCAATGGAGGTGATGTGCAGGTAGACTCGGGGCTGAATATTTCATGGAGGATGATAAATTCATGCGGGTGGTGGTGTTGGCGAGCTGAAATCCTATATATGCTGACGCTAATGTTAGCGGCTCACTGGCCCATACTTCAGGCACGCACTTGCCTCTTCTCTGGGTGCCGGGGGCCTACATGTCTGCAAGCAGAGGCTAGAATCACTGTGAGTCTGCGTTCAGGCTTGTTTTGCTGTGTATTTCTGTGTGTGTGCATTTGGGAGCCACATTATGGGTGAAGTTGTGGATACGTTGAGGACATTATACTGTTCCCAGTCATTTATTCATAGCTCTGTGGTACTTCGCTGTATTTGTCATCCATTTTTCATTAAGAAAGAGTAAATCACCAACAGCATGTGGTTCCTTCCATCATAAATACTGCACGCCAGTGGCTGTCTATTTATGCCGTACTCAACTTTTTTCTGTTTTTCTTGATGAGACTAGCATGATGGGAAAAAAGGCATTGTTCCCTGGTTTGGTCACAGTGTTGAAACTGGGTACTCCAGCCAGAACTCTAGCTCAGTTTTGGGTGAAACATTTAACGAGGCTTTCTGTCAAAGTGTTTGCATATCGTAGAACAGCCAAGCAGTTTTCCTCTCTTGAGTTTCCCTCAAGGCAGCCTTTGGAGATCAGTAGAGTAACAGAGGAGTCTGGTGGCTGGGGAGGGGGTGGGGGGGGGGGGGGGGGGTGGTCTGGACCTGATGGATGGTCCAGGAGGGTGGTGGCTGGAGGTTTGTTCTTGTAGGCTGTTGGCTGGGTTGCAGGCCCTGGAGGCTGGTACTCTCTCTGAACCTTTTCACTGGTTGTAGTGGCTGGTTCTGATGGCTGGTTCAGGTCCTGGAGGCTGGTCCTAAGGTTGGTCCTTGTGTCTGGTCACAGTGTTGGCCTATCCTGCTGGCTCCACTGTGATAAAAGGCAGACCCCTCTCCCTCCCTAGTGAGCTCTGAGGGCTCATACAGCTGGCTTCCATCACATGGGGAAATACAAAAGCATTTGTGTGTGTGTGTAGCCCTGTGTGGCAGTGATCCGTCACATCCATTATATCTAGGACCCAATGCATCTGTCCTGTCATAGGCAGCAACCCAATATCCGTGGCAACGTAGGGTTCTGTATCCTTGAGTCATACATCCCAGCTCATCTCAGGTATGAGGCTCATATGTCACCTCAGAGAAGCATTTTAATATACAGTACGTCATGGTCATTCATTTTTCCGGAGCATGTCTCCCATCTGCTTGACAAACGGCCCAGCCTCAACATTCTAGAATCGTCCATGGCCTTGAATTTTGGTCTGTCCAGTATGTTATCCAGGCGAGTCAGATGCAGTTTAGTTCTCCAGTATTAAGAGTTGTTGTATTAGATCACCAGTGGAATGTGGAATCCAGAACAGTAGCAAGAGGGTTGGACATGCGTGCATGGGGGACCCTGCCGCTGGCTGGTGTAGTACAGGCTAGGTGTTCTTCGTACTGTTGGTCTTCGGCTGGCTCCAAACTCATTCTCCTTTTTCTGAGGCAAATCCCTCATTTGCAGGATTAGACTCTGAACCCTGTGGAGATCCACTGGAGAGTTTGAAGAGGTCAGAGAAAGAGATGGGGGTGGGGGGAAGATGAAAAGGGAGTGAGAGAGAATGAAAGAGAGGTGGGGGTATCGGCATGGGGCGCTGTAAGGGTTTGCATCGGGGGGAGGTGTTTGCACTGCATGAGGGTAAGGTGTGTAGGCAGGGGCTGTGGTATGGGTGGGGTGCGTGAAAAAGTGGGGGAACGGCCTGCCTGGATGAAGTGGAGCTCAGAGATCTGAGAGTTAGGGGTCTTGTGTGGGCGGGGGTGTGGCTGAGCAGTACTGCTTGAGGAAGGCTGAGTGTGCATAGATGTGGGGAGGGGGGGTCCTCCTGACCATCTCAATGGATATCGACAGACCTCCTAAACGGCCTCCCCTTCACAGGCCACTTCAACCTCCCCCTGTCCCCCCACAAAAAAACACAGCCCCCCACTCCCCAAAATACCGAGACCCTCCAACGGTCCAGCCCCTTCCCCTCACTCATCCAACTGAGTTTGTAAACTCCTCAACGCCCAGAGTGGGTCCCACCACTCCAGACCCTCTCTGCTTGTGAAAAGGAGAGATTATACCATGAATCTGTTTTGGCACTCCTTACTAGACCCTTAAGAAGTCTTCTTGAAACATAACCCCCTCTGTAGGGATCTGTTTACACTCCTAAATACTCAAGGACATGTCCCATTTCTTTTTTTACTGGACTAATGTTATTCAGTGTGTCATTGAGCTGCACTTGGGGTTCATAGACAAGGCGTGAGGAAAGATAACACGCTGAAATGTACCAGGTAATAAAACCATATTTAGTTGTTCTAACGTGATGGAGTTAAACCGAATGATTGCATTCAAATCTGGAATATTTTTGGGGGGCAAAATGTGGAATGAGGAAACCAGTGGAGAAGAAGAATAGAGAGACAGCGTAGAGAAGTGTAGGAGTGTTTATACAGAAGCTGGGACAAACACTGAGAGGAGGGATGGAATAGATGGTGGGGAGGAACTGTGAGTTGGAATGGGAACATTAAAGAGATGTGTACTTTACCGAGAGCGTGAGGGAGGATGGGAGGAGAGCAGTGATGGCTGAAGACAGAAGCAGATTGAAGAACTCTTCAGTTCAGGGGCCTGAAAGCCTCGCTACGTCACGCCCGGATGGTTTCCCACAATTCTCTGTCCCCTCTGCCTCTCTGTCTCTCTGAGCTGAGATGAATAGGCTGTGATCACACTGCATTTGAGCTGCTTACCTTTAGAAATTATATTACCTCTTCTCAATGTGTTCCTCATCATCTCCAAAATTCAGAAAGTGTTGAAATTGTAAAAACCTTAACTGATATGTTTGTAACTCCAAAACCCAGCCGCATACTTTATACCGTCCAACTTAAACTGTTTTGGGCAGTTTAAATAATGTCTGGTCTCAAAGAAGGCTATGCATCGTTTCATGCTTTCCTTTCTCTTCAGAGTTCCTGACAAACCTCCATCTAATGGAGTTTGATTTAATGTGGGCTTGGATTGCTGAAGTGTGGACTAACGTCCTCAAGTGGGCCATTCACTCCTAATTTACTTCCACAATAGTCCTGTCTGGCCTAACCATGGCAGATTGGGTTACATCCCTGGAATAATGAGAGAATGCGTCAACGCTGCCAATCCCACCTTGTTGAAAATAGAGCCTGTCTGTTCCAGCTCCTAATCCAGTCTGTTCTGGAAACAGAGTCTCTACCAAGACACTTGTTCTGCGCTTTCTGCTGGGGACTCCAAAGACTGCTAGCTAGCTCCCATTAGCATAAGCAGGGGGCCCATCCGCTCTGAGCAGGATTAGTTCTGCTTCTCTCCTGCTGTCTGATAGCTCTTTATAAACAGGGACACGGCCTGTTAGCGGTCTTTACCACCCCCTCCACCCCCCCCCCCCCCCCCGGGACCACCAGGCCCCCCAGGGGCCCCATACCCCAGGAGTGGACCCAGACCCCTCTCACATCCTCATGCTGTCTCCTCACCATTCACCACAGGCTGGAAACGCCTCAGTGAGAACCAGATGTACTAAGGGGACTGACATCTCATTTAGAAGGGTATGGGAGAGCGGACAGGGGGACTCCCTGTTATGCTATGATGGATTAGCCTGCTGACTGGCTTGTTAGTTGTCTATGCCTGCCTGTTTTTTTTTATTCGCCATCTTGTGTCATGCCTGTCAACATGAAAATACAAAAATACATTAAATATTCCGTAAAGCTAAAATATCTCTTCTTCTTTGTCGGTGCCAAAGGATGGAAGATTGGGCCACCGAAATGATGTCAATTCAGTGTACACTATTTCCAAGAAGGTCCATGCGCTACAAGCAGTGAAAGTGTGGGAACGCACGCTGGCTCCAGTTCTCCTGACAGACACAGGGATGTTGTGGTCTAGCTGTCTGGATCCAGGCAGCCACACAGGCACCCACGTGCTGGAGCACTGAAGCTCCTGTGTAATGTGGACACGATCTGAAATCCATTGGATGCGTTCTGTTGATATCTCCGATGGTTGTCACGGCGGAGGAGCCAGTCACACACACCACTGTCTCACCGTAGACCCGTCCACGGCGAATCCATGTCACACACACGAGAGAGGGGTCTTCCACTGACAACTGGCTTAAACAAACAAACCAACAAACGCACGCCCATACGAAAAGGACACCTCGGGGTTGGCTTGAACTCGAATGACATCAAACCCCACGGAGAATCAGAACCAAAGGGGAAAAGAGAGGATCGTCACAGGGTATTAAGAGTGTTCTGGACAGAGTGTGATTCACACAGTGGTTCTCTCAGGCACACAAACCAAGAAATCAATGATGATGCTCGAAACAGTGTGCGTCATCAAAGTTCATCAGTATCTTAAATTACAGGGTTGTAATCAGTCTCACCATAAAGATGCATGAATAAGAACTCAGGCAGGCATGAAAGAAGGAAAAAATGAAAGAGGAACAGAAGGAAGGACTGAAGGAAGGAAGGAAGGAAAGGGGGACATTTCTGGACACTCATTATGACCATTTGAACTCAATCTTAATTTGAACTAATTATCTGTATACATCTATTGAATTACCTTTTGTTTTATACATCAGGGTTGACATCCTTTTACATTACTGCATTCTTCCCCAGTCTTTCTGTGTCAGATGTACTCTTAAACAATTAATGAAATGGCTCGATAATCCCTTGTGTTTAATGGCAGATCCTGGTGGTGTTCTGACAGGCTTTGTGTTAGTGTCAGCATGTTGGTTCTTTGGTAATCTAACCACAACCTCACATGCATACTATCAACATGCAATGTGTGTTTTAGTTCAAGCTTTTGAGCTGGGTTCTAGTAGAAGGGTCTCTAGAAGTCCTCATCAACACAAACCTGGTGTCTCCCTGCCTTTTTCCAGCTGTCGTCCTCTACCCACATCCCTGCCTGGCTCTCTCAATTTCTCTTACTCTCTCGTACTCGCAGTGCACTCCCTCTCACCCTTTCTCCCGCCTCCACTATCTATCTCCTCCCTCCCTCCCTCCCTCTCACTCTCTCTCAGGCTCCGCTGTCTGGCTCAGCTGTTCTCAGTAGCTCTGTGTGCTGTGTGGACGAGGCTGCGCTGGGCTGGACTAGTACTGGAGTGCTGTTGACTACTCAGCAGGTATTTGAGAGCTGGCTACCAATCAGACTGAATTAGCAGCTGAAACACACTGGGCTGTTTTTGGTTTTGTTTCTGAACAACAAGAAAAAGACTGAGAGCAAAGCTTTCAAGAAGAGAGAAGGATATTAAAGCACAATGTATTAGACTGGAAAGGTGCTGGAGAAGAGACCCATGTTAATTTGATGTCCAGTCCAGATCCCCTTACTATCGCTAGACACAGTATGGTCTGGTTTCACTCTCTACAACATATTTTGTGGTGCTCTGGGTGAATTCTGCGGTGCGGTTCGATTTGACCTGGTTCGGCATTTTCTCGGTGACACTAATTGGCTCAGTACCTGCAGATCTGTTTTTAGGTTCTGACAAGCTGGAGCTAGACACCGATAGTGACTTTTGACCCAGGACAGGTTCTAATTTTGGTGGAAACTGGTCCAGATTTTGGAGGAGCAGATCCACTAGACATCGTTGCTGGACCGGAAAACCGGGTTACTCACAAGACCTTACCCCTGGTCCTGGACTGATCCTGTGTTTCTGGAGAATAGGACCAGAGGAGTACTTTCGGGAACCTGTTGGGCCTCTCTCCCCCCAGGACCATGGGCTCTCTCTGGGGGACAGTCGCGCTGCTGTGTGGGGTGGTTCTCCTCTGGAGCCGAGGCAGCGGTGCCCAGCAGACCAAGAGCAATGTCCCCAGACTAAAGCTGTCTTATAAGGGTGAGTCTGCATCTCCTAATGACTCCCATTGCAGTTTGGAACATTTGAACTGAGAGTATATAATATTTGTGCCTATGTCGGGCTGTTTTTCTCACGCTGTCTCGCTACACCACACCATGTTTGGTTCAAAACCAAGTCTCCAGGTTCAGGCTGTAAACTGTTGCCACAGTAATGGATGGTCGTTAAGAAATTAATTGCTGAAGGATACAATATTATTTTTCCTCTAAGTTATTTTTTTGTGTGGATCGCTATGTGAAATAGAATCCATGAAGGGGAGAGGTTACCAGGTAAATCGCCAGGCATGTCAAATCTCCCTGAACGAGATCTACCTGGTCTCAGATTTAATCCTTAAAATCCGGGTACATTTTTGTAGCTTGATTTACGTATCTAATGTAATTAATTAAACATTTAAAATTGCATATATGTAAATATATATATATATAAATTATCTCATTTAGCAGACGCTATTATCCAAAGCGAGTTATATTAAGTACGGGAACATTCCCCCTGAGGAAAGTAGGGTGAAGTGCGTTGCCCAAGGATACAACATCACAAGGCCACAGCCGGGGTTCAAACTCCCAATCTTCCGCTCATGAGGCTAAAGCCTTAACCCGCTGAGCCATCTGACTACCCTTAGGTCATTTAGTTTTTCTGTCAGCACACAATATTTATTTACTCTACGCAGTATCTGTTGGATCAGATAGTATTAGACACCGTCTGTAGTCTCCTTTGTGATCTTGCCATGATGGGAAACTGTGTATAAGCTACCTGGTACCGGCTTTGAATGGTTTGGTTTCAGTATAGAAAGCACCGATGACCATTCAGAACTATGTGCTCACAGGTTGTGTTTAAAGGAAAATAGTTGTATCTGCTTTATCTACCCTTATTTCTAATATTGTAGGGACTATACAGTGAGCCAAATGTCTGACTGACTGCACCAGAACAATTCTGACTAAAGGTACCTTGAAGAATAAGGCAAAATCTGTATTCATAGTAAATATACCACAGTACATGCCTATATTTTAATGGTGTACTTTTGTTGGATGAATGGATTAGCACCTGTTCATGGTTCCTTTAAATGCTTTAAGTTTTAAGGGAAGATAAACTCAAGTTGTATTCGTCTCTATCAAAAAAATTCCCTCTCTTTTTACAATTTAATTTCTTTTTTATTTATTTCTGTTTATGAAAAGAGCTGCTAGACTTGGGCTCTCCGGTGACTCGGTGAAGTGTCATTCATCTCTCCCTGCCTCTCTCTCCCCCTGGATGTCATTTTTCCGTTCGGTCCGTGTCTGCATGGTAATTATACCGAGGATGAATGGTGCTAGTCTGTTTCAGCAGATGGCTTCCCAAAGAGAGATGTTTCTCTCTCTCAGCACTACCAGATCCATAATTACACACTCTCACACTCTCTCACACGCACACACACAAATGCGTGGTCACACAAAAACACACGCATCCTTGCCTGTTTCGCACGCACGCACGTACACACGCACTTTCCTGTTTGGGACCATCTGTAGATTGCTAATGATACCTGTGTGTTAATCAGTCATATATAAACCACAGGCTGTCACTTAGGAGACACTCCCCAGTGTGATATCTCTGTTAGACCATGGGGCATCACAGAGACGCTCTCAAATTAAGTCATAGAGTTACATCTTATTGCATGCATGCTCATAGTGACTTCCAGAAGTCGGCTGCATCAGACTTTCCATCTTGTGAGATGAAGGAACCCTGACCCCTACAGGTGACTGACTAAACACACACACACACACACACACATACACACACACACACATACCCCAATGTTGCCAGACCGTAAACACGGACCACATTGGAGGAAGCGTCGCACAAAGTGGATTCCATAGAATGGCAAGAGTGCAAATGGTCTTTGGGCCAGAGGGGATGATAACAATACTGCCCCTGGATACCTAAACACAGCGCTGCATAGCTCAACTGCGTCAACAAGCAGTGAGTTGGAAAGGCATGCGATGTACTCCCGCTCTCTAGTATTCCCTTCGAGGGATGGTGTCTTTTTCTGGTCCCCTGCGCTCCTTAATGGGGGCCACGCCCTTCCTTGGAGAAGGGAACAGGAGAGTACAGTGTACCGCAGCTGAACCTCTCATCCTACATACGTAGACGACTGGAGCTTCTGCTATAGCAGCTCGGAACACAGAGATGCCTTTAGTTTACCAGGCTGCTGTGTCCTGCCAACAGCCCTGCCTCTCCGAGACCTGTCCACCCCTTTGATAACCGACGCCAAGGTGCACGCACACACAGGCGCTAGCGAGCACACCGACCCACACCGTGAGACACTGAGACACCAGCCAACCCAGCCAAAGTCTAACACTCGAAGACCTTCGACAAACAAAAGCCTAAGTGTGGGACAGGAGGGGTGAGCCACCGGAGGAACATTAGTGTCTCTGTGGAAGCGGCCCTCTTCCTCCGTCTTGCCTGGCCGTGAAAGAACTTTTAATCAGACATGGGAATGAGGAAGTCCTGTTAAAGGCCTCTAATCCCGAAGCATGTTAAGAATCTCTGCCGCAAGAGTTGGGTTTCTTAGGGTGCGAGAGCGAGGGTTTTCCCCCATCCATCGGCCCTCCATCGGCCCCGCTTGCACGGTGCACACCAGAGAGGTGGATGCACGCAGAGTGTGTCAGCACGGTCAGGGCAATCCGGTTCCCTGGCTCTGGTCCCAAGCTAGCTAGTTTCTGATTGTTGCTTTTGTCAGGTCCATGCGATACCGCAGTGTTCCTTTATCTAGCACCCCAGCACGTCAGTCGTTTTACAGGGATTTGTTCCGCGGTCTTTACATCTGCCCAGGCTGTTTGCTCACCCTTCCACAGGTGATGCTGGAAGAGATCTGGAGCTCTTAGTATTGCCTGCTGTTGCGTTAACCCACAGACGGACAGTGAGTACCTCTTTAGCTCTGCAGGCCCTGGGGCAGGGAGCGTGACTGGATGGGGAGTGTATTTGTTCTCTACATGATCCAGAGGTGCTTTGTATGTTCTCACTGAGCAATCACCCATCGCCACTCCTCTACAGTGGCCTAATGAATGAGGGCTACAGACTGTGGATACTGTCCAACACTGCTTCCTGTGCTGCACAGTTGATTGTGTTTATATTTTTTTCTATCGGTGGCAGCTCTTAGATAATGCGTCTCATGCCCTCTAGTCTAGAGAGGCAGAGAGAGAGAGAGAGAGTTAGAGAGAAGGAGAGAAAATGTAGGGTAAGAGAGTTTATTTATATCAGTGTCACATGGGAATGTTGATTCTTTGCGTCCATCTTTCCCGTCCTTCCTCTTTCTACCTCTTTCTCCCTCTCTCCCTCTCCCTCTCTCTTTCTTTCTTTGACCGAGAGATCCATCATAATAAAATCAAACGGCGTCCCAGTGGTGTCCAACAAAATGAGGCATTCAGGAAGGTTGGAAGTAAAAAAAAAGAGGGAAAGAAATGAGAGACTGGCCCAGAGTGAAGGGTGAGAAGGTGACGCAGACAGCATGCCAGGGAAAATGGAAAGAAGAAAGGGAAACAAAATAAAAATGGATTCGCCAAAATGGAGTGCAGAGTTCAGTAATGGGTGTTTTGAAGAAAAAGGTGGGTAGATAGTGGATGAAACTGAGAGTGGGACATTTATGAGGTGGCACTTAGTGATGGCCAACTGGCCCACGCAATTGTTTGTGCACCTGCCTGTCTGTCCATCTGTTAGTAAGACAAGAAGAAAGAGTAGCTGTCTGCTTTTTTGTGTGTTCGAATGTCTGGGCACACTGTGGCTGAAAATGCTGCAGAACAGAGGTAAGACCGGTTCAAACCTGTACTTTACAGTGTATGCCAGTACACCTGTGTGTACACAGCTACTCCCATGCATGTGTGTGTTTGTGTGACCACAAATGATAATATTAGTGTGATTATAAGGGTTTCTTTCAATAACTTTCAAAAACACTGTTTGTTTCCATGGTTAATAGTCCTACGGTCTCCCTCCACACACCTGAGCAGGATTCATGTGTGCGTGGTGCGTTGACATGGTGATGGGAAAACTCTCTCACAGACACAGTTGGTGTTAAGCTGTAAAATAACAGCACAATGACTCTCAAAAGAGCTCTGACAAAACTCTGTTTATAAAACAAGCAAGTTGCTCTCCAAGCAATTAGTTTCTTCCCTATTCAGACACCCAGGTTTGTGGACACACACACAAACACACACCTGTTTCTGTCTTATTAGAGGTTGAAAGGCGTGGGACCCCTTCTGTTTATTCAGATGACTCATCACTGTGTGTGTGTGTGAACCCCTGTAAAAAGGGTGTGTGTCTACATTTGTATCATGTCAGTCGTATTACGTACACTCCCTGTGAACGGATATGATGTCATTAAAAAGACGACAATAGAAATGTCACCAAAAACACACAACAAACTTCCACGCTAATGTGGGTGAAAAGTCAATTAAACTGTAGCCGTTTTATCTTAGCATCAGATAAACACTTTCAGGACTCCTGTTTATGATTGATCACAATGGTTAAAGGAACATGTATTTGGTTACGGGAACATGCCACAGGTTGAATTCGAAAAGCTTTTTTTTCCATTCACAGTTCAAAGTTTTTGTGCTTATTTATTAACTAATCAGTAAAAAAATATATACTTGAGCTAACGAGGGCTCCTTCGTTCTGTCCTAAGCCATGCACCTTCAGATGTGCTAGCTGGGTCTGTTATACCAATTGGACTGTGAGGTAACATAGTTATGTGCAGAATACAGATGACCTCTGGATGGGAAAGGTGAGCTTCTAAGTGCAGGTTTTTGTGTCTATGTTTTGTTCAAAGTTTATCCACAGAACCTGGATAAACAGTAATCCCCACAGTAATACAGCAGGAAAGCAGCACACTAGAATCACTCCTCTACCTCCTCCAATCCATTAGAGCTTCTCGGAGACTTCTAGAAACAGGTCCTACCCCAATTAAGGATCCCAGATTTATGAAATCTGGATAACATAACATGTGGCTTCACACGAGTGTGTGTGTGTGTGTGTGTGTGTGAGTGTGTGTTTGTGTGTGCTCCCCCAGAAAAGAGCTATGTGTTCTGGAGTGAGAGCCAGACAGCAGGGTTTAGATTGCTTGAGGGGGATCTGTCTCTAACTAAAGCCAGGAGGTCTTCCTGTATCCCTCCACCATCCCCCTGTCTCCATTCCTCACCTCACCGTACCGCCCCTCTCCCAGCAAGAGGAGGACTTCTGACACTGCCTTTTTCCCCTCCTTCCTCGCATCCCTCTATTTTGCCATCAATCTCTCAATGTCTCTCCCTCCTTCCTCCTTAAGCTACGTGTCTCCTCTCCTGTCCTATCCTCTTCCTGTCACCCTGTTTCCTCCTTCCTGTCTTTTTTTTTCCAGCCCTCTCACATAAACACGCACAGAAAAGACTCAGTTTGCCCTGCTTAAACATTCATGAAACTGTGTGTCATTTACTCCTGGAGAGCGAGAGAGAGATGGAGGGACAGAGAAAGCGCGAGAGACAAAAAAAAAGAGTGGGGGGGGGGGGAGGAGTGAGAAGAGAATAGAGGGTCTCCAAACATCTTTGAACGCAGGGTCTGATACAGTTCTTATCTTGTTATATCTCTTACTTTTAATTGAATTTCCTTGCTTGCCCATTCCTCTCTCCGGCCTGCAGTCTATCTGCTGGACATGTCATGTACTTCCCTCTGTGAGTTATGCCTGACTGCTCCAGTCAAGGTCAGTTCCACCAGCCAACACATTTGCTTGTTGGCTAACTCGAGCACCGCTCGTTCGGTCCAAAATGTGTTGGCAGTGCACACAGACCAGCCTTGCTCTTTACCACCCCACCAGATTCAAAGTGTGTACATTTGGTTCAGAGAACAAAATCTACACTATATTCTACAGAGAAATTTAAAAGAGATAGAGAGGGATCGGGAACAATGGATGGACAAGAAAACATTACGCTTCTGAGAAAAATGCAATTTCTTCATCCCTTCTTGGCCCTGTTGTACTGAACCGTTATGCTCTTCTTTCTTCCCCTACAGAGATGCTGGAATCCAATAACTTGGTAACGTTTGAGGGCCTTGCCAACAGCTCTGCCTACCACACCTTCCTATTGGACGAGGAGAAGGGCCGGCTTGTGGTGGGAGCCAAGGACCACATCTTTTCCTTCAACCTCATCAACATTAGCAAAGACTATGCACAAGTAACTCCAACTGTCCATTATCCTGTAGCATGCCAAACAGAATAGTGTCTTTCTGTCTGTCTGTCTGTCTGTCTGCCTGTCTGCCTGTCTGTGTGCCTTTGAGTGTGGGGCTCCACCCTGTATGTGGTTCTTAGGCTCTGGAATCCAGAGACTCTGTTTCAACAGAAAAAGAACCTTATAAATATTTCAGACTAGAACTGTCGCACAGGATCACACGCTGTGCCAGGCATGTTAGCCGCTCCCTGCACACCTGGATGAATAATGGAATAAACGGATACAAAGTGGAGAACAAATCGCATTGTGACCCCCTCTACCTTATCACACACATGCATGCACACACAAGTCCCGCTGCGTAGGCAAAACCACGAAGAGAAAAAGATGACTTGCTCTGTTTCAGCAGAGCGATATCCGTTGGTTACATCCAAACTTAGTCATGACCGAACTGCGGTTTATGTTGTCATTGTCTCTGGCCTGTGGAGGGAAACTGAATGATTACTAAATGGGGGATTAAGACTCCTTAAACCGGGGAAGGCTTTTTCCATGCTTGAGCTCAAGCGGAGTAGGATTTCCATTAAACCATCTGATTTCCAACATAGCAGCAGCCATTTGGCAGCCATTGTAGTTCTGGATCCCTATTTCTTGACGGAATTAAATAATATTGCTTAAAGCAGTTTTTTAAACCAGTCTTTTGAGGGCTCGAACTCAATACGCTTGCATGTGTAAACAGTCAAATCATGCAGGGACTGAAACAAAACTTCATTAAACTGAAACGGTTTGACGGCAAAAGAATAATCACATAATAATAATATGGTGTCAAATCATTTTGGGGTCTGGATAGGTCATTCCTAGGTGTGTTGGTTTCTGGGTAAACTGAATTGAATCATATGGTAACCCAACTGCCTCTGTCTGTGTTATAGATCCCGTGGCCGGCCTCCCCCCCCAGGAGAGATGAGTGCAAGTGGGCAGGGAAAGACCTATCGGTGAGAACTCTGCCACATATCACTTCTGCACCTGTAGAAGGACAGCCGTGCTCCAGTTCTCCTAACCCACTGCTGTATCCACAGCCTCCTGGCGTAGTGAACTGGATCATGGATGACATCTTAATCCCCAAATGTTGTCATCAGAGCTTTATGACATGTCATGTGACCTGTCACATGGTTCGGAGGGCTCGGAATCTGACCATCAATCTGGGTCAAAACAGAACCCTCGCCACAGCTTTAATCCTTTAAAAACTCCAGAGAGAGTGTAACAATAAGATGAACAGGGACGTGTGCTGCAGGTACACGCTGCAACGGATGTTTGCGGTTTACGATGACGTGCGCTGCAGGTACACGCTCCAGGGGATGTTTGCGGTCACGTTGTCCCCAGGCCAAGGGCCATCATCGGAGCACCTTTTACCTCAGTGTGCCAGGTAGTTGAGCCTTCCAGGGTTTTATCTCAGGGCGGTGGCTCTCAGGGCAAGAGGCAGCCTGCTGTTCGTTGCGGTGCACCAAGGTGGGGTGTATCATGCTGTACCAGGATGGATGTGTCATGGTGAACCGGGGAAGGGGGGGGGGGGGTATCATGGTGTACCAGTGGGGTATATCATGGTGAACCATGGTGTACTGTGGTGTACCATAGAGGGATGTGGTGTCCTCCAGTGCGGTGCACCATCCTGTGAACATTCATGCGTATGCGCTGTTCGTGGCCGCAGCTTTCAAAAAAGCACGTCTTTTGAATTCCATCTCAGTCGGGTCCTGAGGCGATGGTCTGGTACATGAAATCATAGCAGTGCCTCTTCTGCCTCAGTGCACTGCCTGGGACACAGGCTGGCCAAACTAAGCTCTGGTGCCTGTGCACAAGGCTCATTTAAAGGACCATAAAGTCCTTTGTGTTTGTGTGTTTTCTGTAAACAGGCTGGCATGGATGAGAGGGGAGGCCTGAAGGGTGGTCTTTGTGCGTTTGAGGGGCAGGGGAGAGGGAGAGTGAACGACGGATGAAGGGAAGAGAGGAGCGGCATGCACTCTGATGAACTGGCAGAAAGACACTTCACATGTTGCCGCGGGGAGATCAGAGAGTGTGTGTGAGCAGAGAAGGAAAGATAGAGAGTGGAAGAAAGAGCCAGAAGAAACAAGAGAGAGAGGGAGAAAGAGAGGAGTGAGAAGCCAAAAAAAACACTTGTTCTGAAACACCTGAGTACTTATTGACCCAGTCGTGTGTTTACCTCACGTGCAACTAAGAACACATTAAAATATAATAATTTTGTCACTTTTTGCAAAACATGAATGTGGCTGTAAACTCCCTATGACATTCCTTCTTATATCACAGCAGCTCTAACATCAGGTCCAGGTCATCTGCCCAGGGAAGACAGCTGTTAAAGTATAAACAAAAGCTTATAATCATGGCAGATTTCTGATTCTGACCTACAAAAGCCACATCAACTTAGTCATGCATTATTTGTGGATCTGTTTTCCTGATTTTTCCATGTGCGATGACACATTCATTTTCATGTGAGGTTAGGTCTGCCCGGGCATGTGTGGAGGAAACTGCCCACGTGGCACTGGAGGAACACACACAGACACACACAGACATACACACACACATACTGTCACAGGGGACGCTCAGGAAAGGGGTGCTTTACTGCTGGGTGTTTTGCAGTGTGAGTGGAGAGCAACATGGCTATGATAACAATCCCAGCTGCTGGGATGGTCAGGTTCCTGAGTTGGCAACAGGCAGGCAGGGTGAAGAGAGGTCAATATGAAGAGAGAGAGTGACAGAGAGAGAGAGAGAGAGAGAGAGAGAGAGAGAGAGAGAGAGAGAGAGAGAGAGAGAGAGAGAGAGAGAGAGAGAAAATAACTGGGAGAAAGAAGGTGAGAGAGAGAGGATGAAAGAGAAAGAAAAATAGCGTGAGAGATTTAAAAAAAGAAAAAAAGAGGAAAAACAAACAGATTACTACGAGTCAGTTTATGGGAGAATTATTCCTCAGCACATAAACATTGACAGAGAGGCTTTACGTACCACGGGCGATCGTCTGGTTAGACAGATTAAATGTCAACCAAGCAGGACATTTCCCTGACGACAAGCACTTTGGTGTGATTAGAGAGTTTGGTCTCCCTTCCTTCTGGCCTTCTGTTCTTTAGTGGGTGTTGACCTTTCACAGGGTCCAATAGGATCAACCCAACACTGACCAAGCGACCTCTTTCCCCTGTCATCAGCAACGGCTGAGCCAACTGATCCAAACAGACAAGGATACAGTGAACTCAAGACCAGTAAAATGTCACCTTTGTTTGTGATATGAAATGGAATTTACCGTACTTTTCGGACTATAGGGCACACTTAAAAGCCTTTATTTTTCTCAAAAAACGACACTGCCCCTTATAATCCGAAGCGCCTTATATATGGATTAATTATTTTATTTACTGACCTCTAAGTGATTTTTGTGTGCTACAAGGCGCTCACGGTGCAAAATCAAAATGTTTTTGTACGACTTTGGTAAACTACAAAGCCGCACCGCTTGCAGCATTACGGCTACCGTAGCCAGGAGTGTCGCGGAGTAATACATACTGTGCTTCACCATAATAGTATTCGACTGATTTATCTGACTGTTTTTTCCCCGCTTAATGCGTCTTATAGTCCGGTGCGCTTTATATAGGAAAAATGATTTAAAATAGACCATTCATTGACACTGCGCCTTATAATCCAGTGCGCCCTATAGTGCAAAAAATACGGTAATAAATATATTTGTCCCTCTCTGCTCCCATCTCTCTCCCCACTCATCTTCCCAATCTTATCTCCCTCTTTCTGTATCTCTTTGTCTCTCTACCCCACCTTTATCTATCTCTCCCTCTTTATCTTTCCTCTTTCACTCTCTCTTTCTATGTTAGAGGGAGTGTTCAAACTTCGTCAAAGTACTGCAGCCATTCAACCAGACTCATCTCTACGTGTGTGGGACAGGGGCCTTCCACCCTGTCTGTGCTTACCTGGAGGTGGGCAAGAGACCTGAGGTACACTAGTAATCTCTCAACCTAATCGTTTGTGTGGAACCCCTTCGGGTTTGCCTGTGTGACCCCTTGTCTGCATGTGCATATCCAGGACAATGTGTTCAGACTGGAGTCCCACACGGAGAACGGACGAGGCAAGAGCCCTTATGATCCCAAGCTGCTCACCGCCTCCATGCTTATTGGTAAGTCAGACATACACACACACACACGCACACACAAACACTCAGTTTTGTATTGAAAAAATCTTTACAGTGCAGGCCTTATACTTGAAGCTTAGATTTAGCGCTCACACTGCGCACTTGAAAGGTGTTGAGCCAATAGAACTCCACATCCTCCGTCATTCATTTGAGCCTGTGTTAAAAGCAATCATCAATGACAAGGCTCATGTCACGATGCCAGTCATTAGGCAAGGCCGTGCTCTGTACTTGGGCTTTACGCACCATAGAGCTACTCATTTCCACGTCTGTAAAACCTGCTTTGGTCCGACGACAGCATGCTGTTGGGTGGCGCATTAGTTAATGGGACCAGGGAGTTTTTTTGGGTGACGAGCGAGCCTTTTCCAGCCACATCGGAGCCCTGTTGCAGCGTTTCATCCAGCAGATGGTCATGTTCCACGCCATCACCCCTTTCTCTGCCCTCCACTCCCCCCCTTCCACCCTCTCCTCTGATTCCCATCCTTACGTCTCACACCTCTATCCTGCACCCCCCCCCCCCCCCCACCACTACCACCCCTGACCCCTCTCTGATCTCCATCAGATGTTTGGATTTGTACTGTTGACGTTGGTGGGTACTCTCTCTCTCTCTCTCTCTCTCTCTGCGCTGCTAATCTCTGCTACCTGCTAGAGCCAACACTGCAGCTTCGCACCTGCTTACGATCGGGGGTCGTTGTACGTCACGCTAGCCACACGCAAACACACGCAGTCGCGCGCTCACGTCCGCACACGCATCCGCTCACCCGTGCCCTTCAGCAGAAGCTTGTTCCTCTCTCTGTTCCCAGACGGGGAGCTGTACTCTGGGACGTCAGCTGACTTCATGGGGCGGGACTTTGCCATATTCCGAACCCTTGGCAAGCACCATCCAATCAGGACGGAGCAGCATGACTCGCGCTGGCTAAACGGTGAGAGAGGCTAGAAGGGTTTTTCAGATGAAGAACCAGATTCCATTATCCAGCAACACACTGTGTAACAGGACAAGGATGGGGAGGGGGTTAAATGAAAGAAACACAGAGGCGTGACAGGAAACAAAAGCACATGATAAGCAAGGAATGTCACTGAAAATAAAGAAATGAATCCTTTCTTAAACATTTTCCAGAGAACAGGAGTGAAATAAGACACTGGACCGTTTCCAGGTCCCTGCTTACCAAACAAAGGTTTTAAACTTGACACCCCCTGCAGACAAAGGGAAAAAAGAAAGAAATACCAGTCTCATAATCAAATTATGTTTGTGTGTGGTTGTGTGTGTGTGTGCGTGTGTGTAGACCCGAGGTTTGTGAGCGTCCATCAGATCCCTGAAAGTGACAATCCTGAGGATGACAAGATCTATCTGTTCTTCCGAGAGAACGCCATGGATGGAGAACATGCTGGGAAGGCAACACATGCTCGCATCGGACAACTCTGCAAGGTACTCTCTCTCTCTCTCTCTCTCACACACACACACACACATAGAAGAGCACTCATACAGAAACAAATATTTAAAAAACCCCGCTCCAGTATTTCCTAAACACCTTGACGGGTGTCAGAATAGCCTTCATGAGGGGACCTTTTCATGCTCAGGCTATTTTTATACTGGGGATGGGGAGTGCGGTTTGTTGTATTTGGTACTCCCCCCACCCCCTCCCACTCATCCCCCCTCCCCTGCCGCCCTGAGAGAAACCTGAGAGATGGCTGAAATGTCACAGGAGCCTGAGAGAGACAGGCACAACAATAGCCCCACAGTCTGCTTAATGCCAGGCTCTGGCAGAGTCTGCCGTCTGCCCTGCCATCCTGCTCAAAGACCCCCACCAGGAGCTGGTCTGGAATCAGCTCCATCCACGCCAGAATCCAACCATGTTCCCTATGAGGGGACCACCCCAAAACTGATCTCAGATCAGGCCATGACCCCCCAGCCCGCCTCCCCTAGTCCTCTGTTCCTGCCTGATTCTCCAGTATGGGAGGAATCTGCTATTCTCAACGCGGAACAATTCGTCTATTATGCAGGATGCCATATAAATGTAGGCTGTGCATATTTGGCTGTGCGATTTGCCATCATAAATCACTTGAGGGCTGGATGTGTTTGTTTTGTGACTTCATTGAAGAAGTTCACACTGCAGGAACCAGCGTTCTGTCACCGGCTGAGAGAAAATAAACACACAAGTGCAGACACCAAACACAGGCAGGAGGATTAAAATGCCGACTCAGATATCTGTCAGCGATTCATCATATTGAGGTTGTGGAGTTAATCTTTAAGTACTTAGTGCCTCTGACTGTGTTGAATCCTTGTTTGGGCAGCGTGTGTCTAACTTGGCTGGTAAACCAACAATAAGTTAGTTCATTCATCCATCTTAAGCTTTTCTTGATTGCCCAATGTGGAATAATGTGTAGTTAAGGTGTGGGGTGTGGCTGGTGTTATATCCATGTGTGATCCACCTTCCAGAATGATCTAGGTGGTCACAGGAGCCTGGTGAACAAATGGACCACCTTCCTCAAAGCTCGGCTAGTCTGCTCCGTCCCCGGCCTCAACGGCATCGACACGCACTTCGACGAACTGCGTGAGTGTGCGACACGATCGGGATGACGTTCACGAGTGTACGGCGAGTGTGGATCATTTCTGGGCTCACGTCTTGTGATTGTCGTCCGCAGAGGATGTGTTCCTGATCAGCTCCAAGGATCCGAAGAACCCCATAGTGTACGCTGTGTTCACCACCTCCAGGTAGGAAACCGACACAGGGTCTGTTTGTGTTACTTATTCACGGCATACTTTGTGTAACTAACCTGATCTCTCTCTCTACCTCTGTCTTTCTCTCTCTCTGGCCCTCAGTAACATTTTTAAGGGTTCAGCAGTGTGCATGTACAACATGGCAGACATCAGGAGGGTGTTCCTGGGTCCCTATGCCCACAGAGATGGACCAAACTACCAGTGGGTGCCCTTCCAGGGGCGAGTCCCGTACCCACGCCCTGGCACGGTGAGGTCAAAGTGTATGTGTGTGTGTGCTATCCAAAAACACGTTGATTAACTACAAAGTATTTTAAATCCTCACGTTTGCATCCCCAGTGCCCTAGCAAGACTTTCGGAGGATTCGATTCCACAAAGGACCTCCCCGATGAGGTCATAACCTTCGCCAGAGGTCACCCTGCTATGTTCAACCCGGTGTACCCCATCAACCACCGACCGATCATAGTCAAAACAGATGTGGACTACCAGTTCACTCAGCTGGTGGTGGACAGGGTGGAGGCCGAGGATGGACAGTACGATGTCATGTTCATAGGCACAGGTAACACATGCGCTCACACACACACACACACACACACAGCACGCTCAAACGCCGCGTGTCTCTGCTCATCGCTGACCAACGTTGCCGTGGCGCAGATGCAGGGACGGTGCTGAAGGTGGTCTCCGTCCCCAGAGGGTCCTGGCATGACTTGGAGGAGGTCCTCCTGGAAGAGATGACGGTGTTCAGAGTAGGTACACGGCCAGCCTGCGTCTAACACGGCCCCCCTCCACGTGCCGACCAACCATTCACCATCACCCTGTTTTTCTTCCAGGAACCGACCGCGATAATGGCCATGGAGCTGTCCACAAAGCAGGTAAGTCAGCCTTTATGAATTCATCATAAAACAACGATGGGTGTGAAGATGTAACGCTTCCTGACAGGAACGATGTAGTATCATGCAGACACGCTGCACAGTCTCTGTGGTGTGGTGTTCTTTTTCCAAAGAGCTGAAAGTGATCATCGCTCATCAAGACAACTCTGTGAATATGTGATGAGAATGCTGTGTTCTACAGCCTCGGTGTGTTCTGCAGTCTGCCGGACGATGCCAGTCAGCTTCTGTTAGCATCAGCAGGTGCCCAGGATCACAGAGGCAGGAGGACAGAGAGAGGACACAGTCTCTTACCACTTAGGGTGTCACTTTTACATTTAATTGACTGCGCCCACACTTTCCAAGGACTTACATAGAAGTCGAGAAAGAAGGGGCAATAGAGAGAGAGAGAGAGAGAGAGAGAGAAATAGGGACAGAGAAAGAGAGACAGATCTTATCTTGAATTAAGTAAGACACTCTGTCTGACACACCTTGCCTGAGGGCCGTGACACTGAACAATGAAGCACTTGTTGGCAGATTGAGGCTACGCAGTTAAGAAATTAGGTTAACTGTTTTTCAAGACGGGCTGTCTGTGGTTGACAAAACAGGTGGCTCATTCTTGCAAAAGAAAGATTGCCAGCTTCCCTGCTAAACAACAGGCAAAAGTAATTACGTTTTTCCACACAGCTGTGATTAGGGGAATTGTTTTCGCTGGGGCAAAATAAACATCTTATCTGACGTCTGAAGATAATCTTTGCTTAGATTTTTTTTTCTTTCTTTCCACAGCAACAGTTGTACCTGGGATCGGCCATGGGAGTTTCCCAGATGCCACTGCACCGCTGTGAGGTGTATGGGAAGGCCTGCGCCGAATGCTGTCTGGCTAGAGATCCCTACTGTGCCTGGGATGGCACTGAGTGTTCCAGATACTTCCCCATGGCCAAGAGGTAACCACACTCACACACCCACACACTCAAGCACCCACGCACCCACGCACACGTGCACACGTACACACACATAGGCATCCATGCAGCTTGAAGACAGACATGCCTGTCTACACAGTAGTGTGTATTCTTCGGTTTCAAAGGGGGAATGTGATGGTGTGGATGGCGTTGAGTGGCAGAGCAAAAACAGGGCAAGACTCCGCAGCACATGTATCAAACAGCAAACTTGTTCAACGTATTGTCGAAAGCAAACAGTGTTTCCCATGGATGGGAACATAAGGAGGCTAGTTTGAGTGGAAGCAGGGATTAGAAATACATTAGTCTTTTTGTGCGTGTGCCAGAAAGCCCTGCAGGTAGAAGAGGTGCGTTTCTCCCAGCGTTGAAATACACCCTTCCATAAGTTAACTGTAAATGAGGACCAATATTAGAGCTGTCACTAATATTAGAGTTTTGTCTGGGTGAAAAAGAGGTGAAATACATGTATGTGTGTCTGTTCGTGTGGTGTGTGTGGGCATGCGCAATTATGCTGAAATCCTCGGCAGCCTCCCACTCGTGAACTTCCACTGGGATTATTGATTTGCATTTTAGCTGCTCCGTGTCAAGTTTCCTCGGCTAGCTGTGCTCGCCAATATCCAGAGAGCAGAAGATAGCCACCCTGCTAACCTGCCCAGTTGGAGAAATCTCACACCTCCAATTATCCACTCATCTCCTGTCTGTCTCTCAAACATGCAGCGACCGAGACAACAATACCTTCTATTCTCTATGTCCTGTTCTTCAACTTTCCAAATAAGTTGTTCATTCAGTCATTATTTACAGTGCATACCCCAACTGTTGTGCTGTGTTTGTATGTGTGTGTGCGCCGGAGAGACATGAGTGATTGATTAGGTTTCAATTCCTCTCTTCCACACACCCTGTAATTACAGTTAAACTGTGCTTTTTCTATGGGATTTATTGAGGTAGGTTAGTTTATCTGCTTGGCTCACACCACCAGTTGCAGATCCTAACCGCAGACCATTAACTCAATCTCTCTCCCTCCCTCTCTCTCTCCCTCTTTCTCTCTCTCTCTTTCACACACAGACACACAGAAACAAACACACTAGGTGACTCATACTTGTGTTTATGTTGCCTGTAGGAGAACGAGGAGGCAGGACATCAGGAACGGAGACCCTTTGACCCAGTGTTCAGACCTGCAGCACCACGGTACGGAGTGACCTCACGCACTTGGACGACAAAGCAATAGCGATGTTCCATTATTTTTTATATAAAAATCCACATAAAACACATACAAAAACGCATACAATAAACAGAACTTGGTTGTTTGGCTGTACTTTGAAGATGTTGTAAACCTTGTGCCTTACCCGCTCCAATTCTCAGTAAGAGAGAAAGGAGAAAAAAAAACATTATACTGTAAGTGTTTTATTTGTCTTTAATGTGTTGCTGGTGGTGTGTAGATTAGAGTGGGTCCGTTTTAAAGCTTTTAATTAACATCCCAGGATTCCTGGTTCCCTCCTCTCAGTGCCCGGCACTAAGCAGTTAGCGGTCTTTTGACTAAAAACAGGACTTCGATTGCAGCCAAACAGACTCTTTTCCCAGTTTAATTACATATTCGACTTATTTTAACGCCGCATGCTTGTGCTGCCGTCCGATGAAAACGCAACTGAGGGACGCAAACAAGCACATGCGCGCACAAACGCACCCACGCGCACCGTGAGCGCCCTATAACCGCCCACACAGCATATGCTACACGTTGATTTCTCATTTAGGATGGAGGAGGGATGGTGTTTGGGCCGAAGAGGGAGAGGATGTTGTTCTGCATCGCCTAGTTTCCACTGACAGCCAAAGCTGATAGCATTCCAGAGAGCACAGGGAAAAAGCATGTATGAGGGATGGGAGGAAGGCAGATATCTCTGCTCTACTCTGACACGTTGAACGTGCTTGTGACCCGATTGGAATAACGCTGCAAACTGGATTCACACTGTAGGAACACACCTGGACTTGATTGAAAGGCTCCCACCCTGTTTAAACCCAGGATTCTGTTTCAGTCCATTTCCTCTACAAAGCGGCATGAGTCTTGCAGAAGGAAGGCTTATAGATTGAGTCTGTGTTGCTGGAAAGGGGATGGAGAGCCTAATGTGAAACACAGGCAGGAGACACACGGGGAGGAACCCCAAGTTTGACCAAACACGCACAGCCTGATAGGAAGAGATCGAGCTGATTTGGATCAGTCAGACAGAGTCATTAGGTGTTAAGACACATGTTGATGTCTGTATTAAACAGTTCACAAGAAGCACAACAATATTGTGATGATGCCGGTGCTAATTTGTCTCCTTGACATCCTGAGACACACTGAATTCATGTTTTTCATGTTGTGGTTGTGATGTGTGTTTCTTCAGACGACCTCAACGGTCAAACCACCCTGAAGGATAAGAGGGTGTATGGGGTGGAGAACAGCAGCACGTTTCTGGAATGCACTCCCAAATCTCAGAGAGCTCTTACTTACTGGCAGTACCAACAACCCAACGACGACCGCAAACAAGAGGTGAGCTGCCTCCCGCTGTCCTCTCACCATGTCCACAACCAAGGTTAAAAAGGAGTCTCTTAACGTTACAGTGGCTAAGATGGTGGAGGTGTCTCAGGTAACGGCGGTTGTCATTGTCTCCTCTGCGTTGTAGATCAAAGCCGGGGAGCGTTTCATTCGTACGGAGCAAGGCCTTCTGATCCGAACCCTGACCAAGCAGGATTCCGGAACCTTCCTCTGTCAGGCGGTGGAGCACGGCTTCATGCAGACCCTCCTCAAAGTCACCCTGGAGGTCATCGACACAGAGCGCCTGGACGAGCTGCTCCACCGTGACGAAGAGCCCGCCGCCCTCTCCCCACCTGTCCACGACCTGCCCCCGGTGCGAGAATCGCCCAACCAGAAGGTGTGGTACAGAGACTTCCTGTCCCTGGTCAACCAGCCCACCACGAACAGCGTGGATGAGTTCTGTGAGCAGGTGTGGAAGCGGGAGAGGAAACACAGGAGGCAGAAGGCCAACCTCGCCCAGCAGGTCCAGCATCACCATCAACAGCAGCAGCAGCAGCAGCAGAAGGGGCTCGTGCATGCTCAAAGCCACGTGCACGCCCACGGGCTGGCCGCCAAGTGGAAACATCTGCAGGAGAGGCAGAAAGGACGCAACCGCAGGACCCACGAACTGGAGAGAGCCCCTCGCAGTGTCTGACCTCCACGTCCGACCCCGAACATCTTCAACCCGATCCCCGTGTCTGTGTCCTCATCACCCCCCCCCACCCCCACACCCCCCTCCCCCACCTCTCCCACATACTGAGACATAGACTCCTTCCTTCCACACAGACGACTGAATACAGGAAGCTCAACTGGAAACAAAGGCAGCATCCCTCTGGTCGGTATGTTGTGCGTGTGCGTGGGCACCGTGTTTACAGTGAGCCGCTCAGAAGGAAGCCCAGAGACAAGATGTTCTACAGGACTGTTATCTCAGCTGGCCTGCCTGGTTTCTTCCCCAATGACCAACAGCTTCAGCCATCAAGGCCCCTCACCATACAACCCTCCTGAAAATACTTACCAACAGCCCTGCCTAGATAGCTAGGTTTCATCCAGTAATAAGGTTAATTATGTCCCTTTTCCAACCAGATTCTAATACCTAAAATGTTCTAGACGGATCTTAGGAAACAAGGGATGATAGTGTTTTAGAATCGCTCAAGGAGCGGGAACAGACCTACAGACGTAACATAAAGACAATACATCTTCACAGCTAGGTTACAAGCACAAAGGTTTGATGTTGTGTGAATAAAGTGTTTAGGATTCTAAGGACTGAGGTGAATGCCCAAGCACTGCAAGGAATGTCCCTGTCGCTACTACTTGTCAGCTACGATCTTGTTCTAAGTTATGTACTGTGTAAATAATAGCTTTGTTACCTCCTTGTACTAAAGGGAATGGTCTCTAGAATTCTTGTTACTTTCTGTTTCTAGCCCCATAAACAAATGTATTTAAGAAAAAGTTATTACTTGTTTTGGATTCAAAAGCAGTCAATAAGACAAGTGACATTGTGTAACAGTAATGGTGTTTAAGTGTATAGTTGAGCTCTTCCAACACAGATGTTTAGTATTTTATTTTTATGCTTGTATTCTGTTATTCCATTCAAGTCCTAGTATTCAATAATCCAATGATTATGCTATAACTTGCCACCGGTTTTTGTTACATGGTTTTACAATTACAATCTTACCGCTATTCATCCAAGTCATTATCTATCTACCAAGTTTATATTGATTATGCAATTTACATACAACAATGTGTTTATATTTATTGAAGCATATGTCCATTGTGAAAATAATGTGACATGTATAGATAAATTGCCTTTTTCATCACTATCCATTGTAACTTTAACTTGTGAATTTTAATTAACATTTTGTTTCACGTAATGCCATCACATTGACCAACAGGAGAAAACACACAGAACATCCTTTCCCTCTCTAGACAAGGGTATTCTGCATACCGTCAACAGCAAGCAATGAACGTATTCACTGTCAGATAGGAGTCAAACCTAAGTAAATACAGAGCAGTTGCGTCATAATCATGGGTATTGACCCATGGGTATTGACAAGGGTATTGACTAGGAGATGTTACTTTGAGAAAAACCTAGATATTAAAAAAATATTTTCAGGGGTAGATGTTGCTGCCCCATTTTACAGAGTTCTTGTTGGAAAAGTAGCTGTAAACAGTATAGGTAGGTAAGATCCCTGGAGGCAGACACTTGGTTAACCTTCTGTTCCAGAAGCTTTCCTGATCTCTTTGAGAGAAACCTCCAGCTAGTGCAGCGCATGGCGCGGACAAACTGACAAAAGGTCGCACGAATACACACATCGACGCAAAAAAAGCTGGAATGTAGCTGCAAAGGTGCTGTAAATAACATGAAGAAGAACGACCGTGATTCTGAAGTACCACAGTGTGTCTGAATTGCATGTGGATGCCATCTTCGTGTACATGTTTTTTGCTGTGACGGTGATCTCTCGTCTAAAACAGTTGTTTGTGGGTCCTCTGCTGTTCACTTTACAGACAGCACATGCTGACCGGTTCAATGGTGTAAATACTGTCAAGTGTGTAAAGACTCTCGCGTGCATAATGGACTAAACACACCAAAACTAGTACCATGGTGTGCTTAACTGGCCTCCAGGAGATTCCTCATTGGTCTATACTGTCCCCTCTGGATCCAGCCAATCACACGGACCCGTTTTGATCCCTGACCAGGGAACAGGACTCTGAACATGACAAAACAGTTGAATTTGAGTGAAATCTAACAATGCAACCGTATAGAACCAGGCAAAATGTTTGAGCACAGGGGATTGGAGGTGGAGTCACTTGGGGAGGCTATAGGTCGGTTGGTAAGGGACTTGAACTAGAGACCCTGCAGTGTGGGAATAGTCTCTCCAGTTCCTTGAGATGTCAATGAGGGAGTTAAGTGCTGCTGCTGCTGCTGTAAAGACTGGCATGATGATATTATTCTACTGTTCTAATAAATGTCCCTTCATTAAGTCATTGGCTCACGTCTGTTGCAATTCTTTTCCTGGTTTCATTTTGGGGGCAATCTGAAGTTGGATTTGAGGCGTTTCATTGTCATAATGTCTTACTGACAAACAGGAGAGAACATCCATAACATTATTTTCCTCTCTCGATTGGTCGTAGTAACAAATCACCGTAAATCGAATGATCGAACAACACTGAGAAAAGAATGTCTTCATGACGCATATTCAACTGACTTGCTCCTGCCATGGGCGTCGTTAGCCCTGTTTTAGGGGGGGCTTCAGCCCCCCTAAATAATTATGGGGATTATCATCGGGCCGCCGAAGAAAAACGATAATTAATAACAATATTTTATTTCGAAAATTACCGGATGCTCTCGGTTAAATGTCGGTCACTTGAGCGTCAAAAATGTAACCCACAAGTTCGAAAAACTAGTAAAAAAACTGACGTCTTTGGGAATCGCTGGCTAGCTCGCATCGGACTACAGTGCGACTACCCCCCCCCCCGTCGACAGAAAATGCCAGGGGCTAAGCCCCCCCTTTCTTTCAATCCTAGAAACGTCCCTGGCTCCTGCCCTGTCGTGACGTGTTTTTCTTTAAACAGAGCAGATCAGAATGGTGTGCTACCTCCATCTGGTGGCCGGTGTGAAATGGCATGATCATTTATTTTCTGGGTGGAAAACAAAGACACGTGATCCGTGCATTAAACATACAGTACAAGAACAATTCGAACCCTAGACACTGTCAGCATTTGGGCATGGCCTCTGATGTGGGTTTTTGCCACACCATCCTGTGTTGCAGCGATGCAGCCTTCCACACAGCAGACAGCCAGCCTGGTCGGACCAGAGGAGCTGGAGCAGAGGTCAGAGGTCAGTGGATGAGTCAGCCGGGTGTTCACCCTGACCTGCAGCGTTGACTCTGGTCCACCTGGGAACGCCTGCAAGCTTTTCTCTCGGCTACCTCGCACGCTTCAGACGACTCATTATGGGTGTATTTTCGCTGAACGTTCTCCTCGGGGGAAGGGAGAACACACACGTGAACGCCCGTGGACAGGGAGAGGGAGCGGGGAACAAGCATGCCTCCGAGAGCGCGTGTCAATAGAGATGTGATAGATATATGACTGTGACTGCGGAAAGCTGGGCGAGTGTGTTTTTAGGTGCTCTCTTGACAACACTTGAACTGAGCCCACGTTGCCATGGGAAATGTCTGTGTGTGTGTGTGTGTGTGTTTGTGTGCATGCACAACCCTCCATCCCCAGTCTAGCGTTGACATTTTAAAAACAACACTTGCAAGATAAACCTCCATTTCGCTCCTGTTTCTGTGCAGACGTGTTGATACAGTAGCTTGCTTTCAGTCAAGTGCAGGTTGATACGGTGTTGTTCCTTGACATAACTGGCATGCCTTTACCCAGAGAGCGTGACTGCCCCCCGGTGGCTGAGAAGACCTGAGTCACCATGGTTCATTTGACGCAACGCAAGTCTGAAGCAAAATCAGAGTTTTCCCATTCCGCTGTGCCAGAAGGCATGGATGAGGGAACAGGACCGCCCTGACACTCGCACAAAGGACCGATACAGTCAATGGAAAAGCTAACACATGGCAGAGAAAGCTTGATAAATGCTCGTGTTTCAGGTCGAAAACTCTCTGAAACTGGGATCATGATGAGGGAACATGTTAAGAACAGAGACATGCGCAACCTATCAGAATTCCCTGTGTTTTTTATTAAAAAAACAACAGTAACAGTGGCCGGCTGAGACTTTCTCTACACAGCTTGACTCACTGTTGCGTAACTATAGACTGCTTCAGCATGATCAGGAGGAGAGGCCCTGGGCTGGAGTCATCTGGGAAGCAGCTGAGCGAAGAGTATGCTACCATAGGACACACACACGCACACACACACACCTATACACACACAAACCTTGTGATGCCTTCTTCTGTTCCACTGCCATCCAGCAGCTGAGGGAGCGTCTGATGAGGGTCGTCCCTCTCAGTGGAAGGTTTAGGCAAGGTGAAACGGAGCGGAGATACCGTCGTTTATCACAGACAGCCCTGAGATACCTTCGCCCGCTCAACCATGGTGGACTGCTGGACGGGGATGAGTAAGACACACACGCACGCACGCAAACACAAACACACACACAGCTGTCTTGTTTGGGCGTCACAGCTAAATGCACCAGGTGTGTTCTTCTAACGGGTCGCTGCCATATTCCTAATGAAAAAGTCAACTGAGCACCATCGTTTTTGGTTTGTTGACAACGTGCTGACCCCCGGGGCCCTCATCAACATTCCCACAGCTTTGGTGGGTCACCCCATGAACATGGCAGCCCCTGGCTTGGCTCACATATTTCACACATAACAGGTCCTCCTCCGTGACCCGGGAGGTCTATAGAAGTGTCCCAGGGACGGGGAGAGGTCTTCAGGCCTCCACAGTTACACCCTCTGGGCCACTGCAAGTCAGACATCCACCCAACTGGAGGGTGACGCTTACTCAACTGGAGAACGACCTCTGACCCCATTCATCACATCAGCAAGGTGATAAAACACGTTCTGCCGCAAACCTCAAACCTGCACTCTCCAGCTCGTGGTGGATGTTCCAGAATACATATTGCATACTGAGGTAATGATCCTCTCAGTTCCGCACTGCAGAACCGCATCAAAGATCTAAGTAGGGTCCTGACAGTGGCCTTTATATCATCACTGAGTCAATAGTGAGGGAGGCTGAAGTGATTTTATAGCAAATGTAATCATGCAGGCTGGGGATATTGTGGATCGCGGTTTGAGGGATGCCTTTGCAGTCTGGTCAGGTTAGGTCTTCCTTTGAGCCGGCTGGGAGTTAACATGCACAGGCACATCCCCTGGCCTGGGGTAGGAGAGATGACAGAGGCTCTGACAGTTGGCTGTAACGCTGCTGCCTGGTGGGTTGGAGTGCTGAAGGGTTGGCTGTTACACTGCTCTGTGACTTCCCTTATCTCTCATTCTCAAATGCTCTGCTTTCCATCTGTGTCATCTCTCTGACCTGGTGTAGCTCTCTTCTTCCCCATCCCCCACCTCCCCATGCTCTCTCTCTCCCTCTCTTTCTCTATCGCTCTCTCTCTCTCTCGTCTCTGTCTTCTCTGGTTTATTTCTGTTCATATCTCACACGCCAGTCCAATTAGTCATTTCCCAATGACTGAAGATCAACTTCTTTCTTTCAAGAAATGAAATGTAGGAAGGTATGAAAAACAGTGTTACCGATCCTGAAGTCCACCCTCCTCAGTGTGTGTAGGGTTGTTTAGGGTGGTTCAGCTCTACTGCTAACAAGTCTGACTGACTGACTGACTGACTGGAGGAAATTATACTGTTTGACACGGCTTATCACCCACTCCTGACCCATCTCCTGTAAATAGCCAGCCACATCCATAAATACCCTCCACTAGGAAGGAAACAACACTAGGAATGGTTACAGCCTGCTGCGGTGGTTCTTCCTGCTCTGCTTTTACGGTTCTCTGAAAATCCTGTGAGGTGGACGTATAAACAGACGGGGAGCTGCGTAATGTCAGGATCTTGGCAGGCCACAATTGCTTTTGGCCACTAGTGGCTGTGAAGTATTTATCGACCAGAGAATGGCTTGCACTCGGATGTTCTGATTGGCAGGGGGAAGCGTGGGGACGCGGGCGCTTGTTGAAAGTGTGTGCCAGGTGGGAGGCTGCATGTTGTTCAGGTTGCTAGCGTCACACATGGACTCACCTCTCCCTGGGACAACACGCTTGCCCCATAACACCGACGTGGACCACATGTGTGATGGAGAGAGACAGAGGAAGGAGAAGAAAGAGAGAGAGACAGGGAGGATACACTAGAGGGAAGAGCTGATGAAGGAGGGGGATACCACTGGGATTTCTTTGGGGGGGTTGTGGGGGGTGAAGGAGAAGTAGGGCACATACTCTGAGGTGCGAGGGAGGGAGTGTGGGCCTTTCAACCGGAGGTCAAAGGTCAATTTTGAAGAGAGCAGACAGGCAACAGATCTGCCGTGCGGCTGAGCAGTTTTCTGGCAGCTCTCCTTACTAATCTGGGACTAATTGCTGGGGGTTTTCCTCAATTTGGGCTTGGCTTTCTGCTTATTGAAGAGCTTACAAGGTTTTGGTATCAACCAGAGGATTTAATGCAACTGTGTCAAGCTGTGCACAAATCCAATTCAAGTCCAAATCAGGGTATTAGGAAGACGTTTTGCTTAGTAAATACAGTCAAAATTTCTCTAATAGCAAATGAGAATTCCTTCCTTCATTGAAACTGTCTTGAGTCATTCCACCACCAGCGGCTGAAACACAAGTGCTACTCCTCAGTACTTCAGAACAGACTTAGAAGAGTTGAGTAACAACATTGTCAAGCGCTCAATCTGGAACTAGTTAAAAATGGGTGACAATCAACCAAACTATGTTTTACATTGGAGAATTGTTAGACAATTGTTATGGTGGGAAATGGTTTATGACAATGTCTTGCCATAAACAACTTCTTTAATTGAATCTGACCAAACCCAACTTTTTACCAGAGTTTTAGTCCCGGGGCCAGACAGAATGTTTTGATGTTGGGTGTTATTCCTACAAACCTTCTGGTCTTCATCCGTCCACTAATTATAAGTCTGAACCAAAGAAACAACAATGACTGAAGTTCTAAAGTAGCACAAGTGGGTAAAAATCTCAGAAAGCATTTGTCTGTTTCACCTGACTTTACGTCTGGCAGTTCATTTGAAAACAAAGGGCTTTGATGTAGGGACATCTGGATAACTCATTTGGGTTACATATGTGTGACAAGTCCTTATTGTCACCAGGTGGGTTCTGGGTACAGTAGTTATCCAGACTCTCCCCCAGGAAAAGGACTCAAATGTGTTTGATGGTTGCTGCAGGGTTGCCCTGGAGCCCCACCATGCTGGCTCCATGTTCAGGCCAGGATGGGAGACACCTGGCCAGACAAGAGATGGGTGATGAGAGGGAGCATCAATTAGATTTGTGGAAGTGGGGGAGAGTCCGTCCGTCTGTCCCGCTGACAAAGACTCCAAACCATAGCTCACAGGGACTGCACAACTGTACCCCAGGGCATTGGAACATGGCGACCGGTCCGTGCTTCAAAGCATTTGGCTTCGATTAGGACAATTCCAGTTTCGATGGTTTCTTTTTTTTTCATAGTCTTTGCGGGTGTTTATTTGCAGTTCTGTGAAGCAATTAATGTCAGCTGAAAAGTAACTTCTGGATTTCATAAGTCACAGACAATCAGCCGACTATTTGGTTTACAGCGACGCTTACAGCCTCGCTGCCACTTCAAAGACTGTGGAGGAGAAGAGAGACTGATAGAAAGTTCCAGAACGTTTCCCCTGTAGCCGAGCACATGGTGGGCCTGCCCAGGAACAGGATGGGAAGAATCTGATTCAATTTTAAAAGCCCCCATTTAGAACACAAACCACACACACACACACACACGCTGCGGGCACTCCTCAACATGCACACAAGACACATTCCACAGCATTCCTATTCATTTTCATTTACTTAGGCCCTGCTGCACATTCTTATTAGAGAATGCAGATCCATGGGATTACAAGCCAACCGTCTCCACCGAGGGCTGCGGTCCAAAGGCACACCAGCCCACCAAGTGACACACAGGGGCCACCCCCCCCCCCCCCCCCCCCCCCCCCCCGACTGGCAGGATCATAAAGACACCTCAGGAGACAAACATCCACATCCTCTTCCTGCACCACTATAAAACATGGTGGGTCTGGTTTTTCGATCCCACCAATCCGCTCGGCTTCTACACCCTTCGACCTCAGCATTCCGTACATAAATAAACGCGTGTCACCGTGTCCCGCATGATGGATGACAACGCACCGAGGAGAGGACGATCGCTGCCACTTATCCTTGCTTCCTTTGATGTGCGGCGCATCCGCAAGCGTGCGCCCGCAAACGCACGTCCGGTTGTCCCAAGAGAGGCGCACCTGCGTGGGACAGAGGTCTCCGTGATGGATGCGAATCCCGGGCCGAGTCTGGACGGTCACTTCCACATCTCGCTCCAGAGGCATGGAAGCCATTCCTCCTCTGCAGTGACTGTGACTGTGTTGGACCTGGTAAAGCCTGGCTTTCCCATTACCCCCCCCCCCCCGCCACACACACACCCGCTGCCGCCCAGAGAAGCACAGGCAGGAAGGACCACAGCAACGACAGGGTGTATAGAGACTGCGCGGCCCCTCACAGGGATGACGTCTGAACGGGGGGGGGGGCGATGCGCTGGTGCGCTGGTGCGCTGGCTGACGTTACCAAACAGCCCACACTCCTCACTGGCTCTCTGCTCGGTTGAAGGTAGAGAACGCTGTGACAGGACGTGCGTGTGGGTGTTTGTGACAACACACCTGGTATCTATGTGAGTCTGGGTCTGCCTCTTATATCCCTGCCTCTTATATCCCTCCCTCTTATATCCCTGCCTCTTATATCCCTGCCTCTTATATCCCTGCCTCTTATATCCCTGCCTCTTATATCCCTGCCTCTCACTGAGGGCTGCTGGAGGAAGACTCATGTAAAACAGCATGAAAAAAACTTGTTAGACTGAGTGCTGAATAAAGCACCAGAGAGAGCGAGAGTATGAATCAATACAATACATGAATTAAGACAATGCATTTAGGCAAGGCAACCAACAAGGGGGATTTGAACCTGCAACCTCCTGATCTGCAGCCGAACAATCCACCTGAAGCTACACCTAATCCCTACTCTTGGGTAAAGTAATTGGCTTAATCTAGTTATGATAATGCAAACATGCAGCTGATTCGATTAAGTGACTTCAACGTATATCTGCACTGCAGACGTGTGCGTTCACGCGTTCCGTCTGTGAATCCTTCCTGGATGGGATCCGACGCTGCACCCATATGACAGCCACCTGTGTAAACTGGCTCTCTCCCCCCCTGGCCTTGGGGGAGAGGAGAGGGGGGAGACCTGGACACTGCCTCTCTGCTTCTGGTTCTAGGAGGGGGGGGGGGGGGGGCGCAGGGCAAAGGCCTTCCCTGCCTGACCTCACTCTGCTCACGGAGCTCAGCATGGGATCCAGCCGCGCACGCTCACGCAGGTATGTGTACGTGTGTGTGTGTTTGTGTGTGTTTGCGCTGTTCGACAGGGACGGATATTGACACAGCGTTCCCATGAATGAAAAATATTTTCTCTTGTTTCACGAGCGCTTGAAAGCCAGACTAGTAAGCTTTGGGACATGGCATAGTAAAACAAACTGGAGACATCAACACTCCATCAAACAACGTTTGCACTCCCAGACTTCCTACGAGACTCAGTCAGTATTAGGGGAAGGGATACCTATGAAGAGCTCTTTGTAACACGCCTGGCCACTAAAGGTGAAATATTTACAGATGAATACGGCCCACTTAGACCTTTCACAATAGTGTACATATTTCAAGTTTTCAGATATTTCAACCCCCCACATTACTTCTACATCTTTTTCTGATTGATTCCAGCAAAGTGAAAGAATGTTTGGATTTCCAAAAAACCAAGGGCACTTATTGTGCTTGTTAGTGTTCCAAGTATGTCAGTCTCGATAGAAATCTCACGGCTACATGTATTCTAACTGGGGGAGAGCGTGTAATGTTGTACAAGACTGCTGTGATGACATCGCTTCTGTGTGTGTGTGCTTAGCGCGTACGTGGGTGTTTGTGTGTGCGTGTAGCAGGTGAATGGGCCTGGCACAGGCTAGCAGTCTCCAACATCGCTAATGGACTCACCGCAGCCTTGAAGACGTCTCATAAAGCAACAGAGGAAGTAAGGAGGCAGGGCGGTGGAGGAGCGGGAGGGATGGGTGGAAGAGGAGCGTGCTGTAGGGAGGTTCAGAGACAGAAAGGTGATGGATGGCTGCTATTAGACCGAGAGAGAAAGAGAGAAGCTTCATCCGTCAGGGATGAGATGGAGGGACTGGGTGAAGAGTTGGGATAGATGGCGTGGAGAAGGGAGGTTGCGTCCAACCCTCTGTACATTAGCCTCCCTCACCGCCGATATAAATCTGAAACATCAGACCTCAGACACATCCCCGGTGATATCGTATGTCGCACCACACTGGTTAGCACCAAAAACCTTATTTACAGCGACAGTTACGAACATTTGTTTCCTGCTATCAACAACAGATGACGGTCTATAATTAAAGCATGGTTGACATAACATGGATGGTGTGTGTAATGCGACCTGTCCACACACAGTGCCCCTCTGTCACTAGAAGGGAACAGGTGCAGCGTGGGAGTTGGAGTCATTAGATCCCAGGAGGAGGCAGCTGCCACGATAGGCCACAATTATTTCTCCTCGATTCAAACATCCCGACACTTCCAAATGTCAGCCGTCTCTACTCTGTCACTCTATCTCTCCTTTAGTCTCTCCATCTCTCACTGAATCATGAATCATTCATTGACGCAAGGAATCATACAGTATCAACTTACACACAGGTTGAGGTAATTTCATTAGTTGCCAAGACTTTGCATCAATGAGAAGATGAACGCTATAAAATGCAGAAGGTTTTATGTGTCGTGTCTCATTAGGTTACATATAGTTTAAGACGGAACACAATAATACCGTAATCCTAAAGCTTGGACTAAAAATATTCCCTTTAATGGGCTGGTCGTCATAGTCCTTTAACCCAAGAGAGAAAGAGAGGGAGAAAGTGAGAGAGACTGACAGAGAGAGAGAGAGAGAGAGAGAGAAGGGAGGGGGACAGATGTATTACTTTGGGGTTGAAAAGAGGCCGACTGATTTGCTCCAGTAACTGATAGCCTATGGGAGCTGTCTTTGGGCTTTGGGGAGATACACTAATTAATCCAATCCGGAATATTTCTCACTGTAAGTGTGGTGTGTTTGTGCGTGTGTGTGTGTGCCTGTATTCATACATACTAGGTAATCAGATCACGAGAATCAAAGGAATGTTGGAGGATATAGAGAGATCTAAGAAGAGCAGCATGGAAAGAAATAGATGCTGCCACCAAAGATGTAACAGATTTCCCATCAACTGCAGCTACTATACACAATGCCGACGGCATGTCCCCAGTTTGAAAAACAACCACACACACACAGCCTAAGGAAAGAAAAAAGTGCAATTAAAGGAACAGCTACAGAAAAGGACACCATAATGACAGGGCTTCAGCCAAAGAAAGGAGGATGAAGAGAGAGATAACGACAGACAGACAGACAGACAGAGAGATGAAAGGCACAAAGAGGAGGGAGACATCACAAAGACAGAATAGCAATTGTCAAAATGATGATGATGATGACGACAATAATAACAGTAATGATGGGCCAGTAACAATACCAATTTTAGGACATTGAACATAAACTGAAGAGAATGAGGACAGGAAGCGTGTACCTGAGGAAGCCTTGCCTGTGGTCCATGTTCCCTTAACGCTGAGGAGGGAGGAGAGGGCCAGAAAGAAAGATGGAGGTGGAGAGAAGAGAGGACGGGGTGGGGTGGATCGAGTTGGGGGGTGGGGGGGGGGGGTGGTGTTGCGCTGCAGAGTGGCGCGTAGAGAGGCAGTATTTCTCCGAGCGGAGCGGGGGAGAGTCTCCCACTGAGCCAGAGACATACTGAACACAACTCCCCAGCTGTCAGAAAGAGAGAGCGAGATACAGAAAGAGAGAGAGAGAGAGAGAGAGAGAGAGAGGGAGAGAGAGAGAGAGGAAACAGAGGGGCAGATAGAGAGAGGGGGAGAGAGAGAAAATAGTGAGCGAGAGAAAGAGAGGGGAAAAGATTGGCAGATAGATAGAGAGAGAGAAAGAGAGATTGGAGGTAGTGAGAGAGGGAGAGACTGGAGGGAGAGAGAGAGAGAGACTGGAGGAGTGAGAGAGATGAAGAAAAACTGAGTAGGAGAGAGACAGGCAACAAACAAGAAATAGATAAAAAGGAGAAAGAGAGAGAAGGAGAAAGACAGATAGGCAGGGACATAGACAAGGGAAAAGGTCAAGAAGAAGAGAAAAAGAAGGAATTAGAAAGAGAGAAGGGAGAGAGAAAAAGAGAGACCTTCCTTTCAATACCCAGGGTTGGGAGCAGGCAAATTACAGTCCACCAGACTAATGCACACACCCCACACATCACACATACTCAACAGAAGACGCACACATATCTCTGGCATGTGCTGAAGCCTGGTGCTTGTGCAGTGGGAACAGCAGTAATCCGTTAGTGTGACTCACTGAGGTTTGGCTCTTCGCTGCTTGCCTGTTCAGAGACTCACAAGAAGACCCACCCAGAGGACAGACCAGGCGCCCGGCACGAGGCCTGCCCACTCCCCCTTGCTTCTCCTGGGCGTCTTTCCAGAAAGGGACGGGCTCTGCTGGAACCCTGGAGGAGTTTTGCCTGGAGACGCAGCAACCCTGCCAGCCAAGAGGAAGGATCTAGCAGCAGCTCTGTGTATCAATAACCTGCTGTGACTCCTGGAACAACGATCAGGCGGGAGGGACAGCCGACACCCCAGTCCGAGGACGGACACGCCGACAAACGGAAGGACGCAGAGACGGACAGCCAGGGAGCAGTGGTGGGCATGCAGGCGTGACTGCAACAGCTGGACTCACTCCCTCTCTTTCTCTCGCTCTCTTTCTGTCTGTGTGACTACAGAGTCCTGCGCTGCCACATCAACACTGGACTGACACCTTACTGAGTCGAGGGATCCTTCCTGTGTCAGAGGGAGGGTGGGAGGCAGAGCCAAGATTCCTGTTCAGGCTGGTGGGCAGCGGGTGGAACACATCTGATTCAACATTTGCCGGGGCTGGAACTGTTTAGATTAAACAGATATTTTCTTCTCACCTCCTTTGGACGTTTACGGTGCTGCTTTCTGGATGGACTCAGTCTCGACCCCCTGACTGGTTGTGGTGTGACAGTTGCAGATCGTGTGTGTGTGTGTGTCAGAATGGCGGGGTGTAAGAGGAGTGTGTTTTGGACTCTGGTGCTACTTCACATCCTCCAGAGCCCGGTGCAAACCTCCCCGAGCATCTTTCCCAGGATACGACTCTCCCACAAAGGTAGGCATCGCACGGCGTGAGTGTGCGAGAGTACGCTTGTGTGTGTGTGTGTGTTTATCTCAGTTGCAATGGATGTTTGCCAAACCAATACGGCAGACAATCATGCCACAGAACTACTGCAGTCATGCGGTGATTGAAACTCCCTAAGAAAGGTGCAGTTTCTAAGCGGACGAGGCAGGATGGTTTTACAGGGTCTTCACATACAGAACTCCTGTTCAGCTCCTCGCTGTTAAAACTAGTCGACGCACGCTGTTCAGAGGGTAACATTCTTCTTATCGGCTATTCCCTGCTAGACTGAGGATCAGACGGGTGTAAGACCTCAGACTTGTACAGTACGTGTACTCGTAATTCTGTCCGACCTTCTGGCTAACGCATGAATGTTCACAGAAACTAGACAAAACCGTTCAAGTGAATGCGGGTTTTGCCCTCTTCAGAAAGGCAAAGGCGAGATAGATCGTAGGGTAAGATCATGACCATAAACCGTGAAACCTACCGTTTGACACTTCTCTCTGGCTTTGTCTACGACTGTAAGCAGATGATTATCGTGCCTGCTTCCTCCAGAGGGCTAGATAGTTGTCTACATGTACAGTACCTTGCTGTGAGAGGGTCTAGTGGAGGGATCCCCCTGGGATAATGGTGAACACTCAGTGGTGTCCTTCATGTTGGTCACTATGAAAGCTTGTTTTCCCCAACAGGCCATGGTGGCTGAGAATCCACAATGTGGCTTTCTCTGGCCCGGTAGTGGTTTGTTGAAAGATGAGCAGACAGATGGGGGTATGTGTGTGTGTGGGTGTATATGTGTGTGTGTGTACGTGTGTGTGGGTGGGTGCGATTGAGTGTGTCAACGTCTGAGGAAATGATGAGGGTTCCATCTTTGTAGATAACAATTCCCAAGTTGATAGTAAACAAGGCATTTAGTTGCAGTGTCTTTGATCCCAACAACAACAGTAACAGTTATAATTCCACATGAATGTGTCAGTAGGGCTAGAATGCACGTGTGGAATTTCCATGTTCAATAAATCCTAAACATGTCAGGAGAGGTGAGTAGCGACCAACATACAACTTCTGAGGCTTTCAGCAAAAGCAGTTACGGTGGATCCCAATTAGTAATGATAATTCATTTTGAAGCTTAATAAGTAACAATATTCCAGTTAGAGATCAAAGAAATACAAGACAAAGTTAATACACTGTGTACAGACACTACTATATATACTGTATACCCAAGAGGGAGAGAAAGAGAGAGAGATACGGAGAGAGATACCCAGGGAGGGGAAGAGAAAAACACAAAACAGAAGGATAGATACAGATGGACCAATGAGAGCAGAGGAATCAGAAGCAGAATCAGGTTTAATCGCTATGCAAGATTAACAAACATAGAATTCACTGTGACAGAGAAGAGCAACATAGAACATATATATGAGTTAAAATAAACACGTACAAAGTGAAAAGTGGGCACTAGATGTATGGGGGTGGGGATATAACTTTAATGAGTTAGTGCAAGAAGGATGGGTATATATAGTACGGGGGGGGGGGGGGGGGTGTATATACGCAGTAGTGCAAACAGTGGTGCCATCAAATCTCTTGTTGGATGGGAGTATTGACAGAACCTCAAGATGGGTGTCGAACAGTGCTGACAGGTTCGCTCATAAACGCCACTTCAACAGAGACTAACAACCAACCACTTTCTAATAGTCATTAGCTGCCCGGGGCCAGAAGTGTTTCAGTGACTGCCTCTCCCAAACTCCCCCCACCTATATCTCTCTTTCTCTCTCTTTCTCCCTCTCTCTGTGTCTCTGTCTCTCTGTCTCTCTCTCTCTCTCTCCACCTTTCCTTTCCTTTCCATCTCTCTCTTGTCTTACATGTCCTGGCTGGCACAGTCTGTGTTGGATCCTATCATTATGGAATGAAAAACATTTGTGCTGTTATACATACTCTTACTGTTATACGCTCTCGCTCTCTATCACTCACACACCCTCACACGCAGATGCACACGCACACACGCCATATAGCCTCTCCTGCGGAGTCCGTGGAGGCTGCTCAGGGAGACCGAGGGGGAGGTAGTTTTAGAGGTTCACCCCCAGGACTATGAAAACACTCCAGCCGGTATGAAAACAGATAGGGTGGAAGAGGCCGTTATAATTTAATCTATCTGGATTGATTCCACTGTTCGGGGAGGAATGCGATCACAATAATAGTGCGATTGAAGCATCTGGGGCCCACTTTCGCCGTAGCAACCCCAGCCCTGCTGGGGAATCGATACAGACTGACCTTTAGATCCGTGGAGTTCTATTCCGATGAAGCCTTTTCCAGGTTTGACTAGGAAGGGGTGGGGGGGGGGGTGGGGGGGGGTGGACTGCCGTGTCAGAGATTCCAGACCGGTCTCTGATTTTAATTATTCATGCGGTTCTCTGCTCTCATCTCCTCGTCTCTTCTTCTCCTTTCGCTTTGTCTTACCTCAGGGAGATCTGAGCAAAAAATAATAGACGGGATAGTTTTGACCTCTGCGCTGTCATTTTAGTAGGATAGAACAACCTCATACTGCGGAACTGATTATGTTACAGATTCTTGGTCGTCTTTTAATTGGTCAGTTCACCTTTCAAGGAGAACATCTTCGGGCAACTTTTTCCTTAAAACAAATTAAACAAAAACATTCCATCCCGAACACGACCATGACCCTTAACCTTTCAGCTGTTCTTCTCAAAGTCAACCTAATCGTTCAGTTTCCTTTGCGTTCAAGTGAACCATCTTGCACCAGTGTGCATCATATTTGAGTAGGCAGACGTTGTCGAAGAGGTCTGTTTCAAAAAGCAATCAGCTAGCTCGGTTCCCACAGCATTGAGAGTTACCAAACCACATTTGTATCCCTGGTGATATTATTCCACTGCCCACACATTCCATCTCATTCCAATAGGTTCTACCAGGTCTTATGTGATTATTATAGATGGACTACTGTCTTTGTAGCAGAGAGAAACTTTAACCTGGACTGTATATCAAATGTCTAAATGTAAATTGGACTGGTAATCAGAAAGTTCCCGGTTCAAATCCTTATTGTGCCAACAGGACATTTAGTGTCCTTGGGCAAGGCACTTCAGCCTACTTGCCTCAGGGGGAATGTTCCTGTGCTTGCTGTAAGTTGCTCTGGATAAGAGCATCTGTTAAATGTAAATGTAATACACCATGATTAGGCCTGGCTTTTAGCCAATCAGAAACTTTGATTGCTCTAGCTATTTGATTGTACAACAACATGAGCCAGAGACACCCCAGACCACAGCATGAAGAAGAGCAGATCAACCATAAACAATGCTTCCAGACATGGCATACCTTTTGGAATTTAGAACTAGTTCTAAATCTAGTTTAGTGTGCCATGGTGTCTAGTTGAGCTCTCCCCAGTTAGACAAGTGTTCCTTTCTATTGCCAATGAAGCACTTTTGCTGTTAGCTGGAATCCAAAATTGGATGCGATGGGGGAATTCTAACACTTGGCTTGAGTCTTAAAGAAAATTAAATAATCTTGATAGGGCCAGCTGTTACTGCCTCATTGAAAAAGCCTTCACAACTTGCTCCAGAGGTCTCATCCAGACATGTTTCTGGGGAACTGCGGTCATTTCGCTCTCTGTTTACAACCTCAGTTGTAAATCGCCTAATGCAACACATCAACCAGCTAATTATGAGAATCAGATGTGCTGGATTAGGCTCCGAGTGAAAACCTACAGGGAGGTATTTCTCTCCAAACAGGACTGGTGACCCCTGACCTAGAGGACCCAGAGTCTATGCAGACTACGCTTCCAACACTAATGTCGGAGCAGTTGACTGTCACGGAGCTAACGACCGTTCCAGGGAGCCAGTAAGATTCTCAGCTGGAGAGAATTCTCTGATTCAGACATTCCAGGCTTAGTGAGATTATACTGTGAGTGTCACCACACCCATTTAATATATACCTGTTTGGATCCTGTTGAGTTCTGAATGAAACCATTATGTGTTTAAGAACGTGTTAAACAACACACAAGTTAACTTAGACTGAGAGCTTCCATTTGATGCTGCTGTACATGGTGAAAAAAAAAAAAAAACATTCCTTTGGTTAGCAAAAATTGCCGTTCTGTCAGGAGAGTATGAAAATTGTCTGCTTGAGTTTCTTCCAAATAACGTGAGAGGTTGTGATTTAAGGACTGACAGGCGAGACCATCAGGAACTCCCTGGAAAACACGCCTTAGCTGAACAGTGCCCAGAACCGCAGCTTTAACATGGGTTAACTACAGCAACATGCTTGCATGTAAGGCTAATTGAGTTTAGCAGGCTTCAAACATTACGGGTGCCAAAAAACCTATTTATCTAAAAGTCATAATAGTCTTACATGATTTTTAAATATTTTCGTTAAGCAGGTCTATGCGATGATCCAAGGTGAATAAAGCAGTATGGTTGGTGATGTCAGGGTGTTTTGACAGGGTTCACGTCATCCACATTAAGTAGGATAAATAAACAGAGGTCCTTTTCCACGTCTCGGAGCAACAGATCTCTCTTACACGCTCAAACATCCAGCTCCCGAAAGTCCTCCGACAGCAAGACCTTAACGGCTCACCACTTAAACAGAATATATGTTTCACATTCTCAGAGAGTGGGCAGAGGTGAACTTCCACAGCTGGTGTGCTCTGACCAAGCAGGGTTATCAAAAACGTATCATTTGGACTTCTCAGTCAATTAAAGAGAAAGACAAATCAAATTAGACAAAACAAGATCCACACCCCCCCCAAAAAATTATATGTTGTTATTGATATAATCAGATAGAAAATGATATCCTGTGGAATAAATATTGGAATAAATATGGTGACTTATGTAACGCAAGACTGGAAGGTTAACAGCCGTGACTTTGACTTCAGGAAAGTGAGGTCTAAAATCGAAGATAGAAATTTCATTTCAAGCTGCACATTGTCAACAGGCTGTGAATCCCGGATCCCTTGCTGTGAGAGGCTCAGGTAGTAATTACTTAAATGCGGACCCCCCCCCCCCCCCCCCCCGCCACATCCTCACCCCTCCCACCACTCCAAAGAAAAGAGCCGTTCCGTGTACTTTCCAATCTCCAAATGATTTAGCTCAAGGTGCACTTCTGCCATGTAGCTCCGTGGGGATTACCAGTCTTCCGAGAAGCTCTGCCACCTCAGAAACCAGGGGATTTTTCTCATTATAGCTAATGTGTGAAGTGAAGGCTCGTATGAAGTCGGTTCCACCTACATGTGGGGGAAGCTATAATTAGCTTCACCCCCTACGCAGGATCCAAACCATCGGGCGAGATATCTGCCTGTACTGCATACTGTACTGCGAGTGCAGAGGAGACCTAAATCAAACATTTGGAGGAGGAGGAGGTGGTGGAAGGATCCCAGCTGCATGGTCGCTCTGTCAGGTGTTTTCGCCGTGTGAATCCCTCTCTCTCCGTGTCTGTAACGTGCTCTCTGTGCTCGCCCCGGCTCGCTAATGAAGTGTCCAGAGGGGGAGCCAGCTGGTGAAGCCTCTCTCATATCCTCTCTGACCTTTTCCCAGCAGAGATGGAGGGGTGGGGGGGGAGAAAAAGGTGAGCGGGGGGGTCTGGACAGTATGAAGAGATGAGGGGGCGGAGGGAGGAGGTGTGGAAGTCAAAGTGGCCCCAAAAATGACCAAAGGGTACGACAAGGCAACAAAAAAGGTGCGATGTCCCAAATCCTGTGGGTGTTGGGGTGACAGGGTGAGGGCATGCTGGGTCATGTCAGGGAGGCAGATGGGCACGAGAGTGCGAGGTGGTTGCAGGGGTTGCGAGGGGGTTGCGAGAGGGTTGCGAGGGGGTTGCGAGGGGGTTGCAAGGGTAATGATGTAACGGGAGACTGCTGTTTGACGGAGCCCTTGGCAACACACACAGAGGAAGTCGTGCAAACTCAAACACACCGGCGGTCACGGCTGACTGCGGATGTGAGGCTGGACACTCCTGGCTGCTTTAGTAGCTCCAGACCTCTCCATATAAGCTTACACTTCCTTTCGCCTCGGTTACTGTGTTACAGTGTGTACAGTATCACTGTGGAGGCACAGAGCTGAGATGTACGCACAGATGGAGCACTAAAGTGACCGAAGCTCTTTTGTAAAGCTCTCTCTTGTAAGTCGCTTTGGAAGAAAGCGTCTGCTGAATGAATGAATGTAAATGTACGGATCTGTGCTGCTCACGGATCTGCCTGGTTCTGACTGTTCCTAGTTACCGATCCAAAGCGGTGTGCGTCCTCATCCTCGCTGCGCCTCCTCATCCTCGCTGTGCGTCCTCATCCTCGCTGCGCCTCCTCATCCTCGCCGCGCGTCCTCATCCTCGCTGCGCCTCCTCATCCTCGCTGCGCCTCCTCATCCATGTCACGTTGCACCTCCTCACTTCCCCCCTTCCTTTCATTTCCCCTCTGTTCTTCTCCCCCGAGACCGCATGTGGCTCTCATTTCCTCGCGTGACATCACCACCCCCCCATCCCCCAGCCCCTCCCCCCCGCAGCCCCCGCTCCAAGGCGATGGGATACGGGAACCCAAGGCCATGGCGATAATGGCTTGACAAAGGCGCACACGCTCACACATCGCTCTCCCGTCCCCTCTTGGGACGGCACAGTCTCCTTCACACAGAGGACACACACTCGCTTTCTTCTGTTCCTTTCTAATAGGACCTTTTCCACATAGTATTTCCTTTTGTTGGCCGTTCCATTCCCGGTCCCTCAGCTCTGTAAATTATATTCTGTCAGAGGATGGAAGGGTCTGCCTGTCACAAGGACACACAGCCTAACATCATTAATGCGGTTACTACTGGCAACACATTCAATTATTCCAGCAAATTGAATTATTGTTATTCATTTGCGTTACAGTAAGAGGTCGAGGCAAGCTCGTCGGCGTGTTCATCTTGGTTTCCATGGTGGTTCGCTAGCGTGTAAGGAAACTTTACCCCCCCCCAGTAAGACACACTCCTCCAGAAAAAAACTGGTTCCTAGATTTCCGTACGGGCCGGGGAGGAGATTATGGAGTTTATTTTCATTTTATTTCTCTAAATCTCCCCAGGCATCTCTCTCCACTTCAGAGTAGGGCGATGAAAGTGTCTGTCTGAGGAGGGAGGGCAGGGCCCCCCTCCCCCCCTCCCCCTTTCCATTTGAAGTGGGAGCACAGTAGGGCCGTGTGCCTCTAACACTCGTTTGTTTTCGGGGAGCCTCACTCTCGCTCTCTCGGGCCGTGAGCTCGCGCAGGCTTGCGTGTGATGGCTGCAGCTGGGAGGTGAGAGAAAGAGAGAGAGAGAGAAAGAGGGTGGAAATCCCCCTCTCCTTCCCCGTTCTCTCTCTCTCTCTCTCTCTCTCTCTCTCCGTCTGGGTGTGTGGAGACAGAGGTCTGGCTTCACAACTGTTCCTGTTTTAGATAATGATAGGCCAGGCCAGCTTTTACTGCCCCCAGCAGATGTGAGGTACATCACAGCCTCCTTGATTGATCACAGGGGCTCACTGATTCAAAGTATGCAGATGATTCACACTATTAATTCATCATCTCACTTAGATAAATGTTGATGATGGCGGTCATTTGTTTTACGGCCCTGACACCTGTCTGTTTTCATGAATGAATGAATGAAACGACGAATGAGATGGGCCCCACAGGGCCCCGGTACAGTACCCCCTCCACACAGATCTGCCCTGCCTACTTGAGCAACTTCTGACGGAGTGTCACATTCCACCAGGCTATTCATGTGACTGTGAGCGGTCTCTGTGCCTGTGTGTTCCTGCGTGTGTGCATGCACAGTTCCATATACATTTAGCAGGCGCTTTTATCCAAAGCGACTCCCAGTTCCAGTTGGTCTGCATGGGTGTGTTGGTGTGTGGCTGTCCTATCCGATCCGTCAGTCACCATCAAGGCGTGATGGGGATGGAAAACGTGGATGAAAAAAAAAAAAAAAAGTTGGGCGGAAGAGGTGCCATGCTGCCTGTTTAACTCTCCATCTCCGTCAGAGTCTGTTGAGCTGATCAGTAGAAGCAGGAACTGGCATCACCCGAGCGAGACTAACTGTGAACTTACATGATTAAGAAAATGTTGGGATGTCAACGGCGATTAGAGAGCCTTGCCTTGCCTGTGGTGTGTGTTTGTGTGTGTGTGTTTGTGTGTGTGTGTGTAGGAGGGTCTGTGCGTGGGCCTGAGTTTTTGGACTAAACAGTGAGATAGACATTGCAAGAGAGAAAGAGAGAGCCGGAGGGAGAGGGGGCGGGAGGGAGAGAGAGAGAGAAAAAGAGAGAGCGAGGGGAAGAGCGTAAGAGAGAGACACAGAAACAGAGAAAAAGAGAGGACACACCGAGACATAAGCAAGGAGAAAGACAGCGGTAGAGAGACACAGACAGAAACAGACAGAGGAGGCAGTGAGCGGCTGGATTAGATAATTACAGGAAGCATGCCGGAGTCGTGCCACAACACTTCTGCCACATCCCCTCTGCGTCTCTGCCTCTGCCACCGCTGAGATCTAATGGCCACGGCTAACTGCACCGCTCAGATTGACATGGTACAGATCTATTACCAAAATAAACATGACCCCCCCCCCCTCGCCTCCTCCTTCTCTAATACCACCGACAACAAACAGTCTACCGCCACGTCTGCAACATCTACAAACTAGCTTGAACAAATACGGTCTCTGTCGCTATCGTGGCGATCGGATCTCTGTAAAAACACGCAGACATTGCAATAACAAATCATAAGAATTACCTCCGCCCTCCCCCCTCGAACCACTAGCATTTAGGAACCCCCTCCAGGTATTTGAAGTAGCAGGAACCTTGACACACACTAACAGGGCCGGCCGGTCGGAGAGACAGAAGGTGGAGGGGTGATGGGAGCCAGAAGTTTCCTTTCTGTTTGGACACTGTGGCACTGTTGCAGACTGACAGATCGAATTAGGCGAGGAGTCGAGGACAAATAGAAAAGAATCTCCCAGGATCGCCCAGACATGATCCACAGACCTGCTGAGCTTCTGCTCACACTGTGTGAGGTGCTAGAAGAGCTTCAAACACACACCAGACTCCCTTTCCTCTCACAAGGACAACCAGCCATATGCTTCCAGGGCCCAGGGGTGCTGGCCCAGCTCAACCCACAGGAAGTGCACACCTTCGGGGCTTCAGCTTTTGGCTCAGGTCCTTCACCTTCAGCCCGAGGCCCCACAGCCACACATATGAGAGGCTGGTTTAGAGAAGACCTGTCAGGTTTAGTTTGATGAACAAATTATGTTCAACTGTGTGTGTCCTCTGTGTCTGCTTCATGTAATATTACTGTTCTTTCTATTACTGTGAATGCCAGGAAATGCAAGCCCCCAGTGTGTGAGATGTTGACTCTGGGTTGCTATCAAGATCACCGTGCAGTGACACACTAATTATTCTTTAAAGCAGGAAGTCAGATAAGAACAAATTTGACAAACAGATAAAGTCCAAATTATTCAGCTGATTTGAAGACGGTCCTTGCTGTCTCTTTTGATTATTTTCGATTTTGTGTAGAATTAGCCCATTCCTGAGGGAAACATCTTCAAGGAGTTAGATAAAAAGAACAGTTCCGTTTCCTGTTAGCTGAGGGAACTTCCTGCCGGATACAGAGACTATACATCAGACTGTGAAGATCAAATATCTACCACAAATCACTCCATCGTTCCCAGGCCTCAAATCCCTCTGCATCCAAATCCCCTTTTCCCTTTTTGGGAAGGCTTTTGGGAGAGCTGTAATATCCGGAATGTCTCCCTATCTGCTGAGCAGAAATGGGAGAGAAAAACCTGCTGAACATGTGCGGACATGGGTCTCTCTGACTTGTCCATCCACATCACATTGAGTTCTACACTAAGAGGAAACAGCTGAGAGAGTGGGAGAGAGAAAATGCAAAAGCTAAGACACTCAGACAAAAAAAAACTCAGAAAGAGAGAGACCAAGATGGAGAGATATATGAGGCTCTGTACAAATCCCCAGGGAGAACAGCTGTATCATTACCATGTGCCCTTGTGTTGCCCAGGGTCACAGTGCCACAGTGCCACAGGGCCCTGTGCTCACACCACTCTCATATGAGCAGGGTGCTCCGGCAATGCTAACCTTGCATTGTGTGTGTGTGTGTGTGTGTATCTGTGTGTGCAGAGCTATGGGAGCTGAACAGGACGTGGGTGTTCCATGGGCCGGGGGCCTCCCTGCAGCCCAAGACCATGCTGCTGCATGAGGGCCACGAGAGGCTGTACGTAGGGGCCAAGAACACCCTCTACTCTCTGAGCCTGGAGAGGGTCGACTCACACCCCAGGGAGGTAGGTGTACGTGTGTGTGTGTCCCATCTTGAACCCTTAGAACCTTGGGTCAGAAGGTTACCTAAACACAGTTTATATGTTGGGGTGAAAGGGAGGGTCCTCAATATTTCAACAGGGGCATGGAGTGCTTCATGAAGCATTGATGTAAAGCAGAGCTTCTGCTTTTCTAAGTGCTTTATGGGAATAACAGTCCATGAACATCATTAGCAATGCAAACGAATACAATTGTTGTGCCATGTTAATGAGCCATTCATCATCGCATCGTCTTGTGTCCTCTGCACTGCTGAAACTGCAAAGCGATGAGTCTCGCTCAGCGATACAGCTACAGATCAGAGGTCGCCGGGTTCAAATCCCTCCCATCCACGTTGCTGTGGATAAGCGTGTGACCTGCAGCATGGCTGGGTCGTATGGTGATGGATGAGGCCAGACTGTACCATGTTTATCTCTGTGTTGACCTCTCTCCCCAGATACAGTGGGCCAGCACAGAGATCCAGGTAGAGGACTGTCTGATGAAGGGAAGAGAGAAGGTACAGTGATACTGCAGCAACACACACACACACATCATGTTCAGCATGTTCAGCATGTCTGGTACCTGAGATTTGACCTTGCACTGGGCCTGGTAAAGGCATGCAGTTACAGTGATGTGTATGTTGCCTCAGATAAAAGCATTGACTGCATTCATTAGATGGCGCCGAAAACGGCTGTCAAAGGAAATTCCTTGCCTGTGCCATGGACAATAAAAATAAAAGAAAAACATTCTGATTCTGATTCATCAAATGTAAATGCACAGTCAAGGTAACACCAGCGCTTGTTCAACACACTCTTGCCTCCCTGTGCCGCTGGCTATGCAGTGTTCCAAAGACATCAAGAGATCAGTCAGCATCCAGCACATATCCATAGTAAGAATTGGACTTCGTCCTCCGCTGTCTTCTAACCCTTCATCACCCCCCCCCCCTCCCTCTGCAGCCAGAGTGTGCTAACTACATCAAGGTTCTGCAGCAGTTCAACCACACCCACTTGCTGGTGTGTGGGACTGGAGCCTTTAACCCTCTGTGCGCCCTCATCAAAGTAGGGCACGTCGGGCAGGTAAGACAGGGACTGGGTGTGTGTGTGTGTGTCTGTTTGTGTACCCTTTGTGTGGACAATGTGGGCGTGTGTGTGTCTGATTGTGTCCACTATGTGTGGACAGTGTGTGTGTATGGGGGGCTCAGCGAAGGAAGGCACAGGGTCTCTCTGACTTTAAACTCTGGGTTTTGGAGCTCTTCGCTCTTCGCTGCCCTTCGCTTGCTGGAACGACCTGTAAAGCACTTAACACATCCTCCAGCTGAGGCGGGCCTCCTCCGAGGCTGTGGGAGGAAGAGAACGATAGAGCAGCGGACAAGAACGAGAGAGAAAGTGCGTGTGCAAGAGTGGCAGAGGGTGTCTGTGTGTGGGTGAGAGAGAGACCGAAAGATGTTAGGGGAAATAGAGTGAATGTGTGTGTGTGTGTGAGAGAGACAGAAAGGCAGAAAGAAAGTTAGTTTATGAGTCCTCCGGTATACAGCGAGTGTGTTTGTTTGACTGAGTTTCATCCAGTGTCTGAGCAGACTTGGTAGGAAAAACAAACAGCAAACGAAGTCCCCCGTGGAACCATGGCAGAACCCACAGTAGAGCAGCGGAACAGACCGAGAGGGGAGAACTTCCTCAGAAAGAAGTTCGGTTTTAACGTTTAACGCCGTGGATTTAAACAGCATTAAAATGCATCTTTTCTGTGCGTGCCTTCTCTCGTGTGCGTGTGTGTGTAGCTGCCTTACAGCTCACATTAAACAGCTCCCTTGGCTTGTGTATCTGTGATGCGTCTCTGGTGTAGGAGAGTGAAGGGAGAGGGGAGAGGTGTTCACCCGGCATTCCAACCACCACACAGGCCGGTCACACCTCCAAAACATGAACCACATTGGAAGACGCCTGCCATTTCACAGGAATGTTGTAAAATAAGCCAAAAACTGAATTTCCCAGTTGCTCGCATGGCTCGAATTGCACAGCTGGGTCAGTAGTTTCCCTCCCTGAGGCCATCTGAACACTATTTTAACGCAGAGACACGTTCCAACGCTGAGCGTTTGAAGAAACGGATTCTTTAGCATATCGGGACATATTTCGTAATCCTTTTTCAATGCTGGTAGGTTCTTTTAGGTAATGGATGGTTTGAAGGGAGCAGCACTTGGCTACAGTGCTCTGTAACAGAGCGCCTCTGCAGGGGGTTCAATGGCACCCATTAATCAATATTAGACATGCCTTTTCTGGTGGCACTCACAAACACTCAAATCTGGTCTCTATGTGTGGGACTGGGGGAGTGGGATTCTACCTGCTGGGTTGACTGGTCAGATTAAACCGGTAAAGTCAGTGAGTTTCCCCCTCGACAGGAGCTGGAGAGAGGTGACAGTGCACATTAGAACAACACTCCTTCATTCGGTCATCCATCACTCCTTGTCTCATCCATCTTCCACTCTCTTCCTCATTTATCACTCTCACTTCCTCCATCCCTCCATGGTTTGGTCTCCAGGACTTCATACCACCGCCTGGGGCGAGAGTCTGGATGCTGTTAGAGTTCACGTGGATGGGAACCATGATTCGGTTGTGCGTTCACGTGTGTGTGTCTGCCTGTGATGTTTGTTCGTGTGGATGTGTGTGAGTACATGGATATGTGTGTACATGCTTTGTCTATGTGTGTATGCACGTGTGTGTCTTTGTGTTGTGTGTACACGGTGTGCGCGTGCTTACGGCGTCTCTTTTGGGTTGTCCCTGTTCTGGCTGTGTTCGCTCCTCAGGACAGGCAGTTTGGTCTGGAGGACGGCAGCGTTGAGAGCGGAAGAGGACGTTGTCCCTACGACCCCAGCAGCCCCTGCATCTCCACCTTCTCCAGTAAGCCGCCACGCTCACGGCTCGCCCTCCCTTCCCACCCATCCTCTGCTTCTGTCTCCGTCCCTACGAAACGTCCTCTCTCACCTCTTCCTCCTCCTTGACATACTTGCACACGGTGGTGAACAGCTTGACCCATGTACAGCCTGCTTCTGCCTTGTAATTCAAGTTGTCAACCCCACCCAGGGGTCTGCTAAAAACCCTCCATTACTGCACATTCACCGCGACTTCAGGCTGACGCGTATTTGGAACGGTACTGCCACCAAGTGGCCACGCCTGACAAACGCAGGGGAGCTGGTCCTGAAGCGCTCAGGCTCTGAGGGTGATGCTTGCTGTTGCAGATGGGGAGCTGTACATGGGCCTGTACACAGACTACTGGGAGAATGACGGGGCCTTGTGTCGCCTCAACAACCAGAGCTACACGCGCACGGAGAGGGACGACAGGCAGCAGCTGAACGGTCAGTGAGTCCCAGGATGAGACCAGGATGATGGCTCCACACAGCACCCTCCTCTGTTTTACTGAGCTGACTCCAAGGTTTGTTATTCCTTCTTCCTCAGAGCCTAAGTTTGTAGGTTCGGCTGTGATCCCCGACAACGATGACAGGGATGATGACAAGGTGTATTTCTTCTTCACGGAACGGGGGATGAATGCAGAGGGGGTCAACAAGGCTGTTTACACCCGTGTTGGTAGAGTGTGTGCGGTAAGACCATACAGACAGAACATTCTAGATCGCTCATTCAGTGCAAATGTGGTAGACATTTGGTAGAATTTTTGGGGGATATTCTTTAAATGTGCACCACCTGTCATGCCATGACCTCCCTGTCACCCTCTCTCTCGCTCTCTCTCTCTATCACTCTCTTTCTCACACCCCCCTCTCTCTCACCGTCTCTCTGTCAGAATGACCAGGGGGGTCAAAGGATGCTGGTGAATCGCTGGAGCTCCTTCCTGAAGACCCGCCTCCTCTGCTCTGTAGCTGGATCCAACGGCATCGACACGCACTTCGACGAGCTGGGTGAGGCAGGCGTCGTGTGTGAATGACAATGTTTGCCGGTGCCATAGTCTTTGTACGCTGACAGAAAAGTTATTTGATGGAGGTTTTTTTCTTCTCTGCCTCCAGAGGATGTGTTTGTGTTAGAGACCAAGGATAAGAAGAATCCAGAGATCTTTGGCCTGTTCAGCACCACCAGGTAAGAGAGCTCTGGCTGTGGTGATAAACAGGTCTAGGAACAGATTCGATCTCTTCGATCTCCATCTCTTCTTTTCCATCCTCACGCTCTCGCTGTCTCTCAGTGCCGTGTTTAAGGGCTATGCGGTGTGTGTGTACCACATGGATGACATCCGGGCAGCGTTCAACGGCCCCTTTGCCCACCGGGAGAGACCGGAGCACCACTGGACCCCGTACGAGGACCGGGTCCCCTACCCCCGCCCAGGATCTGTGAGTCTCACAAGCCCACAGCGACACCAACCTCCCCTGCTACATCCACAACCAAACAGCTTTTTCCGACCCTGTCGGCAGTCTTCAGCGGGCCTTACATGAACGGCGTTGCAAGGTCAGGGGTTACATCCGAGCTGAGCCTGGGTCTGGGTCTGGGGGAGCCAGACGGTTGACGGCTGCCCTTTGAGAAGGGGAGCGTCGGCCGCTCTGCGAGCCGCCAGGGTGAATGTCAGACCTGCCACAGCGCCTCAGCAGGTCACCCGGGGACGAGGGCAGACGCGTGTCGCTCCCCCGCAGGAGCCGAAAGACAGCGGGGGGCTCTTTCCGCGGCTTGGCTTGGGTGAACACCTCTACCTCCCCCCTCCCTTTTCACCTTCCCCCCCCTCTTCCCCCTCACCACCCCCCTGCAGTGTGCCAGCAAGGTGAACGGCGGAGGGTTCTCCAGTTCCAAGGAGTTCCCGGATGAGGTTCTGCGCTTCGTGCGCTCCCACCCTGTCATGTACCGGCCCGTGTTCCCGCTCCACCGCAGGCCCCTCCTGCTGCAGACAGAAGCAGGGGGGAGGAGGCTGACGCAGATCGCTGTGGACCGGGTGCAAGCCCAGGACGGCCACTACCACGTGCTCTACATCGGTACAGGTACGGACAAAGGAACGGGGGGCAGACAGAACACCTGTAGCCGACACAGTGTCTCGAACGAGTCAATCAGTTGGCAAGGACTCGTCAACACGGAATAGCTTAGCATAGTCGCTCATAACCGTCCTCATAACCGGACCGAATGACTGCTTGTGGTGCTGAGACAGCGGCTCTCTGTCCCCCCCACCCCACCCCCCTCCAGGAGACTCTGTGGTGCTGAAAGTGATCCCCATCTACAACCCAGACACGGACAGCGTGGAGGAGGTCCTGCTGGAGGAGTTGCAGGTGTTCAAGGTAACGCCTCCGGCACCCGGACCCCGCCTGGGCTGTCCCCCTCTGCTGATGTCAGCGGGTAAAGGCGTGGCTTGGCGGCTGCGGTGGCAGTGTTGAAACAGGATGCTCTGAACTTGAAAGACGATGGTTCAGATACATCGGGAATCATGTAGCTTAAGTGTATTGTTGTTCAGTTTTTTGTTTTGTTTTTGGGTTGCGCAGGTTCCTGTGCCAATAACTGAGATGATAATATCAGCCAAACGGGTAAGGCCATTTACAAAAAGTAGATTGACTGTATGAAGACAGAATGAATGAATAGATGGATGGACGAACGGATGGAACGAGATATCACTGCAGTACTTGTGTTTCGCCACAAGGTGACACCGTGATGCTCAACATGGACCACAAATCGATGGTCGAATGTTGATACTCGTTGTTGGAAAATGAAGTAGCATGTTTACTGACAGTGGGGATGATGTCGTTTCCACAGCAACAGCTGTACGTGGGCTCCGAGGTGGGCGTGGCCCAGGTGAAGCTGTACCAGTGCGATCTGTACGGGTCAGAGTGCGCAGACTGCTGCCTGGCTCGGGACCCATACTGCGCTTGGGATGGTCTCACCTGCACCAGATACTACCCTGCTGGAGTCTATACAAAGAGGTAACACACATTCACTCACTCACACCACTCACACACTCACTGACTCACTCACACCCCTGTGCGCTCACTCACTCCTTTACTCATACACTCTCTTGCTCTCACACCAACATATCCACAAACACACTCACACGCTCATACACACACACATTGAATCGTACGTCGAATCGATGCCATCGCATGTTCCTTTGTGTATTTGTGTAGACGCAGGGCACATTAACAGTTCATTAATGTTTCCCAGCACCTCTGTCACCCCTCCGTCACTCTCTCCTCACAGCTCCTCCACCCCTGCACCATCCCAGACACACGCCAGACACACACTTATGTAATGCCAATCAGTATTCATATGTGTTCCCTTTCTCTGTCTCTTTCTTTTCACCCCCTCACCCCCACCTCCCTTCCCTGTCTTGCCTCCTCTCTCTCTGATTCTGTCTGTCTCCACCCCCCCGCACTCCCCCCCCCCTCCCCCCTCCCCACTCCCCTCGTACTCAGCCGACGATTCAGGCGCCAGGATGTTCGCCATGGCAACGCTGTCCAGCTGTGCAATGGGCTTCAGATTGATGGTTAGTGTGCGTGTGTATGTGTGTGGTTGTGTGGGTGTGTGACTGTGTGTGTGTCTGTGGTTGTGTGGGTGTGTGACTGTGGCTTTGTGTGTGTCTGTGGCAGTGTGGGGATGAATGTGTTGGTGTGTGTGCCTGGTTGCCTGGTTGGCTGTCACTCCGGTCCCTTAAAGGCTGTGAAAGTTAATAGGATAGTGATTTTTTCCGATAATGACCTTCTTTGTGAACTGGAGTGAGGATGATAGACTGTGACCTGACCCTCACCTATGGCCTTTGGCTGAGGAGAGGAGTGTGTGCGTGCGTGGAGGGAGTGTGTCTGGCTGCACACAGTGAGACACGCTCGCACTAAACGAACTCTCCAGCTCTCTCGGTTCAAATGACTATCCCCTTTATGTGTGTGTATTTGTGTGCGTGCCTGTGTGTGTGTCTGTGTGTGCGTGTGTGTGCGTGTGTCTGTGTGTGTGTGTGTCTGTGCATGTGTGTGCGTGTGTGTGTGTGAAAGCAGAGGAGCAGTGGCAGAAGGCGCAGGAGAGGCTGGTGTTCGGGGTGGAGGGTAACAGCACTCTGCTGGAGTGTTCCCCCCGCTCTCTGCAGGCCAGAGTCCTGTGGTTCATACAGAGAGGACTGGACAGAGAAGAGGTGAAAAACGCCGACATGACAATGAATAAACACACACCGATACGACACACAGACACACAAGGCAGGTGTACCGTCACATCTCCATTTACCCCCCTCCTCCTTCCCCCCCACCCAGGTCCGCCCTGACGAGCGCGTGGTCGTGACGTCCCACGGCCTGCTGTTCCTGGGCGTGCGGGTGGCGGACGCCGGTGAGTACATGTGTCAGACGGTGGAGCACGGATACGTGCACACGCTGCTGCGCATCGCCCTCCACGTGCTGGCCGGGGACAAGGTGGGGGCCATGCTGACCAGGGACCAGCAGGCCAGGGACGGAGAGGAGGAGGGGGACCCCAGGGACACCCCCTGTCTGCCCTCCCCGGCCGGCCCTGCCGGCCCCAGCGAGGGCCCTGGCTCCCGGGTCCCTGGGACCCTTCCAGCCCCAGGCCCGGGCCCTCACTCCAGGCTGTGGTACAAGGAGTTCCTCCAGCTCATCGGCTATGGAGATGCCCAGCGAGTGGAGGAGTACTGTGAGAGGGTGTGGTGCTCTGACAAGAAACGCCGGAAGAGCAAGGGCCCGCAAGCCAAGCGGCGGTACGCCTCCCCAGGGGGGGAGAAAAAGGCTCGGGGAAGGGGGGAGCCATCCCACAGAGCCCCCAGACACACCCTGGGCACCTGAGGGGGAGAGGAGAGAGGGGAGAGAGACAGCACAATACACACTATAGGTCACACTCACTCAGGGTTAGCAGCAACTGAAAGGTCTGAAACTGCCTCCTCAAACAGAGCAGACACACAAAATAAAACACACACACACAATCCTTCAAACTAACACATAGGAACAGGGTCTCTACCTTGCTGTATTCGGAGCTCTAACATAGCAGACCTCTCCCCTGATGCTGGCTCTCAGTAGAGGACCTGACCTTCAGCGCGTGGAGGAGATGAACTGTGGGAGAACGACATTGACTCTGAGCTGGAGAGACAGAACAGGCCCCCGTTAAACACACACACACACACACACATCCAGGACACTCCAACAGACACCTGTTCAATTCAGAACAAAGATGAAACTGACTAGGCTCGAGAATCATGTCACGAATCTTAGATGTTAACAGGCACTGGTCATTTCTCCTCTGTACAACTTGCTAAATTATTTCTTAGTATTATTAGGTTTCTGACTTGTGTTTGGTAACTTGTTTAGATTTCAACTATTAAAACTGGAACTGTAACACTGTGTTTCTCTTTCTCTGATAGCTGCGTCCATAATGTAAAGTGTTACAGTAGAATAGATAGTCATACTGTAGGATGCCTGTGTTTGCAAAGTAAATTCTCATCTTAGAAAATCTGCAAGGCTGATGATGATGTGTACAAAAGACCTAAACAAGCCTCACCTCACATTACAGCAACAGTACCACTTCAAAACTGCCTTGTGTGTGGTTGTGGTGCGCTTGTGGCAAACTTTAGTAGCAGATGACTAACCTATTTGAAGTCCATGTCCACTGCTGTGCACTTGAAAAATCCAGTAGACAGAAATTGTTGAATATTCTATGTAAAAATGTTAATGTATCAATCACAGCATGTGTGGTTTTATAAATGTGCTGGCTGTAGTGTTTGTACTATTAAAGTGCCACTTGCAGAAGCTCTGTATGCAGGGCAGACAGTGTGGATCAGTCTACTACATGTATCAACTATATACTCATCTTTCACAGTCTGACAGACGGCTGGTTAGTATTCCAGTTTGAACCCACCCTGCTTTCTCTTTCTCTCCCTCCCTCTCATAATCTCTCTCTTTATGTCTCATCCTTCCCTCTCTCACACTTTCTTCCTCTCACACACTCTCACTTTGAGTCTCTCGCTCTGCCTTGCCATCTCAGTCTGTCACTTTTCTCTTGCTCGAGGTCTCTCTCTCTCTCTCCGTCTCTCTCTCCGTCTCTCTCTCTCTAATGATACTGCAGATGGAGTTCATAATTACCTTCCTTGACACCAATCTAAGGCACCACATTTCTCTGGGAAAGAAGGAGGGGACGCTCCGAAGCCCACCCAAGCGTGTCATTGGCTAGAACGTAAAGTCAGCCTCATGAATATTAAAGGGAAATAACAGCAACCCAGTCTGACAAGGAATCAAAATACATCATTTTAATTCCGTCTTGCGTGGCTAGGGGTGTTACATTTGCCGGAACCCATTTGTTATCATTTTCATTTGAGGTTGTTCTCTTTATTCTCCTGTGTAGCATGTTTAGTGGTTCGGATCTGATCCACTTCCTGTGTTCCTCAGGTGAATGGAGAAGTCTCTAGAATGTTTATCACTCCTGAGAACCCTGAACTCTCATGCCTGCTTGTTGGCCTCCCTCTGGGATAGTCAACAACCACTTACCTCTCACAAATACCTGTCATTAAAAAGATGTATCGTCTCACCTCTAGGATTCAGACATCAATAATGTTGAGAATACCAGACATACACACAGACACACACATAAGTACATACACGCAAACACACACACTGAACTGAACACTTTTTCTATTACTCACATCAACAGTCTTTTTTTCAGTTACACATACTCATAAAAACACACACAGACACACTCACATACAGCTGAATGTCCTTTCAAGAGGGAATTAAACAAATAGCAAGAGCCATACATTCTAAAAGCTGTGCCTCAATAGAGCTACATAATTACTAACAAGGCATGGATTGGCTCTAATGCAGGTGAATGGCACAGTGTAGAGCTAATACCAGCTCTACAGTTGGACCTACCTGTGCCTGGGGGGATATGGAGGCATCTGAGAGTGGAATTCACACCTCTGATTCAAATCCACTGGCTGCCATGGCAACTAGCTTTGAACCCCCTTCAATCCCCACCTTAACACATTCCTTCCTCCGTGTGTGCTGCTATGAGCCTGGCCGTGGGCTGGTGGAACCTCACTGAGGAGGCTGCCTCCAACAAGTGGCTCAGTCGCTTCTACAAAATGGCTGCCGATCCCGCATTCTGGTTCACCAGCCACGGCGAGAAGGAGAAAAGAGACGTTGTCGGCAGCAACGTTTTCGACAAATGTGGCAGAGCATTTGGAGCCAGGAGGAAATCTTTTTTTCTTTCTTCTCTTTTTAGTGTCCTTCTGCTTTGTTCCGGAACTTTCTCTTCGCTTGGAGTTGTTCCATCAGCACCACCGATCTGATTTCATCTGTGGCCAATGCACCAAAACACGTTATTAAATATAAAACTAATGTATGTGTGTGTGTGGGTGGGGGGAGGGGTGTGTGCATTAGAGAGAGAGATAGAGCAAGAATGGGAGAGAGTGAGCGTGAGAGAGGGGAAGGGTGGGTTATGACGCCATTAAAGAAGAAGAGGAAATCATAAGCGGTCAATGAGGCTCGACATCATAAAAAAATTGTGACATATAAGCGAGTCTCCACAGCTCTGCAGCACCATGTATCAGAGCCACTGTCAGGTTTGGTCCTCAAGCGGAGCCAAAACTTATATCCCTGCCCATCTGCACGCTTGTGCGTCCTGTATCTGCGTTTATTTGCACGCGTATGTGACTTTTAGATGAAAGCTAGCGGCCAGCAGAGGTAGCCGTGTGTTTGTCTTATCTACACTGTGGCAGGTTCACCTCTCACAGAGTTGGAACGCACCCTGGCCGCCCCACATTTGATTCATCTCTCTCTCTCTCTCGCTGTGCCTCCCTCCACCTGAACCCTCAAACAATAGATTAAAGACTTGGAGAAATAAATAGCTGTTTTGATTCTTTTAAATAGCCTTTCCCCCTGCCCGGCCACCCCAGTGCTATATCACATTCCTCATGAGAAATCACGAACGATGGAAGAGAATGGGGTACGTTCATACAACACCTGTGTACATACACGTACATATGCAATATATGTCAATATATACTGTATTTGTGCATATACTGTACATACATATATTTTGGTTTGATACTCAGGGGTCTATTGAGCCACTGGTTCTTGCATTGAATATTTATCTTCCGTCGTTGCTGGTTTAGTCTGTTTAGTCTGAGGGAGAGAGAGGTGTAGGAAGAGTGAACCGGAGAGAGAGAGGAAAGAGGAGACAGTTCCTCTCATCTTGATGGATGTAATCAGAGTGCAGGGATGATAAATGAAGGTGAAAGCCCAACTCAGAGGTGCGGATGGGGGACAAAGGGACGCGTCTTATCAGCCAGGGGACAGTGACTTCCACGTTCGATCACAGCAAATACCAGGCTCATGTCTCACTGATGCACGATTCTAAACAAACACACGATAAGTAGATGCTGTGCAGAGGCGCTCTAGAATATTCACAGCTAGCCAACACGCTCCAGTCCAAACACACTGAGTAAACATGTGGGTGTGGGGGGGATATCTGGGAGAGACAGCTGTCAGCAAGCCGCGGTATTTCCCCGAGCGGTTCCATCGAACCAACGTGACCCCGTGCCCCTAGAGGTCAACGCAACCTCAGTGGGTGTGTGTGTGTGGAAGAGATAGAGAGAGAGACGGAGAGAGAATGTGTGATGCATTAGCCGGCATGTCCTTATTTGCGATGCGTCATCGTGCGTGTGGTAGGAGGAGGGGGGGAGTGCTTGAGGTGGGTGTCACCGGGGGACGCAAGAATGAGCCGCTATTCATCGGGCTGGCTGACGTCGAGCCCCTCCCCCCCACACACACACACACACACGCCTCACGACTCCCGAGAGGGAGGAAAGCAGAACGCCGGGAGGAGAAAGAGGCAGCTTTGCGTAGATCTTCTGACTCATGCCTATTGACGGCAGCCGTTTGAAAGGGAAAGCATAAAGCAGGTGGAGTGAGACCGAACAAAGCGAACAAACCAGAAAGTGAAAGTCATAAAAGAACGAGAGACTGACTTCAGGCAGGGAGAGATTGATGTGGCGGCCCTTGTGTGGCCTTCTCCTCAGGTACTATCTGGGGACCCTCTTCTCTAAATTACCTCACATCCTTTGTCCAGCCTCCCAGCCTCCCTGCCCCCCCGGCCTCCTGGCCTCCACTCCGAGCCTCTGCCTCAGGCTCAGCCTAGTGCTACCTGGAGTAGAAAAACAACACAAAGGCAGGGGATAACTAACACACGCGTGTTAGCCTCACCCAGTTAGACATCATCTGGAATGAGGAAGTACACTCATTATGCAGGCCTGACTACACACAGGAAGTACTGTAACAGAGTACTTCATTACTCATTACTCAGTACTTCATTTAGGGATTTTCATTACTAGTCTCTCCACGTGCAAGCTTTTGCGAATGATGCGTCCCCACGAGTATGCGTGTGAGTGTGTGAGTGTGTGTGTGTGTGTGTGTGTGTGAATGCGCGTGCGAATGTGCGATTGCGTTTGACAGAGCGAGGGGGCGGTTGTTGAAGCCATGTGGTTAATCTACGTGTAATCATGGTGTTTCCATCCCCGTGAGAGCTGTTCTCTGTTCTAATCCGTCTCCTCAGTCCTTTATCTCCCTCATTACATGGCTGTGACCTTTGCACTGCACATGCCCAGCAGCTGGTCAGATTTGTTAAGCACAACATACGCAACGTCCTCCCCCCCCAGCAGGCTCGTCAAGAGCTTCAGGAGGAGTGATGGTGCAAAACCATCGCCCAGGGATGAAAACAATCAACAGGCTCGAGGTTTGTGCAGTGTCTCTCTTGGTTTACGACAAATAAGACTGTCGATTCAGGACTGCGAGGCTTGTATGCAAGAGGCTCCCTGTGCCAAGAGGCAGGCAATAAGTGATACATCCCTGGAAATTATAAATGCGGTAACAACCCTACAGGGAGCCAGCTAAATAAGGCTTGGAGGAAATAATGATTGTATATTTAATGTGCAATTCCCTCTACTGTTTTGGTCTCGGTGCTGGTTCACGGTTTCAATTGGAAAAAATGTGTGAGTGGTATCGTGAATCGGTTTTATTTTCAAAAAGCTTACCTTCATGCTGCAGATGTGTTAGCGTTCTAATATAGAGATCCTATTTGAAGTCTCTCTCACTCTCTCTCTCTCTCTCTCTGAGTGTTTGTGTGTGTCAGAGCTGCTGCAGCATTGGCAGCTGGGAGACTGGTTGCTGGTGAATATTTGATGAGAGAATGGCTCCTCTTCCTACAGTAGTACAGTAGGTGCACACTGAACACGCGCACACGCGCTGATATGCATATAGACACACCCACGCACACACTCAAGATTACAAGACAGAAAGAGTGAGAGAGACAGGGAGAGTGACAAAGAAAGATAGAAAGAATGAGAGAAGTAAACAAAGAGGCCCCACAAAGGACAGGTGCTAATGACAATGATATCAAAACTCCAAGCTGAAAGCCACACCAGTAAGTGATGCCACTCTTTACTCCATACCCCCGAGAGACACATGGCTGGTACATATACATACACTCACAGAGACATGCTTATTATACACATCCACACACACACACACCCCACGCCCCTACAGCACAAACACACCCACTCAACGCTCATTACTACCTCCTCAGACTACAGCCAAGGATGTTATCATAATAGGGAAACTCCCAATCATTCTATTATGAATGTGTACTCTTAGTAATATTATACGATCATTTTAAAATTATAATACTCAGATAACACATTGTGTCCCATGCAACACACACCATCAGCACACATCACAAACACACACACCACCTGCGCACACACTCTTGTTGACCTGAATGTTCCCAGAGAAAGTACATCCAGTCCGGCATCATGAACTTAATTCAATCCAACATCTCACCCTATGATACTGAACACTGACAGGCCAAACCGCGGGGAAACTCTAAAACCCCCATCTTATTTTACACCTGTTCAATTATATACAGCCTGGTGTCTAGACCTCTCCACCACACCCCAGCACTTCTCACTGCAGCCCCCTCCCGTCCGGAGCTACAGAAGCTCCTCAGAACCAGGTCCGGCCACAGGGAACAGCTCGCTGCATCAGGCACAGCAAACACACTCAGCAAGCACCAGAACATTCGTTCTGCAGTCAAAACCTACAGAAAGACAACTGTGAATCTTCAAACAAGCCAAGCTTTTATCGGGATCAATTGCCCGGAACGAACAGTTTAGCGTGTTAATTACTGTGGGTGTTTGGAGGTCCCCGGAACGTTGGATGCGTTCCGTAGAATACCGTAGTTCTTTTTGCTTTCACTGTCACTGCTGATTAGAACGGTTCTCCTGGCACGGAGCCAGCGGTGGTCAAATTAGTCGAACTGTGTAGTCACATTTCAGTCCTCCTCCTCTCTCCTCCTTAGCACATGTCACTAGCCTTTGCCAACACGGCCTCCTCTGTTCTCTCCTCCCCCATCCCTCCTCCTTCCTCCTCTCATCCCTAGTTGCCCTTGCTCACGAATGTAGAGGCTGTTTTTATTTTTTTACCCCCTCTCTTCCTTTTCTTCTTCTGTTCTCCTCTACTAGTACGCCTGCCTGACCGGAGATCAACACCGATTTCCTGCCAGATCCCGATTCGCTTGTGTGGGCAAGAGGAGATTAGGGGGCTTGAACTGCATTATCCCTGGATTCATCCTTGAAAAGGGAGATGAAGCTGGGGAGGACAGCAGAGGCAGGGGGTGACAGAGGGAGGCAGAGGGAGGAGGAAGAGAGAGAAAGTGGTAGGAAGAAGCATAGTGGCATTATTAACTACGTTTTAAAGGGTTGTTAAAAGCTTGGCTACATTGTCAACAAACAATTTTTTCCCATGAGGCTGTTTTGTCAGACACGATACTCAGGGCTATAGGAAACCAGAGTAGTTAACCTGATGACTACTCTGTGATCAGGCCTTCAAGGATGCTGCTCCTTTAAGTTTATTTTTAGTACCGAGCCACAGCTAGCATCGGTCACTGTTCAGGACAACAGACGTTTGGTGTGACATGCGAGACTCCCCTCTCCTGGTCTGAAGGAGGAGGAATGCCAGGAGTAAAGATAACATCAGGGCCGGTCCTTTCCAGCTATGCGGTGGTGACAGGAGATGGGTAACCAAAGCCATCCATTACGGCTGATGCGAACATGTGAAAAACAGGGTTGCCACAGACACCCCGCAGACACACCTCCCACCTCCCCCCCCCCCCCCTCCTCCCAGGACGACTACGTTGCTTGAGCCAGTCGAGCGTCACGTGTGAAGAATGTGAGAATATATGTGAGGAACACCCTAGGGGCAGTGCATGACAAGGAAGGGACATCGATGGAAAATGGCAACACGCCTTACATGTGCATTTCGCTTGTATGGTGTTCAGCACTGTAGGACCCATTTTCAGTGTTAACTCTTGTAAGCATATGTAAATTGGTTATGTGCACATAGGATACACTGTATATCTAAATACAATGAACGTATACAGCAATACATAATATATTGTTATGGCCGAAATATGTAAGTATTTGAGCATGTTCATCTCCCCAATTCAAATGCAGGTCCATATTTTCCCCTCCTGGGGCAGATATGTAAATTTAATGACGCTGGCAAAGTGTGTGTGATCAGGTTACTGTATAGATTACACCCTGACCCTGTGTAGCTCTGAGACACAGAGACCTAAAGACCCAGTAGGGATAGCAGCACATCTCCATGCAGGCCACTGCTCCCCTCCGCTCCAACACAGGGACCAACATGCCGGGCACAAACTGCTTCGCCTTCCTGAAGGCCAAGCATCAGAGGTGGGTGGCTCATCTCAATCCTGCTCCTGTCTCTGGAACTTGCTGTCGAGCGGGGTCTGTTTTTGGAGTGGGGATTCAGGTGTACTGTTGTTCAGTGTCGTGTTTTGGCAGCTTGAAAGTGCAGGTGACTGAGTAATGCCGCCTGTAAAAAGACAGCTTCATCCCCGGCACACTGGTTTAATTAAAATGTAGAACGCGTGCTGCAAAGCTTACATCTGAGGACATGGTGGTTCGTCAGGCAATGCGGAGAGAGACTGAGAGAGAAGGAGACCGAGTCAGGAAAAAGGAGGGGGGTGGATGGAGAGAACAGTGCTGGAAGAATACAAATGCAGTCTACAAATGTCTTGTGTGTGCTCAAGTGAGCCGCGAGGCACAGCTCGTGAGGGGATTGTCATGAAGCAATGTTGAGGTAGCTTGTCAGAGAGGGGACATGGCCTCGTGTCTCGACACACTGTGTGGCATCTTGTAAAATGGCAACAGAGGGGAGGTAATGAGGGTGAGTCAGGAGAGACTCAGGGGGGCATTAGAACTGAACCTAAGGTGCTTCATCGGTCCCTGTCTGTCTTTCAAGGCTGAGTAATACACATACTGAACTGTGTTGGGGGAGCCAGGGTTCAAAGCCATCCTAAGGTAGTCACGCTACTGACAGTTAGTGGTTGAAGGTTCAAGGTATCAGCACAATTCATGTATGTTTTGTTCAGTAGCTTGTACTACTGCATACACGAACATGCGAGCATGTGAGGAGTGCGAGGTGGCCTTTGGATATTTATTCGCAGTGGAATGTGACATTTAGACACTACAAACGTAAAAGCATTTGGTATTTAGGTTTTAATCCTACGGAAATTGTTTTTTCTTTGTGTCTCCACCAAAGCTCTTGTCTTGTTCCCCAGATGGCAGTGGTTGTGGTGTGCGTGTGTGTGTGTGTGAATGTGTGTGTGTGTGTGTTTGTGCAGGCAAGCCATATCCGCTTCCTCACAGGACAGAGAGACCCCAGCATTCTGCTAGTCTCACATCCCGTATGACGCAACTTGTCCACGCGCCCACTCACCAAACGCTCCCCTCCTACACACACCCCATCACGTTGAACGAGGAGCAAGTGTGTGTGTGTGTGCCAGTGAAATCCTGATAAATCCTGTTCCCTGCTGAGTGAGTCTGTGGTGGTGAATGATGATCTCCCTCCCTGCAGATGAGTGCTCTATAATGGCTGAGGGCCGGTCAGATCATCCAGCACCTCTGTTTGCTCTTCACACTTCATCGGTGGCTGGGACTCCCTGCCCCCACCTCCACTCTGCTGCGTCTGGAGTCTTGTTTACTGTGCCTCCACATCCCACTGCTTTCCTCATCGCCAGAGGCACATCTGTAGGCCCCCCTTCACCCCCCCGCACGTCAGCGTGGTCCCGTGTCGTGTGATGCGTCTGTTGACGTTGCTGTAAGCGCCGATAGCGATACGGTAGCATTTGGACGCCTTTCAAAGAACGCACTGACACCATTCCGCTAATGCAGTATGATGCGAGGGCGCCAAGTATACGCACACAACGTTTGAATTGGGTTTAAAAAGATGAGGAGTTTTCTAATTGGTCCTTTAGATGTTGAAGACAGAAGCTAGGTTTATATCAGCCAAACACAGTCCCCTTACCGCAGCAAAGCCACCATAGGAAGAGAGGAGGAGAGAGAGAGAAAAAAGAGCGCGACACCTACCCCCGTTGTCTCCTCAGATCTGCTCATCACAGAACTGGGAGCAGAGCCAACCCTGGCTGGAGACTTGGAGGAGGAAGCAGTCTGGACTGGCCAGACATGCTGAAGCTGGACTATTTGTAGTGCTGCGGGCCTGTGGGTGCTCTCCACCTACTGCTCCTGTCACCCACGCATATTTTAGACCAGGGGACCCCAACCCTGCTCCTCAGGGCCCACTGTCCTGCACGTTTTAGATGTTTCCCCCTTCCCATCCCCACACACCTGATTCAGATGAAAGGTCATTATCAGGCTTCTGCTGAGCTTCATAATGACCAATTACTCTGAAGCAGGAGTGTTGGAGGCGGGGAAACATTAAAATAGGCAGGACAGTGGACCCTTAGGACCAGGTTTGGGAATCCCTGAACTAGATGACCATATACTGGTTCTTTTCTCCCACTTACTGCAGAGTCCTATATTGTGCCTTTTGTGGTCATCTTGCAGTGTTATTACTGGGTCAGTGGCTCTCCGGTGAAGACATCCATTGGCTGGATTCTGAGATGGAGAGAGGAGGCTTGTGGGAGCCATGCTAGACACAGCAGAGACACCTGGGACAGAGGGCCTGTTCCAGCTGCCAGGGCTGTCAGGATGGATTAGTCAGGCCTGATGATAGTGGTCTGTCACATGGAGAGACGAGTCAGATGCTGATCTCTTCCTGAGCGCGCTTTCTCTCTCTCCTCCAACAGTTCTATCACACCATTAAGTCAACATCTTCTTGGTGCCACCAGTTCTCTACTGCAATCAGCTTTCAGGATGACATACTGTAATTTTTTTTCCGCGTTCCCTCGCTTTCTCTCTCGGACACCAACACATGCAAAATAGAGAGGGATTGGAGAGTGTCTCAGAATCGGTTTCATTTCCAGTCTCGTGATCTTAGAGGCTATCCCAGTACCACTAAGATTTATCCAAGAGCTAGTTAAACATGGCCAATGAGTAAGATAAATCACTTTCGAGGGATGACCTGCAATGACATGAAGTAAGCACAGGCATGTCTGTTCAGTAAGACTGAATAATGCAGAGGAGGAAGTCAAAATAGTATGTAAATAAAGAAAGACCTCTGTTCATCATCAAGGTTAAGCGCGTGCTGATATGAAATCTAATATTTGATATAAAACGTCCATTGTGGGACACTGTTACATTTGAGTGTGTATGGATACCATAACACGTGACTGGACGGGAATAAATCGCCTTGTCTCTTTAATTTCAATTTTCCTGCGTGATGCATCGTGATCATCTGTCAAGTGGCTGCGCTTGCGCAGTGGCGAGGGAGGAGGAGTGGATGCTGTTGGCTCGTGCGGATCCGTGCCCTCCATCCCGTGGCAATCAAACCGCAGAGACGGACAGGGGAAACCGGACAAGGGGTGCATAAAATGGGGAGACATTTCTACTATGGCGGCAGCAACCGAAAAGGTAGAATTTAGCGAGTTTATTCCAATGCCTTTATTTAGCACATCTGTTTGACATTTGACCAGGAAGGGTCGGATGCTCGGATGGAGGGAGGGAGGGAAACGGGCGGAGGACAAATCCGAGCAGGATTAGAATATCTGGGCTTCTATGATAAAGAGGACTCGGTCTCTGCAGAGATAGATGCGGTTCGAACCCTTTTGGGGAAGGAGTTGGAAGTCAATTAGTTTTAAATGTGTCAAGGGCGCATGGGGAAAAAAACAGAACGGTTTTAACATATAGGTCCACGGTCACCTGCCGGTTTTAACCGTTATATATATATATATATATTTTTTTTCTCGCTTTCATGGTGGTTTGCGTGTTGTAGTTTGAAGTAGTAGTATATTTTGTATTTTGTATCAGGCTGGGAATGCAGCCTTCATAGGGTCTAGTTACACACAGCTGCTTGACCCCCCTACAAATCCTGATCAATTATTATAGCCAGTATTTTCAGTCGTTTGACACGTACAAGTTTGACTTCTTCGTTGTCAGATTGGTGACATGTCATATTTGTGTGCTTCGTGAATGTCATAAAAATGTCATTTCAATGATCAACGTTCACTTATGCTTGACTTAGTCTGCCAGCGGTTACCGTTTATCCATGAAGCGCCAGATAGACTAGGACAGAGCGGGATATATTCTATTATATTATTATATTATATTATTGATATATCTACCGCTCTGGACCTGGGCTTTCTTCTGAAAACCAAACCTGCCACAATACAATATCTATTTTCAGTGAGAATATTTCGTTTTATCAATGGTTTGACGGGATTTCTGATGGATTCTATAGGACCGGTGGTGGTTTTATCAGACTCAGAATCTGAAAAATCTGATCACGACTTTGAGCTCTTTAGCATTATGACCCGTGTATTCCATTTATGACGAAAATAATCCCGTCGGTTGCCTTGATGAAGTGAACCAACTCTGTCCACGGTGCTGAAATCATTATCGTAAACGAAGTCAATCATACGGAGACAGAATCATTATTTGTCTTCTCGAACAGAGGCGACCATACATGTGCGAATAGTAATCTTGATAAACTGAGACATTGACGATCAATATCGTTTTGATTTAGAGCAGCCTGTTTGGTGTTAAATCCCGGAAAGTAAGTAGCTATTGCTGCTACTTCAATATGGTAGGTTGAATTCAGTTCATAGTGATAATGAAAGCAGGGAATCTAGTCGAGTGGTATTGTTCTACAAACTTGATACTAACGATGCAAAACAGTAATGTTTTTGTTCACAATTCAGCGTGTGAGCGCATAAAATGGACTGAGACTAATGTGTGATGTTGGACGGTAGCCACATATCCTCACAGTTGTTAGCTTGTGACATTCTGCTTTCTCTGTTCTCATTCATTTCCAATATACTGTGTGGTATGTTTATTTGTTTTCCGTTGCGTGCCCAGGGCAGCATATCTAATCAGATGATATTAGCTGCATAAAAATGCTCATTGCTCTTTTACTCGCAGTTTAATATATCTTTCTTTCTCCCTCTCCTCCACGTTCCCTCCCTCCTCTCCTCATTGCTCGCTCATTGTCCCTTCCTCCATCCCACCCTGTTGTCGTCCTGCCTGAGCAGGAAGTCTGATGTAGATGAAGAGCCAGAGGAGAGCCCGGGCAGCAGCAGCAGCAGCAGCAGCACTGGGCCAGTAGATGCCCTCTCCCAAGCCTCAGTCCCAGCCCCCCCACAGGGCCCTGGAAGACAGCGAGGAAAGAGTGGAGACAGCTCCTGCTCTGACTCAGACAGCACCGTAGACTCCAGCCAGGAGGAGGACGAGGACGAAGAGGAGGAAGACCCCACCATGTTCTCTAACTTCCTGAGCGGGGCTAACCCCCTCAGTGCTGTCTCCTCCACTGCCAACAAGTTTGGCTTGTTTGCGGATGATCAGAAACAGAAAGCGGCCCCTCAGCAGGCTGGTAAGCCTCCAGGGGGGCAGCAGCAGCAGGTATCTGGACTTGGGAAAAACCCCAACCAGCCTCATGAACCTCAGAAACAGGGCCAGGGACCTCCAAAGCAGGGAGAACACCAGTTGCAGGGTAACGGACAGGCTGGTTTGCCAGGTAACAAAGCCAGTGGACAGCCAGCACCTTCTAAGGTTGGGACACAGTCTGAAAAACCTGCTGCAGTAGGACAGCAGAAAACTCCCCCCAAAACTGGAGTGACTGAACAGGGCACACCAAAAGTTGGAGCTCAACAACCTCCCCCAAAAGGTGGGCCACAATCACAAACTGCTAAGGGACAACAGCAAGCAGCCCCTAAGACAGGACCCCAAAAACAAGGGTCCCCTAAGATTGGTGCCCAGTCGCAAGGGTCCCCTAAGACTGGACCTCAACAACCAGGTTCCCCTAGGACTACACCACAGCAACAGACGCCTGGCAAATCAAGGCCACAAAGTCCAAAAGGACCTGTTACTCGTCCAGCTGGCCAGGCCCAAACTGGACCTAAAAAATCTGGTTCTACTACGGCAAAAACTCTCTGTCCAGTGTGTAACACCACAGAACTCAATGTCAACACCAAGGAGCCACCGAACTATAATACCTGCACCCAGTGTAAGACAGAGGTCTGCAGTTTGTGTGGCTTCAGTCCTCCTGACTCGGCCGTAAGTAGATCTGCAGTGCAATTAAACAGTGGAAATATGAAACTTATTTATTTGTAGAAGCGGTCTAATTTGTCAGTGTAACGATTAAGACCTCCTTAGCAGCCTGCTTAAATACAGTAATCTTATTTAGTGACAGTTAATTTAGCATGATGTATTCATTCTGTAACTACATTTTTACAGAATAAAACAATTGTCAGTTATCTGTGTGAAAGTGAATGGGAAAAATTATTATTGTAAATATATTTTTTACATATTGTGATCCTGCCTGTCTCCAAATAACATTTACACATAGTTTTACTCAGATTTACTTGTACCTATTAAGATTGCTTACAAACGTTAACAGTTTGTATTTCATAGTGTGTTAAAACAAATATTTCTGCTTCAGGCAAAGGAGTGGCTGTGTCTTACCTGCCAGATGCAGCGAGCGGTTGGGGGGATGGATCCCACAGGCCACCCCATGAAGAAGCCACAGCCCTCACCCAACAAAGCATCTGCAGCACCTCAGAAGAAAGAGACACAAGGGGCTCCTACTCAGAAAACAGTTAGCCCTGCTCCCACACAGAAAACACTACAGGAGAACCGGAGAACATCAGGACCACCGGACCAGACCAGCCAGCCAGGCCAGAAATCAGGAAATGCTTCTCCATCCACACAACAAGGTATTGGTAAACCTCAGCAACAGCCCCCCAAAGGTGGGACCTCTCCTGCAAAGGCCCAGCCCCCCAAGCAGGAGTCAGGGGGCTTCTTTGGTTTTGGTGGTGCTAAATCTCAGCCTGCTGCATCACAGCCTGCAGAGTCCGTTTCTGGGAAGATGTTTGGCTTTGGCTCCTCCATCTTCAGTTCTGCCTCCACTTTGATCACCTCAGCTGTTCAGGATGAGCCTCACCCTACACCTCCAGCTTCCCCCAAGGTGCCTGCTGCAGCCCAGGCTTCTCCTAAGATGCCACCTGCTAAGGAGACCAAACCACCTTCTGCTCAGAAAGCTGAGGAGAAAAAATCAGAGCAACCCCAGCAGACCAAGGCTCTTCCATCAGAACAGGCCAAAGTGGACAAGACCCCATCAGAGCCTCCAAAGTCAGCAGCAGCCTCCCAACCAGCTCCCAAAGCAGGCCAGTCCACCTGTCCTCTCTGTAAGGTGGGACTCAATGTGGGCTCCAAGGACCCTCCCAACTACAACACCTGTACTCAATGCAAGAACACGGTCTGCAACCAATGTGGATTCAACCCCATGACAAATACTGAGGTAAGTGTTATAAAAGTGTTTATTGAAATGTAACTACATTACCAGGAGTCTGTGTGTATTGGTATCTTAATCATTGACTGTATCACAGGTATAGATATAATGGACCTAGCACCCGGTTTAATACTAACTTAAGGATGTTATTTTAGTTTGTGATAGCAACAATATACAACTCTACATTATAACTATTTACATAGTTGGTCCATTAATTCTTAGAACTAACCATGTCTTGTTGCCAATGGGTAATCCAGTGATTGACACAGAAAAGCCTGGTACACATGGAGTATACTGTAGGATTGTGGCAATGTACAGGAATGGTGCAGTATGATTATTTATTGATCTAAGGGAATTTAAATAAGGCCTTTCCTGATCCACACACCCAACCCTAGAGGTAACTGATTTACATGACAGCCATGTTTGCTGTAATTCCTAGTTTTGATTGCATTCTTGCCCTTGTGTTGTGTCATGTGCTGGCTAGGCTGGAGAGATGCACTCGACATGTACATGACTGTGCAGCTATGGTAGTGAACAATAGCAGCCAGTAAAATCAGTTAACATTTCAATTGGTAGATTCCCTCTTAGGGGATCATCTGGTAGGGAACACCATGTTGGGTGGAACTCTAAATTCTCCATATTCTAGGTTATCTACAGCACAAAAGGACTTGACACTCGACTCTGTAATTCAATGCACGCTGTTTGTAGGATACATCGGCAAGGACAGTCTTAGGCTACATGATCTCATGTGATGCCGCTGCTCGGCTGATGGCCTAAACTAGTAATCCACAGCGATGGGAGAGAGATATCTCATGCTATGCACCATATCAGAGGCAAGGAGTGTGGGAACGTCACAGTTATTCAGATGACTTTTTTCCTGTATTCAACCTGAAAATCCCTGTTTCTCATTGTCTGTGAAAAGAGCATACATTTTGCAACAACAAATCGCTGTATACTTAGGAATCCATCTAATAGCTATATTCCCTTACTGAATGTAGATACATGAGTGCAGTGATGTCATAGATGGAAATTGATTCATCACATTGTGCTTTTCAATGTAGAGGTTCATTGTAATGTACAGTAAGATGTATGGTTAGAGTCTAAAGTTTACTGTCCATCCGATTAGCAACCTTAATTTTGGTTGGTTGTATAGAATGAGTGCATGTTAGCATGTTAGCAAACTGAAAGACCTTAAAAGAATGTTTGGGGACTTTAAGGTGACTTTATTGTTATAGGTCAGTGTTTTGTAACACTTTTAAGATCTCTGGACAAGTGGTAAGGAAGCTTCACTCCGTGCTATAGCAGTGTTGCTCAGTCTTCTGTGTGAGGTTGTGACTGTCTGTAAATTGCAGAAACGTAATGAGAACACGACAGGGATTGCCTCCTGTAATGAACCAACATTACCAGAGACTCAATCTAAAGTAAAAAGCCTTAAGCAAGGATGTTAATTGTATGAGCGAAAAGCACTAACATACAGAGCAAACTATTTCAAACTCAATCTTGTAGGGATAAAACTGAACTTTTGTACCTTTCCTTTAAGGCACAACCTGCAGATGGGAATAGAATGATGTATCAATAATATGTTTGATATTGATCGTCTCATTATGCAATATTACTATTTAATGACTATGTAAATATTGGACTATTAAGGAGTGTTGAAGTTGAACATGTGATCATGCAATTTGAATGTAAGATGTATTGTTTTGTTCTCAGGTGAAGGAGTGGCTGTGTCTGACCTGCCAGATGCAGCGAGCTGTTGGAGGAATGGACCCCCCACGACCCCCCATGGTGAAGCCACAGCCCTCACCCAACAAAACTCCTGCTTCTGCTACACCACAAAAGAAGGAGACTTTAACTCCAGGGTCTCCCCAGAGAAAGCCATCGACTCCAGCAGTCCAGCCACCCAAAGCTGAGGCTGTTAAGGGTTTAGAGTCTCAGAAACAAGGCAGTCCAGCTCCTGTTCCAAAATCACCACAGGACACCAGAAGAACATCTGGGCCTCAGAAACCACCAGACCAGACCAGCCAACCAGGGCGTAAGCAGAGTAATGCTGCCCAGCAGGAGTCAGGGGGCTTCTTTGGTTTTGGTGGTGCTAAATCTCAGCCTGCTGCATCACAGCCTGCAGAGTCCGTTTCTGGGAAGATGTTTGGCTTTGGCTCCTCCATCTTCAGTTCTGCCTCCACTTTGATCACCTCAGCTGTTCAGGATGAGCCTCGCCCCACATCTCCAGCTTCCCCCAAGGTGTCTGCTGCAGCTCAGGCCTCTCCTAAGATGCCACCTGCTAAGGAGACCAAACCACCTGCTGCTCAGAAAGCAGAGGAGAAGAAACCAGAGCAAACCCAGCAGACCAAGGCTCCTCCATCAGAACAGGCCAAAGTGGACAAGACCCCATCAGAGCCTCCAAAGTCAGCAGCAGCCTCCCAACCAGCTCCCAAAGCAGGCCAGTCCACCTGTCCTCTCTGTAAGGTGGGACTCAATGTGGGCTCCAAGGACCCTCCCAACTACAACACCTGTACTCAATGCAAGAACAAGGTCTGCAACCAATGTGGATTTAACCCCATACCTCAAGAAACACAGGTAAGACTGCGATAAACTTTGAGGGAAAAAACAATGCACTATCACATTTATAGGCATTCTAAATTGTCATTTTTAAAGATCCTTGGAACATATAGTATTCACAAAATTTAAAGAGAAGATAAGAACATTATTACCATTCAGATAGAATCTCACAATTCCTGTAGAACTGTATGCTCAATGGTGCTAGTTATATTAAGTTTCACCATAACAAAACACTGCTTAAATTTATTTAGGCAAAGGAGTGGCTGTGTCTAACCTGCCAAACACAGCGAGCTGTTGGAGGAATGGAGCCCCCAGGACCCCCCTTGGTGAAGCCCCAGCCCTCACCTAACAAAACATCAACAAAAACTACACCCCAAAAGTCTCCTTCAACTCCAGGGTCTCCCCAGAGAAAGCCATCTACTCCAGCAGTCCAGCCACCCAAGGCTGAGGCTGTTAAGGGTTTAGAGTCTCAGAAACAAGGCAGTCCAGCTCCTGTTCCAAAATCACCACAGGACACCAGAAGAACATCTGGGCCTCAGAAACCACCAGACCAGACCAGCCAACCAGGGCGTAAGCAGAGTAATGCTGCCCAGCAGGAGTCAGGGGGCTTCTTTGGTTTTGGTGGTGCTAAATCTCAGCCTGCTGCATCACAGCCTGCAGAGTCCGTTTCTGGGAAGATGTTTGGCTTTGGCTCCTCCATCTTCAGTTCTGCCTCCACTTTGATCACCTCAGCCGTTCAGGATGAGCCTCGCCCCACTTCTCCAGCTTCCCCCAAGGTGTCTGCTGCAGCTCAGGCCTCTCCTAAGATGCCACCTGCTAAGGAGACCAAACCACCTGCTGCTCAGAAAGCAGAGGAGAAGAAACCAGAGCAAACCCAGCAGACCAAGGCTCCTCCATCAGAACAGGCCAAAGTGGACAAGACCCCATCAGAGCCTCCAAAGTCAGCAGCAGCCTCCCAACCAGCTCCCAAAGCAGGCCAGTCCACCTGTCCTCTCTGTAAGGTGGGACTCAATGTGGGCTCCAAGGACCCTCCCAACTACAACACCTGTACTCAATGCAAGAACAAGGTCTGCAACCAATGTGGATTTAACCCCATACCTCAAGAAACACAGGTAAGACTGCGATAAACTTTGAGGGAAAAAACAATGCACTATCACATTTATAGGCATTCTAAATTGTCATTTTTAAAGATCCTTGGAACATATAGTATTCACAAAATTTAAAGAGAAGATAAGAACATTATTACCATTCAGATAGAATCTCACAATTCCTGTAGAACTGTATGCTCAATGGTGCTAGTTATATTAAGTTTCACCATAACAAAACACTGCTTAAATTTATTTAGGCAAAGGAGTGGCTGTGTCTAACCTGCCAAACACAGCGAGCTGTTGGAGGAATGGAGCCCCCAGGACCCCCCTTGGTGAAGCCCCAGCCCTCACTTAACAAAACATCAACAAAAACTACACCCCAAAAGTCTCCTTCAACTCCAGGGTCTCCCCAGAGAAAGCCATCTACTCCAGCAGTCCAGCCACCCAAGGCTGAGGCTGTTAAGGGTTTAGAGTCTCAGAAACAAGGCAGTCCAGCTCCTGTTCCAAAATCACCACAGGACACCAGAAGAACATCTGGGCCTCAGAAACCACCAGACCAGACCAGCCAACCAGGGCGTAAGCAGAGTAATGCTGCCCAGCAGGAGTCAGGGGGCTTCTTTGGTTTTGGTGGTGCTAAATCTCAGCCTGCTGCATCACAGCCTGCAGAGTCCGTTTCTGGGAAGATGTTTGGCTTTGGCTCCTCCATCTTCAGTTCTGCCTCCACTTTGATCACCTCAGCCGTTCAGGATGAGCCTCGCCCCACATCTCCAGCTTCCCCCAAGGTGTCTGCTGCAGCTCAGGCCTCTCCTAAGATGCCACCTGCTAAGGAGACCAAACCACCTGCTGCTCAGAAAGCAGAGGAGAAGAAACCAGAGCAAACCCAGCAGACCAAGGCTCCTCCATCAGAACAGGCCAAAGTGGACAAGACCCCATCAGAGCCTCCAAAGTCAGCAGCAGCCTCCCAACCAGCTCCCAAAGCAGGCCAGTCCACCTGTCCTCTCTGTAAGGTGGGACTCAATGTGGGCTCCAAGGACCCTCCCAACTACAACACCTGTACTCAATGCAAGAAAACGGTCTGCAACCAATGTGGATTTAACCCCATGCCTCAAGAAACACAGGTAAGACTGCATTAAAGAATGAGAGAGAAGACAACGCACTATCATACTAGCGGCTGTCCAAATTAGGATGACTTCAATGCAAAAATCCTAGACTTCAAAAAATTGAACCTGCAATATGCATGTGTTTACTTTTATTAAGAAAGAGAGAAGATGTAAAAATGTAATACCGTGTTTTTTGCACTATAGGGCGCACTGGATTATAAGGTGCACTGTCAATGAATGGTCTATTTTCGATTTCTTTTCATATATAAAGCGCACCGGACTATAAGGCGCATTAAACGGAAAAAAAACAGTCAGATAAATCAGTCGAATAATATTATGGTGAAGCACAGTATGTACCATCTGCGACACTCCTGGTTACGGTAGCCGTAATGCTGCAAGCGGTGCAGCTTTGTAGTTTACCAAAGTCGTACAAAAAAAAATTTATTTAGTGCCTTGTACCACACAAAAATCGCTTAGAGGTCAGTAAACTAAATAATTAATCCATATATAAAGCATTTCGGATTATAAAACGCAGTGTCGTTTTTTGAGAAAAATTAAGGCTTTTAAGTGCGCCCTATAGTCCGAAAAATACGGTAATGTTAAAATAATCCAAAAGTTATATTAGAACTATATGCATGGGTTTTTCATATTCATTGTACAGTATGTTTCCATAAGATTGTTTTGTGTTTTTAGGCAAGGGTGTGGCTGTGTCTAACCTGCCAAACACAGCGAGCTGTTGGAGGAATGGAGCCCCCAGGACCCCCCTTGGTGAAGCCCCATCCCTCACCTAACAAAACATCAATAAAAACTGCACCCCAAAAGTCTCCTTCAACTCCAGGGTCTCCCCAGAGAAAGCCATCTACTCCAGCAGTCCAGCCACCCAAGGCTGAGGCTGTTAAGGGTTTAGAGTCTCAGAAACAAGGCACTCCAGCTCCTGTTCCAAAATCACCACAGGACACCAGAAGAACATCTGGGCCTCAGAAACCACCAGACCAGACCAGCCAACCAGGGCGTAAGCAGAGTAATGCTGCCCAGCAGGAGTCAGGGGGCTTCTTTGGTTTTGGTGGTGCTAAATCTCAGCCTGCTGCATCACAGCCTGCAGAGTCCGTTTCTGGGAAGATGTTTGGCTTTGGCTCCTCCATCTTCAGTTCTGCCTCCACTTTGATCACCTCAGCTGTTCAGGATGAGCCTCGCCCCACACCTCCAGCTTCCCCCAAGGTGTCTGCTTCAGCCCAGGCTTCTCCTAAGATGCCACCTGCTAAGGAGACCAAACCACCTGCTGCTCAGAAATCTGAGGAGAATAAACCAGAGCAACCCCAGCAAACCAAGGCTCCTCTATCAGAACAGGCCAAAGTGGACAAGACCGCATCAGAGCCTCCAAAGTCAGCAGCAGCCTCCCAACCAGCTCCCAAAGCAGGCCAGTCCACCTGTCCTCTCTGTAAGGTGGGACTCAATGTGGGCTCCAAGGACCCTCCCAACTACAACACCTGTACTCAGTGCAAGAACACGGTCTGCAACCAATGTGGATTTAACCCAATGCCTAATGAAAAAGCGGTAAGTACAGTGAGAAATGTGCATTCACTACTATTAACCATGTGGCTTCAGATAAGAGAGAAAATTCGGAACTACTCTGTAGTCGTCTTACATGAAATACAATCAAATCTATTCAGAACCAAAATGTTGAGATGGAGCAATACATTCTAAAAAAATTTTTACCTCACCAAATTGAGAGAGTGTAATCTGACTTCTAGTTTCAAAAAGGGTCATTCAGTTTTCGTCGTTTGCCAATTTCCGAGTCACCAAAATCTATCTTACCGTATCGTTTCAGGTGCAGGAGTGGTTGTGTCTTACGTGCCAAGTACAACGAAGTGTTGGAAGTTTGGAATCTCCCGGACCTCCTATAGTGAATCCGCAGCCGTCGCCTAACAAAGTCCAGATGTTAATGGCACCCCAAAAGTCTCCTTCAACTCCAGGGTCTACCCAGAGAAAGCCATCTACTCCAGCAGTCCAGCCACCCAAGGCTGAGGCAGGTAAATGTTTAGAGTCTCAGAAACAGGCCAGTCCTACACCTGTTCCAAAATCACCACAGGACACCAGAAGAACATCTGGGCCTCAGGAACCACCAGACCAGACCAGCCAACCAGGGCGTAAGCAGAGTAATGCTGCCCAGCAGGAGTCAGGGGGCTTCTTTGGTTTTGGTGGTGCTAAATCTCAGCCTGCTGCATCACAGCCTGCAGAGTCCGTTTCTGGGAAGATGTTTGGCTTTGGCTCCTCCATCTTCAGTTCTGCCTCTACTTTGATCACCTCAGCTGTTCAGGATGAGCCTCGCCCCACACCTCCAGCTTCCCCCAAGGTGTCTGCTGCAGCTCAGGCTTCTCCTAAGATGCCACCTGCTAAGGAGACCAAACCACCTGCTGCTCAGAAAGCTGAGGAGAAAAAACCAGAGCAACCCCAGCAGACCAAGGCTCCTCCATCAGAACAGGCCAAAGTGGACAATACCCCAGCAGAGCCTCCAAAGTCAGCAGCAGCCTCCCAACCAGCTCCCAAAGCAGGCCAGTCCACCTGTCCTCTCTGTAAGGTGGGACTCAATGTGGGCTCCAAGGACCCTCCCAACTACAACACCTGTACTCAATGCAAGAACATGGTCTGCAACCAATGTGGATTTAACCCAATGCCTAACGAAAAAGCAGTAAGTACAGTGAGAAATGTGCATTCACTACTATTAAGCATGTGGCTTCAGATAAGAGAGAAAATTATGAACTAATCTGCTAGTCGTTTTAAATGAAATACAATAAAATCTATTCAGAACCAAAATGTTGAGATGGAGCAATACATTCTAAATATTTTTACCACACCAAGTTGAGAGAGTGTAATCTAACTTCTAGTTTCAAAAAGGGTCATTCAGTTTTCGTCGTGTGCCAATTTCCGAGTCACCAAAATCTATTTTACCGTATTGTTTTAGGTGCAGGAGTGGTTGTGTCTTACGTGCCAAGTACAACGAAGTGTTGGAAGTTTGGAATCTCCCGGACCTCCTATAGTGAATCCGCAGCCATCGCCTAACAAAGTCAAGATGTTAATGGCACACCAAAAGTCTCTTTCAACTCCAGGGTCTCCCCAGAAAAAGCCATCTACTCCAGCAGTCCAGCCACCCAAGGCTGAGGCAGGTAAAGGTTTAGAGTCTCAGAAAAAGGCCAGTCCTACACCTGTTCCAAAATCACCACAGGACACCCGAAGAACATCTGAGCCTCAGAAACCACCAGACCAGACCAGCCAACCAGGGCGTAAGCAGAGTAATGCTGCCCAGCAGGAGTCAGGGGGCTTCTTTGGTTTTGGTGGTGCTAAATCTCAGCCTGCTGCATCACAGCCTGCGGAGTCCGTTTCTGGGAAGATGTTTGGCTTTGGCTCCTCCATATTCAGTTCTGCCTCCACTTTGATCACCTCAGCTGTTCAGGATGAGCCTCGCCCCACACCTCCAGCTTCCCCCAAGGTGCCTGCTGCAGCCCAGGCTTCTCCTAAGATGCCACCTGCTAAGGAGACCAAACCACCTGCTGCTCAGAAAGCAGAGGAGAAGAAACCAGAGCAACCCCAGCAGACCAAGGCTCCTCCATCAGAACAGGCCAAAGTGGACAAGACCCCATCAGAGCCTCCAAAGACAACAGCAGCCTCCCAATCAGCTCCCAAAGCAGGCCAGTCCACCTGTCCTCTATGTAAGGTGGGACTCAATGTGGGCTCCAAGGAGCCTCCCAACTACAACACCTGTACTCAATGCAAAAACACTGTCTGCAACCAATGTGGATTTACTCCAATGCCCCAAGTATCCGAGGTGAGAAAACTTTGAGTCCTTCATGTTTTTTGCTGTCAGTACTTTGGTATAAACATTTTACTTATAAAGCTTTCAACAAAGAACCAGATGTATTTCCAGAGAATCAACTTAAAAAAATATTTACAAGGTCAGGATTAATTTCTTATTAAATTAACTAGTGGATTAACATCATCACTTTAATCGCAAGTAGAAAATACCTTGAGTTTACCACAGTAAAAGTAAATAACAGTAATATTTGTTAAGAAATAGTTTGTAGCAATAAGTTCTCTCTAACAATTTTTTTTTTTTCAGACAAAGGAGTGGCTGTGTCTGACCTGCCAGATGCAGCGAGCTGTTGGAGGAATGGAGCCCCCAGGACCCCCCATGATGAAACCACAGCCCTCACCCAACAAAGCATCTACATCCTCCACACCACAAAAAAACGAGATTTCAACTCCAGGGTCTCCTCAGAGAAAGCCATCTACTCCAGCAGTCCAGCCACCCAAGGCTGAGGCTGTTAAGGGTTTAGAGTCTCAGAAACAAGGCAGTCCAGCTCCTGTTCCAAAATCACCACAGGACACCAGAAGAACATCTGGGCCTCAGAAACCACCAGACCAGACCAGCCAACCAGGGCGTAAGCAGAGTAATGCTGCCCAGCAGGAGTCAGGGGGCTTCTTTGGTTTTGGTGGTGCTAAATCTCAGCCTGCTGCATCACAGCCTGCAGAGTCAGTTTCTGGGAAGATGTTTGGCTTTGGCTCCTCCATCTTCAGTTCTGCCTCCACTTTGATAACCTCAGCTGTTCAGGATGAGCCTCGCCCCACACCTCCAGCTTCCCCCAAGGTGTCTGCTTCAGCCCAGGCTTCTCCTAAGATGCCACCTGCTAAGGAGACCAAACCACCTGCTGCTCAGAAATCTGAGGAGAATAAACCAGAGCAACCCCAGCAAACCAAGGCTCCTCTATCAGAACAGGCCAAAGTGGACAAGACCCCATCAGAGCCTCCAAAGTCAGCAGCAGCCTCCCAACCAGCTCCCAAAGCAGGCCAGTCCACCTGTCCTCTCTGTAAGGTGGGACTCAATGTGGGCTCCAAGGACCCTCCCAACTACAGCACCTGCACTCAATGCAAGAACATTGTTTGCAACCAATGTGGATTTACTCTAATTCCCCAAGTATCAGAGGTAAGAACTATCGTGTTTCTGCTGGCTGGAAGCAATCATAGTTATGACGAATAAAATTGCCTTTATAAAGCTGCTATATGAATGTACAAGGGGTCAGGGAATATTTCTAATTTCAAGATATCATTCATTTATTTTTATATTCCTTTATTTCTATAATTTCAATTGTAAATGCCATTCATAATGACTCTAATCGCTCATGCACTTTTTATACTGTGTTTCTCATTGTTGTTTAGATTAAAAGCTTTACAAATGCATTTAGGTACTATATTTTATACTCTGTGGAATAATTGGGTTGAGTGTTTGATTACACACCAAATTAAAATGGTATTGACCTTTAACATTAACACATAATATGGTAATACATTTAAATTTGATGGCACTAATTGCAAGATAAAAGTGCTTAGTATTTACATCCATGACACAAGTATCTGGTAAGAATATATATGAAGCAATAAGCTCTTCCTAACACACCCCTTTGTTTTAGGTGAAAGAGTGGCTGTGTCTCACTTGCCAGATGGAGCGAGCTGTTGGAGGAATGGAGGCCTCAGGAGCCTCAAGGATTAAATCACAACCCTTACCTAACAAAGATGCTACACCTGCTATGTCCCAAAAGAAGGACATTTCAACTCCAGGGTCTCCCCAGAAAAAGCCATCTACTCCAGCAGTCCAGCCACCCAAGGCTGAGGCAGGTAAAAGTTTAGAGTCTCAGAAACAGGCCAGTCCTACACCTGTTCCAAAATCACCACAGGACAAAAGAAGAACATCTGAGCCTCTGAAACCACCAGACCAGACCAGCCAAGCAGGGCGTAAGCAGAGTATTGCTGCCCAGCCGGAGTCAGGGGGCTTCTTTGGGTTTGGTGGTGCTAAATCTCAGCCTGCTGCATCACAGCCTGCAGAGTCCGTTTCTGGGAAGATGTTTGGCTTTGGCTCCTCCATCTTCAGTTCTGCCTCCACTTTGATCACCTCAGCTGTTCAGGATGAGCCTCGCCCCACACCTCCAGCTTCCCCCAAGGTGTCTGCTTCAACCCAGGCCTCTCCTAAGATGCCACCTGCTAAGGAGACCAAACCACCTGCTGCTCAGAAAGCTGAGGAGAAAAAACCAGAGCAACCCCAGCAGACCAAGGCTCCTTCATCAGAACAGGCCAAAGTGGACAAGACCCCATCAGAGCCTCCAAAGTCAGCAGCAGCCTCCCAACCAGCTCCCAAAGCAGGCCAGTCCACCTGTCCTCTATGTAAGGTGGGACTCAATGTGGGCTCCAAGGAGCCTCCCAACTACAACACCTGTACTCAATGCAATAACACAGTCTGCAACCAATGTGGATTCAATCCCATACCTCAAGACACTGAAGTAAGTGAAAAATAATGTCAATACCTTGAGGTTTCTCTAGATAGAATGCAGATGATAAATCAATCAGATATTGTCTGCACTGCAAGATTGAATACTTAGATATTGAATTGACCAATGTTGATGTTTTTTTCTTAGGTGAAGGAGTGGCTGTGCCTTACCTGCCAGATGCAGCGTGCTGTTGGAGAATTAGAGCCCCAAGGAACCCCCATGATAAAACCCCAGACTGTTGCTGATAAAGTCCCTGCAATTGCTTCTACAACTGAAAAGGATATTACTTTGAAAGAGGACACAAGTACTCTTATTGCGCCAATGAAGGATAGTCCATCACCAACTCCTTCCTCAACAGAGGAAACACAATCTTTATCTAAAAATATAGACAACCAAACTAATGAGGCCTCAATTCCTGCCTCATTATTTACCCAAGATACCCTAGCTTCAGCAAATATCAAGGATGCCCACATTTCTGCCCCACTCCGAACAGAGGAAGAGGCTCCTGTTCAGGCCCCAGGTCTTATCACAGAAGAGGTCCCAGTTCCTGTTCCAACCCTCATTAAGGAGGAGGCTCCAGTTTCCGCCCCAACTCTCATCAAAAAGGAGGCTCCAGTTCCTGACCCAGGTCTCATCAAAGAGGAGGTTCCAGCCCCAACTCTCATCAAAGAGGAGGCTCCAGTTCCTGACCCAGGTCTCATCAAAGAGGAGGTTCCGGCCCCAACTCTCATCAAAGAGGAGATTCCAGTTCCTGACCCAGGTCTCATCAAAGAGGATGTTCCGGTTCCGGCCCCAACTCTTATCAAAGAGGAGGTTACAGTTCCTGACATAGGTCTCATCAAAGGGGAGGTTCTGGTTTCATCCTCAACCCTCATTGAGGAGGAGGTTCCAGTTCCTCCCTCAACCCTCAATGAGGAGAAGGTTCCAGTTCTGGCCCCAACCCTGATCAAAAAGGAGGTTCCACTTTCTGCCCCAACTCTAATTAAGGAGGAGGTTCCACTTTCTGCCCCAACTCTAATTAAGGAGGAGATTCCAGTTCTGGCCCCAACTCTCACCAAGGAGGAGGTCCCAGATCATCCTACAAGTCTCGCCAAGGAGGAGGTTCCTGTTCTTGCGCCACAGAATGATGGCAAACTAGACATAGTTTCGACAAAACACCCTGACGTTGCTCAAATTCTGAAACAACCAGATGTAGAGAAGCCAGACCAGAATAAACCTATACAAGTTCAGTCTCAACAACCTCCAAAACAAGACCCCAAACCTGTTGTTCATACGCAGCCGACAGGAAAACCCCAGCAACAACCTTCTAAAGATGCAACCACACCTGCTAAAGTTGTTCCACCGCAGGCCCAGCCTCCCAAGCAGGAGTCAGGGGGCTTCTTTGGTTTTGGTGGTGCTAAATCTCAGCCTGCTGCATCACAGCCTGCAGAGTCCGTTTCTGGGAAGAGGTTTGGCTTTGGCTCCTCCATCTTCAGTTCTGCCTCCACTTTGATCACCTCAGCTGTTCAGGATGAGCCTCGCCCTACACCTCCAGCTTCCCCCAAGGTGTCTGCTTCAGCCCAGGCTTCTCCTAAGATGCCACCTGCTAAGGAGACCAAACCACCTGCTGCTCAGAAAGTAGAGGAGAAGAAACCAGAGCAACCCCAGCAGACCAAGGCTCCTCCATCAGAACAGGCCAAAGTGGACAAGACCCCATCAGAGCCTCCAAAGTCAGCAGCAGCCTCCCAACCAGCTCCCAAAGCAGGCCAGTCCACCTGTCCTCTCTGTAAGGTGGGACTCAATGTGGGCTCCAAGGACCCTCCCAACTACAACACCTGTACTCAATGTAAGAACACGGTCTGCAACCAATGTGGATTTACTCCAATGCCTCATGAAACACAAGTAAGCACACACAGTACCCGTAGTCCCTTTTTTAAATAAAATACTTTTTTGTCCGAAATAGATTGTGATTTAATAACCTGTCCCTTTAAATGAGATTGCCTATAACTCACCGTTTGTTAGAAATATGTTTTGGGAGAGTAATGGATTAAATAATACGCATGGAAAGCATTGCTAATGTGGAATGTTCTTGGTGTTTACTCATTATTATTTCAAACTAACAATATAATCTGTTTATAGGAGAAAGAGTGGCTCTGCCTAACCTGTCAGATGCATAGAGCAGTTGGTGGAATGCAACCTCCAGGAGCTACCATGATGACACCTCACCTCGACAAAGTCTCTGTGACTCCAGCTGACCCTCAGAAAGACAAACCAATATCAGCTGTCCTCCAGAAGGAGGTACCTGCATCACAGATCTCCCCCTCCAGGTCCTCACAGCTGGACCAGAGGCAAGGTGTAAACTCCACTCCAAGTACTGCTAAGCAAAATGATATTACACCTACAATGCAACCTCAGCAGCCTCTGACAGGAGTCACCAAAGCAGAACCTGTGAAACCAAAAGAAGAAGTCCTTAAAACTGGACCATCCCCTGCCAAGGCAATTCCACCTCAGCCACAGCCCCTCAAACAGGAATCAGGAGGGTTCTTTGGCTTTGGTGTCCCAAAACCTCAACCTACTGCTACAAAGCCAGCAGAGTCCGTTTCTGGGAAGATGTTTGGCTTTGGCTCCTCCATCTTCAGTTCTGCCTCCACTTTGATCACCTCAGCTGTTCAGGATGAGCCTCGCCCCACACCTCCAGCTTCCCCCAAGGTGTCTGCTGCAGCTCAGGCTTCTCCTAAGATGCCACCTGCTAAGGAGATCAAACCACCTGCTGCTCAGACAGCAGAGGAGAAGAAACCAGAGCAACCCCAGCAGACCAAGGCTCCTCCATCAGAACAGGCCAAAGTGGACAAGACCCCAGCAGAGCCTCCAAAGTCAGCAGCAGCCTCCCAACCAGCTCCCAAAGCAGGCCAGTCCACCTGTCCTCTCTGTAAGGTGGGACTCAATGTGGGCTCCAAGGACCCTCCCAACTACAACACTTGTACTCAGTGCAAGAACACGGTCTGCAACCAATGTGGATTTACTCCAATGCCCAAAGTATCCGAGGTGAGAAAACTTTGAGTCCTTCATGTTTTTTGCTGTCAGTACTTTGGTGTAAACATTTAAGTATAAAGCTTTCAACAAAGAACCAGATGTATTTCCATAAAATCCACTTTTAAAAATATTTACAAGGTCAGCATTAATTTCTTATTAAATTAACTAGTGGATTAACATTATCACTTTAATTGCAAGTTAAAATACCTTTATTTTACCACAGTAAAAGTAAATGACACTAATATTTGTTAAGAAATAGTTTGTAGCAATAAATTCTCTCTAACAAACCATTTTGTTTCAGACAAAAGATTGGCTGTGTCTGACCTGCCAGATGCAGCGAGCTGTTGGAGGAATGGACCCCCCAGGACCCCCCATGATGAAACCACAGCCCTCACCCAACAAAGCATCTACATCCTCCACACCACAAAAAAACGAGATTTCAACTCCAGGGTCTCCCCAGAGAAAGCCATCTACTCCAGCAGTCCAGCCACCCAAGGCTGAGGCTGTTAAGGGTTTAGAGTCTCAGAAACAAGGCAGTCCATCTCCTGTTCCAAAATCACCACAGGACACCAGAAGAACATCTGGGCCTCAGAAACCACCAGACCAGACCAGCCAACCAGGGCGTAAGCAGAGTAATGCTGCCCAGCAGGAGTCAGGGGGCTTCTTTGGTTTTGGTGGTGCTAAATCTCAGCCTGCTGCATCACAGCCTGCAGAGTCCGTTTCTGGAAAGATGTTTGGCTTTGGCTCCTCCATCTTCAGTTCTGCCTCTACTTTGATCACCTCAGCTGTTCAGGATGAGCCTCGCCCCACACCTCCAGCTTCCCCCAAGGTGTCTGCTGCAGCCCAGGCTTCTCCTAAGATGCCACCAGCTAAGGAGACCAAACCACCTGCTGCTCAGAAAGTAGAGGAAAAGAAACCAGAGCAACCCCAGCAGACCAAGGCTCCTCCATCAGAACAGGCTAAAGTGGACAAGACCCCATCAGAGCCTCCAAAGTCAGCAGCAGCCTCCCAACCAGCTCCCAAAGCAGGCCAGTCCACCTGTCCTCTCTGTAAGGTGGGACTCAATGTGGGCTCCAAGGACCCTCCCAACTACAACACCTGTACTCAATGCAAGAACACGGTCTGCAACCAATGTGGATTTAACCCCATGCCTCACAGTGACAAGGTATCTTTCAAACTACTTACTTGTATAAACTATCATCAATCGCTATGTTTCTGCTGGTTTGAGATTTCAAACAATCTTTCTGATATATTACATGTTTCGACCTTGTGTTTTAAAGGGCCACAATATTCTTGCTGTTTGAATGATTTGTTTTTCCAATAACACTAATGCTATTCACAATAGAGGATTCAGTCAGGCAAGGCAGACCAGCAGCATTGCCCTCCATGTCTGTGCCGATGGCACAGCTGGAAAGCTGCATTGTTCTCTATCTCGTAAATCTCAGGGAGTTAAACTCTGTCTCCCTCCCTCTGCCGTTGTTTACAGCTGGACGCTCATGGTTATTTCAGCCGCTGATGACTAATAATAACAGGCCATGGCTTCTTGGTCAGGCAGCTCACTTCATCCAGCTATCAGGGAAGGCAAGGAGGGAAGATGTGGGTACTTGAGCCTTGTTTCTGCCTTGTGAAGCTTTAGTGCCTATCCTCATGACACATTACATGGATTCTCAATGTTCTTGTGGTACAAAGAGTAATGTTGGCTACATTTTCTTCTTAAAAAGAACATTCCTTTTTCTTCCTGCTGTTGTGATGGAGCCGGTGTTACAGGAGAGGAGATGGATGTCATAGTAAAAGCACATTATAGATGAGCGACGGCTTCCTGCAATGGGGAATTTCTGGTAGAGCTTGTCTGGAGATCTGCCCAGAGTATGCATTAGCATGGAGGCCTGAGAGCAACAGCTCTATGTAATCTCAGTGAATAGTGTTCATATTTTGAGAACCTCAAACCAAATTAAAAACATACTCTATGGCTTTCAGTGTGGCAACTGAATCTCTCATGGAAATCCCTTGGATGGGGAAGCCAGAGTAAATGTGACAGTACATAACTGCATGCAAGGTTTGCCTCGCAGTCCAGCTGCACAGCGACTGTGTTAAAGTGATTGACGGTTGTGCAACAGCATTAGTGAGATGGGATCAGCCTGTGTGTGTGCCTTGTTGGCTGACTGACTGTGTGGCTGAGGTCTCAACTCCAGTGGGAGATGGCAGAACCCTGCGATATGCCAATGAGGAAGGGTTAGCCGGATTAAACCAAATAAAACATCTAGCTTCTCAAGCTCAGCTCTGTACTGTAAAGCAGCAGCAGCAGCACACATTTCCCTTCAGGCCATCTGCTCCCGTCACAGATCAGTGAATCCCTCTGTTGTCTACACACACCTATTCAGCCCCTCCCCTCCACTTCATTTATATGACTCCCAGCCTCTCACGTGTGTATTGGCTTTCACTGGTGCAGGCCAAGTGTTGTTATGGTGGCAGCTCTTGTTTTTCATTGACCTTCGGGTTGACTCAATCATAATAATAACTCAAGAGTCTGGCAAGGGATTTCCATAGGAAATCATTATGCCTCTTATTTGTATATACAGTATTTAGACTATGTGATCAACAGTACATGAGAAATGTCACAGTTTTTACAATACATGCCGATTGCGTGGAAGTGTAGTGACACGTATTTCCTTGGCTTTCATATCATAGTAATATGATTCCAGTAGTGTTATTGTCTCCCCAGACCAGAGCAAAGTCCATCACTGTGATGTTAGTGTTTACACAGTCTTCTACATGGGAACCAATACAATAATGTGTTATTTCAGACCTCTCTTAGTCATATAACTGGAGGCTTCAGTGAAAGGTCATCTTTTGATGCTAATGCCTTTATAATGAGGCGCTATGCTCAGTTCCCTCGACAAGCGGAGCCAAAATATCATCAGATAAAAACTGAAAGAAGCCAGAATTTAATGCCATCTTTCAAAGCAGTCGTTTTGTTCAATTACCTCTTTTCTTGTTTAGATTGATGCAATGGTTTCTTTGAAGGTAATCGATGATCAGTAATTATTTTCCGTCTAGGATGTTTTGGCCCCCCGTTCATTCACAAGGCCTCCAGTGGTCTTAGTAAATCTGGATTGTGAGGGTAACCCTCTCTGTGGTGACGGATCTACTATGCTCTAGGCGTCTATCTCTATCTAGCAAGATTTACAGCAGCCTGACTGACACGTAATTGAAAAATAATGCCCAGTGTGATGAGGCGCTTGCATCATTGACACTGTGCCTTTCATGGAGAGCAGTGAGCCAGGAGAGGGGGGATGGGGACTGTGTGTGTGTTCTACTGTGTACATCCCTCCACACGAATCTGTCTAAAGGCTGAAGGAATCAGAAATAGCCTGGCCTTTACACCGAACGATGGGAACACAAGTGACCGCAAGGGCAGCTAGCCCCACTCAAATTCAAAACCTCTTTTTTTGCAGCATGCGTGTGCTCACTTATTATGGAAGACATGAAATCACACAGCTGCTTTTATTTCGCCTTCTTCCAACACAAGAAATAAATGGACGAGAAAGAATGAGGTTGGGAGGCAGGGAGGTGCGTGTATGTGTATGTCTGGAGGGAGGAAGGGGCTCAAAGTGGTGGTGAGTGCCAGCAGCAAGTCTTTCCATTTTACCATCCCTTCCTACATCTCTCTTTTCTATTCATGTTGATCTTATCAAAGGCCTGTGAGTGGATGTTTCCTCTTATCTAGGGCACACGTGTTTTCTGGCTGTGCAGTCAGTGCTGAGTGTTGTTTGACAGCACCTTGGATCTTACAATGGTGATGAAGTCCCCGGGATAGCCCACTCCTGGCACCTCATTAGCAAATTGATCTTCTTGCTTTTTAGTATCAGTGGTCACAGTCGTAATTAGATTTTACATTTCACGTGTTTTGGCCCTGAGGTGATCTTAGTATCCCGTATGGTAGAAGCACTATGCATGCCCATGTCAATTGCCAAGTAAGCCACATCACTTACCCTTTAAATAACCTTGAGAACTGTGAGGCAGGCAGTGCTTGTCAAACCTCTCCTCCACCCTGCATGACAAATTGAGTCATCACATGGTTGTATAATCTCTGATCCACAGGCCCAGCAATCATTTAACCCATCCTCATGTTGATGGAAGGACTCTGCATGGTTTTTAATCCCAAATGTTTACCCCATGATCTTTTGCTAGGCTGATGTTCAGGCTAAGATGTCCTCCCTGGTAAACTACAGCCAGGCCCAAGACTGTTGGCACGGTGATAAAGATAGCTTCCTGGTGCACCTTGTGATGGGGATAAAAATAGGGACTGAGGCGAGACTAAAGGCTGTTTATTGCTGTGCCGCCTGTCTCTCTGCTTCTTTCTCTACCTCCAGCCTCTCTCTCCCCCACAGCTAATGCAGGGCTGTCTGCAGGGAAAGCCAGGCATGATTATAAAAGTATTGTCCTAATACTGTCTAAGAAAATGATCTTACTGTGACTGTGTGAAAAGGTCAAACATGTATATTTCATGTCGGCTCTGCCATCCCACTGTGGCTCAGGCCTACTTAGAGTGCAGATGTGTGGAGAACTTTTCAGTGGTGACGTTTGTCTATGAAGCTGGAAATATCCCTCAAAACATGAAAGTGATGCTGGATTCTATTTTAAGACGGGTCTGTTAGTCTGAGGAGAGGGAATAGAACGTCTCCTGTGAGATTTGGCCTCCTTAACGCCCTCATAGAGCTTCCCTTCTTCTCTTCCCATCTCTCTTGTATACCACTTGATTGGATCCTCCTTCCTTCCTGTGGTCAAATTAAAGTAAGCTGACGTGCCATTTGACAGATTGGAGTAAGCAGGGGTCCTCTGTCCATTGTCGGTAGAACCAAGTCCTCTGCTTATTACAGATTAGTGGGTCAACGTACCTTATTATCAAAGGGCTTGATTTATGAGGAGAACTGCTCTGCTTTGCTCTGTGTGGGCTGTTAAAAGCCAAGTATATTAGCTAGCTGCAGCAGTTGCCAAAGATGTCTGCCAGGAAATCAATAATGAACCAACCGGCTCCAGCCTCCACAAGAATGAAGGGGCATCGATGTCGCAAAATTATTTGTGTAGTAGGCTGTAACCCAGGGTCCATCTCTACTGTAAATATCAACGACAAATTTCGAGTCAGGGCTAATGCGACAGTACCTAGGATAATTCAAAAGACACTCTAAAGTGTGGGTTTTTCTCTGTTGATGCTGCGTGGTGCGATCCTTTCTGGCTGTGAACAACATTCTGTTTCGCTGGCACGTTGCATAAATTTTTTATTTACAGGAGCAAGTTTTTAGTGTAGCACCCCTGTGTTGTGCAACACCAACACTATAGCTGAGGCTGAACAAGATAGATTCCACCTGTCATTTAACTAGTGATGCCTTGCAGATGGTCACATACAGGAGACTCACAAAATGCCAAACAACATGGTTCAGGGTGATTAATGACCCAGCATGAGTTTTGATTTTTTTGTTGAAAATCAAATATCCTTCTTGTTCTTTTTCTCTGGGCAGTGTTCTCACATTGAATGAAGTGTGTGGGTGTGGGTGTGTGGGATGGGTGGCAGGGCCGGGCGGGGTGGCGTGGGAGGTGGTGGTGGCGGCAGGGGGATGATAATTTAGTGTAGAGCTCAGCAGATCTACCCCAGTGCTGGCTCGTCTGGTTGTGAGTGTGCGTGGGTGTGTCAGCATTGCTTTCTGAGGGCTGTCATTGGGAAGGGCTGCCTGGCTAATCCAGCTCGGAGGCTAATCACACTCAATGCCTTCTCCTGCGGCTCTCCACCCCTGGCTCCTAGTCTTTACCCGGCGAACAGATTTAATTAAAGAAAGGGATAATGGCTGACGTCCAGAAGCCAGCAGTGTGCAGCTCAGCTCCCCAAGCTTCTCCAGGTCCAAAGGGCCTACTGGATGGTGTTGTACAAAACAACAGGCTGACAAGGTGGATGTGAGGGTATTTTGTTAGCGTTTATTAACTAGATCACTTCTTCATAATCTGTCAATTATCTGCATGGCGATAGGGACTCAGGCTGATGTTTTAGGTGATCGCTTTCCAACTATTTAGCTGTTGTGCACCAACCTGCTTTGGGCACCAGCCTAACACAGTGGAGTCAGGATCTTTTCATTAGAGTTACTTTTTCATTAGAGTTACTTTTCCACACGCTCTAGTAATCACACTTTCCAGCTGTCGTTAATTTGGATTACCAATAGAAAATACGTTCCATGGCTAGATGTAAGGCCTTGGACCGAGGCCAGCAGCCTGTCTGGAGAGGTGTGCCAGGAAGACGGGAGAGGAAACAGAAAGAAAGAGGGAGAACAAGAGGGTGGGAGTGGGGAGAGGTGCACAGGAACACATGGTTACTGCAGAGCCATCTGGAGAAAGTGTTGTTTCATCTTTATTATGTGAATATTTCCTAAACTATTTCTGTCCAGGCTCCACTGGTTTAAAGAAACACAAGCTAGATCTGAAAAAAAAGCTAAAAATGAGAAATTTTCGTTTGGCTTTGACACTGTTTCGTGCACAGTCAAGGACATTTCTGAGAATGTAGATTACTTTGAATTGAATTCAATTGGTGGTTGATAGCATTGCATGTACTCAAGTGAGGGAAACTTATAATCAGAATCATGATGAGACGATCATTAAATCAATCATAATGCTGTTTGGGTAAAAACTTTGAGGTCTGTACCTAGGAATTAAAAATCTCTAGATCGTTTAACAACAATTGTACATGCTTGCTTCCTCACTGAATCAGGATAGCATATGGTTTGTTTTGGTTAACTGCAAGTCGCAATACGTTCTTCAACATTCAGCCCATTTAAAAACAAGTGACCTCTTCCCTGATGAGGGCATTGTGATAGCGAATGAGGTGATCAGAGAAGCAGGATTTCTTTTTGCTTTTGATTACCAATTAATCGCCTAATTGGTCCCACTGTTGCCATGCCTGGGCTGATTAGCATATGTATGAGGAGCAGCATTCTTCAGTTGTGATTACATCCTCAGCGCATACTTTTCTCTATCAGGATATCTGTTGAACTTTTATATTTCTATTCGTAGATCCTTAGGTGAAGATTAGGAGTAATGTGCTGTGGTTGTCATTCAACGCAGTCTGAACACTGCAGCACTGATATTGAGTACGTGCTAAAGCTCAATGTGTCTCGAGTAATCCTAGGAAACATAAAAGACATGTTATTGCATTATGATCGCCTGCTGAACCTAAAGGTCCTTTCCTTCAAAACAGACCTAACTGGGGTCAGGCATCAACTGTAATTGTAATTGTAAATTACAGTTTTTGCTTTGGATTATGTGGAATTGTGTGATCAATGGAGTGCATGAGTATGAGCAATGTCCCTCAGGCATACTAACATACTACATCTAGGCAGTTGTTGACTGAACAAAGCATTTGGGGGGGAGAGATGAAGTGGTAGTATTGAATGATCCTATGTGCAGGACTTAAGTATTAGGGTTGTTATTTTTAAAGCACTTCTTGTTAACTACTATACGTGGTTAGATCCCAGTATGTCTGGACAGTGAATGCTGGGTGCGTTAACAGCACATTTCCCATTTCTGTCTTTTACAAAAGCATGTGAAGGATCACAAATACACATAATGGATCTGCTGCTATCATAATATGCCTTGCAAGGTGACCGGAATGTGTCGGTAGCTACCGCAGAGCAAGTGTGCATATGCGTTCTCAAGTATTCAATCCTTCTGTCAAGTCTGTCTGGTTGTGGTGATTGAAGGGCCCATGAGTCATTGTAATCCACAGCACAGTAACATGCGTCAGATCAATCCTCTTTGACCATTTTAAGCAGGAATACATTAGGGCTTTTTGTCCATTTTGACCACAGAGACCTTTTCCTTTGACCCTGTCTTCATGGTTGAGTATTTTCTTATTGCAGGTCATGTTAGTGTAGGTATTTAGGGGTTTATTTCTGATAACAGACAAAATACAGTATCACAGCTGGTTTGAAAGCAGAGGCCTAAGCCTGGACATGGCAGAAGGAGGGTTACATCACTGGCTAAAACACTAGTCAGCACATGTGCCTGTGAAATATTTACGTCACAGGGTTCTAAACCAGAACTAATCTCCAAAAGAGAAAGTGTGTGTCTTTGCGTCAAAGTACACATATGGGAATTATTCACGGCCTTGAACTCGTATCTTAACATGTTTCTTGATTTTGTGATCTAGTATGATCATGTGCAGTCCTATTGGTTTACCTATATACTTTTTGAGCAAAGGATTTAACAATATATGCTGTATACATACCTAGTACCTGGGTATAATGTACTACTATACCTAGTAGTATAATGTGTATAGCTACATGCATATAACTCTGTATCCCACTCACTGTAGTCAAAACACAACATGCGTTTGGGAATGCCTCTTCCCTGTACATCTTAGCTTCTCTCCATGGCTTCAGCTCTGGCTCTGCAGAGGTAGGAGCAATGCTGTGTTTCTGACAGCTGTGCTGAGAGGCAAGTGGCAGTCTGTGCTATCTATTGACAAGAGGATAGTTTCCCCCCAAGAAAATGGTCTGATATTAAACATGGCTGAAAGATCGTACTAATTTGAATTCTTTATTGAAAACAGCGAAATATTGGCTTTTAAGATGGGATTTGTTTATTTTTTGCAAGGTAAGCTTTTTTAAATTGTGTTGACTAAACAATACCATCAGCTGTGTTCTGATTGCGTCTTGCTTTTTGTCCTCCAGGAGTCCATGAAACAAGATTGTGTGATTGTTCATTTCTAGAGTAACCTGTTCTGCAATGGTTCTTGAATAATTTGGGTTGCTGGCATGGGTCGGTAATGTGTTTACTCACAATAGATTGTATTTCATGCCTGCATTGCTTGATTAAATTATATATAATTTTCTATTCAGTTTCATAGTAAAATATATCTTATGTAGCTCTAGTGTGACTTATTTCTGAATCATCCTAACTTTTAAATAGTGTGAATGGTAGTATAATTGTTTGCTTGGCATCCAGTCAAGTTCTAAGCATGTGTGTTATGTTTTCTCTGTGTTAACAGGAAGAATGGCTGTGCCTGAACTGTCAGACTCAGAGGGCTTTGTCTGGACAGCTGGGGGACATGGGCAAGATGTCTGCACCTGTACTTACCAAACCCACACCTGCAGCCTCCAAGGCCGAGGTCCAGCCCGCGCCTGCAGCCTCCAAGGCTGAGGTCCAGCCCGCGCCTGCAGTCTCCAAGGCCGAGGTTCAGCCAACGCCTGCAGCCTCACAGGCCGAGGTCCAGCCCACACCTGCAGCCTCCAAGGCCGAAGCTCAGCCAACACCTGCAGCCTCAAAGGCCGAGGTCAAGCCCATACCTGCAGCATCCGTGGTAGAAGGGATAGACATGCCTGCATCAGACAAGGCAGATATGAAACCAGAACCATCCTCTGTGCAAAAAGAGGCAGAGCCAGCTAAAATGGAGGTCCCTGAGGCAGAGAAGCCTCTGGCGGAGGCAGAGTTGAAGACAAAGGCTATAAATATGGAGCCACCTGTGAGCACAGCCTTAGCATCAGAACCACTGCCTCCAGTCTCTGCAACAGTGTCTACCCTTAATGAAATCACTGAGGTAGAAAAAATACCTGAAGCTAAGGCTCAAATGGAAGAACTGCCAATGCCACAGGTGAAGAAGATCGATGAGCAGCCAGGACAAGAGGTGCCACAACCAATGACCACCATAGACAAGACGATACCAGAGTCAGGCCAACCTCTGACAACAAAAGTGAATGATAGCAAGGATGTTGTTACCTTAGTTGAGAAGGTTGTGGAGATAATTCCTGCTTCAGATCTCCAACCATTAGAGAAGGCAAGTGTCTATAGACTATTGCAAGTATTCTAAGTACAGTAAACAAGTGTATCCTTAAATAACATATTTGTGTTTACTCTTTTTTCAGCAGAAAGAAGTATTGATACAGGAGCCTACCACTGTTACAGACATCCCTTCAACAGATACTGTTGTTAAAGAGGTTTCCAGTCCAGTCAGATCCATTTCAGAGCAAGAACTGACAAAGGCTGAAGATCATACTAAGGAACATGACCACCCGGAGATTCTACCCATATCACAGGGCTCCTACACCTCTGAGGAAGAACTGAAGGAGACAAAGGGGGTTAGTGAATCTCCTGTGACAGAAGAGACCGCAGACTCAATCAGGATCAAAAAAGAGGTGGCTGAAAGGAGGCGTCTGAGTTACCAGCCTGTGGAAGACAGCAGCGGGAGTGAACTTCCTACCCCTTCACCCCAGCCACAGAGAAGGAGGCTGAAGGTAAATATGACCTCCTCCAGCAGTGAGGACCTTCAGGCTGACAGCCCTGACTCTTCCGTGGATGATGAAGAGTTCATCCGGAGGCAGATAATGGGAATGACCGGAGCCAAGGAAGAGATGTCTCTCTCAGAAGATGAGGAAAAGTTTAGAAAGGAGGATGCTACCATTGAAAAGATGCCGGAGCTGGATAACGTTCCTAAAGGAGCTGAGCCTTTGCCCGCAGAAGATAACGCAGGCAGCCTCGCCAGAAGGCCATCTCTTCCCAAGCCAGAAGACCCAACCACAGAGCAGAGACTAGAAACTGAGACCACGATTGTCTTTAAAAAAGCCATTCCAATGATGAGGCAGAGACAGAGCACTGATGAGGGGGATGCGGAAGTAGAGAGTATCACTGAGTCAATGGATGACAAGTCAAAAGGTGAAGGTTCATCTAGCGTTCAGGTGTCTAGCTTCACTCCAGGAGCCTCCCCCACCTCTGCCTCTTCTCTAGAGGAGGACAGTGACAGCAGCCCCAGCCACAGGAGGGTCGGTGGGGAGGGAAAACTGCACCGCAAGGCCAAGCACAGGCAGGCCGGACAGGCCCTGACCACCATTGAGGACTCCTCTGAGGAGGAGCAGATGAGGGAGGAAGAGGAACACCTCAGGGAGCATGAGAACCAGAGGGAGGGAGAATTGAAACAGGAAAAGCGAAGCTCAAAGAAGTCCAAGAGGGAGAAAGATGAACTAAGGACGCAGAGAAGAAAAGAACACCCACTGACTTCGCCCAGTAACCTGTCACCTATTGAGGATGCATCGCCCACAGAGGAGCTGAGGCAGGCTAAGGAGATGGAGGAGATGCGCAGGACTTCAGGCTCTGATTACTCCCCCAGCATGGAGTCAGAATCAGAGGGCTTACAGAGCAACCTAGCTGTACATAAAATGGGCAAGCCTCCAACAACAGTACAACAATCTCCTGAAGAAGCAGCAGGAGCTGAGAAGCAGTTGATGACTGCAGATGAAGCCTATGATCACATGATTCAGAAATCTGCGACCATCACAGCAGACACAGAGGTAGACACTGATTTAGAACCCCTGTATGAAGGCATGCCAATTGAGGACTATCTCTATGAGTCCTTAGTAGAGGAACACATTGTATCTCCTAAAGAGGAACCGAATCAAGATGCTTCAGCTGAACCTGTGAAGAGACTCCGGTCTCCAGAGGAAGTGTACGAAGAGATGATGAAGAAGAAAAAGGAGCTACGGTTGATTGAACAGGAGTTTCATCAGGCACAGTCTTCCACTATGGATAGTCTTTCACCAGAATCTGCGGAGACCTTATATGTTGCCATCTCTACCGCTGAGGCAGAGAAAACCTCATTAAGTTTTGATTCTAACACTGAGGTGCCGGTGAAGAAAAAGAAACGCCCTGCGCCGCCAAGGCCATCTGAGCCTCCCAAACGCCCTGAAGTGGTAATCATACCCAGCGCTCCGGATGTGGAATATGTGCCTGTTCCTAGACCAATGATTCCTCAGGATCCAGTCCTTAGGCGAGCACTTTTCCCCATACCAGATCTCAAGATTACCCAATGTTCTTCAGGGGAGGAGGAGGAAGACAGTCTGGTGGAGGAGTATGGCATTGGTATGTCCTCTGACATCACACCTAGTGATGAGTCCGAGACCAAAGACGAAGTGGAAACTAATCCAGTGTCACAGCCGACCCCACCATCTGAACCAGAGGTAGAACCTTTCAGTGTTGTGTGTGAGGTCCCACAAGTTACAACTACTCCAGTTCTAGCCGCTGAACCGACCACTACACCATCCCCTGTATCACAGGGGTCTCCTCCCACCTCACCAGCAACACCTGACTTAAGCTTAGCATCCAACGCTACATCGTCATCTTCAGTCCATGCTCAAACTCCTCTGTCTTCAGACTCAACTCCACTGTCCTCTCCAACACCAGAATCTGCTAAAGAACCAGCTCAGCCTCCGGTTGCTATGTCTCCACCCTCAGTCACTCCAATTGCGGTTGTTTCCCAAACCTCGCCAGAGCATTTTGTTGAGGCAGGAGTTCCAGCACCAGGTTCGACAGTTATTGTCACAATACCAGATGTGGTGTCAGATCCGATCCAGCCTCTCAGTTCTCCAGTTCCAGCAGAGGTTGTGGCTCCTTCACCCCCAGGTCCTTCCCCAGATTCAGTCGTGGTTCAAATGCCTGACCTGGTTGCTTCGCCATCCCAGAAGAATGTCCAGGGTTCAGCTCCTGTGCAGGTGTCAGCACCAAGTCCAACAACTGCTGTGGTCTCACCAGCCCCCATTGTGGCTCCAGTAGCAGCATCAGTTTCGACAACTGTCCTGGTTTCTACTCCAACCTATACTTCAACTCCAGCTCCTGCTTCAGTCATAGTTCAAATGCCAGACCTAGTCTCAACCACATCCCCCATCTCAATTTATGCCCCACTCCCAGTATCAGCTTTGGTCACTTCACCAGCAACGGTCCAGGCCACAGTGGTGCACTCAGTCCCTGTGCAGGCAGCTATTCAATCCCCATCTCCTTCAGTTGTTCCAGCCCAGGACCCCCCTTCTGCTCCAGCATCAACAACAGTCATCAAGAAAAAATTCCCACCTCCCCCTCCACCTCGGTCTACTTCTGTGTCATTGCCCCAGACCACCACGGAACCTTCTGCCATCAGGGCTGTCCAACATGTGTCCCCTACCATGACCACCACAATAGCTATGGGCACTACTTCATCTGCTCAGCCTATGAAGTCTGTAGTAGTGGATATCCAGCCCAGGATGGAGGAAAATGCCTCTGTACCACAAGTGGTGACACCAACTAGACAAGGGCATGTAGTTATCATAGTACCTAGTGTGGAAAACATATCAGTTCTTGGCCAGTCTGCCCAAGATCTAGTGGCAGTAGCCACAACCTCACCTGTAGTTGAGGCCAGTAAGGCAGCAGCTGGTGTGGTTGTCAGTGTGGCTCCATTCCTTACTGCTCCTACAGAGACCCCTCCACCTCCTCCTCCACTTTCTCCCGCCACCTTACCAAAGCCAGCTGTAAATCCTCAAATTCTGCCTGTATCAATCCCATCCACAACTGTGTTGAGTGCAGTGACTATGTCCAAGCCTGTCATGGCTGCAAGTCCAAGCCTTTTGTCCAAGTCCTCTACCCCTCCTCCTGTGCCCCCAAAGCCTGTGTCCATCCCTGCTGGCCTGGTATTCAGCCACAGACCAGGGGAAAGTGTCAAACCTCCAGAGACTCCTAAAGCCAGTGCAATCCAGTATGTGAAGGCCCATACACTACCCAGAACAAGAGAACCTCCAAATGCCCTGTCTCTCAGTTTGACCACACCAGTAGAGTCTAAGCTGACTGTTACATCCCCCAAGTCCCCAATGTCTCCCAGGCATACTAGATGTCTGCAGACATATGTTGTGATAACTCTGCCCTCCGAGCCAGGCACACCTACAGAAGGTATAACTGTTCAGGCACCTATCAGGAGGGGGTCCATTTCGTCTATAACTCAGGCAGGACCAGCAGTGAGGACCACCCCATATGAACAGCATACTCCCGCCGAGGCTTTCTCTGCACAGGCGACTGTCAGGAGAGGATCTCTACCCACTGTGCGCCAACTACCACCAACAGCTGTAGTCACAACAGCAACAGTTGCACCAATGACAAATTCAGAGGGAGTTGCTACTCAGGCCCCAGTAAGGAGACCCTCCATACCATCAGTAGTGCAGCAGCCAACAGTTGCAACTGAGGAAGCCCGTGTTCAATTACAGCAGGAGACACCTATTCAGTTATACAGTGTCCCATCACCAATCAAGAAGCCGTATGTACCACCTTTGGCCCAGCCAGTAGAGCATGTGGTGTCAGAGGTGGTAACCATACCAACTGAGCCGGAGATTCAGCCAGTGGCTGTAGCGCTCCAAGCCACCGCAGGAAGGACTTCAATATCACCTGTTGTTCCGCAGCCACAAGCAGAATCTGAAGTCATAACAATACCACCCGAACCAAAGGATACTGTGCAACCACCTCTAATCCATCCTGCCCAGATGACTGTAACACCCTCACTACCTTCTGCTGTTGAGCAACCGCAGCCTGTAGCTCAGATTATTGCAATGCCACGTGAGCCAGAGATTTCTCTTGAAGCCCCAATTGTTCAACACAGAATAGCTTTGGAGTCCTCTGTGATCCAAACATCACAGGCTGAAGCCCATGTGGTGAACCTCCCAGAAGAGCCATATCCACCCACGGAGGTCATCACAACTGAGACTGAGACCATTACCAGAAGACCATCGGTACCGGAAGTGGCCCAGCAACCACAAATCATAGCTGAGGTAATACCAATGCCTGTAAAGCAGGATGCACCTGTTGAAGCATATACCACACAGGTTTCTAGCGAGGCTATGCCACTAGCCATGCAACAGTCTCCTTCCCTGATGGAGGTGATAGCAACACAGCCAGAGTTTGAAATGCCAACAGAGGTGGTGACAACAGAAGCCCTTCCAAGAACAACCGCTATATCACCAGCAGTGTTCCATCCTCACGTAGTGGATGAAATGGTGACGTTACTCCAAGACTACGAGATACCTACAGAGGTCATCGCAACTGAGGCTACCACTGTTAGAAGAACCTCCATATCCTCTACAATGCAGCCTTCACACACAGTGTCTGAAGAATTCCCCTATCCTCAAGGGTTTGAAATACCCTCCATTACATCTGAGGCCATTACCACAACAAGGAGGGCTTCAATAACTATGCAACAGCCCCTCAGCATGGCTCAGGTGGTATCCATGCCAACAGAGCATGATATGCCTATAAAGGCTTATGTAACAAACATTACCTACCAAAGAGAGTCCATTCCTCCAGGAGCACAGCCACCGTTGCCGGCTTCTGAGACGCTAGCTTATTCATCAGAGTATGAAACCCCCCTGGAAGTCATTACTACTGAGGGCTTCACCAGAAGAATGTCAGTGCCGGCAATCCAGGAGATTTCTCAGTCTGTTCCAGTGGCACCGGTCACCATTACCAAGTTCCACCAAGAGTCCATTGAGAGTCAGGAGATTCGGGGGCCAGAGAAGGTGGTCTCCAGCATGAGCCACATGTACTCCTCTTCCATCTCTACATCAGGACAACCCCCTGAGAGCCTGCCCAGCTTGGTAACTCAGGTGGTCACCACCGAGGTCCAGAGAACCACTGTGTCTGTGGTCCATGAGATGTTCCCCCAGGTCCCTGTCCACAACGTAGCTAGTGTTGCCGTTACCATCCAGCCAGATGTAGCTATGGTTCAACCAATGCCTAAACAGACCAGCAAGACAATTTACCCTGGTGATGTCATTGATTTACGCACGGTAAAGGTGGGTGGTAAGATGACCGACTCCGGAATGGATCTGACAGCCCCAGAGTCCTGTCGTCAGACCTTCTCTACTGACCCCAGTGGGCGACATGCCACTGCAGTTCAGCCGGAGATAGTCAACCTAAGTGCAGAACTCACACCTGCTACTACCCTTTCTGTTGTTACCGACAGCATCACTATAGTCACTTGCACGGCCACCATTGCCTCCTACAGCAAAGAATTAGCTGAAAAGCCTCTGGACCTACAGGGACATGTTACCTCTATGCCTCTTCCCCTCACAACTTACAAACCATTTGAGCCTCTCGCTCAGATTGTGTACAGACCAGTGAACACTCAGCCCATTGTTAGCCCATTGATAACCCCAGTTTTAGATGCAGAAACAGAGGCTCCCATCAATCTGTCCTATGGAGCCAGTACCTCCACAGTGGCCACCCGGCAACCGCTGACCCCCACTATCACCAATGGTGGGCCCATTCCTCTGGAGGTCACAGGAGCCATGGATCTGTCTTCATCCAGACCCCTGAGGGCCATGGTGGTTCTCTCTGACACCAGCCCAGGCGTGGTTACCACTGTGGTGGAGGATGACGGAATGCCAGTGGACTTGACAGCTGGAAGAAGGAGTGTTTGCTGTGATGTCATCTATAAGCTGCCATTCACAGGGAGCTGCAGGACACAGCCTCCAGTCACCGCCCAGCCTGACAACCGATTTGGCTACAGAGACGACCACTATCAGTATGACAACGTTGGAGTCTACGGCATCAAAGGTCTCAATGGCATCAAGGCATCCATGTCAGAGACGAACCTGACAGAGACAGGAGTGTTCCCCTATGATCCTAAGACTGGATACGACTATCTCAGTGAATCAGGCAATGGGGCAATAGACCTGACAGCAGCTCATTTATCAGCAGGTACGTACAATCAACGAGATAGAGCATGGCTGCATGTAGTTTGTAGTTTGGTTTTATATAATGCTGCACACTGCAATAGTGTTTCAAAATATGAGTTCCCGCGTCATTAGCATGTTTGTTTATTAATTCGTTGATGTTCTTTTATTCATTTCTGTTCTGTTTATTTTCAGATGCATGCGTGTGCCTGCGTGTTCTCCCTCAATGCTTTGGCTTCGCTTCTTGCTAGATCAAATGAAGATAGATGCATGCTTGACGATTCTTTCGTCCATTTACGAAGTGCATGAACGTTACCTCTTGATATTTTGATATTTCGTCCTATCCATGACCTAATTCCTAAATTCCTGTACCTATTATGACAGGTGAAGCTCTAGACTACACCAGCAAGGCAGCTGGAGCCTTTACTAGGATGAGCGCTGATCTGTATCCCAATGTCCCAGCTGCTGGCTTTGGTGTAAATAGTGGCCTTAGATCCTCAGATGGTATAGTGTATTCTTCTGTAGCTGCCCCCGTCCCATCAACCTATGCCATAACCACTCAGCCTGGCTCCATCTTCATCTCCACCCTGCCACAAACAACCACTCTTCAGAGTGAGTTAGCCCCCCACCCCTACGGCTTCATCCCCGCCACTGACCCTGGTCAGATTATCAGTCTGGACACTGGCCTATCTAAGGAGTTCCTACCCACAGCCTTACATGACATAATTACGGGCTACCCAGATATGTACTCAGACACCACCTTGGAGGCCATCGCAGCTTCCCTGGAAGCCCTGACTTCCTCCCATCTCTTCCCTGGTCTGGATGACAGTAAGATGGCCCAGTACCAGATGGAGAGGGAGTTCCTGGAACTGGAGAAGCTCAAGCAGCTCTGCCTGGCTGAGGAGCTGGAATGGGAGAGGCAAGAGATCCAGCGCTACCGAGAACAGGAGCAAATCATGGTGCAGAGGGAGCTTGAGGAGCTGCAGGCCCTGAAACAACAGCTGCTCATGCAGCAAGATGAGGAGCATCAAGCACATCTGGTGGCCCAGCAGGAGACCTACGCTCAGCAGAGGGAGCAGCTAGAGCAGATCCAGCAGCTCCAACTCCAGCTACAGCGCCAGCTGGAGGAACACTACGGAACGACCGGCACCACTGGCACCACCGGCAACCTGCTGGAAGCCCAGTATGCAGGAGTAGGGGATAACGGCCAGTACTGGCCTGTTAGGGATGAGTCTTCACCCACTGTCACTGCCATCCAGCCACAGGCAGGGGGTCAGAAAGAGGACCAGCATCAGCTTGCCAAGAAACCCCCGGCAGGGTCTAAACAGATCATGGACAGTGGCGTACAGACGGACGATGAGGACTCGGATAAACATTATGTGGGGAGGAAGAGGAGAAACAAGAGGAGCGTGGATACCAGTATGCAGACGGACGATGAGGACCAGGATGAGTGGGATGCACCCACGCGATCACGCCGCCGATCTCGCAAACACAGCAGCGAGGGAAAGCACAGCTCCAAAGTGACTAGCATAGCCATCCAGACAGTGGCGGAAATCTCCGTCCAGACAGATCACTCGGGCTCCATCAAACGGCCCAATGTCCAGATGGACGCCAAGGTGGAGATCGTGAAGCACATCTCTGCCCCCGAGAATTTCCAAAGAGGAGGCAGTCTGAGCTGCCAGACAGACTCATCAGACAGGAGGCACCACACCCCAATAGAGGTGGGCTACAGCACTCACCTGAAGACAGACCTCCCTAAGATACTCTACTCATCTGTGTCTCCACTGTCCCAGAGTAAGTCCATTGACTTTAGCAGGGAGGATAAGTGTGTGGGGGGTCAGAGGATGCTGATGGGTGACCCCTCCAGGTATTCCTCCAGCCCCAGGATGCTGAAGCCAGGTCAAAAGTCCCTGTCAGACCCCAAGTCCCTCAGCCCAACCACCGAGGACAGGATGGGAGCCTATCACTACACAGACCCTTACTCTGTAAGTTCACAGAGAAATTATCTCGCCTAAAATATTAAAGCAGGAAACATATTTGTTGTGTAGCATTATTATAGTAAACCCCTAATGATGTATTAAGATTTATTTACACTCAAGAGAGATCTGAATAACAAACGTTCCAGGGTCGAGGTTCCCCCTCCGGCTCCCAGAAGAAGGTAAAAAGGACTCTTCCAGATCCTCCTCCAGAAGACGACCCGCTCACGGGCCGTTCAGGCTACAGTACCAACTCTGCTCGCCGTCGGCTGGCCCGGAACACCACCATGGCTCGAGCCAAGATCCTGCAGGATATCGACAAAGAGCTTGACCTGGTAGAGAGAGAGTCATCCAAGCTCAGGAAGAAACAGGCCGAACTAGACGAGGAGGAGAAAGAGATTGATGCCAAGCTGAGGTAAGTGTTTTAAATGTATATTCACAACAAAACATTATTACTCACCTGAAAATTGTGTTGAAGAATCTTATAGTAGCAGCATCTACGCAATTCGCTTCATAACCATCATCATCACCTTCATGATTGCCTGCAGCAAGTCTCCTGCATGATTCATTTTCACCTCTCCATTCCAATAGCTGGGCAAAATGGCTTCCTTGGCATCACTCAGTGAGGTCCCTCCATACACACACATAGGACAGGTACTATGGTGTGCAAAGATGTGTCATTGATCTGATCAACTTGTCTGTTTGGTTTGATTGTCGAAATGGAAGAAGCAATGAACACGTGAAAAGGAATCTTAAGATTTTGTATTCCCACAGGTACCTGGAGATGGGCATCAATCGGCGAAAGGAGGTTCTGTTGAAGGAGAGGGAGAAGAGAGAGAGGGCCTACCTACAAGGAGTGGCAGAGGAGAGGGATTACATGTCTGACAGTGAGGTCAGCAACATCCGGGATTCCAGGGGTAGTAGTCATGGTCTCGAGAGACCTCGAACGGCCCCGCAGTCTGAGTTCGACCAGTTCATCCCCCCACAGACAGAGGCAGACTCTCAGTACTCCACTCTGACCAGTCCATACTCTCACTATGCCCAGTACGTCCCTCAGACTCAGTCCAGCAGCCACTACCCTCAGCAGACTCTCTACCAGCAGCAGTCTCTCTACCACCAAGACGTGTCCCCCTACCAGACCCAGTCAATCTACTCTTCTGTGCCCACTCTCTCCTACCCCCAGTCCTCCCACTCCCAGGCCCAGCCCAGCAGCTACCAACAGGCTCAGCTGCTCCTCATTCAGGGGAAACAGCGTCAGAGCAACCTTTCAGACCTGGAGCCCAAGATCACCACCAACTACGAGGTAATCCGAAATCAGCCTCTGCTCATCGTGCCCTCCTCCACAGACAGTGGGTATGCAGTGGCCCATCTTGGGGGCAAGTATAGCAGCCTTGACCTGAGGCTGGGGCTGGATGAGAGGAGCATGGCCTCCAGTCCAATGTCCAGCATATCTGCTGAGTCTTTCTACGCTGACATTGACCACCATAATGCCAGGAACTACGTCCTGATTGAGGACATAGGGGAGCTGACCAAGGGCTCTGCTGGGTTGGGCACCTCCAGCCTAGGCTCTGGCTTCACCCTGCCTGACAAGGAGCTTAGCAAGGCAGACAGACTGCTGAGGGCAGCCGAGGCCAGGCGCACCGCAGAGGTAATGGATCTTATTTCAAAACGTATTCTGTCAGCATATCCATTTAATCAAGCGCTGCATTGTGTCACTGGTATTATTATCTGCAGGACATTTGAAAAAGTGTTTGAAGATGATTAATTGTTGTTTCCTTCTACTAGGTGGCAGAGTTTCTGGGCAGTTCTTCCCGGCTCCAAGGCTACGTGAAAGGAGAGGAGGACTCGATGGAAGAGCCTTACGAGCTCAAGCTGCTGAAGCAACAGATTAAGCAGGAGTTCAGACGAGGCAATGAGGGCCTGGAGCACCTCTCAAGCCTGGGTCTGCCCCATTACATTCCAAGCGACGGCAGCTACCGGCACTTCCCCAAAGCTGAGAAGTATAGCATCGGCAGACTCACCCTGGAGAAACAAGCAGCTAAGCAGCTCCCAGCTGCTGTGCTTTACCAGAAACAGGTGAAGAACAAAAAGGCCTTGATGGACCCCAAGATTACAAAATTTTCCCCAATCCAGGAGAGCCGAGATTTGGAGCCAGATTACAGCAACTTCCTGGGATCGGGGGCGTCCTCTGTGACAAACCTGGCGGCCCGAGCCCGGTTGCTGCAGGATGAGATCACCTTTGGGCTGAGGAAGAATCTGACAGAGCAGCAGAAATACTTAGGCTCCTCTCTGGGGGCCAACCTGTCTGGTTCCCTAAACCTTGGTCAGTCCCTTGGCCTAGGGGGGCCCACTATGAGGTCATCTCTCCAGGACGACGGAACCTACCCCAGTGGCACCCGCTCCCGCCCTTCCTCCCGCCCTTCCTCCCGCCCTTCCTCTCGTCCTTCCTCTGTCTACGGCCTGGACCTGTCCATAAAAAGAGACCTGTCCAGTTCCTCCCTTAGACTGAAGACTGAAGGAGAAGCTCTGGATGCTGCGTTTGCGTCAGGGGCGGCCCGAGCCAAACCCACCAGCCTGCCCATCAGCCAGAGCCGCGGGCGCATACCCATCGTGGCCCAGAACTCGGAGGAGGAGAGCCCTCTGAGCCCTGTGGGAGAACCCATGGGTATGGCCAGAGCCTCCGCAGGCCCACTGCCGCCCATATCTGCAGACTCCAGGGACCAGTTTGGGTCCAGCCACTCCCTGCCTGAGGTGCAGCAGCATATGAGAGAGGAGTCGCGGACCCGAGGCTACGACCGCGACATCGCCTTCATCATGGACGACCTGCAGGGGGCGATGTCCGACAGCGAAGGTAAATGGAACCTGAGACTGTCGCAGCACCTCGACACTCTGGACCATCTTCTTCACCTGCATGCTACTGACTGTGATTAAATATTCACTGAACGTGTCTAACTCATCTGTTTGCCAGATTCTTTCGTCAGTTCTCTTGTATCTTTTCGTCTGTGCGATTGGGTTTGTGTGTATTCCTCTCTGTCATGGTTGATCTTTGCATGCAAATCATCTTTCTTTTGTATATCCTCTTCACCGATACATAATCCTACAAGTTTATGTATGCTACGATTTAGCCTGTGGTGTTTTGCATCCTTTGTGTAGTCTGTGATATTAGATAAATGCTACAGTTCTCATTTAGGTTGTGGTGACTCCTTTTGACCATTATTATCAAGCTACGAAGAAGCCTCAATCCAATTAGAATAGGCAAACTAAATCAACACTATGTGTTAATGTTATATACGTTTGAAGTGCCTTCCACATGGAAAACAATGGAGGAGGATCTGCAGGAAAAATAGATATCTTGCTAATCCCTATGAGAATGAATCTTGGATGAGCTGTGAATATGTATGAGACAGTGTAGGCAGCTGTTTGCCATCTGGAAAGCGTCTACAGACGGAAGGTCTGTTTCATACATGACAGAATGACAGCGAGTGATCAGGGACTCTCAGGCTTTGTCACACATTCCCCATCACAGATACACCTCTGGTTTCATCTCCTCACTGCACACAATATATGTGTCTGCCTTGGTAAGAAGTAGGTCAGTACTTATGTATTTGTACTTTTTTTAAACACCCTCAGAGCTTTTGTTGAGAGCAGTCTGCTGGCTAGCCTGTAAAAGAATACTGCTGAATCATGGGGTCCACTCAGTACTGAGTGTTCTGCAGAATGCAGTCAGGCATTTAGCTGGAGCACCTGGTTCGCAGTCACTCTTGGTCATTAATCCACACGGCCAAGATGCGGAGCGCAGGCTCATATCTATGTTATCACTGTTGATGTAATCATTTGTCATTTGCATTTGAGTTCAATTCATGTTTCGGTGAGCTCCCCTAACAACACGTTTCATTCAGGCACTGTAGCAAATCAAACAGCTGTCTGCTCCCATTCTGCAATCTATGCATGTTGTTGTGTAATAAGTGTTTTGAGTTTTTGGTTTCAATAAAACTGTTGTCTGCATGATGTTGATTGCTGTTGAAATTTTGAGCTTGACAAAAATGTGCATGTTCTCTTGTGACTGTATGCATCTGCTTAATGTATTCTCTCCATCCCCTCACCACCCCACCCCCCCAACCCCCCTTCCCCATCCCACCCCCCTCCAGTGAAGAGCATATTAATGTATTTGTTGTTTCACAGGGATCTTAAATAACTGTCTGTCCTTTTTGCTCAATGTCATGGGGAAGCACTCATTTATGGCCAGGTTCAGACTCATAAGACAACTCATCGAATGCTACACAAAGGCACACACACACAAGCACATCAGTGGATGCAAGCAGTGAGCAACACTTGTACTCCAAGTATATAGCAGTTATATGTAAAACGTCCGTAGACAAACTATACCTGTTGTTAATTGCCTCAAATAGCCCTTATCAAACAGCTAACACCCAGCATATAACATGCACCTGCAATATTGATGATTACTGATTGATGAGGGATAGTGTTGGTTTGATAAACATGATAGCAGAACAGTACCCTATTTCTCCTGATTAAACATGCGAGTGTCCATCTGCCTTGGTTACAGCACTAAGTGACTCCATGCTGACTTTGAACAGAGATGAAGCCAGAATCTTTCATGAGAGTATCAGACACGGTAGGGTATCCTAGTTAAGATCCACACTACTGGCCATGTAATTTGACCCTCACTGATACAGCACGATGTACCTACTGTTACCACTGCATTCCCCTGGCACTAGTAATTCTTCTACCTGATCCAAGATCAGTGTATATTTTCCATGACGATATTTTCCTGCATTTCTCTTGAGAAAGTCAAACTCTCTAAATTAACACATGGATGGAAGATGCAGCACTTTCATTATGTCTTAAAATGTGTCGTAATTGTTTATTTAGAAGACAAAGCATGCATTGTATAAACAGGCTACTGACCATTGACTAAGTGCAATGCATGAAATAAGGTGTACGATACGAAACACAACACACAATGTCTGCACCTAACAAAGACGAACAGTGTATTACATGCTTCCATGGAGTTTGAGAGATAATGATAATGTGTTGTAGAAGTTTCTAAAGAATATATAACTTTGTACCACAGCTGGAGGCCCAAACTGGAATATAGAAGGTGAGAGTTACAGTGCTCTTTGTACAGTTCAACCAGCATCCCAGTCCCATGTAGCATAGTAACTGAATGCCTTCACTCCACTCCATGGTTCTGAGTGACCCACAATTAAAGGGGACCCTTGAGCCACACCTCAACAGTATGGTGGATGTCATATAGTGGTGCTGTAGTTACATATCCAACCCATTCTGGAATGACGCCACATCACATTGGCCCTGTAGCACGTCAGATCCATTTCCGGTATCCATATCCATGCTCTATCCCAAGTTTATTTAGATACCACCTAACACTTGCATATATCTTGTATGATCACTCATACATATGTATGTTACTGCTACAGGGAACCCCCCCTTTTTTTACATTGCAGGCCTATATCGTTTTTTTCGCCATGTAATTCCTCCATGTCATGATGGATGCCTCTCACACGCTTTTAAAGGAGTTAAATTACACCGATAATGCAAAGTGACACTTAAGTAGCACACGATTTGTCCTCCGTGCTGGCGATAACCTATTTTAAACTTGAAAGGGTTTGCTACACAGAAGCACAATAGCCCGAACATGACTGCAATAAGAATGTTCGTTTTCAAATGGTGATGATATGGGTAAATTCAGCTGTGACGATCAGGTGTAAGGGTCTGCCAAATTACCACTGAAAGGTTTTCTCATGAATTACTTTACCATAACCAACCCCACCATGGAACACACAGAAACACACCCGATTAAATAGATAGAAAGTAGCATTCCTGCTGTTCAGGAACAAAAGTCTGCTCTCTCGATAGCTCTGGGGGTTGAAATTTAGAAACAACCAAAACACACACTGTGCTTGCTAAGTCATGCATGCACGCATGCTTGACTCAGATACGCATCCATCTTTTATTTAGCGACTGAAGTGCTCATCAAATCTCATTAAGGTTGGGATGGGAATACAGAGCACAGCCGGAAGCTAGGCCACCTGTTCCTGTCAGTCATTGGCTGTTACAGCTCAGTCTGGTAGACAGGTCAGTCTGGTAGACAGGTCAGTCTGGTAGACAGGTCAGTCTGGTAGACAGGTCAGTCTGGTAGACAGGTCAGTCTGGTAGACAGCTCAGTCTGGTAGACAGCTCAGTCTGGTAGACAGCTCAGTCTGGTAGACAGCTCAGTCTGGTAGACAGCTCAGTCTGGTAGACAGGTCAGTCTCTGCTATAGCTAGATGCTATAGCGGGGACAGACCTCGCCAACAGGCTGGCTGCAGATGTCTGTGTCTGTGCTTGTGTGTAAAGTAATCTGAGCTATTCCCTGCCCCTGTTTAGCCTACCACCTGAGGAGAGAGGACACTGACTGGTTTGACAAGCCCAGAGAGGGTCGCCAGGGCCAGCAGGGTGGACACGTTCTGGACAGGAGACAAGTAAGCTCTGCTGGCCTGAACTGCTTAGGTCCACGAACCAATCAGGACCTAGTTGTCATGCAGGCGGGAGTCCTTCGTTAAACCATCAGAGGGACCTTCTAATGCACCATTTTCCTCTTGTTCTGATTCTCTCTCTCTCTCCATCTTTCTCTCATCTAGATGAAGCTGATCCCATATGCTTTCCCTCACTTGCGTATCAAATTGCAGAGAGACCCCAAGGACACCAGCGTTTCAGGTGCATAAACATGGCTGGTGGAACTGCCACACAGTGAAAAACAAACACATGCAAATACAAAAACAGAAATTACAAACTACAACACTGAGCTATGTAAAGGATTTACTCTCAAGAAAAAAAGTGTGTAGTTTGCCAACAGTAATCTGATTGTGTAGATCTGCAACAATCACCCTTGAAAATGATTCCTTCTCCGCAGGCAATGGTCTTGGGATTCGTGTGGTTGGAGGGAAGGAGATACCTGGGACACGAGGGGAGATTGGAGCCTACATTGCCAAGGTTACCCCTGGAGGAGTTGCAGAACAGACAGGGAAAGTGGTGGAAGGTAAGACATTTAATGTGGCAGGATGGAGAAAACAAAGAACATATACAGCTCTTAAATAAAGATACAAATATAAAGTAGAAATTAACTAAACATAAGAAAGGAATAAAAAGTAGACCATAACTTTACATTGGACAAGATAGGGATTATTGAGTCCTAGCCTGCAAATCAAGTTCCCAATGTAATATCTGAGTTTGTGACAGATTAATGGTTTAGAAATACTTTTTGGGGTATTATTAATTTTAGGACACTGTAAGCCTGTGAATTGCCCTGTCACAAGATGAGTATTTGGTAGGAAAAGATGAGAAGCGCTGCAGCCTTCTGTGTTTGTCTGTCATGTCCTATTCCAGAACACCCCACACACCAACGCAGAACAGCCCTGTCAAGTCAGCCTGACTCTCTTCAGCCTTCGCCAGAATTAATCACAATATTAAATTCCGACTCGCTCTTTCTCTCTCTCTCCCTCTCGTTCTCTCGTTCACACATACTTTTTGCCAGCATTAGATAGTTGTTGTTACATTAGCTATCTGTAGCTCGCTAATTTGTTGCGTTTGGGCCGCTGAAAGCTTTTACTTGAGTGTAAAAAAAAAAAAAATACCATGAAGCAATTGGAAGAAATAAAATGTCCATTAACAGCCACACAGACTCCCAGAGGCCTCAGCCCTGGGTCAGTTCAGGACTCCACAAGAACAGTAACATAACTAGCACATCGAAATGTGGCTTCAACTTGCCGTTAAACTAGAATTCCACTTCATGTATTTTAATGCTTCAATCATTTACATTTTAATTTGGTCATTTAGCAGACACTCTAATCCAGAGCGATTTACAGTAAATACAGGGACATTCCCCCTGAGGCAAGTAGTGTGAATTGCCTTGCCCAAGGACACAACGTCATTTAACGCAGCCAGGATTCGAACCGGCAACCTTGTGATTACTAGCCCTAACCGCTCAGCCACCTGACTCCGAATCAACCATCCAATCCTCTACAACCTCCCCATTTTAGCAGCCTGTGCCTTCGGCAGAGCAGTCAGGGTATTTTGAGTGATCTCAAATTGGGGGATGTTCCTGGGGGTAAGGCAGCATCCATCAGCTCAGTTCAGATGCTCTGCTGGTCTCTGGCTCCCCCCTGGCCTGGAGTCCTCTGACTGCTGACAGATACGTGACACACTGAAGGACACTGGTCTGCCAAGTCTGGATCCTCCAACACAGCTGCCAGTCTGGACTGATCCTGGCCTCTCTGCCCTGGGATTTCTGGATTGGCTCATTGTGTCCAAGTGGATCTGCTGTCACCAAGGGAGAGAGATTATTGAGCCAAACATGGATGTGTTATTGTTTGTCATTTAGTTAGTCAGACTATTCCATTAAGCTGATGTGTTGTTTTTGGTGTTTATCCAACTCACTTGTGTCTGACGCTCACGTCATAGCATTATTATTAGGCTGGGCACTCATTTCACTCCCGGCTGTTAATATGTCCTCTGCATGAAGTATTGCGATTATGCAAATGTGATGTTTGTGTAGCAGTGAAAGAGCAGCATTCGACTGGAAGTTTCGTCCCTAGGTGCAGTAAGAGAGAGAAAGAGACAGAATTGGAAATGATTAGCGGCCGAACCAAAGCTTCCTTTGTGAGATTTGCATTGTGAGCAACGGTCTCTGCTGGACGGCCTTCCATTTGTGTAAGTGATGCCTCGGTGCTGGGAGGAGGGTTTAAGTGTGCCGTCGATTTTTCCCTTCTGCTCCTCCTCAACACTTTAACTGTCTTGTATCCCTCTGGCGTGCATTTATGGTCCTCTCTACTGTATGAGGAGAGAGGGATGCAGAGAAAGCCAGCTGTATCAGAGAAGTGAGCCGTGCCTTTGAGTGCTCCCTGGACCAGAACTTCTCCACCTCAGATAGAGGGTCTGTTGGCTGATGATGGGCCACTTTATGCGTTCTTGGCAACACTTTCCAATTCTAACGCCCCGACCCTCTCCCTCTCATCTTCCCTCTCTCCAGGAATGCAGGCGTTGGAGTGGAATGGGGTTCCTCTGACGGGCAAGACCTATGAGGAGGTGCAGTGCATTATGGGTCAGCCCTGTGCGGAGGCCGAGCTTTGTGTGAGACTGTGAGTGAGACCCCATCATTTCTTCTCTCCTTGTGTTCATTCCTTTTCTCGTACTTGTCTGATGGGAGGCTGCTGTTCGTTCTCAGGGATCTTAACATGCTGTCAGACCCAGATCATCCTCAGGCCCTGGAGCAGCACGCTCAGTTCAAGACTAGTAAGTACACACAGCCATCCTGGGCTGGAACCTCCATGGAAGTATGACCACTGATATCCTCTGTGTGTGTGTGTCAAGGTGAGAGGCAGCGCTCTCCAGGTGTGGATCCTAACCAACTAGCTGCCGAGTTGCAAAAGGTGTCCCAGCAGCAGGGTCCTGGGGTTCCGGGGTCGGGGGTCGGTCCAGGAGGGATCGGGGTCCTCTCGGCCCTGGAGCGCTCCGCCCTCCTCCACTCAGGCGCTGGCTCGGCCACCTCCAGTGGCGTGCCCAGCCCGGGACAACCAGCTTCGCCCGCCATCAACAAGAAACAACGACACAGCTCTAAGGTACTGACCTCACATCTATAGTACAGATAGTGGGTGTACTAGTGTCCTACATTATGCCCCAGTTTTTCTAATCTTTGTGTTAGTAGAAATAGAACAATGATCATTGCTTGAATCGTGAACAGTTTTACAATTAAGTCTGTAATCTACAAAATGGCCAAATGATGTTGATTAGCAATGATAGCCTAAGCAGTGATGTGACTATTGAGAGATTCCACGATGCCTCTATGTGTGTAGCTTCTAATGAGAAGCGTGTGTTATTACAGCCATATGGTAGCTGAGGACCCATCATTAATAAGTCATGAAGCACAGTGTGAGAGAGGGATAGAGAGACATAGATGGAGAGAAAGAGAGAACCAGAGTGAGAGACACGGAGAGAGAGAGAGGGCAAGAGAGAGAGAGAGTTAGAGAATGTGGTCTGAAGGCCAAGGTCAGGTGCTCCTTGTTCATAATAAAAAAACACATTCAAGTCGTATATGGAAACATGAACACGAAGTGTCTGGCAAGTACATGCACTTTACGTTCTCTCTAATTGCTCGCTTACGTACCTGACTTGCTTTGATACTTAAGGCATGAGCTTTTAAAGTGTTTTTCAGCTGCGTCATTAACCTTCGCGTCTATGCCGCGTGACATTTTCAGTCTATTAAACCGATCATGATCGCACGTCTCCTGAGACTCAGTAAGGCAGGGAGAGAGCTCCGCTCTGCAGCGCTGGTACGAGGGTTCACAGTCTACCGAAAAAGTCGTGTTCCTCTGTTCGGTCAAACAAATCCACACCCCTGTACAAAAACCCTGGATTTAAAGGACAGAGTGCTGGATGTTCACGCTGCAACAACAGGCCTGATGCTGTGTGTGTGCTGTGTGTTTGTCTGTACGCATGTGTGTTTCAGTCTACGGAGCAATTGAAGCCACAACCTCACCCCATCACTGGAGAGATCCAGGTAAGACTGCTCCCGTATGGATCCCTGCTCGTGCGATGTAAAGTGGAGATACAGTATTCTTTGCAGGAACTCTGCCTACCTCAGACGTAGCTTACTACCCCTGCATCTCTCCGGTTCCCCCGTTAGCTCCAGATCAACTATGACAGGAATCTGGGGAACCTGATCGTTCATGTTCTCCAGGCCAGAAATCTGTCTCAGAAGGACAACAACGGCTACTCTGATCCTTTCGTCAAGGTCTACCTGCTGCCTGGGAGAGGGTGAGCCTCCCATGCGTCTTCATCAGCCTCTCCTCTGTCTCCTCTTCCTCCCTTATCCTCGTTCTGCCGTTGAGCTCCCTTTAACTCTCCTCACACCCCAGTTATGTTTTCACTCTCGCGCGTGCGCTGTCTCTCATTGTCTCGTCTCTCTCTATCTCTTTTCCTCTTTCTATCTCTCTCTGCCTCTCCTCTTCACTGCTTTTTTATTGACTGTGTGTCGTATGAGATCAGCGCCTGGTGATGTGAGCACAGAGTATGCGCTGAAGATTGCAGACAGATATACATAAAGAGCATGGCTGCTAATATATAGAGTAGATTTGCAATGCCTCGCAGAAATAAAAGGGGTTTCTATTATTAGAAACGGACACACCACTGGAGTGTCACATGCTAAGGTATGTGTATGTGTGTGTGTGCGTGTGCGTGCGTGCAATGTCTGCAGTGCTTTGTTTTTCAAAGCTTCGATGTCGCGATGATGGCTCAGTCCACTTAATGATGGCTCAGTCCAACTCCGATGATGGCTCAGTCCAACTCCGATGATGGCTCAGTCCAACTCCGGCGCCGGCGCGAGTTGGCAGCCGATCACAACAGCTCCGTGACAACTGACACTATCACAGGCTACATCAACTTCTGTTTTGAGAACACCGTGCCCTCCAAGAAGGTACGGTGCTTTGCCAACAACAAGCCATGGATTACCCCTGACATCAAGGTTCTCCTGAAGGAGAAGAAGAGAGCTTTCAAGTCAGGGGACAGAGAGGAGCTCAGGACTGTGCAGAAGGAACTGAGGAGGATGATCAAACAGGGCAAGGCCAAATACAGGAGAAAGATGGAGGTTCAGCTTCAACAGAACAACTCGAGGGAAGTTTGGCGAGGCCTGAAGACCATTTCTGGGTTCAACACACCCCTCCCCCAGGCTGAGAAGGATCTACAATGGGCGAACGACTTGAACCTGTATTACAATAGGTTTAACGACCCACCCATTGCCCCCCCCCAGCTGCTGCCTCTAGCCCTGTCTCCTGGTCAATGCCCCCCTCCCCCATCAGCCCTGCCTGCACCTGGCCACACCCTACATTCCATGCATTCCACTAACCCATCACAACCCCATGGACCCCCCGTCACCCTCCCCCCGTGCTCCCCCCTAGTTTTCTCATCCGGCCAAGTTAGGAGAGAGCTGAGAAAGATCAATGCGCGAAAAGCAGCTGGTCCAGATGGAATTAGTCCCAGACTCCTGAAATCCTGCGCGGACGAACTGTGCGGGATCATGGGGCAGGTCTTCAACCTCAGCCTTAAGCTGAGCAGGGTACCACTGCTCTGGAAGACCTCCTGCCTGGTACCAGTGCCTAAGACACCGCGGGCTAAGGACCTCAGCAGCTTCAGGCCAGTGGCTCTCACATCACACATGATGAAGACACTGGAGAGGCTGATTCTGGGCCACCTCCGCTCTGAGGTGAGCTCAGACATGGACCCGCTGCAGTTCGCTTACCGACCTGGAATCGGGGTGGACGACGCATTGATCTTCCTGCTTCATCGTGCTCTCACCCACCTCGAGAGTCCTGGCAGTGCTGTGAGGATTACCTTCTTCGACTTCTCCAGCGCGTTCAACACCATTCAGCCAGTGCTCCTGAGGGATAAGCTGGTGCGGGCTGGTGTGGATGTACCCCTGGCCGACTGGACCCTGGACTACCTCACAAATAGACCCCAGTTTGTGAGAACCAGGGATGGTGTGTCTGATCTCCTGACCTGCAGTGTGGGGGCCCCACAGGGGACGGTGCTTGCGCCCTTCCTCTTCACCCTCTACACTGCAGACTTCAGACACAACTCGGAGGGCTGCGTCCTGCTCAAGTTTTCCGACGACTCCGCCATCGTCGGACTGATCAGTGACGATGATGACACGGAGTACAGGCAACTGACGCAGGACTTCGTAGACTGGTGTCAGCCGAACCACCTCCTCATCAACGCGGGCAAGACCAAGGAGATGGTGGTGGATTTCCGCAGACACCGACCTCCCCCTCCACCGGTGAACATCCAGGGAATGGACATTGAGAGAGTAGAGTCCTATAAGTACCTGGGTGTTCACCTGAACCACAAACTGGACTGGACTCACCACACTGACGCACTGTACAAGAAAGGTCAGAGCCGGCTGTACTTCCTGAGGAGGCTGAGGTCTTTCGGAGTGCAGGGGGCACCCCTAAAGTCTTTCTATGACTCAGTGGTGGCCTCTGCCATCATGTACGGTGTGGTCTGCTGGAGCAGCGGCATCACTGAGAGGGAAAGGAAGAAGCTGGACAAGGTCATCAAGAAGTCCAGCTCAGTCCTGGGCTGCCCTCTAGACTCAGTGCAGGAGGTGGGTGACAGACGTGTCCTGGCAAAGCTGACAACCATGCTGGACCACGAGTCACACCCCCTGCAGGACTCACTGTCCGCTCTGGAGAGCAGCTTCAGCAACAGGCTGATTCACCCTCGGTGTGTGAAGGAGAGATTCCGCAGGTCCTTCCTTCCTGCTGCTGTCAGACTGTTTAACAATAATCACTAAATACTGCTGTCCATAGCCACTATCATGTGCTACACCTTTACCATTATTATAACTATTACCTTCACTACCTCACCACCATGCAGTATTACTGTTATTACTCTTTTATTGTATCTATATCTGTATTATATATTTTTTTGGCTTTTATTACTTACCTCAATCATGTGCAATACTCATGTTATATTGACACTCTGTACTAAGTGCAATATTTCTACTTAACTTGCTTACTTTTTGCAATACTGTAATGCTGTAAATCTCCATTCTCCAAAACTGTCTATATGTCTATATGTCTACCTAACTTATTTTTTTATCATACTCTTGCAAAATACTGTAATTCTGTATCTCAACTGCAATAACTGCCTGCATGTCGACTTGTCGACTTAACTTACTATTTTGTACACTGGACTACTTAACCAGACTACTTAATTACTTAATTACTTAATTACTTATTTTCTTATTTTTTTTAAGATATCTGACCTTATCGTGCCCGCCTATTGCTATTGCCATTGTTATTGCTATTGTTATGTTATTGTCATTATGTATATTACCCTGCAACTCTGTGTGCTGTACTTTACCCTGCTGCTGTTGTGAACTGCAATTTCCACCTCCTGGAGGACAAATAAAGGTTCATCTAATCTAATCTAATGATTATCTCCTCAGTATCACCCCCCCCCCCCCCCCCCCCCCCCCCCATACACCTCTTTCCATCCTCCTCTCCTCCATCCCCTCTCTTCCTGAGTGGGCTGTGTGGAAAGGCGATTGGATCGATGGAGACCTTATCTAGTTTGTAACAGTATCTAGGCTACACTAATGGCCCTTTAAGACCTGTTCATGAGATTACAGTTCCTCTTCTCGTCCCCCGCTCACGCACCTCAAGTTATGACTGGATAGGAAATGGTTGGTTTATAGTCTTTATATCATTACACTAAGTGGCTGCGTGTGCACATTTTTCAGAGATAACTGAGTTATGTGATTTGCAGTTTTAGAGAGGGAATTATGTTTATTGGTCGCACTGATTAGTCATTCATTCAGTTTATTATGTCCCCTGGGAGGCATTTGTCCTGAATTTCATAACAAACTAGGTACAGGCAACGACAAAAAAAATCAACAAATTTAAAGCAACAAAGATCCCCTAAAAAAACGAACCAAAAAAAAACAAACAAACGGACCTCAGCTTTCTGTTCTTTACTGTTTTTCTTTTAGCTCCTTTCCTTTCTCTGACTGTTTCTTTGTTTTTTGCTTTTCTTGTTGTCTGCCCTCCTCTCACTCCTCTGGACTGTCTCAGCCAAGTCATGGTTGTCCAGAACGCAAGGTAGTGTGACCCTGCTCGGCTTGTCGTGGCTGTTGCTTTTTTCGTTCGTCTACACGGCGGTTTTACGTCTCCAATGTGCTTATCTTTTGTTTCCCCTCCGTGTCATTCGTTCCCTTCCTGTGAAAAGGTCACTCTCTTCTCATCCCATTAATTCACTTTCCCCTATTTTTCTCTCTTGATTGCTCTTTGTTTCGTGCCCGGTGTTCATCTCTCTCTCTCTTTTCCTCTATTTCTCGTTCCATTTTCTCGACATCACATATCTCTCTTTCTCTGTCACAACAACTCATAATTGTCTGTTAGTGCAAACGCACTAAAGAACAGCAATGGGAGTTTTTTTTATATTTGTCCATCCAATTCATTTTGGACCCGATGTTAATATCGCAGTGCTGTACAGTATCTAATGTACCTTCATCCCTTCACTAGAACAGCTCAAATATGCCCCCAAAGCCCTTCGTGGGTTCCTCATGTGTTCATTTCTCCTTTAACAAAGACGTATGTCACAAGCGAAGTCAAGACAATGCAGTGCTCTGCTTGTCTTTCATCTATCATTTGAAAGAGATGTTATGTGTATTGGTGCAAGCGCTTTTATTTTGCCATACTGCATTATATTCTGTATGTGGTGAATTGCGCTATTTGGATGGGGAAAGAAAACAACAACAACTTGTGTTTGTTTGTGACATTGCAGCGCTGATAACAAGAGGAAAACCAAGCATGCCCAGAAGACCCAGAACCCAGAATGGAACCAGACTGTGATCTACAAAAACATTCACCTGGAGCAGGTAGATTAACTCTCTCTCCCTCTCCTCTCCTGTCTCTCTCTCTCTGTCTTTCTCTGTGTCTCTCTTGGTCTGTCTGTCTTTGTCTGTCTGTCTCTGTCTCTCTCTGTCTCTCTTTATCTGTCTGTCTCTCTCTTTCTCTCTCTCTCTCTGTCTCTCTCTGTCTGTCTCTAGCTCTCTGTCTCTCTCTTTCTGTCTCTCTCTTTGTCTGCCTCTCTCTCTGTCTCTCTCTCTCTTTGTCTGCCTCTCTCTCTGTCTCTCTCTCCCTCTCTGTCTCTCTCTGTCTCTCTCTGTCTGTCTCTCTCTTTCTCCGTCTCTCTCTCTCTGTCTCTGTCTGTCTCTCTCTCTCTGTCGTCTCTCTCTCTCCCTCTCTCTGTCTCTCTCTCCCTCTCTCTGTCTCTCTCTCCCTCTCTCTGTCTCTCAGACACATGTACACACCCTCATACCGTGTGTGCCGCACGACATAAGCAACTCTGTCATCAGATGTCTTCCTTCCTGAGCCGGGAGTGTGTAGTGAGTCTCACAAGGGGGGCCAGGGTTCCCTCTGCGTCCTTCTGCCCCACCCCTCCCTCGACTCTCTTTAACAGCCCGCACCAGCCCTCAGCATCTGAGCACGAGCTCGCTGCTAATCACAGGAGAGGGAGAAACACAGAGGTTAGACACCAAACGGGAGGGGAGAGAGCGTTTCTGCCAGCCTGTGTCTGGGTGTGACAGAGACGTCTTCATTCAGCCCCCGGAGGCAGCACAGCTGCTTATTGAGATGCGGAGGGACGAGCGAGGCGCTCCGGCTGTAGCTCTCGAAAATAAATAACATTTTGTACAACGGCACCGGATTGATCAGGTCCTCAGAGCCCGCAGCTGTTAATCATGGCTTTGTGTTGGTCGGCCTGGTCCGATGCTGCGCTATCAGTCAGCCTACTTCCTGCTGAACATCTGTCTCACTAGACACACACACACATTTCCTTGATGAATCATCAGTCCCCGTCCCCCCCCCCCCCCCCCCCCCAGGGCCCCGACGGCAGTTTGGCACGCTTAAGGTTTTCATTCAAAGTAGCCCCATGCTCCGTCTCTTTAACCCACGGCAAAAGTAAGCATTTGGGGCACAATAGCCACCTAGAAGCCCTTAGACCCGCACATGGATGTGGGTGCATGGATATACGTTCACACAGCCACACCTACGTGCACACACACGCGTGCACGCACAGTCTCTCTTACTAACAGGCCTGTGCCACATGTTCCAGCTTAAGAAGAAGACCCTGGAGGTGACAGTGTGGGATTACGACAGATCTTCGTCCAACGACTTCCTGGGAGAAGTGAGCTGCTCACACACATTGGCCTACATGTCACAAACTTAACATTCCTCCTCTCCAACACAAATGCCATTGACAGTAATACACCGTTTTTTCTCTGTGCTCTTGCCAAAACACTGCACGCTGATAGTCTTTACCTGATTTCTCTTTATCACTGAACACCAGAGTTCCATGCCTGTCACTCTGCAAATCCTGTTTTCTTTCATACAAATGTGAACTCTTAACATTTATCTTTACTTTTGCACTGCTGTTTTCTCTCCCCACACTCTCTTTGCCTCAGCCTTGTTTTCCTGTTTTCATGCCGTAGTTCCTTCCTGTTTCAGACCTCCTTCCTCCCTGTTCTTCAGGTGCTGATAGACTTGTCTAACACAGCCCAGCTGGACAACACACCTCGCTGGCTGCCTCTCAAAGAACAGAGCGAGAGCATCGAGCACAGCCGAGCCCACCATGCTGCCCAGGGACCCCCAGGGTCCGGAGCAGGCCAGGGCCAGAGTCAGGGCCACGGGCAGGGCCAGGGATCTACAGGAGGGCCCGGGATGGGGCATGGAATGGGGCTGGGACAGGGTGGTCAAAACCAGGGCCAGGGCCTAGGGCCTCATGACTCCCCGAAGAACTCAGTGATCAAAAGTAGAAGCCATGGGATCTTCCCAGACTCAGCGAAAGGTAGGAGACTCCTCTGCCAGACACCAAATCCCTGTTTACATCTTCATGATTTCACTCATCGTCCCAGAAGTCGATTTAGCGCCCCCAAAAATTTCAATTATCCAACAAGTGGTTCTGATGAATGTTATTACAGATGGGTCTGTGTTTGCTTTAGGAAAACAAAAGGCTTGGAAGTTGTTTTGTTCACAGCGATTTTCGCATTCTCATTTTCACTCAGTTCTCATAGAGATGTAGCCTGTTGTCATGGAGATGTAATCACAGAAAGGACACCAGACATGATTACACCACTTGTGCCCACTACTCTTTTTTTTCCACCACTCTGCTCTTTTTGAACGCCTTCACTTTGTACTGACCTCGGGTGGACTGGTGTGTAAATATGAAAGAATGCCCTTGTAGCATGCATTCTTTTTTATCGGAGCAAGAAAGACTGACACCCAGCACCCCCACCCCCCCTCCCCTCCCCTCTCAGACATGCAAATGAGCCCTTTGGAGAAGTCCCACAGCAGTCCCGGCAGCTCCAAGTCCTCCTCGGACGGCCAGCTGCGCTCCCATGGCCCCTCCCGCAGCCAGAGCAAGAGCAGTGTCACACAGGCCCACCTGGAGGATGCTGGGATAGCCATAGCTGCCGCCGAGGCCGCCGTCCAACAGTCCCGCCTCCAACCAAGTAAACCCCGCCCCTTCCCCTGATGATTCAATCCCATGACATGCTTCCTCTCTCCCATGCATGCTAACATCTTCTTTCTCTCTGCTCATTATGTTTCTTCGTTGATATTCTTTGCTCTGGGCGGGCCCATCTGAATAAGCACGATCCGATTGGTTCTTTGGTCGCTAGTTTGTTTGCTGTTTCTTCAGGGGTGTAAAAAACGGATTCATTTTAACTCGAAAACCCATGGAAGCGTTCAAGAAACCTTTGCCTCGCGTTTAAAATCCCAGATCTAAATGCCAAACGCATTATAATTTATTCATGAAAGTCTAAACTGTAGTTCCATAACTAAATGCGTGTGACAATGTGCTGCCTGCAGGGTACGAAGCTAAACTGAGCCACAGCAGAACTCCACCTCAGCAACAAACACACTTATAGACGCTATTAGAACCTGCACAGCTGAAAACCCACATTTACTGCGGTGTATAAACACTGTATAAACACTTAAGCCCCTGTGTATCTAACTCTTCTGAACTGGTCTCAGTGGGAGTGAACCTATGCCTATCCCAATGCTGCTGGTTTGTCTAACACCCCCCACCCCCAGTGTGACTCCTCCTACCCAGGCCTAGAAACCAAGCAGGGATGGCAAGCAGTCACTCAGCTGTGGACCCTATCCAGAGTTCCTTTAAGAGCAGTTACTCTGAAACCGTTTAGATTGAGTAGATTCCTCAGTCTTCAGACTCCAGTGCCGATGAGTTGCACAAATCTGTGGTTGTCTGTCCAGAAAATCCCCTTCCTTGAGCTAGTTGCAAGACTGATAAAGATCGACCCGACGGTGTGGTTCCCCATGCGTAAAGCCTCCCATCTCCCAATCGATGACGCTCGATGGTCGAGTTTGCGTTTACGCGGTGCGTGTCTGTGTCTGCATGTGTGTGTGTCTCTGTGTGTGCGTGAGAGAGGCGTTTAAACCTTAAGAGAGGACGCAAACACACACAGAGCAAGGCATGCGGTCTACCCCCTCCTTCCGATCCTATCCCAATCCCCGCCCATAATACGATGGGGGCGCAAACGCCATCTGTGACTGGCCAGTCAAACCAGGAAGTGCAGACACATCAACATGGGGTTGAAAGGCCACTGCCTCTGACTCTGCACTCACCGGCCACTGAGTCAGCTGAGAGGAAGTGACGAGTCAAGGGAAGGTGAGACAACAAGAGAGGAGAAGAACAATGAAACAGATGACTAAACACACAGACTCGCCATACTCAGTGGAGCAACTGTAAAAAAAAAATCTTAATTCTGTCCACCCATAAACGTATTTAACTTGGTTCAGTTTACATAACTCATGAGTGCATGTTGCTAATGTATGTCATAGGCTCACACTCGTTCCTTGAGGGAAGCCATCTTCCTAGTTCACCCCACTTCCTGAGTCTTAAGTCAATAAGTGATCGTAGTTTATGACCTTAAGAGACCATAAAAATGATCCTGGTATGTTTAAGTCTCTGACTGCAAGGAGATAATATGAACTGTCACTCTCGGGAACAGGAGCTGTGTAGCCATTCTTTGTTTAATACCGCTTCACACACCTCACCACTTCACTCCACTCCACTTTAAATATGCCATAAGGCACAAGTCAAGAGGTAACCTATCAGAGGAGATCAGTGTCAAGAATGGGCTTATTGTCTGTAATTACATTAATTATACTGAGCTTTTGACCATTCTGCATTTGAATTGAGCTGTCTTGGTGCACTGTTTCACACTAGAACTTAGCAGAACATTACGTTATGGTTATGTTAACTTTAAACTAACATGAACTTATTAGGTGTTGACTGAGTTAAATAAATAAAAACTATCCATTGACTCAAATAGACCTCATTTTGAAAGTGTATTTGTGTTGTCGCACTGCCTGTTCCATGAGTCCATCACTGGTGTAAAGCTGAGTAACATTTCTGGTGTGAGACAAGATAGCCACAGTGGAAACGTGAAACAGGCAGTCATTGGATGAGACACCAGTCAGCCAGGGAAATGGATCCTGGGAAATGGAGTGTGACATTGGAATAAATTGCATGCACCCGATCACGAGAACCTATTAAATCTCTCCACCTCTTGCCACCCCAGGACCAGGCCACAGGCTGGCCGATCTGTCAGGCTCAGTGGTGTCTTCAGCCCCCAGCCTGGTGGGAGACGGCTTCGGGGGCCTGGATGGGGATGAGGGGCCGGGCAGCGGAGTGGACAGTGCCATCTTCCAGGTCCCGCGCATGTGAGTACTCCGTGCTACCTCACACCTCTGATACTGGATCTTGTATCCCAGGGCCTAACAGACTTAATGTCTGGCGGTGTGTGTGTGTGCTTTTTCAGTGGGAACACCGTTCCTAATGGGACTGACAAGAACAGAGGACTGGGAACCCCAGAAAATGAAGGTCAGTTCATTAGCAGTGGATCACACAGGTTCACACACGGCTCTGACAGAAAATGTGTGCCTGTACAGACTGTGAATGTACAGTGACCTATAAGGCAGGAAGGATGTGCTAGGCGCCTCTCTATCCATGGGTAGATGTCTCCCTCTGTTGGACAGACAGAGACATAACATCAAGGCTCAGATGTGTTGACACTGTGCACATGGATACACAAAGACAGGTGTGGTGTTGTCCTGAGATCAATTCAAAAAGTGTCATAAATGCAATCACGGTCACTCAACAACAACCAATACATTACATTCATCAGTGATTTGTGCTGAAAGTAGACTAATTTCCCACTCTGGTAGAGTGGAATCTATGTTTACATTTAGTCATTTTAGCAGGCACTCTTATCCAGAGCAATATTCCTTCAAGGCAAGTTATAGTTTATAAGTTTATAATCGCTGTGTTATGCATTTATAGTTCTTCCTTTGGCACTTATTGGTTCTCATGATGTAAAATCCGACTGTGTTCGGGGTCTATCACGTTGCTTTGCTCAATGACTGATGCTCTTTGTAAAAGCTCTCTCTTGTAAGTCGCTTTGGATAAAAGCGTCTGCTAAATGAATAAATGTAAATGTAAATGTAAGTAGTGTGAAGTGCCTTGCCCAAGGACACAATGTCATGTTTGCACGGCCGGGTTTCGAAAACGTAACCTTCTGATTACAAGCCTGATTCCCTCACCGCTCAGCCACCAATTTGTGTTTCTCTTTGTGTCTATGTGAGTCTGTGTGTTTGTCTCACAAACAAATACAAGACGCAATTATACTCTCCTTCTCACATTCCAATCCCCCTCTCTCCCTCTCTCTCTCCCTCTCTCTCTCTCTCATAGGTAAGACTCAAGTGATGGGGGAGATCAAGGTGGCTCTGAAGAAGGAGGTCAAGACAGAAGGAGACCAGCTGGTCCTGGAGATCCTTCAGTGTAGAAACATCACCTACAAATTCAAGAGCCCGGACCACTTACCAGGTGTGTGAGTGTACAAGGTGGCCTGTGGTATAAACTGTTACATACTCTATGTGTCCTCCAGTATGTGTGCACGGTGCACTGTGTCTACCATTGTCGTACATTGTGTGTATCGTGTCCACAGACCTGTATGTAAAGCTGTACGTGGTGAACGTGGCCAACCAGAAGAGGATCATTAAGAAGAAGACTCGAGTGTGTCGCCATGACCGCGAGCCCTCTTTCAACGAGACCTTCAGGTTCAACCTCGACCCCACTGGTCACTCCTTACAGGTAGGCCTAGATTCGATAAAAGGGGTGGAAATTGCAGACACCTGCTGTCTCTCTCTGCTTCGGCGGGGCAGGTTTGGTTGCTTTGCCCCGCTGTCTAACCCTCTTCCACTGTGCCCACCTCCTCTTCTCTCCTAGCTCTTCTTGGTGTCTAATGGAGGGAAGTTTCTGAAGAAGACGCTCATAGGAGAGGCCTATATCTGGCTGGATAAGGTGGACATGAGGAAGAGGGTGGTCAGCTGGCACAAACTGTCGGTCAGTTCCACTCAGACCCACCCCTGAGGGAACACGCTAACGCAGGAGTGGTAAGGGGCCCGTGGAGGAAGAATGGACTCACCTCCAGCGAGGTCGGGGAGATCTCGAGGAGGAGAAGGAATGCAAGCTTTGTTCATGTTTAGAACTAGGTCTTAGTTGTAAAAAAATAAAAATAAATAAGCATTAAACACAGCCCACAGACTGAGATCTGATGGACAGACACTGCCAGCACGTAATATGCACCTGATATTGGACAGCTTAAGCGTTCATTCTCCTCCCTCCTGTGTCATGTCCTAGCTTGGGCCTGTGGTACAATATGCAAACCTCACACAGAAGGCACCAATCAGAAGGCTGGAGCAATCCTCCCCCCCCCCAGTGAGCGGTGACGTTATCACATCCCTTTTCCGTCCCCCCATGAGAACATCTTGCCCCCCCCCCCCCCCCCCCCCCCCCCGCCCCCCCCTTCAGGGGGGAGTGGATCCACATGTCTGATGGAAAGTGGTCCTGTTTTTCTACAGTACATCTGAGATTTGTCTGTGTACCATACATGACTAATGCTGATGATGACACGGTAACTATCAACTGATCAACTGGGCTCTGAAATTGATGTACTTTCGTCACTGTTTTGGAATGTTGCACAGGGACTTATACGATGCAGTTGGTTTTCTGACACGGCACAGATGCTGGGAGTGTGTGTGTGTGTGTCCTCTAGCGGTTGGGAATGGCAGTGCAAAGGGGACAGACAAGGAGGACAGCGAATGGCAATGTACATTCAAATGTAGATATCTAACAATGAAACGATGGGTCAGAGAATAACACTATATAGAAATGACTTATTTATCATGAGACTATATCAGAGTTCTATCAGAGAGGAAATATCACATAACATATTTTATGAGCTGTCCACTTCTACAGCCATAGTGATTCGTTTAGAGTATGCTGTAAAGAATCCATGTTTTATGTAAAGAGTTGAGACTATGAGTGGAGCACAGACAATCTGGTCCATTAGGTTCTGGTGTTATGCCGTTCTCTAGAATGTGGTTATGCAGGTACAGTGAATGTGGACCTATAGGAGCACAAGTGAGTCATTTATAAGGAGAATACATACAGACTGTGTGTAGGCCTTCAGAGCCTGGGCTTAGTTTTACAAAGGTAAACATTATAGAGATGTTGTAGTCATAGTTACAGTTGACAAAGAATGTCATCTCTCTTTGGAACAGCCTCTATCTCCCCTCACACACACCTACCTTGTGTCATTTGGAGGCACCTCTGCCTCTCGCCGGTGTTTCACCAGTCTGGCTGTGTTCTGTGTGTATGTGTGTGTTACAGTTGTTGCACGTTGTCTGTGTTTTGTCTCAAAGATCAAAGAAAAAAAGAGGGCGGCTGAGGCCTGTAAAATCTCCCAGTTCCTCATTTTGTCCGTGGTTCTGAACCTGTTTCAGAAAACTGTGTGAGTTTTTTCGTGAGTTCCTTTAACAACCACTTGTTGTAAGCTGTTTGCTCAGTGTCAAGTCACTCCAGAAACTATTGCAACACAGTGAACCAGCCTGTCTCACTGCCTCGGACCAAAGCGCTATGGCCCTGCGTGGCCCAGATATACCTAATGGGCCCAGAAGCATTCTGATGCATATAGGGCCATGACCCAGAGCTGGGTGACCATGGGCTATTGATGCATTGCTCTAGCGTGTTCCGGTGTCAACACGGCAATGCTTCATAGCGAAGGGCAGCATCATCAGGTGAATACACACTGTACTGACAGCCAGTCTTTACTGTCAAAGCATATCAGAGAGGTGTCAACACCTCATGCCCACTTCCTATTGGAGGCAGCAACAGTAGACGTTCCGTCAAGATGTCAGTTGGACTCATACTGTTTGACAAATAAAAATAGGGTTAAATGAGTATATCAATACATACAGATGTATCTGCGGTATAACCTATACTTTATGAGAGGGACGTGGTTGGTTTTACAGAAAATACTTATTGTGCCAACCTTGTTTTATTACCAAACCCATAGGTTCTGTTGAAGTAATTCTATGCAACATAAATGTGTTTGAATGCATTTTCCTAACGTGTTATCAGTGACCATTTTGTCTGAAAACATGATCTAAAGAGAATTTACTGTTTGATTTTTAATTTATTGACACAAAAAAAAGAAAGAAAATAAATTAAAAGACAATATTTTTTTTACTGCCTACCAACTGTTACCATGTACATGAAGCTTGTGCACTTTAGTACTACATTGTTTTCTTAAGTTCATGTTTTAGTGTTCGTCCAGGTTAGTGTCTTTATGTCCAGAATAATATTGACTCATGTTATTTGTGGTGTATGGGACTGCTGGTATAGTCACAGTACTGTGCATTCCTGTGACAAAAATAATAATTTCCAAAACAAAAATACAAAGTCAGTTATTGATATGTAAGGGTTTGTGTTGCCTACGAATGCACGATATATGGGGACTAACATTTTGGTTTGAAAGCCATTCCATGTCCCGTATTTTTCAGTCTAAGGAAAAGAGATGCCTTCTTGGAACCCCCTGACTAGACTGTTCAAGTCCTTTTTAACGTACAGGCTTGTTTTCATATATGTTGCTAGTAAATGTGAACTCATGCAACCATGTCTGTGACCGTAAGGGGTGTGAATGTGGTGTAGTTATTGAGTTAGTGTACATACAGTATTTATTTTCTACAGAGAATGAATGTTTATATTGTCTGAGATCTGAGCATGTGAGTGTCAAAAAAACAAACAAACAACATAAAAATCTAACTATGACTGTACATAAATGTGTCTCTTAATTGTGTAAAGGGAAGTCAATCACTGTGTGTTGTCAACTCACTGGTATCCGTGCAATCCTGACACTGATTATTGCACCAACGAAAAGGGGAGAAAAAAATATCTACTGAACTTCAATAACTGTCTGCAACTTTCTGTTCACCCTGGATGTTGCATGTTTTTGTTGATGGTTTGTCTATATTTTTGCTTCCAGAATTATGTTTAAAAGAGAGTATGTGTACATTTATCAGGCGTATGCTGTACTATATAAAGATTATGCTTGTAAAGTTGTCTTGTTTTTCACTCAGTGTAAAAACAGAGAATCTAGCGTTATGGTTTTGTGGTTGTACACAGGATGTGTTGAGATATTATGCAAATTATTGTGCTGTAAAAATCGGCTGTTTCCCTTGAGTCTAAAGAATAAATATAGAAAAGAGATTTATTCCACATGCTTAAGTGTCCTGAAGTTATGTTCTTTGGTGTGTGCATCATGCCTACTTGTGTCCAGTATTAAATAGATTCTGAACTCCTATTGATGTATTGCTCTTTTGGGGGTGAAAGGTTTGGACTGGGGGTGTGATACTAGTATTTCAAAGGCCTAATTGTCATCTTAATGCACCCTTGTGTGTCTTCTTTGGTGTTCTGGATATGATGTAGAGATGGGAACAAGTTGGCACCATATGAATAATCCTCCATGCTTCAGATAAATAGGTGGGGAGGGTGTTCTTCCTCTTCAGAACCTGTACTAAATCATGTCTAATGCAAGTCCCTTTACAGCCTTTAATACAAGGTACGTGGAGTGTTTAATTACATTTCAGTCACAATAGGATCTTACCACACTGATGCTGTACAGATCCTGCACTAGCATATTTATGCCAGCAGAGAGCAGCATCCTTGCAGTAAGCCCTTTCTGGCTGAGCCGCCCATCCACTAGATGTGTGCTTCTAGTGCAGCGAGGGACAAGCATTAGTCTAGCACCTCTCCATGGCTAACCTGGTAAAATATGTCCCTGGTCTGTGCATTGTCTGCTAGGGCCTTCAGATTCCAGCCTTGAGACCTCCCCATTACATTATCTGCATTCCTGCTTTCAACTCCCTCTTCTGTCTGTGTTGCTTTCAGTGCCCCCCCCTTTCCTTCCTTTTATTCCTTTGTCAATGCTCTCCCTCCACTCTCTTTCTCCCTCTACTCTCTCTCTCCCTCCACTCTCTCCCTCCATCCACTCTCTGCCTCCCTCCACTCTCTGCCTCTCTCCACTCTCCCTCCACTCTCTCCCTCCCTCCCTCCCTCCCTCCACTCTCCTCCCTCTCTCCCTCCACTACCGCCCGCCTCTCTTTTTCTTCCCCCTCTCCCTCTACTCGATTTAAGCAACAGTTACGGTGCATCTGATATCTTAGAAACACACACAAAAGACAAGGGACAGTTAGATGGACAGAAAAGAGATAAGTGCAAAGGACAAAAAGAAAAGGGGTAGATGAAGAAATAGATATAAAGAGAGAGGGAGAAAGGGTTGAGAGAAGAGGGGAAGAGGACATCAGAGATGTGCGGTTGCCAGGCAACGATTGATAACCAAATCCCCAAGCATTCCGCTTGCGTTGCCCTGCCCTGCCTTCTAGGCCTGAATTAGACACACACACACACACACATATGCACACTACACTCACATAGCCACTAAAAGCATTCAATTTGTTAAATAATTGAATGAAACAATTCGACTGATGAGACTGGGTGTAATAGCCCATGGACCTTCACAATTACACTGGCAGAGTTTCAGCCAGAAGGAACATTAAGCTGTTTATCACTGGCATACCCACAAGTCTGAGGATGGATAGGGCCTTGACGCGTCCTCCCACCTCACTACCACAGCAGACATCTGCCACAGAAGAAAGGTAGCCGACATGGTGTGGGTGGACCCTGAGATTTGGAGTGACCTCTGGAAAAGACCCATTTTACAGTCAATAATTTTTCTTTTCTTTTTTTTTTATGTTTGGACCAATGCAGGCATACTAGCAAATTTGGCAGAGAGACCACAATTGTCAGGCATAAACTTCAAACATTTTCTGGGTTAGGGGTTTGGGCTAGACAAAATAACATCCATGTTTTGAAGAAGCCACAACAGGAACACATGTATTTGAGGAGTTCAATGACATAGGAATGACTCGGCAGGCAAAGGAGTAATAAAACCAGATGTTAACCGCTGGATGCAACCAAAGAGAGCAAATCTACCGGAAGGAGTGGCTTTTGGTTGCCTTCTGGTCAGAGGTATAGATCATAAACCATTATCAGAAGCAACAGAGGGACGGACTCATTTCCCATGGTAACAGATCTGGTAGCCTGTTGCTGTTAATGTCTAGTTTATTTATGTACTTTCGAGTCTCAATGTCCTGCACTGTACCCTACCACAAACAAATATATACATAAATGTAAAGATATGTATATATGCAAACAGAAGGAAAAAAATCTATAAATATCTTAAATTTTTCTCTTGTTTTTTTTCTAGGGGGGATGTTGTTGCGGTGGAATATTTATTGGTGGTCTACCTCATAGTGCTATAATGGTAATGAACCTAGTAAAAGCTCTTTGATGGATAGCACTGTGAGAGATTGAAATTTCACTGTCCATCACGTTGCTCTCAAATGGCCAGCTACAGGTTGTGTTCACAATCCGAATCAATAGTCCATCACTGTGTCACTGGCAAGCCTTGCAGGTCTACCAGCTGTCCCCCACTCTGCCAGGGAGACTGGCGCTAAGTGGCATAGACTTTTCGGACACCCACGGTGACATCTTTATATCTCTCTTCATCTACAGACACGGAGACAAAGACAGCGAGAGAGGGGGGGGAGAGAGAACGAGAGAGAGAGAGAGAGAGAGAGAGAGAGAGAGAGAGAGAGAGAGAGAGAGAGAGAGAGAGAGAGAGAGAGAGAGAGAGAGAAAAAGAGACAGAGAGAGAGAGAAAGGGAGAGACAGAGAGACAGAGACAGAGATACAGAGACACAGAGAGAGAGAGAGAGAGAGAGAGAGAGAGAGAGAGAGAGAGAGAGAGAGAGAGAGAGAGAGAGAGAGAGAGAGAGAGAGAGAGAGAGAGAGAGAGAGAGAGAGAGAGAGAGATGAGCGCCGATATAGCTGTCTCTGTGTTTCAGTCTCCCCACACTAGGTGTTCCTTTAGAATCGAGCAGCCATAAAATCACATCTCCACATACGAGGCAAACGTCACACGTTGCAGAGCGCGCGACACAAACAAGCATCTGGTCCCCGGTTAAAGCGCGTGGATGGCTGCTGATCAGATTATCGGTGAATGGGCTGGGTGTGCGCGAGAAGTGTGACACGCACGCTGCTCGGCCGGTGTGGGTAACACACACCGGGTGCGTCTAACTCATCGGTGGGAGTCGGTGAAAGGGACAGGGCGCAGTGTTTCCTTTGGACAATGGACACCTTTAGAATCCAAGTCGTGCTGTTTGCGTTGCTGTTGAGGCTGGATGGGAGTCTCTCCTCGCAGTTCCCCACTCAGCTCATGTAAGTGCTTCATCCGTATGCATTGACAGTTGAACACCATGCACCGTCAGTCACAACTGTTGGCTGCGTTGCGTTTGAATGACGTGTTGCTTTTGCACAACTCTCGCGCACCATTCCATTGCGGTGCACTTTTATTTTAGAAATGCAATCTTGAATCGTTTAAAGGCGCGCACGCGTCTGTGTGAGAGATAGATAGATTAAAAGTGACAGAGAGAGAGAGAGAGAGATAGGGGGAGGGAGGGTGGGAGGGAGGGAGGGAGAGGTAGAGAGAAATAGACAGAGATAATTATATTCCCTTGGTGTTTGTATTGTGTGTTTACTTTCACTGGAAAGATTAATTAGAGGTGTAGTGCGCGCGGTCCTGACATTTCTGCCTTCACTTGCATCTGTAGGTGGTATAAACTTGTCTAGGTAGTCAGACGGCTGATAAGAATAATACAAAAAAATACTCTCAACTAATACAATCATTTACAAGGATGCGATATCAAGATGAATTCATGATTCAATTTGTGCCACACCGTGGGAAAAATTGTCCGAACGTTTCATAAGATTGGGCTTGATAATTTTTGTATTTATGTGCAATTAGTTCGATCAACTATAAGACACGTTATCCCGCGGGGGATGTGATGCCTGCAGACACGCTGTCCTCAAATGGAAGGAGCCCACAGAAGTAGACCTATCCTATCTATTGGCTCTAATTGGCTTCTAATGAAAGCTAACACACAGACACTGTCTGCTCTGTAATCAGTTAGCTTCACTCAGACCCTGGGAACCTGGCTTCTGCTGTTTCAGTGATTCCACTGGGGACTTAATTGGATGCAACACAGGGAAAGGCTGGCAGGATAGGTAAATGTCACCCCAGCGTGCCATTGGCAGCCTCATGGGCTGTAATGCTGTCATGGATATGGAAAATGGACTTGGGGGACCTGGGCTAGACAATTTGCCCCCGAAATGAAAGCAAAAGCAGGGGTTTGAAGTTGGTGTGTCTAATTGACCATAGCTGAGGTGTACCAACAGAATAACAGTGAGGCTTAATGAGCAAACCGTTAACTGTTGCTCGCATTTATGCCTAATTAAGGACGTCTCCCCCTCTCCAGCCACTTAAAACCGTGTAGAGCACTTGCACATCACAGAGAGTTTTAATTGTGGCGGACTCCTTGCTGTGTGTTTTGGGAGGTATTAATGCTGTGTTGTTGATCTGGGCTGGCTGAGTTCAGAGCCTGCCTGTCTCTGTGATGATGTGTAATTAGACGGTAGTTCAACACCAAGGTCTGCAGAGACCAGCCCAGCACAGGTGAAGTCATTACTTTCTCTCTCTCTCTCTCTCTCACTATATAGTAATACTGCCACAGAAACTCGATCTCACAAACACTCTGGGAACAATGTAGGCCACAGTCTGACCCAATTGCGGTCTTTCTGTGTATGTTTGTGTGCACGTTTTTATGTGTGTATATGGATCGATATATGGATGGGTAATTATTCTGTGCTTATTTTTTGGGGGCAGTGAGAGCCAAATTGTGTGGCAAAGTGAAATGATCTTCACCAACTTAAATCTTTCGCCCATCCGTAACTACTCTCTAACTCGCATAGACCTCAGCAACGGCACAGTACAAAGCATCTCATGTAGAGTGCAGGAGATCCGAAGCTAGAAAGTTCCAGCGTTAGAAGACTAAGGGGGTGGCTGCCCCTATATACCATGAACACCCGTTGATCCCATAGCTTTGATCCACACCGAACATCCAACATCAATGTTTCACCCGGCATCTGTACACAGTATAATGATGAGCGCATACATCTGCATGTTTTATCACAGCGTCATGTGCGGCATATCTCAGGAGGCACCACAGGTGTGTGTGCATCCACCCCCCCCTCCCTTTTTCCCCTCCACCGTCCTCCAGCGCTGTTCAGTCACTCCGCCCCCCCTTCCCTCACCCCCCCCACCCCCCGCAATCCCTCCAATATTCCTTACTCATCCCTCTCCCCCACCCCTCCTCCCCTGTAATCCCGTGTTGTTCTGTAACAGGATTACATGCCTCATTTAAGTAAACACTAGGAACAGAGCAGTACGAACACACACACACACCTCTCTCTTCTTCTCTGCCTGCCTGTCCCTCCCTCTCTCGCCATCGCTCTTAGAACTCAGCTACGCCGAGAGAAATACTCGGTCTTGAATAAAACTGTGTGCCCAACAGATGTCATTAAGCCATTGACAAAATGGCTCATCCTGCGAGGAAGGGTGGCACTGACGATCAGACGCACACACTCATTCACTCTGGCCTGTGTCTCTTCTACACTGTGTTTCTATAGAAATACAGTCACACAGGCAGTAGGTTGCACAGAGGCCAGTCCCTTGAGACGGTGCTGTGCTCAGCTTCTATGAATACTAAACCTCTGGCTGCAAGCATGCACACACACAGACACCCACACACCCACGCACACACCATCTTGGCTGCTCAGGGCTTCAGGGCTTTAGAGCTTAGGCAGCCCTGGCCCACTGAATTACTCAGGTTACAGCCTTCTGTGTACTGGAGTCTGGAACCAGGGAGATAGAGCAGGTATTTGTTAATGTGTTATAAAGTGCCCGATCATTGCTTTTATTACATTACATTAGCAGAGAGCATAACACATTTGTAAGTGCATTTCGATTGGTTTATTTACTAGTAATATAATCAGTCACGACATAAATCGGTAACAATGTGTTTAGGAGCCAGTCCCCCAGGCCCGTGCTCCGTAACCCCCAGGGCCCCTGCAGAATCACGGACAGCAGTCATGGCTGACCCTTCTTCAGACGTCCTACTTTCCCCCCAGCCTCGTGACTCAAACGGGCTTCCTCCATCGCTCCTTTCGTCGCTCTCTAAGCGCACTCTGTGGCGTCCTCTCCGTGTGACACATCCCTCTGGGTGGTCCCCCTTCACCCTGCCTCCCTCTGGGTGGTCCCCCTTCACCCTGCCTTCCTCTGGGTGGTCCCCCTTCACCCTGCCTTCCTCTGGGTGGTCCCCCTTCACTCTGCCTCCCTTCACCCTGCCTCCCTTCACCCTGCCTCCCTTCACCCTGCCTCCCTTCACCCTGCCTCCCTTCACCCTGCCTCCCTTCACCCTGCCTCCCTTCGCCCTGCCTTCCTCCACCCTGCGTCCCTCCGCCCTACCTCCCTCCACTCTGCCATGCCTCCTTCCGCCCTGCCTCCCTCCGCCCTGCCTCCCTCCGCCTTGCCTCCCTCCGCCCTGCCTCCCTCCTTCCGCCCTGCCTTCCTCTGCCCTGCCTTCCTCCTGCTCCTCCGCTTCATTCTGAGTCACACGCTGACTCTACACTCTCATTACGGTGCCGGGGGCTGTGTGCAGAGCGGCTGCAAATGACACATTTTTGGACTGCGCTTGTTTGCATCTGCGTGCGTGTGTGCGGGGGTGTGTATGTGAGACGGCTTATCTGTCTACTGGCCACCAGGGTGTCTCATGGCTGGGTCTGTGAATGAGTATGCATGGCAATGAGAGTATCGGAAATACCCCCACCCCCCCCCCCCCACCCCACCCCTCCTTCATGCAATATGAATGTCACTGTCATCCCAGGTATGTATATGTATACTGTATGTGCAATCTGTGTGAGTGTGTGTGTGTGTGAACTGACTCATTTGATGCTTCTGGAGACACAGATGGGCGTATCTATTGTTGTGACCGCTGACTGACTGGCATGCTATAGAAAGCCTTCCATCTGTGACTTTCCTCAGCGTTGCCCTCTCGTTCTATAATTATCATTGTACACAAAGACACACGCAGACACTGAGTCAAAACAGCTCATGCAATCCTACAATCAAAGTCCCGCAAGTCTGATAGGAAACTCCAATGAAGATCCCAGGCCTGTAATCTAGGTTGGCAGTGGAACCAAGCCTGAACCTGATCAGTGGTCTTTTGTCCCTTGTGGTTCTTTGATATGGAGAGGAGGCTGTTGGTTCTGCCCTGACTCACACACCTTCCACACAGCACTGCTCAGAGCCTGTCCATACGCATCTCTGTCACTGGCCACAGCCTGTCACCCACACTTATCTGATTGGTTGACTCTGTGTTTGAACTTTGAGAAAGCAATCTCATTGGCTGACATTGGCTTTGAACTCTTTGATACATTGTTTGATTGGCCAACATTGTGTTTGTTGATGTGTCTTTGATTGGTTGAACCTGCACCAAACCCTTCCCAGAGAGCTTTATAGGGCTGTGAAGATATTGACCACAAGGCGATTGGGGAACAACATGGTCTAACCACATTATTGTGATTTAATACACAAAGTGTGCCAGTCAACACCAATTAGGCTAGGATTGGTTCGCCAAGGTGAAGCCCATAGAGGTACTTCATTTGGTCAATAATATGACACTGTGATGAAATGTAACGGGTGAGTATAGTTCAGGAAGTGGTGTCATGGAGCCCAGTGCTAATAGTCAGCTATTCGTCTTTTTTCTACCTCTACAATCCGTGTCTGTAATGGGAGTTCAAACTTAATGGCTTTTTGTGTTTCTCTCTTAGGATCAAGGAATGGGTCGACCAGATGCAGAAAGAGCTGGTTACACTGGCAGACACAGCCAGTGCTGGAAGGAGTCTCACACAGGTACGAGTTCTGAACTTCATTAAGTCCATCACCACGACTCATGTTGAACAGTTAAGGCTTGTTGAGAAGTGTATGCTCATCGTTAAATTGAGCTCCCTAAATTAAACCCATGAGGACAAGGCAATGCAAAGTAAACGCTCTGTGACTTTTAAACCACACTAGAGATCTCACACTCTCTCGCTCTTTCTCCCTAATTTTCTTGATCTATCTCTTTGTCTCTCTCCCTCGTTCATCCTTTCTTTAATCTTTTTCTGTTTCTCTCTACGTCTCTGTTTATATCCTTGCTCTCTCTCACCCCCACCCCTTTTGCCCTTTTTCTATTTATGATTTTGTCTTCCATCCTGCCTCTTTCCCTCATTCTAGATCTTCCTGGACAACCAGAGTTTGTACTCTGTGGAGCAAAATGATGCTGAAGAACTGGTGGCAAGAGCAGCCAGGAACATAGAGCAGCTGCTGCTGAAGAGGTCTGCTGCTCTGGAGGTAGGCTGTGCCAGAAAGATGCTGCTCTGGGGTCAGTCTGCCCTGGAGATGAATTATGCTGCTCTGGAGATACAAAGCAGTCAAGCCCCAGAGCAGCATGCCAGGCTTGACTGCTCTGGAGATACAGCATGCTGCTCTGGGGCTTGACTGGTCTGGAGATACAGCATGCTGCTCTGGGGCTTGACTGGTCTGGAGATACAGCATGCTGCTCTGGGGCTTGACTGCTCTGGAGATACAGCATGCTGCTCTGGGGCTTGACTGCTCTAGAGATAAGGATGGAAACACACTATGGGACTGACAGTGGTTCTTTGTGAGGTTCACAAGGGTTGCTAATGCCTTGCTAGTGGTGCGTGGGCGCGATATTGCTTCCACAAGTCGCTCTGCTACAGCAGCGAGGGTAGACAACAAGAGAGGCTGTTAATATGGGGTGAGATGTCAGACTGAACACACAGGGCCTGGGTTGGGAGGGAGAACAAAAAAACGAGGATATGGACAGATCTCTGTCATCAACCGTTCATGATAATGAACAGTTTCTCCCTGGGGAGTTTCTCTCTCTTTATTACTGTCTCTGTGTCTCTCTCTCTCTCTATTTCTCTCTCTCTCTCACACACACACACACACACATATACTTGTGTATTCCTTTGAGCAGAACTGGGTCAGATAAAACTCCCTCAGCAGAAGCAGGAAGTGTTTGGAGCTGAAAGCCAGGTTCATACAGAGCGTGATGGAGGTACATTTATAAGGCATCAGGTCCTTGTTGTCATACTGGAGACGATCGACGTGTTACTCGCAGCCCAGGTGACAACAAACACACTCATGCAGATTCCACTGGATAGAAACAAACATACATGCTTCACAGCATCACTTCTACAAACGTGTGCCCTATCAAAGCCTTTGACTCAACACAGTTAAAGGAAATGAGTTGAGAAATAAAGTTACAAAGCTAGAATGAGAGAGAGAGAGAGAGAGAGAGAGAGAGGAAGGGCTGACATGATGTCTCACATTGAAGCTTATCATCACTCACTCTTTTATTTATTAGTCCCTCCATACGATCCTTCTTAACTGCTGTATTTGACCCAGTCCTTTTTTCCTTTGGAATAACCCCAGGGTACAGTTATCATATTGCATGCTGTGTATTAGATTTGAAGATAGATGGAGAAGCGGTAGGAAAGACACAGGCCGACGGACTATTATGCAGGCAGAATATGACACAATAGGTCTGCTATTGATTGTATTGCTACAATCCTAGGGCTTCAAGTGAATTTAGGCTCATTAAATCCCTTTTGTTGACTATTCTATGGCAGCGTGGGTTCAGCTGTATTCTAACTATAACTATTGTAGTTTGGGTTTTGCTGTATTCTTCCACTCGCCCAGGTGTCTATTTTTCAGAGAAAGAGAGAGAGACCGAGGTGGAAAACAAAATAGTTTTTTCTTTCTTCTGGCTGTCATTGTGTTACACTTTCCTTGATATTGAGGGAAAAGGCACAGGATGACTCATGGTGTGTATCTATCTCATTAGAGCATTACTGCTAGCTCATTGTTGGACCTGACTGGGCAGGTATTGTGGCAGGGAAGCCTGGACACCTCCAGGTGTGGATGGCAGATATGGCGTATTAGCCAATCACCTAAGGTGTCTTTCTCTCAGGGATCACATCTCACTGCAAAACCTCTCTTCTTCACATGTCTTTCTTTCTGTCTTTCTTCATTCTGTCTGTCTTTTATATGTCTCTCCCTAGTAGGATGTGCAACAACCCTCTCATTCTGTGATGAATGCGTGTCTACCTGTGCATGTGTGTGTCTGTGTGTGTGACTCACCTCTCTCTCTCTCTCTCTCTTTCTCTTTCTCTCTCTCTCTCTCTCTCTCTCTGTCTCTCTGCCTTCCCCTCCCTCTCTCTCTATCCCCATCCCTCTCTTGAGGGATTTAGTGTGTGTGTACATCGCCGCAGGTCATGTACAGTATATCTTGCCAGAGGTGTGTTTGTATTTGTTTCATCTCTGGTGTGTGTTTGTGTTTCTCATGTATTATAGATAGGGGACCTTATCCTGCTGGTTGGAGCCCATGTATCTGAAAGTCTGCGAGAGCTAGCTAGCCCTTACTGACACACACACGCATGCCCGCAAACACACACACACACACTTTGTACAACTGATTCTCCAGCAGTAGGTGTGATTGCATGGCAAAGGTTTATTACTCAGCTTGTTGAAGGATGGTTAGCTGCCCAGTGGTGCGCCTGTGTGTTGGTGCTTGTGTTTATGTGTGTGTTAGAGAATATAACAGCTGTGTCTGTTTCTACTGCGCCTCATTGTCTTCAGCGTTAATTATAGGTGTATCTCGGAGAAAAGCGCATGCTTTTGCCATCCCTGTGACGTCACGAATATTTGGTATTGTTTATCATGGCTTTTAATGCAACGAATGCATTGCCGAGGGAGTGATATGGTGGTCGGGGGAAATGGCTCAACGGCTTGGTGAAAGTAGTTGAAGTGCCTTAGGCTGGATCCAATTTCATTGACGTATCACCCCTTCTTCTCTCTCACTCTCTCTCTCTGTCTGTCTCTCTCTCTGTGGGTGTCTCTTCCCCCCACCTTGCCTCTCACTGTGTGTACTGTAATTAAAACCTTAATTATTGATGCAGATCCTTTAATGCAAATGGCAGACAGATTAGTCCTCCTCTTTCTCTCTCTCTCTCTCTCTCTCACTCTCTCTTTCTCTCTCTCTCTCTCTCACTCTCTCTTTCTCTCTCTCTCTCTCTCTCTCTCACATACACACACACACACATATTATAATGACCCTTTGCCCTCATTAGATCACCTTCTCTGCTCCCTTTGTCAGAACCCATGTCCCATGTGCTTCGTGTGCATCTAGCCTTTATTAATATTTACAGTGTAAGTGTGCCTTTGTTTGTGTGTGTGTTTGTGGTATGTGTGTGTTTGTGTGTGTGTGTGTGTGTGTGTGTAGTCTCTCCTTCACACCTGGAATGAATGTCTCCTCCTATTGGATCAGTCCAATACCAGCATCACTATGGTGAAAATGTATTGGAAAATTTGTCTTAAACTGAAATGAGGCAATTATAGGACAAAAATAATTAAAACTTGCTCTAAATTAAAATTCAGTTTGAACTGAAAGTAAGATTCAGTTCACTTGAACAATTTTTGTAATTACAGTGCATACAGGTAGTAGAGTTATTACCAGTTCACTAAAAAGCGTTATTGATTATAGCTAATGGATAGTCAACCATACTGTCAAACATACATTTCTAATCATAAAGTTACTGGCAGAAGGAGAATGAATCAACATTCAGTTGACTTTGCAACCCAACATATTACTTAAGGAGCTGCAGCAATATAACCGTTTAACCTTGGGCTTTTTCCGGAACTGTAATTTAATTAACGGCGTCACTACAATGTCATCAAGGACAAAAACAATTTGAATAGTATTTCCTGCAAATAAACTTCTTACGGCGGCAAACCTTTTCGGACCTATAAACACATTTCTTATCCCCTAGCATGATCCAGTTTAGAGCCTTACAGGGTTAAACTGTTCACATGGCTCTTAGAGGTCCTAGAATCCCATTCATCTAGATTATACCAGCACTGTATTCAAATTATTTCACCCCTTTAAGTCTATGAAAGGTCATTTAAACTGGCTGACAGTCTTGATATGTATGGCATTAATTGGACGTGATTGATCAATGTTTTTTTTTAATTTACGTGCAGTCATGCGCCAAAAAATATGGAAATTTAGCTGGGCGCTTATATATTTTTGAAAATTAATCACTTGACTAATAAAGCCTGTGCATACCACAGTCGACTAGTAACTTATAAACGAAGTACGCAAATCCCTTCAAAACGGAACCCTCACCCAGTAAGCTACTCCATGGACGTCTCTCTCCTCTGTACTCCTTCACATTTGAGGTGGGGCTAAATCAAGTCAACCTTTGGGGATGAGGACCCTACTTCATAAGTGTGGCTTCACCGTCGCATAATTGAATACACGGTCGCGCGCCGCTTCATCAAAACGTGCGCGTTTTGCCTGTTGGCCCCCGCTATCAGCGTGTTACAATCGGGAGGACAGGGTGTGATGCGCTGCACACGTCAGTAATGAGCGGATGGGATGGTGATGAGATGAAAGAGGTATTTCAGGCTCTCCAGCAGATGTTGTGGGTCCGTGTCAGAAGTGTGGGCCTGCGCTCCTCCTGGCTGCTCTGGGTTAACACTTCACCAGGCAGCTGACAGCACCGCCGGTCGCACTTGGATTCTCCTGGATTCAGGCTGCATGCAACAGAGCCTTGCTGCTCTCCTCTGCACAGCCCTGATCTCTGCCTAAGCCCTGTGTATCGTACCAGTCCCTGTTCCTGTGTAATGTGTCTTGTTAACCGGGGGGATTGGGTTTGAGTGATCGTACCTGCTGCTGATGGTGGTGACCATCAGGATGCCTCTCTTTAAGCCCCCTGCATCCGGGATGACAGACCGTCTGTCCACTCAGCAGAGCACCAGCACACTCTCTTACGGGACATGGTTTAAATAGACGTCATCAGATGTGATTGGCTATGTGTGGGTGGGTGGGTGGGTGGGCGTGTGTGTGTGTGTGTATGTGTGTGTGTGTGAGTGAGTGAAAGAGATGGGCTGAGTGTGTATCAGTTGGTTTACTGGTCCCATTGGAGGGCTTTGGCCTTTGAGAAAGGCCATGTGAAACAGCTAAGATTTTCCCTGGGGGCCCTGGGCTATAAATCTCTCTCTCTTTATTTATTTCTCCCTCCTTCTTCCTCTTTTCTCTTCATTTTCTCTTCTCCCCCTTTTTCCTATTCTCTTATCTCCCGCATGATTCATCTGAACAATAGAAACACATCTTATACATTCCGCAAGAGCGGAAACTGACGGCAAGATTTGGACTCTTATCTTTGCCGTTGGTAGCCGTCTTTCATATTGTACTGAGCACTGTTGTCCTGGCTGTCGCCAAGGTTACAGCATGTCACCTCATACTTTGCTGCCTGGAAGGGCTTTCTTTCTCTCCCACAGAGAGAGACGCGGCTGGACACATCCTTTCATCTTCAACTAGACCTGTTCTCCTCCTGTATTTCCTCCACACTAGCAGAGCTGACATCCCTTTCCTGTGGGTCTCCTCCTCCTATATGTATGTGTTCATCCCTTCCTTGTTTTAATGAGTAGTGTAAACACAGCGTTCTCATCATTCTGACTGGGTGTGTTGCTCTCCCGCTGCACACGCTTGTCTGGACCCTTTAATAGCCGGTCTTTCCTTATGTCTCTGTCTCTCTCGCAATCTCTCGGTCTCTCTCTCTCTTTCTCAGTGTCTCTCCCTTTCTCTCCGTCCACCACAACGCTAGCTCTCATTATCCCATACGTGTTCCACAATCCCGAGCTGTTCTCTGGCGTTCATGCTACTGCGATGGACCGTTGACGGTTCCCGCCGAGCAGCAGCAGGGCGATGGAGGCAGGAGACGGGGCGTGGCCGCTCTCCGTTGTATGCGTGTTCAGACGGCAGAACGCCCCAGGGGCGACGTCTGATACCAGACCTTGAGACGAACGCGTGCGCGCAGACGGCGGTCCTCCTCCAGCGAAGGGGAGAGCCTCCAGGCTTTGGGGGAGCCTGTCTCCCTGGCTTGGGTCTGTGCCGCTGTGCCGGTGTCATGTGAGCTCGTCCCTGTAGCGTGGCACCTGCGATGGAGCGATTTTTAAGAGCAGAGGGCTGGTTATGTTGTGTCCCTGGGGGTTTGGGGGGTGGGGAAGGGGGTGGGGGGAGCTGTGCACCAAACATCTCTGAGATAATGACCTCGTGTATCATCCTTGATTGGCAGAGACACCGCGTGGGCAGTGCATGCACACCTTCATGGCGTTTCAACAGAGCCGTCTTTCCAGACGCGTGCTCGTTTGGTAATGTGACGCGTGGTTCCGGTGGACAAGATAGCCCCCCCCCCCCCCCCTATCTCCCCATACACACCCCCCACCACCCCGCCTATGACATGCCAAGCGTCGTCCCTTCAGCTCCCCTCCTCTGCTATTCCGCTGCCCTGTCCCTTGCCCCCTCCTCCGCCCCGGCTTCCCCTCCATGCCCTCATCGCTCCCCCATTCTCCCATTAGTCGGGATGGGAAGCGGTGATACCCGGTAGATCCATAGCAGTCAGCCGGTGACAGAGGAGCCTCATTATGAGCTTGCCTCCACACATGGGGGAGGAGGGGCTGGGGGAGCGGGGGAGGGGGGAGTGGAGGAGGGGGCGCTTGATGAGGTTGGTGGGGTCGGGAGCTGGGAGCTAGGCTAAGGAGTGGTTAGCCTAGGCACGCCACACCAGCGTCTCATTAAGGAACTCTCTTGAGCGCATATCTCGCGGTCTTTTACCATTTATGAACCGGTGATGCAGCCACCCCCCCACCACCCTTTCAACAAGGAGATCTGGAGGGTAGCACTGTGGTAGAGACACTCGGCGGAATGTTCCGGAGCTAGCACGTAGCGCTTAGCTGTCACTCAGGGTGCTCGGGTAAATCTAATCCCAGTTGGGTGGCGGGGAACGTGTTTAATCTGCATGCAATTTCCTTTTCACTGCCGCCCCATAACCCTCAAGACCTGTTTCTGTGTTTGTGAGCCAGTGAGCGGTGGAGAGACTGAGGTAGAGAGTGAGGTGGAGAGAAGGAGATGTAATTAGATATCTCTTCTCCACCCCTCTCCCCAAACTCCCCCAGGCGAGAGGAGCCTCGCCGGAACCCGCCATGAATTTTTAACGTCGCTGTCGGTCCGCTCTTTCAAGGCTGCGAAAGAGTGTGTGTGTGTTCGAGTGGCAGGTTCATAAACACTGACCCATCACTATATAAATTTTCACAATATTAATTATTGTTAGCATAATTGTCCAGCTCGAGGTGAGACTAATTCAACATGTGTGTCTTTCAGCAGACAACAGTTTTTCATGCATGGCTAAATACCGTTCATTTATATAAATCCATGTCAAACGAGTGACTTCGTCAGACAGGCACAAACTGGTTTAGCTAGGCGTGTGGCGAGGCTAGCTTGGACAGACTTGTTGCCTGTGCTAGTAACGCTCATCACTCAGCTGTGTCATGTGTAAAACAATGTGTCGGCCTGTAGACACTTAGCATAGAGCAGCAACACTCGCAATCCTGAGGTGAGTGATAGATGCATTCATGTGGGACTGTGCCTGTGTGTAGGGCCTCCCAAATGTTAACATCTCCATACGTGACATGTTTTCAAAACGATGCCATGTTATTTTTCCTCCCTCACGTGTTTTAGTCTTTGTACAGCAGGTGGAAAGTTTTAAGATAGTATCTGAAACAGTAGCTCTATGTGAAGAATGATGATCGGTCTGTGGAGTGATAGTCCTGTATTTACGTTTTTTTTGTGCTTGGTAATTGGTTGATTCTTTGCGATGTGTGTGTGTGTGTGCTGTCTGGAGTTTTTAGCTATTTTTAGCTTTTGACAGCCAGTCCAGGAGGTAGGGAAAGATCTGGAACATGGCCCAGGCTTGAGCTTCCTAGGTGGGCAGGCCAGCCTAGGAAGAATTGTTGCTGAAGTAAGGCAAGGCTGCACAAGTACACACACACACACACACACAAGCACAATCACGCATATACACATTCATAAACGCACCCGCCTGTAAAGGAGAAACACAGACGCGTGTTGCACACACCTGACACACACCTGACCTGCTCCAACCTATTTAATATCGCAGGAAGTTAAATCAAGTCTAACCTTCGCAGCTTCCTTCAGCAGGAGTGTCACACATCCTCGGCGACAGTTGATGAACTGCTGGGCTTCTGAGCCTGGACTCTGATAGAGCAGAGCCTGACAGCATAGCCTGCGTCCGTCAGTTGTGTGTGTGTGTGCGGGTGTGTGTGGGTATTTAAGGATGCCCAGAGCAGAGCTGTTTCAGCACAGATCACTTTACCATGTCTCAGCCTTGCCTGCTCTTATCTGGGAAGACACAGGTCACACATGTATCTGCATAATCTCTCTCTCCTCTTCTCTCTCTCTCTCTCTCTTCTCTTCTCTCTATCTCTCTCTCTTTCTCTCTTTCTCTCTCTCTCTCTCTTCTCTTCTCTCTCGCTCTCAGGCTTGTGTTTCATCCCTCTCTTGACCTCACTATCCCTGTCTACATCTGTATCTATTTATTTCTCAAATTAAAATGATACAAAAATCGGGGTATTCTTTTTTGGGAGTGGGCAGTACTCATGCCTGGGCGCGTGTCTGAGATGAGCCATCGACAGAGGCGGACATTTCATTCAAGTGTGATGGACACTTCTCAAGATCATAATCCCCTCATCTTGACTTTCTATTTGTGAACTGTGGCTCACTCCTGCCTGGTGGCTCTGTCTGTACTCAGCACGCACACGCACACACACGCGCACATACACACTCGAGTCCGGTTTTGACCTTTACCTGAGGATCCCTCCTTTCAGAAACATACGATGCAGTAGAAGCGGTGTACGCTGCTTTCAGAATGACATCTCTGTTCTGGGGTTGAGCCATGTGTTCTGGCTGTGTTTTTACCTGTGTTCTGGCCTGTGTTCTGGCCTGTGTTCTGACCTGTGTTCTGACCTGTGTTCTTGCCTGTGTTCTGTGTAGTCTAACCTCTGCTGTGTTCAGGGAGAACATGGTTCTAACACCCTGGCTGTTCCGTGTTCTGTGTTCTCTCCTCACAGACTCTGGCCACAGCAGCTGAGAACTTTCAGATGGAGCACCAGTGGAAAGATGAGTATGCGGTAAAATAACACACACAACGCACACACACACATGCACATATACACACACACACACACACATACACATGCACACATACACGCAGGCACACACACCCTCGTGCACAAACACACACACTTCCTTTGGGGAACATGTGTTGTCTATGTTAAGTATGCCTATTGCACACGCACGCACATGTCGTTGATCATACGTTTTCGTTATTGGGTGAGCAGGTTCAATTGGGTGTGATCTAATTATCAGGGATTGAACTGGTGTTGATGGTTCCATTCAAGCATCAGATCATCAGTCAGCTGATGGCCTAGCCTGACTGTCTGCTTATGATACTGTCCATCACACTTACCACCTTACTGTACACTAATGCTTACCAAGGTTGTCTGCTCTCTTGTTCCAGGATGGAGACATTGTGTACTTCAATGCTAAAGACAATGTGAGTCTGCTGATATCTACTGTATTTCTTCATTTGTGTCCATTACAGCTGTACCGAGGTACCGGGGACATGGGTGGAGTACTTTTTCTGGCACTCTATGGGTGCCCTTCCCCACATTTTCTTTGGAACATCCTCACATCTCACACTCCCCTCTCACACCTCCCCTGTATCCAGTCTCTCATTCTCTCTCCTTTCATTGGGCTCTCCATTTCTCCATGTCTTCCTTTCACTGTCTACACCCAGACCCCCCCCCCTCTCTCTCTGACTGTTTCCCTCTTGTTCCCACTCTCTCCTTCCCTGTTTCTATCGCTCCCTCTCTTGCTCTCTCCCTCTCTCTTCCTCTCTCCCTCTGGCTCCTTATCTGGCTCCATAACCCTCCCCCTCTCTTCCTCGCTCTCTCCCTCTCCCCCTCTTTCCTGCTCTCCCTCTCTCTGCCTCTATCTATCTCTCTCTCTGTCCCTCTCCCTCTCTCTGCCTCTCTCTCTCAGTCAGGTGAAGAGGTTCCTCCTGTGTTCTTTCTCTAATTGACAGATGAGATGTATGAGCTGGCTACTCTCCTGGTTTATTAGAGAAGCTCTGTCCCAGTCTCAGCTCTCCCTCTCTCTCCCTCCGTCCCTCCCTCCCTCTCCTCTACCGCCCCCCCAGCCCTCTCCTCCTCTTTATTTCTCTTTCCCTTTCTCCATCTTATCTCTATCCCATCCCCCCACTCTTATATCCATTTCCCTCTCTCTCTCCCCTGCCCCCTCATCCCTCTCTCTCTCCATATGTTTCCCTGTCATCGTTGGGAATTGCTGAATTCCCAGGTGCAGCTGTATGGATGAACAATCAGTGTGCATCGTCCTGTTTCCTCAGCCTTGTGTGAACAATCCATTAGGGTCACCCAAACCCACAGAGAGAGAGAGAGAGAGAGAGAGAGAGAGAGAGAGAGAGAGAAAGTGAGAGAGAGAGAGAGAGAGAGAGGAAGAGAGTGAGTAAGTGGGAGAGAGAGAGAGAGAGTGAGAGAGAGCAGGGTTTATGGGAGGGAGGGAACATGCTCGATCTTTAGTAAGAGCATGAGTTCCAGCTAGCTCCAGCAGGAACAGGGCTCAGCCAAAGCGTGGTTTCATCCACACTGACCTGTGATGAACAGAAACATGATGGGCGGTCTTCATTACCCTGATCAGCACCGCTGTCTGCCCCGCCCTCATCCCTCCTCCTCTCTCCTCATCCCCCGGTCCCAGCTGGATGCCAACGAGACGGAGGGCAGGAAGAACCGGATCAGACCGGACTTCACAGAGGACCCGGCCTTTAAACGGCTGACCTCGCACAACCACACGGCCGTCCACATCCCCACCGACATCTACGACGGCTGTGAGTAGACGGGGGGCGGGAGGGGCGGCACGCACGCGTTCGCAAACACACCCTCACACACACACACCGTTACTATGGAAACAACCTTGACACATACACAGAAAAAAGCGAGAATAAAGTGCATTTCCATGATTAGGTTTGGCGGTTCGTCCTTGTAGAAGAGGGTCTCTCGCTCGGACGGGGAGACGCGCCATTCATCTCCCTGCGATGACAACATCCACTCACCCAAATGAAAGAAACAACACTGGTCAATAAGTCAGCTGATCAAGGACACCGTGACATAATGGCATATGCCGCATGCATGCATTAGCGAAAGGGATTAATTCCGCTCAGTGGTAGAGTGGCTCACAAAATAAAGACATCCGTTGAAATCACCCCTCCCCCCCCCCCCCCCCCCCCACTCTCCCGCACACCCCTGTACGTTGCAGTGGATGAAAACCTGCCGTATAGGGGATGGTGAGTTTGGTTTAAAGAGCCGGCTCGGTGAGGTGGGGAAAGGCTGAATCCTCCAGAGTCTGGCTGACATTAGACCTGGCGGCTCGATCTAATATTGACAGTTGAAGGCAGTTTGCTGAATAAATATGTGAGCTGTGCGGGCGCGCGTGTGTGAGTGTGTGTGTGTGTGCACGCGCGCGGACGGGAGGTAGACAGCAGGGTTTTGGTGCGTCACTGCTGAGGCGGGGCAGGACGGAGTCACTCCTCCTGCTTGGCCCTCGGCCTGCTGGGACGCCGTCTGGCCTGAAGGTTACAGGACTCACCCCACCACTGACCCCGGAGAGGCGGGAGAGGGAGGGATGCACACACAGCAAGTAGTTTCAAATCTCAAGCTTCTTCAAGTCTCAAATCCTAGCTAACAATCTTTTAGACAGTCTGTGTGTGTGTGTGTGTGTGAAGGGAAGGGAATAGCTCAAGTCATCGCCTATTTTCAGTCATTTCTTTGGTCAATAGCTTAGCTGGGTAGATTCTGCTCTCCAATATATTTGATTGGTTGCCCATGAAAAACATGTGGGTATTGATAAATAAAGTGTTTTGTCCATGTCTTCATTAACACACTCGTTCATTTTAGCATTTTCAACTGGGAGAGAAAACCAGACCTCTGACAATAAATGACAATAAACACAACATCAGGCTTAGGTCCCCATTGTGTGTCCCTCAGCTGTGAAACGCAGCAATTACAGGGTTCAAGAAAGTAAACAGTACTTTCCCCTGAGCCTGAACCCCTAGTCAACCTGACACACACACACGATCGACTCTCATCAATAGAAAACTCCCACGAGAACATTCTGACCTGCATGCAAGGACTAGTTCTGTTGAATGGTGATTGAAGCGCCCAGGAAATCCCGTTTTTCCACCAGAGTGTGTGTAAAACAGAGTAGCAGGAAATCCCTGGTTCAGGGGAGTGAGGTCCCAGCCCTATAAAAGCTAGAGATTAAGCTATCTTTGCTCCGAGAGGAAGATTGGATTTTTCCAGACGAGAGGGGCGGCATTTTTATGCAATCAGCCTCCGTGGTAAATGTATAAATGCATCAAACTCGCTTGTGTTTGTGTGTGCGTGTGTGCGCATCAGCGTGACTGTGGAGGTTAAATGCTTGAGATTTTAGAACGTACATGTAATAGGGATACAATGACGTGTGTGTGTGTGTATTAGTACTTTCGAATGCAAAATGTGTGCGGTCGGGGTGGGGGGCACTCGTGTGTGTTTGTGCGGGAGGGTGGATGAATTAGCGTAAAAAACAACTATCCATGTCTCTCTCTGAGACAATACTAAAGCCGGGCCCCACATTGCTACACACACGTGTGTACACACACGTGCTCGCGCACACACACACACGCACACAGGCGTATTGGGTCTGGCAGCTGAAGCTTCATTAACTCCGAGCTCCGGTCCATATGCAAATGAACACTGTTTGTTTTACACATCAATGAGCCACGTCACAGTCAATACAGGATACCAATCTATTGCAGATACACACACACACACAATAACACAACGAGAGAGAGAGATAGGTACGGGTAGAGACAGGGGATGGTGGCCGGTGTGTCTTCATCCATCATAGTGAGTGTGATGTGACGACCGTCTGCTCTCTGAGCTGTCTAGCTGCTGTGTCATTACATTCATAATGCCTGCTCCCTCTCTCAACGTAGGGCATCAATCACACACACACACACACACGCTCAGCTCATAGTGGGGTTCTCAGGATGCATCCTGGGATAGAGAGGACCGAGAGCAAATCGTCTAATGTTTGACACTATCGGTCGTCATTCTGCAAAATTGTATCGCTCAATATGTGGCCCCACCCGCTCTTAGCCGGGGGAAGAGGGAGGGGCCGCAAGCGTTCTGCCTTTAACTCCCCGCGGGTGAGGGACAGACAGGGGCGTGTGTCTGCATCTCAATGAAGGTGGAAATCAGGGGTCTCTGACACAGATTGGCGTGTCTTTGACACTGTTCCTGGGTCCCTGCTTAGTTCTTCACCAGTGCCCAGCTCTTGGAGAGGGGAACATCCTGCACACACATGCGTGTGCACACACACACTCACACACAAGCACATATGTCTAAGCTGTGGGGTTGTCATATTATGGTGAAAAGCTTTCAGTCGGAAAATTAAAATAAATGATTTTTTTTTCAACATTTTCTCTCTGTGTGCGCTTGAATGGGTGTGTATGCTTTCGGTGTGTGTTTGTGTGGGTCTGTATTTCGGGGTGTGTGCGTCTGAATGCTTGTGTGTGTGTGTACATCTGTAGCCACTATTGTGCTGAACGAGCTAAACTGGACTGAGGCTTTGGAGGACGTGTTCCGGAAAAACCGTGACGATGACCCTACTCTGCTCTGGCAGGTGTTTGGCAGCGCCACCGGCCTTGCCCGCTACTACCCAGGTAACACACACACTCTCTCTCTCTCTCTCTCTCTCTCTCTCTCTCTCTCACACACACACAGACACACAATTATTAGGTTTAGCTCAGTGCCTTGAAGCATGAGTTTGTCTTGCGCACACTAGCAATCGTTCACTCACTCGCCCACACACACACACACACTTGTACGTAAGGCTTAAATGAGTGCCTTGAAGCATAAGTCTGTTTCCAAAGTAATAGGGTTTCAGCAAAGGTACTTCCGTATGGATTACATACCAAGTCTCGCCCTTTCTCTAGCCAGCTCTACGTATTCATAAGCTGCTGCACTTGTGTCGCTTCATACAGAACCTTGTTGTTTAGTATTCATTATGGTGCCAGTGTCCAGCCCCACCTAGTTTGCCTGAGGAATAGTCTGTCTCCTTCCACACCTCTTCTTATCTGTATTCCCTCTTTCTCTGGCTTTTTCTGTCAAACTTTCTGAGGTGAGAAGGCTTGCTGGATCGGTTTCTCTGCAGCTAGCATGGCTCACAATCGGTCTCTTGTGACCAAATAAATTGCAGTGTTTTTCTCAGCGAAAAAAAAATATGATTACAAAAAACATGATTAAAATCACCCCCTGTGGTGTTTGTAAAGTGGGGTTCTCCCTGATCAAATAAAGCTCAGACAAAAATTTGGTGATGGGGTGAATCGTTTGGGCTCTACCTGTGTCCAGGCTCAATGCCTCCTGAACCAAACCATCCCTCGTTCTACCTCACTACGTCTAGGTATGGTCTGTCCAGCTGACTCGCGCAAATCCTTTTATTTTTCTCTTTCCTCTTTCCTCCCTCCACCCTCTCTCTCCTCTCTTCACACTCTCTCTCCTCCCTCCACCCTCTCTCTCCTCTCTTCACCATCTTTCTCCTCCCTCCACCCTTTCTCTCTCCTCCCTCCCCCCAGCCTCCCCCTGGATGGACGCTCGTAAAACGCCCAGTAAGATCGACCTGTATGACGTCCGCAGGCGTCCCTGGTGAGTCACCTGACCTGGGACAGGATGTACACTGGTAGGAGGGGTTGGAAGTATGGAGATAGATTTGTCTGGTCAGAATGGTTGAACGAGTGCTTTTGGAAACGTTCTCCCCTAATGTTCTGCTTGTTTCCATCTGCCCTGTGGTGTGAAGGTACATTCAGGGAGCTGCCTCACCCAAAGACATGCTGATTCTGGTGGACGCGTGAGTGATCCCATATGGAAACAAACACATTTCGATCCCCTTTCACTGTTATTATCGTGGGTCAGGCTTAATGAGTGACCAGATACACGTGTTAGGCTCAGTGACTGGCCAGTGTCCGACCAATCAGAAGGCTGACTGGGCTGGTCTTTCCTTGTCTCTCCAGGAGCGGCAGTGTGTCTGGTCTCACCCTCAAGCTGATCCGGACCTCCGTCTGTGAGATGCTGGAGACCCTGTCTGATGACGACTACGTCAACGTGGTCTATGTGAGTCTATGGGGGAGGAGTCTGATAGAGCGAGCATGGCGTGGAGAGAGGGAGGGGGAGAGAGAGAGAAAGAAAGGAATATGAGATGGAAGAGAGAGGTCCATGAAGAAGGCGGGCCACGGACAGAGAGAAAGAGAGAGTTATGAGAGATATGGAGAGAGAGACAGAGTGATCAAGAGACATACAAAGAGAGATAGACTGAGTAGGACAGAGATGGATGAAAGTAATGAAATATGGATTTCTTCTGGGCTGGTCACTCTGAAACAGGCCAGTAATGAAAGATCCACTGCTCTATTTGGTGAACAGGATTAAAACCTCAAAGTACCCCTGTGTGTGTGTGTGTGTGGGTGTGTGTGTTCTGGAAGGAATTAAAACCCCAGTGCACCCCGGCCCAGTGTGGGAACACTCATCCATCATCTGTTCCATCCCTCCATCTTCTGTGCTTTCTTCGTCACACACACACAGACATAGACACACACCCACACACCTACACACAGACACACACACACACACCCTGGGGTGGATAGATTAGTCATAGTTGTGTTCATTCCCAGAGTTGAAAGCCAGCAGTTCTGATGCTTTATATCTTGTACCCAGGGGCCCTTTGACCAGTGACATGGTGAAATGTCCTTCACTCTAGTAGTCTTAAGCTGTTTGGATGTCCAATTATCGTCTGCTGGGGAGCCGTTAGTGTGTGTGTGAGTGAGTGTGTGAGTGTGTGTGTGAGTGCGTGAGAGAGAAAATATCTTAATAATGACAATTTCTCACATTGTTTGTGGCTTTGTATTTAGAAAAGCACAAAATTCAACAAGTGGCCATGCGTGGAGATCACCAATGTGAGCCCTCATTGACTAGATTAGCAGTATGACTGTTAGCATGAGGAGAGCTGAAAGCAAATCACGACAGCAGTTGTTACAGGGGAGGCGGGGAGGGGGCCAATTTGATGGAAGCTTTTGCCGGAGATGTTAATTGGAGTGAGTGACCCCCCCCCTCCCCTCTTCCTCCACCCTCCACTCACCCCCCACCAATCCCAGCATTCACTGCACCGGATCAATCAGGAGACCCTGCATCAACCGCAGTCAATCTTGGGATGGCTATCCATGTTCTGCCCCGCCCCTCCTGCCCTCAGGGTGTTGTAACCGTACACTAGATCATTCACCTCTGATATTACCTATAGATCCGGACTCATTAACTGCTGCCCAGGGACCCAGCTGCCAATTGGACACAGCAGAAACCGGCTCTCCTTCAAAAGCTTTGGGATGTCAAACGAATACTGATTCATGTGTGTTTGTGACAGTGCGTTTGTTTGTGTGTTTGTGTGCGCGAGCGTGTGTGGGTGGGTGATCGGCTATAAGCCCTGGCAGACATGTAGAAGGGACTGCACTGGGATAAGAGATGAGATTAGCCTTCACTTCGGTGTCCTCTTTAATCCAATCCCAACTCTTAGTCATCACACAGAAAGTCTCCTTGAAACCAAAAGACACACATGAAACAGGATATGGTAGCAGCCCAACTGTACCTCACGCACACCGAGACATCCCTCCACACCTAGCCTCATAACAGCTTTGTTACTGAGAGATGTTGTCTGCAACATTATTGAACATGTGATTTCCTGGGTGTTAACCGTTCAAGCGAGTAAGCTAATGTCTGTTTGACATCCACCAAAACAGCCTCAAAGCGCTCTTTTTCCTTTCATCCTCCATTTCTCCCTCCATCTCCCTGAACTCCTGTCTCTTCTCACTCTCTCTCTGCCACCCTCCTACTCTCCCTCACACCTTTATTTTCTCTCCTTTTAATAGATTATGTGATAAAGGGGAGCAGACTGGCCTGGGTGTAATTAAATGTGCTCTCTTTTGAGAGGCGTGTGTGTGTATACGCCCGTGCGTGTACATGCATGCATGCGCGTGTGTGTGGGTGTTTGACAGGTAGGTGTTTGCAATGCTTTTTGTACTAACCCTTTTCGGCTAGGCTCACTCCACTCTTCATGTCGGCCTTGAGACTCTCCTGCTATCAACCAGGAGAACAAATCAAAAGTTCCCAAACCCTCACGATCACACACATGCACAGACACACACACACACAAACATACATACATCTCTGCTTGTCTCACAAGATCATTGTCTAAAGTCCCCATTGGCTGTTCCACAGTGACACAGATTGGTTGCGATCGATGGGGTGCGCTATTGTTTTAGAACCGTTCTGCCGCGCACCAGGCCAACTGTCGCACCCCAGCTATCCTCAAGCTCTCTCTTTTTCTTTATTTGTCTCTTTGTCTTTGTCGCTCTGTCTCTCCGTCGCTCTGTCTCTTGTTTTTCTCCATCTTTCTCTGTCTCTCTCTGATTTTGTACTGTTCTGTGTCTTTCCCTCAGCCAATACAAACACTCAATGACTAGTATGGCTGGAGTGTCTCTGTGCCAGTCTGCGTCTATGTTTTTTCTTTGTTTTCTTTCATTGACTGTGTGGGAGGTCCTTACAGTTCACACACGCACACACACGGACAGGTAGAGTACAACATGATGATCTTTCTGATGTGTCACTTAAACGTGGCTTTGACTTTGATGCCAATTCATGAGACGGGTTGCTGACACCCTTTTTGTATTTGTGTTTTAGAGAGAGAAAAAGTGTGTGTGTGTGTGTGGAGGAGGGGTGGGGGGTTGTCTCACCTCTAATTAGATTGTGTTGCTGCCTAAAATCGTTCAGAGGAATCTTGTTTCCATGGGTACCGGATCATTCAGCGGCACGAATGCAGAGCAATTAGCAAGACTTGATGAATGATTTTTTTGTGTGTAATATATATATATATTTTTTTTTTATTACCTCAGCAAAGCAAAAGACAATAGTGGCCAGGTGTGTGTGTATGATGGGGAACAACGATGAGCGTGTGTGCACGCGCGTAGCTGTGCTTGCTTATGTCAGTAGGTGGGCAAGTTTGCGTGCACACACACACAGCATGTACAGCCGGTGACCCCACTGTGTGTCTTTGCCAGTTCAACACCCGGGTAAACAAGACGGCCTGCTTCGATCACCTGGTCCAAGCTAACGTCAGGAACAAGAAGATCCTCAAGGATGCTGTGCAGAACATCTCGGCCAAAGGAATCACCAACTACACCAAAGGCTTCGAGTTTGCCTTCGAACAACTATCCGCTGTAAGGACCTTCTCTCTGTCCCCAGCTCCCTTCCATGGTCGCTCAAGCCGTATCTTGGATATTGCCCGCCTCAATAACGTTCCATATTGTAATGTTCACCAACCTAGCCTGTGTTAGACGAGCACGTTGCTGTCGGAGACTGCCCTCTTCTGGTCGATCTGTGTAGTGTCAGTAACGCACGCTTCTCTGTCCTGACTATGTGGTCTCAGACCAACGTGAGCCGAGCCAACTGCAACAAGATCATCATGCTGTTCACAGACGGGGGAGAGGAGCGGGCCAAGGACATCCTGGAGAAATACAACGCTGACAAGCAGGTGACGGAGGGCAGCTGAACCCTCACTAGCAGAAAGGAAGCACACACATCCAACACACCGCTACAAATCACTCCCAGTTACTGTCAGGCCATCTGCTAACCGGTTCCGAATGGCCGATAAGCTTTAAGGACAGGAGGCCTGAGGTCAGGTGAAGGACAGCGGATGGTACTCACCATTCCTCCACCTCTTCTCACGTCTAACAAAGCCCAGGATATGGGAACCACCTGTGGGATCCACAGGGCCGTCAACTCCAGAAGCAGAGCCAGACTGGCAGACAGACAGGCAGGAAGACAGGCAGGAAGACACACGTGTAGTCACAGATAGGCCCGTTGACAGACGTATGGCCATCCAGGCAGATACACATTCACTTCAGTCACTCAGACTTCCAGACCGACCGACTGAATGAGATTCCAGATGTCCTCTAAGTGTGTGTGTGCCTGTGTGTGTGTGTGCCTGTGTGTGTGTGCGTGCCTGTGGGTGTGTGTGTGCCTGTGTGTTGGCTCTGTTCCAGGTGCGAATATTTACCTTCTCAGTGGGCCAGCACAACTACGATAAAGGGCCCATACAGTGGATGGCTTGTGCTAACAAAGGTAAAAACACACAAAGGTCTGTTAGCATGTGCCAGGGTGGCACCGCTGAGATACTGTCTCAGATCTTCATCATCTTCATCATCCTGCTTCTCATTAGCCACTGTTCTGTATTAACTACCGGTACTCGGTGTTCTGTGTTGTGTAATGGTTCTATATGTTGTGTTGAGTACTGTGTACGGTACTGTAATCCAGCCCTGTGTTTTTGTTCCTAAGGATACTTCTATGAGATCCCCTCCATAGGAGCCATCAGAATCAACACCCAGGTAGACACACAGAGAAAGATTGCGTGTGTGTTTTTAAACCGTCTTTTACTTACTGATGATGACTGTGTCTGTTAACTGTGTCTGTTAACTGTGTCTGTTAACTGTGTCTGTTTACTGTGTCTGTTTACTGTGTCTGTTTACTGTGTTTGTTAACTGTGTCTGTTAACTGTGTCTGTTTACTGTGTCTGTTTACTGTGTCTGTTTACTGTGTCTGTTTACTGTGTCTGTTAGCTGTGTTTGTTAACTGTGTCTGTTAACTGTGTCTGTTTACTGTGTCTGTTAACTGTGTCTGTTAACTGTGTCTGTTTACTGTGTCTGTTTACTGTGTCTGTTTACTGTGTTTGTTAACTGTGTCTGTAAACTGTGTCTGTTTACTGTGTCTGTTTACTGTGTCTGTTAGCTGTGTTTGTTAACTGTGTCTGTTAACTGCGTCTGTTTACTGCGTCTGTTTACTGTGTCTGTTTACTGTGTCTGTTTACTGTGTCTGTTAACTGTGTCTGTTTACTGTGTTTGTTAACTGTGTCTGTTAACTGTGTCTGTTTACTGTGTTTGTTAACTGTGTCTGTTAACTGTGTCTGTTTACTGTGTCTGTTAGCTGTGTTTGTTAACTGTGTCTGTTAACTGCGTCTGTTTACTGCGTCTGTTTACTGTGTCTGTTTACCGTGTCTGTTTACTGTGTCTGTTAACTGTGTTTGTTTACTGTGTCTGTTAACTGTGTCTGTTTACTGTGTTTGTTAACTGTGTCTGTTAACTGTGTCTGTTAACTGTGTCTGTTAACTGTGTCTGTTTACTGTATCCTTTTTCTGTGTTTGTTAACTGTGTCTGTGTATGCATTGTGCAGGAGTACCTGGATGTTCTGGGCCGGCCCATGGTTCTTGCAGACCAGCAGGCTAAACAGGTCCAGTGGACCAATGTTTACCTGGACGCTCTGGTACGATGTCACTTCCTCCCATCCATCCTCACAAACAGTAGGATGTAAAGTAATGTAAAAAATGTACAGCAACCCTCTCGTCCGATGATGAATGTGTGTGTGTTCCTCTCTCTCTCTCTCTCTCTCTCTCTCTCTCTCTCTCTCTCTCTCTCTCTCTCTCTCTCTCTCTCCTCTACAGGAGCTAGGCCTGGTCATTACAGGGACCCTGCCCGTGTTTAACAAGACCATGACCAAAGACGACCGCAACGGAGAGCACCAGAACCAGCTCATTCTGGGGGTGATGGGCATCGATGTGTCCCTGGACGACATCAAGAAGCTCACGCCGCGCTTCACGGTGAGAAAGCCGGCCTCATGCACGCCGTTCATCCGCGGTCAGTGTTTAGGGACGCGAATGACCTCCCCACCCTGCTCCTCCAGATCGGACCTAACGGGTATTACTTTGCCATCGACCCCAACGGCTACGTTCTGCTCCACCCAAACCTCCAGCCTAAGGTACGGCCCCTTCACTTACACATACACACACACACGCACACACATGCGTACTATGTATATGTATATCCAGAATGTATGGAACTTGTGTGTTTTTTGGGGTTGGGATTCCTGGATTTGCTGGCTCTGCAGTTGTGGAAGGTGTGCACATGAATAGTTATCATCCCACACCACAGGATAACCACACTGCCTGTGTGTAGAGCACAGGGCCTGAGAGCACAGTCATTGCATCACATACAGCAGCCTGCACATCGTTCAATGTCCGACTGCATTTTATGCACCGCCATTGTATTTTTTGGGAGGGCTAAAGAGAGGATATTATATGATATATCACATTCACGTAACCTCAAGGTGCAATGATTATCATAATTATTGGCAGCAAACTAGCATACATGTTTGGAAATGAAGCACATCCTGATTCAATATGCCTCCTGGTGGTGACATTTTTGATCTCTTAGTAAAGCCTCGAAGGTACACACACGCGTGCGCGCGCACACACTGCTCAGAAGTCAGGTGTAATCGAGTGATACCCAGACCTTTAAGCCTTGAACTTTTCAATCTGGATAAACGTCTTGGCTGCTCTACACATAAATGTAACAAGGTTTCTTGCCGAGGGCATGGATTACAATACACTGCAGCAAGAACCAGTCATGACCCATCTGTGGGTCCTGACCCACCTTTGAACCTTTGGTCCTCCCCCCCGCCCCCTCACCCCGTGCCCCAGGCACAACTGGTCCTAACAGGCTGCAGAGTGGCCATGTGCTGCCCAGGCCTGAGCTCTGCGTTCGGTGGTTGCTGGGACTCGAGGCGGCCTCTCTGGTACTGAGGGTCTGGTTCCTGAAGGACTCGTGTTCACATCCCATCACATGCCATCCCTCCGCAGACTCTTTACACTCTGATCTACCCAGACGTTCACTCATGGAACCAATCTCCACACCCCGGGACACTTAACCCTGACCAAAGAATTGCATTTATGATGTAAATGTGTGTGTGTGTGTGTGTGTTTGTGTGTGTGGGCGAGCACGTAACGTGTCGGTGGAACCGTGTCAAAGTCTCCACTCACGTTGGTGTGTGTTGTGTAAGCTGGTCACATGATTTCCCTGAGGAGACCCCATCTGTTAGAGAGGGTGTCAGTCTGCCACTAGACTGTCCCTCCATGACGCTGGTGTGACCAGTGAGAACAACGCCCCCGTCACCCATGTCTCTCACTCTAAACACGTCCTCCTGGTGTGTCCCCCCCCACGCCTTCCCTCACCAGAAACGCATCCGTAACCGGCGGCTCAGACTCAGTAACAAGTACGCCGTCACCTTCCACGAGGTGAGACCAAAGACCCGAGCCGCGGCTCTGTGGAAGCCCTCAAGCATGGGTCACATGCAGACTCTCCCTCTCTTCTCCCCGCTAGATCAGGGGTTAGCTGGTCCGATCGTTCAGCAATACCCCCGGGCTGTTGGCCTCTCTTAATCCTCCAGATGGTGGTAAAGTAAGGGGCCGTGGCTTTCATTGAGGGGATCCAGAAACTGCATGTGACACTTGCTTCAGGACAGGCTTGTGGAACCCTAGCGTAGCGGTGTTAGCCCATACTGCACCAGTAGAGAACCCCACCTCTAACGTGTGCTTGTACTGAGTAGCAGTGCTGTAGGTATGCCAACAGTAGAGAGATAGTAGAAGTCATGGTCTAAGGATTAATGCCTGGCATACACTACACAGAGTCTAGCATCTTGATCTAGCTTATCAGCCACCCGATTCCGATACTTCTCTGTGGATGGGGAGGTTTTTTGACGGAGATCCATCACCCGTGATGGGCAGTCTGAACCAAAGTGGTGTATGCCTGGCACCGCCCTGCATCCCTTTGGGAGGGGGACATGAGTTTAGACTGTGACTGCTGTACCCTGCTAGTCAGATGTCTGTGTGATCTCTGAGTTGAGTTGTTTCTCTAACAGTAAACACGTTTGATAGATTTATCCCACCCTTACATTTGGGTATTTCCTGCCTTAGCTTAGTCCCAAGCCCCCTGTGTTTTGAGTTCCCTTGTGGTTTTCACGATGACAACACACCCTGCAGCGTGTGTGTGTGAGTGCGTGTGTGCGTGCGTGCGTGCGAGTGACCTGGTTCGTGTTTGTCTGAGCTCACGGTCGTTGTGTGTACAAGTCTGGGGCGGAGTTCGACAGGAAGTGACAGATGGCGATGATAAGATGTGTGTTTCCTGTGATGAGGGCGCTTGTTACAGTAGCCTGACATGCAGAGGCAAGGAGACAGGAGCAGAGCAGGAGGGACCTGAAACCAGCCTGAGGATGCTGTCACATCCCAAGCCCAGGGGCCCCCTGAATCCTGGGCCCTCAGTTTGTTAGCCAAAGTCGAAGATTTATAGGCTATAGGAGACTAGTCCTAGAGCAAAGGATTGGTACAGACATGCTATTTAGATGTTCGGATATGAAAGACAAGTCTGAATAGTTGTATAAATCCATCTGGGCACCATAGTCACGCTGTATTTATAATATTCTGTCTTCTGTTACAGCACTGAGCTGAGAGAGCACAGGGTCACATACAGGCCCAGTCCGCCAAGAGATCCATATATACACACACACACACAAAGTCTCTCACACACACATAGTCATTATAATATAAAATATCCATAATTCTTTCAGTACAGTGGAACATTCCAGCAAAATGGCATAGATTAAGGAGACCCCCCTGGGCTGTGAGAATAGAGTCTCGCTGGGGACCCTGACTTGTCAATCACATTGTGTGCGTGCATGTGTGCGTTCCAGTGAAGGGAAGCAGGGGTGTGTGAACAGTGAGGCCGACGCTGCAGCGTTTGAACATCTCTCCTCTTCCCCCTTTTGTTTTGTGTCTGTGTTGGATTAGGCTTTGCACCGTGGAGCCTTATTCAGCAGAGACGACTGTTGTAACGTTTCCATTTTGATCTCTCCCCCGCATCCCACTCTCTCGCTTGCTCTCTCTCTCTCTCCCCTCTCTTCTCTCATCCGCGCTCCTTTCGTTTACTGCCGTCACTCATCCTCTCTCCTTCTTTCCTTTCGCTTGACGTCCTTTAGCGCTCTTTGTTGTCGTTTCTTCATCTCTAACCGTTTTTCCTTTTCTTTTCGTTTTGTTCCTGTTTCACATCTCTGCTCCGAGCTGCTCTTCCTCCTCCAATCATCTTCTCCTGTGACATCACGCCCCGCCCCGTCTTTCATTGCGCTGGCCGCTGTAAGCTCGGTTCCTGTCGGGTCACGGAGTTCCTGTCCATTCACTTATCAGTTCACCCATTCATCCATCCATCCATCTATCCATCCTTCTCCAAATTCAGTTGTTGTCTTGTTTCCTGATGTCTGTGTTCTCACCTGGCACTGAAAAACAAGAGACACAGAGACAAAGAGACCTCGACAGTAACGTCTCCATACCTGTAACTTTATGAATAGCTTGAACCTTAAACAGAGGTAGGGCTGTGCTCCAGAGGTATCCAATTGCCAACATTTACAGTTTATTTAACAGAGAGCTGCTATAGCCCAGCTGCCTCTTTAGAACAGCATAAAGCCACTGAAATGTAGAAGGTTGTTTTTTTTAAGACAAGACATTAACAAGGTCCAATGTCACTCTCCATCAAACGTGATACTGGCAGCAATTGCCTGTAAAAGGTTGCCAGAGTCCTGTCTGTTGCAGTGACCAGGAGCAGGGCTTTATAGAGCTTCTTGGCTCCGTTCCTGAGAGTGAATACAGCCAGGCTCTGTGGCTGAAGCTTGTTTCAGACTACATGTTCTTTCAAGAACCAAGGTTAAAGGCTCTGGGAGCAGTATTTTACTTGATGGCTCCGAGCCATTAAAGAGCCCATGACGAAAGAAACACAAATTACACAGTTTGCTGCCTTTCATGAGACCTTGCTGTAACAACTCAATAGGCTTAAGAGAGAGGAGTATATCAGTTAATGTCACAGTCTTACGCTGGATGGTAGCTTAACAAATCAAACAAGCCAATCTTTTGCAAGGCTGCTGTGTGGATTTGTTCTCGTAACTGGGATTTGTTGATACGTTCCACACTAAAGTAATCTCTCGTCCTCAGAACCCCAAATTCCAGGAGCCTGTCACTTTGGACTTCCTGGATGCTGAACTGGAGAACGAAATTAAAGTGGAGGTAGAGTATACACACACTGTTCGCGTGCACATATGAACTCACACACCGAGACACACGCGAGAGCGCGCACACTCACTTCCACGCATGCAGGCTGTGTACATAGTCGCACGCACGCGGCGTGCGCACACGTTCATATGCAGGTGCAGAACGTCTCCTCTCTCCTCATAAAGCTATCCCAGTGTGTCTATAAGGCTGATTTACGCACTGCGTCTGAGTGGTAATGAGGACAAATGTTTCAAGGAGCGCTGGATACTCAATGAGACTTCCTTAAAACGCCTTGAGACACCCCCCTCGTTTTACTCACTATTTTCCCTCTGGCTGTTTGGTGTGTGTTCCACTCCCTCCCTCCCCTCTCCCCATCACCCACCCTCTCCCCCCAGCTCCTCTCCATCTGCTGGGTTTGATGTACTGTAGGACCCCTCTCGTTTTTGTTTTCCCCTTGCTCTCTGGTGGGCAGATGTAAAATGTTAGTGTTTCAGGGAGAACAGTAGGGAGACCTGACAAGAGGGATCAGCCTCGCTAATGTCAAACACCTTTTCTCGTTGCCGTACTGACACTGATGCAGCGCCAGTCCATCTGAACTTTAGACGCATTCTCTCTCTCTCTGTCTCTTTCTGTCTGGCTGTCTGTCTGTCTGTCTCTCTGTCTGTCTGTCTGTCTCTGTCTGTCTGTCTGTCTCTCTGTCTCTCTCTCTCTCTCTCTCTGTCTGTCTCTGTCTCTTTCTGTCTGTCTCTGTCTGTCTGTCTGTCTCTATCTCTCTCTCTTTCTCTCTCTCTCTGTCTCTCTCTGTCTGCCTGTCTGTCTGTCTCTGTCTGTCTGTCTCTCTCTCTCTCTCTGTCTGTCTGTCTGTCTCTGTCTGTCTCTTTCTGTCTGTCTCTGTCTGTTTGTCTGTCTGTCTCTGTCTGTCTGTCTGTCACTCTATCTCTGTCTGTCTCTGTCTGTCTCTCTCTCTCTCTGTCTCTCTTTCTGTCTGTCTGTGTGTCTGTCTTTCTCCCTCTCTCTCTGTCTCCCTCTCTCTGTCCCTCTCTGTCTCTCTCCGTCTCTCGCTGGCTCTCTCTGTCTCTCTCCCTCTCTCTCCGTCTCCCTCACTCTCGCTCTTCCCTGTTTTTCTCTGTAGATCAGGAGGATGATGATCGATGGAGACCCTGGCGAACAGACCATAGAGACTCTAGTGAAAACTCAGGATGAGGTGAGCACGCTCTTGCATCAATCTGCCCCCCCCCCCCCCCCCCCCCCCCCCCTGTTTTTTCCCTGTGTAAGGTGTGTGTGTGTTCCATGACAGAGATACATCGACAGAGGGGTACGGACCTACACCTGGTCTCAAGTCAACGGAACCGACTACAGGTGAACAGAGGATCGTAGGGTTGTACATCCTGGGATAGGATTGGCTGGAGATAAGAATGCGCCACACCCCCCTCCCCAGAGGCCGCCTTCCTCCATCACACTAACAGGGGTTGCTCTCCTCATTAGCCAAACCAACGGGAGGTGGTGGGCAACCCCTGCAGTGAGGCTGCCTTCAGAGTGTCACATGCTGTTTTTTCTCTCCTGTTCCCAGCCTGGCCCTGGTCTTGCCCAAGTACAGTGAGCATTTTATCCAAGCCAAACTGGGAAACACTATCAAAGAAGCCATGTGTAAGTACGCCTCCGTCACCGTAACCGACTGTGAACCGCACGCTCACGCCCCCGCGTGCACACACTCCAAACAGAGACACGCCTCTCTGGCCCCCCTGAGATCCGGTGTTTGCAGTGTGACCCACTGACCGCTGTGTTCCTCTGCACTCGTCTCCCACCAGGACCAGGCCCAGAGCCGCTCCTTTGATCTCACCTCCTCTCCCTCCCTGCTCGCCTAACCTCCTCCCATTCTTGGCCGCAGTAAAGACAGACCCTCTCTCTCCTCTCGTTGCCCCCCCCCCCCCCCCCCCCCATACCTCTTCCCTCTTTCCTCTCCTGCACCACAGTGTGTTTTCACTGAGACGGCCATCCTGTGTTTCTTCCGCTATCTCCCTCCATGTCCCCCCTCACTGTGAAGGGAACATGGCTGCCTCTGCTGGCAGTCTTTCTCGGTCGTATATCTCGCTCCGTTCCTCTGGGCTGTAAACCTGTCCGCACCTCCTTCCTCCACCCCCCCCACCCCCCCTCTCTGTCTCTCTCTCTCTCTTTCTCCTGGGAAAGAGAGAGAGACGGGCCCCTGTTACATGGAGAACGGCGAACAGGGACTATTTTCACAACAGGCTGTGTTTATTGGACGCAGGCATTTGAATCAGAGGCACACACAAACACACTCACCGATACACACAAATGCACACACACACACACTTACATGTTTCTTCTCCTTCTCTTGGTGTGAACATTCTTCCTCCTTCTCCCCCGTCGGCCTCTGGGTTGGATTCTCACAGCTTCATGGGGCAAGTACTCTTCATTCTGAGCTCTGTCTGTTCCTTGGTTCCTTGCTTGCATGCATGAGACATATCAGACATCAGACACAAACATATTTTGATGGCTGGGTGGACTGAGAAAGTGGAGTGGAGGACGGCAGGAAATGATCATGGTATATCGATGCGTCGAGAGCGATAAAGACGGACAGAGCAGTGGATTTGCATGAAGAGATGGAGGAACGTAATTGGATGCTAAAGAACGGAGCAGCGGCCATCTCGTTTTAGTGGGTTTGCGTTACTTTGATGTCATGCCATAAGCCATAAAGCGTGATGAGGCTGTTATCTGAGCAGATGAGAGCTGGTCCGAGCGCTCGGTGGAGATGTTTCTGTCTCTGCATCATTTCCTCTCTACCATAAAGACCCTGTCAGCTTGCCATAAAGGCTGTCAGAACGTTTACTGGCCTGTTAAAGAGAAAAGCATACTGTAGCCCCCTTGAACATGATGATTGAGAGAGATTGTGTGTGTGTGTGTGTGTGTGGGGGGGGGGGGGTTACATGAAGTGTGTTATATACACACACACACACACACACCAACAAACATCCACCCCCCCACCCCCACCACCACACGTCATAACCCCCTCCACACACTAAGGGTTTCCAGGTCCCTTACACCCTCTTTTCACACGAAACAGACAATTCCGGCGATTTTTGGATGGGAGGTGTTTGTGTGCTTTACAGCAGGTGGCCTAGTAGGGCTCATTATAGACAAACAAGATGGAGGGAAAGGATAAAGAGGGATGGACCAGGAAGCGAGAACCGAGAAAGAGTAGAAAAGAAAGGAAGAGCAGCTGGCCCCAGAGTGTTGCTGCCTCGTCCCTGTCTCGTCCCTGCCTCTTGCAGGGTGGATCTGCCTGTAATGTTTCATGAAGCTGACAGCCTTTGATCATGGACCAGCTATCTCTAACCTCTCTTATGAGAGATCATCTGTGATAGGTTTCACAGATGGCAGAGTGTCTGATGGATTTTAATGGTAATGTTCCTCCCGAGCTCTGCTTTTAGGAGACAGAGAGGGCTAGAGCCTGTTGCCTTTACAAGATTAGACAGACTGACTTGGATGGGGAGAAAGACGCACCAAGCCAGCAAAGGCCAAGTATGGAACGATAGGAGACCAACTGACTGAACTGGAGTCACAGGGGAAAGACTCTGGAGGCAGAGTCCTGTGTTTTTCCTTCCATGTCTGCATGCCTAGCTCGTTCACTTCTGATATTATATTTCAGTATTTTCCTAAGGAATAAAAATATCTCTCTCGTGAGATGGTCTTATTTGGTTTCAAGGGCAGCCTTTCTGACAAGATGGAGTGCCTTTGATCTTCAGATTTGGATTGATCGCTTCAGAGCAGCATATTTGCACGGTACATCATGTAACCCCTGTCGGGTACTTATTTTTTCTTCTTCTCCCTCTCCTCCCTCTCTTCCCTCCTCCCTCTCTCCATCTTTCGGTGGATCACCGCAGGGAGCAAGGGTAGGTACTCCACTCCTCCTCAATTACTCTCCACGTCCCGTTGTCGTCCTCCATCACTCCCTCCATCCAGATCTTTGTCCGCCTACGATCCAACAGTTGCGGATGTTTCTTTATTTCGGGGTGTGTGGGGGGTGTGGGTCGACCTGGAGAAGTGATTTGTTGCGCGTCTGTCAGTTGTGTATTCCACCTAAGTTGTGAATCTACCCCCCCCCCCCCCTCCACTCCCATCACCAGCCTGTCTGACATGAGGCTGAAGCATAATGTTCCCCCTTGCTGTTGAGGTCCCTGCCTGTGTTCAGAGTTAGGTCCAGGCTAGCTGAGAGGACGTGTCATGGTTCTAACCGTGCTGCTTGTGCCTCTGTTGGCTCCAGCCATGGAGACCATCCAGCTGGAGAGCTTCGACGACTACGGCTACACCTTCATTGCTCCCAGGTGAGTGCAAAGCGTTTAGCCAGCTTCCCATGTCAGGGGACAGCATGGACCGGGTCTAAGGCAGAGCTTGAGGGTGTCTTCTGTATCCTCTCTGTCCGTAGGGAGTACTGCAAAGACCTGAAACTCTCGGACAACAACACCCAGTTCCTGCTGGACTTCAACACGTACATCGACCGGAACTCTCCGGAGCCTTGTGAGTTAGTGTGCTCTTCCTCTGCACACCTGGGCTCCTGGATTTACAGTGTAACGAGTAGCATATGGTTGTGTATCTGGAACCAGCACAGCACGGTCGCAACCTGGTAAACTGGAGCATGCAAGGTCAAGCTCAGTCACATACAGAACCCTATTGATCAATATTAGAATCCGGTTGTAAAAGGATCCATTAGATATAGTGTGTCTCTCTCTGTGTGTGTGCGCGTCTCTCCCTGAGGCTGTGAGTCAGACGTTTTCTCACAACCGTGACCTCACAGTGCGGTGGCCACCCCCCTTTGAAAGGTCACTCAGCGTCGTTAGTCATTCGATTAGAGTAACCTCACCCCAATCGACTGGGTTTCCTAGAAGCACGTCGGTATTTCACTACTGTGTGAGAGTGACTCACTGTGTTGATTTACTGCCCCGGCGCTCCTTATCATGCAAATGGTCTACAACGACCCCAGGGAGGTGTTCCAAGGTCAAATACTATTCCTCTCCCGCCTCTATAAGTGACAGTCTCTCTCTCTCTCTCCCTCTTTCTCTCTCTCTCTCTCTCTCTCTCTCTCTCTCTCTCTGGGTGTTTCCTAGGTAACGTCTCACTGGTCAGCAGGCTGATCCTGGACGCGGGGCTGACCTCTGACCTGGTGAAGCTGTGGAAAGAGCAGGCGCTGTAAGTGACAGGTCGTTCTCATCGATCACGTTGTGGATTTCCTTTTGTTGCTTGCTGAGTGTAGTTCCTGGGCTGGGAAAGCCCTGGGAAAGTTTAAGCAGTAAAACACGATCAAAGACGAGGGGGTGGGGCTGGGGATGGGGTGGATTATCATGCCCAAACCATGCCAGCTCAAGCCATACTGTTTTCTGAAGAAAGGAAAGTAATGATACACATGTGCATTCCCCTGTTTAGTATGGTTTCGTGTCTGAGATCAACTGTATAATATGTTTTTTGTCATCGTAGGCAGACCTATGCACATACTTTTAAGCATATGCACATAAGACAAATATTTGTGCATGGGTTGGGATATAAAAGCGGAGAAAATGGGGTCTCTTTTTAAAAAAGAAGGAAAAAAAAGCAATTTGTTTTCTCAAGCTTTCTTCTAAAAGCTTTTTAAGTGAGACCGTATTGCGCTCACTCGAGTGTATGTGTATAGGCTTCCTAATCGCTTGCGTATGTCTCTGTGTCATTGGAGGAAAATGTCCGTCTGACTGTGGTACTGCTGCTGGTACTGGGCTTTGAAGGAGTTGCGTTGTGTTCGTAGGGATGGAGTCACGGCAAGGTTTGTGGCCACGGACGGAGGCATCACCAGAGTCTATCCCAAAAGGTACTTTCAGCCATGTTTTCTTCACCTCATGGCTCACAGACACACACACACACACACACATGTGCACACACAGTCACTTACACAAACACATTTGCACACACTTCGTATCTCTCTTCTGGGACCTGCTCAGAGCAGATGGCCAGGTACTTGTTTTTGCTTCGTTCTGTATGTCTTGCACTGAACCAAATGTGTTTTTTTTTCTGGACGAATCTCTTTTATCTGTTTGTTATCTTTTAATCCGAGATGAATATATTTATTTTTCTTCTGGATACATAGAATTTTGAATGTTTTGGTTTCTTGGCCAGTTTTAAGTACTTTGGGTGAGACTTACTTTGATGACAAAAGATGTTTGGCTTCGGTTTCGCGTAAAATGCTCAACGTTGCTCACATCTGTGTTTCAAAACATATTTTTCTCGTTTGAAGTGTGTATTTCCCCAGTGTAATTAAAACATGTTAACCCCTTCAGTGCTGGAGAGGACTGGACCGAAAATCCTGAGACTTACGAATCGAGCTTCTACAAAAGATCTCTGGACAACGACATTTACATTTTCACTGCGCCATACTTTAATAGTAGGTTACTCGTTCTCTCTTTGCACTGTTTGTGTAACGTTCTGTGTGTTTACTGTGTGTGTTTTATGTGTGTGTGGTCTGGCTTCAGTGTGGTCTCTCTTCTGGCACCGTAGTCTCTCTTGGAGGACACTCCCCTCTGCTGACTGAGATCACAGCTAGGAGGTCCTACATTACCTCTTTCTCTTCTGCTCATCTCAACATCTCTCTCTCTTACTCTCTCGCACACTCTCCCCCTCTCTCTTTCTCTCACATACTATTTCCCTCACTTACTATCTCTCTCTCTGCTCAACTATCCGTCTTACGCTCTCTCCCTCCCTATAGGGTTACCCTAATCTATAAAGCAGATATAGGTTCCAGAATTGTCCGGTGTCTCAAACGAGACCACAGGAATGCCTGGACTGTCTATTAGATTCCTAGGCCTCATAGAGTACATCGGACCACATGGCGTGGGCTCATACACCCCCCCCCCCCTCTCACACGCAGAACCAGATGCGTATGCGTGTGTGTAACACAGAGGCCCTGTCTTTTGGGATGGTAACATCTGACGGGATGTGTGTGTGTGTGTCCTCGTTCCGTCCTGCAGAAAGCAGAGAGTCTAGCTATGAGTCGGGAATTCTGGTGAGCAAATCTGTGGACCTCACCATAGATGAAGTCACCCTCAAACCCGCTGGTGAGTCCCCCCGTTTTAATCCTCTTGTTTCGCTCTCGACGGAGGCGGTAAGAAGCTTGTTGCTGCCGATGAACGTACTTCGTTTGGCTGCTTCGGTAGGCACAGTCCTGTCAGAGAGTTTCCCCCATGGGGAAAGTAAAGCATTCTGATGATGAAGATGAATTGGGAGTAATGGGCAGGGAGGGGATTCAAACGCACGAGTCAGTGTACCAGGTCAGCTCTGTAATGGAAGCACCGTCTTTAATCGATACATGTGGGCGGTTTGTTTCGTCTCCCGAGCAGTGGTTGGAGTAAAGCTCAACGTCAGCTACTGGATGAACGCTTTCATCAACGCAACCATGAAAGTGAACGTAAGAACGCGAGTCGCACACAGACCATGGTCGTGTGTGTGTGTGTTTGGCACCTGTGGTGTGTTATTTGAAGTCATGGATTGTGTTTTGTTCTTTCGGTAGTGCAAGGATGAGATCTGTGGCTGTCTGAAGAATGACAAGGTAAGGAACCCTGGAATGCCCAAGCTAATGTTTGGTTAGTTGGTATGGAACTAAGTGTTAACCCTCACTGATAGCTTAAGGTCATGATGGTGGTATGAACCCTGACCCCGTGTCACGTCTCTCTCTCTCTCCAGTATGTTGACTGCGTCATCCTGGACGACGGGGGCTTCCTGCTCATGTCCAATCAGGATGAGTACATCACTCAGGTGAGCTGTCGTTGTCTCCTGTTTCTTAACCTTCCTTCACAACGTTCGAAGGAAAAGACGGTCCCTCTATTCCTGAATAACAATAATTAAACGCTGTTTAACAGTGAACTCTGTGACTCGGCTGAGGACTGAGAACAGTGGGCGTAGGAAGCCGCATATCACATGAAGCCATATGTCAACAGTAGGGAGGCCTTCAGACTGAGCCGCTTGTTCCTGGAGTCTGGTGTCTGCTCAGGGCTGGGGATCTCCAACTGGCCATTAAGAGTCAGTACCCAGAGTCCCTGGCTGACTATCACAGACCAGACACTAGACTGGCAGCCAGGAAAGCAACAGAGGCATGGCTCTCCTGTGCGTATGTGTGTGTATGTGTGTGTGTGTATGCGTGTGGGTGTGCGTGTGTATGAGCTCATCTCAGCCAGCAGGAGTGCTCCTGAACATCACAGCTCCCTGGACACCTGGGGCAGGGCAGGCTGGGAAACGTAGCTCACTGTGTCAGTCAGGGGAGGACATCTGCTCTTTCAGTTGTGAACGCTCCTCATTTATGGTGGAATCCATGATGCTGATGCCGCGCTCTCTGTCCTGCTTGTGTGTGTGTGTGTGTGTGTGTACACGTGCGTGTGTGCGCTCGTGTAGATCGGACAGTTCTTCGGGGAGGTGGACCCGGTGCTGATGATCAATCTGGTCAACACGTCTCTGTACTCCTTCAACAAGACCTACGATTACCAGTCAGTGTGTGACCCCGAGAGAGACAGCAAGGCGGCAGCCGGTCTACGCTCGGTCTACGTGGTGAGACGCACGCACACTCACACACATTCATTTCCACACACACAGACGTGCACACGCATCCTCGTCATTCATCAGCCAGCGTTCGGCCATGTGTGACATGTTTAGGGGAGAGCTTGATGAAGCTGCGTTCGCTTTAACCACATGTTCTGTTGCAGCTCTTCAGGGCTTGTACAACTCACACCCCTGTACTGTACTTCTCTTTCCAGCCCACCATAGCAGACCTGCTCAGCATTGGCTGGTGGGCCTCCACAGCTGCCTGGTAAGGGTGTGTGTGTGTGTGTTTTGCTGGGGTCGGGCGGGGTCGAGGCCTTAGTCAGGCTGTGCACAGTCATTGCCCAGACCTCCCAGAACATGGGCAGCCTGCATCTAAATATTATTATTGCTTCCATATCTGAGTGTATTCTGGGTACCCCTTGGTTTTAAAGTAATCTCACCAGCCCTCTTAGCCCTAGTTCTCGATCAAGATGAGAATTGGGACGGCCCTTACTCTCACAAGAACACGCAAAACTAAGGGGATGGGTTAAGATGAAACGGTAAGACAGGAAATTGGGGTCGGCCCTAAATCTTTCTCCTTTACTCTCTCTGTCTCTCTCTCTCTTTCTCCCATGATCTCTCTCTCTTTTTGTTTATGTCTTCTCTATGGCTCTCTCTCTCTCTTTATCCTGCTCTCTGTTTCTCTGTAGGTCCATTCTACAGCAGCTCTTCTTCGGCCTCATCTTCCCCAACCTCCTGGATGCAGGTGAGCATTCATCTGGGTCTAAGTTTTTAACTTCCATTCGCTATGGACACTCACGCCTGTGGGGCTCTTGGGAGATAAAGTATGTATATCAATTTTAGTCACTAATTGGCAGTAACAATCAGAATAAATCAAAATGACATTTTTCAGGGGGAGAATTGGTTAAGTGTATCCAGAACACAACAGGAGGGTTCTGATTTCTGAGTGATCCTTACAGAAAAGGAACCCAGGTTTGATTACTCCTGATTTGAGCTATGTGGGAGCTCCACAGGACCACAGGGAATGGCACCCTCTGGCTGATAGGGAGGCCACCTGCTGGGGAGTGGCCCAATCCACCCCCCCCCCATCCCCCCCCGCACTCTACCACTAATGTTACGGAATGGAGGAGGGCCCTTGGTGTGAACTAGGTGTGAACTAGACCAGCTGGCACCACGCACCCTGCTTTGGGGACTTGCTACAGGAAAAAGGGTTTCTGACTTGCTATTGGATGGCTTGAAAGCTCATGTGGAACACTGCTCTTTATTGGTGTGTAGGCCCGTTCGTTTGCCTGTTTGCCAGACATGATCTTGCTTCCATCTGTAAATGTCATGTTGATGTGCTGTGTGCTACTTTGATATGAAGCCCTCTTCGGCATAATGGAACACACTCTTTTCCTCTACCTCCCTCTCTTCTGTCTCCAGTGGATTCAGAGGAGGACATGTCCAACAACATGTTTAAGGAGAGCTGTATCACTGAGCAGACACAGTACTTCTTTGACAGAGAAGAACGGTCCTATGTCGGGGTCCTCGACTGTGTGAACTGCTCCAGGTGTGTGCTTGTGTGATTTACGTACCGATGTGTGTGTGTCCCTGTGTGTGCCCTGTTCGTATGCCTTTTTGTGCATGTCCCTGTTTCAGTTTCAGTTTCAGTGTGACTTTGTGTGTGTGTGTGTGCCTATTTGTGTACGTGTGTCCTTGTGTGTGTGTGTGTGTGTGTGCGTGCGTGTGTGAGTGTGCATGGAAGTCCTGTGTCCCCCTCCCCCTCTGCTTCCTGGATAATTGCTCATCCCGGCCTGGTGGGTCCTGCCCTGGCCTGGTGGGTCCTGCCCCAGCCTGGGGGACCCTGACCTGGCCTGGTGGGTCCTCCCCCGGCCTGGTGGGTCCTACCTCGGCCTGGTGGGCCCTACCTCGGCCTAGTGGGTCCTACCTCGGCCTGGTGGGTGCTGCCCCAGTCTGGTGGCAGGCACAGGCACATCAACACACAGACACACATGCATGCATAAGCCTGATGGACACATACAGGCACAGACCCAGAGCCTCACACACACGGAGCAGAGGAGAGGGCAGGGCAGTCTGGTGGTTAACTGCAGAGAAATGCAGCGTGTTACCCTTAACGACCACCATAAATAAATCTAGTTGCCAGATGAGAGAACTAGAGAAGTGAGCGTGTGTGTGTGTGTGTGTGTGTGTGTGTGTGTTGATCATTTAACATAACTTGCTAGCTGATTTACTATGTTTTATTCTCGGAACTGCTTCCATACACGTGTAATGTTCACACATCAACTAAGTGCAGATTTGTGTGTGTGTGTGTTTGTGTATATACATGCGTGTGTGTGTGTGTTACAGGATGTACAGAGCTGAGAAGCTGCCCAACACCAACCTGGTGTTCCTGATCACGGACGCCAAGGCAACCTGCTTGTCATGTGACCCGCGCCCGCTCCGGCAGGCCGAGCAGCCCTGTATCCTTGACCCCCAGTAACATCTCGTTCTATTGGCCAACAGAAACACTGAACACAGGGAATCACAAACAGCCCAAGGGAGTCTTTGTAGTTTTTTTCTCAGGTAAAGAGCACGAAGGACTATTTGCAGTGGCTCTATAGGAAACTACGAGACCCATGTGCTTGGCATATGGTGACCATGGATCATCCACCGGCCTGTCTTACTTGTGTAGTACTGCTACACAATCTGGCCTCCACGTTGGCCATCAACTTAAATCAATGTTTTTGTGATGGTGTGTGTGTGTTTGTGTGTATGTGTGGACCGCGGTCTGTGGGACAGATGTGGCCGCGACTGTAGCTTCCTGCTGGTGTAACAGTAAAAGTGTCATCTTCGGAGGTCGCCGAGAGGTCAAGCTGAGGGCCTGTAGTTTATTACAGCTCAATACACTGCTAATGAGGCTGCACGCACACACACTAAAGCACACACGTATACACACACTCAAGTACGCACGCACATGCACACACACACACACACTGAGGCGAACACTTCATCATCACTGACAGAAGATAATGTAGTCGCTGCCATTCACATGGACGCAGACCAGTGAACTCTGGGATGGTTTAAAAGCCTCGTGTCTCTCCTGCCTTCCCAGTCATGTTCGATCAGGAGGAAGATGTTTCTTCCACCCTCTCCCTCATGCTCCTCTCTGGGTCACTGCCGTTCTCATGTGACATGGCCCTGAACTTTAGAAGGGGATTCGTTACTTAGCCTTCAGTAGTGAAGTAGTAGTAGTAGCCTTCAGTAGTGAAGGGTACTTTACAGGTGGGGTGGACAGGAAAAAAGAGTGTGTGGGTGTGTGCGTGTGTAACAGGGAAGGAGAGAGAGACTAAGAGACTAGGAGTGTGTGAGACAGAGTGTGTGTCAGAGACAGAGAGAGTAGGCGTGTGTTTGTCAGACAGAGACTGTGTGTGTGTTAGAGACAGAGAGTGTGTGTGTGTGTGTGTTAGAGACAGAGAGAGTAGGCGTGTGTCAGACAGAGACTGTGTGTGTGTTAGAGACAGAGAGTGTGTGTGTGTGTGTGTTGGAGACAGAGAGAGTAGGCGTGTGTCAGAGACAGAGAGTGTGTGTGTGTTTGTCAGACAGAGAGAGTGTGTGTGTGTGTTAGAGACAGAGAGTGTGTAGGTGTGTGTGTGTCAGAGACAGAGAGTGTGTGTGTGTGTGTTAGAGACAGAGAGTGTGTGTGTGTGTGTTAGAGACAGAGAGAGTAGGCGTGTGTCAGACAGAGACTGTGTGTGTGTTAGAGACAGAGAGAGTAGGCGTGTGTCAGACAGAGACTGTGTGTGTGTTAGAGACAGAGAGTGTGTGTGTGTGTGTGTTAGAGACAGAGAGAGTAGGCGTGTGTCAGAGACAGAGAGTGTGTGTGTGTTTGTCAGACAGAGACTGTGTGTGTGTGTTAGAGACAGAGAGTGTGTGTGTGTGTTAGAGACAGAGAGTGTGTAGGTGTGTGTGTGTCAGAGACAGAGAGTGTGTGTGTGTCAGCGAGACAGAGAGTGTGTGTGTGTCAGACAGAGACTGTGTGTGTGTGTTAGAGACAGAGAGTGTGTGTGTGTGTGTGTGTGTGAGAGACAGAGAGTGCGTGTGTGTGTGTCAGAGACAGAGAGAGTGTGTGTGTCCGAGACAGAGTGTGTCCTGGTGTTTTTCCTGACCGCATGTCCTCAGCCTCAGGTCCAGACCCGTGTGAGCTGGCCCAGAACCCTCGTTACAGGAAAGGGCCCGACGTGTGTTTTGACAACGACATTAACGTAAGACAAACATAAACACCCACGCGCACACACACACACACGCACGACCATACGCAACAGCCTCTGCTTCTGGCAACATGAATGGAAATGTGGAGGCTAGACCTTGTTAGTCTCTGGCCTTCTGTCAGAGTCTACCTGGTCTTCATCAGCTCTTAGGGGCTGCCTGCATGTGCCATGCTTGTGTGCATGTCCTTCAGATGAACTATCAAGCTCTTCATCATTTATCTTCATCAGAATTACTTTCAGTTGAACAATCACCATAACCAAGCATGAAATTCTCATTATCTTTTTCTCTCTTTTTTTTTTCTTCCTGTCCCCCCCATTTCTCTTTCTATCTCTATCTATCTGGTTCTATATCTATCCTAATCCTATGGCTTTGTTTGATGTGTTTTTACCATCTGTGACCATTGGGTGCCTCGCATGTCCATCACGGTAGGATGAGCCGCTGTGCCCTATCAGCCGTGGCTCTGGCCCGGGTCCCGCCCCTGTGCTTGTACTGCTACAGGTGTTGGTGTTGATGCTGGGCCCTGGGTCAGTTCTGTACTCTGCTACTCAAACCTGATCTCACACCAGCACTACCTTCTGCTGCTCCTGGTCTGAATGAACATGTTTCATGACTGGCCACAAATCAGTGGTGTTGTGAAAACATGGTACCAAAACAACAAGTTGTTAGACAAATACTGTATTTAGCAGGATACGACTTGTTGCTCGTTCAACCAAAAGTCATTTTTAGATCTCACACAAACACACACATACACACATTGCATGCTAAGTGATGTTTAGGTGTGTGTGTGTGTGTGTTTGTTTCTGTAAATACTTTGAGAAGGCTGTCCAGGAGGGAAAGGTAGCATTCTAAGGAAGTGAGAGAAGACTACAGCTCCCCCCTCCTCCTCTTACACCCCCCACCTCCCCCTCCTCTACACCCCCCCACCTCCTCCCCCCTCCTCTACCTCCCCCTCCTCTACCACACCCCCCTCCTCTACCTCCCCCTCCTCTACCCCCCACCTCCCTCTCCTCTACCTCTACCTCAGCATCCTCCCCCTGTCACTCCCCTCCCTTCTCCCTCCCCCCTCTACATCTCCTCCACCGCTCCTCCACCTCTCCCTCCACTGTGGGAAGTCTCTCTGTCTGCAGTCCATATTCTCCGCAGAGTAAACAGAGGAAGCTCCACATGGACTTCCTGCCTTTTAGCAGTGCCCTCTCCAGTGCCTTCCCCCAGGGCCCCACTCTGTTAGAGAGCGCACGCACGGATATCCTGAACGACAGCATCAAACAGCTCGAGACTACACACAAACACATTCACACAGAGGGGCAGAATCAAGACATTCACATGGACTTAGGCTTGGGAAGTAGGTGAATGACGGACGGGAACTGTGTGTTATTTGACTGACGCTGGTTTTCATCCAACAGGAGGATGATTCTGACTGTGGGGGTGGGACCTGCCTGACCCCCTCCCTCTGGCCCATGCTGGGACTCCAACTGGTGATGCTGTGGCTTCTGACAGCCCCACGGCACTCATGACCTCCACACACACACTAACACACACACCAACACACACTAACACACCACTGGCTACTGAGCCGCCAGCAAAACAGATTTTGACCCCTGAAATTCGCGAATCCACGTACAATCACCCCCCCCCCCCCCCCCCCCCCCTTTGCCTCCCTCCTCACACACACCTAACCGATCCCACGCAGAACTCGCTCGAACATCCCTCCGTCCATCCGCTCAAGCGTTCTACCGTCAACGATCGGTTCACTGCCACTGTGTTGAAGGACAATATCTACCATCAACCCAGCCCCCTGCCCTCCCTCATGTAAAAGGCATCACCCTGCCCTGGCCCACTCCTCCATCCTCTGTCCCTCTCGGCCCTGTGCTTCCACCCTCACCTCGCTCATTTATGGCACGTTGAGTTATCGTCCTACAGTGCAACAGTAAGAGCTAAGCGAACCCTTTAATTGGGTTTTTATGGTAAAGTACTGCATGGTTCACGGCTCCCTGAGTCTCTGAAAGACCGTCTGTTCCTCTCATTATGCCAACTGAAACACTGACAGCAAATGATTTGTGTAGCTAGTTGTTTTAATGATTTGTTTATATATATTTGTCATGACTATTATGCAGTTAACGATGTGCAGCATTGACAAATACTGTCAACAGTCCAACACAAAATGGAATGGGAGAGGGGGGATGGTTTCCTTTTTATTTTCTTGTTGTGTGTGTGTGTTTTTTTGTTGTTGTCTTTTTCAAGTGGGTGTTGGCAGCAGTCAGTGTCGGGTTGTGTATCAAATGCTTCCCAGAGAGTCCGGGATCACACACACACACACACATACACACATGCTACACAATCACTCTATGACACCAAAGCACCTTGGCAGGAATGTGGGTGTTCTCTCCAGGCTGGATGTCCTCACCAGGTCTCAGAGGGCTCTCACATCCACCAGTACCACTACCTGGTCCACTGACGCTTCCGTAGACCAGGCCTCTAGGCCTCCAGCCCCCTAGGCCTCCAGCCCTCCAGGCCTCTAGCCCTCAAGCCCTCCAGCCACCCAGCCCTCAAGCCCTCCAGCCCTCCAGGCCTCCAGCCCCCCAGCCCGCCAGCCGCCCAGCCCTCCAGCCCTCCAGGCCTGCCACCTGCTGGCCACACTGCAACACCTCACTGACCAGGGAGGGTGGATGGGTCGGGGAGGTGGGTTAGTTGGGTAGCTAGGCACATGGCTAGAATCTAGATCCTCCGTGAGAACAGACCCCCACACCCTCCTCTCCCCTCTCCCTCAACCGCCGTATGAACGAGCCTGCGGAGACGCATCAAGGCAATTGTGGACACAGACCCCACAAGACATGCAGTAGTGAGAACTGGAAATTGCCAAGAAGCCCTGGTTCCCGAGCAGCCACTGAACTGTCCTGCTGGCTTGGGTTACCCAGTATTGAGTGCATCAGATTCCCAGTGCCTATGTAGCTCGAAACAGTTCTAGTGTCCTCATTTTTGGTAGAGTCTGTTGGAATGGCATACCGTAGTGCTGTGTGTGTGTATGCCTTTGTGTAGTAGAGCATGGGTAGTAACTGTGGCTATGGTTCTCATGCGTCCCCTCCGCTAAGGGATGAGTGTGCTGCATGTCAGTTGCCGAGCAAACGCCCCAACCCACCAACGGGCCCCTGTTTGTTTATGTGACAAGATACAAGTGTGTGTGGTTGTGGTTGGAATGTTGGAATGACAGCCATGTGTACCAAAACGCAGTCACATTCGGATGTCCCCCCCCCCCCCCCACACCTTCACCGTGGCTGGCACGCGCCTCTCTTGAAACAGTAGTCCTGAAGTTCTCCTCTGGTCCCCCCCCCCCCCCCCCCCCCCCATCTCCAAGACTCAGGACCCCATCTTTCCACGCATGAAGTATCTTTTTGTATCTGTGCATCACATCAGAAGACTGTTGTCACCCCCCCACCCACCCACCCTCCTTCTCCTCCCCCCCCCCCTCTCTGTTCCCTCTCCACGTCTGCTTGTTCTTTTCTTTCTTCTTTGAGCCCCGTCGCTGTGAGAGCGTGCCGTGTCCCAAGCGCTGTGTGTCTGGCAGGGGATGAGCTTGTGCTGTGTCGAGCGCTTCTCATGGTGAGCGTCTCTGTGGCCCTCAAACCACAGAAGTACACGAAATAAAACCATTGTAGTACATTAAACAAAAAAACACAGAAGTACACTAAATAAAACCATTGTAGTACACTAAACAAAAAACCACCGAAGTATAAAAAAAAAAACACAGTAACACACTAAATTAAATAATTGTAGTACACTAAACAAAACCACAGAAGTATACTTAATAAAACCATTGTAGTACTCTAATCAAAACCACAGTAGTATTCAACAACAACAAAAACACAGTAGCACACTAAATAAAATCATTGTAGTACACTAAACAAAAACACATTAGTACAATTAACTAAAATGAACTAATTTAATAAACCACTATAATGCACTAAGATAAACAATTATAGTACACAAAGCTAAACAACTGAAGTCCACTAAACTAAAGCCCTCTAGAATGTAGTTCAGAATGAGTCTGGAGGTTGTGCCTGTGTATCAGCGTGGTGTCGATGTGTGTTTTAACCAGGGTCCCTCTGTCTCTTATCATTCCTGCAGGCTTGTGTTTGCCCCTCACATATCTCTAAATGTGCTTTAATACACAAAATACTCTCTTTTTTGTGGAACTTAACAAGCCTGAATCAATTTTGTATACATTTGTACAATAATGCTATTTACTGTAAAAAAAGAACGAAAAAAAAAGAAAAGAAACTAATGTTTATATCATGGTGTTGGATATTGTGCAAATATGATATATTCACAATAAAAGTGTTGTATCGTAATGACCTATGAAGTGAAATGAAGTACCTCTCCTTGTTCTGGTATGTTAGAACGTCATGTCTGGTCAGCAGCATCAAACAGCAGGGTCAGAGGTCATCCTCCCTCCAGCTGGACCACTGTGAGGGAAGAGAGCGCATGTACGTCTTAAGGGTGGACAATACCAAACGGTCAACGTTTGTTTTATGACGAGCGTCATTGGCTGCGTTTATAATGCGCTCATCTTCCCCCATCTACCCGTGTTTGATGTCATATTGGAACGTACTGACAGAAATGTTCATTGCCTTCCCAGACTATACAAAGCTACACAGTAAGTACCCATATCCAGTTTAACCCTGGTGAACAAGGTGCTGTTTCCCCTCCCATTGCAATAAAGCACCGTCATTGAAACCAGCAAATACAATGTTACGTAGTGACCATAACAGCTATGGTTTTTATACGGAGAGTTCTAGAAGGAGATGAAAGATGTACGCAAAGGGACAGTGAATCATGAGAGGGGTTTTTATGTGGACACATTTAATTTCCCTCTCTGGAAGGAAGATAAGATAGCGCTGTCCATTTGCGCTGAGGAATGACGAGTATTTGCCGTAATAAACAGTTCATCGTTCTGAGAGTGAGCATGAGTTCTCTGATACTGTGTAAGGGTCCGTATCTCAGTCCCATACTGCAGTGCATCCCGGACCAGACTGACACACACACACCCACCCACACACACACACATGGCCACCCAGAGGCATACCCAATTGCTGGGTCTTTAAGGTTAACAGAACCATGAACTGGTTATTTCCTGCACGCTGAGGTCCTCTGCACCAAACCAGTATCCGACCTCCTTGAAACAAATCGCTCTCACACACACACACACACACCTACACACACATGTTCAGCGTCTTGGAAGACAGGCTGTCCAGCAGATGAAAGGTGCGGAGATGTGCGGTGACATCGCATGCAGCCCAGGCACCAAACCGAGGGATGCAGGCGTGTCCATCTCCCCAGGCCTCGGAGAGACGAGGAGAGGGCGATTCCTCGAGACAGACCAGGCCTCCTCTCTTCCACAGCCCAGACCTGAACCAGATGGTCTCATCACAGCCCCAAACATACCACAGAGTGCAGTCAACTTTATGTTGTTGTTTGTTTATATATGATGGTTATCTTTAGATGGAGGAAACCACATCTTTGAGGGACAGAGTTTTGGGGGGGGGGGAATTATTTGTTGTTGTAAGGGATGACTAGCCTGGGGTCGGGTTCTATGTGGTCCTGCTGGTGGGGGGGGATGCAATAGGATATCCTTATAAGTGGGGACGAGGTCGCAGCCTTTAACATGCCAGTCTTAAGAATTAACAGACCGAGGTGGAGGAAGAGAGAGAAATGAGGTCTCTAGCGCACGCTCCCAGTGCCAGGGAAGACTGGCTCTTAGATGGAAATCTACACCAGATAATTAGCCACTGCAGCACTGCGGACTGGGTTTGTGGCTCCTAGTCAACCAAGTCCGTCACTGTTGATTTAACAAGCTCTCTCCGCTCTTTGTTGTTTTCCGGACTTCTATTGCTTGGAAGTTTAAGTCAGTGACGACCTAGAGCTGTTCTGATTCCAGCCTCATTAGTGATGGGTATACAGTGTTCCTTCCATAGAGCAGTTAGACCTGGGGTTGTTTCAGCTACACTAATCTGGGGAACTCCTACTAGTTTGACCTGGGAACATTAATTGGCAGTAGGCTGGTCCTTCCAGTTCGTTCAGAGGGAGGGTCTTTCCAGTAAGTATGATCGGGGAGGCGACCAGCTGGACCTCTGAGCTGGACCGGGGGCATGGACAGCAGGGTCATTATAGGTTCAAGGTTCTATTTTGGGATGTCCAGCGTCATGACAGAATCTTTATCTGGTGAGGAGCAATACCCTTCACGTCATAGCTTGACGCATACTTTGGGGAAAAATACTGGCTCGTTTTGCACTCGAGAGCAGGGAGCACTCTGATCCACCGGCTTTTCCCAAAAATCCCTCAAAATAAAACATCGAAATGGTGCATTTTTAGGGGTCTAATCCAGCTAGGCTCTTGCCGTGGGTGGGCTTTTTCTCCTCAGGCCTTGGTGTGTCCTTGTAGCATCTGACAGCGCGCACGCTTGTGTGCGTACGTTTGCAGGGTGTGTGTGTGGCGTCCGCAGTGCGGTTGGGCTCAGGGGTTGCGTTGTGTGTGTCTTTATGTGCGTTTCCATTCCAACCACCGCTGCAGGGGCGAGCGAGTGCTCTCCTGGTGAAGAGTCTCAGAGGAACTCATTTCATTCCAGCCCAGATTGGACCTGAGCTCTGGAATGACTGTTCAGAACGGAGGTAAAGCCCCTTCACTCTGCTGTGCACTGATAGGCCAATTAGTATAGCCAAGCGGTAACAGAAGGTGCTGGTGGGGACTAACTCAGACCATTTATCAGGGATTTGTCCGTAATTAAATTCATGTCAGACAAGGGGGCTCCAACTCCACGTTGAGCCCGTAAGAAGTGAGAAAATGACTTGTGAGAGACGTGTAAGTGCCGCACCTTCCCCTGCCAAACCTCAGGGGTGCAGCCAGCTACAGGAGCGCCGTGTGTGCGAGTCTTTCTAGCGAACGTTCCAGGGGGAACGTGCATGCACCCAGACATAAACACGCACCCACCCACACGCCCTCCGCATGGTAATGAGTCACCTGGTGATGGTTAGAGGCACACGGCCCTCATCAGTCTATTGGGGGTGGGGGTGGGGGGGGGGGGGGGGGGAGGTGGTCTGGTTGAGATAGGTTAGGTAAAACTATCCCAGCTGGACACACTCCAATGGCCAGGTTCAGCCAAGGCCTGAGCCTCACAGATTACATATTTTCTTACCCCATGACTTACTACTGCCATCTAAGTGTGTATGCAGGTGTGTGCGTGTGTGTCTCTGTGTGTGAGACGTCTGTGTGTGCGTGCTCGTGTATGTGCGTGTGTGTGCAGGTGTGTGTGTGTGTGGGGCTCCCCTTACCTCCATCTGCTGGATCGCTCAGGCGGGCCGCTCAGCAGGTCGTGCGACGTGTCAAACCCCCTAATCACCCGTGTGAGTCGTGACACGCGCAGGCACACGCACGGAACACACCAGTGACCACGCCTCTCTGGGGCCCAGGCTGGCCCTCGTGTGACAGGAAGTCACAGAGGGGTCGATTAGCACGGCGGCAGACAAGACACTTCGACGGTGTGGGCAGTGCTGGAATGCAGGTTTGGGGCTGTATGTTGGTCTGCACTCATTAACTCCTGGTGTTTCTCTGCAGTGCTATGGCTCAGTTAGATTGATATATTCATAGACATGAGAAACGTTAGCTGTCGCATGATCTTTGAAGTTTTTTTGTCGCTAATGTGTCTGCGTTGCTCAATAGTGACATTCCTCTTTTCCCAGGTCTTGAAGGACGCTGTGGATATTGCTACAGGCCACGCCTATTAGACGAATAAACATAAAACTATGATTATGTGAACCTGATGTGTAGGCATGCGTGTGCGTGCCCGTGCGCGTCACAACTGCAATTTCCACCTCCTGGAGGACAAATAAAGGTTCATCTAAATAGAGGAGTGTGTAGGGGGATATAGGTGTGTGCAGTGGGTCATATGTGTGCAGTGGTAAAGGATGTTCGAGTTTAAACAGTTATGGTTTGTGAGGATACACAAACACACCAAGCATTCTCCTCTAGGATTGTTTCATGGTGACTTTCACATCAACACCCATAAACACAGGAGATGAGGTAAAAATGAATAGACTGTGAATAGGGAACAAGGCATGTGAATGCCGAGTTCATATTTAGCCTCTTTTTTTTAAGGAGGGCTTTACTGTTTCAGAAGTAGGAGCAAAGCTGTGTTTTTGATGCGAATGCTCGAGTACGAGAGAGGAGAATAGGAAAACGCTGGACCTGTACAATGCTGTGAGAGATGGACGGGATCTCTTCGGTTGAGCGGACCGTCTTTCCGATGTCAATTTGTAGCTTGTGGAATGCGTGTGCCCTGTTTCTGAGTGAAGCCCTCGGCTGTGATTTACCACTGTGTCATCACCAGCGGTGACTAACAGCAGGAAGTTTGTGCGTTTCTTTGAAGGAGGCTCGTCTGACGCAGTAATGGGGTTCTGGTGTTTTCTTAACGCACGAGCACCCACACAGAGGTTGTTTGTTTGTTTTCAATTGTTCTTTAATGCCTTGTTAAAAGGAACCTGAGTCCTGCCCTCCACCGCATAAAGTTCTTTCACCAACCCTCTATCCTTCCATTTTCCACCTCCATAAACCCTCCCTCCTTCCCTCCCAGGCTCTCCCTTCTTTCTATCTCAATCGTTTCTATATATTGCTCGTTCCATTCCCACCGCCACTTGTGGCGATGGCAGAGATCTGGAACGAGGGAATGACAAGGAGTAGGGGGTCAGCCTCCGGTCCAGCTAATGTGCAGCAGATGAAAATGATATCTCTCTCTTTCACACGTGCTCTGTCTCTCTCTCCTTCTCTCTCTCGGTGCCTCTCGCAGACACACGCATCAATTTAGCTGCAGCCAGACATATTAGCAGGAAACCCCATTAAAACCCTGACGGGATCGGCAAGGACACCGCTGTCTAACTCACCTCATCTCCAACGGCTTCTCATCTCCCTCCTCTCTCTCTCTCTACGCCTTTTTCCTCCTCTGGTCTTCCTTCCTTCCATCCCTCCTCCAACCACCCACCCATCCATGGTGGAGCCTCAGCAGGTCAGCACCATAGGGAGTCTGTTTATGGAGTCTCTACTGTACAGCTCACAGTAGCTGTTTTTGGTTGACAAGGGTCTAACAGGGGTTGAATCCTGAGGGTCCCACATTGCGTAAGCGCTTGTGTGTCCGGTCTTAAATGATCTCAGACCACTCTGACTATCGCATGTCAGAACAGTGGACTACTATGGTGTCTATCTCAGTTTAATATCAGTAAAAACACTCTCTCCAGTCTCAGGGCCAGAGTCAATAATTGTAGATTTTTTTTCGTTGTGAAAGGTCCCTCAACATCTGGTGCCGTTTACTTTTGTGGGTTTGTGTTTGCGTGTGTGTGTCTCTGTGCGTGTGAACTTAATAGTGAAAGTCACTGATTCATCAACATGGTTGTTTGTTATCGTGGAGAGTGACTGTGATTGTGAGTAAGCACAGGACTATTAGTCATCGAGAGAGAGAGAGAGAGAGAGAGAGAGAGAGAGAGAGAGAGAGAGCGTGTGAGAGAGAGATACTTTGGGGGGGATGATCTAAGGTGGTGCTTTCCCAGAGAGGTATTTTCGTGTCTGTGTTCATCCCTCACCCTGATGCAGCTAACTGATGTCCATAGTGACGGCTGAGATGTTTATGAAAGCAGAGATAAGCTCTGACCCACGTGTCATGTGTCAGGTGCTGTCTACACCTGATCTACAGGGGTCTCCAGGGAGAAGATAATACAGGATGCTCATTTCCCTTCCCTTCACCACCTCTGCTCCTAAACAGCCCTTCTCATCCCACAGGGAATAGGGAGATAATTTAACAACAAAAATAACGATTGAACCTGTGTTGCCAGGTATATTTAGTTTTTTTTTTTTTTTTGGGGGGGGGGGGGGGGGGGGCTTTACAAACTAAGAGAGAAACGGATCATGCATTTATATTAAAGCTATTACATAGTGGGCCATGTGTTGTTTTTAAGGTGTGGGATAGAGGGAGAGAGGGAGGGAAGGAGAGAGAGGGAGGGAGAGAGAGAGAGAGGGGGAAAGAGGGAGAGAGAGAGGGAGAGAAAGGGAGGGGGAAGAGAGAGAGAAAGAGGGAGAGAGAGAGGGAGAGAGAGGGAGGGGGAAAGAGAGAGAGGGAAAGAGGCAGAGAGAGAGGGAGAATCAGAGCTCAGCGAGTGTGTTACTTGGCTCAGACGCATCACTGCTGCTGTGGAGGGAACATCTCGTCGTGTCTGCTCCTCGGACCCTGTGCAGGCATTACAAAAACAGAAAACAAAACGTTAGGGCCATCTTAGGTACATCAAATAAATCACGTCGCAAAAGTACTGGGGTCTTTTTTACACCGGAAGAATGTGGATTTATAAAATCGTTTTGAGCCTTTTCATAGTGGGCTGTTCAGGTAAGTTTGATGCAACAGTGTAAACACGCATGAGTGACTTGGTTATTCTGTTCTGATAATTTATCTAAGGCCGTTATTTATCATGTCGTTACACTTCCCACCATGCAGCATATTCAAACTTCATGTGTTGATTATGTAAACAAACTGCAGATTATCATCCTAAAAATTACATCGAATTTATTCTGCATCAAAACTTCCTTGGTGTAGTAAATAGTATGTTTATAATGCTGCTCGTAGTACCGTTTGCCACATGAAGTAAAACATATAATTTTGAATTATACCTTGGCCCCCCTGGCTACAGTGAATGATTGTGGAGGTGAATTTAGTGTTACGCTGAATTCATGTAACACTGACATTCTATGGTATTACAGCAATGATGAAGATTGCACGGTATGCATGACATCAAACAGGCCAGGTCATGTAAGAGGCAGTAATATAAATATGTTAGAGAAGACAGTTGGAATTTGAATGGGCAAGTTTGATAGACTGAGTCATTCAGGCAGATGTTCTAGTATTGCAAACAAAACTTGCCAACATTGGCAGTGGAGGGAGGTGTGGATTTGTGTGTGTGTGTGTGTGTGATTATATGGATTTGTGTGTGAGTGTGTCAGTGATTGTGAGTTAATGCGCGTCTCTGGTTTCATTGGGTGACTCACTAGACAGTGATAAATGACTGTGCATCTTATTTAGTCCTCAGCTCTAACTGCAGTTAAAGCAGGCTAATTGACCCATTGTGAGTCTGCTGAGGTTGACCCAGGTCTGCTGTGGCAATTAACACAGCCTGATCCCACCTTGAATGCTGCACCCAGTGTCCTGCTCTGCTGGGGTATGGCTGGACTAGTGTGTTGGTGTGCTGGTCTATAGTAGAACTGGTGGACTGTTGATCTGGTGGACTATTGAACTGGTGGACTGTTGAACTGGTGGACTGTTGAACTGATGGACTGTTGAACTGGTGGACTGTTGAACTGGTGGACTGTTGAACTGGTGGACTGTTGAACTGGTGGACTGTTGAACTGGTGGACTGGTCCCATGGTCTATTAGTACTCCAGCTCTGCTTGTGCACATCTTCAGAAAACTGGTGCTGATCTGGTTTAACACTGACAATATGGTGTGTGTGTGTGTGTGTGTCAGAGGGCAAAAGCAGGAGAAATGCATTACAGGACTACCAGAGGAGCGACGATGTTCTATTAGTGGTCCTCTCCAGTGACCCCTCTTTCCAAGCTAAAACCAGGAAGTTGAGTCTGGTCAAGTGTGCCAAGGGCTGCAGCCGCAACAAGAGGGTGTCCTTCCCCTGCAGGTATGTCTGTCACCGTGGGAACACACTCTCACCTATACCGTATGATTGGCTAGCGCTATGGTAACTACAGTGCAACCAGCCTCGATAAAGTAGCTCTCACCCTACAGTGAATTTTTTAACAAGGCCTGATGCAAGTTCATTGGCTGAGTCTGAATAATGACCATCGTATCACTCCTCCTTTTTCTCGACTTCTCCGTTCTCTATCCATCTCTCTCCAGAGCATTCCTCTACGATCATAAAAACAGGACATGCCAATGGCTGTCCTTCAACAGGAACTCACCAGGAGTCCAGAGCCAACAGGAATTTAACTACCAACTGTACCAGAAGAAAGGTACTCTCTCTTTCTTTCCGCCTCTCTCTCTTTCTCTCTCTCTCTCTCTCTCTCTCTCTCTCTCTCTCTTGTATCTCTCTCTCTCTCTCCATTCCTCTGTCACTGTCTGCCTGTCTGTATCTTTGTCTGTCTCTCACTCTCTTGCTGTATGTAAATCTCTGTCACTCTGTGACTGACTGTGGCTCACATACTTCCTCTCTCTCTCTCTCTGACTCCCTCTGTCTTTCTCTGTCTCTTTCACGCTCCCAATTATTTTATCCTCGTGCATGGTACATGCATATGTGTTACAAATGCATTGTACGTTGCTGTCACGAAGACGTGTTATGATTACAGGTCGTACAGTACATGCATCTTGCACGTACACGTACATGCATACAGAAAACCATGTCATATGTGTGCACGCCATGCTGGATTTAAGGAGTTAGTTGTTTATGTTCCTACCTTGATGCTGCTGAAGGCTTTCCTGCCCTTGGTCGGTGGACTGTAATTAGTAGCTGTTTGTGTAAACAATGCTGACTCCTCCCTCCACCGTAACAAACACAATGTTTTACCCAGCAGTGTACAGACTCCCTATGGAGCGCTGCACAATAGCAGAGCCAATTCTGCCAGAGCCAAGAGTTTAACTGTCTGCTTTCTTCATTATATACAGACGCAGACACACACCCACACACACAGAGCTGACTCACAGTGTGTGCTTTTGGTTGTCTCTCACCCCCCTCTCTCATCTCTCTCTTTCTTTCTTTCTTTCTCTCTCTCTTTCTCTCTCTCTCTCTTTCTCTCTCTCTCTCTTTCTCTCTTCGTCTCTCTCCTCTGCTCTCTTTCTGTCAGACTACGTGCAGGAGTGTGTGGTGGGGGCGGGGCTCGACTACAAGGGCCGGACGTCGGTGACAGTGAGCGGAGTCAAGTGCCAGGCGTGGGGCTCTCCCACCCCCCATGAACACAAGTAAGAGCGATGGGCCGACCTCACTGGAACAGCAGTGTAGGAAGCACTGTGCATCAGCTCTCCAGTAGAGACCCTATCTGAAGCTCTCGGTCTTGCGGTTCACATGCCGAATGCCTGCATTTTTTATCATTGACTCTTAGCCAGGGCCTAACGACTTGTGTGTGTGGGGGAGGAAGGGTACGCGTGTGGGGCTGTGTGCAAGTGCGTGTGCTGTATGTGTTGTGTGTGTGTGTGTGGGTAGGTGGGCGGGCGGGTGTGTACTGTACGTGTGTGTATGGTGTTGGGGTACCCGTGGGTATGTGTGTGTGTGTGCTGACGATACCTCTGTTTTAGTGATGTATTAGACGGTGATTAGACTCTGGGGATCGGTCATTCATCATGGCTGATATAGCCTGACCTCATCCTAAGGCCTTACACAGTCACACACACTATTTCCTGCTTCACCCTTTATGTTTATATAGGTGTACAAACTGTGTGTGCGCGCGTGTGTGCGCGTGTGTGTGCGTGTACGTCTCTGAAGCACAGAGACGCGCAAAACTTCTGACCAAAACGCACCCATAACATTTTAATCACCAACCATATACATGTTTATGGAAGAGACAGAGATAATCTTTATCTCTCTCTCTCGTCAGGGCCGGCATATACAGTGAACACTTGTGCCTTTATGCCCATTCATATTGGTTGATGAAGACTACAGCTTATGCCAGAGAGCCGCCTATTCACATAGAGATCTAACAGCCTGTCCATTATTAATGGGGCTAATAAAGGAGCATTAGAGCTGTCGTGTTCTGCAGCTCAGCAGTGTGCCTCGGTAAGCAGGACCAGCCAGGGAGTTAACTCTTCACCTGTCAGCGCTAATTCAGCTGGGAGGATGAGGGGAAGCAGTCCTGAGCCTGAGGGAGAGGAAGAAAGAGGAGGGGGGGGGCAGAGATAGAGAGAGACAGGCAGGAAGAGAACCTGGAAAAGGGGGAGGGCGAAAGACAGACAGGTCATTCCGACCGTCGTTCCCAACAGGACCGCTCTGGTTTGGAGGGCAGCCATCGCTGCCTGAAGTGAAATGAGTCATTACTGCACAGGCACTCCTTTAAGAACACATGGAGGAAAATCTAGTCCACACAGTGATGTGTGCTTCAGAGATGCCCAACTGGTGTATATGTGTGTGTGGGTGTGTGTGTGGGGGGGGGCTTGTGTGTGTATTTACCTGCTGGTTGACCCCCCCCCCCCCCCCAGCTTCCTGCCCAAGAGGAACAAGAAGAAGGACTTGCGAGAGAACTACTGCCGTAACCCTGACAACTCCAGCTCTGGACCCTGGTGCTTCACCTCTGACCCCAATCTGAGACACCAGAGATGTGGAATACCTCAGTGCTCCCAGGGTACAACACACACACACACACTCACGCTCACCAGATGCTCACATGAGGCACACACATGCAGGAAGCCTCACTGCAGACTCACACTAAAGGAAGCAGGCACACATACTGTACTCTCACACACACACACACTGAAAAAACAATTAAAATGATTATTTGAGGGGCAAACACACACAAACATACGGGCATATGGACATGTACCACTGCACCACTTAGCTTGTTGAACCAATTCATGCCCAATGTTCCCCCGATGCACTGCTGCTAATCAGAGGTGAAGTTGACAGGACCAGTGTGTGCTCATTTTTAAAGGCCATGTCCTGCATTGGTGGATTTGTTTGAGTTTATCCATCCGACAGATGGTTTTATCTAAAGTGAATCGCAAACAGTGTGTATAGACTCTACCGAGTGTGGGAACCAATGATACTGTGTCCACACTGGGAAGGGTGACCCCTCGCTTCCTTGTCCTGTGGGGGTTTTGAACCCACAAGCCGCTGTACCCGAGGCGCATTCCAAGGATGCTGCCTTTACTGTATCTCAGAACTTCCATGTTGCCCTCTCTCAAGTCCTCTCCATGGTCTCTCCCCAAAGGCTGACAGCAGCCGATGGATCTCATACCCTGATGCTATTTAGACTTCTCTAGGTCCTGGTTTCCACAACCTACCCGCCAAAAGCTCTTGCATTTATATTTACGGTGTTTCCAACTCCAGTCGCCTCCGTTAGGCCTGGGAGCGAGCTTCGCTATCCATCCCAGCCATACATCAGCCAGGCTGACTGTCAGGCAGAGCTCCCCCTATGGGGCAGAATGAGGAGCTTCAGCCTCCCAGTGAGAAGCGCTCCGCAGCCAGGCTGCTGGCCTTGTGATGAGGCTGGGGTGACGAGGCGAGAGGGACTGGCTGAGTCAGCGGTAAGGAGATGGGACGTGAGGGGAATGTTCAGGTGTCCGTCCAGCTCAGGAGGAGCCAGGTCTCACCAGGAGAGGCTGTTCCGCTTCAGAGAACGATGTCTGCGAGGAGTTTTGTTCAAAGAGGATTTTCTCCTTAATGGGAAACATGTATGGGGCAATATTAACACACCGAAGCACATGCTAGCACATTCTAAAATACATTCTGTTTCATGCACACATGTCCACACGCAATTTCACACTCACACTAGTCCACCCACCTACTGGAGCACACACACACACACCAGGGATGTTAAACCTGAAGTGTCATGGGAGAAGCAGACTCACGGACATCTGTTTCCTGTCTGTGTCTAGGGCTGTTTACAAGTCTGTGACATGTTCCATGCAAACTAGTTCTGATCGTCATGACGCACAACACACAGATCAACGTGTTCTTTTCATCTTGCATCATCCTAGTATTACGGTAAAACCTGTCTCCATCGTGTTCGCTCATGATGGATTTCCTCTCTACTGCTGAATCTGCCATGTGTTTATAACACTGTTATTGAACTAGCTCCATCCACTCTTCATCCACTCTTCATCTTTGCTTTGTTTTTGTCTCACACTGTCGCCACACTCACACACACACACACACACACAATACCGGTCCACACACAAACTCACACAAACAAACACACACCACACATACAAACACACACTCACTCTCTTGAAATGCTGCCCATACCACTTAGGCAGTTGACCAAATTGCTCAATAGCCCGCCGATGTACGGCTGCTAATTCAAGTGAAGTTGGCTGTACCAGTGTGTGATCCCAGGTACAGGCCGGATCCAGCTGTATTCAGGCATGTGTTCCAGTTTATCCTGTCCTCTCTAATGCCATCATTCTCCAGCTCTGTAAACACTTTCGACCTGAAGAGAACTCCAGTCCACAACCTCCGACTGAGGAGCAGTCTGCCCTCTTCATCCTCCCTCTTCATCTCAGGAGTTTCTCCTAGTCTTCATCTCACAAGCTCGCTGCTGTGTCACTGAACTGTGTGTGTGTGTGTGCGTGTGTCCAGTGGAGTGTGTGAGCTGTAATGGGGAGAGCTACAGAGGACCCATGGACCACACAGAGAGCGGACGAGAGTGTCAGCGTTGGGACCTTGAGGAGCCCCACAAACACCTTTTTCAACCCAAGAGGTAACACACAGTACTCTTTCATATGCACACACACACACATTCTTGTCCTGTGCAGGACTACGTTTAGAAAAGAACGAAAAAAACACAGGGTTGTGTGTGTGTATTAAGTAGTTTGTGTGTGTCTGTGGGTGTGTGTCCATGGGTGTGTGTGTGTGTGTCTGTCTGTGTGGGTGTGTGTCTGTGTGTGTCCGTGGGTGTGTGTCTGTGGACGTGTGCAGGACAGTGATTGCGTATTCCCCAGACTGGCGGCAGGTGGTGTGGATTAGCAAAATCTCGTTAACACATCCTTAATCATCCCAGTGTTTCTGTAAATGAAAGGGGTCCAGACAGGCACACATACAGAGACGCACGCACACGCACAGACACACGCCCACGCGTACGCACCTAACGGACACCCCCCACCCCCCCCTTCCCAGATCCCCTTTCAAACTGACACCCTGGGTTGTGTGTCAACATGATAACAGGGAACACCTGTGCTGCGCTGCCCTTCATGAACATGTGTCGCTCCACTGTCGTGTCTGTGTGAGGGACGTCCTGCATGTTAATGCCTGCCTGTGTGTGTGTGTGTTTTCTTTTGGAGGTATCCTGACAAAGGCCTGGATGATAACTACTGCAGGAACCCTGATGGACGGCATCGGCCCTGGTGCTTCACTCTGGACCCACACAGCACCTGGGAGTACTGTAGCATCAGAGCCTGTGGTGAGTGAGAGTGTGTACGTCTGGATGGGAAGCATGGAGATGTGTGTATTTACGTATGAATAACGCTCCGCTGTGTGAGTGAACTGTCAAAATAATTTTTAACTTCCCTCAAATTGAACGCCCCCCTAACCGCTAACGAAATGCACATGTTATCACTCAGTCCACTCTGTCTGTATCTCGCTTCTCTCCTCTCTCTCTCTCTCTCTCTCTCTCTCTCTCTCTCTCTCTCTCTTTATCTGTGTATGCATCTCTCTTCTCTCTCTCTTTATCTGTGTATGTATCTCTCTCTCTCTCTCTTTATCTGTGTATGTATCTCTCTTCTCTCTTCTCTCTCTCTCTCTCTCTTTATCTGTGTATGTATCTCTCTTCTCTCTCTCTCTCTCTCTCTCTCTCTCTTTATCTGTGTATGTATCTCTCTTCTCTCTCTCTTTCTCTCTCTCTCTTTATCTGTGTATGTATCTCTCTTCTCCTCAGCCCTCCAGACTCTGTGCCTGGGTTGTCATGTCTTCTCTAAAAGGCTCAATGTTTATTTGAGTCTCATTGGTCCGCCGTTTATTATTTTGCGCTAATGTGTGCTAATACTGACGCGAGCTCAGTTACGCTTCCACGTAAAACAGCTGTCAGACAGACAGACAAAACACCAGGGTCACACACACACACACCTCTTACAAGACTGACTGAAAAAACACCACACACTTCTGACCAGACATACAGACAAAACAAGAGGATCTTACTCATGCACTCAGACACGCGCACACACATGTACACACACGCCTTCTTCCAGACACACTGTACAGACAAAACACCAGGGTCACGCACAAACGCACCTCTTGTCAAGCGCACAAAAATATTAGCAGATCACTTACAAGCCTGCGATCAAAGTGTAAGTGAAGTGTCTGTGTGTGTGTGAGCGTCTGGCGGTGTAGGTCCCGTCTGCACACGCGTGTGAGTGTGTAGTTGTGTGCGCTTCAAGTTTTAAGTTATTCTGCCTCTCCCTGCTTGTGGATGCACTTTAAGTGAATGAAGAGGGCAGGCGTAGGGTTCCTGTTTAGTCCAGTGGGTTTTTCCTCTCTGCATCAGCGTATCTCTGGCCTGGCCTGTCAGAAGCCAGCTCCAGTGATCAGCTGACCTGGCAGCTGCGATGCTTCATGGCCTCCTTCCATCGGGGGACCGCCAAAATCCCCGCCTCTCTCCCTCCACCTGCTCTCCTTTCCCCCTCCTCCCACAGCTCTTCCCTCTCCCCTTCCTTCCGCTTTCTCTCTCTCGTACTCCGCTTTCCTTCTTCTCGGCCTCCATCTCCTCCTCTTCTCTCTCATTCCATCTCTCCCAACTAGAGGGTTCTGACAGGGAGGGAATGCTGGGAAGAGAACCAGTTTACGACCCAGTTAGACTTAATCAAAACAAGACGAGATGGGGGGAGGAGACAGAGAGAGAAAGAGAGAGAGAGTAAAAAGAGAGAGGGAGCAAGGGAATAGAATGAAGAAGTAGAGAAAGAGAGAGACATGTAAAACGATTCAGGCCCAAGGCTGTGTTTATTGTTGTAACAACGAACTGTCTAATGATATACATAATGCCCAAGTATTTATTTTGGATTGAGAAGTGATAGATTGCACGCAGACACATGACATTAGTAAAAATGATGGGGGGAAGAAAAAAGTATACTACCAGACACATGGCGAAATGGAGCAGTTGGACCATTTCAGTCTTGGTCAGCCATGCTTGTTCTTAGAGGCCACAGCTGTCCCTAGAGAGAGGTGTTCTATTTCTACCAAGGTTCAGGTGCTGAGTGTCAAACCAAGGTTTTAGCACAGGCAAGTGAACCCCAGCCAGATCCCACCCAAGGCCAGAGAATCAGTTTCTTTATTTCTGGGCCGTGACCATGTGACCCCACCCACCCACCCTACCCCCCCACCCCAGACCCAGAAGTCATCCCTCAGGTGGAGATGACCACCCAGTGCGTCCGGGGACGAGGGGACGGGTACAGGGGCATGGTCGGCGTGACCCCAAGTGGAGTGACGTGTCAACGCTGGGACTCCCAGTACCCCCACAACCACACGTACACACCCCAGGATTACCGCTGCAAGTGAGTACCACTCACCCGCACAAAAACATCAAGGAGCTTACACTGACACCCATGCATTTACTCACTCACACACACACAACCCCTCTGTGTTCCAGAGATCTGAGAGAGAACTACTGTCGGAACCCTGATGGACAAGATCTCCCATGGTGCTTCACATCCGATCCTAACATCAGGACAGCGTTCTGTACCAACATACCCCGCTGTGACACCAAGAGCAACCATCCTGATGGTGAGGAACTAGATCAACTCATCCGGGTCAGTTTTGACATCCGTTCTAAAGGCCCTGGCCCTGGCCCTAGCCCTGGCCCTGGCCCTGGATGTAGCCTCAATCTTAACTTTAACCTTAACATGGCTCTCAATGAAAATTAGTATATGTTCTTGTCCCCAACTCTGTTTCTAGGACATGCTGTTGTTTTAGGCTGAGCCGCAGAATGGTCCCTGAAGACACATGTCCTGAATCGCTCTCTCTCTCTCCATTTCTCTCTCTCTACGACTACAGCCTCTTATACTAACAACATCTATCTGCCTATTTCAGCACTGTTCATTTGACATTGAGGGGAGAGCTACTGAAGGTCATTTCAGGATGGACTTCTCTTTGTAGACTGAGACATAACAGGCAGAGCAGAACAATGCAGCTTGTCAGAGTGGATCCAAATCTAACTGTGAACAGAACGGCAGTCATGGATCTTGGGACTTTATTGGCTTGGTCCTGGTTGCGGTCGATTCTATCAGGCTTTTCTGTGGTCTAATCTCCAGCGCTCAGCGTGTTCCCACAGTCAGATGAGAGACAGGGACCCTCGCCAGTTTGGAGACTGTATTTAAGGTTGAGGTTGTGGTCGACCAGTGGTCTACTTTCATTTTGGGGTTGAGTTTGTTCCAAACTGGGGTCTGATACAACTACAAACAAGTGGCCAGTTGCGATCTGGACTGATTTAGTCATCAGACTATTGTATCAGAGTCCAACAGTGATTGATTTAACTCCAACTGTGGGATGGCTTACGAGACGTCTCCTTATACATGTTCTGATCCAATTTCCAAACCGAATTTTTTTTTATAATAATGAGTACAAGATCTGGAAGAAGAAATCGAGCTGACAGTCATTCCCAAACCCAGTCACTCCTTAACTTGTGTTCCAGACTGCTATGAGGGGAGAGGAGAGACCTACAGAGGGGAGACCTCCAGGACCAGATCAGGCCTTCCCTGCGCTCCATGGAAAGACCACAGCAGCAGGTATCGACCGCAGCACCTTCCCAGCTAACCCCTCAGCCAACCCCCCCCCCCCCCCCCCCCACCCTAACATACACAACACAGACCGACCGCTAATGCCGAGTTGTGCGCTACCAGGGTTAGCTTTTCGATCCGTTTCTATAGAAACAAGGCAGGGTTCCACAGTGCAGACTTCTGTTCTCAGGTTTCCCAAGGACACGCTTCTCTAATGGTGACTGTTCCTCATCAGAATCACGAGAGCTCTTCATGGATGGACTGCTTTGCACTGACTCACCCAACTAATGTAACCTCGGCTCAACTAAACAACTCAACATTCTCTTACCCCTGTACTCAACTGAATGGATGTTGCATGTTTGTGGGTGGGTGTGTGTGTGTGTGTGTTTGTGTGTGCACCAGTATGTGTCCCTCCCAGAACCACATGTGTGAATCTGAGAGGTCAGTGTGGGTCAGTGAAGAGTTGACCAGCGATTGACCTCCAGTTAACTGGTGTTATGGTACGCAGAAAAAGGTTTGCTCTGGGAGTTCTCACTGGGTAGGCTGAGCTGTGGAGGAGTGTCGGTCCGAGTCCTCTAATGCAGAGTTAAGTGTTGCGGTGAGAATGACTCAACCTAGCAGGAATGATAAGCAGGCTTTGGGACACACACTTCAGGCTTCACCTTTGACCCCCACCCCGCTCCCCCTCCATGGAACACTTCAAAGCCAATCGGCTCTTCCGTCTGGCTCCCGCCTAGAGGTCAGGGGTGGGGGTGGGGGGGGGGGGGGGTCACAGAGCGCTGGGTGTTTACGCTAGCTACAGAGTGAACTTCACTTGCGCGCACGCACACACTTACACACCCTGCAAACTGTGCACCCCAGGGCTGGTACCAAACATTCCTCCTCCCTGACACTGTTTCCCTTATCGCCCCATGAATTCAGCCTGGGAAAAATTCAGCTTGCAGCTTTCCAACTGGTGCCGGAATTCCCTGGTGAGGGATAAGTCAGCGTGTGTGTGGGTGCTTGGTGAGCAGGGAGGGGCCCCAGAGCGCTCCCTCTGTGTCCCTCAGAGAGACCAGACGCAGCTGTGTGGTCTCTGCCCGGCAGGGGAGGGGGATATCTGACTGAAGAGCAGATTCCAGACCGGTCCTATGTACTGGTGCACTGCAATATGTAGTTAAAATGTCATGTTTTCTTTATGTGTGTGTTTATTTGTGTGAATTGTGTGTGTGTGTACAGAGGAGAAAGACACGCTGCTCTGTCGATCACTAGCAAGGATGGGAGCTTCTGCAGAAACCCTGATGGAGACCAGCACGGCCCCTGGTGCTACACTAACAGCTCTGTTCTGTCCTGGGATTACTGCCGGGTCAAACCATGTAAGAGAAAACACATTATATACATACACTGGAGAACTGGGAGTGTTGTAGAAGTGCATTATACTATAGATACATATAAGTATACATGTCAGAAGTGTTTATTATCTAATATGTTTGTTTTTCTGGCTTCAACAACAACAAATTTAACTGGAAAAATTAAGAGTGAAAGAGAGAGAATTTAACTTTACATTTACTAATTTTTTGTAAACGTATTATCCAGAGCGACTTACGGCAAGTACAGGGACATTTTAATATCTGTTTTACCATACAATTCTTCTTGTGAATAGTACATCAGGTAGAAATTATGTAAATGGTTCCTTACCGTACTCTGTCATACCTTCTGCACAGACACACACACACACACCCACACACACCCACACATGCATATATCAGTCTCTACTCTCAGGTCAGGGTGTGAGAAGAGATTCACATACATCAGGGTGACAGGGAAGTGTGTGAGCATTCCCGCATAGGCCACGGGGTGAAATATGCTAGGTGTGTGTGTGTGTGTGTCCGTTTGTATCTATGTGTGTGAGCGTGTGCATATGTGTGTGTGTGTGCATGTCTCAGTAATGGATCCCTGGGCGTAGTATCTTATTTCCTCGGTGTCTGACATGGGGTCATCCTTACACTGCCTAATCTGTCGTCCCCCCCTCCTCCCCCCTTCGACAGGTGAGTCGTCCCAGAACAGCATCCCTCCTCTGGGTGAGTGTTAGTCCTGCGTGCCTGCTCGCCGTGGAGCTCCGGGGTAGTTCAGCAGAGTTGAGGGGATGTGGAATGTTCTGTGTGTTCTCCCAGGGGAGGTCTCCTCCGTGTCTTGCTTCATCCACAAGAGGACCAGGATCGTGGGCGGAGCTCCCGTGGGCATCACTAACGGCAGCTGGATGGTCAGCATACAGAAAGGGTACAGAGAACACACACACACATACACAACAGGGTTCACTGTTGCAAATACAGTGAACCCTCGCTATATCACGGTTCACTTTTCACGGTTTCGCTACTTCACGGATTTGGCTCGTGCATTGTGTTCTGCATTCTGATTGGCTAAACAGTCTCTCCTACACAAACCTGCACATCAATAAAGTTGCGGTTTACAGGATACAGTACTTTTATGTAAAAAATAAATAAATGCTTGGGCCTGTCAAAAGTGTTTGGTTTTAATAGTATTTATATAGTAACTATTATATAGTTAGTATTTAATTGTATAATAATTGTTTAAAAAAATATGGTTTCTACTTCACGGATTTCACTTATCACGGGTTCTTTTTGGAACGTAACCCCCGTGAAAAACGAGGGTTCACTGTACACACATACAGGCACACAAACAGACACGCATACCCACACACACGTTCACTAATAACAATTGTGTCCAGTTGTTGGGTGCTACATAAACGTCCCATAAACCACCCAGCAGGATGCACCTCAGAGTAAAGACTTAGCCCTCAGGGAACACAGTCAAGCCCCATCAACTGTGAGTGAGACCACCCCTGATCTGTGTCCTCCAGAGGGTATCACTGGTGTGGAGGCTCCCTCATACGAGAGCAGTGGGTGCTCACTGACAGACAGTGTTTCGCCTCATGGTAAGACCCCCCCACCTTCTATTTGCCCCTTTACTGTCCATTTCCTTTTCCTTTTCTCATTTTCTCTCTCTATGGTTCCTATTTTCGGTCACAAGCTCCTTTGTTGTAACGTTGTCCCCCGTCAGCGTGCCTGATGTCAGCGAGTACCGAGTATGGCTAGGAGTGTCCGACCTCAGCGAGGCAGGCCCCGATAGGTCCAAGAGACAGGAAGTACGCATCGCTCATGTGGTCTGTGGGCCAGAGGGCTCCAACCTGGCCCTCGTTCGGCTGGCTAAGTAAGCGCCCGTCTCAAAATTTCCTATGAACTATCCCAAATGCACTTGATGAAATGCGTAAATGTGACAGCATGTAATGTGTGTCCAGGCCGGCCCTTCCTGCGGACAGGGTCCACACCATTCAGCTGCCTGTAGCTGGGTGCTCCATCTCCGAAGGGTCGATCTGTAGCATGTACGGCTGGGGAGAGACCAAAGGTACCAATACCACCCCAACCATCCACAGCTAACTCAGATCTACACCACATCCCACGATTCCTCACCCAAGTTCATAGTCATGGTGGGAGATGAAGAGGAGGAGGATGTTGATGACGATGGGAAGGATGATGAGATGCTCTTTCCGCTAGGAACGGGCCACGAGGGAGTGTTGAAGGAGGTTCACCTGCCTGTGGTCGGCAACGAGAGGTGTCGACAGCAGCACAGGGGCAGCATGCACATCAACCACTCCAGGATCTGCGCTGGGGGCAACAGGGACGAGGGAGTGTGCGAGGTAAAAACAGTTTGTCCGCACTGCAGGAATGTTTTATTTTTTACCTCAATCCCACTCGGACCTAAATAGATTCGTCTTTGTGGAAATTTCCTTCAAAATGTCTCCAAAGACACGTACGAGTCTCAGAAGGTATTCTTAGAAAGCTTTTGTTTTCCCCAAAGTTTTTTTGTTCTTTGATGTGAGCGTGTGTTCTGCCTGCAGAGGGACTACGGTGGCCCCTTGGTATGTCAGGACGGAGAGAGCAGAGTGATCGTGGGCGTGAGTGTCAACGGGCGAGGCTGTGCGCGTGCCAACAGACCTGGCATCTTCATCAACGTGCCCTTTTACACCCAGTGGATCTACAAGGTCTTCAAGTACTACCCTGACTCTGGAGATCAACTAGAGACAAGAACCTGGTGACTGACAAGAACCCACCAACACTAAACCCGGCCCTGTGACTAAACCCAGCCGTAACCTTTAACCCCACCCAGACGACACGATCCACAATCGCAAAACTAAACCTTAACCCCAACCGAGACCTCGACCCAACCAAAATGTAGCCGTAACTCCTATCAGTGAAGTAGAACTGAGACACGAGCACCGAGAGGAACTGGGATGTTGGATTGCAGCAGCAAGTTCCAGCAGACACACACTGGGGCAAGGCTCACCTTAACGCCAAACCCTGTTTTGAGGAACAAGTTTGAGGTTCTGAAGGCACTCTGGACTGTCAAAGCGGTGGACATTTCCTCCCAGCTAATGAACCGCTCCGCCACCCCGTCCCCCCCCACCCTCCCCCCCCTTGCAACCTTCATTCGCTGCAACAGGTCCGTTAGATGGGGTGTGTGCGAAAACTCTCTTGATTCCTGACATGACTTGAATGTACTGGACGCCTAAATAAGACTGTCTCCGTAGTCTCTCTCTCGCCTGCTCGTCCAGTGCGCTTGTGCGGGCCGCTCGTCAAAAGGGGTCCCTGCCCGGGAGCAGTATCGAGGACCCTCCTACATAACTCCCAGCCTCTGAAGGGCACTGAAGTGGTGTCTCTCTGTATATACTACTTAAACGAGTGTTTGTGACACTCCAAAGGTGATGTAGGTCTTATAGATCTGTGGTGAAGAGGGTGGGCTCGTTGGCCCGAAGGGAATGATAGATAGAATATATGTCTGCTTCAAACCAAGAGAAGGGTTGGCTCAGTATACAGGCAGGAGCTTTGAAGGGAGTACTTCAGGTAGGGATTCCAAAAACAAACACACAGCTGAGCAGGAAGCCACTGAATGTATATACATGTACATAGGTTTGTGAGTTCTGAGAAGTTCATTTCGAGTGTGGCGTCGCAAATCCTTTCGTCCCCTCGCCGCCTCTCCTCCTCTCATCCCCTCCTCTCGCCTCCTGTCCTCTCCTCCTCTCCTGCTGTCTGTGCGTGTTTTAATGGAATCCTGACTGAATGAGTTATTCCCTCCCCACCCTTATACCTTGGCAGACCTCCAGGCACAATCCACTCTGGATATTAGCTTCACAAACTCTGTCAGTTCAAACATTTACTGAAATTGAGGGATGTTTTTCATCTTTTCATTGTCTGTACTGAGTGCTTTATTGGATGAGTGAACGACCCATCAAACAAATCAAACCTCTAAATGTTAATGTATGTGTTTCCACCTGATAAAGGAGTATGCACTGTGAGCTTCTATTGTGTGTGTGTGTGTATGTGTATGTCCTTGTGTGACAGGTTCCAAATGATGTAAGCTGCTATATAACATACAAGTTGTCAAGTATCTTGTTTCCCCTTACACCTATACCACACTGTACATTCTCATCTATTCCCATTGTAATTGGTATGTGTTCAGTTGTTGTGCCTTGATCTCAGTGTAAGTGCATCATAGATGGATCTTATTTGCCTGTGGCCATAGCCTATAATAAACAGAAGCGGCAATAAAGTGAAATCCCTATGAAACATGATTCACTGGTCTGCTGTTTTTCTGCTGTCCTTTTCATTTGCCAGGTTTTACCAGCGCTGAGGTGATCAGGATTTCTCTTATCAAAGCGCCAGCCGTTGCAGTGTTCTAACCTGCCACAGGGTGGTGCTGTTATGAAGGGAATACCAAGACGCCGGCTACCCAATCCAAACCATCACCATCGTGAAAGGCTTCAAGCGCAGGCTCAGACCCCCTCTGTCAACCGTGGGGCTATTTGTATGTGAGAGATGAGGTGTTGTAACGGAGGCCGGCTTCTAGATTGTCTTTAAAGGGAGGGGAGCGAGCCGAGGGGGCGAGCAAAGGAGTAGGAGGAGGTGGGGGGGAGGGAGGGAGGGAGGGAGGGAGGGGGGAGGGAGGGAGGGAGGGAGGGAGGGGGGAGGGATGATGGACAGGGAGTACAGAGAGAGATGGGGGAACAGAGGGAGAGGAGGAGGGAGGGAGGGACTGAGGGGGTAGGGTGGAGAGAGGTAGACTGGGGTGAGGGGGAGAGGAGAGAGCTCCAGAGAGAGCTGGAGAAAAGGGATTAAATGCTGAATCTATTCATGTGCAGTAGTATTAAAAAAGTTATAGGGCCAGCAGAAAATACACAATATAGACATTTTCTACGTACGGGTTGCATTCTATGTGTACTGTGGACTACTGCTGACACACACCCCCTTAGCTGCACACGTGCACGTAACCACACACGCACACGTACGCACACTGCACATAGGGATGCATGTGACCGCACACACACATACACACAGCTCATGTAGATGATTGTGACCACACACACGTGACAGCTCTTCCAGAAGACTGGTCTTGTGTGTTTCCTCCCCAGGACAGACAGGGTCAATGAGGCTTGACCCATGGCTTGTGTCGTATGGTTCATTAGCAAGCAGTTTCATTACAATTGCATGGGGGCTCGGATGTACATTATCCTCTGCAAGAAGTGAAAAGCACCGTTGAGTATCCAGACACATTTCTTCAACTTGTATCAGGAGATAGAATTGTGTAAATTGTAAAGGAGAAGGTGTGTTAAGTCTTGAACAAAAGACAGAGTTCTTAACACCTCCTGCTGAATTCTCTGCAGTCACAGAAATGGCAGCATGCAGAGCTTGAAGTGTATTGTGCGTGCGTGCGTGAGCATGTGCGCGCGTGTGAGTGAGTGAAATCTAATGTAACGTTGGGGGGTAAAAAGCTCTTAAAAGCCACTGGATGACGTTCCCTACCGTAAAGTTCAAACTTAATAAAACTTAATAAAGCCATTTGTCATAATCCAATTGCGTTTTCCGTAATGACATTGGAGCTCTATATTTCTGGCACCTTGTGGGGGTTCTCTTTCTCATCCGACAGCCCAGTTCTTGCGGCGTCTCCGAGGCGGAGGGATGGAAGAATGGCGAGAGAGAGGAAATGAGGGATGGAAGGGGTGAGTGTGTTCGGTCTCAGCGTCTGCTTCGTGTGAGGCTTATCAGAAAGATTCAATTATCAGAGAAGGGGGGGAGGGAGGGAGGGAGGTGAGGCAGGGAGGTGAGGGAGGACATTGAGGGAGGGAGGGAGGTGAGGGAGGACATTGAGGCCTCAGAAGCCGACTTAATGTAAGCATTACATAAATAATGTTTTGTAATGGGACACCCCTCCATCTAGCCTCTTGCTAGGCTGCTGCCTGGGGTAAAGTGCTGCTCTTCCAATGCAAGTACACCCTAGGATTGGTTGGTTTATGGTTACAGGGCTGACAATCACAGTTCTTGTCAGGAATTGTTTTCGATACCACAGCTAAGTCCAGCACGTTCTTTCCTCTCATACACTGAAGTCACACCGTACAATCAGACCTCTGAAGAGACACAACCGAGATGTTCCTTCCTGAGTGTCATGGGTCTTCTATTGATTGAATGTGCTCTTTCTCCCACGCACTCACACACACACACACATTCACACACACACACACACGTGCACCCACACACACAAACATACACGCACACAAATGCGCACCCACACACACAAACATACACACAGACACACACACACACAAAGCAAGTGGACGGCTATGACTAAGGTGATTCAGGTTGTCGAGGCGTCTTGAAGGTATGTGAGTTTGTTCGTGACACTTCAAGGTCTGGATCGATGGCTGCAGTAAGTCATTTGCAGCAATAGTTGTGTTGATATCGATCATTAGTTATTTAATCAAGACCCAGGAGCAGACAGACAGACTGACAGACACACACAGAGAGAGAGAGAGACAGAGAGAGAGAGAGACAGAGACAGACAGACAGACTGACAGAGAGTGAGTCAGAGAGAGAGACAGACAGACAGAGAGTGAGTCAGAGAGAGAGAGAGAGAGTGATCCTTCGGCAGGCGAGAGCTGAGCCCCCCAGACCAGACCAGGGTGTGCTCTCACAATCCCTTTTCAACACCTGGGTCCTCTTTACACAGCATACAGTTGATTTGAAAAGAATGATTAAGTGCCAGCAGTATGATTATTGTGTGCTATGACAAAGCCCATCACAGAGAGAGATTGAGCAGGGTGGTATTATTTTGGTAATACTTGGTATGCCCGATATTGATCTAAAAAAAGAGTGCTTTTTTTTTATTCGATTGTTTTCTTTGTCTGTCTCTGACTTGTTTCTGAATACAATTCCAGGGGTCCACATTCCCTCCGTCTCTCCATCCCTCCATTCCTCCTCTCTCTCGCTTTCTCTCTCTCTCTTGCTTTCTCTCCGTCCCTCCCTCCCTTTCCCTCTCTCTCTCTCCATCCCTCCATTCCTCCTCTCTCTCTCTTTCTCTCTCTCTTGCTTTCTCTCCGTCCCTCCCTCCCTTTCCCTCTCTCTCTCCCTCTCTCCTTCTCTCCCTCTCTCTCCTTCTCTCTCTCCCTCCCCCTCTCTCTCCCTCCGTCCCTCCCTTTCTCTCTCCCTCTCTCCTTCTCTCCCTCTCTCTCCTCTCCCTCCCTCCCCCTCTCTCTCCCTCCGTCCCTCCCTCCCCCTCCCTTTCTCTCTCCCTCCCTCCCTCTTGCCCTCCCACAGAGTGTCTCAGGCAGACATTTGGGGAGTGTTATCTGGGTAAAGCAAAACCACAGAGCAGCAGCTCCTCCAGAGACACCCAGCAGATAGATATCACTCTGCAAACAATCTGCTCTGTTTCTACCAGGATTCTACAGGGATATATGTACCCGCCACCTCTGCTCTCTCTCTCTCTCTCTCTCTCTCTCTCTCTCTCTTCCACTCTCTTTCTCTTCCCCTCATTCGCTCCCTTTTTCTGTCTTATCACGTTCTACCCTCTCTCTCCCTTCTTTATTTCCCTCACGCTATTTTTCCTCCCCCTCCTAGTTTCTTCTTCCTCCCTGGTCTTTCTATTTTTCTTACTTAGAAAGTAAGAAAATGTCTCCCCCCCCATCCCAGAGGGACCTCAGGGGGAGAGCCGTGTTCTGTCAGTTATCTCCTCTCAGTTTGAGACATTAGCGACTGTGTTCCTGTCTCTAGTCTGGGATGGAATTACTCTAGTGTCCCCCAGCGTGAGTGTGAGTTCACCGCTGTGCTGAGCCATGTGGACCATTGGTGCAGGGCTCCGATAGGTTGAGGTGTGTCCGTGTGTGCGCGGTGCGCGCATGTGTGTGCCAGTCGTCCTGCCGTGCGTGTGTGTGTCAGTGCGTCACCCCGCTCGCTCCATCCCAGCAGCCCAGTTGGGTTGGGCATATGGTTACCCTGGGATACAGGCTACAGATAATGATATCCCTGCCTCCAGCAACTTATATTTGACGTAATAGAACATGTCCTTCCTATTCTCCTATCGTTTTTTCCGCCTTTTTTCCAGTTTAAGACCTACCAAATGTTTTATGTGGTTACATTTTTTATGATTCATTATCTGCCTTTTTTGAAAACCCAGCATGAAGATTTCAGTGTTTTTGAAACGGCATCAGACAGGGTGTATCTTTGAACCATCTCATATCCGACCTACTCAGAGGGAGACCAGAGTGGAAGAACAGCAACACTGATCATTCAAATGCAGATTGTGTGTGAGTGTGCGTGTACTTGCAGGTGTGTGTGTGTGTGTGTGCATCTGCATTCTTTAATGTGCCCACAGAATTTTTCACACTCGTCAATCACTGCTCTTAGAGAAGGTCAAACAGCGTTGCCCCGGTGATGACCTTTTAAAGAGCGGGGCTGTTAGGTGGGGGACATGGTTTTATTGGAACATGTGTCCTGTGTCTTTCATGGTCCTCTTTCTGTTACCAACCACCCCCCCTCCACCACCACCACCACCACCACCCCCCTCCTGCCCTCGTTCCTCTCGGAGGTAAATCACGCCCTCGGGCTCTGTGAACAACGTCAGGGAGATGTATATCACTCCACCGTTAACCTAACGCTGGCACATCGCAGAGTAGGTTTCCTCCGCCGAGCCTGTTCGCTTCTTCTGCCGTTCCCAGGTGTGCTTCAGGAAGGGCGGTGCCATGACAGAAACTCGCTTGGGTTTTCCACAGATGGTTCGGAAGTCCCGTTAAGGAGGAAGGCGAGGTTGAAAGGGATGTGTGTGAGGTGTTCTGCCTCTCCACTCACAGGGAAGCTCGTCTGCTTTCATGCTACGGGTTAATCGTCTTACGTCTTTAGATATGACATTACTTTCTAAGCGACAAATCCTGACACCGCAAACTGCAAAAAAGCAAACCTTTGATCCGATACCGCACTGATCTCCACCGGGGAGCCGGTGTTTGTCATCGCTGTGGTTATCTCGGCGCTCCGACTCATCTGTCTTCTCCGGAATGAGACGCAAATCCTTTCTTCAGTTACGGCAGCGGGAAAGTGGGTGTCACAGCCAATGTCTGTGCGCGCACGGTACACGATTTGATCGTGTGTGCTGTGTCTCTCTCTCTGCGAATTAGCAAACCGTTTGGCTGTGTGTACGCATTTGTGTGTGTGTGTGTGTGTGCTGCCCCTGGGTCCACCTGTTCTGTTGGTGTTTGTGTAGAAGTGTGTGTACACACATGTGGGGGTGTGCATTCAAAAGCAGCAGCTTTTTACCGTCAATAGTCTGGATGTTTGCTGCTAGAGAGGAGAAGGTTTGTGAGTGCCTGGGTAGGGAGCCAGGAAGTCAAGCTCACTTGGAAATGTGCAGCGCTCTGCAAAAAACAACTCCTGCGTTTGTGGACTCGCACTGCAAATGAGCGCCTCATAAGTAGGTCTATTCTGTCACAGCTTAACTGCCTGAAACTGGGCCGTCTTTCTGTATCTTCATATTGTTTGTAAAGTAAGCATGCTGATTCGGAGGAGGTTGACGTGACGCCTCAGATCTGTCTCTCCCCCTTTGCCTCTAACAGGACTGGTTTCATCTTTCTAACTCAGAATGTAGACACAAAAATAGCAATTAAATTCACATGTATAGCAAGCGCTTGCCTTGAGCAGTGCATGTAATAGACCTTTAGGGCCCTGAGCACCCAGAATGCATCATGTCAGGAAGATGGATTCCTTTGAAATCCATCTCTTACCTGCCTCTTCCCGCATGTCGCTCTTCTGTGGTTCTTTATAGCAGTCGCCCGGCTCTCTGAATAGAATCAAGCTTTTCTGTCTCTTAATATATTTTCCTTTGAGACCATACTTAAGGCAAAGTGCTCTCTTTGAGGCAAAAAGCAGGTCAATCGTCAATACTGGTCATTATCTTGCGGTAACGGGAGACAATGTATATGTTTGTACGTCTGTACGCAAATGTGCGTGTGCACGCGCGTTCATGTGTGCGTCAGTGTGTGTGCGCATGTGTGAACGTATGGGTGACTGCCCATGTGTGTGTGTGTTGGTGTGTGTGTCTGTAATTGCCTGTGTGTGTGTGATTGCGCGTGCGTCTCCCCAGGCTAGAGTCTCTGTAATCTCCTTCCCGCTGATGTGATGCCTGCTGACTGCTGGTGACCTTGCAGCCGGTCAGACGAGCGCCAGGCCCGGTTCCTGCCCAGGCTGCCGGCCCCGCTCTGACTCCCAGCACGGTCACACCACCCTGCTCTCCAGTAACTCCTCCAGTCCAGCGGGCCGGGCAGGCCTGTGGGGGGTTTGTGTTGGGGGAGAGGGGGATGGGGTGAGGAGGTGGGAGTGGGATTGTACGTGTCTGGGTGTGTATGACACTATTCTTTATGTGTGTATGTATAGACTGTTCTTTCTGACTGTTGGTGCCTGTGGAGAGACAGAGCTCTCCAGAGTAGCAGATGGGCTGGTGTTGCTCCGCTGGCCTCCCCAGTTCGACTGCCTCCACGCGGACTCAAGTCCAGCGCCTGCCCCCCCTCCAGCCTCCCCCTGGTTCAGCCTGTGGGTGGGTTCACCCAGAGCTGACCAGAGGATATCTTGTACATTTCTGTGGGGGTGTGTGTTTTTTAGTGCATATGTGTGTGTATGTGTGTATATTTACATTTACATTTAGCAGACACTTTTATCCAAAGCGATTTACAGTAAGTACAGGGACATTCTCCCTGAGGCAAGTACCCAGTCCCCCCCCCCCCCCCCCCCCCCCCCCCCCCATATGTGTGTGCATGTGTGTGTATGTGTGTGTATGCAGATCTGCCAGGCAGCCTGCTAAACAAACAGACCCTTGAGGGTTTGACTTGAATCCAGAGAAGGTCTTGTGTTTAGTCTCTCCGCTCTGTTCTGCTTGTGGTTCTCTGCTGAGATAATTTCAGGTGATCTGCTTTGCATCCATGCAGGGTTACATTTTCAGCTCGCCGCTCACAGGAAACATCCAATCATCTGGCACATCTGGACAGCTCTAGAAGTTTCTGGGAGGTCAGATGAATACACCATAGAACTCTCTTTTCAATGCACAGCTCTTAAGATATACTTACGTCACCGCATTAATGTCTTCCTCACTTTGAATATAACCTGGGCTTGTATGAAGGAAAGATGGGTTTTTTCCGCACGAATGATGATGGTATGCATGATGTCAAGCTCTGCTTGTGTCAGGACCTGCCTGAATACCAGCCATTGATGTCATATTCACCCAGTGGGTGAACACTGTGATGTCACTTCCTCTGCAGTATACGGTATCTCCTCTTGCTCTATCTAACAGCTCTACGTGGACCACAGTTCAGAGCCAGTTCAGATTATTTTGGGGAGGGGAACGACCTAACCTTTCTTCAAATCCTTCGTTTGTTTGTCCGTTGTGTGGCAGGTTATTGATTAGGAGCTTTAATATATGCAGTCGGATTATGTGTTTTTTATGTTACTGCTGGAGGACAGATGTTGGCCCAGATCCACTCTCTCTCTCTCTAGCTCTCTCTCTCTCTCTCTCTCTCTCCTTCCTGTTCTTTATGTAGCATGTCTCCCACCCCCTCCCACCACCACCACCTCCCCTCTGTGTATCTCTCTCCTCGCACTCTGTCTCTCTCTCTCTCTCTTCTGTCTCTCTTCTTCATATAGCATGTACAGTATCTCACCCCTTCCCACTTCTCTTTTTTCTATTTTGCCTGTTCTTTATGTAGCATGCCTCTGACGCCTTTCCTTCTCTTGCTTTTATCTTCTTTGGACATCTCTCCCCCTCACTTCCTATCCCTCCATCTCTCTCTCTCTCTCTCTCTCTCTCTCTCTCTCTCTCTCTCTCTCTCTCTCACTGTTGCTCTCTCGAAGCCTCCAGTCGTCAAACCAACGTACACAAGAATATTGAGAAACAGTATTACACTTAACAAATATCCCAAACCATTACATCTGACCTTCAGCAGAGAGAAAGAGATTGACACAGAAAGAAAGAGAGAGAGAGCAACAGAGAAGGATGAAGACAGAGAGAGGGAGAGAGAGAGAGAGAGAGTGAGAAGCCCATCTGTGGTTTACGTAAAGCCAACAATTAACATTTCAAAAACATTGAACCACCAGACACAAGGCTGTTCAGTTCCCTTAGCGATAGCGAGGTACTGGGCTAAACACTGAGGATGTATCTGGACGGCAACACAGACGCACTCAGTCACACACACACACATGTCAGCCCTCTAACGCACACACCTTCCTGTCAATATACTGTTGTGCTTACCATTGCAACGGCAAGCGCTGGCTAATGAACGTGCACCATCACACAAACACACACACACACTCTGCTGGCATCTGTGTCAGCCCTGGGGGCAGTGTGATGGGATGGGAACTGGGTGAACTGCTGTGGTTGCCTGGTTACGGTAGGCAAGGCCCAGTTATGGGTGGTGTTTGTGTTGTGCTATCTAACAGGTCCAGCTCGGTGCAGAATCTCTTTAACTTCATGGCTAATGTGTATTGAGCTGCTTCAGATCTATAACATGGGAATACACTGCTGGTCTATGAGTGACAGGACCCTCATCCTCTTGGATCCCCTCTATCCGTGTTTGACCAATATTTCATCCAAAGCTTTTAACAGATGTATTAGTAGAGTGTATCTACATTTCTCTCTCTATCTCTGTCTTTGTCTCTCTCTCTGTCTACCTCTCTTTCTTTCTCTCTCTCTCACTCACTCTCCGTCTTTATCTCTCTCTGCCTTTTTTCCTCTCTCTCTTGGTTTATCTCGCTCTGATTCTGCCTTTCTGTCCCCCTCCCCTCCTCTTCCTCATCCAGCTCCTCCTCCCCTCCCCCTCCTCCTTCTCCTCCTCCTCCCCCTCCTCCTCCTCCCCCTTCTCCTCCTCCTCCTCTCTCTCTAAGGGCTAAGGTTTGGATTTGAATAGATTGGTGTTTCTGTGTTGCTTCCTGGTCTCTTCTGGACCTCATAGAAGGAAAATCTATACGTCCTTCATCGTTTGTGTGTTCATGGGTGTATGTGTTCGTGTGTGTGTGTGTTTGTCTTTGAATCCACTCCAGGGCTGATTGAATTTGATCTCCCAATCTCTGTACATCTGTGTAAACACTGTGTCACTGTCCTTGTGTGTGTGTGTCTGTGTGTGTGTGCATGGTGTGTTTGTACGTGACCTTGGCAGAGGTCATATTACCACTTAGTGATTTCTATCAGTGTGAGTGTGTGTATGTGTGTATGCGTGTGCGTCCCTCCAGACAGGTCAGATCAGATGTCTGTTTAAGAGACGCTTCAGTGTTGTCACGGCGACAGACATCTAACATCTGACAGATAGGCTGACAGTTTTATCGTGATGTCACGATGATGTGTGTTTGACCTCTGGGACACAGGTCTTATCTCCAACATTTTCTCACGCATTGCATCATGATTCCTATCCCAGAATGCACCAGTCATGCCAAAGAAGCTGTGACTCAAGACTCAGTTCTGTAATAATTTTTTATGGTGTGGACTGACACACACATACAAACACAGACACACACATATCTCGAGTAGGATAGGGAGCACTGTCCAACACACACACACACAATTGGACACTAACACACCCAAAAAACATGCACGGAAGCTGGGTGCGTCTGTGTGTCACGAGGGTCTCAGAGGTATAGAAGACCCAACCCCACGCACCAGATGCCACCTCCGCAGCCCCTGACAACCCCATCACCCCCTCCGCCTGACGGGGGGGAGCTGTCAGTGTTTTGGCAGGGGAGGTGTCTGGGGGGGGGGGGGGGGGGGGGGGGGGGCAGCACGGGTTCCGTTCCGTTTCCTCCGATGGAGCGTTTGCCGTTCCCTCTCCCCGGCGCTGTCTGCGTTTTGTGCTGCAGTGCAGAGGCCTGCGCCCGTCTCTCGCTCGACAACTTTAGAGCGGTTTCCCAGGCAACCGGGGTGTCTGCACATGGAGAGAGCGACTCCCCTCCCCACCCCCCCCACCCACCCTCCCCCCGCCCCAGACGAGAGCCTTTGTCAGTGCAGTCACGATCGCCCGAGCGGGGGGGGGGAGAGGGGTGGCGTGAGGGAGGGGTGAGAGAAGTGTGTGTGTGTTGGGGGGGGGGGTGGTGGTAGTTCGGGGATCATAGGGAGATTAGATAAGAGAAGCTGGGTGGAGAAGGGGGGCCGCGTGCGGGGGGGCGGGAGGCGGAGACAGTGAGGCTGTCGGCTGGGATCCTCCACTGACACGACTCTCGCGTTTGGTACCGCAGCCTGTGAGAGCCGTCACCGCAACACCCCCCCCCCCCCCCCAACACACACCCGCACGCACGCTGAGCTGAGGTGTCGCCCAGGTGTGTCTCTTGCTGAGCACTGAGAATCACCTGCTGATGGAGGAGAGTGAATCTGCAGCTGGTCCCCGCGGCAACAGCCAGGTGGACTGAACTCATCTGAGGGGGATTAACTCGGCTCGTCTTTGATTCAGAGCTGGATAGAGTTACTAACCTCCCTCTGTCACTCAACACGATCGGCCTGTGTCTCGCTTTCTCCTTCTCCCGTCCGTCAAACTTTTTGCTCTCTTTTTCACTCCTTCTGTGCCTTCCTTTTCCCTTCTCTCTTCCTCCTAACCTTCCCTTTTCTTTCTCTCTCTCTCTCTCTCTCGTGGAGAGAATGCCTATTATTTCCTGCCAGCCAACTGGTCAGGAACATAGGTCTAAATCATGTCTCTCTCTTGGACGAAGGCGAGACAACATTCTTTTATAGGGCACAAGAATGGAAACATAGATAGTGAGTCAGGTGGTAATGACGTTACAACAGTCTTCAGAGAAGGTGTGTGATTAATATAAGTACACAGGAAATCGAATTTCTTCCACACTCTCTCTCTCTTTCTCTCTGTGTCAATCTCTCTCTCTCTCAATCTCTCTCTGCTGTACGTACTAGTGTATCTATATTTCTGACTCACCACACTCTCCGTGCTCATGCTCACGTTTTCACACCTTGCGCGGCTGCGAGTGTGTGCTTGAGTATGCGTGTGTGTGTGTGAGTGAGCGAGTGTGTGTCAGCAGGTACCATCAGAGTGGTGGGGAACCCTCGCAGACTTCTTGCCTCATTGATAATAGGAGAAGCCATTCACTCAAGTCCTAATCCCACCCCACAGGAAGGTCCTGCTGGGGCCGTGGAGGTGACAGCCGCCCGTATGGAGCCAGTGATGGGCGCGCGGCCCAGCTCCAGCAGGTGATGGCTGCATTAGTATTCCTGTTCCGCTGGGTCTTTCGGCGCGGTAAGAGCCGCTCTCCGTTCGGAGTCATTACTGACTCTCATATCTCTTCATTACGGAAAATGAGAAGAGCAGGGACAGGAACACATCACTGACCTGATGAGGCTTTGTAGGTTCGCGTGCTCGCGCGTGTGCGTGGTGCACATGCCTCAGCGTGCGTACGTGCGTGTGAGCGTATGCGTTCGTGGATGTGTGTGTGCGTCTGTGTGTTGATGTGGAACTCTTCACCCTGTGTTACATGACGCACGTTACATTATTTATTTGCCCGACTCTTGCAGTCTGGAGGTCCTCTCATACCTCCACCGTTTTCTTCCTCCTCTGACTCTTCTCCTCCTCCCTCCTTTCCAGTGTGTATATGTGTTATATGGGACTGGGAGTGTGTGTGTGTGTTTGGTATGTGTGTGTGTCGGGGACATAGTGTATAATGCTGACGGGCAGAATGAGAGCAAAATAAAGCAAGAGAGAAAGAGAGATAGGAAAAGGGGGAGAGAGAAGGAGGGAAACAGAGAGAGAGGGGGGCTGGTGTTGGAGATTTAGGGAAGATAGATGAAGAATGAGGAATGCAAAAGGGAAAACGAGAGCCGGCGCCATCAATCAGAGACCAAAAATGTTTTCGAGAGCGAGGGAGGGAGTGAAGAACAGAGAGAGAGAGAGGCAGAGAGAGAGAGAGAGGAGCAGAATGTACAGTTATGAATGCTAAGTGGCAGAGTTTGGCTGATTGTGGGCCAGCGTTGTGTTTAATGAGACTCCAGTGCCACAGGATCTCGGGGCCTACTGGTGCTGTTTACAGGACGCAACACTAACCCAAGGCTCAGACTCACAACTCCTGCTACTAACGAGGCTGTCTCCACACAACCCCCAGCTTCTCTTTTTTCACACAGAGCAGCACTATAGATGTACTGTATTTTATGGATGCCGAGTGATATACTGTATTGAGGAATAGTCGAAGAAAATGGATTGGAGGGAGCAAAAGAGATACAGTGGAGAAGATTGGAGGGAGAGAGAGAGAGGAGAGAGAGAGAGGGCTAAGTGGGGACTGAGAGAAGGAAAAAGAGAAAAGGAGAGAGGTAGGGAAAGTAAGAGAGAGGAAAAGAGAGAAAGATAGAGGGAGGTAGGGAGGGAGGGAGGGAGGGAGGGAGAGGTGATAGAGGAGAGCTGCTCTAAGCTTGCTTTAATAAGTCGGATGTGTGCTTTGATTAATGGATCAGGGAACTCCAACATGTATCAGCACTTTCCCTTAAAGAGACAGCCATATTGAACCAGTAGACACACACACGCACACACCCCACCCCGCCCCTCCACCCTCAGGCCTACACACACACACACACACAAATCCATGCCTCGCCACGCACATGCCCTCACACACACACTCCCCCAACACATACACACGCCACAACCCTTCAAACACACACATACACCCCACCCTCTTACACTCCCTAAGGCACACAGCCCACCCCAGCCCTATGGTTTAGCAGGTTGAGGCTCTGAACAGGGGGGCAAGATGAACCCTCCCTCTGCTCTATGATGTGGACCTGCATGCCTCACCCTGGTATTCATTCACATTTACATTCATTCATTTAGCAGACGTTTTCATCCAAAGCCACTTCCAAGAGAGAGCTCTACAAAAGAGCATCAGTCACTGATCATACCAACATGATAGTCCCCAAACATTACGAGTGTATAGATTATGAAACATGCATCGTGTACAACCAAACAAGTGCCAAAGGGAAGAGCCACAAGAGCATTCAGCCGAACAAGTTACAATGACATGTCATGCATCTCAATAGCCTAATGGTGTACTTGTAGGGAGCCAGCAACCATAACACTACACTTCACTGTGAGTACCCTTCTACCTTTCCCTGCTTCGCCTATCGAGGCCAGCCGTAGCCGAGACACCGGGTGCGAGCAGGTGGGCGTGTCTGCGTAGGTGTGCATGGCCGGGCACGTTCCTCGGCCTCCTTCGTTCGAACGCCTGCTTGTGCGTGTGTCCCCGAGAGTGCAGGCCTTATTTACACGCGCGCGTGTGCATGTGTGCCTGCGTTTAATCTTCGCCATGGATTGATCAGCGCGTTTCTGATGGTCCCCCAGCGAACACTGTTCCCATTCAGGAGCGGCGCTAATGAATTCAGCCGGTGTGCCTCGCGCTCTGAAGCAGGCACCTAAAATATGATCCATCTCCCTGGACTCCTCATGAATAATGCACACACACACACACACACACACGCATGCACACACACTTCAGATGACTCTTTCTGTGAGTCATTTAATATTTCATATTAGCAGAGTAGTCTTTTGGTATAATGCTCATTTGAGCAGCTTTGGAACACTAAATATTTAACCTCTGTGGTCACAGTGAGAGTAAACATTTGTGTATGGGAGAGTGGGTGTGAGCGTGCGTGTGGAACTTGGGAGATGTGTGTGTCTGGCTGGTATAAAGGGCTTGCTGTGTTTTATAGGCTGATCCTGATTTCCTGAATGTGGCCAGCAGCGCCCTGGAATATCAATGCTGCTTAATCACGCACAGCAGTGAGTGTGTGTACGTGTGTGTGTGTGTGTGTGAGACTATGCGCTTGCGTGTTTCATTCCATACATGCCGTCATGAGCAAGGTATCAATTTCCAGTTTCCAAACAAACATCAACGTGCAATATCGACATTCACACACACATTAACTTCAATTGGTCAATATAAAGGATCGTTTCATTGTTGCTTTAATTGTGCATGATGAAGGGGGTCTAGATCTGTACTGTACGGCCCCATCTGAGCATAGTCACACGCACATTATCATCCACTTTAGACACATGAAAGTGCCACTCAATCTCAGACCCACTCCGAAATGTTCTGTTCTGGCGTCGACGCACACCGCGATGACTCAGATTAAATACATAGCGAGCAACCACACATGGTTTGGAAAAGTACTTTTTGTAGCTGTGTGTGTGTGTGTGTGTGTGTGTGTTTGCGTGCATGTGTATGTGCTTGAGGGATTGTGCCAAACAAGTGATTCATGCCTAAACTCGGGCACTCTGCAGCCTTGCCAGTTGGAGTCCACAGGATTTGTGTGTGTGTGTGTGTGTGCGTGTGTGTGTGTGTGTGTGTGTGGGGGGGTTATATATACGGTATACAGCATGTAGACGTGTCGACTCTTGGACATACTGTGTTTACCTTTATTACGCAAATACTTACAGATTGACTTCCCATCAACCTAGAAAAATCCCTGCAAATCACCAAGTCTGGCGACGTCTGTTCAACGTCGACTGTTACAGGCTACAAGCTGTCACCATGGCGATTGCCAATTCTACCTGAAGCTGCCCACACAGAACTGTTGCTATTGTGGCAAACATTCTTCTCTGTATTGAGAATACTGATATACAGGATGTTTTACCCTGCTTAGTGGGTTTTACCTTGGTTACCTAGGGGATGAGAAGGGATGAAGGGAGGCTAAAGCTGAAATGGGATGATTCTCCCATGATCCTCTCTGTCGTTATACTCCGTGGGACATCGTTGCATGTCAGGAGCTCTGCAGCTGCTGTGCTTGTGAATATCTAGACAGAATATATATCCCTGTCAAAATTTCAAATTGTCAGTGTGTGTATGCGAGTGTGAGCGCTGTGAGTGTGTGCGAGAGAGAGAGAGAGAAAGAGAGAGAGAGAGAGAGAGAGAGAGAGAGAAGAAGAGGGAGAGCGGGATGGGAGGCAGAGCTTAATTCAGTCACCCTCACAGCAGCTCTGCAGGTTTTAGCTGGAGTCTCCAACATAATGTCCCCAGGCCCACCGCTACACTCTATCATGGATCCCTGCACCTACCCTCGGCAGCGGACCTCCAGCCGCCTTCGACTGCAGCACAGCCGCAAAGTTGCGAGGAGATTCATTGCGGGGGGAGGGGTGGGAGGGGAGGGGGTTGAGGGTTGGGGCTGAGAGCTGGGAGCATCTGCCAACATCCTGATTCAGATGACGTCTCTCTGTTTATCTCTCCCCGCCTCGCTCGTTTGCTCCCTTTATTGATCTAGCACATTCCTCCAGAGGAGCACACGGCACACGCCTGCTCGTTGCGCATGGAGTGTAGCGTTCGAACAGTGCTGTACCCACACAGGCATGCACGCGTACACACACGCACACACACAGATGATGACGAACGTTGATTCTCTTGTGACAGGGAGGAAAGGAGATAGAGGTTGAGAAGAGAGGCTTCAGCGTTTAAGCATCTTGCTACAGCTAACCAACCAAAACACACAAATCCACATCTCCCCAAGTCCTGCCAGCGATGAGAGTTGAGGTTACAGTTGGGCTATGATGCAGAAATGTCACTTCTGATTACATGAATAGAGAGAAGGAGGGCTGCGTGCCACCATCATCCCAATTCCCAAGTCATTCACCTACAGTTCACACTCAGTGCATCTTCTAATTAAAGTCGGTGTAAACAAATCATCTTTATTATCAATGTAGAAATTAATTTGTTGTGTAACTAAAATGATTAGTCTCAGTCAAAACATTTAGATTTCTCTCTTTCTTTCTGTCCTTCCCTCTCTCTCCATCCCTCCCCTTCTCTCTCTCTCTCTCTCTCTCTCCATCCCTCTCTTCTTCTCCACCCCTTCCTCTGTCAGACAGATGTAGCAGGATGACAGTAATGGAGTACTGGAATGTTCTGGAATGCGAGTCCTGAGATGACAGGGGGCGTCCCCACATCCCTCTCCTCTGCACCAAGCTGCTCTGTCACTGCTAAACCCCCGTTCATTGTCTGATGAGGGAGGGAAGGAGGGAGGGATGGGGAGAGAAGAGGGAACGCATGACAGAAAGTGTGAGAGAGAGTGAGAGAATAGGATAGTATAAGTGTGAGTGAGAGCGGGAGAGAAAAAGAGAGAGATAAAGAGATACGTGATGTTAGACCAGATAAGAAAACATTTGAGTGGGAGAAGAGCATTGGAGGACGGATGGAGAACAATATTGTGATTGGAAAAGCTGGAGGGATCGTAAAGAAGAGAAGAGGAGACTAGGACAATAGAAGGAGTCAGCTAAGCCATTTAGCCAGTAAGAGTTACTCAAAGAATAATAATGAATAGAAAGAAAACATAAAAACAGTCACTTTGCATTCATAAATATGCTTTATCGTGTTTGTCAAGACTCCATTTGAATCCTGGGAATTGTCTTGTATTTTTAAATTGGAGAGAGAAAGAGAAAAACAGAGAGAGAGAGGAGAGAGAGAGGGAGAGAGTGAGAGAGAGAGAGGGCTATGGAGAATGGAGGCCAAAGGGAGACTCAGTTAGCTCATTTGAATTTATAGAGCGAGGGCAGAGTGTTTCAGAAAGATAAGCCTGCGAGTGTATACAGTGACTGGAGCAACTCTCCCTGCTCTGACGCTCAGACCAAAGACACGCCGAGGAACGCCATTCTCTTCAGAGTCACTGCTGAGCAAACACACAGGCAGGCGCCTGGAGCACATCACCGCTGCTAATGGTCTGTCTAATTCACACACAACAGGATTAGTGTTTCAATACAAATGCATTTCAGGCTGCTGTGTTTACCAGCAGTTTATTTCAGAATTAATATTCGGAATTTGCGAGGCGATTTCCAGTCTAATCTCGCCAGGGTTAAAAGAGTAATAATTCTTCCAAGAACGTCTCACCGGCCGGAGTGTGTGAGACATGTCACGGACGCTCGATGACATCATCCACGGCCAGGTTTGTCACTGATACGTCACCTGAGCCATCCGTCTTCGTCGCTGGTTAAGATCACACAGACGCCCGTGGGCAAGTAACACACACGCGCGCGCACACACACACTGCGGAGAGGGGAAATTGATTTGCTCTGTTGCCATACCCACATCGAATACCACGCATTTGATGTAGCGAGAGGCTGTCGAACAAAAGAGGAGCGCGTCCTTGGGCCTCTGTGCGCTAGCCAGACGACTGGCAGGAATCCAGCCCCCCCCCCCACTGCGTTCCTTCTCAGCCCGGAGAGACGCACCATGGCGAGCGAGCAACTTTAATGGGTAAAAAAAACGGTCGTCGTTTCAGCACGCCTTAACATGTCACCGCATCAGGATCGAGTTCAAAGCAGCTGTGTTGACAGCCATTCAAACGCCAGCATCCTATAATCAGTCAGAGGAGCTGAGGGGACAGTGTGATTCGCGTGGTTAGAAAACACTCCTAAACAACACTGTGTATCTTAATTCTAGGTTCTGCATAAGTACTTAACACCATGTATTATTGGAGCTGGTTTGTCAATCTTATTTTATTTTTTACTTCCTTTCTGGGTGGAAAGGTCAGCGTAACAGCCTCAGATCGATGACACAGAGGCTGTGTTGTCAGGACTCAGGTGGTGCTCATGTCTTTGGGGGGGATTATCTGGTCTGGATGGAACAGTCGATTTGGTGATTTGCATCCTGATTTAATCTGGCACTGGGCTTCTCCTCTTCATAAAACAGTGATGCTCTAAAAACACTATCACTAAACATAAAACGGTAACAGGCCTTCTGTACAGTGCAGTAATTATCAGAATGTCCTCTAAGACTCAAAAACCAAACGCTGCCTAACATGCTGAATTATTCAAATGCAGTGCTGGATGATGCAAACATCTTGCATTTACATTTTTCGGTAGTTTTTTATTTACTTTAAGGACTTGTGGATTTTTACATCTCATTTATTTGACAGTCCATCAACAGCTCAATAATTTCCAATCCCATTCAGTCAACGAACAGCTGCGCTAATCAGCAGAGACATAACCAGGCTTCTCACGATAGCTGGAAGGAACACACCCGCCCTGGGCATGAACTGTTCAGCCTCCTGCCTTCTGGGAGGCTGTACAGGAGCCTTGAAAATAGGACAAACACACTGAAAAACTGTTTTTATCCACGGCCTGTCAGGACTGTGAATGGAGACAAAACAAGACACAAAATCATCTAACTTTCAACATGCAATGACTTTTAATGTGCAATTTACAATTCTAACATATATGTGACTATATTATTAATATTTTTTTACATTCATATTTAATTTATTGTTTTAAACTATTATATTTGTGCGTGTGCTTAGTTTGAGTTCATTGAAACTGATCAGATGTGGCACTTTAATTTCGTTGTACTGCTGTTCAGTGACAACTATTCTATTCTAGTTTCCAGATGGTTTGAATCCCAGGTGACAAACAGGATGTGATCCATTCATCAATTTGTTTTCATTCATGCTTTATTCACGTCAAGCCCCGTAGATAAATCTTTATGTAGGATATTGTTTTGTTCCACCTCCGCAAACTGATGGTAAATTGAATTCCTCAGTGCCACTGGTTCCATCCCAGTCTTTCTTTCTTTGAGGCCAAGGTTTGATTCTTAAGACACTCAGTGAATAAGCCTGCTGCTCCCTGCTGGAGTGACATTCTATCCAAGGTCCTCAGAGTAAATATGAATGCAGCGCTCTCATCAGGGTTTCAGGCGACTTCCTGCTCGCACATGCCCATGCCCACTGCGTAGCCCCCTTCAACAGCAAATCACTACCGCACAGGAATCCGGAGACGCCATGGCAACCCAAAAGCTTTGTATTTAGTTGGCGGTCAGAGAAATGAAGTAGAAAAAGACGGATGTCAAGTTTGAAGGGAAACAAGAAAGAAACGGCCAACTGCCAAAATAGCTCCAATGATGAGGAGAGATTTGACAGTGAGTCAGTGTGTGGAAGGAGGCTCTTTGAGCCCTGACAGGGTTTTAATGGGCTTTTCTGGACTCACCCAGCACACAGTGTCTTCTGTTCTTCTGTGTTGTATGTGTTATGTTGTCTTGTCTATGGTGTGCTTTCTCCGCATGGGTCCGTGTTTGTGTGTCTGTGTCTGCCGCGTGTGCAAACTTGCTTTGTGTGTGTGTGTGTGCGTGTGAGTGTGTGTGTGTGTGCGGGAGGGGAAGGTTATGTGCGGTGCGATCTAACTTTCAGTCAGGGAAAGAATGCGCTCGTGAGTCAGCGGTCGTGCCCACTCGGAGAGGGGGAGATTGGGGTCAGTCTGAGATTGGGGTCTTGCCTAGCTGAGCTACTAAACGTGATGTTGGGGAACTTGTCTTAGGGTTAGGGTTAGGGTTGCCTCAGCCTCACTTTGTGTCGGCGTTGCCATGAGCCGTTGCTGTGAGACACTCCAAAAAGATGAGTTTCTACCCAAGAAAAGGCTAACAGGTACGTTCATCCATCCCACACAGAAGAAGGCATTCTTTCACCATGATGACACCAAGAAAAACAAGACTGGTGAGAATTTGTCCTTGCTGGTTGCATCTTAAAAAGCGATGCGAGGCAGGTGTGCGTCCACGATATGAACAATGCCTTTGATCCACGTCAGTTTTATGCAAATGCTTTGTGAAATGCAATGGCACAGAACTGTTGAGTACAGAGGCAAAATCCTGCTGTGCACACCAGTGACTCCTGGCAAAACACCAGGTTCGTCAACACCATAATGACACCCTCATTCTGCCCTGTCAATCACCCTAGGAACATGTGAACGTTTGCGTAAAGCCGTGTGCTTTTATGTGTACGTGCGTCTGTGTGTGTGTGTGCTGGGGTAAGTATGTGGCCATGCTAGGCTAGGCAAGGATTGGCTGGGGGGGGGGGAACAACAGCAACAAAATGACAGTGTCATGACAGTGTCACTGCTTTAAGTCACACGGGGACACACTTGCACCCACCACAAACACAACGTCATGTCAATCTGCAGCAGCCACCTGCTATCCGAAGCCTTCGGAGAGTCTCCACAGGCCCATTTTAGTCACACTTTTACAGTCATGTCGAGCTACTGCCATTGCACCCATGAGCGACAGGCAGCCATGTTTATGTTAGACTGCTAACCCTGGGACTGCTGGTTCATGGGAGAGTGATGTCCCCCTCACCTCTTAGAGGGTCCGAGACCTGAGGTCCAGAATTGATAAGCTCAGAAGTGCTCCTGACATCAGGGTTTATGTGTGGGGAGGAGCAGTAGTGGAGCAGGGTGGAAGGTGATCTCTCAGTACTTACTTATTAGCATAGCACACAAATAAAAACTGCCAAAACAAACGACTGAAGGGTCATGGGAAACGATCCGATGACTCGTAAAGTTGAATGTATATTCACCCTTGTCTGGTGGCTGAGTGGGCGTGAGTCTTAGAGTGCATGAGCGTGCGTGCTGCGTATCTCATCTTGACCAGCCCGCGGTTATTCCGACCTTTTCATTGATCTCATTGTTGAGTCATTGTTGTCTTGAGCTATGACCTGAAACAAAGACCAGGCCTAATGGGAACACAGACTGCCCTGGGATTGGTGCAGGCCTTTGATTCTCCATGATTACGCCCTTTGTAACAACAATCTTGTTGTTTCATCATGTTCCCGCTGTTATGGAGACAAAACAATGCTCTTCTCTTTTTGATCGCGCACTAGCAAGGGATTGATCTAATACCCTCTCAGCGTTAGAGCAGGGAATACTGAGCACCTCCATGCTGCCATAGGGAGACATGTCTAGACATGTGGGTACCTTAACAAGGGAAGGACGATGAGGGAGCGGGCGAGGCGGCGGCCAGGGGTAGGATGAGCGAGTGTGGAGGCAGAGGAGTGCAGCCAGGTGTAGGCTAACTAATCGAGCGTGGAGAAAGGGATGAGAGTCAGGGGCCGGCCATCTTTCACCCTGAGGATCATGGATCATTTCCCACAATCCCTCTGCGAGCGCAGCACCGGCGTTGAGGATTGCGTGACGGGAGAAAAGGCGCAGGCTGCCAACACCTCTCCCAGCTGGAGACTCCATTAAGAGATAGGGATCGAGGACCTGGACTCTTTCCAAATCAAATCCTAGACCCTCAGTCCCCTGTTCTGGACTCTGCCTCTATGTCTGAGGCTGATAAGCACTGCTACAGGGAAAGGCAATTTAGTGAAAAGCTTAGCATTAGCCTCTGGCCAATGTTGGTTACTGGTCATTGGTCATTCTTAGATGGGCTTCAACCACTTCAGCCAATCGTTGGCTTTGTGTTGGTCAGGGGAGGGAGGTCCAAACATGAGCTCGGTCCCAAAAACCTCCTCACGTTGTGTCAGAGCTGTGCCAAGGAGATAACAAGCAAGACAGGGAGGGAAGGAATGGCCAGAGGGAAAGAGAGCAAAGAGGGGGGTGGGGTTGGGGGGTAGGAGGGAGCAAGAGAGAGGGGGGGGGGGGGTGTAGGGAGCTTTGGTGGGATGGTTTTAAGTCAATTAGCTTGGGATAAAGAGGAGGGGGGCAAGGTGGGAGAGAGATGGCAGCAGTTATGACAAGACATCTTCACAGCTCATTTGCAGCAAGACAACATGCAGCCGAGCTCAGCACGCATGGCTGACTCAGCCAGCGAAGATAAGAGAGGAACAGGATCACATTAGCCCTGCCAGTGTTGTTGGAGGAGGTGGGGGGGACGGATCCTCGGTGTTCATAGGGGAACGCGATCCTGATTCCAGCCCCTCGCCTCGTCCTCTGCACCGGCACTCGAGCAGATCTGCGAGAGGGCAGAGGGGTGTGTGGGTAATACGCTAATAGTCCCACCTTGACTCTCTGACGGCCCCCATGGGCAGAAGAGGAAGCGGAGGAAGTGGAGAGTTATTTGTGTTCTGTCTTGCGTTCGTTATCCCTCATATTAAAGTCTTCACCTAGAGCTAAAGGCCTCTCTCGTGGCTACTGGCTCTTTCAGGGACGATCGCCGCTCGGTTCGACACAAACTGTTCATTTTGAACCAACACATGGCAGCGCTTACAATTGAGGGAGAAGCACAAGATAGTTCTGTGTGGGTGAATATTCTGTAGCGCAGGGGTGCACACACTTTTTCAGCATGCGAGCTACTTACAAAATGACCGAGTCAAAGTGATCTACCTACAATAAAATTGCGCAACATATAATTATTCAGAAATATATTTAGAATTATTTATAAGAACCATATATGTTAGTATACCTTGCATAATTGCGTGAACCCATATTGCTTGTTACAACCCCAACACAAAATGAAGAAATCATCTTACAAATCAATAACGTTTATTTACAAATAAACAACACAGGGATCAAGGAGGACTGCCAGTGGCACCAAATGAAATAAATAAATAATAACCCACCCCCCCTTGACAGGTGCTAAGCACCCATAAACACAGTGGGTGGTGCTCACTCTAACCTAGGGTTGTAACAACAGGTAAACGTATGTGACGTTAGATGCCAAGCCTCACTCAAGGCTGACTCGCATTAATATGTGGAGCCAAATAATGCAGTCAAGGATGTTGCACATTTCCTTATGTTGGAGTACTTTTCCTCTGTGAGTAAGCTCCAGAATTGTCCATGAGCTCTGGCCTTCAGCTCAATGTCGGTTTGTAGTGTCAAAATCTCATCCTCCACTCCAGAAGAGTTCAGGTGAAACAGTGTAGCAATTTTTGATGCGAGTGAAACAACATCTTCCTGAAAAGGGTACTAGCACATGAATGTAGCGATTGGCTTGAGTAAAGCAAAGTCTTGACTGCTGTCCTGACAACTGGGATTTTAGTTCCTTAACCTTTCTCCTTCTCAACTTACTTTTCGGAGGCAAGTTAGTGTCGTTTTTATGTACAGTCCGAAAATTCCGCTCCACATTTCCCTTTTTCAGTATAGAGATTGCAGTCTGGAAGAACGCACTTTCAAAATGACATAGTGAAAAAAAAGTCCAACTCCCATAAGCGTATTGTGTTGAGAAATGGAGGGAAAAACAGAGAGCTCCACTTGACCCACTAATACGCACATCCTTCTGCTCCAAGCCCACCTGCACTCACACACTAACAACTGGGCTTGCAAACACTTCTCGCCTACCTCAACACCAGGGGGAAAAAATTCATTTTCTACTACATATATGCACTCCCATTGATTTGTGTTAGAAAAACAAAGCCTGCTCTTCAATCTACCTGACACATACCAAGGAAATAGCTCAGTATTCAACCTTCTCAGTCGCTGTCATAGTCGTTTCTTCGCGGTTAAATCAAATAGAAAGCTTCACCCTATTAATACAGTACAAGAGCTCCATGATTATTGTATTTTTTAATGATTCATTGTAATGTATCCGAACATTTTGTGTTTTGTGTCCTGTTTTGCCTTCAGAGGCGCACGGTAGGATGAAATACATAGCGGAATGTGAACAGTCCATTCTGGGAAGACTTTCTTCCAGATCAGCTAGACAGACAACTCAATGGAGGCCTGTTGGATTTAAGTACACACTTGCATTTCCTCCAAAGCCTGTGGACTGGAGATCTGCTATTACTGCAGTGGTCATTTCTGTTTTTGGTCCGATCCTGAAATAGCCAGGAAAGCAAGGCGCCGCACAAGTCACTCGAAGCTCCCGCTCTCCCCGGCCCCCGCGCTGTCCTCCCTGGACTGAAGGGCAGGAGTCTGTGTTTCTGGGTTAATCAGCAGGAGCCGAGCAGAAGGTCAGGTCGGAGAGATGTCCGGCTAGTTGCCATGCTGCACAGAATCCTCTCTCGGTGTGGGCCTCCCTACTGTGGAACATCAGGGAGATTCAGAACCGCACACGCTCTACGCGGTGGCCAACGGGAACATCTATTGACGCTATCGATGCAGAATTCATTCTTGCCTGAGTTTGAGTCGATATGGTGGACTATCACAAGAGGGCACGTCTCTCTCTCTCTCTCTATGTTCTCTCTCTCTTGTCCACTCAGCAGAGGTCTGATGATGCACAAAGACCACATATAATTAAACTCTGCCTCCAAACCTGCTATTTGCATGTAACGCTGCTGTTTTGTCTTAAATGAATGGCATCCATAGTCCAACTGTGTCTGGGTGGAATACATTGATGTTTCTGAGAAACCATTTGGTAGGAAAGATTATTAGATCGGTGGGAGGTAGTATTGAGCGCAGTAGACTGTTTATAGTGATGTCATCGCCTCACCCGGCATTGTTACCACCAGATGGGATACCAGGGGGGATTTGAAACTTATTCCACCACCTTCTCTAACATCAATCATGTTGAGACCTCACATAGAGGGACAATATACAACAGTCTGTATAATGGGGCAGGAGTCTAGAAATCCCTGTCTCTGTCTCTATTGATCGAAGGCGTCTTTCCACAAAAACTGTGTCTGTCTGAGAGAAGAAATAAAAGCACAATGACGTGTCTCTGATTAGAGAAATACAAACCAAAGGTTTATTTTTATTTTCGTAGCCCCCTTTCGAGTCCCCATAAAAAGAGTGTAGCTAAAAAAAATTAACAAAAGGAAAATAAAAACAAATTCACTGTTTCAATGAAGTCCATGGAAAAGCCCAATGTCAGACATTCATTTCATCTCACTCCTCCCTTTTTATTTCCAGAAGCAGAACGGTCAGCCGAGCTGCGTGTTGCTGCACCACATGTCTGCTCCTGTGAAAGATTAGCATTGGAATGAGCCCTTACAGAGACTAGTGAGGCAACTGCTGTAATGCATTACTAAATTAGCCCTAAACACTACACAAAGCCATTAAGAAGCATGTCAAAAGCTAATGGAAAAACAAATTCATACAGAATGCAACCGATAACTGAACAAAGTAATTGCACCAAATCACTGTTCATATTAGCCTGCACTTAATCTTTTGCCAGTAGGAACCTGGGAAATTATACGCACACTCAATAAACAGGTTTGGATTGGCTCGTACTAAATAAACCCAAGCCTTCTTAATGTAACTCCACTCTGCTACAGCAAACACAGGGTTAAACCTTAGCTGCAGAAATTCACTGCAGTCCAAAAGCATTTGGCTGATAGCTACTGAACAGCACAATTTATCTGTGCCATTCTACCACTATCCCTGGACAAATGTCTCTATCTAATCTCAATTTTGCTTACTTGTGTCTTTTGTTTGCCTTGATCATCAAAAAATCCTTTATTGCATTTTATAACATTTGGCACGGTACAAATTGGTGCTTTGGGACACGGAACCCGTGGAGATTGATCGTAGGGATTGTTTTTTGAAACTGGTGTCAGTATGATTCTTGTTTAAATATATGTATGGATATATATCTATATATAGATAAATATAGATATATATATAACGTCCTAAATAGCATGGTCTTAAAAGAAACAAAACCCTTTTAATCTAGATACATCAACCTTCATTTCTCAGTCACAAAAAGCATGTCAACGTCTTTCGCTTTTAAATAGAAGTCACAAGTTATTAGAAAATAGTTTACATTTATTTTCCTTTTTAATATAATCTGCATCTCTCACCACTGCCTGACCATAGATGTATTTATATATGTATATGTATATGTATATGTATATATATATATATATATATATACATATTAATATACATTTATTTGTATTTTTTATAGTTGTATATCTTTTATAGGCATGTACAAGAAAAAAAAGAAAGAAAAAAAAAACTGTCTCTGTTTTGCACTTCTGTACAAAAGAAAGTTACCATTTTGTTCTTTGTGCATCCTATTGCATGGACTGACGAGCAAAGAGAAGGGCCGCTCCTAGTCTGTGTTAGATCCATCCAGAGTTCCCCTCAGATCTGGGTCTCCTGCACCTTTTCCTTGGTGTGAGTAGTCTTAATCACGTAGGGATCAGCGATGGTGCTGATGTGGCTGTGGTGCTGTCGGATGGAGCGATGCAGGGAGCTGCCCAGGTGGTTCTGGGTCCAGTAGGCTGCTCTGCGCGACGACGAAGACACGTATCCGGCTTTGAAGGTGCCGCTGCTGTGTTCCACGAGTGTCGGCAGTACCAAGCCGGTGTCGTCCGACCCGCTGGAACCCGAGGTCGGAGGCGGGACGGGCGGAACCTCCTCGTCCACCGGAATGATCTCCATGGTCCGCGCGGCCGCCACCGTGCTCCTCTGCTGGTGCCTCTTGCGGAGCTTGTAGAACCCTATCAACATGGCGGCCGCCAGCAGAGTCACCGCCACGAAGCAGCCGATGATGATCTTGGTGGTCTTCATCACCTCGTCCAGGCTGGCGGCAGGCCGCACCGGGCCCTTGGTAGTGGGCACGGACACCAGCCGCGGGGTCTGGGTGTTCTGAAGCAGCACGGTGGGCGTGGAGATGAAGACGGGCTGAAAGACGGAAGGCGAGGCAGGGATGGTGGGCTTGGGTTTGGGGGTCTCCTTCACGGTGGGCTCCAGGACCTCCACCGTCACTGTGGTGAAGTAGGACAGATTGGACGTGTTGAGCTCCGCATTGCTGACGTTCAGGTACGCTGAGGCGTTGGAGTTCCCCGCCATGTTGGTCACCATGCAGGTGTACACCCCCGTGTCGGACGGGAGAACGTTGGAGAAGTTCAGCGTTCCGTCGTTGAGGACCAATATCCGGGGGTGGGCGGAACCGTGGGTCAGCACCGTGCCGTTGGGGAGCAACCATCGGACAGAACTCATGGCGGCCGTACGACACTTGAGCTCCGCCACTCTCTCGGCTGAGATGTTGAGGTCCCGCGGAGCGTCCAGGATGAAGGGGGCAGAGCACTGGAAGGTGGTCTGGTCAACCTCCACCAGGTAGCGCCCCCTCATGTGGGCAGGGGAATGACAGCGTCCACAGCAGGTGGAATTGGTGGGAATGTTCTCTCTGAGCCACAGGGAGAGCCACACCACGTCGCAGTCACAGCGCCAAGGGTTATGGTGAAGGTGCAGCTCCACCAGGTACTGCAGGGGCATGAAGAGATCGTGGGGCAGCGAGGACAGGTTATTATGGGCTAGATTCAGCTCCACCAGGGCTGTGATGTCGTCAAAAGCGTTCCGCTCGATGGTGGTGATGGCGGAGTTCATTATCCACAGCTTCTGTAAGGACTTGAGCCCTCGGAAGGCTCCAGGCTTCACCTCCGGGAAGAGGTTCTCCGATATCTCCAGCTCCTCCAGCCCCACCAGGGGAGAGAGAACAGGCATCTCCCTCAGGTTGCACATCCCCAGGTTGAGATACCTGAGGTTCTGCAGCCCTTCAAAGGCTCCCTCCGAGATGAAGTCCAGCCTTCTGAGCTCGCCCAGGTCCAGGCGCATCAACGAGGGCACTCGGTTGAATGCGTAGGAGGGGATGCTCTCGATGGGGTTGTTCCTCAGCCACAGCTCCCTCAGCTTGGACAAGTATTCGAAGGCCCCGCTGGGAATGACCGTCAGTCTGTTGTCAAACAATTCCAGGGTGTTGAGGCTGGTCAGGCCATTGAAGGCCCCCACCTCGATCTGCCTGATGGCGTTCCTCCCCAGCTGGAGCACCTCCAGGTGGTGAAGGTGCCTGAAGGTGTCTGCTTGGATTGTCTCTATACTGTTCTCCATCAGGTTGAGGTACCTGGTGTTGCTGGGGATGTTGGGAGGCACCCTGACCAAGCCTCGACGGGTACACACCACTTTGACGAGCTGGTTAGAGCACGAGCACACACCTGGGCAGTTCTGGGGGTTGGCAGGGCCCTGAGCGGCCTGGCACATACCGAGAGCTGGCAGCATGAGGGAGATCACGGCGAGCAGGGCTGCGTTCCAGGTAGGCTGCAGAGTAACCCGGCCCAGAGGACTCATGGTGTGGAGGGCTCATTATTCTGCATGGTGGGGGGAGACAGAGGAGGGCAGTGGAGGACAGACCACCCTACCCTGGCTGGAGCATGGCAAGGCTCCCAGCATCCATCGACAGCGCAGGGAGACGCTACACAGAACGAGAGGGAGAGACAGGGGAGGGAGGGGGGATAGAGTGGGGGGGGGGTGGAGATTAATGTGAGGGTAGCAGCAGCAGAGAAAAAGGATTGCAGCGATAAAAAAGCAGGGTTGAAAAGCAGTATAAATCACTTACCTCATTAGTTTGAAAGTGATCTTTTTTCCCTCCTCGGAATATCACAAATAGCAATCATTCGTAGCAGTCATTTATAGCTCATATCCATGGAGAGAGGTAAAAACATAGATCTTTTGTTGTAGCTGTTTTCCCTCTCCTCAAAAGTGAGGTGGCCCTCTGTTAAGAAACGGAACAAAATGGCTCCTGGTTAGTGGGAGGCAGACCAGAGTGAGAAGCCCTCTGACAGGGGTACGGAGACCAGGAATGCTAGACAGGTGCTTGAAGCCTCGCTGCCCCCCCTGACTGCCTTGCTCCCTGGTTGCAGATCCAGGCACGCAGCTCCATCACTGGGGAATCACATCGATCCATAGCGCAGCAAAAGCCCAAGCCAAAACAACAAGAGGAGGTGGAGGAGGAAGAGGAGAGGGGAGAGAAAAAGTGAGTGAACGAAATAATTCAAAATCCCCAGTCCTGTCAGGTCCCGGTGTGTGTGTGCGTCCGCGCGTCAGCCACTCTGTCTGTGGAGAGAGAGCTCCCTCTCGGTGACTTTGCCCAAGGCTAACCACTCGCTGATTAGCACTGCTCTGACGGGAAGAGAGAGAGACAGGAAAAGGCTAAAGGGCTCCCGGCACAGTCATCCCTCTCTCCTCTCTGTTCCTCTCCTCCCTGCGTCTGGCTGGACCGGCCCCTTGCTGGACCAGCTGCAGGCTGCCGTGTGCACAGTTAGCAGTAATCCGTCTCTTCCTCCTGAGGGGGTCTGGGGGTGGGGGGGTGGGGGTGTCGTGGTGGCGGTGGTGGGAGAGATTGTGGCGCTAGTTGAGGGAGGAGCGGGGGGGGGGGGGGCAAGAGGAGGGGAACCGCTGCACTGCCGGGGTTTCGCAATCACAAAAAAAGGCTATCACGGAGAAGAGCAGGCAGAGAGCGAGAGAGAGTGTTCGAGAGAAAAAAGTGTGAGAGAGACGGAGACCAAGAAGCAGCGAAAGAGTGAGAGAGAGAGAGAGAGAGAGAGAGAGAGAGAGAGAGAGACAAAGAGAGGAGCAGAGCTGATTTGTGGTGGAGAGCGCTAGATCTGGCCGTATCCGTACACGCAAACAGAAACCGTTGCTGAGGATTCCTCTGCGTTTGTCCTTCTTTTCCCCCAGGGTAGCTCCTGTGTTATCCCTCTCCTCGCTTATTTATTCATTTATCTCCCAGCCTGAGGTAGTAAGTTGTGGCAGTTAGCCCTGCGTGGCTGTCAGATTCACGGCTGCCTGGTGGGCTACTGCAGTAGCCGGTGTGGAGTGGGTACAGAGGCAGACAGAGAGAGTGAGTGAGAGAGTGAGTGAGTGAGAGAGAGAGAGAGAGAGAGAGAGAGTGAGAGAGTGAGAGAGAGAGTGAGAGAGAGAGAGGGGAAGAGCGAGAGAGGAACACTTAGATTGAGGGAGAGACAGAGATAGAGTGCAAAAGAGAGAGGCACGCGAGCACTATGCCTAACAGGCAGCATACGGTCACAGCAGCAGTATTCCAATCCCTTTCTCCTCTTGTTTATTCTCAGGTCTCTCTCTCGTTCTTTTTTTTGTTCTTCCCCACAGCGTGTTGGTGTTGCAGGCAGCTAAGACGCTCTCTGCCCCCTCCCTTTGTCCTTCAACGTGAACGTGAACGCACTGCTGACGCACTCCTCCTCTCCGCTCACAGCGCACAGCCTCAGAGCAGTGCCTTGGTTTGATGCAGTGTTCCTGTGTATGAACACATCCAGCCCACCCCTTTCTCAGTCTCCCCCCCCCCACCCCTCCCCCTCTCTTCCTTGTTACGCTGCACCCCTCGCGCACGCTCTCCGCTCCGCTCTTTTTCTGGCGGCTCCCCTTCTTCCGCCTGTTCTCTCTCCCTGACTGATCCCCCACCGCCGCCACCCCGGTTTCCCCTCTCTCTTTCTTTCTCTTTCTGTCTCTCTTTCAATTGCTTTCCCGCTCTCTCGCTCGACGTTGTTCTCTCTCGGCTCGAAATTAAACGGCTCTCCTGAGCTTCAGAGAAAGATGAGGGTCCGGGCTCTCTGTCAACTCCAAACACTCCTGGAGCGATCCTCTCTACTTATCATTCCTCCCCCGTCTGAGCACGGCAGCTCAGCAACAACTCAGCCCCGGCACTTGCTGTGCATCTCCTGTGTGTCTAGTTGCAGTTCCCCTTATTTGCAAAGTGCCCATCCCCACAGGTAACAACCTCTCATACACGACCACAGCGCTGAATACCATGACATTGTGCAATAGCTTTCTTTCTTGTTATCTTGTTATATTTTTCCTTGCTGGTGCGCATTAAAAAAAGAAGAAGAAGAAGCAATTTACATGTGTGTGGGTGTGTTTGTGTGCGTTTGTGAAGGGGGTCGGTGACATCATAGAGTCTGTAACGCTGACTCTGCTACTCTCTATCTACTGGGCAGTCTTGTCTTTTCTCTTCAGGGAGGAGAGGAGAGCAGAGACAGAAAAGCCAGGATATAACTATCTCAGAGAGAAGGGAAAGAGAGAGAGACGGAGAGAGAAAGACAGAGAGAGGGACAGAGAGAGAGAAATGGGGGAAGAAAGAGAGTGGGAGGCTAAGAAATGAGCATGTCCTTGGTGGAAATAAAGTGAGAAGAAGAGAGAGATAGATGGGCATGGAGAGAGAAAATGAGGGAGACAGATGAGAGCAGATAATGCTCTCTATTCTCCTTGGAAAAAGAGGGATGAGGAAAGGCTGAGGATGAGGTGTGGATAAGGTGGTGCCTGGCTGATAGCGCTGGATTAAGTCTCATTTGGATGCAGGAGAAAGAGTCTCTCTCTCTCTCCGCCTGTAGTTAATGACCACATTCTCTCCTCTTCTCCCTGGTATATATTTGCTCCCAGGCCCCTGGGGGCCGTGCGGACCTGCTCGCTCCACACCAGAGGTGGGACGTTTTAGCATACAATACATGCATCCAATCAGAAATACTGCCTCTTTAGTACCATTTTAAATCAGTCCTATTTTGGAAATTAATCCAACATGAATGTAAAATGTTGTACTGTAAAGGAGGCAGCGTGAAATCCACTCTCCATGTTCAATTTGCCCTCAGCATTGTAAAAAGTTCTGAATTACAAGCGGAGTGACGCAATCCTTTCATACTGTCTGAGAAGAGGCACGCATCATTTTTTTGGGGTGTGCGGGACGTTTCTGCACACACCGGCTGGCGATGGGGGTCTTGGAGCGATCGGTTCCAGCTGCAACACTTCTAATGGACTGACACCAAGGTCCATAGCAGGATTGCCGTCACCTTGATTTGCATGACCAGGAAACACTGATCCGCAGTAGCGAACGGCACCGATTTCCAACCATTTAACATTCATTTGATAAGGTACTTTGTAGATAAAGGCCAATAGGAGCAGGTCGAAGGACAGGAGCTGGCCACCATTGGATAAGGTTGCGCAGTCATGCAGGCAGGAGGTTGGCAGCGGTCTAATTGATGGCCGTGGCGGCGGCCGCTGTGGTAATGCTATTACAGGGGCCATGAGCTTGGAAAGGTCAGTTAACACTCTGAATATATGGTGTCCCTGTTCTCACTACCGGCCCGCCTTTCTCTTTCTCCCTCAGTTTAAACTGTGTCCACCCCCACCCCACCCCCCCACCCCACCCCCCCCCCCTCCCCTCCACTTCATGCATGACTAGCCTGTTAGCCAGTGTGGGGGTCAGCGGGTTAGCCGCAGCCTGGTACATGGCTTTGTATTGTACTGTGACCCTGTGTGCCTTTTACAATATGTTCAATGAGGCTTACTATTGGAATTTACAGCCAAGAGAGGATCCCTCCAAACTGTGGCACTGTTAATGAAATAGTTTTATTCTGACTTGTGAGCTATTCTATCGAAACACCCAGCATGCCCAGTCCAATGAACATATTTAGCGTATATTAGCGTAATTCCTTGTTGTTTTTTTATTTGTGTTGGGGTGCATTTTGCAGGGCTATCTACAATGTGTGCACGTCTCCCGTCTCTGTACACTGTCCTATTGGTAGAACATCAGCATTAAGGTCCCCCAAACGAGAGGACGCACATTGTTTCATCTTGCTCTTCCAGATGTGCGTCACATCTCTCTCATACAGATACATGCACCTGCCACTCAGGCTCTCTTGTCAAGGTCAACCTCCAACTCCAAACTCTTACGCAGCCTGGAACAACCCCAGCCCGGTGCTGGCCAGCCCACCATCAGAAGACCGTGCACGTTCCCCAGGGGTATTTCTCTTAGCGGGCCACTGCTGAATGGATGCCTTTCTGTTCTGTCAATATTGGGCTTGCGTCAGTGTGTTTCTCTAGCAGGAAGTGCATGAGAGAGAGGTCAGGGGACAGGATGAGCTATGCTCAGTCACAGCTTTTCTGCTCTAACTGGAGGTGGGATGAAGTTGAGATTGAAATAGATAAGGGATTTTTTTGTAACTCTCCTACGCTACAGCAGAGTACAGATGTGGGATGAGGGGGGTTTGTAGGTCATACAGTAGATGGGGGGGGGGGGGGGGGGGGTTGTGTCAATACTAAGCGTGCTCTCCTTCCCAGCTGGACCGTAGGGGGTGACAAGCAATATTAAATGGTGCAGGAAGTGGACATAGTTGATCAGAATGTGTGTGTGTACGGGCAAATGTGTGGTTGAGTGTGTGTGCGTGACCCAGTTAGACTGTGTGTGGCTTGACGGTCACAGTGAAGGGTGACTGTGAGCCAGAAGCACAGCAAAGCTGCTGCCAGCAGACAAAAGTGAAGCTATCAACCCCCAAATCTCCAGTTACTGTTGCTACGGAGAGGCTATCGCTAACATTACGATTATGAGCAGATACAGCCACTATTGCAATGGCTAGCAGTTACTGCTGACACCACTAGTCTAGCTCTTCTGAGGAGCCTGATTGAGGGGGAGCAGCTGGAACAGGTCTGCACCTAGCAACCTCTGCGGTCAGGGGGCCATCATATCTCCTCCTCTTGCATAATGAAGGTCCTGATCCCTGGACACAGGCCAAACCAGGTACTCTCGCATACACGGAATCCGCTAGCTATGCTACTACTGAAATTTGTTTATTAGCAACTGTGGCTAGCACTGCTTACTGGGCTTCATGTGTTATCAAGTGATGCAAACACTCTTACTGCTCTGTCGTAGTAACATCTGTGCATCTTGTTTCTTGGCTCTTGTTCTGTGTTTCATCAGCCCTACTTTTTCTTCAGTTTACCAGCTTTGGAGTGACCATTGCTGTTAGCGGCTACTGTTAGCTTGAGCCTTGCTTCTATTGGTCCCTTTGGGCCCTGGGTCTCTCTTTGCAAAGTGTGGCAGGTCAGCAAAGTGCTGGAGTAGCAGTTGGCCCAAGAGGAGAGGAAGAGAGAGAAGAAGCTAGGTGAGTGGTGGTGGAGGCAGATCAATGTGGCCTGTATTCATTAACCCTCACTCATGGCCCCCTTCCCTCCACAATCACAACCCCCCGCCATTTTAGGACTGCAGGAGGTGATTTATTAGCTGTCCTGGCTCAGTCAGCACCATCGATCCACAGGGCCTATCAGGGAGTCGATTCCGACTCCCCTAAAGAATCGACTGATTCATTTGTAGCTGACCGACCTGAAACTGATTCATCTGGGAGAGTCTGCTGAGATTTTCACTCAGAGCAAATTGATTCTGAACCAAAGTGGAGCTAGCCGGTTCTTGACTCACAGCAATGTATCAAGTGAAGTGCCTGCATCACAGAAGAACGAACCAGCACTGAATCACATGGTCATACTCTAATGAATGCTAAGGGGCACGCATGATAATTTCAACCATCTGTGGGTTTGAATAAATCTGACCGTGGCAGATTGTATGTGACCCTATTTCAGATCTAACCATCAGCTTGCCAGGACAATGTCAGCTAATCAGAATCATCTTTAAATCAGTTTAGCACAGTGTGTGGAAGTACTGGCAAAAGCAGATGTACCACATTTATTTTATTCATTTTGTTTATATTGAATGTACATCTATTGTATATATAAATTCACCAAGCAGATAATGTTCATTTTATAAAAAAAAAAAAAATGTGTGGTCGATAGGTAGGGTGCACGGTGGCAGTGCGGTTAGTGCTTTTGCCTCCCAACAAGGAGATCATGAGTTCAAATCTTGGGCACGACCATGATCTCTCTGAGTGGAGTTTGCATGTCCTCCCCGTGTTACCGTGGGTTCTCTCCGGGCACTCCGGCTTTCTCCCACCATCCAAAGACTTGCATGTGGTAGGTTAATTGGACACTCTGGAAAATTACCCCTAGTGAATGACTGTAAGAGTGAATGTTTGTCTCTATGTTGTCTGTGTGATAGCCCTGCGACTAGCTGGCCCAGGTCCAGTGTGTACCCCGCCTAAGGCCTTAAAGTAACTGGGATAGGCTCCAGTCACCCGTGACCCCTAACGGGAATAAGCAGCACCGCTACTCAGTGGTAGATAACGAATTAATGTTTGGTCGGTAGGTTCATTTTGACCAAAAATGTATCATCGTGTTCCGTATCTGTATGGCAGAAAATCATTTAGACACAATTCAGTACAAAAAATATATCATTTTGTCACCATGTAAAACAACCCTTTACCTAACGACTGTGTTAAATCCCAACACGTAATTTGATGGCAACATCTTCAAGCCCAAGGACCTGTGGCTGGTGTTGCACTGACTCCTGGGAAGACCTGGTTGTGGGGGTGATAGGAGGGAGGAGTGAGCCAGGAGGGTGAGGTGTGGGGGGGGGGGGGGGGGGGGGGGGGGGGGAGGGGTGAGCCGGGGGATAAATCTATAAAGCCACAGTCACATCCTGTCTCTCTAACAGCCCTCAATATAAACACAGCTACTCAATTCTTTTTATCGACAACACTCAGCACAGACTGGCTAGTAGTGGGGCCAAAGGTGAATACCCCACCGAGGTCAGATTACAAACCCATTCTGTTTACTGAGTTGTGAAGAAAAAAAAGGCTACAAAAAAAGGCTCACTGAAACTGTCATTATGTGGCTGTCAAAGAACAAGTCATCTGCTTTGATAAAGAGTGACATGCATTCTAATTGTGGCATTCCAGCGGAGGAAGTCCTGGTCAGTTTTCTATTGTTAAGCTTCCTTTAATAGCCCCATTTGTTAGACCGCATATAGTAGATCACATTAGCATCTCTTCAATTAAAAAAAGCCTTAGGCTATATTTAGGACACAAGAGCTGATCTGATCCCAGTGATTATGACAGTAAACACCATTCATCAGAGCCTTGTGTTCCTAGACTAAATAAATTAATTACAGCATCCGGAATTAGCCATCAACAGGTTGCTGCGTTTATCTATTTTTGTCACTCACGTTCGGTCACTCAAACCCGCTTAATTATATTTGTGTTTGCTATTAGTGCTGTGATTGATTTGGTGTGTCTAAAGTGAAACGTGCCCACTTCCTGTGTGTGTGATGGAGGAGGGGTGGTTCTCAAGATAACTAATTGTTTATTGACTAATAACCTTCATCACACACACCCTAACACATTATTGGTGTGTGTGTATGTGTGTGTGTCCGATGACAAAATTCCAGTGCATGGTACTTGGCGTTTGTCAGGATGACATTGGTAACTGTACACTTTAGCAATTAGTCCCTAAACTGGAAAACAGAAGGCCAGAGGAAGTGGTGGAATGACTGTGGTCAGTACAGGAATAGACGGTGGCCCCAACCCTCCCTCTGAAAGAGGAGGACAGGGTTGACTTTAGCCTCTCATACAGTCCAAAAGCACACTTGACCGTCGCACTCACACCCTCACAAATGATTGAAAGCACCCAGACACAGGCCCGCACACACACAAACACACACAGCCAAACGCACACGCAACCAAACACGCGTCCAAGTGCACACACCCTCCACTGTGTGGGTGATGTATGAAGCCAGTGTATTAGTAGGGCAACCCCCACTTTCTAAATGCAAATGACCTGCCCCCATGCAGCGCTGTGATTGGCTTACTGTTATTAATATTCTGGCAGCGTGAGACTTCATTAGTCCGGTGTTGCCGTGCCAACAGGGAGCACTAAAAAGAGACTTTGTCAATGTTTGATGTCTCGTAAAGTAATGCTGTGTCCGTGTGCGTGCGCGCATGCGTGAGCGCGTTGGCGTCTGATATGAACGAGTGCGTGTGCCTATATAAAGGTGTGCCTAATTGTTTGATGTTCCGTGAGGGAAGTGTAGATTGGGGCCGCGGGAGGCCAGCATCCCTCTGGGCGAGGCGGAAGCAGCTCCCTACTGGCCGCGGTGTTACAAAGGGAACTTACTGAGCTTCTGAAGGAGATGCTTGGCACTGCCTGAAAACACTGAGAGACCGTCGAAAGACTTCCTGGGGACGTCCCATCGGTTTCTGCTCGCTTCAGCATTCATCTGACGGAATCAAGAAAAATACCCACCCTGCTCAACCCAGACAGGGCAGAATCCAATACCCCGGAGCCCCTTCCTCCCAGTCAGAACTGAGGCTGTATGCAGACCGATATGCATTGTGATGTTCGGAACAAACTGTCACATGTGCTTTGAGCCAGGTTCCACTAATCTGTCTGCACTCCAGTCACTGTATTACCCCCCCCCCCCACCTCATCCAGGACGCCATATTCAGTGTGTTCAACCCAAATCACAACGTAAACGTGCAGCCGCAAGATGAGATGTTTCACCCAGGTGCGTGTGTGTGAATGGTGTGTGTGATGTGTGTGTGTGTGTAGCTTTGTGACCCTCAGTAATATATTTCCTGTTGAAGAGAGGCTGGGAATTCCCTATGGTGCCTTCTCCATCCGTAGGAGGAAAAGTGTTGGGCAGCATTTTCTAAATTGAAGTCAATATCAATCGGCCATTTATCTACAAGCACCCGGGCAGCTAAAGGCTGCTCTCTCGCTCTCTCCCTCGCTCTCTCTCTTACGCTCCCTCGCTCTCTCTCTTACGTTCCCTCGCTCTCTCTCTCTCCCTTGCACTTTCTCTCCCTCTCTCTCTCTCTTTCTCTCTCTCTCCCTCTCCCTATCTCTCTCTCTCTCCCCCACCCTCCCTCACACACACGCACACATGCACGCACACACACAGGGTATTTCTTGTCGTATACTGGGAAAGGAATTGTAAAAAAGCCAACAATCCCAGCTTAACCACAGAAATTAAGAGTCATTTTGTTGAACCTCATTCATGCAAGCTGGGCCTGTTTATAATGCTGTTCTTATGTTTGTGTTTGGAATGGATTAAAGGATTAGACAGTGAATTGAGCAGAACCAGAAGACTGCTCACTAACACACACACACACACTCAAAGACCTGCAAGTGCTATGCGAGACGTAGAAACACACACCCCAATCACCCTGAGGGGCAGGTGACTCAGTGAGTTCTACTGAGACGAGTTCCTGCATGCCCATAGGAGACAGTGATGCCAAAGTGCCCAAGGTTATGACGAACTGTGACCTCAAACGCATTGAAAGATGGACCTTCAAACACACAAAATGTAAACGTAAACACACTTCCTGGAAAGCACGTACACACTTTGCGCACACAGAGCAAACACTGTCACAACACACTTCAGGTCCACTGCGCCTACCACGCCTAGCAAAGGCAAGCTGCCATTCAGGGCTTTGTGGTTAGTACAATAGCCAGTCGTCAAGTTGACGTCAAACATAAATCTATACCTGCAGGCCTCACCCTCCCCTTCCTCCCCCACCCTCCCCCTTCCCTCTCTCTCTCTAGCTCTCCCCTCCTGCCTGTTTTTCTTCCCTCTCTCTCTCAGTAGGTGGTGCTGGAATGTGTGGGTTGCCATGTGCTTCTGTGCCCAGTCCAAGACTGGCATTGTGCCTCCTCCTTGTCCTGCTAGTAAGCTGTGCAGGAAGCACATACCCACACCGGTACTGAGATGAAGGCGTGGAAAGCATGTATGAATGTGTGTAACGTGCCTGCTCAGGTACACGACCCACCCAGTACGCTTTCACGCTTGAGAAAGCCTGTATCTTAACACGTCTAATGTCATGACTGTGTCACTTTAGCATGTCTTTGAATTCCTTGGTGCACTGCTGACTTTAAAGTACACGTGTATTTTAAAGTGTATATTTTCCACGTTGCTGAATCTCAGCGTTACGTAACACATTCATTCCTTCAGTCGTCTGTGCGTGCGAAGCGCCGTATTGCGGTAGTTTGCCGAATCCCCTGTCTCCTGCTCCTTGTGTTAAAGGCTGCTGGCGCCAGGCTCTGACTCGGTTGCCCTCCTACCAAAGCTGCCACCCAAAAAACTGCAATCTGGGCCTCTTGATGTGCGCCTGCATAATTTACAACGCACACCTCATCGTGGCTTACCGCTGTGTGTGTGTGTGTGTGTGTGCTTGCGTCTGTGTCTGTGTGTGTGCGTGCTCTCCCAGAAGGGCGAGACCATCTTCATTATTCTCCCTCCAATTTTCCCTGTCTCCTCTCGCTAACGATCTCTCTTTCTCGGACGCGCAAACTGACGTGAAGCATCCAGGATCTTATTACGGCCGCTGCATCGGACAAACGACCTGCGCCGCCCCAATGTTACCGGCGAGTTTTTGCAACAATTTTGGTTGCGTAACGTACCCTGTATACAATAGGACCCCATGAATAGAATTATGCATGTTAGGTATTGATCAGAGCTGGGATCCTAGCCCTGGACCTTCAAAAGGAGATTACGCGCTTGGGAGGCGATGTAATTTGATATCCATTGATTGAGTCAAGAGGCAATCTGAAAATGAGGGATTGTAGTTATTGCTATTGATTTCAATAACTAGGCTGTTACAGTCCATTCAATGCAGGTTCAGTCAATAGAAAAAAAGGGAACAATTTCCTTTCATGAGTTAGAAAGCCTGACTTAATGCTCCAGAGATGAAGGCCTGGTCTTCTACACAGAGGCCGAGGAGAGGAGTTCATCGTACGTTAGCGTACAGTAAAGTCCATTTGTGGCCTAGTGAGAGTCTTAAGGCCTAGCTAAGGTGTATCATTTTGCCATTAAGAGAAGATACTGTATTTTCATAGACTTTGATAATGAGTGGTGAGCTCAATCTTCTCTTGGTCTTCTCCCAACCAATCACTAACAAGTTTGTCCATGTAGAGCCAGACCCTTAGTTTCTATTGATTCCTATCTAATTAGTTATTGGTGTGTGTTTCTCCTGGGATGGGATATCCACTAGCTATTGAAGGCTTGAAACCAGCAATGGTGTCCACTTGTCCAGGACTACAGTTGATGAGGATGTAGAACGAGGTCACCAGCGGCCATTTTGCCACTAACGCTGCTTTTAGGCTAACAACGCGAGCAGAGACAGGGTTATTGGTAATGCTGGAAGTCTACTGTGAATGCTAGCACTGTAGCTGCTGTTCATTGGGATTCTCAGCATCTGGGAGTAACAGGGATACTTATATAAATTATCATCATGTCTTGTTTACCATGTTCTACAACCTAAATATGTCAGGGAGTTGTCCATGGAAGTCCTGTTAACGTGAACAAAATTGTGTTTGGATTGAAGAGAGCAGAAATCTATGCTAATAAGAGCTAGCATAGTTATTCCAGCTCTAAGTGTGAGTGAACTCAGGGATAATTTGATGGGAGACTATTCTCTCCCCATCATATTTAAAACTTCATTACACTAACATACACATTCAATACCCGGAAGGTTCTTTGCAATGTGAGACCTACATGCACGCATGCACGCACGCACGCAGGCACACACACACACCCACACATACACGCACAAAACCGTTCACTGTTGAAGGGTACAAGTGTACAGTATGAAAAGGTTGCTTTTGCAGCCACGTTACCAGCAGTATAAACTCATATCTCATTGTAATGGCCCTCACACGTGTGTCAACAAAGATGTACATACATGACTGAGAAACTACAATTCCCACCCTGCCGTTTTGTTCCCTAAGGGTCCCAGGAAGACGAGCTCAAGGATACAGCTCCAATTCATCCTCTGACGCAGACAGCCACCCTAACACAGCAGCTGCTTCTAATTTGAAACCCCCACCCACCGCCCCCACACACACACACACACACCAGGAGCACAGTCACACACACCTGTCATTGAGGTCTGTTATCACCTGCTGGGTTTTTGTGTGGCTTTTAGACTGAGCCATCGAAGGCTCTGGAGCGCGCTGTTAGAATGGGCGCTCTCTCCGCCTCTCAGGGCCGACTTCCAGCAGGGTTAGCACAAACACACACGTATGCAGCGCACACAAACACACTCCAACACATTGTACATAAAGAGCAGGTTAACTGCATGTGGGCACGGAACCAGAGGTGTCCAGAGTGAGAAATGCCTGTCGCTTCTTATCTCCATCACCATGATGTCTCTGGATCTTTCTTTCTTTCTCTCGCTCTCTCTTATGCCAGTAAGGTAGCATGGTTTGGCGTCTAGGAGCGTGCGGTGCATCCGGAAAGATCTACCTTGCTTCAATTTTTTTCCCATTATCATTTTTGGTGTATTGTGTGTGGCGTTTGGAGGGGGGGGGGGGGGGGGGGTGGGGGGGTGGCGAGGGCGGGGGGCACGGAGGAATTCAAATCCATTTTGCAATGAGGCTGCAACATGAAAACAGTGTGTTCTGTTGAAAACGTGAGGCACTGTGAATGCTTACCGGATACTGCATGGTGAAATTAATCTATAACCGATAAGAATCCTGATATAAAAATGTGTTCGGTTCATTCTGTCGGCTATTTGCAGGTGTGGTTGGAACTCATTACATTGTAGCGAGATGTGTTTTTGATTGTGTAGTATACGTACAGGAGAGCAACATTCACATGGATATACAACACATACATACACAGACTTGCTCTCTCTCTCACGCACGCATGCACACACACATACACGCGCCACTGTGGAAGGAGTGTTTTGCTTGACTATGTCCATGCTTTTTTTTACTGAATCTATACTGCATCTATATTTATTTCTGCTGGTGGGTCTGTGCGCAGGGCTGAGGTGTAGGAGGCTTGCTTTAGCCACAGCACTCTAGGCAAGCTACGTTCAGTTGCCGAGAGAATGATTAGAAATGCTTTTTATTGACATTGTAAATGTGTTTTACGGAGGCAATATGCTGTCAGGGGAATAAAAGACTTAGACATGCCATCAGAAGCGCGTGGGGCCGGCCTCCCACCATGATAGGGCTCTGTGTGTTTGTGTGTGTGCGCGTTTACGAGTGTGCGTGAGGTCTACTGTGTTCATTTTGCCTGAAATCCTCTAATTGCCCCCCTGGTGGATTGCATGGAGAATGAAAGACTAGCTACAGTACTGAGAACGGAGAAAAGCCTAATTTATCCCACTTGATCTTCAGATACCCTCTCTCTCTTCCTCCCCCCCTCTCTCTCTTATTCATTTCTGTTCTCTTCTTTCTTCCCTCTCTTACTTACCCTTTTTTTTACCCGCATTTAAGAGTGTTTAGGAGCAGGGTGACTAGTGCCCGGCCTGTTACCTAACATCCCGGATAATGAGCCTGTTACCCATTTTGAGTTTCTCCTAGTCAGAGACACGTGGATGAGAGTGGATCTGGGAGGAATCTGCCAGGTAAAGAGAGGGGGGGAGGGGGGGGGGGGGTGTCAAGGCATGCCTTGGTGCAAAGCGCAAGTGCGTGCATGTGCCGGACGAAGTGCTGCCGCACGAACCTAATTGGCCTGTCAGACAGTCCTCTCATCGAATACAAATTGCACACCCAACATCACCATGGTGATGGCTTACTCCTCGGGAGTAATGAACATGTTTATACAATTCCGTGTAATCGCTTCCAGAGTACCAGTTCCCACACAGATGGACGCAGGCTGACGCACACGCACACAAACACACAAGCACAATCCTACTGTTCTGATCTCTCTCTCTCCTGCTCTCTCGCTCTCTCTTTCTGTCTCTCTCTCAGTATCCTAGGTTTATTCTGGGTTTATGCTGCACTGAGACATTTCCAGCCAGGTTGCCAAACTGTGCATATGCCAAAAGAAGCATTAGGTGAACCCAGCTCCAACCCAGCCATTCCAAATGGATATTAATAAACCTCACTCCGTTTACTGTCTTCTCTCTCTCTTTCTCTCTCTCTCTCTTTCTCTCTCTCTCTGTGTCTCCCTCTTTCCCTTCCTCCCTCTCCCTCTCTTTCCCTTGTCACATACTGTCAATAACTCATGAACACTCACATGCAGTGCACGGAATGCACGTAAAGCACGAACACACGTACACGCACACACACACAAACAGACACACACACACAGACACGCAGGACACAGGTTTGTTGCAGTGTCAGGCTTTCCAAGGAGTCTGATAGTGATGTAGGAGACTCTGTGGGTTTGGCAAAGCCCTCATTAGGGCCCAGTTTACTGGAGGTGAGACTACCCCCTCTATCAGCTTAGTGGAAACTGCTTACCTCGGCAGCGCCCACACACGCAAACACACACGTGCGGGTTCGCAGGGAGCACACGTGCAAACCCACACACCCTAGACAGAGTCCTTCAGAAAGGGTCGGCGCGATGCCCTCTGCTACGGTAACGCTCCGCTGCAGCGTGACATTTGGGTGAACTTTGTGCGGAGGAAGTGGACTCCCCTAATGAATGTCATTGAGGCTGAGATGGCATTTGACAGCAGCTTCCGTCCCAGTGAATGGGCCGCATTATGCAGGGGATGGCAGCCTCCGTCTTGATGCCACGAGCGTCACGCTGGGTAAAGACCGAGGAAGCCTCCACCAGCTACACATCAAGATGGTCGAAGACATCCGGCCCCACCGCTTTCAACCGCTGCATCAAAGGTCTCCGATAAGGAGATTCACTCCGCACTTTCCTCTTTTGTCTTCACGTGTGCGGTTGCCTCCGTCCGTACCGGCAGACAGATGGCACAGCCGACAGGGGAGACGTTCTTCATCTCATTGGTGAGTTGATGAGACGTGCGGAGGCAGTTTACAGCACCTCCAGGGAAATGATGTGCTTAGCTTCCCAACACGGGTCTACTGTTCTCAGATGAGACTGTCAAACACTGGAGCAATTAACACAATCAACACTCGGGTCTACACACTCAGGTCCCACACTCTCCAGTCCAGCTGCTAGGCTCTGGCACGCAGATGTCCATACGCCATCTTCACAAAGAAAACACTATTTTGCTCTTTTTTTTTTTTTTTTTTTTTACCTGACTGTATGCCTTTCACAATACAGAACACACTGTGTCAGAATCATTCCATCCAATTCTCTTTATTGATCCTGAGGGAAATCTTTGAATAGTGTGGAGGGGGCGGGGGGGGGGGGGCGGGGGGGGTGTAAGGGACTTGGTAAATCACCTTCGAGCCCAACCAACAACAGGGTCTGTACGCGACAAAGAGAAACGCAGCTCCTGTGTCTGAGCTCGCCGTGGCTCTCTCCGGTGGATCTGTGCTCAAAAAAGGAGGTTTGACGCTGAACATGGATGATGTTTCTCAATCAGAACATGGATCGGACTTAAAATCCCTTTCGAAGATGTTTTTTAACTGCTGGGCACGGACTGCACCTTTCAAATGCAGCTGATGATGTGCTGATGATGTCACTCGGGGTTCCAAATACTCTAATGGACAGGTGTCCAATCATCATATAGTTTCTCTACTGCAGCCTGGATCTGCTCATCTTGGCAACGTGACATATCACACACACACACACCACACGCATGTATCGAGACTGCTGAAATATGCATGCATGGGCTGATGGAATATTTAACAGGAGACGGAGAGAAATTCTAGAGATGTGGGTTTCAGCCAGGCCTTTCGTCCTCAGCTCTGATTCCTGCTGATGGCTCAGGATTAGAAGAGGCAGGTAGCAGAGACCATGCGTTCCCTAGGCGACGTATATCAGGGCAGGAGGACAGCCTGGAGATGCTCCCATGAGCCAGCGCCCATCTGTCTTACCTCCAGTACAGCCCGTATCGTTACCAGGCAGGCCACGCTCTCCGGGCACGTCTGATCGGGTGGCGAGCGGGGCGGGGCGGCCCTCCGCGTCAGCAGTGACGTGAAGCGCGAGTCCGCCGACTGGACGCGATGGCGCTCCGACAGCGTGGAGACACACAGGGACACGCGCTCGCTCGCACGCCTGCACACGGACACTTGAAGGGCCGTTCGTTTGGCTAACAGACCTCATTACACGGGTGGGTGGGCCATCGACCCTACGGGGAAAGGAATTAAAAGAAGTCTCTCTCTTCTGGTTCCTTCCCTTGTTTTATCTCTGCTTCCTCGCTCTTCCCTCGCTCTCCCTCTGAGTGGCACATGTCGTCCTGTGGTTATTTATCTGTTCTCTGGAGCATGTGAACCAATCTGAAGTCATCCTTAAACACGCCACTGATTTCAGCAACAAAAAACCTTGAAATAAGGTAACATTTACACAATCTTCATAAGTCACCATTATGAATGGTCATTGACAATGTATTCATAGATTGTGAATGGTAAAAAAATTCGTAAAATGGTTGAAAATGAATTAACAAAATACCAAAAAAATAAATCATTTGGTATTGTGTGACAAATAGAGGGTCAAATTAGTAACCAAGCATTGCATAATGCATTAATAAATGTTTGCTAAATGAGATTCTGTATTTATGCTGCATCAATTTGTAATAGTAACACAACAGTACACAGCAAAACTCCCTAAAGGACCTCTGGTTGTGCTGAAATTGACCTCTATAAAGTCAGTCTTCACACGAATGTATGTACGTTTTGCAGTTGAGAATAGCTACCGTACAGATGCCAATCTTTCTGTGCTGTCTAGGAATGAGGCCTGTTATGCAACCTGTGGCTGAAGTTAGAGACACTTGCTGTATATCTCCACGACAACTGTAATTACCATGACGACCACCAACAGCGTCCCTGCCACTGCTGGGCACTGGTTGCCATGGTCACACAATAACAGTCAAGTGTCTGACTTGCTTCATGCGCAAATAATAAACTTCCTTGAGATCCATCGATTCTGTGAGTCACTCACACACAGTCACATCAGGTTCTTCAAGTCTTCCGTCAGACTTTCATGAAACTAAGAGGTACAAGAAGTGGGGACCAAAGTATTGTCAGACTGATGAGAGGCGTGTGCGTGCGCGTGCGTGTGTGTAGCCACCTGCCAAATGAGTCAATAACCCATCCAATTGGTTTCGCGACCTCCTTCCTCTAACCCACCCGCTGCACAAAGGAGCGCATGTTTTCACTTCAACCAAGCACTCCTCCAGCTGATTTCACCAAGCGGAGAAGCTCGTTAGTGAAATCAGCTGGTGCAGTGGCTTGGTTGACACTAAAACCTGCACCCTCGACGGCCCTCGACGGCTCGAGTTTGACACCGCTGGTCTAGCCGGTCGTCCGTGTTTACCCTCCCGCCATTCTTCCTGACTTCCTTTTCTAGTCGAATATCTCCAGAAGTCTGAGGTCACTTATTCCCCCCCCCACCCCCCACCCCCTCTATATCCTTTCATCTCTTCGCCCTCTCCTTCTCCGTCGCTTCATCCATCTGTAATAGCCCCCTGCCCCTCCTGCCCCACTAAAGATGTCAGACTGCAGTGTCTCGCTGATCAGATGAGACAGCGTGTCAATTCCAATACAGGCCTTGGGCAGTGGGAGGAGATACTATGTGCAGGTGTGTGTGTGTGTGTGTGTGTGTGACTGTGACTGTGTGTGTGTGTGAGAAAGAACAGCAAGGGGAAAGATAAAGCCTCTACCTCTTCATTCAACGCACGTAAAAGAGACAGCAAAGGGATATAACGAAAGGATGAAAAAAGAGAAAGGAATGAGGTAAAGAGGGAAAATAATAGCGTTGTACAGCGTGGAAGGCTGAGGAAGGTGGACAGGAGATGGAATATATATGGTCTGAGAAGCTTGGGGTGAAAATCTCTATGTTGAGGCCCATGGACCTGTAGGAAGGAGAGACTCCCATGGCTGGACAGACCCCAGACAGCGACACAGATACGAGAACAAACACTTCATCCATCCAGGAAAACTAATGATGTATTTTATGTTATTTAGCGACATAACGCTCATTATGTCAATGTACATTGTGCGCCGCACATTACGTTTTACGATTGTAATTGCGACTGTACCGCAAAGGTTTGAGTGCCAGAAATAAAATGTTGTATTATTGTTGTTATGACTCTGTCCCCGTGGAACGACACCCTCCACCTCGCTCTCTCCCCCCTCGTCTCCCTTCCCCGGTACCCCTCTCTCCCCCTTTCCCTGCCCTGCGCCTCCTCCGCCTTCTCTCATTGCATTTTCTGCCCTCCTTTCGTCCTTCCCCTCTTACTGTCCCCATCTGTCCTCTCTCCCTCTCCTCGTCTCATGTCCTCCCCCCCCCCCGCTCCCCCATGTGTCCCCCTGCTGCTTGTGCATGGAAGCTCAGTCGTTTGTTATGTAAAGTCTCCCAGTTCATGGTGCTGATGCTGCAGTACATCATGTTGCTCCGTTTTCTCAGTCAGCTTTTAACTCACTGTTGAGATTTCCAGTCAGGATGTCACTCTGCTTAGCATACAGTCCATCAGTTCTGGTGCGGGCAAGCACACTCACACTCACACCCACACACACACTCACACAGACACACACACACAGACACACACACACACACTCACACAGACACACACACACACATTCACACGCGCGCCTTGCCTTGGGGACTTGCCGTGTTGACGCAGACAAAGTCTGATGTTGCAGTCTGAGTTGGAGGACACACACACTCACACACACACACACACCAACCAGATGGAAGAGATAGGGAGTGTATGAGTGGTAGAATGATGCCTGACAGACCCAGCTGTGTTGCGTTGACTTCACGCAGGGCAAAGAAGCACCACACCAGCACAGGGCAGTGAAACCTTCCGGAAGGCCCCCGGGTCATGAAGCCGCCACGGGACTCAGCGGAAAGCGAGCCCCCTCCGTCACGGTGACCGTGTCTCCGTGGGGTGAAAGGCCTGTAGAGTCCCAGCGAGCGACTCCTCGGACCCAAGGGAACTAAGAACATATGCCAGCGTCTGTCTTGACTCATGCTGACAGACAGTGAAAGATGCCTGACAAGACAGGACATCGCATGCCACGGGATGCACACACACACACACACTCGTGTACACACACTCTCAGACACACCCACACACAGACGAACACACAACAGCCCCATGCTATCATCCTGTGTACTTTACTATTTCACAAAGAGCAGCAAAACAGCTACTTTGGTATGTGTGTGTGTGTATGTGTGTGGTTGAATGTGCAAGTGCACTGATGAGAGGAAATTGGAAGCCCATAAGCCTGCTGATCTGCAAACAGGCCTCACATTGATCGTTCACCTGGTGATCCGATCCGTCGACCCAAAATGGAAATGCGCTTTGATGATGCACAAACGGAGGGCACATGCAGAAACACACCCAGGCACGCGCCCAGGCACGCGCACACACACACACGCTCGCTCACTTAAATAAGGGGCGAGGCCAGAGACTGGAGCAGGGGCGTTAGGAGCAGAAAACTGGAGCTCCCACAGGTTATGGTGGGAGGAGGAGAGGGGGAGTCGCAGAGACTGTGTGCGCTTGCACGGTCAGACAACCAACATTCAGACAACCGGTGAGAATGAACGTAAACAGCCATCAGAGCCAGAGGGGCTCGTTCAATCAAGTCTGGAACGGTAAATAACAGGAATAATAATAACAGGAAGGAACCATCAGCCAGGGAGGAGAGAGAGAGAGAGAGATATAGGGAGAGAGAGAGAGAACAAGAGAGAGCGGGCGTGAGAGAGCGAGGGAGAGAGAGAGAGACGGAGGGGGGGAGTGCAAGAGAAACAAGCGGGGGAGAGGGAGAGTGGAGGAGAAAGGTGCAGAGGATTTACAACATGAGCCGGCAGCAGGTCTAAAAATACCCTCCGGGTGATATACGCCTGCGTGCGTGTGTGTGTGCGAGTGTGAGGGTGTGTGTGTGTGCGTGCGTGAACTCGTGGCTTGGTGGAGTGGATTGATGAGGTATTATTCACAGTGGGCAGAATCTCAACTCTGAATCAAGTAGATAAACATCTCAAGGCCTGCATGCCTTCATGAAAGAGAGGGAAGAGAGGGGGAACGAAGGAAAGAGAGAGAGAGCGAGCGACAAGGAGAGGTGAGGGGAGATTACACAGAGCTATGGCAGTGTGTGTGACTGTGTGACTCCATCTCTTCCTCCCTGAAGCCTTTTATGCTACTGTCAGCACAAACGCTCTAATGGCCACTTGGAAGTGTGTGTGTCTGTAACTCTTCGCTTCTCTAATGCTTCATTACTGTGTGTGAAAGTTAGCCAGGGGAAGTAAGTGTGTGTGTAATTGTATGTGTGTCCTGAGAAGAAAGAAGAAAAAGGCAAGCATTCCCTGGGACATGTTGATGTTCTGAAGTTTCATGTGTGGGTTGAGAGCTTGTGTGAGTTTGTGTGTGAGAGAGAAAGAAAGTGTGTGTGTGGGTGAGTGTGGGCTGAGACTGAGTGTACCTGGGTTGGTGTATTTGTCTCTGTGTGCATCTATGTGTGTCCAGTGTGCGCGTGGGTTTGGCCAGTGGGAGATTGAGAGTGTGTGTGTTTGTGTGTGGGCTGTCGGGGTGGTATCCCAGCATGCCACTGTTATAGCAGGGTGAATGAGCTGCACAACACACTTAGTCTCTATCTCCAACGACAGGCTGTGTGTGTGTGTGTGTGTGTGTAGGTGGGTGTGTGTGTGCGTGTGTGTGGGTGTGTGTGTGTGTGTGTGGGTGGGTGGGTGTGTGTGTGTGTGATAGTCATGATGTGCTCCACCCCCAGGTTACGATAGCAGGTAAAACACTAACATCCCTCTCCATGAGAGCTGGAGCAAGGGGAAGAGAGAGGAGGATGGATGGAAAAGGTGGAATCAAAGATGTCAGCCTGTGGCGGGGGGCCTTGGAAGGGTAAATGAGAGCACGTGAAGGAAGGTAGACAGAGGTAGACAAGGATGATGCCACATAGCTCAGATCCTCCTGGGTGACAGGCCAGGGACATGTTTGGCGCGTGCAGGAGCCTCACTCTTAGTATAGACAGATGCTCGGATGTCAGGCCTGCTCCGCGCGAGTTAAAGTGCAGTGCTTGGTGTTGTGCTTGGGCCCCTTGAAAGGGGGGGAGGGAGAGAGAGAAAGGACAGAGAAAGCGAAGGAAATCCAACTGGGAGAGATGGATGAAGCCAGAGAAAAAGAGTGAGAGAGAAATAGAGAGAGAGAGAGAGAGAGAGAGAAAGAAAATTACTTGGTTCCCTGCAGATGTCAAAGTGTTTGTCGACATGTTTCCAACATGTTACTGTGGAGAAGCAAATGTCAGCTAAATGCCAGGTGTACAGTCGCTGTTTGCATGGTTGCTGTTCCGGGGCTGACAGACTAGCCTCCTCCAACACCAACCTACAGCAACGCACACATAACCCAAGGATAGGGAGCCATTACACCGGCCTGTCATCACACATCCTAGCCCAGGAGCAGAGACACACTCCTGTCACAGGAAGTAGCACTCCAAGCCACAACCAAGATGGCTACCGGCAAAGATTAGCACCTTTGAGACATCTGTGGTATTCCCGAACTTTCCCAGAATTTTTATGGGTTTAGAAAGGTATTCCGTATCTGTAGAGAGTCCCAAGCATGCGGGTAGCCCTGTCTGTGTGGTAGAGTTGTGCACCAGTCGTCTGTACAGTAGGTAGAGAGGTAGAGGGCTGTCTCCCTCAGGACCAGGCAGAGCTGCCGCACACTTGCCTGGGGAAGAGCGTTCGTCCTTCCCCTCTCCTCCGCATGCCCCTTCTGGAGGAAGAAAGAGTTGGAAGGAAAGTGTAAAAGGAATGAAAAAGAGCCTCCGCAAGGAGGAAGTTGTTTGTGCGCATGTGTGCGCGCGCGTGTGTGTGTGTTCGAAGGGGAGATGGGTGGTTGCTACAGTATGTATGTGCGTGCGCACGGGCGTGCGTGTGCGTTCGCCTTGTTAGACTGCGTGTGGCCAAGCGTGGATTAATTAGCGGTAATGTAATTCAGAGTGTCACCTCTCATCACAGTCAGAGGGCTGGGTTCCCCTCTCTCTCTCTCTCTCTCTCTCTCTCTCTCTCTCTGTCACCCTCCCTCCTTTTCCTCCTCCCCCAGACACACTCTCCCACCACCCACAGCTGACCCCCTCCCCCCCTCCCTCTCACCGTCCTGTCACGCACACACCCTCCGCCCTCTTCTGACAACGCACACTTTTTTCCAGCCACTTTCCACCCACCTGTATCCCTGATCTGGATGACGGCTCCTGTCGGACACGCACACACATGCAGGCACACACACACACACACATGCACACACACACACACACACAGGCACACACACTGTCACCCTACCTTGTTTCCTTCCTGAGGAGGGTGAACGGTATGCCAAGTCCAGGTAAAGGACATGTATAACATCATGCAAGTCATGACAGAAGTTGAATGCTCTACCTGCTCTAACTGTTTATCAGTTATACACACACACACACACACACTGTACCGTCCAAATCAGGGCTACTTCATCAGCCACAGCTGCAGCACTGGGTGGGGACATCACCAGCACGAGACAAGGCCTCACAGCCAGGACATGGACGGTGACTTCACTCCCAGCGGTGTCCAATCAGCACCAAGCTCCACAAGAGCCGACCCGGACTCGGCCAAGGAGAACGCCTCGAGGAGGAAAGGAGCGCAGGGAAGGAAAATGGGAGGGGGGCGGGGGGGGGAGAAGGAGAGAGAGAGGGAGAGGAGGGGCGAGAGAGTGAAGGGGGTGAGAGAGAAAGAAAGGGTCAGAGAGAAGAGGTGGTCAGAGAGAGAGAGAGGGGGTGAGAAAAATAGAATGTAAGGGAGTGAGAAGGAGAGAGAAGAAAGAGAGAGAGAGGGGGGGGAAAGACAGAGGCTGTGGCAGAGACGAGGGGGGGCGTGGGAAGGGGGAGGGCCGGTCACCAGCATGAATATAAAGTGTTGAGTTCAGTCCTGAGCGGGCCAGCCAGGTGGAACAGAGCTCCCAGAGGACACTTCAGAGGGCTGTGAGAGGGTTTTTTTCTGTTTGAAGGTTTTCTATTGTTGAATGAAACTTACAGCTGCTCATTCTGAGTCTCCAACCTCTTCAGTTGTGTGTGTCAGGACCGGTGGCCTTTACTGTTTGTGTGCGTGCAAGGGATATGCCAGCCTTTTATCAGGGAACGTCAGAACCTAAGTTCAATGAATTCCCTTTATTTAAACTGACTTTGTCATAATGACAAAGCTTTGGGCTGGACGTAAAAATGCTGCGGGTATGTTGACGAGAGGGAAGCTGTCTTTAACAAAATAAAGTATCACTTTGCTAGGATGGAACTCTGAACTCTTCCATTAAAAGCACTCTGCAGTGACCCCTTCTCTGGCCTCCGGCCTCAGCTCCCCACGTCACGTTATTTATTTAAACACCCGGGCAAAGTCATCCCTTGAAGTCATCCCTTCCTCCTGGTGGATACCGTCCGAATCCTGCTCTGTTTCTCAGGGACGTATTCAACAGAACGGTCATTTGCTCACGGGGAAAAATGCTGTCGCCAACAGACCATTAGAGGGGAGGAGAGCGGGGCCAGAGAACAAGACGCAGGGCTGCCAGCTTACCCAAGCCCCCCCTCCCCCATCTGTCCGTCATGGTACCGCAGAGAGGGTCGGTGTAAAAGTGCTGGCCGCCTGGGCCAAGTCGACCGCGGACGTCAGATAAATCCCAAAGAGCCGGAGAAAGGGAGGGGGGGTGGATTGGATAGGACGGAGAGAGAGAGAGAGAGGGAGAGAGAGAGAGAGAGAGAGAGAGAGAGGGAGGGAGAGAGAGAGAGAGAGAGAGAGAGAGAGAGGGAGGGAGAGAGAGAGAGAGAAAGGAGAGGAGAGAGAGAAAGGAGAGGAGAGATAGAGGAGAGGACAGGAGAAGAGAGGACAGAGAGAGAGAGAGAGAAAGAGTGTTTCTGTCGGGGCCTGTGTTCACCAGCGTACTGTACATGCTCACCCTCTATTCTCTTCCATTGTCACTTTGGCAGTTTTAGCATGTCTTCCTGAATGCCATTAAGTGAACATGAGATGGCTAGAGCGAAAGAGAGAAAGAGAGATGGAGTTACAAAGAGCGCATTAGGGCGTTGCCAGTCATTGACACGGTTCACCCGACTAAAGGAAGCGTTCGATTGGCCTGTTGTGTTTGATACACACATCCACAATCGCAAACACCAATCTATCCCCCAACACGGACAATCAATCACCGCTTTATGTGGGTGTGCGTGCGTGTGTGCGGTGCGTGGGTGCGTCCGTAAGCGCATGTATGTGTGTGTTTGATGACAAACAGTCGTCTCTTTACTTTTCGGCTTCCCTGGAGCTTAAGGTAGACTGAGGACATGGATGTATGAGACGGTAAAGACAGCCACAACAACTTTGATTGATTCTGTCCTCTGTCGGTGGGAAAGACCCACACACACACACACACACACATGCACATGTACACACACAGCCCCCTGAAGGTAGACCAGCGAGATGGATTGTGTACGAGGAGCAGCATTGTTACTGAAAAGCACATTTTCCCTGATACAGCGGCACTAGCGGCCCACCTTCCTCACTGTGACGAATACTACCAGACTGATGATGGATATGATTGTTTTACCACACAAATCTTTATATCTCCTCGATCTCTTTTCTCTCTCTCTAGCTTTCTGTCTTCCTCTCTCGTACCGCGCTTCTCCATTTTTCATCTGTCCTCTTGTTCTGCTCGTCTCATATTCTGTGTTCTCTCTCTCTTTCCCTCTCTCCTTCTCTCTCTCTGTCCTGTTCTGTCCCTCATTTTTCTATCTCCAACACACACACTCGAACACACACACACACCCACACAAAGTCTGTCAGGGAGTGTGAAGCTGGTGTTTTTTTTCAAGGTCAATTTCTATATTTCTCAAAGTTGGATTAAAGGACTGGGCATAGCTTCCAGCACTTTCTTTGGGCTTTATGTGTCGTCTATGAACACAAACACTCTAAAAGAGGCTGAAAAAGACGAAGTCGCCCTGTACTCAGATCAGGAGATGAGGTTTACATAATTGCACCAGCATCAAGTGCCAGAATCAAGTATAATAATTGGTCCAAAACCAGGAAGTTAAAGGAACGCCACGTATTATGTGTGAGAGGAAGGCTAAAATAGTGGCCAGCTAAGCTAACATTTCCAAATAAGAGCTTTTAGCAGACGGAACTGTCACTTAAGCCACTTCAGTGTGCACGTATGTGTGTGTGGGTGTTTGTTTCGATGTGTGTGTGTCTTTGTGTGTGTTCAGCGCTCTCAGTCAGTCTACGTTGATTATGGCTTGTCTCCGGGATTAATCTGAACTGTCACATTAGTATGGCCATCATCTGATCAGGCATGACAACACACACACACACACACATCCTCGCAGACGAATGATCTCCGCAACACAACATTAAACTGTTAGCTGTGTGGTGATCTGAATCATCACTGACAGACTAGCAGACATTACACGGTACCAAAATGGTTCAGTGGATCTCATTGCAGTGGGAAACTACTGTATATGAAACACGACAAACTGAATGTGAAATCATTAGTAACATAAAAAAAGGGAGGGAGTCAGGTGGCTCAGCGGTTAAGGTGTTGGGCTAATGATCGGAAGGTTGGGTCCTTGGGCAAGGCACTTCATCCTACTTGCCTCAGGGGGGAATTCCCCTTTACTTGTTGTAAGTCGCTTTAGATAAGATTGCCTGCTAAATGTAAATGTAATGTAAACAAAACAACATATGTTTTTTCAGCAGTTTAGTGTGTGTATGCAGTGTCTACATAGTATTGTGTGTATTTGTTTATGCCTTTGTGCTTGTGTGTGTGTGTGTTGCAGCCAGAGCTTATAGCAGAGGTCTTTTAGTGAGCTGATTAGGATGCCAGTTCTCTGGGGATGCTATTGCCATGAAATCGACTTTGGTGCTGCCTTTGTTTCTAATGAGATCATTAATTAATTGTCCTCTTTTTGTTTCACCAAAATCGTGTTTAGGAGTTTGCAAACCTAACAGTCCCAGAGTCCTTTGCAGCTGTCATCGTGACCTGACGATCGCTTGAGGCGGAGGGGGTGGAGGGGGGGGGGGGGGGGTGGAGGGGGGGGGGGGGGGGATCCGTTTGGAACATTGCAGCTCGAGGGCATGCCGGGAAGATCCCGATACAAAATGGCTCCCGCCCAGTTTCCCCAGACGATTAACTTGATTGTGAGATGTGCGCCATTAGCGACACGAATTGTTGAACGCCAAAAATTGGAGCCTCCTGGGAAAAAGCTGGAGATTCATGGACGCGTTCGTGCAATTTCAGTTTGAGAGATTACCACAGGCCGTCTACGATAACTTACGCAAATGTAATAACGTATAGGCTGTGTCTATTTTAAGCACTGTAACAGGAACGCAATCTGTCCCAGAATGCCAACAGCAGGGCCTCTGACAGTCCCTCTAATCTGATCCATTATTCTGGCACTTTTTCTCTAAATATGGATTGCGATTTCTCCTGTGGAAGAAATGTCACGGGATTGCGACTCTCTCCAGGTTTTTTTTTTTGTAATTAGGGAACTGTAATTACAGAGGGTGTAATTTCTGACTGGAGGAAAAGGGAATGCCTGCTGCGATTTAAGAACCCATTCTGAAAGAGGTGAAGCAGAGAGGGTGTTCTTATCCCTGCTGTGAGCGGAGCAGAATGGGAGCACCGAGCGTGGCCGTGTGGAAACCGAGGATGTCTTGTTTGAGTCGAGCGAATTCTGTCAATGGGAGCGCGAGGAGGGAGTTAGTCTTATGACGAAGGTGTGGCGGAGGGCCGGCCCTGTGGGACCATGGTGCACGATGGTGTTCGAATGGGTCTTCAAGCCGATAGGAGAGGAGAGTAGGGGGGGGACACAGCAGAGAGTAGGGGGAGACACAGCAGAGAGTAGGGGGGAGACACAGCAGAGAGTAGGGGGGAGACACCACAGGGAGTAGGGGGGGAGACAGAGCAGAGAGTAGGGGGGAGAAACAGCAGAGAGTAGGGGGGGACACACAGCAGAGAGTAGGGGGGAGACACCACAGGGAGTAGGGGGGGAGACACAGCAGAGAGTAGGGGGGAGAAACAGCAGAGAGTAGGGGGGAGACACCGCAGAGAGTAGGGGGAGACAGCAGAGAGTAGGGGGGAGACACAGCAGAGAGTAGGGGGGACACAGCAGAGAGTAGGGGGGGAGACACCACAGGGAGTAGGCGGGAGACAGCAGAGAGTAGGGGGGAGACACCACAGGGAGTAGGGGGGGAGACACCACAGGGAGTAGGGGGGGAGACACCAAAGGGAGTAGGGGGGGAGACACAGCAGAGAGTATGGGGGAGACACAGCAGAGAGTAGGGGGAGACAGCAGAGAGTAGGGGGGAGACACCACAGGGAGTAGGGGGGAGACACCACAGGGAGTAGGGGGGAGACACCACAGGGAGTAGGGGGGAGACACCACAGGGAGTAGGGGGGGAGACAGCAGAGAGTAGGGGGGAGACACCACAGGGAGTAGGGGGGGAGACAGCAGAGAGTAGGGGGGAGACACCACAGGGAGTAGGGGGGGAGACAGCAGAGAGTAGGGGGGAGACACCACAGGGAGTAGGGGGGGAGACAGCAGAGAGTAGGGGGAGACAGCAGAGAAGAGACTCCTGCCTGCAAGCTTGCTGTTTGATTGCTGGCCCTGGTATCCACACTACGAACACTTGCCCTCAATGCTGATGTCTACATCTGTAACACACACAGACCCACATACATGTATAATCACACATTCTAGCCACACGCAGACTTCCTGCATACAAAATATGCTAAAAACATACTAGCTGAACAAACATTGACTTGTTTTCTGCTTGCGGCATGATATCTTTCAGCTGACACTCTTTCCCCATGCCTCACAGCTGTTGAAGATTCTGATTTTAGTGCAGTCTTTTACAAAGTAAAAGAGTGTGCGCGTGTGTCCGCGTGCACGTGTGTGCGCGCGTGTGTATGAAGTGTTGACAGCTCTTTGAACTGCAGGGTTTTGTATGCGTGAGCTATTCGAGCAGGCTGAAAGTGATGTGAATCTAATGCGCTTTAGAGGGAGAGGGAGAGAGAAGGGAGGGAAGAAGAGAAAGGGTAGAGAGGAGAAGAGTGAGCATGATAGAGAGAGAGAGAGATACATAGAGAGAGAGAGAAAGAGAGAGAGAAAGAGAGAGAGAGAAAGAAAGAGAGAGAGAAAGAAAGCAATAAAGTCAGAGTCAGAGAAAGAGAGAGCAGAGCTAAAGCATTTAGAGACCATAGAAATATTAACGGCAGAATGGATATAACTTCAGAATCGACAAGACTTTAGAAATTCCACCCCGTCTGATTTCTTTACGCCAATGCCGCAGAAAACAGAACTCATCCGTTTTCAATGGGGAGATGATCCCAATGCCTTAGTGATACTGCATAAGAGGTCTGTGTTGTGTGTTGTCAGAGAAGCGGCAGAAAGCTCAGTAGATTTACAGTCTGCAGTGCTCTACCACCTCACCTTATAAGTAATTCTAGGCAGAGCTCACATTAAAACACTGGCAATCTTTTGACAAGCGTTTTTTTTTTTTTACTGCTAGCGCCAGTTTGGGAAATATGGGCTGATAACCTTGTCTGTATAATTCATAAAATAAAGGGGCTAAGCAGGATCAGTGCAGGGAAAGAGATGCGTTTCTGAGATTCATCTGTCAGGGTCAAGGAGGAGGTTTCATCCACATCCGACAGTGAATCTGATATGGGAGGCCCATCCCTAAACTTTTCCGGTTACCGATGCCGCTATGACTTTAATACCTGCAGATATATTGCTCCATCTGTCTGTGGCCCCTCGCTATGTTTCACAGAATATTGCAACGTTTCCCGGCCTGGAAAACAAACTGTGAGCCTGAATTTACTGCATCGTGTGTTAAATATGTCTCGGCCCGCTCCCTCGTTCTCTCTCTTTCTCTTTTTCTCTCTCTCTCTCTCGCTTATTCAACGGGATGCCGGCGATATGAATAGCAGCTATGAGAGAAAGGTGCTTCTCTATGAGTAAGTGTGTGTGTTTGTATGGTAACAATGGTGGCTAAACCAGCAGCCAACTGTTTTTTTTTTACTTTATTTATACAGGACATTTTCTTTTCCCTGGTATTAGGAGAGTGAACCGCACACATACACACACACTCGGAGTAAAGCTCACACATAATATAGCAGATATAGCTTTAATTAGCAGAGTATTAACACATCTCTTTGTTACTCTTTATTTCGTACGGCTTTATATGACCCTTATTTCTATTCATCCCTTCCCAGAATACTCTCAGTCTTTGGGCAATAAATGACAAGGAAATACTGGAACACACCAGCCACACATACACACAACTCACAAGCGAAGAAAGGTGGATCGATTCGTCCGCCTGTCCACTCAACTTTGTCTCTCTCTCTTCTCCTCCTCCACTTGCTCCACTCAAAGCGGGAAGTCCTGCGCAAAGGAGTTAGCACAAAACGAGATCTTCTCTAGGGCCTCGGCGCATTCTCCCGCCCTCTCATCGAGTCGAGTCGTCTCTCGGCAACCGTCCTCGTCTTTGTCAGACCTGCCTTTCTCTCTCCTCCCCCTTTCCGGCGGAATCACTCGGTTCTGGGGGCAAGGGGGTGGAGACTGGGTAGAGTTTAGGATCCAGAGGGGCCTGTCAGGCACATGTTGGACAGGCGTAGACATTTTTTCATTTGTTTCATCTGTCGGTTCATCTCTCCCTCCATACATCCATCCATTCATCTAGTCTTTCCACTCTGTTGCTTTAGTCTGGTTTTCTACATCTGCGTGGAGGAGGCGGCCTGCGGCTCTGTGTGCGTAATCACCGCAGCCTCCCCTGTCTGTTCTGTGAACCCTGAGTGAACCGCGCTGCCTTCCTCGCTCCTGCCTTTTTTTCCTGTTCCACCTTTCTCCTTCCTGGTCCTACTTTTCCTCCTCCTCTTCTTCCAGAGGAAAGGCAGGGCCAGGATTGGTCACCCTGCTGGCTGCAGGAAGTGTGCGTGGGTTTGCGCGTGTGTCTGTGTGTGTGTGTGTGGATCATCTGTCATGGTGCTCCACAGGCGCCCTCTCTCTCTCTCACATTAACCCCATCTGCTAGCTACAGCACACACTGTGGTTGTTCGTTCCCTGTCTTGTGATGGACAGCTGAACTGGCCTGACATCAGTCATGCTATTGTCTGCGACGATGATGATGATGATGATGATGATGATGATTCCAGCTCCCTTAAAGGTTGTGTGCTTGCCTGTTTGTCCTCCAGTCTGACATCTCTCGCCCTATCACTGACAGGGGCAGGGAGCTGAACTCTGGATGCAACAGGTTAGCCCTCTCTCTCTCTCTCTCTCTCCCTCTCCTCTCTCTCCGCTCTCTCTCTCCCCTGTCTCTCTCTCTCTCTTTCTCAATCTCAGGCTCTCTCTGTGCGCTCTCTCTCTCTGCCTCTCTCTCTCTCTCCATTCTCTCATCCCTATCTTGCTTTCCATCTCCGTCTCTCTCTCTCTCAGTCTCCCCGTTGCTGTTTCCCTTGGCCGTCGTGCTTTGTTTCTCTCTCCATGTCTCCCCCCTCCCCCCCAACCCCCCTCCTCTCGGGTCTTTCTCTCTCATCCCTCCATCTTTGCCAAGGACACCATCACTGCTGTCGTTACCATGGAGACAAGCCCAGAAGGGCTTGTGGGCGAGACATGCGAGCGGCTGCGGAAGAGTCGACGTGTCTGCATGTGTGAGAGAGCGTCCGCGTACCTACGGAAGCTTTCTCTCCCTCCGTCTCTCTTATTCCACAAGGTCGCCCGTGTGGAACGGGTCGCACATGTGTTTTGAAACCTTCGCGCGTGATTCTGCCCCCTGTGTCCGTTGGCTCGTCCTGGGAAACCTTGGGCCTGGACGGACGTCACTTACATAATTGGTTTCTACGCTGATGTTTTGCAATTTCCAAACAATGTTTGCAGAGTGTGTGTGTGTGTGTGGGGGGGGGGGCTCGCGTTCGCGTGTGTCATTGGCGTGAGCGCACGCATTCAAGTGCGGGCGTGCGCCTGTGTGTATTTGCATGCGTGTGCGCCGTTGCTCGTGCGGTGTGTGTGGGTGTGTATGGAGGGCGGTAAATCACCCCATTTAGTAAATGAGAGAGGAAGAGGGGACACAAGGCTTATGTCACACTCTGCCACCGCAAGAGCTTCATCACTCAGACCTCCGAACAGACCAGCCGCTTTAACGGTTCATCTTTCCTTTTGTATAGACGTGTGTGTTTTCTGCGTGTGTGTGCGTGTGTGTGTAGGTGTGCGTTTGTGCTGCATATCTTTGGCAGCGTGTTGGAGGGAACCTGTTACAGTAATAGATTTATAGAATGGTCTGCAATGCACCACTTAGTCATTTGCATCATATCTCCCATGTTCTGATTTAAAGCCTGCCTCCGAGGCAGCCAGTGCAGGGCTGCCTCTAAACGCCTCTGTTCAGGTACCAGAAGAGGAACTAACACGGAGCCATCCTATTCTCTCGTCTTAATCAATATAGATATATGGTGACTGTAAGAAGAATGCATTTGGGAGAATGTGTTTTTGTCTTTGCGTTTCTCTCTCTCTCTCGCAGTCTCTCTCTTTCTCATTCTCTCTCTCTCTTCCTCTCTCTCCCATTGTTTCTTTCTCGCATGCTTCCTCTCTCTCCGCTTCTTTCTCCTTATCTCTCCCTCTCTTCCTCTGTGATGAATTGGAAGATGGGAGAAAGCACATAGCTGTCTTGCTCTGAGATTAATTTACCGGCACGTCAGTCAAACTGCAAGCCGAGCACACACACACACACACAAACTTCCTCAAACGCAAACACACTCTCAGTCTCTCAAGCAGAGGCCCACCCAAAACACACCCATGTACCAACATCGATCCAAAGACACGCAAAGACAAATACACGCTCACAAAAGTTGCTAAACAAACAGTAAGTTACTGTCTACTGTGTGTTGAGTCAACAGTGTAAGTGTGTGATATAATTGTGTATGCCAGTGTGCAATATCTTCTATATCTATGTCAGGTATACATTTTGTGTTTTCCTCTGTGTGTGTTTGTGTGGCTCTCGTACTGTACTGTGTGTTCCAATATGTGTGTGTGTGTGTGTGCGTGTGTGCGTGTGTGTGCTTGTGTCTAGCTGCGGTTTATCTTTCCTGGCAGTGATGGAGCGTCATCATTATCACCATGCCTGACTGTAAAGTGGCTCTTTGGCCCAGCCTTGTCGATAGTGCGTATCAGGTGTTGCACTGTAGCAGTTGCCGTGTGTGTGTGTTTGCGTAGGCGTGCGTGCCGGTGTGTGTTGCTGGTGTGGTTAGAGCAGAGACGTGGTCACACAGCCCTGCTGGCAGGTTCCTCATGCAAACAAATGGGCTGCTGCGACCCAGGCAGCGAGGGAGGAGCTGGGCGGAGCTGGAGGGATACGAAGAGAGGCCACCAGACAGACAGAACCGCAGACCGTAAGCACACCAATGAAAAGGTGGCACCATTCCGCCAGTTTACCAGCGCGATATGGCGGTCTAGCCATACAGTCTTCTTTTTGTGCGTGGATTACAAGAACGTCACAACACGAGGTTTATTAGACATACGGGAGCAGTCAGACATCCACACGCATAAACTGACCCATTTTTTTGCCGATTTAGCTCCTTCGGAAAACCAAGACGCCGTCTATTGAGGGCAGATACCGGACAGTCTAGCGGCAGGGTCCGTATCCAGGCAACGCTTACCGCATCACCTGGGGAGTGGAAAGAGAAGGGGGGGGGGTGAGCGGGAGCGGGAAAGAGGGTGAGGTAGACCGAGAGAGACGGGAAAGGGAGAGGGGGAGAGCGAGATCTTCCTCCGATGGGATCTCCGAGACGCTTCTCCAAAAAGTAGCATTTCTCAGACATTCCTGGTCAAACGTTAACATGAGAGCAACCTCGCAGTCGGTGAGCCATTACGTGAACTACAGAAGAAAGAGAGAGAGAGAGCTTGTGAAAGCACATTCTGGCAGACGCATTTCACACAATTGTAGATTTTGTTCTTCGCACCTTTCCCCACATGCATCTCGCTTAGCTTGACTACAGTCTGGCATCGCTAAACAATTAGTCATGGACCGCGTACATCGCGCATCAACACACGCAGACGAGCACGCCCAAAGGTGCGCAAACGCACACGTGTGCACGAACGGGAAGCGTCCACACGCGAACGAGAGACGCGCGCAGGGGTTTGGACTCGGGTACGTGCACACACGGGCTGACGCGCACATCTTTCACGGTACGTGAGCGCACACGGACTGACGCGCACGATCGCAGACGCGCACCAGCGAGCGAACAGAAACGAAGAAACACGCAAACATGAGGCTGGTTCTTTTGGTGTTCTGTCCAAAGCGGCAAGAACAACAGGTGTGACAGCAGCCTGCGGGAACCACGATGGTGTCATCTGCCACTCACACAAGCGCTGGATGTGTGTCGTTTCTGTGTGTGTGTGTGTGTGAGTCCACGCCTGTGCCTATCTGTTTGCCCCCGGTGAGATGAGGGGGAAACACATGCCAACACATTAGCGCTCACGCAGCCAAACACATCACCAGGCTTGCCAGGCACTCAAGCAGCCGTTCAAACCCCCGTCACCATGCCGACCAAGCCTCCTGAACCTGGAGAGCACGCTGGACAGGAAGTCAGCCTGGATGAAAAATTGCACGTTTCCGTCCTGCGTCTATTCCTCCGTCTACGTTTTTCATGGAAAACTGACACCTGCGTTCCATCACCGGCCCCTCCCCCCGCTCTCTGGACAGCCAATGCCCTCTAAAAGGGAAGGAGGCAGGCCTGCGGATGTGAACCTGATAGGTTATTAGAGTGCTGGAGTGGGAGCGCTGATGTCACAGGCGGGGGGGGGGGGGGGCTGAGTGTTTCCCCCACCAGTGTCATGTGCAGCGGCGTCTGCCCATGTATGACAGAGTGTGGGCTGTACGTGTGAGCGGAGGGAGCGCAGAGAGGGAGGGTGGAGGGAGAGTTCTAGACGTCCCTTCAGTACCCTGGCAGCCAAGCAGTTTTCAGCACCATGGACAGCGATGCTCTCATCTTACATGGAAGCATTTACCACAGCAGATGATGGTGTAGCTCGTACCTTGCCAAGAAGCTGCTTAACACACACACACATGCCAGACTATGAATCTGGCTGTGCAGATCTGGGTGTGTGGTTTGTTGTGTATTATGCTATGTGTTTGCTGAGCTTTGTGTGTGTGTGTACGAGTGTGTATGCATGAAATATGCGGGTGTGCACGTGTGTGTGTGCGCTTGCGTGTATGCGGTATGCCTGCCGGGGAGAGCGAGAGGCGCAGACAGAACCCCGTACCCCGGGGAGTCAAACGTGTGAAAGAGAGAAGTTGATTATGAGGCTCTTAACGACTGTGCTAATTACCATTGGTGCTAATTAGTCCCAGTTTCTAGTAAACTGACTGGATTCCAATCAGCCTCGCTGCAGAGCCTGCAGTTCCTGAAGCTTTCACGTTGTACTTACAGTACCCTGTGTTCAGTTGTGTTGCTTGCTCATGATATTGTCTGGACCTTAGAGAACCAGGTCAGCTGTGTATTTGCTTTTGGGAGCGGCCATGTCGAACAGTGTAATACAGGTGAGAAAGCGTGCAGTAATATCATGGTGATTTCACAGGTGACCTTAGGGCAGAATAATCCTTTACCGGCCGTCCAAACAGTGCGGTACCCATGCAAATCTGGTGACGCGCGCCTGCTCAAGCACACACACACAGGTGCGGGTACACACACACGGGTAGGCGGGCACACAACCACAGAGGCACGCACACACTCTGCCACACACAAACATACACACATAAACACACACACGCGCGCACAGGTCCAGTTACTGTGACTTATGCGGTCCCTGACTGTGTTATTTTCCGCTGTAAATCTTGGTTTCTCCCGATGCTAGCGATAGCGACTTAATCTTGTGCCTGGCTGTCGATGGCCCACAATCCCTGGCTGTGATTCATCGTGGTCAACTTCAATTAGCAGCAGCGAGAGAGGGAGGTATCACTCAAGAGGCAACGGCCATAAGTTTCAAGGACAATTATTTTTAATGAGACAGACTCCTATCCATCTGCATGCCGGTCCGAAAAACGCTTGACAAATCCGTCCTTCAAAAAGGTCTCTCTCTCTCCCTCTCTCTCTCTCTCTCTCTCTCTCACTCTCCCTCCCTGCAGCAAACTGATCCGTGGTTCCACACGGTTTCACCTGTCAGTCACGCTGGCGGATCTCCGTCGGGTGGCTCGGCTCACCTGGAGGAGATGAGGCTCGCCACGCTGGGGATGGGGGGGGATTCAAGGATAATGTGGGAGCGTGGGATTTGTAGTCTTAAATGGGTGACATCGCTCACCAGTCTCAGAGGGCCTGTCTTTGAGAGAGAGAGACAGACAGAAAGAGAGAAGGAGAGGCAGAGACAGAGAGAGAGAGGCAGAGAGAGGCATAAAGAGATAGAGATGCAGAGACAGAGAGAGAGGCAAGGAGAGGCATAAAGAGATAGAGAGACAGAGACAGAGGCAGAGACAGAGAGGCAGAGAGAGAGAAGCATAAGGAGAGAGGCAGAGAGACAGACAGACAGAGAGGCAGACAGACAGACAGACAGAGAGGCAGAGAGAGAGACAGACAGACAGAGGCAGACAGACAGACAGAGAGGCAGAGAGAGAGAGACAGACAGACAGACAGAGAGGCAGACAGAGAGACAGACAGACAGAGAGGCAGACAGATAGAGAGAGAGGCAGAAATGGTGAGATTCTAGGGAGGGAGCTGGCCCCCTGTTCATGAGGAAGTATCGGATCTTAAACAGTTCTAGATGTCTTCTAATGGCTGGCTGACATTACAGGATTATCTTGGTGGAATGCCAACAAATCAGTGAGTCTGATGCCAGGAGAGTGGATGTCCTTCACACATTCATTATACTGCATGGTGGGATTTACATATGAAATCAGCGATTCCGGGCTGTCTTTGAAATCAGCCCAACTGTGACAATTATGTCCTACAGCAGTTCCAGTTTGCATATTCCATGGACTTTTCGAGCATCTTGGTTTCTTGCATTCCTGCCTTGCGATGAAAACATAGTATACTGTATACCGTACAGCATAATTAAATCCCATACCCAACATAGACCTACAGGCAAGATTTACTTAATTGTGATTTATAGCCAAACTGAACACTTTCCCTCCTTCTGTCTCTCACTGTTTCTCGATTGGCGCAGAGATCTTTCATTAATTGTGCAGAATTCCCCCCCCCCCTCAACTGTATCTAACCGCGAGGATTCCGCATTATTCAGCAACTGAGGATTTGGAACGGCACATTCCAGCGCTCTGCGTCTCTCTAGGCTTGCCATGCCTGTGTCTAAGCTGTCCGAACAGCTTGGTTTCATTAATCTGATCTATTTTCTCCTCCAGGCTTTGATCCTCCGCTGCGATGAGTGTGTGGCTCCAGAGGAGTTCCAGCCCAGGGGAGTGTTTCCTGCAGCGAGCCCCCAGCCAAGGGCCCGGTCGCTGGGCCGAGGGGAAGGCGTGGGCTGGGTGGCGTGCTGCTTCTCACAGCCTTTCATCTCCCAGGGGGGACGGCAGTCTGGAGGGGCCGACGCTTTGATTCACCAGCTTGACCTTGTGGCTGTCGGCTGAAAACACAGCATGTGGCTGTTACAGTGTGTGCGTGCGTGCGTGAGCGTGCGTGTGCGGGCCGGCAGCGCGTGAGCATGCGGAGCGCGGCACTGTTTCTATTTTTGGCCACGAAATGACAATTTTTCCCCCCCCTCCCGTGTCATTACCCTGGAGTTGACTCTGGCTCGAAGGCTGGGAGGTATGTTTAACGCACCCCCCCCCCCACCCCTCCCGCCCTCCCTACTAACAGACAAAAGCCACCCTTCGTCCCTGCCTCCCCCCGCTGTAATGAGATGCATAGCATGTGTCACGGCAAGCTTTGTCTCTCGTTAAACTCTGACCGGGAGAGAGATTGAGTTGTTGTGCTGCTTCATCAGCCTCTGGCTCCGGTGATGAGTCCCGTCCCGTCCCCCCCCCCCCGCTGGGCCTGCAGCCCTGGCCTCGTTCTCCAGGCTAAGAGCTTGTTACGGTGTTCAACTGGGTGATCCCTCAGTTCCTCTCTATAAGCCACTCACACACACACACACACACACACAGGCACACAGGCACAGACACACACACACGGCACAGGAAGCGCAAACTAGCCTATTCAGCTTCAAACGAACAGCGAAAGGGCCTGAATTGATGAGCGAGGCGCAAATTATAATAGGGTAACATTTTGGTCCGACCGCTGGTTTTTTTGTGTCGTCAGTCAGGCCCTAGCAGCAGGGAGGGTGTTGGGTTGTGAAGTAGAGACCAGAGAGACATGGCTCTTCCCAACCCTCCTAACCATGCTCTTTAAGTACTGCTCTTTGTTCCTGCATTGTCTCGGGACGCTCTGCTCTGCCCTCTGTATCTCTGCAGCATGCTGCTTCTCTCCAGAGTGGCCAGGCTGATGGGTTCAGAGGGAGGGCTGCAGCGTCCGTGTTTCTCCATCTGGAGCTCCTCAGCTCTCCCCAGTCTCCGGGGGGGTTCCTGCGTCTCTGCGACATCTCTGCCCAGTCTGAGTGCTCCAGCGCCGGCCCCTGGAAGGCGTCCGGCCTGCTCGGGTCCTCCTCCTCTTCGGGGCTGCTCCGGCGCTCTGCGATATCCCAGCATGCAACAGCTTCCACAGTCATCCTGCCATCCCTCACACGCTCAGGCGTTGGAGAACATGGCACGCCTTAAGACTCCCAGAGCGTGACTCAGCTGTGTGCATATGCTGCCACACACACACACCCTGTAGGGTCACACAATCACACACACGCACTCACACTGACATACTTCACGCTGCCCCGCACAGTACAAACACACGGCAGTCAGTGGCCAAAGCTCTAGTAGGCGATCAGCGGCGCTTGTCCTTAAATACCGTATAAACCCTGTGTCTTCCTTTCACACGCCGTCGAACATCTCTAACCACAGCCCCGGCCTCAGACTTGATTCACTCTGATGTGATACCATTATACAATGGTTGTATTACATTATTTAGCAGCATAATGAAAGAGGACCCTTGGAAACACGTGCGTGTGTGTGTGTGTGCGTACATCTCCTTACTAGGTTAGACAGGGAGGCAGCACGACAAATCAACTCCAAACTTGACCTCAAGAGCGCGACCGGCCGTGCGCTTTTAAACCGAGATCCGGATTTCAATTTCGGTGACCGTCATTCAAGGCAAGGGCCGGCGTTCGAGCTTGAACGGAGACTTGATCGCGGCCGCAGAAAATATAGTCTTTTTTCCCCTTAGCATCAGCTGACAACAGACACCACCTGTCTCAGTCAGGGCCTCATTTCAGAGTGCGCTTTGAAGGGCTAAGGCCACCGCGGCCCATCTGAATCCTCCATCTGACATCCCTGGGAAGTGAATCAAATGTGACACGGTGATGGACCACCTCCAGGTTGCCGCCGGCGAGAACAGGAACGCTCGATAAGCCGCGCGGGCGTCACCACGAGCCAGGATTGAGTCACGGAGCTGGATTAGGAGGTGAATGTGGAAGTCATTGTCCTGCCGGAGATTAGGAGGCATCTCAGCCCCTCTCCTGTCACCAGCTGCCTCTGATAAGGCGGCACATTGAAATTCATAGAGACAGATTTGGTCATGAATATCTTTATGGCACTGGTGATGAGGCATGCTGTCAATGGAGGACAGACTTAGACACACAAGTACACACAGCCATATATATGTATTCACGTAATGACGTACACATACTCACAATCGCACCCCCATCCCCCATCCTTCTCTGTCAATACATCCAGCGCACGCACACTCTCTTTTACACACACACACGCACACACACACACATAGCTCCTTAGCTCCCAGCGGTGGAGATGTAAATACGTTAGTGACTCAGTGTGTGTGATGTGTGGCAGGGAGAGCATTACCAGTTGACACAGGTGGCCCGGAGCACAGATCCAGATTCTTCCTGCCAACAGCAAACCCCACTGAGAAGAGGCTGCTCCTGTTCCAAACACGAGAAACCACCCAGCGGAGAGAGATGAAGAGAAGGGAGGAACCAGAAGAAAGGAGGGAGGGCGACGAGTGAGAGACAGAGGCAGAGAGAGTTGGCTGTCTGGAGTGTCAAAGGCGGGAGAACAATAGGAGGAGAGAGGGAGGAGAGGAGGGAGAAGGAGAGGAGGGAGAGGGAGATAGGGAGAAGGAGAGGAGGGAGAAGAAGAGGAGGGAGAAGGAGAGGAGGGAGAAGGAGAGGAGGGAGAAGGAGATAGGGAGAAGGAGAGGAGGGAGAAGGAGATAGGGAGGAGAGGAGGGAGAAGGAGAGGAGGGAGAAGGAGAGGAGGGAGAGGAGGGAGAAGGAGATAGGGAGAAGGAGAGGAGGGAGAAGGAGAGGAGCGAGAAGGAGAGGAGGGAGACGAAGAGGAGGGAGAAGGAGAGTAGGGAGAAGGAGATAGGGAAAAGGAGAGGAGGGAGAAGGAGAGGAGGGAGAAGGAGATAAAGAGGAGAGAGGGAGATTAAAAAGCAGAGGGGGGCAGCGTTGGATTTGGACTGTGCCATGACAGTGCTGAAGGTTGCACAGAATCCCTGTTTATCAAACCTGCATTCAACACGTGACACTTCTGCTGACAACACACATACACGGGCACGCACATGCCCACGTAGTCACAAACTCAGTGTGTCCAAGTATGGACACTCGTACACACACACACACACACAAAGTCTGGCCTTCATCTTTCAGCAGTGATATGTTTTCAGCAGCAGCAAACAGAATGTGCTGAGCAGTGCGTAAACTAGAACAAATCTAATCTTGATACATTAAACAGACACAGAGATCACCCAGAAGGCATTCCAGAATAACTCTTAATTAATAATAGTTAAATACTTGACTAAATAATAAGTCTTGCGTGTTGATTTAGCATCGTTTACATACATACATACAAACTGAAAGGTGATAACAGAACAGACAAGACAATACATTTTCTGAAACATATTCTATATTTTACAAACATATTTCTTCTTGGAGGAAGAAAGAGGGATAGAGACAGAGAGAAGTGGACAGTTGAAGGCCGAGACGATGGTGGAGAAAGAGAGAGGGGGAAGAGAGATGAATAGTGGGGGTGTTTCAAAGCAGGGGAGCAAGTGAAACAGGAGGGAGGGAAATACATGTAGGTTCCCTTGCCAACAGCCAATCCCCAAGCAGAACGGACATCAAAGCTCCGCCTCCATGCAGACAGAAGAACCAATGAGAGAAGAGGAGACCGCAGCACCAGATGTCAGGGCAGGCTTTGAACAAGGCTGGATATCAATTAGGGGACTCTGTGATGCTTAATTACTAGTCTATCCACTCAATTGATTACCTCCCACAACTTGGTAACAGCTTTAAATTCAAAGTCTCATTGTAAAGCACGTCTGATTTAAGGTAGCAAATTAGATGTGATCTATGCAAGAACATACGGCTGTAATCAATTGATCTACACTACTGGAGATTAGCCATTAACATAGAATCCACATGGAACAGAATGCATTTAGTGCAGCGTGCAGAATCACCAGGGATTTGAATACAACTGCTGCCAGCTAATATGTCCATCAACCGTGTCCGTGTCTATATGTGGTTCACTGGCTTTTGGATGGGGTCAGCGATGACGTCAAACAGGGTTTCATACACAAGCCCTCAGGGGCTGGAGTCTCCAGACCAGATCCACACTGCTGATTAAGATACTGATCCTGGGTATTGATGTTGCTGTAAAAAAAACGAGATACTTCAACAGCTATCGATCTGAGTCCCTACCCGCCACTGAACGCACACACGGGCACACGAGCAAACACACACACACGCACATGTGTTGGGCCCACACACATGCACACTTACGCACAGACATGCAACCAAAGCTATAGATTAAGTAGCCCGGAGGATGGAGATCGATGAGGAACATGGCTGCTACGTGACAGTCAAGAGCATGTTGCATTATCGGAGAAATCTATGAGGCTAGCATGGGACTTCCTGTTTGTGTGTGTGGCTATGCGTCGATGTGTGTGTGTGTGTCCATATGTGCGAGCGGCAGAGAGATAAGGTTTGAGATCTTGGTCATGTTTTAATCACGACTCCAAGCATCCTGCCTGTGTGTCCCTCTGCTCAGCTGTCTTTGATCCAGGGATTCTGTAATTAGTTGACTGACCTCTGCTGTCAGGCCCTAATTAGACATGGTAATTAAGGATTAGATGGTTCAGGAGCGAGGGGTGTGTGTGAACGTGTGTGTGCGCGCGTGAGGGGGGGGGGGTCAGTAAGGCAGTTAAAAAGAGAGGGGTTGATCGGAAATGTGAAGACAGCTGTGTTAGCTGGAGGGCTGGGGGGGGGGGGGGGCAGCGGGGGAGGGGGGGAGGGCTCGGTTTGGTCACACATGTTCAGGCAGTGATATGGGACTCGGTGCAGGTGACGAGGTTAAAGGCAGGGTTGAGTCTGAGCGCTGTGGACACGCGTACAGTTCTATTAGAGAGGCCGCCTCATGGAGACGTGCCGCTGTCACAATGAGGCAGTGAGGCCGTTACACTCGGGGGGCTGGGAGGCTGGGGGGCTGGGAGGCTGGGAGGGCTGGGAGGCTGGGAAGGTGGGAGGCTGGGAGGGTGGGGGGATGGGACCAGCAGGGTGAGGCCAGGAGGTTGGGGAGGGTGCCTGGGAGGCCTGAAGGTTAAGAGGCTGGGGGACTGAGAGGCTGGGGGGCTGGGACCAGCAGGCTGAGGCCGGGAGTTTGGGAGGCTGGGAGACCGGAAGGCTAGAAGGTTAAGAGGCTGGGAGGCAGGGAGGCAGAGAGGCTGTGACATCGCTAAGGAATGCTAACCCAGGGAGGCGAGCCACCAGAAAGCCTGGGTGACACACCAGTCCCGAAACCCCCACCCACAGGGGATCCATCACTCACACCCCTGTTGGGGGTATAGATTAGAGTGTGTCTGTGCATGCCTGTGCATGCATGTGTGTGTGTGTGTGTGTGTGTGAGAGCGAGAGATGGTGAATGTGTGTGTGTGCAACGTCAGGCTATCACTCAGCACACAGTAGGGGGTTCGCATATGAGAAATGGAGGATGGGAGGGAGGAGCGGAGGAAGGATGGAGGGAGGGAGGAAAGGAGGGAGGGAGGGAGAAATCAAGAGAGGGGAACGGCAGGAGAAGAAAAAGCCTGGGCTGCCAGATAAGACAAACAGTGTTGGAGATGCTCTGGATCAATGGAGCTACGCGGAGAGAGAGGGAGGCGAGGGGCCGCAGAGAAACGGAGGGGAATGAAGATGGAGGTGGTGGAAGGGGGGCCCGAAACAGAAGGGGGGGGGGCAGGAGGGGCAGGAAGGCTGGAGAGGGAGAGAGGTGGGGGGACAGAGGCAGAGGGAGAGAGAGACGGTGGGGGCGTGGGAGAGAGGAGGAGGCGTAGGGAAAGGTAGGTGGGGGGGGGAGACTGGTTCAGAGAAGATGTTTGAGGGAGAGGCCTAGAGGAGGGAGGGGAGAGGACAGCACATCAGAGATGGTGGGTGATTAGTATGCTGGCTAAGTTCCGCCTCCTCCCCCTGCTACTCACACAGCTACACACTCTGATTCCTACCCCTGGACCGCAGCACAGCCACACTGCCACACTGCAGGGTTATGCCAGCTAATATCACCAGCTACCTCAACTAGGTCATTTTTCCGCTCAATTTGCTGATTTTAGTCAATGGGAAACTGAACCCCAGCAGTTTACCCTGAACAGTGCAAGCACACCATCCTGTAGACAAGAGAGAGATAGAGAGAGAGAGAGAGAGAGAGAGAGAGAGAGAGAGAGAGAGAAAGCTGGGCGGTGGCAGTGTTATATACCGTGTTTATCAATGGTATGAAAGGGAGGTGACCTACTTTGCAAAACGATGAGGAAAGCATTAGTAAACAACCTAGCAGGCAGCACAAACAGGCAGACAGACAGGTAAGCAGACAGACAGACAAACAGACAGGCAGACAGGCAGTTAGATGGACAGACAGACAGGTAGACAGACAGGCATACATACAGACAGGTAGACAGGCATACAGACAGACAGGTAGACAGACAAGCAGACAGGCAGGCAGGTAGTAGGACAGACAGACAGGTAAACTGCCAAACAAAACCATCTGCATTCCGTTGTCACACACTAAAGTCAAGGAAAGTTTTGGAATGTTTCCAAAGGAAATTGTTTTGTTTTCCTGAAAGTATTTCCCTGTCGGTTGTCTCCCTGGTGTCTTGTGATACTAATTTCAGATATAATGAGTTAATTCACTCAATGAGTTAACATTCTTCAGATGTTGTTCACAAGACTCTCAAAAAGCTGTACGCATCCATCTATTCCTACAAGCAGCCGACAATAAATGAAGTTCCTTTCAAGAATATATCTGGTATGGATATTCAAGAGGTGCTGGGATTGAAGCGTGTTTGCTTGGTGGCCATGATGAGCTTGAACCAATGAACTGATCTCTTCAGGAGTGAGAAAATGTGTTTTCAGAACCCGAACACAGAGAAAGAACAAAATGAATATTCACCAACAAGATTGACATGAAGAAATACTGAGACCATCAAATCAATGTTGTCAACACAAAGATTCAATTATTGAGCGTATTCACACTGGATATGGGCAAATGGTCTCTTATTTGTCTCTTCCTCTTATTTGTCTCCCCCTTTATGCCAATTTGTCTCTCTGTCTCCCTTTGCCCCTCTACCTCTTTTTCCCTCTCTTTCTTCCTCACTCCCTCTCTCTCTCCCCCCCCTTCCTCCCTCCCTTCCTCCCTCTCTCTCTCTCCCCCCCTTCCTCCCTCTCTCCCTTCCTCCCTCTCCCCCCCTCCCTCTCTCTCTCCCCCCCTCCCTCCCTCTCTCTCTCACCTCCTCCCTCCCTCTTTCCCTCTCCCTCCCTCCCTCCCTCCCTCCCTCTCCCTCCCACCCTCCCTCCCTCTCTCCCTCTCTCCCTCCCTTCCTCCCTTGGTCAGCAGTGCTGAGACACTAGTAGCTCTCAGGAGGGAAGAGAGTTCTTGTGTCTGAGCAGTTTTGTTTAACAAACACATCCTGGCTCTCTGTACTGGGCCAGGCTCAGGCGGATGAGAGAGGATATCTTGTACGTCTCATTGCCCCCAAACCCCCCCCCCCCACCCCCCACAACCCAACACACACACACAAACACATTCCCACCGTTCACAAACATGCACCGTTTTGAATCTCAGATGTTGTCCTCCCGAAGCTTTGTGTCTCTTCAGTTCGGTCTCTCTGTGTAAATACGGTGATTGCAAACAACACAGTCTGGAGGAGCTGAATGAGCGGCTTGGCTAAGCTTACGGTCCACATCCATCCCTACACACACACTCACAAACACTGGAGAGACGCGGACACACGCTAACGCCCCAAACACACACACACCTCCCCTGCTGCAGGGTGTTTGAGCTCGTGGAAGAGATGGGAGGAGGTAGGAGGCAGCCATCGGCCCTGTGAGGAGTGCACAAGAATGTCCCTACATGCCCTGTGTGTGTCTGTGTGTGTCTGTGTGTGTCTGTGTATGAGGGACTCATGTTTGTCTGCATGTGTGTGCATGTGATCATGTGTCTTTGTGTGTCCATGCAGGCTGAACATTCATCCTGTCCATCTACTGCAGTAAACTCATATCAGCCCATGTGTGTGTGTGTGTGTGTGTGAGGGAATGTGAGCACGTCCTAAACCACAAGCTCTTAATTACGGGTGTGTTAACAAGCTCGATGGCCCGGCTGGCTGGCCAAGCATCCCTGGACACTCATTTTCTCACGGGGAGCCAAACGCAAATATGTCTCCCACCGTGTACTGTGACTCGGCCACCATTAGTCACATTTATTCAACGTGACACCAAAACCATCGCTACAGCAACCGCCGCGGCCCCCCCACACCCAGGGGTAATGTGTAATTCTGCTAATGATGAGCGTTGACACAGCCACCGTTAAGCTAATGTGCGTAGCAGAGGCACCTGGAATACAAACGAAGCTAGCGTTAGCGTAAGCTTGGACCCATCCTGTTACATTAATGGCAAAACAGATCACTGAACACTTGGTGGAATTGTCCATGACTGCGCAGTCCTTGGTGAGAGGACATGATGAAGTCCGGTTTGTTACCTCGCCTGGTTGCGTCAGGTCGACCGCACGCTCCCTCCTGTTCCTCTCTCTACCCTCCCCCCCCCCCCCCCCCCCCCCCCCCACCATGTGAAATTATCTCTTCACTCACCTCTCCTTTCTTTCTCTCTGACTCTCTCTCTCTGTCTCTATCGTTTCTTCCCCTTCTCTTTCTCTCTTTTTCTGTCTCTCGCTCTTTTGCTCTCACCCTCGTTCGATGCCAGCTGTTTGTAGAACAACTGACATTTAGAATTGACAGAGATGAATGGGGGGAGCGTGCGGCTCTGAATCCGTTGATGATCCCTTTGGGATTGTGACATCGCCCCTGACCGAAGTTGAAGAAGAGGACTGCTGTGGAGCTGAGGCCGCTCCCGTGCCACCGTGTGGTCCCTCACACCGCGGGCTGACTGACATGGATCACATGCCAAACCTCCCTGAGCAGAGAGCCGCTCTGCCACTTCTGACCGATCCAGATACATGGGGCTGTGATGTGCCTGTGTGTGTGCGTGTGCTCGCGAGCACGTGTGTGTGTGTCGATGCATATTTGTGTGGCCGTGTGTGCCTGTGTGTGTGTGTATGCATAAAGTGTGCGAGCGTACGTGTGTGTATCGACGCATGCTTTTGTGGCCGTGTGTGCCTGTGTGTGTGTGTGTATGCATAAAGTGTGCAAGCGTGTGTGTGTGTCGCTCCTGCAGAGCCCCTTAGATTCCGAGTCTCCAAGGAATAGCAAGCAAACGGACCATGAAGGGAAGGAGAGGACTGGACCGGGGGAAGAGAGCATGACTGTCTGACAAGATGTGCTTAGTTACACACTCTGTTCCAACCAGAGATGAGACAGCCCACCAAGGCCAGGCACAGGACAGGAGAGAAGGCCACACAGCATCTTTCTGGGTGTGTACATGCGGGGCGTGTGTGTGCATGTGTGTGTGCGATGTGCGTATGTATTTACGTGTGGTGTGTGTGTCTGACAGAAGCAGAGATATATCGTTCTCTTCCTGTGCCCAGTGGAATTCTGGGATGCATCCAAGATCCTGTAGTGACAGAATCATCAACCAAAATGTAGCTGAGGCTCGCTCTCTCTCTCTCTCTCTCTCTCTCTGTCTCTGTCTCTCTCTCTCTGTCTCTCTCTCTCTCTATCTCTCTCATTGACACACACACACACACACACACACACTGTCTGTCACACACACCACTCAAGTAAAAAAGCACCGCCACTGGGGGTAAAATACTTTACGTATGTTTTTGAGAAAGTGAGAGAGTGAGAGTGTGTTTGACAGGAGAAAAGACACGCAAATAGCTTTTCTTATCTCGTTCGAAAACTTTTTCCGGCAACAACTTATTAGGCAGGAGAGTTTTTGCTCTTTGTGTCAAGTGCAGGACATCGGAACATCCCAGTAATCACAAACGGAAGAAGAACAGCAAACACTCAAACCAAATAACCAGAAAGTCGTTCTGTTCCAGAAAGAACTAGCTGAAGCAGTCCTGTCCATACGTGTCCATAGTGACATGACTCATCAGATACTGGCCTTCAAGTCTTCTCATCTGTTTACCCAATCTAAAGCTACATCACTGTAACGTGTGGCTTTAAAGTCCTGGCTGTACGCCCAGTTTACCTTTAACAACACATTTATGGGCCATCTTTCTCCCTCATCTTTCTGCTTCCCTCTCCTTCTGATCTCTTCCTCATTTCCCCAGAGGGCCGTGGAGTCTCACAGCAGCAGGCTGGTTGTTTCCTCTCAGAACCAGCTGATAAATAACAAGTTAGCCAGCAGTTATCCGTGCACAGGAGATCAAGGGTGGATGGGGAATGGAGAGTGTTTGGAATGAAAAGCTTGCAGAACCTTTCTGGAACCAGTTTGGTGAGGTTCTGGTTCTGGTAAATTGACAGAGACAGTCGCAGGAAATCATTTGAATATCGTCTGTAGATTTTTACGAAGAGGAGCCCAAAGTAATGAACAAAATGTTGACTGGTATCAGAAATGAGTAAATGAATGCAGTGAGCCAATGAGGGGGTGGAATTATAGACAGACTGCGGTTCCAAATATGTCTGAAAGATAAAAAGATCATCTTGTATCAGTCAAACGGTTTCTCAGTTTTTATGTGTTGTAGGCAGAGAACTGCACCACTGCTACATGACATAATGGATTCATGAACGGTGACAGGATTTTTTTTTACAAATGTAAAGGAATGAGTTGAATTGATTATTTATGCATTTATTCCTATTTTCATAAAGCATGAATGAAAGCGTGATAGCATGAATGAAGTTTCATCTGTGTCTGTCACCGTGGCTCTGGGGTGTTTGGCTGTCTCACAAAGGAGGTGCAGGAAGGAAGGTAGGAAGTCTGTTAACAGGAAGTCTAGATGACTGCCCTCAACAGTACGACAGAGAGAGTGACAAATTGGTAGCAGGACAAACACTTCGTAATGAAGAAGAGTTAAGCGAGAAACAAAGCAGGATGCAATGAGCGGCAGCGAGAGAGAACAGAGAGAGCAGGAGTGAGCGGGGGAGGGCAAAGAGAGAAACAAGGAGGAAGAGAGAGATAGATGGAGAGACGGAGCAACGAGAGAAAGCAAGTAAGAAGGATGGAGACATATGCTGATGAGGACTTCCCAGAAAAGGCTTTAATTTTTCATGTGTCCTAGTTTCAACCAGTCCCCCAAGGACCACCCGGAGACAGGGAGGAGACGGGACGGGACGGGGGGGGGGCAGCGAGAGAGAGAGAGATGGAGTGATTTTTAAAACGGGGACACGCACATCCATTTGGAGGAAGTTGGACCGCGTAACCTCAGAGAAGGAGAGCCCGGGTCCTGCGCTGGGTCGGTCAGGGGATCGGCGTCAACAACGGTTATAGCCCCTCAGATCTCAGTTCCGCGCATGGAGAAAACCGCAGCGAGTAGTAAGGTGCGAGTCAGTCGCAGGCGGAGGGGAAAAACAAGATAATTTAGGGGTGTGTGGGGGGGGGGGGGGGGGGGGGGGGGGGGGCAGGGGGAGGATGGGGGGGTGCGGGAGACCTGGAGCATGAAGGGGAGTCCTGGAAGGGGACAACGGTAACATGACGAGTACGATAAAGTATGTCATTTGGCCGTGTCCTCGCCTGCTGCCAGACCGAACCCCCTTCTCCTCTCCCCTCCTACAGGGGCGACGAGTGTTTGAGTTCACCGGAGAGACGGTAATGACTCGGATGACACGTGTCTGAGTCGAGGTCACCCTTTCAGACAGCTAATCAGTGCGGAGGGCGCACAGCGTCTGCAGGTGCAGCTACGCTTCCAACTCCAACAGCTAAGGACCCAGAAAGCTTGGTCCTTCTTCATTTGGAGTGCCTATGCAGATGTCTTTTATGAGTGTGTCTGTATGCTGCCTCAGTCTATTAGCATGCTGGCTAGCTAGCAGAGATTACATACTGCTTGTGACTGCGAGCGGGGACCCTGCTCCATTTAAACAGCCCACATTAGTAAGTATCTTAACTAATCACAACTGTGAAGACGGAAGAGAAAGAAAAAAATCCTACAACGTTACTCTCAAATCCACTAAGATTATTACTTTGCCTTGCACACTGTGTGACTTGGTATCTGTCTGTGTGTGTGTGTATCTGTGTGTGTTTGTATACGTGTGCGACTGAGGTTTTTGTTTCCACGTAGCGCCTAACTGGAACCCCTTCTCTGCCCCTGTAATACAGAGCCTCCCTGCCCCGGATCATAAAGAATGGTTCCCATCTGACGGGAGGGTCAGCCTCTCTCCGCCCGGCTGAGCTCCAGGCAGGCATGCGGCTCTGTCCTTTAACCAAAGACATAAAGTCTGCTTAGAAGCTGATGACGAGGGCGCGGCCCTCCCTGCTCCCTGTCCCCGGCCCTTATCTCCAGGACCTCAGCCATCGCCTCAGTTCATCACCCGGACAGGACCATTCAACACCCAGGACAGCTTTCCCAAACCCACTAGCACCTCCAGTAACAGAAGCACTAGCATGTTGATGGTTCTCTGCACGCTGTTCAACACGTCGTCCAGCCAGGGCAGAACATTCTAGAGAAGAAGAAGAAGGAAAAAATGCATGGCTCTGTTCATTAAGCACTGTTAGATGGAGATGAATTAAGATATATTCTTGTATAATTTAGCTCATGGCGAATGGCCTCTCCTTTCAGTGTGTGTCCTAACGGTGTTCCTCCCACCCGCCCCACCCCCCACCCCCCACCCCCCATCCGCCCCCCCGCCCAGTTCTTGTTTTAACAGAATGGTAAAGATAGTCTTTATATATTCTCTCTCGTATTATCTCCATGGCTTAGCTCGAAGGAGCAAGCCAAGGCTTTCAGTATTAACCAGAAAACTAGAAATAGCCCGGGCTCGCTTTACTCTCTCTATCACCGGACAATTACAATATTTATGAGAAAAGCCCTGCGGTCCCCCCAAAATTCTGTTTTTATTCTCCAGCCATTTCGTTCCCTTCTTGTAGAGTGGACTTTTTAATGAAACACCGCCAAGAAAATCACTCAAGCATTTGTCAGCGTAATTGTACAACACAATGCCATGAATGGCTATGAGCTGGGCATCTCAAACTGCTGACAGGCACAGACTCAAACACTTCAGACTGAACAGGGGATTAGGACCCAGCGAGAGAAAGACTGAGGGAGAGAGGGGGGAGGGGGGGGAGACGTAGAAACAGAGGGGAGAGGGTGGAGAAAGCAGGAGAGATGGAAGGCGACGATGAACAAGGGAGGGACTGAGAAAGAGACGGAGAGATTAGAGAGACGGGGGGGGTCACAGGGGGGAGAGTTTAGTATGTTGGGGGGTCATCATGTGCGTTTGTCTTCTGTGATTGTGTTGATTTCCCTTTGTTCCTCAGCAGATGTGATGTTTTTCATTGGGTGGATATAAAAGCTTCATGACTCTGACCTTCTACAGGAGACTAATAATGCCAGCAGCGTTGGAGAGGCCGGGGGCTAATGTAAACAGTCTCATCCTCCATCCTTCATTGCTGGTTGTTACCTCATCTGCGGAGGCCGCCGTCCTCATTACCGAGCGAACACAAAACCACTGTCTGTCATCGCTCTCTCCCCCCCCCCCCCCCCCCCCCCTCCCGTTCTTTCTCAACTCCGGCGCGGCAGGAAAAGGAAATGGACCCGCGCGCCGCCGACTGAGGCAGGAAGGGGTCCGTCCCGTGAACGTAACCAGCGCACACGCTTGAACCTGACGACACGACCACAATCAGCGCTGATGGAGGAGCCACAAAGTCCTCACCTCCCTCCCTCACCTAATCCCTCCTTCAGCTGCTCCCCCCCAACCTGGAGCTTCATGGAGGCAGAAAGAGACCTCAGCGTCACCTGTCGGCCGGCCAATTGCCGCTGAGTCCGATTTGCATTGGAAAATAAGATGGATCACAACACATTAGTGTGAAATGGGGGGAGCAGACATTCTGAAAGGGGCCTGTGCGCATGCTTGCCATAACTGAATATACGTTCTGTCATTTTCTTTAGGTTTTCCCCCCCAAAAAAATTTACCCACAAACTATCCCAGGATTAATTTCGATAGCCAATTGGAATCCAGAATTGCTCCCGTATAGTGTTTTCCGTTGCCTGAGATCCAGTATCTCTAGTCCTCAGTTTAGCTTGTTACAGTTGTTTACAACCATGGGTAATGGCCACTGACTCTGAGTAAATGGATGTGTCGCATTGAATTAAGCCCCTTATGTAATTTCTCCCTCATCTCACAATGCTTCCTTCATACATACACTCCCACTTTGCTTTTGATTGGTTTCTTGCAACTGTTTTCGTATCTGTGTGTCAGCGTGTTTGTGCGTGTGTGTGCGTGTGTGAGGTTGTGTGTGCTTCTTGCGTGTGCGTTTGCGTGTATGCGCGCCGCAGGCGACGGCGAGATTACACCGCAACGTCTTTTAATTCGGCTGACTGAAAGCCAGAATAACATTATGGCTGTCCCTCCCAGAGTGCGGCCCACCGCTCACACTCATATTACAGTACGTTTATGCATTCAGCCTGAAGAGTGAGCGCCCGAGCCGGGCTGACGCCGGAGGTTGGCGCAGGAAAACCCAACAAGAGTCTCTCGTCCTCTTCCTGCCACACACAAACCAAATGTCACAACCCCCATCTCCTGTTATCGCAAACACATCACGTGCTGTGACCTCCGGCTATTAGCGATGACCCGCGGTCCCTGAGCCCCACTTCAAGGCCCCTCCCTGGATTTGATCTGCATTTGTTGAACAGGACCGAATCAAAAGTGGGCAATTTCGCTATCTGCAATCCCCCCACCCCCCCTCCCCCCAAAAGGAAAGAACACAAATGACTCTCTGATTTATTTTTGTCTGTCATCACAATTCAAAGTTCAACACCATCCCTGATGTGTTTACACACGCCTAACGCTTTTCCAGACACTGGCCTACTGCGAATGCTAAATGTCGGTTAAACGCAATCACCGTTCTCTTCTAGAGTCTGGTGCCCAGGAGGGGGATTGGAAGTTGTGGGAATGAAAATGTCAGTTCTTGCAAAGCCCTCTGTGTGTTTTCTAGCAAGCGGCAGAAATCTTTTGTACATCTGACACCTGCTTTTTCTTCCCTTAATCAGGACTCTGACACCATCTCCCACAGGGAGAGGGGAGAAAAACGCTTGATTATGGGAAGACGCAGACATTTAAAGACCTTCCTAATCTCCCTGGTTCACACTGTGACACCTCCCGAGTGCCGGTCAGCAATCTCCTTCCTCTGGCGGTAAACAGGAACAGGAGAACGCTCTTTCATGGGATTGGAGAGCGGCGGCGCTAAGCCTTTTAGCAGCCAGCAAGTGGGGGTGTGAGATGGGATGAGACCCGATGGAGGCCAATCAGGAGGAAGTGTGAGCTCCTGGAGAGAGGAGGCCAATCGCAGCTCTGCTTCCAAACCCCAAGCTAGCCTTGGTCGCCGCAGAGCCAGGGTGCTTGGTGACAGAGAGAGAAGAAGATGACTGCTGTGTGTTGTGGCTTTCTTGGGCGTTCTTCCTGGTTCCTCTCCTGCTTGGAGTTGTCCCAGTGGCAGGGATTAGCACAGGCAGCTGTGAAAGCTGATGAACACACACCCTGCTACTGCTGTGGTACTCTGTCAGAGTCCCTGCTATGTGTTAAAAACAGGCTCCATGATACGCAGATGAACGAGGAGAGGACAGAGAGAGAGGAAGAGTGAGGGTGGGGGAGCGAGAGAGAGAGGAAAAGAGCGGGAGAGAGAGAGAGAGAGGTACGAGAGAGGGGGGAAGTAGAGGGAGAAGGGAAGAGAGAGATGGGAATGGTAATGACAGAGACAGGGAAAATGAGGGAGATGGTGGGGGTGGTTCCAGAGAGAAAATTAGGTACAAGGCGGAGAAGAGAGAAAAGGAGAGGCAGAGAGAGATCGAGGAAGGAGACAAGGGGAGAGAGAGAGAGAGATCAGTCCTCTGTGGTGAGCCATGGGATAGAGGGTAGCCATGTGAGTAAAGCCCTCGTTAATCACTCATTAATGAATGGAGCTGCTGTGTTTACGGACACACACACCTGTCCGCCATCTAACGCCCCATTCACCTGTTAAGACCCTCTTCCATCCATAACCCCCCCCCCCCCCCCCCCCCCCCCCCTCATACCCATATCATTAGTCATGATATTGCGTAGGACAGGGAATTGTCGGAACACGGGAGGGAGAGAGGGAGGGGAGAAGGGTAAAGGCCTGGAACGCTTAACAGGATCACTTAAAAGAGACAAATGTATTGGGATGAAAGCGCCCTGCTAAATGACCTGGATGTTAGTGAGCAGGCCAGGCCAGAAGGTGGCCCAGCCCACAAGTTATCCAGAACCAGGATTCTGATCCGGGCTCCGACACTAATGGGAACCATGAGCACTGCCTAAAGAGGTTTTCCTCTTTTCCCTCCAGGTAATCCCAGGTTGCGTATTTAGCACATCAAAATGAGCATGTGTTATTCATCAGCTGAATGTCAGCTGTCAGCCCCACAGGTGTCCTTGATTACAACAGTGTGTGCATGTGTGTGTGTGTGTGTGTGGGAGCGGGAGCGAGGCTGTGCACAAGCGTGTGTGAGTGAGTGCCACAAGCTTCAGCCCAGCAACACATTAATGGAGCGCCAGAATTTACATTCCACCTTGGCAGGCGAGCCTCCGTTGTCTCTCCGCTTCCACAGTCAGTGTTCCAGTGACGGGGGAGCAGGGTCAGAGTCACACGCTGCCGTTTAGATGCTTGGTATTCAGGGGCGCTTTGTTCGAGTGATTGCACCCTATTTTATGACTAGCAGTGCATCCTTGCTATGTGTGAGAATCCAGCAGCTAGCTATAGAGCTTCTGAAGCACTCTCATGTCTAAACTGCAGGGCCATTAGTTGAAGCCCAGCTCATCTGAACCTTTCCCTCTCTTCCTGGCCCTTCTCTTTGTCTCTGTGTCTCTCATATACAAGTACATGGACAGTATATATACTGATTATTTTCTCTCTTTTTTGGAGTGTATTGTTATTTTCATTTGTATGCTGTTTATGTCTGCTCCTCTCATACTCCTTCATTTCTCTCTCTCTCTCTCTCTCTCTCTCTGTCTCTTTCTGTTTGTGGTCCCTCTCGCTCTCTCTCTCTGTTTGTGGTGCTCGCTCTCTCTCTGGTCTGCATGGTAGGATGATGAGAGCAGCTGCATCAAACCGTCCGCTCATGTGTCGTTTCCTAGAGCACCGCACTATAGCAACACACACCAGCGCTTTTCCAACACGAAGACACGCAGAGCTGTATCTCTGCTGCCCCTCACAGGACGCTGTTGGCAACTGCTTGGAGACCGCTGCCCTCTCGCCCTCCCTCCCTCTCTGTCTCTCCGTCTTCTTCTCTGTCGTGCACAATCCAACACAAACACACGCACACACAAAGGCTCTATCTGGTTTCACTGCGAACACAGCGATCCTTATCCATACACAACTTCAGTGGCTGCTCTGTTTCCTTAGGGTGGCTGATAACATTAGCAGGGGTCTTGCTGCTAACACACACACACAGACACACACAGACACACACAGTGACATCCTGCTGAAGTGGTAGGGAGCAGGAGGATCACGCTGACATTTCCTCTTCCTCCTGAGCGCCCCTCAGGTGAATAGAAGGAAGAAGAAAAGAGAGAAGGGTGATGAAGGAGGAGAACAATAGGGAGAGAAGACTTGTTTTGTGTGACGGTGGGACAGAACAATATGAGAGAGATGCTGAGAGAGAGATAAAAGGGGATATGGAATCGAAAAAGGGATGGAAGCAGTGCTTGAGGTTTATCTGAAAGCGATCGCAACATCTTCGGATAATCCATTGAAATAAATTCATTGGATAAACCTTCCAACGGTCTTAAAAAAAAAATGACTGGTGGCCTTTTTATAGTTTATTAGGCACCACATTAACGCCACATTAGGCGTTTGAACTGTAAAGTATTTTAGTCAGACACAAGCCTAGCGCTCCCATGTACCAAAGAATGACTGTTCAGTGGATATATCTTGACTCCATGGGCATATTCTCAACAGATTTATGGGAAAGCAAACAAATGTTATTGATGTAACTTATCCAGCTCTGTCTCCTCACTGCTGCCTGTCCTCTGGGTGTTCAGTAATACCCACACTTGCCGCTGTGTTTGTTTTCACTGTGTTGAGTTTTCAGGCTACTGTTTCATCATCCAAAACATTGACTTCTAAACAGCACCTTCGCCATTTCAATAAAAAATCATGCTTCTAACGAACAACAACAAAAAGGCTGGCTGTGTGATGGCAATGTGACCACTGCACAAAATCCGAATTGTTTCAGGGATCCGACTGTTTTGTCAGTCTGGCTGCTTGCTTGTCTTTTGGCCTGTCTGCCTGTTCGTCTGTCTGTTTATATGTTCGCCTGTCTGTCTGCCTGCACCTACAGGTAGCACCTACACCTAGAAGATGATAAAGTGATTGATTTTGCAGCAGTTTCTAAAAAACTCCACCTCCTCCTCTACCCTCTCCTCCCCTCTCTTCTCCACTCCTCTCCACTTCTCTCTTCCAACCGGCGTCATTGTCTCCACTTCTTCCTTAATTACTGTAGGGATTCTGTTCGACATATCCATTCTTCAGTAATCAATAGCTTTTTTTCAGTTAATTCACTGCTGGAACAATTTACTCATTTAGACTCTTTACTCTGGGGAATTAATTGAAAGTCCTCTTATTATTCTTTGCCGTCGGCCAATCTAACGAGAACCTCAGAATGGTCATTAGTTAATTAGAGCACCTGGGGACGGAACAGGAGTTCACACTAGCGAGAAACAAAACAAAGCACACCTTTTGAGAGTGCCTGTCTGTCCTTGCTGTCAAGGTCTGAACTGCAAGGCCTCGGGGAGGCGCAGGGACTGTCATGTTTTTATCCACCTGCGTGTGTCCTCCTCTCTGTTCCTCCCAGCTCTCCTCACCTCTCCTTGTTTCACTTTATCGGCGCTTAGTCGACAGCCGGCGGCAGGGCTGCACCCCATGAGCAGGGGAGGGTCTGTTTGAAACCCAGAAGCAAGACATTGTCTCTCCTGGTGGTCACATCCACAGCCACACACACACACACACCCTTGCCTAGTTCCTCTGGGTAACATTGAGGGGTTTGGTGAGTGGTGGGTGGCTGCAGGGGCCCAGATCCAGTTTAATTGTCGGCACCGATGGAAGGGGCAGGGGAGAGCTGAGCCTTGTTATTGTTCTGCCCTACTGCCCACAATCTGACTGCTTACCCTGGGGGGGACCAGGGCAGGACTGCCCCCCCTCCTCCTCTTCCACCTCCTCCACCTCCTGCCCATCTAGAGGCAATCATCCACTCCATTACCTATAGAATTATAGCCTGCAGCTACTTGGGTTCTTAGCCATAAGAACAAAATGAAAATGCCTTCTATCCTTCTTCCGTCGTAATGCATTTACGTTAAATGCACGGACGGGTGTGTAGGGGCGCACAGGTTATGCGAGGGTGCTTGTGTGTGCGTGTGAGTGTGTGAGTGAGTGAGTGAGATTGTGTGCGAGTGAGTGAGTGAGCGAGCGAGTAAAAGTGTGTCAGTGCATGTGTAAGTGTGCGTGTGTAAGTGTGTGTGTGTGTGTGTGTTTGTGTCTGCAGTGTGATGCGTGCAAACTCAGCAGTTTCCTGTCATTTCAGGCTCCTGGGTTGAATAGCAGCATCGCCCCCCTGTTTAATATCCTCTGGTAATAGCAGGTCCAGGCTAATTGAAAATGAACTACTCTATGTCTCCCTGGAGCACCATTACAACACTTTTAAAAACACACACACACACACACATTTAGCTGGGTGGATGCTGAGTATAAAGCCTTTGGCATATTTTGGTGCATTAAAAAAATAAAATCCCCTGGTGTTTGTGGTGAATACTTTGTTTTTGTCTAGAATACTGCATAATTTCCTCCTTCTCCTTTACTGGACAGTTTGTAATCAGTAAAGAACATTTTTAAATACTTCAGTCAAGGAAGTTGTCCCAAGGTAATGTTGTCTGTGCCCTTCTCTCTTGCCAAAATGGAGGAGCTGATAAATGGAGGCTATGTGGGAATAAAATAGCCCATAAAGCCAGCAGAGAGAGCGTGTCTCCAGTGGCATTGATTTACAGTAGGCCAAGTTGAAACTGCTTACCGTCAGGAGCCGTAATGGATGCCGGCGTCTGCTCCTCATCACCGTGGCTGAAGCGCAATATCACAGTTGTTATTTTCTCCCACAACCATCTCCCTAATGTCTCCCCAGGCACCCTCCTGTGTTATAGTTGGAACATATGGGCTGAAAATGGAGCAATTAAAAACAAAACTTAAACTCAGTTTGAGTCCCACACTTAGCAGGCTAGCAATGGCTTCTATAAGTGACATCTTGGTGTGCTGTACAGCTGCACTTCTCTCCCGGAGAGGAAACATAGTTGAGATGAGAGGAGGGCTAGGTCATATACACAGCAAATCTGCATCGGCACAAAACAGACTAAACACGATAAGTGTTGCATGACCGGTTTTTGGACTTGAGCACACTGCACGCTGCACACACGTGCAAACTTGCGGCGCTTACGCAACTAAAAAGAGTATTTTGGGAAAGCACACAAAAGCTCACCTTAACCCCTTCACATGTTTCCATTCCTCTCTCTCTCTCTCTCTCTCTCCCTTTCCCTCGCTCTCTCTCTCTCTCCCTATCCCTCTCTCTCTCTCTCCCTTTCCCTTTCTCTCTCTCTCCCTATCCCTCTCTCTCTCTCTCTCCCTTTCCCTGTCTCTCTCTCCCTATACCTCTCTCTCTCTCTCTCTCTCGGAACCCCTGCTGCTGAGGGCTGACCAAGGCTGAAGCCAGGGTAGTTCCACCATGTCACCAGTAGATGGCGGCAGCAGATGGGTCCTGCAGTCTCTTGTGTCCCGAGGGGGGCATTCACTAGCATCTCCTCCTACACTGTGTGTGTGTATGTGTGTGTGTGTGTGCGTACGTGTGTGTGTCTGTATGTGTCTATGTGTGTGTAAGTGGCTCCTTGTTTTTGCGTGTGTGCATGTTTGTGTGTGTGTGTGGCTCCTCCTGCACTGCTCATGCGCATACAGGAAAAGAAGACCAAACCATGAACTAAGGGGACGTCTTCGCTATTAAACTGTGACCAGCATCGCCTGCAAGGCCTGGGCTGCTGAGAAGAAGTGAGGATCCCGCCTCACGACCCTCCCAGCCCCACACAGACACTAACACAGCTTTTCCTCAGCGTCACAGTGTCAACATCCAAGAAGGACGCCCTATAAGGATACCGCTGGGGCAGGACTTGGACTTGTCCTTGTCAGGACTTGTTCCACCTGCTGCCTGGTTGGTCTGCGGTCCTTGTGACAGGGCTGGTCTGGACCGCTGTCCAGCATGGAGAGAGTCCTGGTCTGGACACGATGGGCTGGAGGGTCTTTTTCTTCTCACAGGCTGGCTGCTTGACCAGTGCAAGCTATTTTTATCCCTGTGGTACTGTTTCTGCTTCTCAGCCAGTGGCGGAGGAGAGGAGAGGCTAGCTGGGGCACAAGCATCTCTGTCTGTTCTCTTTCTCTCTCTCTCTTTCTCCCTCTCTCCCTCTCTCTCTCTCTCCCTCTCTCTCCCTCTCTCTCTCTCTCTCTCTTTCTCTCACCCTCTCTCTCTCTCTCTCTCGCCCTCTATCTCTCTCTCTTTCTCGGTCATCCTCTTTTCCCCCTGCTCTCTCCCTCCCAAAATAAAAAAAAGATGACAAACACACACCCAGCTCAGCTCCAAAAATAGCTCTGAGTCGTGATCAGCTCGTCCTTGAGAGGGAGCTGTATTATTGCTCAGAATCAGAGGAGTAACAGATTGATACAAATAGTCACTCCCGCCAAGCCAACCCCGCGCAGGCTGAATTAATGTGTTGCTATTTTTGGGAGCCCCGTGTTTCCAGGGGAGACCTAATGACGCAATGACGTCAATGCGGGTCAATCGCAGACTGGAGGAATTGAGTGGGTTCCATTTGGGTTTTTTGCTGTATATCTACAGAAACGATAGAAACGTGGATGGAAAATTTTAGTATTTTTTTTCTCCCAAATGCATCGAATATTATCTCAATCGAAACGCAGGAATGGAAATATTGACGGTGGCATCACGTCGCCCGAATCCTGCGAGTATCAGCGGGAGTAGAGGGAGGTGTGTATTGGATGCGTTTTCTAATTCTACAGAGCGGACTCGTTAGCCCACCTGCTCGTGCATGTTGGAATCATGCTTTCTTTTTGCTCGTGTGCTCTTTCTCGGCATTACAAAGTCCCTTTTACCAGCTCACGCGATATTTTTCTGGCACAAAATTAAGTAATGTGGTTTGTTTCTATATTCGTTTCTCTCTCTCTCTCACTCTTCCTATGTATGTGTATGCCTTCCTAACTTGTGGTCAGTGATTCTATGCATCTGTGTTCTCCTCAAGGGGTTTTAATCCGAAACGGTCTCGAGCAGTCCGGAGACCTTGCATCTCCACGCGCTGAAAGGTAACACGGAGCCAAGGCGTTTTCCACCTCTGGCATCTTCCATCAAGCCCCTCGCCTCGCTCAGTCAAACCGTCTCTCCTATGACAGGTGGCGTCTGCATTTGTAGCCTGGTGCCTTGCGACATTCAATCGAATGGCCACATTTGATATTTGATACAGTTCATTTCGTGAATAACATTCTTTCTTTCTTTTTTTTCCAAGGGAATGCGTGCGCTGCAATGGTTGCTGTGACTGACGTCGCCGCACGTGAGCCCTATGGTAGGTAACAAACTAACGATGACAAATGTTGAATTTGGGTTTTTCCTTTAACTTTCGCTCCGGAACCGCCTCTAGATCCCATTTTTTGACGCCATACAGCGTATATGACAGGGTCCCGTATGGAGATGCCAGCCTTATCTCCCCGTCCTTAAATGTGCGTCAGGATAAGTGGGTATTATGAACCTGTGTGTATAACTTGCAGAATGACTAGAACACGTCCTCACGCACAAATCAACAGGTGTTTATCTTAAAATCACACGCGTGCGCACGCACGCTTTGAGGCTCATGGCCACTACGTCGTGCAAGGGGCCTTGGGCGTTCACCTGATAGGCTGGCATGAGGAGGGGGGGGGGGGGTTTCAGCACCATGGACAGCTACCGGGTGACGCCTTCCGTTCAGGGTCTCCTCAGGGACTGCCTTGTGTTTACTGTTTAATCAAATCAAATCAACATTTATTTGTATAGCCCTTTTTACAAGCAATGTCACAGAGGGCTTCAGATATGCCCATAGAATTGACCCCTGGTAAAACAGTGATTGTAGTACCAAGGGAGTGTAACTCAACAATGTCAGCAGTTTCCACCACTTTGTTACCAAAGTTTGTCTCTGTTGATCAGAACGTTTCATTTCTTCATTTAGAAGGAAATAGTTATATCTCCTGAAATGACACAACACACAACCGTAGGTGAAGTTGAGGTGAAAGTCTTGATGGCTATGATAGTTTAATTGGAAAACGTTTACAGAAGGTGACGCTCTTTTAGACTTATTTCTCTAATTTCCTTCTCAGTCTTCCTCATCCCTCCTCATCATTTCCTCCTCCCAACTCTGTCCCTCCCTCTCTGTCATTCTTCTCTACCAAACCCCTGCACTTCATCCTTTCTGTGACACATTATTGTTAACTGTTAACATCTCTATTTTCACCAGGCTGGCTACCGACCATAGATACACATGGAGCCGCCAGAAAATATAGAATTGCCCTAATGTTGATTTCCCTATTGTTAACATGTACATTTACATTCATTAATTTAGCAGAAGCTTTTATCCAAAGCGACTTACAAGAGAGAGTATTACAGCATTACTGTTGTTAAATAACATGCTTTCTCTGTCAAATCATTCCAACAAACAGTGTTAGCGTGAGCTCCAAGTGTGTGTGCTGTCAATCCATCAACAAATCAAATTTAGAGGTCAGTTGTTCACAGTAAAGGATGGATAATAACTTCCAACTGAACTTTGGAGTTTCAAAGATTGTAAAAACTCAGTCCACTCCCTAATCTCCATTTATTGACGTTTACTCCAGTTGCGGTTGTAATTTTTCTGGTGTGATGTACCTTCCTGTGTGTCCTGTCCAGGGCTGCCTTGACATGCTAAGGTTGACTGATTGATTCTTTCAGGTTGTGGATGGACTGGGCCTCCTGTACCTGGTGTGGAGGATGGCTGATCTCTCACCCTAAGTCCTTTTCAGATCTTTTTGCGGTCTGGGCTTTCTGTTCACTTCTATCCAGGAAGCCCTTACCCCAAAAAGCATCTACAAGGGAAACTAACTGCAAGTTTCACACTTAAAAGCTGCTCACAGAGACTCTCACATGAAGATCGAAGAGTGCTGTTGATCCAATTAGCGGGCGCTTGTCTGTGAGCTTGTCTGTCACATTTACTGCTAAACTGAATCACAATGTAATTACAGAATTTACAGGCTATTTACAAATATGTTTTACGTTCTGAAGTATGCAAACTTCAGATGACCACACTGAATACCTGAGGCAATGCAATTTACATTTGGTCCAGTAGGTGGCAGTAACATTACAGAACAGCTTTGATTGGAGGACATGAGTGATGTGATACATCGGTGCAACAATGATGGTGACAATGTCTTTGTTTACTTTGGTGACATTATTTTCTTGCTTAAATATCTGTGTAGCAGGCCAATCAACTTTGTCAAAGATCTATTTTCCATACCAGCCACAATGTCTCAAGGCTTTGTCTGTTCATATGAATGCAAACATAAAGTAAGTCCTGTGCAATGTTTTTTTATCTGTCTGTTTAATGCAGTCAAATTGTCACCTTATATTTGAACTATCTATAGAACAAGATCAATACCTGAAACAAACAGTGCTGACCTTCAGGAACGTTGTCATGGAACATTAGAACCTCTGTACTCTGCCCACACACCTACACTTACATACACAGACCCCGCAATATTGGCACACTAGCACAAATACACACCTACTTTACTGACAAACAAACCAGATTCTGGTTAAGGCGTTGGCCTCATGATCGGAAGGTTGTGAGATCGATCCCCGGCTGTGGCTATATGACGTTGTGTCCTTGGGCAAGGCACTACACCCTACTTGCCTCAGGGAGAATGTCCCTGTACTTACTGTAAGTCACTTTGGATAAATGTACAATTTCAAATATGTGCAAAGCTCCACTGAGCTTGAAGGCTGAAAGCCTGTGATGTCTGCTCCCGTGGATGACATCCTGTTCAGACGCCCTCTGGACAGAGCTGACTCGGCGTCCAGCCTGGGCCTGGTGGTCAGGAACCGAGGCATCAGGAAGGTGCCGTGGAGGTGAAGCCCTCTGTCCACCTCACAGAGGTCGGCTACGGCAGGATTCCTGGAACGCCTCTGACTCACCTTGCCAATTCCTGCTAAAGGAAATTCCTGCTTTTTTCACGTTACCATTGGTGCTGTAATGTGATCTCTTTATGACTTGTGCCTGCGCACTTCACAGCCATGGGGGGATGGGTGAGAGAGTGGACACTAGGTGACCCTTTATACTCACAAGCCTTTTACAAGCATTCCACTCTCCTTGAAAAAACACGTTTTAGTTTTTCTTTGTTCAGAAATCTGATATATATTTTTTTTTATATACAATATATTAACCCTCCTGTTGTGTTCGTTTGTTGTCACTACTTTTGTGTTCCCGGTCAAAAGTGACCGCCTCATTATAGCTGACTATAATTATAATAAAACATTATCAACTAATGTTGTGTTAGACATGTTAAGCAACTTAAATTCTTGTTAATTACAAGTTTTACACTTCTGTTTGCTCTTTATGGTCTCTAGGCCTCATTGACCGAAGCAAATGCAACTCGTTTTTGAGTGAAAGCAGCAAGATTATGGATTATTTTGAATATAACAAATATCCAGATGATAAATATTGTTCTATTTATGACAGACTACTTTGTACAAAGATCTTACAAGGACATAATTATCATTTCAATGGACTCTGAACAGTTCCAAGCAGGATTTGATGTAATCAACCTGGGAGATGGCCTATCTCATGGATGTCCAATTCTGGTCTTCGAGAGCCAGGTTTGAGATGTTTCCCTGCTCCAGCACACCTGATTCAAATGAAAGGTCTTTATCCAGGCTTCCACATAGCTTGATAGCTTTGACCTTTAAATCGGTCACTTTTGACCGGAACACAGCAGGAAGGTTAAAGTGTTGTTGTGTTTTTAAATGATTTCACACCAATGGAATCAATTGGTGACCGAAAATAAGGGCCTAAAAATAAATGCAAACACAGTATCAGGACTGACGTCTTTAATGTTTGGTTTCTTCTCAGAAATTCTCAGTGTTGTTGTGTTTTTAAATGATTTCACACCAATGGAATCAATTGGTGACCGAAAATAAGGGCCTAAAAATAAATGCAAACACAGTATCAGGACTGACGTCTTTAATGTTTGGTTTCTTCTCAGAACGGTTTCTTCTCAACCCGGATTCAGAAGCAGGTAACTGTGTGACTTTCCCTCTGCAGCAGAGGTCAACGTCAGAACTACTTTTCCTGTGAAAAACCTCATGAGAGCCACTTACATCACAGCGCTTGATGGATGCAGCGCATGAACATGAGCAAGCTGTGAAAGAGCTGAGTCGCGTCTTGTTTTGGTGCGTGACTCACGTCCCAGAAGTCACATGAGAGGACTCATTATTTATTCATGAAGTCCTGCTGTCCCGTAGTCACAGGTCTGAGGTCTGTGAACATGGTGTAAGACATTGTCATGGAACATCCAGAGACTCTCATACAACCTGGGGACAGTTTCGTCCTTGAAGGTTGTTTTTGTGTTGGTTGTTCTGACTACTTAGTGATTTTAATTCCGAAACAATTATTTGGTAATTATCCTATTAAAACTACACAATAAAACAAAACTTAAGCAAGCTGTTGGTCTTTCTCTGTTTAATGGACATCACTGATCTGGGATCACAAGTGGAAATCAAGTTTGGAGAGACCTAAATATCCTTAAAGGTACTTCAGGATTACAGATTTGAGGCCCACAATTCTGTTTTTCACTGTTTCATTGTTTGTGTTCTGTTACTGCTGTTATTGCCCACTGCTCAAATGAGGAGCACTTCAAGTCAATATTAGCCAATCAAGTGTCAGAGCCAACATTCCATCTCAAACAGGAAGCAGCAGAGGCCTGGTTCCCTAACTGCAAGTCCAAAACAGATGTGAAGTTCTGGAGACAATTGAATTCCTAGACGTTATTGGCTTGTGATTCCAGTAAGGCCGATAGAGAGAAAGAAGACTTGGAAAACATGTTTTTGGCAAAATTTTCTTGCACATGTTACTAACTACACGATTATTCCCATAATATCTTCATGTTTCCTGAATTTGTCAGAGCTAAAAATTACATGGAAAGAAAACCCACAAGGAAAGCGATAATCAGATTTCAGGCTTTGCCTTCCAGAAACAGCCCTGACATTGTTTTCTCTGAACTCTGTGTATGAGTCCAACGTATTTTTGTCCTGAAGGAAATTTGTCACAAGTGAGCCTTGTCTCACAATTTAACACTTGAATTACAGTGAAGTACCTGGCGTAAAAGTGACACTTGCACACCTTTTAATATAATGTTACCTTCCACCTTCGCAATCAAAAGTATGTAACCGTATGTATGGAGGGAGTTAGGTGGCTCAGCGGGTCAAGGCAGGGCAAGGGCTTGGCCTCATGATCGGAAGATTGTGAGTTTGATTCCCGGCTAAGGCTATGTGATGATGTCCTTGGGCAAGGCACTTCACCCTACTTGCCACAGGGGGATTGTCCCTGTACTTGCTGTAAGTTGTTTTGGATAAAAGAGTCTGCTAAATGAATATTTATATTTATTTATATATGTATATTATGGCATGCTGTTCAGGAAATGAATCGTTTATATATATACAGAAACCTTGAATATATATACAGAAACCTTGAATATATATACAGAAACCTTGAATAAAGAAACCTTGAATATATATAAAGAAATCTTGAATATATATAAAGAAACCTTGAATACATATACAGAAACCTTGAATATATATTACGGAAGCGTATTGCATTCACTTGATAAAAAGAAAAAAATCTGTTTTTTCAGAGTAATGTATTTTTTGGTCTGTTTTTCAGGGTTATTTTTTCTGTAAAAAAAAAGGGGGTTTGTTTTTCGAGGTAATTATTTCTGTTTTTCGAGGTAATTATTTCTGTTTTTCAAGGTAATTTTTAAATAGTTTTTTCAAGGTAATTTTTAAATAGTTTTTTCAAGGTAATTTTTTATTTTTATTTTAGTAATTTATTTCTTTTCTGTTTTTCAGGCAAATTTTTGGGTGAGTTTAGAGGGAATACAATATTGGACACATTCACTCTTTATTGAGCGCTCGATGTAGGCTAATGGAAGCAAACCTGACCTGCTTGTTTAGTTTAAATAAGTCATATAGATGGTACAATCATATGAAAAAGTTTGGGAACCCCTCTCAGCCGGCATTATAATTGACTCTGCTTTCACGCAAAAAAAAAGATAAAAGTGGTATGTCTTTCATTAACCAGGAAGATCTAAGTACTGGGGTGTTTTCCAAACAAAGATTTTTAGCGAAGCAGTTTTTAGTTGTATGAAATTAAATAAATTGTGAAAAACTGGCTGTGCAAAAATATGGGTACCCTTATGATTTTGCTGATTTGAATGCATGTAACAGCATGTAAAACTGATGACTTGGAAAATCTAATTGGTTGGATTATCTCGTTAAGCCTTGAACCTCATAGAAAGGTGTGTTCAATCATGGGAAAAGGTATTTAAGGTGCCCAAATACAAGTTGCACTTCTCTTTGACTCTCTGCTGAAGTGAGACAGAATGGGATCATCAAAACAGCTCTCCACAGATCTGAAAACGAAGATTGTTCGTTTTCATGGTTTAGGGGAAGGCTACAAGAAGCTTTCCAAAAGGTTTCAACTGTCAATTTCGACTGTAAGAAATGTTGTCAGGAAATGGAAGGACACAGGCACAGTTGCAGTTAAACCCAGGTCTGGAAGACCAAGAAAAGTACAGGAGCGGCATATGCGGCGGATTGTGAGAATGGTTGCAGACAACCCACAGATCACCTCCAAAGACCTGCAACAACATCTGGCTGCAGATGGTGTATCTGTACATCGTTCAACAATTCAGCGCAATTTGCACAAAGCACATCTGTATGGCCGGGTGATGAGAAGGAAGCCCTTTCTGCGCCCACGCCACAGGTACAGTCGCATGGAGTATGCTAAAGCTCATTTAGACAAGCCAGATTCATATTGGAAGAAAGTGCTTTGGACTGATGAGACAAAAATTGAGTTGTTTGGTCATAACAAAAAGCGCTTTGCATGGCGAAAGAAGAACACTGCATTCCAAGAAAAACACCTGCTACCTACTGTCAAATTTGGGGGAGGTTCCATCATGCTGTGGGGCTGTGTGGCTACTTCAGGGACTGGGGCCCTTGTTAAAGTCGAAGGTTGCATGAATTCAACCCAGTATCAACAGATTCTTCAGGATAATGTTCAAGCATCAGTCACAAAGTTGAAGTTTCGCAGGGGTTGGATATTCCAACAAGACAATGACCCTAAACACTGTTCAAATTCTACAAAAGCATTCATGCAGAGGGAAATGTACAATGTTCTCAAATGGCCGTCACAGTCCCCTGACTTGAACATCATCGAAAATCTGAGATGATTTGAAGCGGGCTGTCCATGCTCGACGGCCATCAAACTTAAGTGAACTGGAGCGCTTTTGTATCGAAGAATGGTCAAAAATACCTCCATCCAGACACTCATCACAGGCTACAGGAGGCGTTTAGAGGCTGTTATTTTTGCAAAAGGAGGCTCAACTAAGTACTGATGTCATTTTTTTTGTTGGGGTTCCCAAATGTATGCACCGTCAAATTTTGTTATGATGCCTATTGCATATTTTCTGTTATTCTAATAAACAAAACGACACTGCTGAAATACTCCTGTTTCCCTAAAGTTTGTCCTTTATGAAAAGGAATTTGCTTCTTTGAAATCCCAGTTAATTATGAACAAAAATCCAAAGAATTAAGAGGGGTTCCCAAACTTTTTCATATGACTGTAAACACTATTCGAATATATATTCGAATATAGAATATTCGTTGACAGCCCTAAAGCAAAGTAAGTTAATTTGTCTTGATATAATAAAAACTAAATCTTGAAACGTAAAAAAATATGTTTGCACTTATCACACAGCACCAGAGCTAATCAAATTTTCTACTTAGATGCTCTATCCCACATTCACACAGTGTAAACCTACATCTCTGGCACCCATGGGGAAGAGAAAACTTCAACAAATGTCCATTGCATAGGAGTTGCTGGACAATATAGCCTCCATTTCTGCTCGAAGCTCAGGGTAGCGGTTGTAAGTTGATGGCCGCTCCATAGTTGGGCCACAAGTATGGACAATTGGGCGCCGCGCTAGCCCTTCCAAAGAGGTGAATGTGACTTGAATTTATTTCACACAGATGACATCAGACCCAGTCAGAAATCTCATCAGCTTCCGAAGACCTACTTCATCCAATCCCCTTATGTACTGATGTAAGAATCGCAAACTCTGGTTCTCTGCTGAATTGGCTGGAGAAGATGTTATCGTCTTAATCACCTTCCTGTTGTTGGTTTAATGTCCTCATACAGCTTCTTCATATCCTCTACACTTGGGAAAAACTTCCGGGTGTTGGTCCTGCAACCTCTGAAATATTATCCAATGCATATTTTGGGTGCTGGATCATTTGCTTGTGGGCGACCTGGACAAGCACGGCTCTCAAATTATCTTTTGTTGGTACTGTTCTTACTCCCATGCGATCCATAAGATCAAGAAGCTCTTCCTCGTCATCGCCAACAACAGTCTCTTGCAAAGCAGTGGACAAGAGATCACGCTCAGACTGACTAAGATACAACATCAGGGAGTCAAATAGTAAATCAGGTGAAACAGAGTGTTCACCAAATATAACTGCTGCTGTAAAGGCTTGTGCCAGCCGCGAAGGAAAATACCTATGGTCCTTCAGTCCCTTGGCCAATATCCTGCCAACAGACTTCCATTCTTCCTCTTGCCATTTTGGGGATAGCGATGGCACCCTCACATCTGCACCTTCTGCTGCACAGTCAAGGAATTCTGTCCAGAAGGCAGCACATACATCCCTGGACACGCCGTCAGCATCTGCCCCCATTTCATCAATGAAGCTGTATTTCAGAGTAGTTAATCATTGCTTCATCCTTGAACTGAGCAATCAATTCATCTAAGAGAGTCACTCTGTGAAGTTTCACTGTCACATGCAAAAGTTCACCGGCAGGACTTGGCGGACTTGCAGAAGCTGTCTCAGCATCAATAGGAGTTGAGGTGCAGGTAGGGTTGTTTATTTGTTCGTCTTCTATTGCAAGGATTGGCTCATGTATGAGTGTATCATCAAGATCACCTTAAAACGGCCCACCTGTCAAAGGACCAAAAACGACCTCTGATGTATTACAGAGATTTAAAATCAATAATCTGAACAGCTGCAGTAGAGACAACTGCTGACACTGTGGCAGTGTTTTGCTCATCATCTTGGACTGTGTGTATTTGATTTTCATTGTTACGTCTTTCCTGTCAGCTGCTTTACCTCTTCCATTGTCTGTTCATCTTGTCCAAATTCTGCTGTGTTTTCATGTTGCTCATCTGTCTGTATATCAGCTCCTTCCTCTGGGTCATCTTCACCAGTCAGGGTCTTTGTGAACAAATACAATCTTAACAACCCTAATTTGTGTGTCTCGTAGTATTCTCCCACACTGACATCCTCATCCACTTGTGCTTCCTGGAAGTTAACTATATCGTGGCTGAACTCTTCCCACTTTCCCATTGTTGACTTTTCATTAGGGAAAAACAGTTTTTTAGCTTGAGACAGAATCTCAGTTTTAGTGGCATTCTTGTTCATATCAAGAACTCTGGTTCTTCTGGTTGTCTTCCAGGCTCTCCTATTACTTTTTAGATGCCTATTTGTTGATTGCACTGTATTTTCCTCCTCCAAACCTTGATCGCTGTCTTTGCTCATTGTGCCTTGAATATACAGTATATATATATTTTTTTTTAAATAAGGACTGTCTTTTTGTATCTTCTCCACCTCTTCTCTGTTTTTCCATACAGAAACGCCTTGTGGCAATCCTGTCACCATAGTGACAATGTAAGCAGCCATAGTGGCATCATCTATTTCTCCAACTACTGAGCTGTCAATCTGAAATAAAAACAAAAAGTATACATCAAACATGACACAGCTTAAACTGTATTATCTCCGAGACGATTTACTTCTGTGCTAAATTTCAGGACAACCAATTATAAATGCCAAATGCAGATAATAACACAATGAGTATGAGAGTACAAAAACAGCTTTTTAAGCTGTGACTTACATGAGCCTGCTGTATTTTCTGAATACTCTCCTCAGGAACACCTCTGTTGCGAAGAAATATCCACACACCATCATCTTGTGGGAGGCTGGATGTAGCCATTGCTGGCACTGCAAAAATTTTGGAAAAAGGCTGAATCTATATAAATATTTTTTGCACCAACAGTTAACATGTTTAAAATTGTCAAGCCCAATTGTATTATGATGTTGTCAAATGATATGAATGCATAAAATAATTTAGTTTAAAATGGATATTTCATGTCTTGTCTATTGACCTATAAACACACAGTCAATATGTAATCATTTGAAAGTTGACCTGTCATTAAACATTTGAATATGCTCACTCAAATCACCAACAAAATTGACTTGAGTAGTGTCCTTTTGTGATTAAAGCCTTCACTGGTTATTCATAAACAATAACATCACTATGATAGTGCAGAAGACTAAACTCAGCAGCTTAGACTGGGCTTTTATTATTAGTATTATTGTTATTACTGTGAGTCAGATTGGGGCTTTGCAACATAGGGTATGAGTAATATAGGGTCAACATAGGGTCCGACAATGGTGTCAATATAGTGACTAGTCTACTGGCAACTTTCTGTTTTTTTACATATAGCCTCCATGTACGTGCCCCCATGTTAAACAACTTCTATGTTAGTATCATCATGTTATGTCTCTAGAGTGTTTACGATTAGCATATAACCTAGCATTATGACTAAAAGCTCGTTTTATTTGTGCCAAGCCATTATAATGAAAGAAAGGCGATTCATTTTTTATAAAAGAAACAATGACCAGCATGATGGAAACAAAACTGTTAGCTTAATCAGCTTTAATTAGCTTAATTTAACTGACATAGACATGTTTGTCTATTCGTCTTTTATATACAGTATAATGGTATATTCCCTCCCTCCTGCATTGAACAATAGGCTTACAATAGAAGGATAAAGTCTAAAACACGTCCACCCATCCATCCATTATCTTCCGTTTATCCGGGGCCGGGTAGCGGGGGCAGCAGTCTGAGCAGGGAAGCCCAGACTTCCCTCACCGCACACACCTCCTCCAGCTCCTCCGGGGGGATCCCGAATCGTTCCCAGGCCAGCCGAGAGACTAATAGTCCCTCCAGCGTGTCCTAGGTCTTCCCCGGGGCCGCCTCCCGGTGGGACATGCCTGGAACACCTCCCGAGGGAGGCGTTCAGGAGGCGAGACCACCTATGACCATAGGTGAGAGTAGGAATGTAGATTGACCGGTAAATCGAGAGCTTTGCCTTGCGGCTCAGCTCCTTCTTCACCACGACAGTCTGGTACAGAGGCTGCATCACTGCAGACACTGCACCGATCCGCCTGTCAATCTCACGTTCCGTCCTTCCGTCACTCGTGAACAAGACCCCAAGATACTTGAACTCCTCCACTTGAGGCAAAGGCTCCCCACCCACCCAAAGTGGGCAATCCACCTTTTCGAGGTCGAGTACCATGGCCTCGGATTTGGAGGTGCTGATCCTCATCCCAGCCGCTTCACACTCGGCATCAAACCGCTCCAGAGCATGCTGGAGGCCCCGGCTCGAGGAAGCAAACAGGACAACATAATCCGCAAACAGCAGAGATGAGATCCCGTTCTCCCCGAACCGGAAACCCTCCGCCCCCTGGGCGCGCCTAGAAATTCTGTCCATATAAACAATGAACAGAACCGTTGACAAAAATTTGCACGAAAAACAGAAAAATTATTACCCAGAAAAACAGGAAAAAAAGATTTGTCAGAAAAACAGGAGACATTTTTTTGGCACGAAAAAATTTAAGGTTTCTTTATATATATATGCAAGGTTTCTGTATATATATTCAAGGTTTCTTTATATATATTCGAGGTTTCTGTATATATATTCACGGATTCTGTATATATATTCAAGCTTTCTTTATATATATATTCAAGCTTTCTTTATATATATTCAAGCTTTCTTTATATATATATTCAAGCTTTCTTTATATATATTCAAGGTTTTTGTATATATATTCAAGGTTTCTTTATATATATTCAAGGTTTCTGTATATATATTCAAGGTTTCTGTATATATATTCAAGGTTTCTGTATATATATTCAAAGGATTAATTTCCTGAACGGCATGCCATACATAGTATATATATATTTATGTATATATTGATAACAAGCAGTGTTGGGCAGTAACGTCACTACAAGTAGCGGCGTTACTAGTTTAACTACATTTCTCAGTAGCGTGGTGGTAGCGTCGCTGTTTTCTGAATCAAATAGCTTTTCAGTAGCTTAGCTCTTTTATTAACCAAGTAGTGCGGTAGCGTCCACACAAGCTGCATTTTTACAGACATCTCTGAAACTCAGCGCAGCGGAGCTTTCTGCTGCGGTCTGAAATAAAAGGAGGAGTCAGTGACGCTACTGCCATACAAGGCCATGTAGGTGGAGCCGACAGAAGCACTTCTGTATGACGGTGACATCAAGGACCAATCCTTGGGCTGGTTACGTCTCTGATGCAGGGGAATACAGACAAGCTAGCTTGCTTGAGTGAGTTATGTTCCTTGGTGGAAAGATGGCAGAGGGTGAGGAGGACGTTGAGTTAGTTGCACATTGTCTTTAATGGCATAGTTCAAAATAAACATAATAGAGCAGTTTAGAGCAGGTCTTTCTGCTTTTTGTTACTAATGGAGCACGTTTTGACTTCTGGTTTTGGAGCAGTGAGAGCACAGGGTAATAATTGTTTAATAAAACAATTGAATGTAACATTTTTGCCTGCTTATTTGTCTGATTGACAGTTTTATTGATCACTGAGATAGCTTTGCTTTGGAATGAAGTTATATAAAATAATAAAAAAAATAGCTTCGATGTAGTTAAACTACTTTTGCCATGTTGCTGTAGCTTAGCTTGCTACATTTCTCTGGGGGGTAGCTTCGGTGTAGTGAAGCTTAATTTCATGCAGAGTAACTGGTAGCTTAGCTCACTACATTTTCCAAGTAGCTTGCCCAACACTGATAACAAGGAACACCTTACAATAGCTACTGCCTGTCAGCCATGAATGCGTAGTGGCTGTAGGTGTGAGAAACTGGCTACCTACATGAGAAACCTTAATGTCAGCTGAAATGATCCACTCCATCTGTTCTGGCAGTTAAACACCAGATGAGTTCAGAGTGCCTAGGAAAATCTCTAATAATAAAGGGATGTTGTAAGTCCCTGGAATGGATGAGTTACAGTAACTAGGGGTTGCGGTGGTGGGGGGGGGGGGTCACAGAGTCCTTCTTGCTCAGACTTCCGCACTCCTGTCAGCTACCGAGTTATTCTATAATTAGGGGTACATTTCAGAACAGTTGACAGGAGTAACACAGTTGACAGGACACATAGGGATGTGTAGCACAGTTGACATGTAACACAGTTTCCTCAACTTTTTGGCCTTTGTGCTAGCTAAAGATGTTGAAAAAGTCACCACATGACCATGACAGGGTTCCTACGCAGTATGGAAAAGTATGGAAAAGTATGGAATTTGATTTTAGTGTTTTCCAGGTCTGAAAAAGTATGGAAAATTGAAATGAGAGTATGGAAAAATATTTCTGTTTCCAGACGTTTGCCACTACATGGTATGATGATAAAATGCAGCTCAACTTTCAGACAGTCATTCAGAATTTTGCCTAAGAAATGTGCTGAAATGCCTGCGGAGGGAGCGGTGCAGAGTTTTGCGATTGTGACGTAGCGTACAGCAGCGAGATGAGCAAGTGTCATAAGTTGGGCACTGAGCAGGGATCAGAGATTAACATTATGAGCAGCGTTGTTAATGCATATATGTTTAATAATGTTGTAAATGCATAATTTGTGTCAGTGCCCTATTTTTTTGTCATAATTATATGCATGACTCAAAATACATGACCGTCATGTATTTTGAGTCATGCATATAATTATGACAAAAAAATAGGGCACTCACACAAATTTTAGGCCCAGCTAAATATGTTGTAGATTTTGGTGATATGCTACAATGCATAAGAGTATGTGTTTAATTAATTTAACCCCTTTGAGCAGAGCCTTTGCTCTCTGTATTGTCATACCAATGTTGTTGTGACATCGTTAAGTTGTTATAGCATAGTGAATGTGCCTGCCGGCAGGCACATCTGCGCGAAGGTGCTACATATATTATTATTTGTTAGTGCGCTGATGTCTCCAAAATCTGAGTATGGAAAAAGTCTGGAATTTTACATTTGAAAATGTGTAGGAACCCTGCCATGATCAAGTCATATTTCTGTGTGCTATATTACATTTTTGTCATAAAATCTCAAATAAGTACACAAGAAAACGTTGATAACACAGTTGACGAGAAATGTATCCACTCCATGTGTAGACAATTATTTTGATGAATTATTGACAAGAGGAGTTGAAATTTACCACACTGTCTTCAAGGTTCCCACCAAAAAGGATGTACCTTCCAGCAATGTGAGTCATGTGACTTTGGAGCAAACCATTGCTGATTTATAGGGGTTTTATCAATGGGTAACACAGTTGACAGTGATTTCTTGGACACGCATAAAGTGAATAATTTCATGTATTTTTATGTTTAAAATAGATTTTAAAACAGCTTTATCATGTTTTAATACTTATTTTTGAACAATTAAAGCTGAAATAATATATAAAAACATGTATTTTATTGATACGTTTTAAGAGCAAACTTGACATTTAAGAAATCGGACAGCACAAAAACTGCAAATTCCAATATATAATTAGCATTTTTTTCAAAATAAATAATGGAACATGTTAACTTTTAGTATGAAATGAAAGAGGAATATCATCCAATATCAAATTGGTCATTGTTTGAAATAATGACCAATAATATTTGGTAAAATTGACAAATACACCCCATAGACTTGAAATGTACCCCTAATTATAGAATCACTCTACCCCTTACCCACGTAGACAACCCTCTAGCGACCCCCTACTGCAACTCGCTACTAGCCGGCCTTCCTGCAAATGCAATCCGTCCTCTTCAGAGGATACAGAATGCAGCCGCTCGTCTGGTTTTCAACCTACCCAGACACTGTCATGTCACCCCACTCCTCATCGCCCTCCACTGGCTTTCCGTCATGGCCCGCATCAGATTCAAGACCCTGGTGCTGACCTTCCGGGCTGTAAACGGGACTGCCCCGACCTATATCAACTCTCTCCTCCAGCCCTATACCCCCACCCGTCACCTACGGTCATCTGCTGACAACCGTCTAGTGGTACCTCCCCTCAAGAGCGCACAAGCGCAACACAAACTCTTCCACTGCCTGGCTCCCCAATGGTGGAATCAACTCCCCACCTCCATCAGAAGCACAGACTGCCTTCTCACCTTCAAGAGAAGGCTTAAAACTCACCTATTTAAAGAATTTAATGGCACTTAGGAATAGTATGGCACTTCATATAATGTAATGTGCTTTAGAACAATCTGTTGGTCCCCATATGGTGACTTGCCAGTGTTGTTTGTTGTCTCTTGCTTTATGTTCACAATCGTTGTGTTATGCATTTATAGTTCTTCCCTTGGCACTTATTGGTTCTCATGATGTATGATTCACGATCTAAAAAACCGACTGTGTTCGGGGTCTATCACGTTGCTATGCTGGAGGGCATGCTCAGGTTGGCTCGATAGGCAGCTGCCTGGGCTGTTGTTGGTCTGCCATGGTAAAACATTTAGCGAACTTATTCGTCAGAAGAACGGGCAGGGTATTGGGCAGGGGTATCGGGAGGATTTTGACAGGCATTTGCCAGTGTATTTATAATTTGCTCATTATTTAAAATTGCTGCAACTAGATTGCGGGCAGCCTGACTCATTGTCTCTTTACACACTGTTGCACACAAGATGGCCGCAGGCACTGCCGCGACGTCTGTCGTCAGTCAAGTTTCATTCTATATATTCAAGATTTCTTTATATATATATTCAAGGTTTCTGTATATATATTCAAGGTTTCTTTATATATATATATATATTCAAGGTTTCTTTATATATATTTCATTCCATATATGCACTTTACACATTGTTGCACACAAGATGGCCGCAGGCACTGCCGCGACATCTGTCGTCAGTCAAGTTTCATTCCATATATGCACAACTCATTTAGCACAATCAATGTTTACAAGAACACACTGCAAGGACTGTCACAGGGCCGTAGCTGTATGTATGTAGTTGCATGTGTGGGGGGTGGGGTGGGGGGGGGGGGTTGTTTTATGTGGACGCCTCTACCCTTTTTTCTATGTGCAAAGGAAATATTTGAAAGAAACTTGTGCGTTATTGTGACAGAGTTGTGTGTGTGTGTGAAGAGTAGCGGGGTGAACGGGGGGGAGAGAAAGGGGAGGAGGAAAGGTGATTAGGGGGAAGGAAGGGAGAAACAAGGAGAGGTGAGTAAGAGATGAGTCAACAGCCCTCTACTATAAGAGGCCTGAGTTACTTACCCTGACACACACAGATCCTCAAAGGTAAGGTCCACTCTCCTCCCCATCCTATCCATCCATCCATCTCTCTCTCTCTCTCTCTCTCTCTCTCTCTATCTCCCTTTCGCTGTCTGTATCCCTCCATCTGCTATTCAGCTACTGTCTTTCTTTTTTGCATCAGCCTCACATTCAGAGTTTTTGACTGCACAACAACTAGACAATGCTTACATTAAACTGTGGCACTACATTTAAAAATTGTGTAACATTAGTCAGTGAGATTGAGATAAATGAATTGTCTACCAGTTATTAGGATATTAGAAAGTGAAACTTACACCACTTGCGTTTCAGCAGGGCAGTGCACTCTGCTGCCAGATATTGATTGGTGCAGCTAAGCTGACACATTGAAAGCAAAAGGAAAGTTTAGGGGCATGATGGACAATCATACATGCTACATTGGTAGAGGATAAGATAGATCTTGATGACAGATGGACATATGTCTGTTGACATGCACCTGAAGCTAGTAAGTGTCATGCAATATGATTGTGTAAAAAACAAGTGATTGTTTGAAACTAGAATGCCAACATTGTGGCATTTCACCCTGAACCTGTAGACATCCCACACCCCAGCGTCGCTCCAGATCATCCGTAGCCCAGTCAGCTCCAAGACTTCAGGATGGACGGCACACTGTCTCTGCTCCTCGCCTCCCTCCTGGCCCTCCTCACTTTGGGAGCAGCAGCTCCTCTCCCTGCGGCCACCGTGAGGAGCAAAGTCAAGGTTCAAATGGAGGCCACGTTGCTCAGGATACATGCACTTAATGGCACGGTAATCTATCGATCAGTCAATCAATGATGCATCCTATGACGTAAGATTTATTAAGCAGAAAAGTAACAAACCTATTTGATGTTAGCACCGTTCATTGTATCAGACCAGTGTGGATTTTAATGTATGGTCCACTGGTTCGGGCCAAAAACGGTCTCTAAAGGTAATTTGGCATGTAGCAATACCATCTTGTTCTCTCCGACAGGTGGGAAATTGGTGGGAAATGGGTGGGAAATTGGACCCTTCCATAGAGAAGCATCTGGAAGGACTCTCCTCTGTCGTGGAGGTGGTGAAGGCCTACCAGGTTTTGCTGCAGACTCTGACCCTGGAAGACCTCCGCCAGCTCAAGGTGGATGTGTCCACTCTGATAGTATGGCTGGAGAAGATGTGCCCTGGGGGACTCACCGGGAAGACCGCATTGGCAGACAGCCAGCTGGAGACTCTCAAGAGGTTCGAAGAGAGCCAAACCCACGTGGTCCTGAGGGAGATGGAGCGCTTCCTGTCTCACCTGAAGAACAACCTGAGCTGCTCCACAAGAGAGCTGGAGAAGAATTCGGCATCACAGACTTAGGGACCGACTTCCGACGAGTCAGGATATCTCCCAGTAGACACCGAATGAGCAGGAAAATGTACATTTGATTCTATATACCTTGAACAAGGTATTTGTTACAAACAGAACAAAGGCACTTTCTTACTTTTTAAATCCTTTTCATTCGCAATGTTTACATTAGATAGTGATGCTGTATACCGATCTTTGGAGAATGTAATGTTGAGTCAAGTGATGAGCCAAAAGCAGGCTTTGATTCTACCAGCAGCCACAGCTAGTAAATGCATTTGCAGGTCACATGACTAGGTCATGTATAAAAAAAAAAGAAACACCAGCATTAGACACACGGACAGCACTTCCCATGCACACACACACACCAAATAAGGAGGCATGACAAAATGATGACATCATATAGGGTTTCCTGAAAGCCCAACTGATTCATGCCAGGAAAGCACATATTATTCTAAGAGCAAAACATAGAGGAAACAAGAAAGAGTGTAGGTTTAGTTGGAAATTATTTTACATTTAGACTACTTCAACAGCAATGCAAAGGGTGTATTATGATTGATAATATGCATATATATATATTTATGCCAGAATATTTCATACATTGAGAATGTTTAATATTTTTGTGCATTGATAATGGCACAGGGTTTGTACACGTTTTCTATTTAATGTCAAGACATTTGAATAAAATGAAAGCCTCAAGTCTTCAAAAACAGTGCTTTTACTGTTCCACTCAGCTGTTACTGGAGCACAATGTGTTCCTGTGCACCTATTATTTATGTGCTTGACAGGAAGACTTCACAACTCTAAAGAAAATCCAGAGATCACTAACATCTTAAAACAGGATTTATTAAAAATGCCACTCATTTACATGAATAATCTATTTTACACAAGTCCTCAAATATTTTAACAAACATGCCATATGAGAAGAATGACACACATTCGTACTTTAGACAGAAACTAGTGTGTAGTAAAACGCGTAAAACTGAGCTGATACTGTACAAACTCAAAGATGGTACCCAAATCCATATTTAAATCCTCTTAATTATCACATTCTAAACAAGACTTTGGGATGTATTTTGCCTTGTTCTCTTGTGCACACAGCACAACTCAGAGAAGCACACACGCACGCACACACACACTAGCTGAACCATTTGCTCTTCTTGCTCGCTTCGGACTTGTTTCCTCCCATCAGTTTCCTCTTGTACTGCTCCACCAGGCTGTCAAAGCGGACGTCGTCTCTGGTCCTGACCTGCTTCCTGGGCACTTTGGAGCTCTGGACCACACAGGACAATGAGGGAGGGTGGGGGGGGCGTGTTACTCTGAAGTCCACTAGCATCAAACGGACCCTGTTCAGGTTGGCTTCATCCCAGTGTGAATGAGAAGGTCAACCCCCTCACTCGCACGCACACGCACACACACACACACACACAGTACCTGCACTCTGGGCTGCATGGGTTTCATTAGCGTCTGCCCCCCTTGACGTTCTCGTCTGCTGGGGTGCTTCTTGGCCTTCTGGGGCTGGGGAGGCTGTGGCTTGCCCTTGTCCCTCAGTCTACACACAGACAGACAGTAAATGGGTCAGTCAAGGGGTCAGGAGGCTGGAGGAGGTAGGAAAGGTGTGTTTTTTTTGTTGGTGTGTTCCATACCTGATCTTAGGTCCTCGATGTGAAGGCAGTGGGAGAATCTTCCTTCGTTTCTTGCCATCCTCCAGTTCTATGTGCTCCACCTCTTGCTTAGTCTTGAACCCGGAGTAGAACACGCCCTGGCCCTTGTTCTGGCCGTTCAGCTGGTCATGGCTCCGCTTCTGGCCCTGCTTCTGACCCTGGGCTTGGCCCTGTTTCTGACACTGGGCTTGGGCCTGGCCCTGCTCCTGGCCCTGTTTCTGACACTGGGCTTGGCCCTGCTTCTGACCTTGGGCTTGGCCCTGCTTCTGACACTGGGCTTGGCCCTGCTTCTGACCTTGGGCTTGGCCCTGCTTCTGACACTGGGCTTGGCCCTGCTTCTGACCTTGGGCATGGCCCTGCTTCTGGGCTTGGCCCTGCTTCTTGGCTTGGGCTGGAGCTGCAGATATAATTTATTGAAGAAGAAAAGAGGTGTCATATTAGCAGTGTTGGGCAGTAACTTCACTACAAGTAGCGGCGTTACTAGTTTAACTACATTTCTCAGTAGCGTGGTGGTAGCGTCGCTGTTTTCTGAATCAAATAGCTTTTAAGTAGCTTAGCTCTTTTATTAACCAAGTAGTGCGGTAGCGTCCACATAAGCTACATTTTTATAAAATCTCTGAAGCTCAGCGTAGCGGAGCTTTCTGCTGCGGTCTGAAGTAAAAGGAGGAGTCAGTGACGCTACCGCCATACAAGGCCATGTAGGTGGAGCTGACAGAAGCACTTCCGTATGACGGTAACATCACGGACCAATCCTTGGGCTGGCTACGTCTTTGATGCAGGGGAATACGGACAAGCTAGCTTGCTTCAATGCTTGAGTGAGTTACGTTACTTGGTGGAAAGATGGCAGAGGGTGAGGAGGACGTTGAGTTAGTTGCACATTGTCTTTAATGGTATAGTTAAAAATAAACATAATAGAGCAGTTTAGAGCAGATTTTTGTGTTCTGGTTTTCGAGCAGTGAGAGCACAGTTTAATAATTGTTTAATAAACAAATGAATGTAAAATTTTTGCCTGCTTATTTGTCTGATTGACAGTTTTATTGATCACTGAGATAGCTTTGTCTTGGGATGAAGTTGTTCCAATAAAAAGTTGTTCCATAAAAAAATAGCTTCGATGTAGTTAAACTACTTTTGCCATGTTGCTGTAGCTTAGCTTGCTACATTTCTCTGGGGGGTAGCTTCGGTGTAGTGAAGCTACATTTCATGTAGAGTAACTGGTAGCTTAGCTCACTACACTTTCCAAGTAGCTTGCCCAACACTGCATATTAGTGATATGAGGACACAGAGAGCATAAATAGGAGCATTAACAGTGCTTAGTGACCATTGCCAAGTAGTCATTTATTATTATTCCTACTGTTGTAAAGAACAGAAAGGCCTCACCTCTGTTCTTGGCCTGCCCCTCTCCCGTCATCATGACGCCCTTCTGAGGGTTGGCCCCGCCCTTCTGAGGGCCGGCCCCGCCCACCGTCTGGGGTCGTTCTCCTGTACCGGGCTCTTTCCTGAAGCGACTCTGGAAAGCGTGAAAACAAAGCAGCATGGGCGCCATGTTCCTCCATTGAGGACGGAGGAGAAGGCAGGACACACACAGACACACAAACAGACCCAGACACACACACATGCAGACACAGACAGAAACACACACACCACCCACCTTGCTCTGCTGCTGTCGAGCCTCCTTCATCTTCAGTTTTCTTCCGTCCTCCAGAGAGAACTCCACGATGGGCCGCTGAGGAGGGACACACACACACAGCTGGATGAAACAGGCGCTTGTGTTCCCATGTGGTGATTGGCTAGGCTCAACGTGTAGGACAAGCGTGCGGGGAGGAGGAGGGGTGTGTGTTTGGGAAGGGGGGGGGGGCACCTTGTTAGAGCCGAAGATCTGAGGGTTGTTGTTGAGGTGTCGCAGGGCCTTCAGAGCATGCTCGTGCACCTGGAATCCCACAAAGCCGTAACCTAGCGAGCGGCCGGTGATCTGACCCTTCTCTGGTTTCTTGTCGTACATCACCCTGCACTGGAGATACACAATGCGCATAAACACACACACATACACGTAGAGCACCAGCACCATGAAGGCAACCCACTCCTAGCAGCAGTGCCACTTAGTGGCCTAAACTGAAAGCCAATTTGTGCATGTGCAATATATTACACAGGGGTTTTTTCTGTGTCTGTCCATATGTATGTGTGTCTGTCCATATGTATGTGTGTCTGTGTGTGTGTGCATGTGCTACCTCAGTGATGCGGACAGCCTTGCCCCCCCCAGCCGCGTCCAGGCAAAGTTTTCTCAGCTGTTTGTTGTCAACGGACTTTGGCAGGTTGTGGATGCACAACCTCGTCTTGGACACGAACACAGAGATGTCCCTTAGCTTGGTCCTCTTTAGCTCCTCAAACTAACATGGGGGAAAGACACACACAAACACACACACAGAGGCATGGTCAGGAAAGCAGGCAAGCGGTGCTGGTTGGCTGAAAGCTTCCAGAACGTGCAGACGGCGTGAGGGTGGATGGAGCGGCGCTAACCCTCTGTCTCTTGGCCATGTCTGCCTCCGGTACGCCCTCCGCTGCCTTGGTTCCCGCACGGATCACTGACACACACACACACACAGTCAGAGGAGTCTTGTGAGATCCAGGGGTATCGTGGTGTTTTGGATTCAGGAGGGCTCAGTGGAGGAGGGAGAGGCTACTCACATCCTTCCCTAGCTAGGTACAGGTTCCTGGTGCCGCTCTCCACCTTCACCTTCTTGTCCTTCAGCTTGGTGGCGTCTTCTCTGGTCACTGCCGCAACGATGTTCAGCTTCCTGCCATCTACCCTGATCCCGCCGGTCTGATCACACACACACGCTCAGTGAACACACAAAGACAAGCACACACACAAGGCCTCGGCGTGACAACAACCTAGCAATGTAGCGCGCCGCAGGGTCTCACCTCTGACTCGTCCTGAGACACGGCCATGCACCTGTCGGCTGCCTCTTTCTGCTTGAACTGAGCGAATGCAATGCCTGGGTGGGGGATGGGGGGTGGGAGGGAGGGAGGGCAGACAAGACCAGTCAGCGATCTGCTTCCACGGTGACGCTCCCTCGGTAGCTGGACGTGATGCGGGCTGGCAGACCTTTGGAGTGCTCGGTGTCTGGGTGGACCACAATCTTGATGTAGTTCAGCTCCCCGTACATCAGCAGTGCCTCCTCCAGGCCCTCCTCCTCAGTGTCGAATGACAGGTTCCTACAGAAAGGGGGGGGGGGTATCAAACGTGAGCACCTCCAGGCATCAGCCCCTACTGGCTTTGTAGGCTGTCGTTGAAATGTTGTGGTTTGGGGGAAGCGTGCAGGGGATGAAGAGAGGGGGTGGGTGAGAGGGGGGGAGAGTGTGCTAGGGTGCAGGGGTTGTTAGAGGGGTAGGGGGTGTGTGTCGGGGTCGGGGAAGGGACCTGATGAAGACGGTTTTGCCCTGGTTGACGTCAGAGGGGAGGTGTCGCTTCTTCCTGGCCGGCTGGTCTGGACACAGAGACAGGGGTCAGGGGTCAGGCAGAACACAGGAGGCTTTCACAACACTGTTAACACACGGGTAGAAAAAGAGCAAAGGGAAGGACATACCTCCATCATCCTCCTCTTCATCGTCATCATCATCATCATCATCATCATCATTGTCATCGTCCGTATCAGACCCAAGATCACTCTTCTCATCATCTCCCTCTCCGGACTCCTCCTCCTCATCATCCTCCTCCTCGTCATCATCATCATCCTCCTCCTCCTCTTCGTCATCATCCTCTGCATCAGCAGCTTCCCCCTCCTCTTCACTCTCCTCTGATGGGGACTCTGGCAGTGGAGGAGCAGGCATGGAGGTGGCTCTGAGAGGAGATGTGCACAAGTGTGGTGAGGTTCCGCCCCCAAGACCCTCCGTCTACAAACATCCAAACAGTGTCGACCGCTTCAGGAAACAGCAAAGACAAAGACCAGATGGCAAGGTTGTACTTTTTATTTTGAGGTGTGACTGGTTTCTCCTCCTCTTCCTCCTTGACATCAGCCGTTGGTTTCTTTGATGCAATATTCTCCTCCTTCTTAATTCCTGCAGGACAATCCAAACTAATCATCTGGAGTGCAAACATTAAGGCCGACATGCTATGAAAACTATTTCAACAGCCTGCGCGATCTACGATCCACGTAGGTCTACTGCATTAGCTGTCAAATTATGCTGATTACCTGTGGCAGTGGGTGGCTGAGAGGCAATAAACTTGTCTTTAGCTACAGCCCAGTCCACAGCTACCTGCCGTCCTGTCATGGGAAACAGAATGGAGAGCAGAGTCATTGCATTGTTTACCCACCGTGAACCTCCAACCTTTCACAGCAACACTGAGCACAGATCAGCGATGTCACCCGTCTCCTGCTCATCCAGGGCAGGTAAAGGTGGCCCAAAAGTTACCTTTGATTTCCTTCAGGTTCAAGGCCTTGAGGGCATTTGCAGCCTGCAGCTGGTTCTTTAACTGCACAAACGCAAAGCCTCGCATCTTCCCATCTGAACAAACATCACGACAGGGAGCGAGAGAGAGAGAGAGACATCTTTAAACACCGATGGAAGCCGGGACCTTTGGCTGTGGTCGGTACTGAACACATCTGGAGTGGCTTGACAGGAGCTGGAGGTTCGTTAGTGTGGATATCATCCTGGGCTAAGTCACCTGGTTTCAGAGGGATGCTGGCCTCTAGAACAGTCCCAAACTTGGCAAAGGTCTGTCTCAGATCCTCCTCGGAGCACTGCAGAAAAAAAAGAAGAAAGAAATGCTCCATCAAGTACGGGAAGCGTGGACAAGGAGCAGTCGTGTCAGCGTGCTCATGCAGCATACCTTGAAACTGAGATTCCTGATGATGAGCCTTGCTTTCTTCAAAGTGTTCTTCGATATGGACGTTTTCTGATCTTTCCTAGGGGCTGCAGCTGTGGCCGCTGTAGTCTTGGTTTCTGGGATCTTGGTTTCTGGCCCTTTGGGGGCTGAAGGGAAACACATTCGCACAGAACTATGAAAATCCAGATTCATGGAAAGTGAGCTGCCGTCCAAGTGAACGTCACCTACCTTTACCCTTCCTGTCGAGGATTTTCCGTTTGGCCACATCGACTTTGATCTTGCGGCCATCATAGAGACATCCTTCTTTCAGGGCACGCTTGGCATCTTCCTCCATGGAGAAGGTGACATATCCAAAACCTCGACATTTGTCACCACCTGAATAGAACAGATACATTGAGTGTGACTAAGCCATGAAGACATTAGGGGCTGTAGCCAGGCAGGTAAGTCATCCATGTTGCTGGTGTTAAAAGGATCCATGAAGAGATGCTTCGCTCACCTTTTTCTTTGACAACAAAACACTGCTTCAGCGGGCCGATCTCAGAAAATATCTCTTCAAGTCTTTCATTCGAGGCAGTTGCAGGCAGCTGGTTCACGAACACAGTCAGCCCTGACATGTCTTCAACTTAAGTGTTACTGTAGCCAATGAGACTATATACTTAAATACCGATAAGTGTTTTAGTGGTATACGAAATAAATATTTTCCGGCTTCCGAAAATGCACTTGAGCTGGTTCTGGTAAGACACGTTTCTTTCAAAAACATGACACCCACGTGCATTAGTTAATCGTGACGGAGATACGCGTTTGTGTACAACATCGCCATGTTGGAAACTAACCGGAAATCGCTAACCGGAAACGCATCTTTTCCGGTACTCTTTGCTTTCGTTTTCCGGCAGAGAAGAAGGCGCAGATTGAGCTCTGCTGCCCTCTGCTAGTGGCCCCAAAGAACATGCAAATCTGGTAGGTAATTTTCTCTCAAAAAAAGAAGATTGTTAGACTATATAGTTTTATTTTTTACTATAAACTTGGCATGTCAAAGCTGTACATGAGCTATAATATAATGTAGAATTTTTTTTATGTCAAAAAGCATAGGGCATGTACATACTTATTTAGACTTTAGACAATCGATGTTTTTTTTTCCTCTTTTAAAAACGCCTTAGCCAACCGTACTATTGTTACAGTTTTATTGACAGAAGATCAGGCAGAAGTGGTATTAGTGTCAGAGACACTCAGAAAACCCATAGAATGTGCTGCATTGACATGGGTTCAGGCAGGAGGTAAGACAGTTCAAACCTCATCATGATCATTTGCAGCCTCAGTCAGATTACTTCTATTTTGTGTCAAGAAGACCATAATTTCCTGTCTTTTTCACAACTATCTGCGGTCATTATGGAAAAAAAGGGAAAGTAATATAATGTAATAATTCCCATATGACCAGAATTATTTTGTCAGCCATGCTTTTTTTTTACTAGCATGCATGACATGACCAGAAAAGGAAGTATGTGGTTTGCAAACCACCCTCTTACCCCAGACTGGGTTTAGAGAACAAATGAAAGAAGAAAACACGTTCAAATTGCCCGTAAGCTGGGTTGCACCTAATGAGATGCTATTAACTACTGTGTGTTGTCACTGCAGGGTGTGACAACTGGCAAGATAATATCTTCCAAACAGGCCAAACAGGCAAGGAAAGAGTTAACTTGAGTCTCTTAAATATCTGTCTCTGCTCCTGAACAACCACTCATCTCCTCTGGCAGCCAAGGACTGACTATCAGCCAGCACTTTAAGTGTTTCCATTGCAAGAATTCAGAGAAGGTAAGCCCACTGTTGTGATCCAGATACAAGACTGTCATTCTTTTTTGTTTGTTGCTGTCCCCATATTTTAGGCACTTCAGGAAGTACTGTGCACTTTCTAACAAACAGACACACATTTTGAGTGCAGCTACCTGGTGTCACTAGTTTTCTTGCTCAAATGCTCCTGCTCTCTGAAGAGAAACGACAAGAAAACAAGCAAAACATTGTTATTTTTTTCCAGTTGCTCAAGAGCTTGGATGTTAGCAGGATAGGGTAAGCTGCTGTCATAGTCACATTCCTTTATCAGGTTAGGGCTTGCTAGAATACATGACCAGTTTAGAGAAGGAACAGATATGGCCTTCTTTCTACAGCCAGATGTAAAATGGCTTTGAAGCTATTGAGAGAGAGAGAGAGAATGGGAGAGAGAGAAAAAAAGAAAGAGAGAATGGGAGAGAGAGAGAAAGAAAGAGAGAATGGGAGAGAGAGAGAAAGAGAGAGAGAGAGAAAGAGAGAGCCATGATAAGACGAGATAGGAATGTTGCAACACAAATACAGTAACTGCACGTTGACTCTACAGTATGTAATGACTGTATAGCGCTCGCATAAACAAACTGTTGGGAGAGCAGGAAACACAACAAACCTTGTTGATAAACCTTCCCCAGACCAAGTACAGATGAACATTTCCCTTTCCTGTTTGCTACAACAGCCATAGCAGCATTGAACAAGTCCTCTGTAAACATAGGGCAATACTGTACAAATACAACCATGTGCAGGAGTCACGTGGCTCGGCGGTTAAGGTGTTGGGCTAGTGATTGGAAGGGTTCGATTCGAGTTCGAGTTCGAGTTCGATTCCCAGCTGTGGTTATGTGTTGTTGTGTCCTTGGGCAAGGCACTTTACCCTACTTGTCTCAGGGGGAATGTCCCTGTACTTGCTGTAAGTCGCTCTGGATAAGAGCGTCTATTAAATGACTAATGTCTAATGTGATGTGTATTTGCATTAATGTAATGTGTATTTGCATGTGTAAACTTGTGTGCCAACAGGCGTGTCTTGCCCGTCTGTCTGTTATCCAACAGGTCAGACATCCCAGTCCCAAGTCCTTTCAAGTCATTTAACACAACAAGGACCATGAAGAAGAGACAACCTGTTACTAAGCAAATATCCACCCCATGTCTTGGGAGAGGTAAGTCTGCTGTACTCCTATAGAAGGCACACACACAAACACACATAAATGCATACTTACACACATGCACTCAGGCAAAGCCCAAACCCACACACAGACATGTTTCTGTGCATCTACTGTGCATGCACAAACTGACACACATGCACAAATATGCATGCACATATTCACCAAGCGCAGTTTCTTCTTTCCACTCATGAACAAGCTATGCCAATCCTGAAATTCCAGGTCACCGTACTAAGAATTGCATAATTGACAGTGGCAAAAAGGTGACCTTTCAAGCAGTCAGCCATGGTGAACTTCGATGTGAACTATTTCAGAATCAGAATCAGAATGGGGTTTATTCGCTATGCAATACGTTAACAAACGTAGAATTCACTGTGGCAGGAATGAGCAAACATAGAACATATATGTGGCATATTAATAAAAAAAATGAATACACTGTAAAATACACTACAGATATGATACATAGAAACAAATAATACAAGTGATACAAATTATACAAATTATACAAATAATACAAATGATACAAATAATACAAATTATACAAGTAACATGGAAGTACAAATAACATAGGTACAGAACATAGGTACAGAACTTTTAAGTTCAAAGTAACACCATGGGTCACTATAACGTGCAAGTTCAAAGCCATTCTAAATTTATGTTCCTCCAAAAAACTGATACTGCACTGATACATGTGGAAAACATTACGCTGGCTTATTTTTCGGGGTTTCAGGATTAATTCATTTTTGGTTCCCCATGGGAGGAAACATGCTTGACAAGTCTAACCCCTACTGTTTTGTTACTGACTGAGAAACATCTCTATTTCATGTGAGATGGAGAGAGAGTATACAATCACATAAATTAATATGATATTGCCAAATTATATATCCACCAGCTGAAATATAACTACTTTGATAATGTCAAAATGTCAAATGTTTGGCTATACTTTTGTCCTAATTTTCAAAAATAAGGATGCATTTGTTAATATTATATTGATCTGTAATGGGATTGTTTTTCCAAATGGAAAATATATATTTATAACAGTGTACTGTGTAGTTCTATCAGAGCCTGGTCTTTTTACCCTACCAGTACGTACTTACAGATATGACATGTGAAAAGGCTTCTTCAATGCCAGAGTGGAAAAGACCTATGAGGAAAATCCCTTATCTCCCCTTTCACACTCTCTAAGGGAAATGCTCCTCTAATCTCTCTCACTCTGACAGGTTGAAGGGTCTCTTGTTTCCCATCCATATATAAAGCTGAGGTCGACAGTAATTCAGTATTCACTAGACGCAAGAAAACCAGTTTGTCCAGTGAGCTCAAGTGAATCAACACTCATTTTGACGCAGCACACAAAGGTTCTCAGTGAAACTGTTTTGTGAAACAGTTTGAGATTGTGCTTTTCAGTAGGTGTTTGTTGATTCCCCACCCTAGTTACGGTGTCAAACAGCTGATATTAGCTGTCTTAAATCATGTCTGCGCTGGAGTTCCTTAATGTTATGAAATGTGAAGCATTATATAATCCCCCTTCCTGACGAACTAGGGAGGGCTGTGCATTTTTCTGCAGGTGCAATACTGTAAAGGGGTGGTGGAAAGTAAAAGGGTGGTGGCAGACAGGTCAGATCAGGCAGGAGGGCTCTGGGTAGTGGGCAGGTACCAGAGTAGAGCTTTTACGAGGCGGGGTCATATTGCTGCCAATTCTTCCCCTGCTACAAACGGACCAAAGGCTGGGAGACAACACAAGGAAACAATTTATCCTCCAAGGACTCCCTCAGTTAAAGTAAAGATTAAAACAGGTAAATATTAAGCAGCACAAATAGAGTTATTTGGTGTAAGTATTCTTACACTTTACAACTCTGTGGTGTTCTTTCCTTCAGAGTTGGTACACTGTGTTCCACGTTCTTTTGATGTGATACATTTGCCAGTGGCTGCCTTCAGTCGCAAACTTCATTCATATTTGGTAAATTACAGCCTTTAGAGCCAAACGCCAGTACGCCAATATATGTTTTCGTAGTTTCTGTGTTCTCAGAGGGATATTATGCATGTGATCACGTAGCAGATGGTAGAAGTGGTGTTGTAAGGGCTTGGCAAGGATGAGTGAAAACACAAGGTCACTTAGACTACAGGAAGACTCTTCGTCTTCCATGACAGTGGAAAGTATTTTTGCTCGTTTAAATACCAAGGTCGTGGATATGCGATAATTTGGTAAGACTGTGCATTTGATGTTCCAGTGTATTTGAATGTGGCTGGTATGTTGCTTTGAGGACCAAGCCTTCCATTTTAAGAGGTGTTTAGTCATGGTTAAAAAATTAATAAATTCAAAGCAGTTTCTGTAATGCGCTGAACTCTCGCACAGTTAGGGGTGTGGTTGTTATGCCATTGCCAAATCTTCAACAAGGCTTCGTTTTGGCAGAAACACAAACAGCTTTGTCTATCCAATGTTCACATCCGAGTCTTGTGTAGTCCTAAACACAACCACCGCAGATCACCATAGGAGTAACAGCAGATGAAAGGGTTCAGTGAGTTTGTAGAAAGGAAACAGGGACACACACAAATCTAAAAATAAAGTTCTTACAAAAAATTGTTTCCCCGACACGTTATAGCACAACGAAAGAAGAAAAAAACGATATCCTGAGGAACGTTAGGTACACGTGCAGCTGTTGACACAGTTAGAATAAGAATGAGTGTGACCAGTACGCTTATGTCACCACTTCGCTGAGAGCCAGTTGTGACATACCGACTTAGATCAGCAGTTGCCAGGACCCTCCTGCACCCTAAAATAGAGGGGGGGGTGGGGGGGAGATCATCGGAACAGCAACAACAAGCAGCTGCTTCATACTGTACATACACAGAGCAGAATACACAATAGTGGAAAGACTGAAAGAGAAAGAACAACAGTAAGAGGAAGTCACAAAGAAGCAAATGTAGATAAGGGACATCAGGACAAACTAGTTTGAGAAACGCGTGAGAGAGGACTGAGAGTGTTGAGAAGGGACAGCATATCCGAAGAGTCATCCAAACTGGAGAGAGTCAACCAAAACTGACCTGGACATAACCATAAGGCATACAAGATTCTACAAACCCTACAGAGTCTGAGACGGACGCAGCAAATTGTCAGACGATCACAGCAGTGACAGGGCACGTCAATAAACAAGACAGTCAGATTCAGTGCTGAGACTGAGGACTCACCAAACTAGAAGGCCAGGCATGGCCAAAATCACAGCCGAAGGTAAGCAAGCCGTTGAGCTGCCCAACTGACGATGGTGGACGATGGTTGCTGACAATGCGAGAGTTGTATAATGTCAATTATGTGTGATTGTGAGGGTCAGTGAATACCAATGGCTTAGGGCACATTTAGGGTCAGGTTGTAGTGGATGGGGCTTTTCGTGAAAGAGAAAAAGACTGAACTGACAAAAGCCAAATAGGTAGTGCTGAAAAGAGGCATTCTCGGAGAACGTGAAGATACGGCTAACAATCAGATAGGGTGAGTTGACAGTTTGATGTCACTTGTTTTGTGCCGACTAACCTGATTCACCACACACATACTCCTAGTGATTCTTAATAATCAATTTAAGAGAGCAAACTGGCTATTGACCAACTAACCAACTAGAAGATGATATGGGAACAGACGTATTATGCCAGACGTATTATAAGCCACAGTAAAATTTAAAATAAAAAAAGCCACAAAATAATGTGACATCAAAATGCCATCAAAAGGATATATACTCGTGACCTGTTTAAGCTGTTTAAATTCAATTTGTAAAATGAAAGATTAAAGTATGTCATGAGTCTGTAAAATATTGTAACCTAGCTCCAGCTACGGAAGCCTCTGTGATAATATTATTTAGAGGAAACTGGGGTTGGCCATATTCTACTTGTAGTTTAACATATATTTAACCAAAGGGTGAACTGCTGAAAATATTCTTAGTTACAAAAAATGTTTCAGATTACGTTTCAGATAATACAACAATCAGCCCTCGTTCTTTCAAATATTTTTGTTGATTCTTGATTTCTCAGTAACATGTGCAAACATATTTACAGTTCTTCTTTAAATGTATTTAATTCAGCTTGGTATTTAGCATCCACCAACAACATGGTCCTCGACGGTGTAGGTAGACAGATTGCATGTCACACTGTCAGTCATTTACTGTAACCTGACTAACCATGGCAGCACATTCAGAAACATAAGTTCCAGGCTGAGGACATGTTTACTGCTCTGATTTAAGCAAGGGTGTTGCAAGGGGAGCCATGTTCCCCTTCACCTGGTAGATGCCCTTATTTACTACTGACACTAGCATAATATTGGCCATCCCTCACCGCTGTAATATCATTTGAAATAACATATAACATGTCTTTAATGAAAGTGTGCCTAACTAACACACACAGGCACATAAGAACAAGCTCATTGCAGCATGGCATACTACAGGATGGATATAGTGTAGTATATTAATCATAATTTACAACAAAGTTTCTTCATTTTCCCCACAAAATCAATTTGATCTGTCCTTATGTGTCCATTCTTTCTTTTTCTTTCTTTCCCCAGAGATGCCACGCCATTTCCCAAAACTCTCGCTGTGCGAGGTGGATGAGGATGTGCGTCGACTTGCGGAGAAGGTGTACGCAACTGCCCTGAAGGAGGAGGACTCCAAGAATGTCCTGTCCATGTACAGCGTGCCTGAAGACTGTCCCATCGGCTTTCAGCAGGACAGGGAGAGGGAGCTTCTCAAGGAGATGGCTGAGCAGTCTGACGAATCTGCCAAAAGGTCAGGACCTGTGGGAACCTCGAGTTGGGCTCAATCCCCTAGACCACACCTGTGTTTAAGTGTTTGAACCACTTTTGTTTAGCCCCCAAAACGACATGACAGTCAAATTAAGACGCCTTCACGTCAATAGAATCATTATTTGGCTCAACACCATTCTCAATTGGGGCTTGCTGCCATCTCCGCAGGAAGAAGAGTTTCCGGATGATGCGATCGCAGTCGGTGTCTCAGGCGTTCCCTCCTGTCAGTGCAGAGTGGGCCATGTCTGTGGTGGCTCCTCTGCTGTCTCCCACTTTACCTGAACCAAGTCAGGCAGCCAACCTCATCGACTTCCAGAGGGTCACCATTAGTGGAGATTATTGTGCTGGGGTACATGTCTATATCATTTCGGAATTAATGTGTTTATATCGATCTATTCATACAGAGGTGTACATATATATGAATAATAATAATAAAAATATGATATAAATCATCTTCAGGTTTTGGACATCACAGTATATTCTAGAAAAAACACAAAAGGATGCAGGATTTCAATGTATTTGCATGTTTCTTTCCCCAGATCACAGTGGAGGACTATGAGCAGGCAGCTAAGAGCCTGCTGAAGGCTCTCTTCATCAGGGAGAAGTACTCCAGACTGGCCTACCACCGCTTCCCAAGGACTGTGGCCCAGTTCCTCCGCAGCGCCGAGAACGAGAAGTGGAAGGAGGAGGATGAGGTCATGCCAGGTATGAGAAGGACCTCAGCTCTGGATTGGACTTTGATTGTTGGGAAAAAGGGAATTGTCACTTGACCAATGCTCTCTTGGAATAACAGGGATTAGGGTTACATGGGATGGGATTAGGGTCAGGGATGATGGCAACAATGTGGCATTGTGTCAGTTATAATGGTATGTGTGAATGTGTATTTTGCCTGTGCAATTTCCACATGACCGTAATTGTGATTGGGCATGGAAACACACAGCTGGTGAGTGAACTGACCAATAAATAAAAAAATTCGGTCCATTTTCCCAGTGCCATTTTTCACGTGACAATAACCTTGAGACAGTACCCCATTGCTTGAGCCTTTCCAAAACATGGGCCCAGTTTATGCCAATCATACCTGTATGCACCTGTGTAAATTACCGCAACAAAATCGATGATCCGCCCCACGCATTGAGTTGATACACCATGACACATACTGGCGCCATTTCAAACATCGAAAACAGGCTCCAGCATGAAGTCACATTTGATTTAGCAGACGCTTTCATCCAAAGCAACTTCCACAAGAGAGAGCTTGAGAGAGACGCTCAACCGACTGTTTCCTTGTTGTTTTCTCCCCCCTGTAATTCCAGTCTCTCCGCTTCCTCCATTTGTTTGTCACTGTGACCCCCAGATGTGTGCCCCTGTCCACGCAAGGGCGAGGACCCCTACAGTGTAGAGGGCATCCCTGACGACTTGAACTACGTGCTGCAGATGAAGGACGGCATCGTGAACGTGTACGATGACGCCGAGGCCCTGAAGCAGCAGCAGCCACGCAGCCTGCCTTACCCCGACTTGGAGACCTTCGCCATCGACATGAGCCACGTCCTCGCCATGATCGCCGACGGTCCCACGTAAGCGGCCCCGTCCAGTCATCCGGCGGACAGGACGACAAAGGTCCGCTCGACGGCGTGGTTTCTCTCTTAACAAGCTTGTTTTGTGTCTCGCACAGGAAGACCTACTGCCACAGACGTCTGAACTTTCTGGAATCGAAGTTCTACCTCCATGAGATGATGAACGAAATGGCAGAGCTGAAAGAGCTGAAGGGCGTACCGCATAGAGACTTTTACAACGTCAGGAAGGTGGGTCTCCCCTTACGTCCATCGTCCCATGTTCTATAAGGATCACAGCAGGATGGAACAAACAGGGCGAATAAAAGTTTGACATAAAGAAACTGAACATACAGTACTTCACCGTAATTTTGCAGGAAAATATGAGTGTACCGTACATCAAATGAAAGGGTTCTCCGCTAACTTCGCTCTTCTCCCACCCAGGGACTCCAAACACATCTGCATCCAACTAACTGGACATTGCTCTCTCGTCCGCAGGTAGACACGCACATCCATGCAGCTGCTTGCATGAACCAGAAGCATCTGCTACAGTTCATCCAGACCACCTACCAGACCGAGGCAGACCGCGTGGTCCTGGAAAAGGGCGGAAAGAAGTTCACCCTCAAAGAGGTGTTCGCCACCTTGAAAATGGACCCCTATGACCTCACGGTGGACTCACTGGACGTACATGCCGTAAGTATTATTTCAAATCTCAGACAGTCATTACGAAGATAGGCTCACAAAAAAAGGTTTGCGTACGAGCACACATTATGAAACGTGGGAAACCAAGTGCCAAAGTCCCTTTCCTTCCCAGGGTAGACAAACGTTCCATCGCTTCGACAAGTTCAACTCCAAATACAACCCTGTAGGAGCCAGTGAACTTCGAGAGATTTACATCAAATCAGACAACTACATCAAAGGAGAATATTTTGCACGACTCATCAAGGTACAGTACAGCAATACACCCATGCACACATCTTGCCTCTTAGGGATACTATTTGAAATAATAACTTTTATTTCTTTATTGATCTTTTTATCCCTTCATAAAAATGGATGTAATTTTATATGGGGTGGTACTTAACATTTTTGCACTGTCAGCTAAATGAAAAATAAGTTTCATTTTGGTGTCTTTCCCATCCTCTGACAGGAAGTAGCACACGACTTGGAGGAGAGTAAGTACCAGCATGCCGAGCCTCGTTTGTCTATCTACGGTCGTGCTGCTGATGAGTGGGAGAACCTGGCCTCCTGGTTCATCCAGCACAAGGTGCACTCCACCAACATGCAGTGGATCATCCAAGTGCCCCGAATCTAGTACGTTTGAACAGAAATACTCCTAATGGGAATGACATTAACTAAATTTGTAGTGAACTGAACTTTTCTTAGTGTGAGAAAACAGGGTTGTTTATTGACACAATCCATGCGTTTCCAGTGATATTTTTAGGTCGAAGAACATAGTTCCCAACTTTGCCAAGATTCTGGAGAACATCTTCCTTCCCCTGTTTGAGGCCACGGTCAATCCACACAAACACAAACAAATCCACATCTTCTTAAAATATGTGAGTAGCCAACAACAGTTTCACACTGATATCAAGTTTCTCTCTCTCTTTCAAACCTTGTGGCCGTTTGCTTATTGTTATGGGAGTGCCATTCACATTTGTAATTACTTCATAGAACTCTTTATAAGTAGGTCATTATGAGATTTTCGTGGATTATCTCCAGGTGTGGTGGTAATAGGTTACTGTCAAGGAGGTCAAGTTATTGAATCGGCACGCATACTCCAACTTGACGTGTGTCAAAGTGGATCTCATATTAGTGTGATGTCCTCCCTTCTGTACTGGATGTAGGTGACAGGCTTTGACAGCGTGGACGATGAATCCAAACACAGCGACCACATGTTCTCCTACAAGAGCCCCAAGCCTGAGGACTGGACCACCGATGACAACCCCCCCTACACTTACTATCTGTTTCACATGTACGCCAACATCATGGTGCTGAACAACCTGCGCAAGTGAGTCTCTCACCCCCCATCCCCACAGAAGTGCTAAAAACATTTGGCGAGCTATGTCAGTTTGTTGGCATTGTTCCATCACAAAAGTATCCTAAACCTCTGGTGTTCTTCAAATTAAACCGTCAAAAAACAAACAATTCAGAAGTAATGACTATAATTACAGTTTTGGCACCTCCCTTTCCTAGGTAATCTTTTGGACTGACTTGTAAATTAGGTCCTATTTATATCTGTATATCTGTATTTATATCTGTGATTGATCGGAAGCATCGCCATGGAATGTTTCGTGCTTATTTGTCAGTTTCAACACGCCTCGTGTTCCTTCACCTCAGGGAACGAGGGCTCAGCACGTTCCAGTTCCGCCCTCACTGTGGCGAGGCTGGTTCCATCACCCACCTGGTCTCCGCCTTCCTCACGGCAGACAACATCTCCCATGGCCTCAACCTCAAGAAGGTGAATCATGTTAACTGCGATCTTTGGCCCTACTCTGACAACTCAGAATATTAAAAAACTGTGACAAGTCTGTGTTATTTTATTCCATGTTGTTCCCTGTTCCTGTATTCCCTATACCTGCATGAAAGAACTTGATCATGCTAACCGGATGCATACATTCCCAGAGTCCAGTGCTGCAGTACCTGTACTACCTGGCCCAGGTTCCCATCGCCATGTCTCCCCTCAGCAACAACAGCCTGTTCCTTGAGTACTCCAAGAATCCCCTTAAAGAGTTCCTGTACAAGGGCCTATCTGTGTCCTTGTCCACTGATGACCCCATGCAGTTCCACTACACCAAGGTCTGATTCAAACAGTTAATTAAAAGTCAATGATACAGTGTCTCTGACGTCAATTACTTTGTAATTGAAGTAGCAGTAGAAATTGATATTCAGATAATGTAAAAGGTGCAAAGTATGTTCTATTCCACGAACATCATGATCATGTTAATGCTTCTCTTTAATCTGCTGTAGGAGGCTCTGATGGAGGAATATGCTATTGCAGCCCAGCTGTGGAAACTGAGTACCTGCGATGTGTGTGAGATTGCTAGGAACAGTGTGCTGCAGAGTGGCCTATCTCACCAGGTAATGTGTGATGAGTCAGCATCCTGCTCTTTGCGCCTGACTGTGGTTTTTCTTATCTTATCTCACAAACGTAGCTATCTTGCTACACCAGAAACACAAATGTACTCATTGTTACTGAAGGGAAGTGCAGCTCTAGATCCAGGAAGATCTTGCAAGAATGTTTAAGACATTTTGACAGCAAAGAGGTTATGAAGCCAAGAGCCTTTTTACAAGACACCCTTTTTCACCCCTCTCTCATATCACTTATGAACGCCTAAGTTATCAACGCCTAAGTAACTCAGCTACCATCAGCCATCACTTGCCACCTGCCTATGTTGTTTTCACACATTTGAACTACCTTACATCCTTAATTTCTTTACTTCCTCTATCAAAAGGAAAAGAAGCACTTCCTCGGTCCAAACTACCTGAAGGATGGACCAGATGGCAATGATATCCGTAGAACAAATGTGGCGCAAATACGCTTGGCGTACCGCCACGAGACTTTGTGCAATGAGCTCAGCTTCCTGGTGGATGCAGTGAAGTCGGAGGCCAGCGCCACGCTGATGTCACAGGCTATGTCACAGAAACTGTAGTTTAAAACATGTTTAACTCTGAGATATTGTTGCGACCCTCCGTTAGGTAAATCTGATTGGAATGATCAGAGGTGCAAAAACCTCAGGAAGTGGGACTTCGGACTAATTGAAAGAGTACCGAATTAAATAAGGATGTTTAGACCAAATATAGAACCAGCAGGGCAATTTTAAGCCATCATGACAAACAAACTGCATGTAAACCATATGGTCCTGTCTGTGCATCCATATAACTGGTTTAACCAGAAACATACACTGACATACCGATTTTTGTTCACCTGCTAAAAAATATTTTAGAAGCTAGTTCTTTGTTTGCATGTTTACTGGGCTGGTGAATGGGAAGTCAATATACTGAACTGTAACGAGACACTGCCCCCTTCAGCCTGTCTTCTAAGCACATGGTGGGTTGGGTAGTAATTTCTGTGTGTGGTAACTTTAGAGATTCTAGCTTGGTCGTTACATGCGTAAGTATGGATCTTTTTTAAGAGAGCATATAAGAAAATAGAACCAGGCTTTACCTGTTGAAATATTCACTGTCTCACAGTTTGCCATGTTTAAATGTTTACATCTTCACTTTAGAATATAAAAAACGAACAGGGTGATGCATTTTTATATACAATAAATAAATACAAAATGTGCCTTTGCCTTTTCTAATTCTAGAAAATTCTGCATAAGAAAACAATAGAATAAACCAGTGGATATTTATTTATTAGGCGTAACACAGCAATATGTAATTATGTGAATTATGTTTTATATCTTTAAGGATCACTTTCAGCATTAAAGTTATAATGTATACAGTAAAATACTTGGATATTTCTTAAATCAAGGCAGAGGTTGCTTGCACACAGTGATAAAAAGATGACGCTGAAAAACATTTTCTGTTCACAAGAGTTGTATGAATAACATTGAACATTACTGTCACACGTCCGTTCTAATATGAGTGTTTTTATTGGTTACACCTGTTCCAAATGCATAGTGGATGAAATCATAGTAAATCAAAATTGAATACAAACAATTTGACAGCTTGTGACAGGAAAACCACATCTGAGGTTTAAAATACAGAAACCCTCCCTAGTTTTTAATCACTAGATTTTAACGATTTATTTACCTATAGATCTGTGGATCTATATATATATATATATATATATATATTATATATTATATATATATTATATATATAATTTTATTTTTATTTATTTTTTACATTATACAAAAATCCTAATGAATAATCATTTGCATACACAAATAATTAAGTTTTTCTACCTGAACCTAATTCTCCAATATTTTTTTCGACATTTATTAAGTAATTGTTAGAGGAAAATCCAATATTTTCATTCATAATAGTCAAAAACGTACAGTAAACCATTTCAATGCCATGAAAAGAAATAGAAACAAAAAATAGAAAATAACATCTTAATTCTGTATAAAGATAATATAATTGTCAATCTGAACATAAAGTATCATTAAGTAAAGGAAAATAATTAATCACATTATCACAGCTGCTGAAAGTGAACCAATAGACTACGGTGTATAATAAAAATGGATCACTATAGATTTAGGTGTTTTTAGACAGTTTTGTGTTCAGTTCCAAAGCTGCCTTAAATTGTATACAAAACATCTACTGGTATTTAGAATTTAAAGTGCAATTACTTACAAAAGTTTGAATGACCAGGCAAAAACTATGACAGCGCAGTAGTTTTACACTTTAGGACAGATCTCTCAAAATGTTATATCCACATCTAGGTTTGAAAGAAATCACAAATGACTTTGAAACTATGGAAAACATACAAAAAAGAGAACTCAAAAGTTATACATCGCCAGTAGTTATTGCAAACAGTGGAAAGACAACGCAGCAGGAAGAATGTTAGCGCTAACAGGATATTTCCAAACCGAGAAACCATTCACAATGTCGATTTGTCTCGAAACCCGGCTCAAAATACTACTTATCCTCAAGTGATTCAGGTGCATGTGATATCTACGATCTATTAAGACGTATGGGAGCGGTTTGCACTTCTACAGAAAGTCCATTGGTTAGATCACACCAGGAAATCTGCATCCACAGCACCCAAAGGTCTTTGAATCTCATTAAGCCCCACACTGACACAGCTCTGTGTCTAGGGTTAAAGTGACTTTAGTGCTGAGCTTAAGGTCTGTGTGGGTGGCCTGCCTCATCTGCCAGGTTGAGGATGTAGCCAGCGATGTCTTCCTCTGTGGGGACGTCAGACATGACCCAAGACTCGTTGGCAGCTGTCACTTGCAGGCGACATATTGGACAATTTCTGCTCTGTCCGCTCCTGCAATACAAGAGACTATCGCCATTAACATCAAAAAAGGGCTTCGTTTTACATCACGGTCAAAGAGACTGTTGGATATTGCAGAGTTTCCTACCACTAATCACCATCATGATCTTCCAGAACCGTTCTTCTGTACCACAAAACTACAGTGACTCTGATGTGTTTTTGGACTACATAACGAAGACAGACACAAATTCATTACAACATGGTTTGTGTGCACGTGTCGTTACCATTTGTCAATGCACTTCTGACAGAAGCTGTGTGCGCAAGGCAGGATGAGGTCAGATTTTCCGTCCATGCAGATACAGCACTCCTCCTCGTCAGTCAACTGTTTAACTCTGTGGGGAAACAAACAACACAAGAGACACTCAAATACACACAAGGGAAAAGACACACGTGACCACGGATGTGCACGTTTGTGTATTTACATTCAAGGACGTGCACGCATTTGTGTGTTGACAGTTTTAACGTCCTGTGATTGGTTACCTGCCCATCCACATGCTGGCCTGGCAGGACTCTGCAGAAGGGAGCTGGCCGGAGGTTCCCTGGCTGGCATCCCCTGCTGACAACACTTCAGCCGCCTGGCTGGTGATGTCCCGGTACAGCTGGACGAACTGGTACAGGTTCATAATGCGTGAAGCCTCCACCATGCCGTCCTCTTTGTTAATCTGCCAGATCATGGGAAGCCACACAGCGGAGCGTGTGAACACACACACACACACACAATCACACACACTAACTCTGTCACACAACAATGGAGGTGCTCGCTCTCTCATGGGGACATGCTGACAGGCGGAGAAGCGCACGCACACAAACACAAACACCGTTCTATTGCAAACCGTTAATCCTAACCAACTGACCTTGGTACAGACGATTCTCACAGCTACTTTCCACAGAGCGGTGGAATCAGAACCTGTCTGGACTTCAAAGAGCAGGTGCTTCTGTTGGCCAGCAGCCAGTTTAGCGGTCCTACGCACACCGAAAACAATCTTAGAGGATAGAATATGGCTTTACATCCTTGGCTTCATGCTACCATTTTGAGGTCACAGCTAAAATGAATGACAAAAAAATACAGCCCCACTCATTGCCAATGATGGCATAACATTAAATGAGCAGTGAAAGACAGTTTCTCTTTGCTATCAAAACTAAAATGTCCTTTTACGCAACATCAAACTAAATGGCAGCTCTTACACATCATTCAGCTCAGCCATCCTGCCCAGGAACTCGTCATAGGTCAGGTAGCTGCTGTCGCGCACCAGCCCTGCGTGTTTCACCAGCTTCTCAGGTAGACGGGTCATCACCGCCTGGCCTGAGAGCTGCTGGCCCATCGCTGCAGCCGGAGCCCTGCTCACACTACAGCTCTGTGGCACAAAAACAGGGGGGGCTCCTGGGGGGAAATAAGGAACACTTTGTGTGTGAGACACTGGGTCTTCAATCCACCCTGAAAGTCATTTTCAGTCATTTTGATACAGGTAAAAGGCATGTGCACATCACAGGTTTAACCCTGGCTAAATGGCTAGTAAATGGGTTTGATATTTGATCGGTCAACAAACAACACTCTGTCTGTTATGTAACTAGATAGATACAGATCTGGAAAGTGTACTGTGCTGAGGATGCGGGCCCTAACTGATTGGATTTCCCCCAAGGTTTGAAGCACAGAATTGTCTAATGGACATTTAAAGCCAATGCTTTAGATTTAATATTTCAAGTAGAAATGTATACAAACAGTCTATGTTGTATATATATATATAGGGAGATTAAAATGCTTCATTTATTATGATATCCTAGTGCTGCTATTGTCTGTGTGTTACAATGGGTTCATGTCACCTCAACTTTCACTTTAGCTAATAATAGTTATCTTTTAGTTTTGTAAAACCTGACCGATTGAATTAGGTATGAATACAGATCATTGACCTGAATCGTATGTGACCAGGCATTCAGTTGGAGTGCATTAGAGGAGCAGAAGGCCGTTTAGAAACAATGCTTTTAGAGATATTATGATGTCTTTAAAAGCAAGACAGCCCCAGCTTTAACCAAGATGATGTCATGACAATTACGTAAAAGCTACGGAAGCAGCAACTCTTTTACTTCATAGTGGCTAGTGAAATCAACTTCAATAAACGATGTTGATTATCAAATTAGCTGTAGCTGCATCATGCAGTATTAATAACAGAATATATGTTCTGTCCAGGCTAGACTGGCTAGACTGGTGTTGTTACCCCTTTTCTAGATACTGGCTGTAGCCTAGCTAAGAGCACATATTGTGAAGTGTCTCACAAAGCAAAACATTAGTATCGCTTTGATGAAGCCAGCTTTCTTACTCACCTGGTTTGGTTCTCGCTACATCGATGAGTAACAAGTTATTCGATCAGATACAGGAGACATTCAACCATTAACCCACCTAAGAGTGAGCGGTCAGTCTGATGATGACAGACTGGCGCTGTCTGGTGACGTCATGACGAAAGGAACCCACATCAGAATGATGTGTTTATTTAGATTTTTTGACATGAACACATAACCTTCTCCCTGTTGATGTAGCAGCATAGATTGCCAATATTCATGATGATGTACGTGCCTAGTAATGCCATTTACCATAATCATGTTTTCAATTGATGAATATCCTCATATACAACAATATTATAAAGTAATAGAGAACATTATCATGGCATGATTAAACATCAGTGACTGTTCTTGTTATGTAGCAATAACTAAAATTCTAATTAGGTCATCTACTATTAATCCCACCAAATCCCAACAGAGCAAATGTAAAACTTTACCAAACATGTAAGTATCCACTAAGACAGTGTTTGCTGCATAAGATCCTTGTAGCACACAGACTAATCTCAAGCATGGAAACTAATAGTATTTCCTGATCATTCTTGTCGGAATGGAGGCTTTGGACACCATTAGAGGATACAAATATCAATTCTTCTCAAAAAACGAATGGCTAGGCCTACAATATATTTCTGGGAATTAACTGCAGTCAAAAATGTAGTTTAAGAAGCCCCTTAGACATTATATCTTGTGATGTAATGAGGACATGCTGACGTAAACACATACTGAGGTATCTTGAGAACACTGAAATGTTGAAATGATATTCTAAATATTGAAATAATGGAAAAACTAATAGTCTGATTAAAATCCCGTCCGTAACATAAGAAATGAAGATAACTGTAACAGTAAAAATGTAACATGAAGAGCACGGTAATTGTAGTTTGTGGAACAAGTATTTGTGATGCATGAATTGAAGTCTGTCAACACAAAAAACAAAACCCTTACAAAAACGTAACACTTGACACGTAACATTTAGTCTCTCATGTGGATGGCAAAGTCACTGGAGTACTTCGTGTTTCCTACTTCCTCTTCCATAGGTTGGTTGTGTAGGTCCATCTCACTGGCAGTGTTTCTCCACATCTCTGTCTCAATGTCGTCCTTCACATGTCCCCGGGGCCAAAATGGAAACACGTTTTTGTTCCTTCACGAAGAGTGAGGGGGTCAAATGTAAAGTCATGGTTTTTGAAATCCCAATTCTAATATCCTGAGAATGCTATGAGACCCATGACATTGGGTCATATTTCCAGGCAAAGATGGATTACTGCAGCAACTCATCTGCATTTAGTGATTATATACTACTGTGGTCTCTGCATTATTACAACATAGTCAACAACTCACATTTTGTAGTACCACACAGCAGATGTTGCAGCCAACAGCAGAAGGATTATAGCTAGAGTGAGGGACATGGTAGACATTGCTGGGGTGTCCAAGAATATGAGAAAAACGAGAGGAATCACGTCAGCATGTTTGAATATACCACTGAACCAATAGTTAAACAATGTGTACTGCAGAGCAACGCAGAGTAACTTACTTCCGAAGGGAGACTCATGGATGGAAATCATTGTCGTTGAAAATACAGGCATCCCAGTTTGGTTGGTTAAGGAAAGAGAAGAAATGGAGGACAAGTCAGAAGAGGGTGTAGAAACTCTTGGGGAAGCAGAGGGAGAACGAGAGTCAGAGGAGGTCATGGGGAAGTGAGGGAGTGTGATAGTGGAGGACAGGGAAGAGAGAGTTGATGAAACAGTGGAACTGATGCCACTTGAGGTAGTTGATTTGGCCCAGGGAGAAACCGTTGAGGCAGCGAGAGAAATGTTGGAGACTTGAGTCGTCAACTTTGTGATGACAGGGATGTTAGATGTAGATTTATCAAGGTGAGGGGTCGTTGTTGTAGCAGGAGATGATGTTGAATATGCTGTTGATGTTGAATATGCTGTTGATTTTGTCGCCGGGACATCTGGTGTTGTTCCGGTATCTAGAGGAGGAGAGGAGAACGTACAAAAGTATTTGGATTCGTACCTTTTAGAGAGACAATACACAAGACCAGAACATTACAGGAGAATTGACACTATTGAAACGATTTACCTTCAGGTTTGTAACAAAATGCATTAAATATTTTATATCCAGGCACGTTCCATGGCAACACCCCAGTTTTGTTCTGACCACATTTTGCATTTCTTCTGATGCGAGGGATGACCACTATCTGTTCCTGGATCCAGCCAAATCTTTATGAATGACAACAGATTGGAAATGTGTATTATTGCCAGTCGTACATCAGGAGTTGCCCTTGTCAGATGAGTCAAGTAAATGAGATCCTGAAATAAAGTGTTAAGTAATGATCTGCTCTGAAACACAGTCTAATCAACAACAAAAAATTGAAGAAAAAAATCAGTTTTGTATATTTTACTCACTGTGAATATGAATAGATTACAAATACATGACATCTGATGTCTTTCTGAAAAAAAATCAAAATCCACATCTCTTTTCCATGCATTTTATTGCAGGATTTGGGCAGAAGCAGCACAAGATACTGTATCTGGAACATGTACTTAAGCTTATATTCAGTTTCAGGAGCTGCATATTTCACATTTTTATTCCAACACTGTTTAGTCGATCTTAGCGTACTTGCATGTTTCCAGTCCATGTTGGAGTGCCTTCTCCAACTGTGCCTTAGTGGCTATGGTGGCATTCAGAAACAGACACACGGCTCGAGCCTGAGACATGTTGAAGGTGTACTTGTCTCCAACAGAGACCATGAAAACCTCTGCCTTCCCACCATACTCTGGGAAGACTTCACAACGAAGGCACAGAGTTTGTTAAACAATAATAAAACATTTGTTCAAAACACCGGTTATTTGAAAGATTGATGAGCTCTTTGACATTAGTAAATCACAAGTAACATATGCAACTGTAAATAGTCCTGCATCATGTATTGTTGTATTTGTAAAAACTGTCAACAGTGGATCACATATGTTCACATTACTATCGTGTTCGTTATACAGGATTGCACTGAAATGACACAGGATACATCAAGATGAATAATGCAAAAGTCCTATATTTATCAAATTAAATCAAAGCAAAACAACAGCATTCATCCATGTTCTTTGCATAAGGATGAAAATACAGTTTTCCACTTTTTAAACACATAAAATCTCCTACCTGTTATTTGACTATGATCAAATTGCAGCGTATAGACAACCAGAGTAGGAAATATTCCTGCAAAGAGCCAGAACCTTGCCATCGTTAAACTGGTAAACACTTCAAAAATGCTGTCGAACGCAGGGAGAAACCAACATTTCAAGGAAAGGAATGTTCTGCAACCATGGCTGCACATCCATCAGTGAGGCCTTGACAGAATGAACTGTGGGTAGAGGAAACAGGAAGTAGAGGATGAATCTGCAGGGTGCCCCTCCATCGGAGGCCACACACCTTTATCAAACAATGAGATGAGGTCTAGAACTGCACACTGCTGTTACTGAACACAGTTGGGACAGTGACATGTTATCTCTGATGTTAATAATAAAGGTTGTTTGCACAAGATTAAGTATGTTGGAACCATTTTTTTCTTTTTACATAAAAGCACATCTGAAATTAACTTTGTGTAAAACAGGCATTGTATGATGAATTTTTTGGAATTATAATTTTTTTACATTTAGGTACACTACAGGATATCCTCTCATAGTGCTGTCTAAAATGTTTTTCTGTTGTTCGACCCCCCCCCCCCCCCCCCCCCCCCCCCCCCTTCTCCTTCCCTCTCTCTTTACCAGCACAGTTATCTTCTGGATGTCCTCAACAACCCTCAGTTTGCAAACTTGGCTGGATTTCAAAAAAGTTTCTTTGCGCATGCCTGAAAGCAACATTCAACAGGATCTCACTCTGTCATTACAGATGACTTGTCTCCCAGACCACATTTTTGTTGACGTCCGTTGTTTAAGGTTGTAAATAATGTTTTCTATGGGGCACATTAACAAGTTATGTGCAGAACCTTCCACACACATTGAGGCTCCTGAGTCCTGCAAACTCATCTCTCAATTTACAGTGTCTCACTAACTCTAACCCCTCTTCCCATTGTGCTCAGTGAGGCAGTGATGGAAGATGAATCTGAAGGTCAACAAGGTTCATCATACGTCATCTCGTTCCTGAGAACGGAAAAGGGGAATATTTTCAAACCATTTCCAGGGCTTTTTCTGCGTCAAGGATGTTTGCTCATCTTTGGATAAGTAGAGTTTGGTCTCAGCAAACACATTTAATAGCTTCCCCTGGAGAGACAAAAAGGTATTTGAGGGTAAGATATTGGAATTTGTGGAGGGATGGTCAGGCAAAATGTCACAGACATCAGGGTTTGCCTGATTATAAGTGAGTTACTGTAGTTGTCTGCTGAAACGTTTAAATGTTTTTGATGTTTCAGATGATTTTGTAGAGAAGTGTTGGGGGGAGGGTGACAAGACCATGGACAATCACTCACAGAGGCCTGAAAGGAGAAGGCATGAAACAGATAGCTTCTGTGTCTGAGATTTTGCCTAGTCTTCTGTCAGTTCTATGTTGTATTCGTCTAATACCATTTACTTTAAATGTGGCAGTATCCTCATACATTATGCTGGTAATGGAACAAAAGAAGTTAAGGGAGCTTGTCTTACTTTCAGCTGAGGCAAAGTGTGAATAATGCATCTCAGCAGTAGTAGCTTTGGTTTCCTGTCAGCTTCTACATCTAAAATTGATTGCTGGGGTGTCTATGGGCAACAGGAGTATTGTTGGGCAACTATTCCAAGAGAGTAGAATCTGTACACAAGGGCTCTTTGATGATAACTAATCACACGTCCCTGCGGAAGCAGAACCTGAGAAGCAGATCCATTATAATGACAAGTTATATTATTAATAAAGTACTGGTAAAACATTAGATTTATTCATTACTGGGTGAAGTTCATTTGGAGGTGAGACATCACATAAAAGTTATCCTGCTATGATAGTTAGTTGCAGCTCTTAGAACAAATCGAAAAATTTTGGCCAGGCCTCTATGGAAGATTGTGCTGCAACAGCATGACAGAGTCCTGTTTCTCTTCTATGCCTAATGAAGACCTATCACATTACCTCGTCAATATTTAATCCATTGCAACGTTGACAAGGCTCTACTTGTGTCATACAAACAACAGCGGTTACTCACTGTACAGGTAAGGAAGACAACAGGTCGTAACTCTGAATTCCATCCCTTTTCCAGAAAGTTCTGGACCGAAATTACCGGGTGAAAACTGACGAAAGCGGGTGCAGACATGGCGCTAAGGGCTAAGTCCCATGGCGACCTACAAACTCTTTCTTCACCCGGATGGAGGCAATCTATGGACAGCAGACTGTATAAGTCCTTTTCACCCAGCAACGGCAATGATAATGGAGGAGGAGGGACGCGGTTTGGGATGGAGGCATCCAAGGAGGGAGCAGAGGAAGGGGTGAAGGGCCAGTCCAGACCGTTACGGAGGCCTGTGCGGGCAGTCCGACCCCTCAGCGCCCTGAGCGTCAGCGGCTCCTTCCTCCAGATCAACCACCTGCAAGGGGAGCTGGTGAGGAAGAGGAAGGTGAGCTGTCAGAGATGTGTGTCACATCCAAAACAACAACTCCATTGCTTAGCGCGCTTGTAATGTGAAAAAAGTTGATGTCCGGCAAACCTTTCTTGCCTGTTAAACTTGGCTTCAGGCATGATTACCGTTACGATGATTTTTTTACATTCACACACAGGAATGTGAAGATCTCAAAAAAGAAAACAAGTACTTGTCAAATGAGATTCACATGGAAAGAATCATGATGAGGACAGAGAACGAGCTGACCATGAGGAACCTGAGGAACCTCAACCAGGAGCTCCAGGCCCAGGTCAAGGAGGTGCGTGCAGAATCAGCCTCTCACCCACTCCCACTCCAACTCACCCACTCTCACGCCAAGGTTGTCACTGAAACATGCTGACAAACTACTCAGAGCAGATAACTACAATAAACAATAAAGTTTAAACCCTGTTCTAAGACAACCTGTGATGTGGAATCAGTATACAAAGTTACCTTAAAACTAGAACTACAGTCCAGCTGTAATAGTATTATATATACATGTATTACACAGACCATATCTCAAACATTTTACAAGGTCTTATCTTCCTGTTCCTAACGTGACCACTGTGATCTCTTCAGCTGAAGCAGAAGGTGTATTTCAGCCAACAGAGGGCGACACTGTGCTCCCGGGAGGCAGATGAGGCGGACGTGGCGCGGGGTGAAGCAGAGAAGAGCCGGGCCCTGGCAGAAGCTCGGGCGCTGGGAAGCAGTCAGGAAAGGGAGCTGGCACAGGCGGGCATGAACAGGCTCAGCGAGGAACTGCAGCAACTCAAAAAAGAGGTGGTCCAACACAAACCTTCCCACAAACACACATGACCTAACTCAAGAATTTGCTTACATTTTGGAGGTTGGTCTACTCTACAGGGGATTATCGTCATTAGAGTAACTGTAGCAGAGCAGTACGTGTAACAGTATAGTAACAGTAACAGTATACATACCTTCAGCTGAGGTCAGTCATGCCTGCTGAGTCCCTGGAGGGATATTGTCTCCAGTGTAAGTGCTACTGCATGTACAATATATATCCAGTTTCCTGTTTGGCCTGTTTCAATGGAATATGGAGGAGTTGAATTGATTGACTGACTATCCTGGTTGGTGACTTCCCTTTTCCCTCATGCAGCACACAGATGTTCAGCTTGCCCTGGCCAAAACGGAAAAGAACTACTTTGAGACCAAGCTGAAGCTGGACAGAGTGTCTGGGGAGAAACACGCTTTACTGGGTGAGAATCAGAGCTTGGAGGGGGAGAGGAACGAGCTCAGGCACAAGCTGAGGCAACTGACTGAAGAGAATGTGCAGATCAAAGACAAGTAAGAGCGCTGTGTGAGTGTGACACTATACTGTTAACACATACCTACTGTGGGCCAGTATGTAGGAAAGCAAGAGTGTTTAAATGGTTCTGTTCAGACCTGTAGGGGTTCAAGGTGGTTTTTCTCTTGTTTTATGATTTACCAGCTCACCAACATCGCTTTTGCCAACATGGATATGTCAGTATAGTGATCTAATGCGATATGTATAAGTTAGGTACCACATGATGTTGAGCAACTCCACATATTTTATGGACTTTATTATATAGGGAATGGTTGGTTTGGTTAAGGCTGTCGTTGCCAACACACTGCCAACCCTGATCAAATGTATATTTTGAGTATGGACATCCCTGCAAGACACATCCATGAGGGGGGGTTATAAGACGTTTATGTGTCTTGTATTTTCACTATATAGAGAAGTAAGCAGCAGGAGGCGGGCCTTGGCGGCCGAAGAGCAGAGAGAAAGAGCGGAGAGAGCGCAGCAGGAGGCAGACCAGGAGCGGCGTCTGGCTGAGAGGGAGCGGCAGGAGCGTACAGCCGAGTGTCTCAGCTGGAGGGAGAAGCACCAGAACCTGACAGACATCTTCAGAGCTCAGGAGGACCTGAAGTCTCAGAGGCAGAACAAAGCTGTGCGTGGGAACCCTGTTTCACTCCCGTCTTCTCTGACACTGACCATATGTTAAGTGTTGATTCACTGCTATCGTACGCCTGCGCTTATCATTTATTAGGGAGTTTTGCCACCTATAGTTTACAAACCATCATCAAACTTCAAATCAAGACTTTCAAATCAGGACTTTCATTTGTATACATTAGTTATGTTTCTATGGTTTTACGTTGTTTTCCCTACAGTGTCAAGCCAATATAAAGAGCTATTTTCTGTGCATGACTGAGAGTGACCAGAGAGTGAGAATTCTGAAAAATCAAGATGGCACTCCAAGAAATTTTACAGTAAGAGAGCAACATCTGAAAACATCCAGCCAAATACAGCACAAACTAGGATAACAAATAATCTACCTGCCTTCAGGAAGGGGACCCTGTGTACATTTCCACACCCGAGCCTGGGGTAGAGGAGGCTGACAGGAGCTCTTCCAGGTTACAAAACACATTCACATGAAACACCCATGCATCCTGTTCCTCAGATTAAACCTATCTACAACTGAAGAGACTCAGTTATGTAGATTTGGAGACTATATGACAATTAGTACTGGTGATTTACCACAATCGGCTTCAAGACTGGATACAAAAACACTGATTAGATGTACCTTGAAGTCTAGTATCTATTTTTATTTACTCAAGGTCATCACAAAGAGATTGACAGGAACTGTTGTGTTTTGTGTTTTCTAGGTCCATGCTCAGGGTCAGTGCCCCACAGGCAGGTAAGGACCCAGGTCCTACTCACTTCTCAGATCTGGCTCCTATGGCTGGGGACAGGCATGAGGCCAGCCCTGCACGGAGAGGCAGGAAGGTGGTCGAGTACTTCTGGATACCCACTGAGGAGGAATGATGGTTCATCGACACTAAAGATACTTCAACTAAATACAGGAACTGACTAAATTCATTTTTGTACCCATGTTAGTCTACCACTGTACTCTAAATAAAAAAATACATTTCTGGAGTTCTGTATGCATGAGAAAATTATCTTTTGGAGGGCAAGATATCTGATGTATAAAAGCAAATCCCTTTCAGAGATTATAAAACATCAGTCTAGTTCCCATCCACCAAATTATGATTCCTTTTTAAGGTTGAACAAAGCAGTTATCTGTATGGGATTAGCAAATCCAAAAAAATATTATGGTTAATTGATAGTGGTCACTGACAGAGCAGACTAAAATCTATCCTGCTCTAAGTATGCGAGTTTATTGAAAGTTTAGCATTAGAGAACACTGAAAAGGAATACAACCATAGAACATAATGCAAAATATTGTCGCACAAATACATATCTAGTTTCCAAGCACATAGGAGTGACTGGTCTGGAAAAGCAACAAACCATCGTAAAAAAAAGAAGAAAAAAAGCATATTTTTGCCAAAGGGGAAGCTCACCGAAAGAATTTAAACAACAATCATGTCAACTTTAATTCAGCAATTAAAAAAAGACAGGATAAAACTTACTTGGTTACAATTCATATTTTTTGTTGTTGTTGCAAACAGGTCAAATATCACTCAGTAGTCAGAAAGATATTATATTCCTGAAGCAGACCCAAATAATGTTACATCATTGGTAAAGGGTTTAAAGGAGCTGTCCAATTTCATTTCATTAGCTTCCTTGATTCTAATATTTAATAACTACAAAAGTGGGTCCCACAGGGGGTCTGCAGGGTAGAACAGAACACCAGTCTCCGGCTAGCAATGTTTTTCACCAAAATAATTCTTAATCTGGGCACGATACACCATCTATTAGAAGGTAGAAGAAACAGACAATTTAATGGCAACCTTTCGACAGCACACCGATGATTACAGTTTATAGGACATTTTAAGAGTTGTAAAATGAATACTGCGACCACTTATGTTTACCAGAGCGAGTGGGGTTTAATCTCTACTGCCTCGACAGGGCTAACAGGTTCTTCAGGACAATGAATATCAACTGCTCCTCGCTGACGACGGGCAGTGAAGAGCACTTTGGTTTGGAAAAGAAGATAAGGAAGGGTTTTCGAAGCAAGCTCACTGTGGACTCACCGCATCGGGACCACCACCGCTTTCTAGCCAACTCAACACTTCCTTCATGAAAATATGAGATGCTACCCTACCACCTGGACAGCCCTTTTGAACATACGAGAAGCCATCTCTCTCAAAGCTGGGAAAGCCATACTGGAGGATATAGGAGCTGTGGCAGGGCTGGATCTACATTGTTACAATGCAAAACGCTGGCCAGCCGGTGGGAACGTCCAGATCCAGCCAATTGGGACAGCCAAAGGAAAGTAGGGGGAAGGAACAACCAAAAAACCTAATCTACTGCCTCTTAGCCTGGTGTATGGTCTAATGTACGGCCGCAGAAAAGAAAGAAACACATCGTGCCCTGGTAAATAACTTTGTTCTCAGCTGGGAGATATTAGCAGCCGATTGCCGTGCAACAGTGGTTAGGGAGACATTTTATCTGAGTTGGGTGGGGTGATGGGAGGGGGGGTGTGTGGGGGGTGTAGCCTCAGCCTTCAGCCTCTTCCTCAGACTCCTCTTCCTCTGCCGTTTCCAGCCAGGTTAACCACTGGTTGACCTGTCAGGAAAGAAAGGTGGAAGATGAAGAGGGGGGGGTCACAAGACTAGAAGTGTCAACATTCCTACAAGCAGCAGTTTTTAGCCCAGGGAAGCCCTTAGCCCTTACCTGGAATAAAGCTTTTCCTTTTCCAGGGAATTCTTGTGAGATATCTTCCTTCCATGCCAGAAAGGATTCTTCCTCAATGATCTCCATATCGTAGAAGTTGACAAAGTAGCGCAGCAGCATGCCTGAAACGCAGATTCAAGAGTTCAAGGCTTTTTTCCCTTTTATAATTTGAATCTGTTCATTTTGCATTAAAGCACCCTCGGAGGCGGGGGTGGTGGAGGTGTAGGCAGGCTCCAGGGGAGGCTGTCAGACCCACCTTTGGGGAAGTCTCTGGCGTGGCAGTGCACCTGCAGGGCGTACAGGGCGCTGACCTGCAGCTGGGTGTGGTCGTGCAGGAACTTCTGCAGGACCGGCTTGCAGGCCAGCAGAAGCTGCTTTTCCTGCTCCAGTTGCTCCTTGGGGGGCGCGGCCTGGTCCACCTCCACCACGCCCAGCTCCTGGGTGATGAACTGCAGGAAGCTAGGTGGGGACACGGGGGGGGGGGGGGGGGGGGGGGTAAGGCAGAGAGAGACACAAAGAAGAGAGATACAAAGACCATAAGAGGTTGTGTTATGGCGCTTTTCCACCGCATGGTATCAGCTTGACTCGACTTATTGGCGTTTTCACTGGAATTTCATGATACCTGGTACTTTTTTTAGTACCACTTCGCTCTAGGGACCAAGCGAGCCGAGTCAAGCTAAAAGGTGACGTCGGCAGACGGCCGGCCACTGATTGGCTAGAGAGTGTGACGAAGTCACGAGAGTGACATAAAGCAATAGCGCAGCAGAACATCATAGATATCATAAGGTCAACATGCCAGCTAAAATTATTAATAGGTCTTCGCCGTGGTCCACTTCTGAGATGCAGACACTTCTGTGTCTTGTGGCCGAGGATAAAGTACAAAAAGAGCTGGACGGAGCCACCCGCAATGAAAAGGTGTACAAGGAGGTCGCCAAGTTGATTGAAGAGCGTGGTTACTTCAGGACGTACGCGCAGTGTCGTGAAAAGCCTGCCACCTTTTTTTAAATAGTTTATATTCCACCTTTTTGTTTGAAAGTTTGCTGTGCTGCACTGATTTGCTCTTATTGTTTGTTAATAAATTATAAGTGACTTATGTGATTGTTTCATGATTTTGTAATTCATCTGCCATTACACTGGCTCTAATATATTCATTACGGTTCAGAAAGGAACCAGCACCAAGTTCACATTTTTTAAAAGGTGTTAAGTGCATTTTCCCCGTCAAATGTTTTTATTACACAACTAGATTATTTTTTAAACGTTTTAATCTTTTAGCATTTAATGGGTTGGTGTTATTTACGTCGCGTACAAAAATACGTCACGGCCCTTTCGCCGACTATACAGGTACTATTTGCAGTGGAAAACCACCCGTGTTACTACCAAACCGAGTTGAGTCGAGCCGAGCTACATTTGCAGTGGAAAAGCGCCATTAGTGACAGCGGCCACACAAAGCAAAATAACTGCATTGGCACGTTCTTTAATTTCTCCACGACACACATGGTCTCCGCGAGCGTGCAAACGGCGTCGTTGAGGTTACCTGGTCATGAGGATGTTGACGAAGCCCTTGTCGGTGTGGAGCTTGAGGGAGATGTTGTCCTTGATCCACTTGTAGATGGCCTGGGGGGAGGGGTCTGCCGTGATCTGCAGCAGCAACTCTTTCTCCAGCTTCAGCAGGGGGAACAGAAAGCCCAGGCTCTTGTCCTCCAGGATCTCCAGCATGCGCTCCTTGTTCTGGTCGATCTCTGGAGGTGGGGGGGGACCAAGAAGTGTTTGTTACCACCAGTCTAATTCAAAGGACAGGCACCGAGTTTAAGGTCCAGTCATCAGACGTTAAAAGTGGTCAGACATGCAGGTGAAGGGGGAGGAGAGGGGGGGCCTCACCTGGTAGCATCCTCTGCATGTTGACGGCGCTCTGCTGGAATACGTCAGCCAGCCAGTCCGGGTCGCGCAGCTTGGCCGCTTGCTGCAGGCAAAGCAGGAAGAGGGGGAAGTGGGTGCCGTTCTCCAGGGGGTGGGCCAGCTCCGCCACGCTCACCAGCTCGGCCAGGACAGCGCGTGCCGCAAACTGGGCCAGGTATGACTTGACAAGGGGCACGTCCGTCTCGATCTTAGGACACTGATCCAGCACGGACATCAGGGCCTGGAGGAGCGGGGGAGGGTTCAACTAAATTACAAAGTCAAGACCAAAGGAAAATGGTGGAATACTAGACAATTGAAAGTAAATTATTAGTATCTTATCAACAATCAAGTACTCTTTGATACTTGACTTGGTAGCAGTTCCATCCCATTGATTGAATCATGTGAACGCTACTAAGAACACAATTCAAATGACTAATTCCTAATATCATGAAATCAGTCATTTCATCATCATCATCATCATCAGTAACATGGGATTTGTCAATGCTGTGTGTGTGTCATACCTGGATGAAGTGGTCTCCGGTGATGAGGCCCTCAGTGTGGAGTGTGTGGATGAGGGTGCTGGAGAGCTCCTTGTCGTCGTCCGGTCGGTCCAGGGAGCACACAATCACTTTGCTCAGCATCTCAGCCATGAAAGGCTTGGGTGCTTTCATCTCCCGAACGCTGCTCACCGCCTCCGGAAGCTTCTTACTGTTCAGGTACTCCGTCACGATCGTTTCCTGAGGGAGAAGTTGATTGTTGTGATTTATGACGGATCATTTGGAGGGGAGGGGAGTTACAGCTGGAGCTGGGTGAGGAACCTACCGTCATCTTTAACAGCTCTTCCTTGGCAGGTGGGGGTTTCTTACAGACCTTCTGAGGTTTCTCCTGGATGGGCGGCGGGTTTATTTTGAGGCCAAGCTGTGGAGACTGAGAAGAGAGATGGAGTTAGGATGGCCGTATGATCAGGACCAACCAGACCTGACCGTGTGCGTTTTGTGGGGGTTAAAGGGGCAGCCCTGCTCCAGTACCTGTCCCAAGGGTGGGGTCTGGGTGCGGGGGGGCTGGTTGCCGTGTGGGTTCATGGTGGGGTTCTGGGGTTGGAGCTTGGGAACCTGGTTCTTGTTGAGGAGGAAGGACTGTGCGGGCCTTAGGCTGATCTGTGTGTGGAGGGGTAACCAATGGAGAAAAATGTATAAACAATTCCAACATGCGCAACACACATCCATGTTCGATTGTCCTCATGCCCTCATATCTCATAATCGCAGTCAACGGACCAGTCGCCAGTTGGAGAGAGTAAGCAGAGAGGGAGGGAGGAGAAGACTGAGAAAAAGGAAGAGAGACAGACAGTCAACTGGCAAACCAGTTAGACTCCTCAGAATAACGCGTCTTTTTATAATCACCGGGCATGAGTTCTGCTTTCAGCAGCAACAAACAAAACAGGCTACATTTAGCAGCCTGGTGCTCCATGTTCTGCAGGGGCCACCCACCTCGTCCAAGTTGAGCTGACCTTTCTTGCTGAACCGAGGGGTCATGTCCTTGGGCTGGACTGGCTGTTGAGCCTGGTGGTTCTGGTTCTGGAAATGCTGATTCTGTACCTGTGACAGCCGGCGAGGACACACGTTCACTACAGAGCCAATTCACAAAGGATATAAACAGCAGCTCATTAGCTAAAGGGTTAGAGAGGGGGGAGGGGAGACCTGGCTGGACTTGATGAAGAGCTTGGCCCCCATGTCAAACTGAGACGGAGGCTGGGGGGCGTTGTGACCCCCGTGGCCGTTGAAGAGAGGGTTGGAGCGATGGCGTCCCATCGTGGGGGAGAACCTGTCCTGAATGACCCCAGGACCTGTGCCAATCCCGCCACCTGACCAACAGAGAGGTGCAGGGGTTAAAGGCAGCAAAAACATAGATATACATAAAATAGAAACCAAGTATTGTAATAAAAGACATACATGGCAACCAATAGATGAAAACAAGCTACAAGTGTATAGATCAGGTGTTCAGAGAATCACACACACAAAACCAACCAACCTGGCATCTGTCCAAACATGTCCGCCAGCCCCCCAGGGGTCTCCCTGTCCAGTTTGATGCGGTTGGGCATGAAGGAACCTTCCATAAATAAATCCATCCTCATCCCTTGAGCCATGCCTGCAGGGATGAACACGCCCAAGTCCTGCAGAGGACGATAACAGGAAGGGATGAGGACATGCAATTGCTCAGTTCATTTGGGACATTTAACTCTGAATAACCATGGGGAGGTCTTAGAGCATAGCAGCAAATACAGGGCAGTAGTGTTTTGGGGTGAAGAGATCTGATCCATGCGGCAATGTATACATAGGGGGCATTAACATTATGTTTAGTAATGCATGTATGCATTAGATGAACTAAATTATTCACTTCAATGATTCCATTTGATATGATAAGGATGAATGAGAACATTGCTAACAACATCATCAACAACAGCCAAATCCTACAATTATAAAAACATACAACTCCTAACGAGCGCTGTGACTGGCCGGCTCCTCGGCCTCACCTTGACGGCGTCCTGGCGGATCTGATTGATTGTCTTTGGGCCGTTGTCGTTGAAGGCCTTGCGGGGGACCCAGTTGTTGTCTCGCAGCTCCACCGTGTCCTGGAGCAGGAAGCGGATCCTGGCGGGCAGCTCCTTGTTGCTCATTAACGACCTCATCCGTCCAAAGTACTGATCCATTAGGGACTGAGGGGGAAGAGGAGTAGTCAAAAACCACTTTACCTACCATCAGCACATGTATGGTAGTTTTTTCTTCGTATACATGATTTATAACCGTCTCAAACTATATAATCTATACAACTAACATCCTTAGCTTTACTTTAGAACTATAACAGATGCATTTTAAAAACTTGACTTTGTTAGGGATGTAGTTAGACTATGACGCCAGCTACATGTCTTGTCCTTGTAGCTTTGATGGCATCTGTGGCTCAACAGACCCTTTCTGCTGAGCAGCAGCCAGGAAGGGCGAGGGTTAGACTCACCCTGGCTTTCTCATGGTCGAGTCGAGGCCCCACCGTCCGCATTATCTGACAGAGGCACTCCAGATCCTCCCCCATGTCTTTGAGTTGGACCCTCTTCTTTTTTTCCAAGAGCTACAAAAGAAGAGTTAGGCTGGTAAGATTCAAACACGATTTCGCTCACAAAGAGACAAATCACTCCCTATAAAAAAAAAACACTGTTCTGCTTCTAAGCAGATTTCACCCAAGGTTAAGAGGCTGGACCCGGGACCAAAAGGGGACGTACTGTTTTGATGCACTTATGAAGGATAGACTCGTGTATGAGGTCGAGTTTGCCAAGTTCCCCAATGAATTTGATGTTGCCCAGCATCTTGCTCTTAGCGATGCACCTCTGCTCTTCCTCCTCGGTGGTGAGAGGGCTGTCATGCTTGTCGTAGACTGGACACAAGAAGCACACATGTGAGACAACAGGCGCTGGCACAGCAGGAGGCTGAAGTGGGAAGGGATTTGGAGAGAGAGAACGTGTATGTACTGCAGTTTGGTGGGGGGGGGGGGAGAACTAACTTTCAACGTTCCTTGTGCGGTTTTCAAATTCATCTTGGAGCTTGGAAATAAGCAGCCTTCTGAAGGTCTACAAAACGAAGGAGAACAAATTCAATTACAAATATAACCCTCAGATCAACATGGTAACACAGCACTTAGCTAAAATGTCCTAGAAGGAAACGATTCATGTCCAGTGAATTTTGACTTTTCATGTAAAATGCTGCCTTATTACACCAGCTTCATACTTGATTGCAGTGTGACGGCACACTTACTGTGCTCTGCTTTTGGGATGTTTGGATATCCGGTGGAGGGCCGTCAAAGTTTGGGGCGTCCTCTGCCAACCGCAGACATAGTTGGGCATAGAGCGAGCTATATTTTGGCTCTTCTAGGGCCTTGTCTACAATCTAGACAAAGGCAGTGATGAGGGAGAATGACAGTGGTTAGAAACTGCATGGAGTACAGCTGTGCGGTGTGATCCGACCCGAATGCCTGGAACATACCGTCGCTGAACTGACTTGGTTCTGCGGGAAATGAAGCTGAACTCACCAGCAAGATGACTCCTTTAAGGATGAGCTTTGAATCAACGCCCACGTTCAGCAGCTCGAGGCATAGCTTGTCAAACTTCTCAGGTGTGAGTTTGTTGAGTATGCTGCAGTCAGGGAAAGTGGGAGAGAGGGTTTAGCGACGGCCAGACACGTTAACAGCTCCCCACGTTAAAAAGACTGCGAAAGCAACGGACGCTTTGCGGTTAGCAAACGGAAATTTAAACTAGGAAAGGACTGGCAACGTACCCTCTCACTTTCCTGAAGATGGCGTCGTGTTGCTCTTTATCATTGCTGGAGTTGGCATCTCGTCTAGTGCTTCGTGAAGGAACCCATTTCTGAACGCTTTGCCCTGGGGTTTTCCCCAGGAACTCGCTGCCAACACAAGAGACAGAGCCTGAGCAATGGCTTTCTAACGACGGTCATGTGACCCGCTGAAGCGCAAACACACAGAGATGCAAGACCAGACACCTGCTTAAATATTTTCCTGCTTTAACACTCCTTTACAATGACTATAACAACTACATCCTAGCCAAAGGGGTGAACGGTGTGTTGTGTTGGATGCTATAATAACAAACCTGTTGCCGACAGTCTTGGGATGGTGCTGAGGTGCACTCCTAACACCTCCTCCCCCCACAGAAGCACTTTAGGAAAACAAAATGAGGAACATCAGTCAACTCAGTCAGTTGTGTATTCAAGGCAGACATTTATATTTAGTCATTTAGCAGACGCTCTTATCCAGAGTGACTTACAGCAAGTACAAATACATTCCCCCTGAGGCAAGTAAGGTGAAGTGCCTTGCCCAAAGACACAACGTCATGTAGCTGCAGCTGGGAATCAACTTTTCGATCACTAGCCCAATATCTTAAATCGCTGAGCCATGTGACTCACTTGTAGACCTGATCTAGCGCTTCTTTTTTTAATACCCTTAATGCCCTCCTCTCCCTGGCACAGAAAACATAGCTCAGTTAGCTCAATGTAATCCTCACGAACAACAGGCTACGCTAAACATAAACCTGGAACGTTCAAATCAAGATCGTTATTCAGCCTGGACACGATCCCAGTCCTGTGATTGGTGGATAGAATACACAAGGGATCATTGTCAGATAAACAACCCTGCTAGCATTCTTAGATATTGTATGCTATTCCAAAACAGTGAAGCGTCCCATCCTGCCTTCATGTCGTTCAAATGGGTGTCCACGACTACATGACTAAACAAGATGGGGCGGAGTGTGCCACGCTGGCCCTGAGACGCATCAAGACATCAATTTAACCTCTCATCTACAGTCCAAATAGAGTTACTATGGAAACCATTGGGACAACGGGCAACAGGCACGTGCCAGTCAGGTTGCAAGGAGCTGAGACAATATGGGAGACTACTAAAGATATAACCTGGGAATAACCATCAAGAGTCAAAGAGTTAAGTCAGCATTACATTGGAACACATTTTGGGAGCATGAAAAGAAAACCCACTTTGTCTGGTTTTCTCTTTGCTGTAGCCATTGATCCTGTTGCATAATATCCACGGTCTTAATCTTGTTGGAGAGCAAGTACATATGTTACTAAATCACATATTTCAAAGCACATGGTGGTGTGTAGCCTGTTAACCCACATAATACGTTGTAGAGGTGCTACTGAACATATACAGATCATACTAACTGACAGGTAACACTGCCGAGTTAGCTGTGTATCCCATCACCATAAACCAGCATGAGTGACAATGAAACACCCAGAGTGGCTAAAGAAGGGAAATAACTGGACAGTGTCCCTGAATATGCATGCATAGACCTGGGCTCTTATTCACATCTGTGTATCTGTCAATTGTTTACAGTGCTGCAGCTGCAGGCTAGACAGTGCTCACATTCAGCAGTGGGTGGCTCAGGGCACTAAGTCCATATCTATTAATGCAGCAGAAGCCCTGACAGCAGTACAGGCGCTTATTAAAACAATGGTGCTGAGGTCAAGTTTTGGGACATTACATGGTAGCACAACACACCACTGTAAGATCCTTGCCATTGAGATCCTTTCAAATAAAACGAGTTTCTTAAAACTGTAAACCCCACCACAAAACACATACTTAGTATAATCCTGTGTGGTATAAATGTGAATGTCTTATGTATGGAAGGGCTAACAATTATCAAGATCACTGGCATGGCCCATTTATGAAATGAGCTGTAGTAAACAGGGCCGCTGTGTCTTTTAACCAAAGTAACATGATGGAATGAACCCAAGTGCACCTTCTAATATTATATATTTACTGCTGGTTGGCTTCGTTATAAATACCATTACTGTACTGAAACAAAAAGCACTGTGGGGGAAGGTGACTGAGAAAGGAGTACAAAGAAAGATGTTAGTGGGGCCTACAGGGTGAATATAGCTACCTGAAACGAGAAGCGCCCCCTTCTGCAATCACACTCTCCACTTTGGCGGCTTGACAACGATGAATCTTCAAAAAAAGAATAGCAACAGGGAGGGGTGGGGGGAAAACGGTGCTGCAACAAATCAAACCATCATCTGGTTAGAATCAAACCATCATCTGGTTAGCAGTTTACGTGACAGTCAACGCACATTTACATTTATTCATTTAGCAGACGCTTTTATCCAAAGCGACTTACAAGAGAGAGCATTACAACAAAGCAAATGAACATGCCAATTCTTCATTAGTGTTATTAGAATGGGTTTTTACAGACAATTAGGTTACTAGCACGACTTCAGCCGTCGTTATATAACCAAGTCACATGATATTTAAATAATTCCGAACTTGTTAGACAGGCTCACGATGAATTTGAGTGGAATGCGGCTGGATAGTTAGCTTAGCTACTAGCCTGGCGCAGCTAATAAAGCTAATTTCCTTAGCCTTACACGACAAAATAGGAGACAAACGCACCAACCGGTTACCTAAAGTTAACGTTACCCAACATGGTCACAAATATAGTATATAAATCACGTTTTTCTCCGTCTTTTAATTTATTATTTATTCATAGGTTTGATGGATAAACAACAAAGTAAAACCAACTTTGTTCGCTAGCTGGCTCGCTCTAGCCTTCATGGTTAGATAATTGTGATTGTTCAGTTTTTTTGTGTTAAGGGCAACTAGCTAATAGCTAGTTAGCTCTTTGACTGTCATAGTTATAGTGAATTAGAAAAGCAATACATGGCTGAAAGTATTTCGGAAAAATATATTATTTTACACCTGTTAAGTAAACTTAAAACATGACCAGACTGCTGTCACGACGCCATTTTCTACAATAGGTAGATTAGCTAGAAAAGAGTGGAACATGGTTAGTCTAGCATGCGTGCTAGTTAGCCTAGCATGCGTGCTAGTTAGCCTAGCATGCGTGCTAGTTAGCCTAGCATGCGTGCTAGTTAGCCTAGCATGCGTGCTAGTTAGCCTAGCTAGCTCTAGTCCAGCATGCCGTTGGTTTGTGCAGCTCTAGAAGACGTTGTTCGTAGCCATTTTGGAGAAACCGGTAAGATTTTAGAGGTAGTAATCTTACCTTAACAAAACAATCCCAGTCTTCAACGGTTTGATTTCCAAAGATGAAAAGAAAAGAAAAAGTGTTCTTATTAAACCGAGTTTAAGTCGTTTATCTGTTAACAGGAGACAAACTGTCTGGTCGGGTCAGTTGGAAGAACCTACAAATCTGTCTCGTCTATCTGCACCGCGTCACGCTCACGTCACCGCAGATTGTCACGTGATTGTTGCTATGACTCCGGTCAGTGAATCACAGCACAGTCATATTTAAAGTAAGAAAATCAACCCTGCTTTGAATTTGTTGAATTTAAATTAAATCGAACATCAGAGCGTTTTTGTATCGAACGCTAGACTGTCTAAAACTACGACCTCCTAGATGTATATTAACCATTGGTTCTACACTAGTCTATGTGTTCTTGGTCATTAAGTCACGACCCCAACATTTAAATGAATTTAAAACCACTATAATTTATTTTACAAAACAATTCATACTGTAATTCACAACGTACGGTAAAACGTAAAAAAATATACAATGTAGGCTATTCTACACAGACAATCCGTAGGTGGCAGTATAACACAATGACGGGAAATAACGTTTATTTACTGTTTGTATTCTCATGTTTAGTCTACTCTAACACGGAGTTTACTGTTGTCGCGTTAAATGTCAAATAAATCTGTCACTTTGAGGGAAATAGTCTAACAAAGTTTTACAAAAAATAAGAGATGTTTCTGGTTGTCTACCCAGCAAATGTTTAAAATAGGTAGGCCTAGCTCATTGACAGTTCGAATATCCTGGGTTAGGAGAAGCCCACGGAAAAGTCTTTATAAGTTCATAAACTGTCCGGTTGGCTATTCCATTGTAAATGCCTTCTGATTTATTCAGAAAAATACAAGTGTTACAACGGTCCCTGGTCTCCCCTACACCGTACACACTAGTCTGAGGCCAGTAGAAAATTATGTTAAAAGTAGCTATAACCATTTGTGCTCCTCAGAGTCAACTGCTAAAGGATTAACCTCTTAATAGTTTGTCTTCATTGGCTTAATCATATTCCATTACATTGAGTGTTTCCCATTTATGGCTAGTTATTCATGCCCATGCAAAACCTAATGGAAGGATGTGCCGTATTTCAAGACACTATATCTCCTCTTTGACTTTAATAATAATCATAAAAGGAGGGTTTTAAGATGTCACTTCCATGTCATCCAAAACAATTACATCTGACACAAAGCAATATTTGAACTGTGCAGGGACCTTGGCAGGAGATCATGTGGGAGTTAAGCATGTATTTTCCACTTTTCAAAGTGGAAATTATTTATTGCAGTCCTGCTGCATTCTCTAAAAGTTTAATGTCCCATCCACCAAAGTGGCCTTACATGCAAATGTAGGTTTGGTGCGGGGGCGTCGTCCCTTTTTCTCCCGTTATTTCCCTCTAAAAGCTATATGAAATAGGCACCCTGTAGTAGCTCGTTCCACATGGCTTGATCTGTCCCTCTATAAATAAATCCACTGCATTTTATGGATGAGCTCATACCTTCAATATTTTAAGGTCCCAGCAGTAAATGAACAATTTAACATTCATTACTCACTTGTTCATTTCCCCTCTGCACATGGAACAAACGTACTCATACATATGAAATACTCAACAAAAACCAATGTCTTCATTTATCATTTGCAGACATGCCACTAGAACACGAGGCGTCTCCCTTCACATTGCGGTCACATTTGATACATCTTGCAGACACTTTAATCCGAATTAACTTTTCGCGAACAACAAAAAAATGAGTGCAAACAGAAAGCATGGCAGATGATTGAGGATAAGGAGTGTACCGTTTTAATAGTATTTCAGTAGGCTTTTTTTTCAAGTAACAAAGTCTGTTTTTACAGGTGAGGGAAACTGACAACGAGCACCGCTGTGCAACAATAACATCTTAATGACTTGAGATGAGGGTCTCGCTAGCTCACCAGGTAAATCGGTAAGAGTATCACGAGTTAAGGCCTTACCACAGAGGTCAGAGTTAGATGAATGTCACCCCCCCCCCCCCCCCTCTGTCTCCCTACCAATCAACAGGATCTCAAATACAATATACAGAGAAGGGACACAATCCCAGGAAGCAATGAACTGCTGATGTTGGTGCTATTAGCCTAGAAGAGATTATTCTAGGTGAAGAGTGTCTTGATAGTGATCCCTGTGAAAACACTGTTAGATTAGATTAGATGAACCTTTATTTGTCCTCCAGGGGGTGGAAATTGCAGTTCACAACAGCAGCAGGGTAAAGTACAGCACACAGAGTTGCAGGGTAATATACACAATGACAATAACATAACAATAGCAATAACAATGGCAATAGCAATAGGCGGGCATGATAAGGTCAGATGGGGGATGGATGGGGGATGGATATGTGAACAGGGAGGTCATCCCACCACTGCAGAGCATGATGGGAGAAGCACTGCATGATGGGAGTGCAAGGAGGACCCGTCTGGCTTTTGCATACTTCATAAATTCTGTCACAGAAGTTTATCGGTGCCATCCAACTACACTGCAGCTTTTGAGTGTGTGTTAGGGCAAAATGCATCTTTTTTCCTTGATTAGTCTTATTGCTTTAATGCATAAACAAGATTACATGCCCCCAACATCCAATCATTTCCTCCCCCTCAACTAACCAAATCAGGCAACTTCACACAGTCCCATAGGCTTTTCCCTTCAACCCATTCTGATATGAAATTATGCTGCAATTTGCTGCTACTAATGGATGAATATTTGAAAAGGACAGTCTTAATAAAGAAAGAAACATTCATATCAAAATTGACCACAACAATCCCAGTTCCCATACAGGTTTACAGTTTTGTCTTTTTTGGAAAATTTGTTTAGCTAAATAATCTCTTCGCTTCAGTGTAAGGAAAGGAAGGAAGGAACTGCTTCTATGTGCACCCTTGATATTGTTATTATGTAACAAAGTCTAAAAAAGGACTTTAATGTGCCAGAATGGGTTGCCTGGTCTAAGAAAAGAACAAGCGCAAAAAATAAATGTCTATATTTGGCATCCCCGCATCACTACCCTTCAAAGAATAGCAAAGGGGGAATGTTTCATGCTTATATATACACTGTAGTTTATGCTCCACTTGCAACGTGTTTCTCTCTGCAGTTCTATATTGATTCAGGCAGCAAACACCATCAGGGGGTTTCAGGTCCTTATGCTGTGCAGTTGGGGACTAAGTTTGGGAAAAGTACAACGGTTGTCATTGACTCTGTATGTCTGCCATTTGTTACTAACAGGTTGACATGGAATTTGAATATATACGTGGGTGTTCACAAATCAGGAAAATAATTCACAATAGCATCTCAAATGAAATTGGGTTCCTTTGCAACCAAGGTTTGTAACAACTTTATTGCTTTTTAATCTCTTATTCTGCTGGGCTTGCTGTGTATAAAGCCAAACTAGAGCTGAGTGCTTTCATATTGAATTTTTCTTTCTGTTAATTTGTCTCAAACACCTGATGCTCATGCAGGTAAAATGCAACATGAAAATATGGATGTGAAAAAACATCCATTGGACAAATCCCAGTAATTAGGCAGAGAAAATGTGTGCATGCGTTAGAGTGTTATCTCAAACGAGCCACGTGATTGTTATTTAAAGGGATGGGGGGAAGGATTCATCATTGCATGTATAAAGTATTGAAAGGTCACAATTATTATTTGCTGGGCTCTCACATATGAAGAAGTCAATTATGACAGTGAGCTATTACAGTCAGTTATAATATAGTCCGTTATTACAGTCATTTGCATGAAGTTAATTGTTTGGATCGGTAAAAGGAACAGTTTTCAAGAGGGAAGTGTAAGTAAATACATGTATTCTATGTATGGGGATGAATATATAACCTAATTTTAAAGAGTTAAATTAAATCATGGACAACAGAAGTGTTTGTCTAAAGTCAGAAGAAGGAAAAAAAGTAACATGGACACAATTAGCACACTGTCACTTGTTACAAAACAGCCCCCACACACTCTGTCAAACCACTTGCCAAAAATGTCAACTGGTTGTTAGGTGCCTTTATGGGAAAAAAAAACGAAACAAAAGAAAACGTTTGGCACACTCATCCTGTGGTGTGGCAGTCAGGGTTGAAACAGTTCACATCATTTTAATACCTAAAAATAAGAGCGTTAATACGTGCAGGAAATATGTGTTTGATATGCATTTTTTATTGAAAATTGTTATACAGAATACAGAAATAGTCATTTTTATATATCAATTTGCAGTCGGTTAAACCTCCACCAAGAACAGTAAAAGCTATGTTGTGGGTTGCCTTCATTGAAAGGTGTGAAGCATAATTCAACCATTATTGCAGATATGGATTGCACTTCTCCAAAGTAGATTCAGATAATAATGAAATGATTATTTGTATTCACTGTCTTAGCAGATGCTTACATCCAAGTGACATACAGAAGGGGTTTGAACCAGGGCCATTACTCTCTGCAGGCAAATGATCTACAGCTAATCTATAGACACAACCTTCTTTTCATATTGTATTTTGTAGACTTGAATACAGAACATTTTGATAAAAATATTCTTATTAAGATTGAATTAAAATGCTAAAGTAAATGATTGGTTAATTACTTGTCAAATTAAATGCATAATTATTATACAAAATATCCAGCGTTGCATTAGAATCAATAAACAAAAAAGGTTTAAATGTATTCCTTTAGAATGATCAAACTTCTGCAATAATGGTTAAAGTTTATTACAGAATAAGAAAGACTGTAAAAGTGGCTTTGATGATGTAGCTAGGGATAGAGCTTTAGCTTTATAGAATGTTAGACTGTAGATCAAGAGATAGCAACTTCAAATGCCCCCTATATTTAGCTTTGGATAAAAATGTCTACTGATTGAATTAATGATTGTATGTACTGGCCTTTGTTGAGCTGGATTTGGGTTTCGTTAGATTCCGCCTGTTTGACAAAACAACATAGATTTTACTGGTCAGACCCCACTCTTACCTATTCACATCATTTCTACCACTGCTTTTGAGATGATCAATGCATGATTGACAGTGGCTGTGAACGTTTATACAAAAACACTTGTACTGACACATAATGAGAATCAGTCATTAAATATCTGAAGGCATTGCACAATTCCAAAAGTTCAGTGAGATTTTAAGGCAATATTTTTCCATAGTAGTCTGAAAAACATAAACATCATGTACAAGTACTGGTGCACCTCTGTTTAGAAAATTCACACATGCAAACATGATGCATGCTATAAAAAACGGATAAGATACAGCAGGATATCAACACAGGCATTCGATAAAACCACTGAAGTATCATAGGTAAACAACGATCATGTCATAATGTGTGAGAATACGTGAACTTTACAAGGCGTTCGGATGCAGTCACAGAATCACACGTCATGCTCAACAAGTTTTCTGTCGTCTTGGCAAAGTGACATGGATGCACACTATTACCATTGTCTGTGGGAGGCAGTGAAGAAACCATACTTAATTAAAGCTGTTTATCCACAAGTAGCATGTGGCTGCCTGCCATATATATAACACCTCAACTGCAATTTATTTTATTTTAATAGAAGCTTTGTAGATAGTTACTTTTCTACTCCTACATATAGTCATCTGCTAATAGACTCAAGGATATTGAGTGGATTGTTTTGCTTGCTATTCACACAAGTTCGTTTTTAAAGCCTAATTCTTCACTCTAAAACAATACACTAATACAAAGTTTAATTGCATCAGTCTTAACTCTAAAGCAATACTCTAATACAAACTTGAATTGCATCATCTTGAGTCAATGACATGCCGTCCTTAACTGCATCATATACTTCCATATCTATAAGTCAAAATGCAGATATGTACACAAATTCTCTTGTAGATTAATGTTAATTCATGGATGCGTGAATGATTTGGTAACCCACAATTTGTAAATACTACTGGCTCCATCTTTAATATTACTTTGCATACATGTATGTATGCGAGTGTGTGGGTGCAAGATGACACTGACATGATAAATAAATGAAAAGTCTTGCCTCCTGTTTTAAAGCCAGAGTCCTCATCCCCGCAGTATACAAGGGATCTCCTAGCCTTATCCGGTCTAATCCAGTTTATTCTGGTTCAGTCTCATCCTATCCCTGAAATATAGTCACCAGTTAATACAAACTAATACAAAACATTGCTACATTGGGCAGTCCAACACCCACAATATTATGGGGTAATATTAACAGTGCAAACATCTATGGAGAATAGTAGCCTATATTTACCAGAAATGCCTCAACTATGAGGACAGTAGAATTACTATTCATGTTCAAAATCAAGATCGCATGATAAGTCACCAATAATAACATTCCATACATACAAACTAGAAGTGTGCATTAATTATTAAGATAGAATGTTTGAACCGTTACACTGAAAATATCTGTCATTGTAAACACTATTGAGACAAAGGGTAACACTTTTTTAAGGTCCACCTATTAATGTCCTGTAAACATGAACTTTTTAGGCATGAAAATACATACATTGATTAGGCCTGTTGTTCATGATTTAAATATGATTAACTTATGTAAATACATTTATAAGGCCTGTTATTCATGATTTAAATATGATTACAGGCCCTAGTAAAAAAAATTGTCACAAGCAGCATTTGACAAAAGTAACAGCAATACAATAAAGAGATGTTGAGATAATCAGGAATTTATAAACTGGTAGAAAGTTTAAAAGCTGATTATGAACTGACTTCCAAAAGAAAGTTCTTCTTAAAGTAGGAGTTGGACGAGTTGCAGTTGTTGGGAGGTGAACAAATACAATTGGTTATATAACGGGCAGCATACGATGCCAAATTGTAGTGCTTTATATTCCACAGGACTTGTGATACAAGGCAGATACAACATGGGTTCACATAATGAAACCAAAATAAGTCGGTGTTTTGTGCTTTGATGTCATGCTATTGCATTATAATTTATATTTACTGTGCAGCCAAGCAAATAAACTACAGCATATACAAAGTATTGACATTTTGTTTGAAGTGGCAGCGCAGTTACCAGGTTTTCGTTTGATAGTGCACTAATTGTGTCGGTATTCGTTTATGCAAATGTGAGTGTATCCTTGGGAGCAAGTTAGCAAGTTGATGTTATGAGAGTGTTGACTAGAAGCCTGAACCCTCATAATGTCCTGAGATCATAAGGATTCCAAATCATGTTTGAACCTAAAACAACATTAATCCAAGTACAGGGCCTCCAATGTAGTATGTTTTGTATATTGACCCCAAAATGTTTAGGGGCATTTTGGTTATAAAAAATATATATATTCAGTGTAGCTGCTGCAGCAAAAAAGAAGTAATTACTATTGTCATTAGGTCAATATGACCCTAGATAATACTGATAGGGCTGTAAGTCTCTGTGAGGTCCAACCACAGCGAGACGGCAAAATATTAGAAATGACAGATATCGGGGGGTTAAGATAACTTTAGCCAAGCTTTTTCACTTGTGTTTTTCTACAGTAACTGTGTAATCACAATGGATTGAATTTAATTTTGATTTTATAGCTGTTTGTAAAAATATTTTTTCACAACTGTTATCTGTCCTAAAACTGCACAGTAAAATAACAGAAGAAAAACAATTGCTACTTGGAAATACTGCAGTTTTCTTTTTGGCAACACTATACATGAAAGTCGAGAGGTAGAACTAAAAAGAGCATCTGAAATACAGACACGTTTCTCATGGTGTCAAAAGGAATTCAAAATAACGAACAAAACAGAAACACTACATGGTCATGTGATGCAGAGTGTGTTTTTGACTTCTGGGCATGGAGATCCACAATTCCAGAACCCTTATGAGCATGGCGAACGTGAATGTTTCTGACAGTGAGTAAGGCTGGTTGAGTCCCTGCTATGTTTGACACGATCCGACTTTTAAGTCCGCCTTGGAGTCAAGAAAGGCGGACAGAGGGAGGAGAGTGGGAAGATTATACGTGTTGATGGTAGCCTCATAAAAAGGGACACGGAAGTGGTAGAACACAGCCCTGAGTGCAGGACGACATTAATGCTACTCTCTACACTAGTACATGCTCCGTTTTCTAAGCAAGACAGGTATAATATAACGAGTATCTTGCCAGCCATGAAAACAAGAAATCTGTTGGGTAAAAAAACAAAATAATCGTCCTTCAGTAACAGTTACCATCCTTTGTAAACATAGAGATACACTGTTCATAGGAGGGATATGGAGTGGAAAGGAAGAAGAAGTTGAAAGAGGACAGTTCTTGAGAAGGTTCTCCACAGGTTGGACCACATGTTATCCGAACCCGGCTCCTGAACCAGTTCCAGTTCACATGAGCTCCGTCTGGGTCAGATCGCTTCATACTGACCCCTGAACCCCACGAAGGGCAGCATCCAAAATCGGTTTAGCGGAATTGCAACATGTGGTTTGGGACAGGTCGGCGCCCGTCGTCAAGGCTGCCGTTCAAAACTGAAGAGTCGTTGGAAGAAGAAAAGCGTAGCATCGGCAGAGTCGCTGTCGATGGAAAGAGCAACGATGAGGGTGTTTCCTCTTCAGATTCGGCTCACACGTCTGGTGAGGAGAGGGTGCACTGTGGGGGTGAGGGTGGGGGTGTACGGAGGGGGGGAGGGGCCCGGTTTGATCCCCCTGGTCCTCATGTAGGAGAGGAACTGGTCAGGGATCTCAGCCAACACCTCCTTGGCCAGGCGGGCCATGCTCAGGATGTGGTTTCCTCGCCGGTCTATGTAGTCTCTGAAGGGGACAAACTGGGGGCAGGATGAAGATGAGAAAGTGGAAATGGAAGCAAAAGAGAGAAAATAGGAAAATAGATCAAATAAAGATATACACTGAACAAATGAAATCATTTGATATGTGCTCATATAATTCATTTGCAATATATAATATTTAGTACGTGCAAGAGAGAAGGGGAAAACAGGACAATTGGTCACACGCAACCCATCCATTGTCTGAGCAGAACAGCATTCAATGGGAGCGTTCGGCTAAATGAGAGGGAAAGCTTTCTACCTGAACAATGTCCCTCTCCGCAAATCTGCCTTGGGAGGAGATCCTCTCTTCATCCCCGTCTAGCTCGATCATTTCTGGGGAGAAAAGCACATTGTTCACAATCCATCCCCATGGCTTTGCCATCGAAGAGGACAAACGTATCACACTGCTTACGTCTTACTGGTGCTCACTAAAACTCAGAAACCCAAATTAACTTTTCAAAACCATCTGAGACATGACAAGTAGTTTATGTGAAGTGTGGAGCAGAGCCTTTAGAGCACTGCTGGATAAGGTCAAACAGTAAAGTACACAGTGTTGGTTTTGAGCTTGAAGCACTCAGACACTATCTGACACAATGTCTTCATGGACACATTTTAAGGGCCATATCTATTTTTCCGACCAGCTGATTCAGCAGGCAAATGAATTGAATATGTTCACAAGGGCTTGTTTAAATAGTGAACAATGATGTCTTCAACAACATACATGTCTATATGGTAAACAGAATCCCCCCCCCCCGTCAAAATGAACATACAATATAGGTTTGGAGGCAAGCTGGATCTGGAAACGGGTGATAGGAGAGTGGTGGTGATGGGGCTGAGGGTGGGAGGGGGGGAGGGAGGAAAGGGATTAGCGGAAATACAAGTGCATACAACCGAGCGCACATATGCACGAGCACACCTCGCACTCTTACCATCAAATTCTGCTGGTCCAACCCCAACAATTATAATCGACATGGGCAAAGAAGAAGCCTTGGAGGGGGAAAAGAAAAGAAGCCATGCATCAAAGTTTCTTGTTAAACCGCCCAAATCTATGCTTATCAAAAATGCCACAGGCTTTCAGAGAAGTCCATAAATCATCTGTAGTAGCACTGTATGTATAGTAATAGCTTATCTAAAAAAGATGGGGGGGGAAATGGAGAGGCCAAACGATAGCACAGCCATTTTCCACCAGGTGTGGATTTTTACCCAACATCAGTCTTTTTTAGAGGGACTTATTCTATAATTAGCGTTCTCTCTAATTTCATGCATGTATAACTTGGTCTAAAAGTTTAAATCTCAGCCAGCCTGACAAGCATATAAATGATTCCTATTTTGCTCCTCTCCCGAGTGCCTGCATTGCAATTTTGCTTATCAAATCTCACTCAAGTGGGATGACAAGGGTGAGCAGGAGTGATAAATGCTTTTGTTATGAACAGTTTTATGCTATTTATAAGTTTGCCTTGCCTCAAGATGGACTCACCAACTGAAAAGGAGAACTGCCGTTCTCAGCAGTATGTTTAAAATTATGATCTTATTAAACGTCACAATTATAATACACTGTGGAATTCGTTGCTACGAAAAATAAATTATTTGCAATATATCATCAAGAACTACAGGGCCTTACAATTACCCACAAGTGTGTTGCAATAACACATTATAAACCACAATCAACTTTTACAGCGCCCCTGACTCCCTGCTCTGCCGTTTACGACACCAGGAATATCAGAGGCTGTACATTTACGATGGACTCCTTCGTCTGTGCCATATCAGTGATGACACCGTCGGAGATGATGAGGAGGATGAAGTACTGGGAGCCGTCTGTCATGGCGGACGCATACCTGAGGGTGGGAAAGACAGGGGGATAGAAAATGAGACGGGTAGAACGATAGATCATGTTCCGAATATTCTGGATTTGTTTTAAGATCTGTCTCTCCACGCTGCTGACGTCACTTCCAACGCTCGGATACACAGGGAGCTCTAAAGTACTCAGGAGGAGGGTATCTGTGAGCCCCCCAATATACTGTAACTCCTTTGGAGTTTCCTCTAGTCTCACTCACTGTGTCTGCTGTTTTGTCCCTAAACAGTGGATGAACAGAACACTCATTTGGCTGAAACAATATACTGGAGAGAGAGAGAGAGAGCTAGAGAGAGAGAGCGAGAGCGCTAGAGAGAGAGGGAGAGAGCGAGAGAGCTAGAGAGAGAGAGAGAGGAAGAGAGCTAGAGAGAGAACTAGAGAGAGAGAGCAAGAGGGAGAGAGCGTGAGAGAGAGATAGAGCTAAAAGTCTGTGTGTGTGTGTCTTAGAGAGAGAGAGCGAGGCAGAGAAGATATCTTTAGTGTCAAACTAGGTCTCTGAGTATGTTTTTTTTGTCGCCCACTGCCAAGAAATAATTGTTCAACCACAAAGCAATTTTGAAGGTGAGTGGGTGGACGACACAGAGGGAGAGATAGAATGTGAGGAGTAATGATGAGCGATGGGCTAGAGAGCTTATTACAGTCAATCCTGTCGCTGACCGGACAACCTCTCCAATAAGAAGCCCTAGTGTAGCGTGGCTGCATGGCACTAAGACGCACAAGTCCGCCTAACCTCTGGTCAGCCTTCCTGATTACTGCAATCAAGTGAATTGATTGGGTGATTTTTTCAGTGATCGTGTCCATTGGTCAATAAGGGACGGCTTGCGTATTTCAGATCATAACTCTCTCAGAAACATTGAGCGCTTTTGATGCTGAGGAGACCACTGACTGTTTACGTTTGCGTTCTCCACAGCAATATGAACAGAATCGGGCTGGAAGGCATCCATGAATCATCCTAATCTAACTTGAAAGCAGTTTTTTTCTTCTTTCGTTTCTTTTGAGAGCAGCATTTGTAATGTAATCAGATGCCTGATTCATCGTCTGTTTATGGAAGTTGTGACAGTTATGATACGTTTGTATGTAATGTGTGGCCAGTTCTTATACCACAGCTCAAAAACAAAACATAGGAAAACTTATTATCAAATCTGTTATTTTTATATATGGTAAGGCCAGCAGAGTATCGATTTAGCTTTTTAAGACATGACTATTAGGGCATTTTCTTTCAATCTACCTCCTCTCAGAGGTCACAGGTTATGTGGATGTACACAACAAAGGACCATCGATTGCTTATATTGCTACAAGAATACTATTCCAACTGGCTTTCCAGCACATACAAAATGATTTAATATGATTAACTGCTGGTATTTGACTGTCCAAGGTCCAGTTCCAGGGGCCTAATGGCGTGTGACCTACCTGGCCACGTGGTTGATCACAGGGGAGAAATGGGTGGGTCCGTACAGCCGTACAGACTTCAGGCTTTGATAGTAGGCCTCCATCACCCCATCAATCCCACTACAGTAGGGGTTCAGGGGGTTTCCGTTCTGCACAGACACAAAGATTACTCAACATACATCCAAAGCAAACTATTTGGAGCCTTTCTTTAACCAAACTTAGGCAAACCTTTCCTGACTCTCACACACACCGCAAACAATATGATTTTCGGAGACTCATAGGAAGTGAGATGTGACTTATATCCACACTAATCACTTTTAATGATCCAATGTTTGGAGCCTCGGTCTTGGCAGTCTTGGTCATTTTTGACTGGAGCAAGTTCCACTCAGATCTGTTGAAGAATACTTCTGCAGTGGGACCTATTCTTAAGAGCTGACAAAGTCAATCCAGTATGCTTATATAAATGCATATGGAGCCTGTCTGAGACCCAGGCCCCTCTGGGGAGAGTGTTACTCAACGCAGAGCAGCTGTAATGGCTGCGAACGCCTTGGGCGCAACATCTGGATAGGACGCACAGAGGAAACAAGCCACAGTGAGTGGCTCAGGACATCTTGAGATGGGGGGGGGGGGGGGGGGGGGGGGGGGGCAGTGGCCAGGAGGGTGGCAGGTTACCATCGAGGAGGAGGGGTGGGAGACAAAGGAATAGTAGAGGGAAAGGAGTAAGAGGTGGAGGATGGGAAAGGGGACTATAGGAGGAGAAGGCTGATGGGGCGTAGGAGGTTGGGCGTTGGGGTAAGAAGAGGGCGGGGTAGGGGATATGGGAGGGGGAGACCAAAAGCGTCCCCTCTCACCAGAGCAAACTCGTGTGAGACCCGACCATCAGGGGGTAGCTTGGCACCAAAGCCCAGAGCAGGGAACATCTTGTCGCTGTCGTAGTCCTGGATGATCTCGCCCACAGCCCGCAGAGCCATGGCGTACGCATTCAGCTGGTAGGGGCTCATGTAATGGAGCGAGGTGGGCTGGGAGGGGTTACCTGACAACCAATAGAAAGACTTGCATGGTAAATACCAGGTCCCCTTGGCTATAAGCTCTATGAAAACTATAAGTAGTGTGAGCTATGAAAAGGTTATTGAAGAGTATGATACTAACAGTTTTGATAACCTTTTTACGCAGTTAAAACCGAAAAGCCAGAACCTTTGGGGGGGATAAACACTCACCGTTTGAGGCGGTGAAATCGATTGCCACTGTGAAATTTATTTGAGTCCTGCGAGAGAAAAATGTGATTAAGCAGAGAGGAACGTTGTGAATCATCGATCAAACGAGATTTGATCGCAGAAACTCCAGTGATGCTGTCATTTAGGAGAGGAGGGGTGGGGGTGTACTGGGTATACTGCAACGCATTAGGATAGTAAGTGAGTCAGAGTGGCTTTGCTTCCAGTAATGTCAGCCAAGTAGTTTCCTAAAGACTCAGGTGTCTCACAGGTCAGACAGGCTTTCATTCTGCACTCACCCGCCTTTGATGTAGTCAAGGAAAGAGAGCTCCGTATCGACCAGGCACGACAGGAGAGTCACCTGTCAGGGGAACAAGGAGGGCTATGAAGGTTCTGACAAAAGTTCAGAAACGCACCCCCCCTCATGGCGATTGTATATCTTTTTAATTCGAATCTCTGTAATGACACTTGACCAAAAGTGCTCCTTAACACTGCAGACAGTAGCAGGTTATAAACACCAAAGCCAAAGTTCTCGAGTTCTCAAGAGAAGTTTGCATCCATTCCGCGAACAGGAGAGTGAACCGCTTCAGGAGCCTGGGGGAGGCGGGTAGCCTTTCCAAGCTGAGTGGCATTAGATATTGACTGACCGTTCCTGAGTTGAGGTATTTCTTCTTCTTCTTTCCTTTCTTCTTCGGATTTAGCACCTGCAAATGAACATGGCTCGGTTTACTTCAGCTGCTTATCGACCCCAAGGCTGAAAACAAAGGTTAAAAAGCAGGCGGATCTTGACCCAAAGTCTGGTTCCTTTCATCAATCAAATTGACTGTGCCATAACAGTGTCTGGGTGAGGGCAAGAGATAATCAGCCAGGCTCTGTAAGGCTGTTCCAGGAGGGCTCTGTGTTTAAACAGCTTAAATGAGGATGTGTGTGAAGGGAAAGCCCACTGCAGTATGTCACTCGGTGCCCTTGTTCTGTCTGGCTTCTCATCGAGAGGCAATGGAAACCTGTCGTGACCTTCAGGATTAATGTTTGACACATAAAAAAAAGGTTGACAGGGCATTACGAGACAGCCTTCAGGTCACAAGACCTTGTCCAGAACAGCATTAATAGGATAATGATAGCTCTGTGTACGGTTGTGTGTGTGCGTGTGTGTGTGTGTAATGTATATAGTAGTGGAAGTCTCTCACCTCATAGACATGGAACTGTGACTGGCCTCTGGACATCTCCCTGTAACTGGTGCTGAACTCTCCAATGAAGTCATGACTGGACGAGAAACACAAGACGGCGGGACATCATTAATAATCCTTTGTTTTCACCTGTGGAATAACTTAAATAAAATGCCCAGGATACCTTCCCTTGTGAGACAGAAACAAATTTTATGAAAAAAGTGAACACAAAATCTCTCTTAATTGTTTCCCAATATATCCGTTTTTGGACAAACTACTTAATAAAAATATAAAAGAGAGAAAATGCTAGTGTCATACCTTCCATCTCTGTCCCAGTCGTACACTTCCACCTTTATGCTCCTGTGATGACAAGAGAAATTCTATTAGAAAAACCAATTAGTGAGGAGAGCCTTCTTAGATGCCTTCTTAGATGGAGAGCTGCTCATCTGTGTAAGCGGGTGATTGGGACTCTGCTGGCAGCTTTCAAAACGGTAGGGCTCCGGTGTGTTGAGATTCAGCACACAATAGAACACAAGATACCGACGGCAAAGCACAGACATTTAAGTGAGTCCTGTGCTGTCAAGCTACCAGAACATACTTTGAACGTTTAATATATGTAAGGGTGAACCAGAAATGAGTTGCTGGCTGTAAAATCAATGTCTATTCATAAGTGGTGCTTGCTTTAAGTGTGTGCTGTTTAGGCAGCATCAAGCTCAGGGGAGAGCAGTGAGTCATTGCTGGCAACTAATGGAATAGCATTTCACAATAATGACGGATTGGATTTATTAAGCTTGGCTTTCCCACCAGGTCTCAAAGCACTTTAGACACATGAAGCTCTCCACACCTGACATGACCATCTAAACCCCTTGAGGCTTTAGGTTGGTTGAGGGGCAGTTCTATGGGCATATGTGAAGCCCTCTGTGACATTGCTTGTGAAAAGTGCTAAACAAATACAATTTGTTTTGATCCATCTACCAAAACTGAGGGGAAAAAAGAGACTCGGCAAGGGAGCTCGGCAAATTATTCATACCTGTCGTAGTCCCCGTTGCAGAGGGCCCTGACCGGGATCTTGAAAGCCTGCCACACCGGGTCCAGAGTGTTCTTCACCACCTCTGTCTTATGGCTGATGGTGAAGCTGTCACACACACACACACACAGGAGAGTGCACACACGAGCGGATCGACAGTTACGAGGACACACTGCGTTAGCTAAAGTGTTGCACCTTATCCTGTATGGACTGTATAGTCTGTAAGCTGCACCTTATCCTGTATATCCTGTATATTCCGCTGTATATCCTGCAAAAAACAGTAAATCCTGTACATCCTGATATAATACTGTATATTTTACAAGGACCAATACTTATATAATTGTAATCAGATAGTCTGTACATAATCATTTATCCAAGCCTCTCACCTCACCTACCGTTTTTACTTATTGTTATTGCCCCCACCCCCCTATCCCTGTGTACACTTTCTAATATTTTACCTCACACCCTTACCCTTGTGTGCTTTTGCGAGACTCTGTGCCGTTGATACGAAGGAGTTTCCCTCGGGATAAATAAAGTAATCTGAATCTGAATCTCCTCTCCGTGAATCGCCACCTTAACGTGGTGGAGGGGTTTGAGTGCTTGGATGATCCTAGGAGCTATGTTGTCTGGGGCATTATGCCCCTGGTAGGGTCTCCCAAGGCAAACAGGTCCTAGGTGACTAGCCAGACTAAGAGTGGTTCAAAAAAACCCTATGATGACTAAACAAACGAAATCCGTTACGTCGCCCGGATCGGCGAGAGTGGGAGCTCGCAGGCGAGCGCCTGGTGGCCGGGTCTTTTCCCATGGGACCCGGCCGGGCCCAGCCCGAAAAGGCGACGTGGGACCACCTTCCCGCAGGCCCACCACCCGCAGGAAGGACCGTAAGGGGCCGGTGCTGTGTGATTTGGGCGGTGGTCAGGGGCAGGCGCCCGGACGACCAGGGCCGCGCACACAGTCTCTAGCGCTGGGGACATGGAATGTCACCACACTGGCGGGGAAGGAGCCCGAGCTTGTGCGGGAGGTCGAGCGTTACCGGCTAGATATAGTCGGCCTCGCCTCCACGCACAGCTTGGGCTCTGGAAACATTATCCTTGAGAGAGGCAGGACTCTTCATTTCTCTGGCGTTCCCCGCGGGGAGAGGCGGCGGGCTGGCGTGGGTTTGCTTATAGCCCCACAGCTCAGTCGCCACGTGTTGGAGTTTACACCGGTGAACGAGAGGGTCGCGTCCCTGCGCCTAAAAGCCGGGGACGGGTCTCTCACTGTTGTGGCCGCCTACGGGCCGAACAGCAGTGCAGAGTACCCGGCCTTCTTGGAGTCTCTGGGAGGCGTACTGAACAGTGCGCCGACTGGGGACTCCGTCGTTCTACTGGGGGACTTCAACGCCCACGTGGGAAATGACAGTGACACCTGGAGAAGGGTGATTGGGAAGAACGGCCCCCCTGATCGGAACCCGAGTGGTGTTCTGTTTTTGGACTTCTGTGCTAGTCACGGTTTGTCCATAACTAACACCATGTTCAAGCACAAGAGTGTCCATCAGTGCACGTGGCACCAGGACACTCTAGGCCGGAGGTCGATGATCGACTTTGTTGTCGTGTCTTCTGACCTGTGGCCGTGTGTCTTGGACACTCGGGTGAAGAGAGGGGCAGAGCTGTCAACCGATCACCACCTGGTTGTGAGTCAGATCCGCTTGCGGGGGGGGAAGTTAGACAGACTTGGCAGGCCCAAACGTATCGTGAGGGTCTGCTGGGAACGCCTAGCGGACCCCTCTGTCAGAGGGGTCTTCAACTCACACCTCCGGGAGAGCTTCTCACAGATCCCGGGGGAGGCTGGGGACATTGAGTCTGAATGGACCATGTTCTCGACCTCCATTGTCAATGCGGCAGTCCGGAGTTGTGGTCGCAAGGTCTCTGGTGCTGGTCGCGGCGGCAATCCCAGAACCCGGTGGTGGACACCGGAAGTAAAGGATGCCGTCAAACTGAAGAAGGAGTCCTATCGAGCCGTTCTGGCTTGTGGGACTCCCGAAACAGTTGACCGGTACCGGCAGGCCAAGCGTGCCGTGGCGCGTGCCGTGGCGCGTGCCGTGGCCGTGCTGAGGCAAAAACTCGGGTCTGGGAGGAGTTCGGGGAGGCCATGGAGAAGGACTATCGGTCGGCCCCAAGGAAATTCTGGCAAACCGTTCGGCGCCTCAGGAGGGGGAAGCAGTGCTTCACCAACACTGTTTACTGTGCGGGTGGGGAGCTGTTGACGTCGACTGGGGATGTTGTCGGACGGTGAAAGGAATACTTTGAGGATCTCCTCAATCCTGCCGTCACGTCTTCCGAGGAGGAAGCAGAGACTGGGGACTTAGGGGCGGACCCGCCTATCACCCGGGCTGAAGTCACTGAGGTAGTCGATGGGCTCCTTGGTGGCAGGGCTCCGGGGGTGGACGAGATCCGTCCTGAGTACCTGAAGTCTCTGGATGTTGTGGGACTGTCCTGGTTGACACGCCTCTGCAGCATCGCGTGGCGGTCTGGAACAGTGCCTATGGATTGGCAGACCGGGGTGGTGGTTCGCCTATTTAAGAAGGGGGACCGGAGGATGTGTTCCAATTACAGAGGAATCACACTCCTCAGCCTCCCCGGTAAGGTTTTCGCCAGGGTACTGGAGAGGAGAATCCGGCCGATAGTCGAATCTCGGATTCAGGTGGAGCAGTGTGGTTTTCGTCCTGGCCGTGGAACACTGGACCAGCTCTACACCCTCTACTGGGTGCTCGAGGGTTCATGGGAGTTCGCCCAACCAGTCTACATGTGTTTTGTGTATCTGGAGAAGGCATTCGACTGTGTCCCTCGTGGTGTCCTGTGGGGGGTACTTCGGGAGTACGGGGTCCGGGGCCCTTTGTTAGGGGCCGTCCGTTCCCTGTACAACCGAAGTAGGAGCTGTGTTCGCATTGCCGGCAATAAGTCAGACCTGTTCCGGGTGCATGCTGGACTCCGCCAGGGTTGCCCTTTGTCACCGGTTCTGTTCATTGTTTATATGGACAACATTTCTAGGCGCGCCCAGGGGGCGGAGGGTTTCCGGTTCGGGGAGCATGGGATCTCATCTCTGCTGTTTGCGGATGATGTTGTCCTGTTTGCTTCCTCGAGCCGGGCCCCCAGCATGCTCTGGAGCGGTTTGATGCCGAGTGTGAAGCGGCTGGGATGAGGATCAGCACCTCCAAATCCGAGGCCATGGTACTCGACCGGAAAAAGGTGGCTTGCCCCCTCTGGGTGGGTGGGGAGCCTTTGCCTCAAGTGGAGGAGTTCCAAGTATCTCGAGGTCTTGTTCACGAGTGACGGAAGGACGGAAGGTGAGATTGACAGGCGGATCGGTGCAGCGTCTGCAGTGATGCAGTCTCTGTACCGGACTGTCGTGGTGAAGAAGGAGCTGAGCCGCAAGGCAAAGCTCTCGATTTACCGGTCAATCTACATTCCTACTCTCACCTATGGTCATGAGCTTTGGGTCATGACCGAAAGGACAAGATCGCGGATACAAGCGGTGGTGGCCGGGCGCTCCCTTAGAGATAGGGTGAGGAGCTCGGTCACACGGGAGGAGCTCGGAGTAGAACCGCTACTCCTCCACGTCGAGAGGAGCCAGTTGAGGTGGCTCGGGCATCTGTTTAGGATGCCTCCTGGACGCCTCCCTCGGGAGGTGTTCCAGGCATGTCCCACCGGGAGGCGACCCCGGGGAAGACCTAGGACACGCTGGAGGGACTATGTCTCTCGGCTGGCCTGGGAACGCCTCGGGATCCCCCCGGAGGAGCTGGAGGAGGTGTGTGCGGTGAGGGAAGTCTGGGCTTCCCTGCTCAGACTGCTGCCCCCGCAACCCGGCCCCGGATAAGCGGAAGATAATGGATGGATGGATGGATGGATGAATCTGAATCTGAAGAGCTATTGCCCAAATATGGGTCGAACGCTTCTAAATGAAGTCAGTGCACTTCTCCTTGTTCACTGTTTTGTTTACATCTTAATTTGCTTATGCCAACCCCCCCCTCCCCTCCCCCCTCCACCCACTGAAAATGTGACTCCCCCCCCCCCCCGTAGCACAACAACAACTGCTCCCCCTTTTGTGTGGCTACACGATGCAGAGGGGATCTGCGCGGCCTGTTGTACCCTGAAGCTAAACACGATGCTGGCTCCAGTCAAATAACCCAGCAGCTGCAATAAAGGAGAAACAGTTACGTGGCTGACTTGGAAGTCAGCGTGGCTAAAAGCATCTGCCGCCCATGGCTTCCCATAGAGGCTGCCTGCTTGACCACGAATCAAGCCACCTCCAGCAGCCGTGAGCCACCTCCACACGCTGTGCCTTCTCCTGTCGTCTTTCTGCGCCTTCTCCTTATCCCTCCCTCTCATCTCCCCGCCCCTCCACATCCCACACCCATCTCCTATCTCATCCTGTCTTCATGACATTGGGGAGGATATGGCGCGCATGAATTAAATGTTTCCTTCGGCTGTTATGCAACACGACAGGCTCGCCTATAACATTCTTTATGTGGAAGGATTTTTTGGAGCGTGAGCAATATTGTTTCCTGTCTACGTGCCTTAGAGAACTTCCATGTCCACGTGGACCGAACCGAAAAAACAACAATTGAGGCTAGAAATACAACACAATTGCACAGTACTTTAGTGCGTTATGTGAGCGTGTCTCATCGCAGTGGTTGGTGCAGTCAACTTACGATCCGTCCTCGTTGCTGCGGTAAAATACAAGGAAGGGGTCGGATTTCCCGAAAAAGTCTTTCTTGTCCAACTTGTTGCCACAAAACTGCAACATCACTGACTCCTAGAGGGCGGGTGAAGATAGGGGGAAAAGAAAAGCATAGATTGGACCAAGAAGGCCCTTATTCGATCCAAGCCAGTAATTGAGTTGATAGGGTTAGTGGAGAACAGCATGCCCATTGCAAGGCTGGAATCAATGCCCAATTCCATTCATGTACTCAATGAAGCAATGTCGGCAGAGCACATGGGCTCTCTCACCTTGAAATCTGGTCATTCGTTTAAGTGTAATACGGTTTGGTTGAGGGATTCAAGTGAGTGTGTGTTTCTGGGTGCATACATATCTGCTCAACTAAGAGTGTGCAGTTTTTTATGTTTGTGTGTGCAGCTACAATTTAGTTTTGTGTGTGGGCAGCACTGGACTAGTACAGAATGTCCTTGCTGTTCTGTATACCTAATGTAAATTACATAGGTAATAAAAAGACCTACAAATATCCTGTTCGTCTGAAATACTTAAAGGCTTAAAACTCACTTATTTAGAGAATTGAATGGCACTTAGGAATAGTATGGCACTTCACATAATCTAATGTTGTTTAGAACTATTTGTTGGTCCCCATATGGTGACTTGCCAGTGTTGCTGTTGTATCTCTTGCTTTATGTTCACAATTGTTGTGTTATGCATTTATAGTTCTTCACTTGGCACTTATTGGTTCTCATGATGTATGATTCACGATCTAAAAAACCCACTGTGTTCGGGGTCTATCACGTTGCTATGCTCAATGACTGATGCTCTTTGTAAAAGCTCTCTCTTGTAAGTCGCTTTGGATAAAAGTGTCTGCTAAATGAATAAATATAAATGTAAATACTGTACACGTTGTTTTGCTTAATACAGCTTGGCGCAATTAAAAACAAAAATATAAATAATAACTTTTTTATGCTATTGATGGGATAAGTATTCACAATTAAACCAATATTTACCCTGCAGTTGCTCAGTTCCTCTGCTCTTACGATGATGGTGCCACACTTTTTTCCAGGAATCCCACTGTAAGAACATACGAGACAGACATTTCTACATCTACTGTTTACAGTGTTTCCTATACCAACAGTCCTTAGCCGGAAAAAATAATGTTTCTTCCTATTTAGACAGGGATGCCAAGAGAAACCAAGCGCTACTATAAATAGTCTGATGAATGTCAGGACCAGGGGCTGGGTTTGGACTGGGGAGGGATGTTGGGTCATGTTGTTAAGTAGGGCTCTGTAATAGCACACAGATTATGCAGCTACATGCATGGAGAAATCTATGAAATTCAAGTGGGTTTGGGGAAGGAAAAAGGAACGTTCTAGACTTGAGGGTTTTCTGCTGCATGGAGAAGCACTTTCTGAGATTAACTCACTCCGTAAGGGTAAAACCACGGACTTTGGAGGGGAGGTAATAAGAGAAAGGCGATGGAAGAGAGGAAAGCGAGACAGAGCTAGGAGGAGAATTAAAAAGAAAGAGCGGTTAAGGAAAAGGAGAAGAGAAGGAAGAGATGAAGAGAGAGAACATGTTAGAAGTGGAGCACATGAGCAAGGGAGGGAGCTTTTGAAAAAGAGTACAGATCAAAAAGGAATTAGAAGTGAATACACAGCAACAACCTGCATTTTCTATTGCACTCGTCCATCTTCTCTACCTGCTCACCCTCACCTATAGAACCATGCTGTAGGCTACAGCAGCAGAGGCCCCTTCAGAACCAAACACTGTCACCTGAGTTGAGTTGATACAATTTCCACTACACAATAATAATAATTGTAATTGTAGCCTGTATATATAAATGACTACCGTTGAAGACAATTCGTGCTCAAACCTCAGTAGAAGGGATAATAATTCCTGTCAGATAATGTAATATACCTGACATACCCGCGGTATCATTTGGATCAATTCTACAGTACGCATCCTGTTTTAGGCGCTAACACCTCCAGCGATGGGTGCTTGAGAGCACTTGGTGTCTTTGGACATCTGGCCCTTTGATCTGTATTTGCGCAATCTCCACACTGAGTGCGACCGCAATGTTTTTTATTCATGGGAACGGAGGTGCTGCTCTTTGGGGCAGTGAACTGGATGTTCACACACACACACACACACACATGCAGTGAATGAGTGCTGGCCGAGGGAGCTGATTACGTAACGTAGCGACAGCAGCACTTTCTTTCTTCTTAAGTCATCGTCTTCAGGGTCATTCTTATTCCTATTCAACTGCAGCTGCTCATTGAAACACAGCCAGAAACACACACGCACCTATGAGGCTACGAGGGGGGCAAGGATCCCATTCACAAAGGAGCGACAGGGGAGCCTCTGAATGTGCTCAGCTCTCAGACAGGAGCACAGGTCAATGGAGACGTTCCAAAAAGATGTGGAGCTGGCGAGGTGTCAATAGATCAATGGAGAGGACATCGTTGGGTTCGCTGAACACACTTTTTCTGTGGGTGCGGGGCTTGAGGATACCTATTAAAGTAGATTCCATTAAAACCCTAGTTGAGGTGGTGTCGTTCTTTATTAATCTCACAGCGAAAGCAGGCAGATTATTATCGTTGATTTTACGCGGAATTGACAAAGGACCAAGACAATGAAGCAAATTTTCATTTCAGCAAGCAAGTTCTGTTTCCCTCGATTCAAGGTATCGCCAGCGGGACAGCGGATTGGTGATTTTTTTTCTTCAATTGTGACTGATTGAAATCTATCCCTGAATTTGCCATAATTGCAGTAATACTGGACCCCAGCTGTGATGGATGCACAATGAACTGCTGACAATGCTAATTAAATACAGCGGCAGCCTTAAAACCATCTCATTTGAGATTGCCTCGAAGCTTCCAATTATGAGGACCATTCCAAAACAGCCGAGGCAGGGCAGGGTGTGTTTCAGAGTGTGTTCTTGTGAGTGTGTGTTACTTACATTAGGGGTTTCTCCATGCGGCAGCCCATGGATCCCACCACCTCCCCCAGGGTACAGAAAGCCTGGCCCAGAAAATCCTACACACACATTCACACACAGACACATTCACACACACACACACACACACCCACACACACACACACACAAACAAGAGAAAGGCAGCTTGTAGCTTCCAATCCATGATGAAGTGTAATTGGGAACATCAGTTCGCAGCACACTATTTACTGTTTAATTTTCCATATACCATAAGCCTTCTAATGGCTGTCAAGATTAATGAATTACCATACCATTCTGGAGCATTTCCAATTAGACCAGGATACCCATCTACTTATGTGGCACAAACACACACTCGCATACACGCACTCATGTACACACACGCCAACATCCTTAGTCTCAAGGAAGATAATCTTTGTTATTTATCACCAGCATACTAATAGATATTTACCATTGTTTAACAGTGGTGATGGCCATTAGAGTGTGTAGGAGTGTAGCCTGGGTGAGGATGATGCTGCTGTGTTTCCAGGTATACAGTAAGTGAACATGAGGAGGCCCACTGTACTACTCTGTTAGAATGTCTCACCCATGATGTTTGTGTTTGGTCAAACATCACTTTCTTGACCCTTCATGTAGCCATGGTTGCTGCCCACCACCATATCCATATTGCAGCCAAGCACAGTACAACAATCATTCTTTACTCCTCCCAAATATTGTAGATAAGGATTATAAGGAGAATCTAACCCTGAGGAAAACACCTGCTGCATCATCCACCAAGACAGTGATGAAGAAGGTGTTTTGTCCGTCTCTTCAGTAGGGATTAATATAAGTACACAGGAAATCCAATTTCTTCCACAACAGCCACTGTACATTTCCCTGATTGTCCGATGATGACACCAGAGCCAGCACTCCTCATCTTCAATCCCACACATCTGTGGTGAGGACAGGCTGAGACGGACTCCCTGTGGCCAGGGTCGAGGCTTTCGCAGTCAAACAACCGACGAACAAAATGACACAAATAGAAGCAGGAGTCTTTCAAAAGAAAGGACGACAAACGCTGACTTAATGACGCCTTTCCCCGAAGCCTTCAGAAAAAGAGATGGAAACATGAGCGCAGGTTGGTGGACGACCCAGGTGAGAGACGGAAAGACGGATCGAAGACAGGAGATGTTTGAGGATTTGGGGACGGTGGCTTATTCCCTCAACCAATCAACATCACACTAAATAAACAACACAACAGGCCTGATAATGTAACCTATTTTATAATAGTGTGAGCACTGTAAACCATTCCTTCAGACACGTCCTTAGAACCTCCTGTCATTTAATCCGCCACTAATTTGCGTCGAACTATGGTGGTTAGGTAAAATAACATCATCCTGGGCTGGTATGGAAAAATACAAAATGACAAAACTGTTTGTGTTTTTGAAGGCTATGGAAGTAAAGAGAGCTACTGTAGCAAGACAGAGAGCCGTGTAGCTCAAGAGTAGCCTTCATCCAGCTACGTCATGCACCTGCCTGTCATAAATGCCCTGCAGGGAGGTAACAACATAGAGAGCACATAAAAGCACTCAGGCCTGACTCAGTTGACAATTAACCACACAAAGCGCTATTGCTTGCGACAATGAACAACGTTTGACTTTGGGATGATCAAACGAATACCTGGTCCCTCTTTGTGATACTGTGTAAAGGCTTGAGTACAGAAAGACTATCACAAATCACTCTGACACAAAAAAAGAGCATCAGCTGTAGCTCATGAATGGATGGCAGATCAGAGAAGAGGCAGAAAAAAACTCACATGTTTGGACAAGTTGTCACTCTTAGAGTCCAGATCATACCTGCAGATGAATGAGAGGTGAAAAGTTGAAACACAGAGCTTGTTCCAGAAGTGATGAATCGTTCGTACCTACTATTTAATAGTGTTAAACAGTTTGGTATTGGAACTGCTTTACAATACATTTGTTTCAAACAGTACAACAGCATCAGTGAGGTCATGGTTAATGTTTTCACAGCCCAACAGGAAGAGCGTTAGTCAACGACCCATGCAGTTTGCACACAGTAGCGCGAGCCACAACGACACACGCATGCATGCACGTGCATAAGCTCGCTCGGTTGCAAAGGAGACAAACACTCTCTGGGTCACTGCAAATGAAATACTATTCCCCTCTTTCATACGGCAACCAGGTGTCCCTACAAATGGCACTTTCAATAAGAGCAGGCACACACAGTTATGCAACACGCAAATGTCAGAACGCACAGGTGTGCCTCGTGAGCCGTGCGTCTGCGTCTCTGTCACTCACAAATGTTCATAAATGATTCATTTAATGAGGTGAGGGAGGAGAAGAAAAACACCCCCCCCTTCCAAAAAAAGAAAAAAATATACATGCAGATGTACACGTTTGGCTGCACACGCCTAGTCTCACCCACCCACACACACACACACAAATAGCACACTCGAAAGGGTTCGTCAGCGAGGAGGCCCCCGAGGCGTGTCATGAGTGTGTGCCCGACGCGCAGGGTAGATGTGTGTGCACGTGGGGGCCAGGGTAGATGTGTGTGCACGTGGGCGGCAGGGTAGGGGCGCTCTCTCTTGCTCCGCTGGAGTGGTCTAGAGAGGATACTCAGAGATTCATGTGAATCGAGAGTAATGATGAGTAATGACAGTGAACATTTTGTAGAATAACGCACACTTGCTTCTGAGGTGGGAAGGACATGGATAAATGAGGGCAGACAATACCGTCATATTTCTTTTATGGAAATGACCGACCGAGGCCTCGTGAGGCGAAGCCTTGGTAGCCGCAGCGCACGTGCACATGAGCAAAGGATTTTCCTCAGAAACGTCCCTGCTGGTCTGCCGTGTCAGAATCTCCCCACGTGTCGGTAGCGGTGTGAAAGACTATGTACTCTGTCAGCACTTTTTGTGAAATATGACATTAATAAGTGCTTCAAAACTAGGTGTCCATAAAAAAAACATTAGGTACACGTCTAAAGTCTCCCCATAACTACACACCTCTATGCCTCCATCAGTCTTGGAAAAAATATATAAGCTTCGAAGGAGAGGACCTTCGCGGGATGAGGTTTATGATTTCGTAGTGGCTGTGGGCCACAACAGGAAGGTGCAGTCTGATTGGCCCTTATGTGGGACTCCCTAGCATGTGAAGGCAGTGGTGGTGGAGCGTCTAGGCCGGCGGGAGGAAAAGGCTGGAGAGAAGGAGGTGAATGGTTGGGGATGCACTGTACTGTAAAAGGCTTCCAGGGAAGGAGCTAAGGATGGGTGACTGAGCAGGATCTCCCCATTGGCTGTCTGAGTGTGTGTGACCGTGTGTGACAGTGGTGGAGGCGGCAGTGGTGTGTGTGTGTGTGTGTGGGGGGGGTGCTTGGTAGAGTGTTTGCATGTGCATCTGTGCATGTGATTGTGTGTGTGTGTGTGGCGGTGCGTGAGGTGGAACGAGGGTCTGCATTTGAGTATGGCAGCCTTGGCAGCTCTGGGCTGCCAGTCGTTTGTGCGCCGTCGGGTCTGTAGATCGTAATCCAGCCTGATGCTCGCCCACTCCCAAACCCTGTGGGGAGTCCACTAATCTGCAAACACGTACTCCATCATCCCTCATCTACTTCTCAGCCTGTCATCCACCCCTGCTGCCTGGACTTCCTTCAATCCACGGACACTCTGTCTTCTTCCTGTTTCCCCCTCCCTGCATGGCTTTTTATCCCACACAAATCGTAAGCAACCAACCCACCAATGAAAAAACCCTGTTTCATTTGATGAACATCCCCTACACCAATACACACCACCTTGCTTGGTAGCTTTCTCACTCGTTTGCTCACTGCTAGAGAACATCTCAAACTCTTTACCTGCCGTTGAAACAACGTTACGAAAGACAGTTTCGTAACACGGGAGGGCGTCTCGCTCCTCATTCTCAATGAATATTTCATTTCCAGCCCCAACTTATGTTCCGTGCCAGAGGAACGCTCTCACGCACCCACGCAAACCTAAAAACACCGGAGGAAGCGAACAACCACAGAGACAGGAGCATGCAGTGCACAGGCTGCCACTAGGCAGTCCATTCTGAACTCACAGGTCAAAGCGTAGATTCTGTCTCTCTTCAAAGAAGTAGTCTAGGATGAATTTGCGGACAAAGTCTGGATTCAGAGTGTTATCTATAACCTCCGTCCGGCCAAACTAAGAGAGAGTAAAGAATTAAGAACATTGTGTGGATGGCAGGTTGTGGATAATATATTCAATGTCTACAGTACTTTATTTCTAACCATTTAATGTTATGTTTTTGGAATAAGTAGCAGCCAACATCTAAAAAAAGAGTGTGCTTCTAAAACGGCCACATTTTATTTTTGAACGTCACCATAATCTGAAATGATTCTCTTTAATCACTAAATGAGGCCAGCGCATGAAAGGCTCCTGCTTTGCAGCAAAGGTCTTCAATCTGCAAGCAATCAGCATGACCTTTAAAGGATCAGTATTGTACGCTGCAGGTGGTGCTTTCCCAGCTTCTTAACTCTAAGGAGCTAAGTTGTGATTGTAATCATATCATTATGTGTAGCTTTAATAGCTGGATGTAACTCACATGGAGAAGAGATAACTTAGTGCTCACTCTTAGCAAGTTACTTCACAACTTAGGTTACTCTATTAACTTGTGGGCATAGCCTTTTATCTGTGTTTGGAAAGATGAAGAGGCTTGGAACCCGCTTGTCCCTTGCCTGAACTTACCTCCCTCCATTCTCTGTTGGCAATTCCTTGAGTATACAGCACACAAACTGTGAAAAAGACATAAGAGCAAAAGGGAGAAAAAATGATTGTTAAAACAGCAGTTTACAGGCACGTTTGTTCTTAAATGTTGCATGCTCGAAGAAAGACTCACATTCAATATCAGTCAATATCACACAACTGCGCTTTGCTTTGCGTTTTGTCTGGAAAAAAAGGCATCGACTTCACAAGTATTCACTTGAGGGAATACATTGCAGTAGGCCTTGGTGTATTAAAGTGGGCGTGTATGGATTGATGGACTGACACACTGACTTTGTGTATGTGGGGTGTGCAGGGGGGCAGGGGGAGGGGGGTGTAAACACTGCAATTAAACCTTGATTGGTCAGCTGGTTGGTTACACTTGTAAGCAGGCGGTACCTTCCCATGGTGGACTGCTACAGTATGATCGCATCTGGCTGATTTGAGCAACTTAACTCTGACACACACAGATGCTAAGCATACGCAAAGCGCACGAACACACAAACAATCCCATTCCACCTGAAAGCAAAACCCATCTGTTTTAAGCCCAATGACGCTTATTACTGTAATCGGATGACAGCCACTTCTTTCCTTTGGGAATGTACCTACAAACACACCTCATCAGCAAGGTCAAAACCCAGCCTTCCATTCCATTCCCCCTGACTGGATATGATAGACTTGAGAGACTGCCTCTGTCTGCCCTTGCTTGCTCAGCGCACCACTGCAGGATCGTTGGAGGCAAGCCCATTAGCTAGCAAAGACAGCAACCGCGCCTGGCTGTTAGCCCACCGCAGCAGAGCAGTCTGCCCGGGCTAGAATGTGTTTGAGCTGGACAGCTGTGTGTGGAGGGCCGATAGTGAAGGGTGTGTCTAGTCTGGAGTATACTATATGTTGTGTAAGGTGTGTAAGGTGTGTAGCGTGTGTAAGTGGTGTGTAGGGTGTGTATGGTGTGTACAGTTTGTAAGGTGTGTGGGGTGTGAGTGTTGTAAAAGATGTGGATGTTGTGTTGTGAAAGAGAGCTCAGCTGTGGGAATGCACAGAGCTCCTTTCATCCTCTAATGAAGTGCAGAGACACATATGGTGTCCATGAGATGCGTCCGAGCTACAACACACACATTGCACGCCGTCAAACAACCACAGCTTTGTGGAGAAAGGGAATTTTTTTTGAAAAAAGCAAAGAAAAAGTGTTTATTTCGTAATTGTGAACACTTTCCTTTCTCAATTAAACTAGCAAGAAACCAGAGTGTGATAGAAAATGGAGGGGTATTGCACAAAACCAAGATAAGGGATTAAGCCGGGATATGTTGGTTATCCTGGCTGAATTTAGCCTCAGGTCGATTGCATGAAAGCAGATAAAACTTAGCCTGGTCAAGTTACCATGGTGATTTATTATCTGCAGCTAGCCTGCTCCGGACCAGGCTAACAGCCAGGCTAAGAGTAATCCTAGTGATTCACCTGTATTTCCACCGTCAATCCTGTGAGGAATTCATGTGTTTTACAGCATGTCCATGATCTTTTTAAATATGTTGCATCATTTTAATTATACTGCATAAAACATTTACATATATATAGTATATTGTCATTTCATTTAAATCTACAACAGTCTTTTTATATTGATTTAAGTGGTATTATTATTATTCTGGCCAAGTGTTATATTGATATGCTGATGAAGACTACTTGTCAAACTGCCGTCAGAGGTTTCATAAAGATGTGTTTTATTGCAGTACAGTGAACCATCGCTATATCACGGTTCAGTACAGTGAACCCTCGCAATCTCAGGGGGTCACTTTTTTTCGCTACTTCACGGATTTGCCTCTTGCATTGTGTTCTGAATTCTGATTGGCTAAACAGTCTCTCCACGTCTTCTCTACCTATGCATCAATAAAGTTTCGGTTTACTGTAATATGTACTGTACACGTACGTAACATTCGCTGAAAAAGTTAAACTTATGGACATGCTTGGTGGAGCTGGACTCTCTGGCGGTGGTGTCAGAGAGGAGGATGCTGGCCAAACTTCACGCCATCCTGGACAGTACCTTCCACCCACTCCACAATGTGCTGGCCGGACAAAGGAGTACTTTCAGTGGGAAACTCATCCTCCCGACATGCACCACGAAGCGCCACAGGAAGTCATTCCTACCTGTGGCCATCAAACTTCACAATTCCTCACACCATTAGTATGTAAGCCAACTGTATATTCTGTGACAGCATAACATCCGGTGACATAACAATGGACATTAGGCAATAGTCTGACACAATATTCTGTAACATAACGATGCATATTTGGCAATATTCTGGTACAACTGTAATATAACTATGTATATTCTACTAAAAACCTGTAAATCCTGTATATCCTGTATATGCTGCAAAAAACTGTAAATCCTGTACATCCTGACATAACACTGTATATTCAGCAAGACCAATACTTTGTAATTGTAATTGTATAGTCTGTTCATAATAATTTGTCCACCTACCGTTTTTACTTTTTTACTTATTGTTATTGCCCTCACCCCCCTATCCCTGTGTACACTTTCTAATATTTTACCTCACACCCTTACACTTGTGTGCTTTGCGAGTTTCCCTCGGGATCAATAAAGTAATCTGAATCTGAATGCTTAATTGTAGCCCAATTATGACAGCTCCAGAGGATTGTCAAATGTTTGAATACTAACGCATTAAGCTGGTCTGCTATTGTCTGCCAGGCTTATTCTCGTTCTTTGATTATGGCTTGAGTATTGCCTTTTTAAAATAATATCTTTCTCCTCCTCATAAAACTCCATCAGGAGCTGTTGTTCTGTGGCCGTGAAATATGTTGCGCGACTCTTGTCCATGTTCTGATCGGTGATTCTGTGAGCGATCGCGAGGTCTACTTAAGAATGCCGTGAACACGCATTTATCCTGACTACCTACACCTGGCTTGACATAGCCGCGCCTTTTCATCCTGGCTTGGCAAATGTGCAACCAATTAAACCAGGATACGACGACCAGACTAGGTCAAGCCGCGCTTGCTCAGTTATCCTGGATTTCTTTATTCTACTTTTGTGCAATACCCCTCTTGTGATGCAGATTCAACAATGAGGTGAATAATAATTAAAAAACAACACACATGTTGAACGCTGTCCGGCCATATAAGCTCATGTGGATGTTGTACGTGAGGATGCCTGAAGCCTCGGTGTGTGTGTGTGTTGGGCTCGGCCCCCCTGGCCCCCCTGGCCTGCTGAGCCAGTCTAATCCTCTGTGACTGGGTCCAGTTCCGTCAGCAGCACAGACATGGAGGCAGCACAAGTGCCTCCTTAGATAAACGTACGGCGAGGCTCTTAGCCTCTTGGATGCCTTTCCCTCCATCCTTCCGTCCCCCTCTTCTTCCCCAGCTCCCCCCACAAACTGCTGACAGAGGCCCCCGGAGCAGTGGTGGCCGGTGATGTGGTGAGCTTCTGTAGAGAGGTGAGGTGGGACCCCAACACAAGCGAGGGCTGAGGGAGGGCGTGGAGGATGCCTCTCACTCGTTGACATCAACGTTGACGCACGCAACCTCTGACCTATGCAAATGTCTACTGATTCATTTGAGAGTGGGCAGGGGAGTGGGAAGGGAGGGGTAGGAGGGGTTAAGGTTGATGTGTTTATGCGTGGGTGCACGCGTGTCAAAGGAGACTTACTTGGGTCTGATTTGGAAAACGTATCTCGGTCCAGCAGGTTTCTGAAAGGGAGAGAAACAGCATCAAGTCGATTTGGAGAATTGCGCGGGTTTGACGTCATGGGAGACAGCGTACTGCGGAGGTCACCATTAATATGGCCTGTTCCTTTGAAGTGGGTTTATTTATCTTTCAGTCCACATATTAAGTTAGCGCACCTAATCTATCAACATGTGCCATCCCATCCTGAAACAAGAGGGTTGGAAGCTGTCAATCAAATATTTAGATGTGTTTAGAAATCCACGCCAATTGAATCCTCAGGCTTAGATAGAAGGTCAGAAAAGCTTAGAGACGTTTGCATTAAAAAATCTTTGTTTTAAAGAATCAGTGGACAAACCGACAGTGCCTTTAATTGTACAGTTCAAAACAGATGCTCTGAGCAATGAAGGTAGATTAAATATTCATGCAACAACAACCACAACACTAGGGCACCCGAGATGGAGAGAGGAAAAAAGAGGAAGAACCAAGGACTGGCACACAACCTGGGGTTTGCAGGGAGTTGCAGCATGCAACACCAGAGGCTGCCACACTAGAGGCTGCCACACTACAGGCTGCCACAGCAGGGCTGCTGTATGTGGCTCCGCTCTGTTAGTCACAGTCCACCAGGTTCAGGGTTCACAGCGCTGGGAAGACAGTCCGAACACGAGAAGGAAGTGAAGCAAACTCTTGTCACAGCTTGAACTCACATTAAACCCAAAAGCCTTTGATAGGTCGTTTTTCTTTTTTGAGGTGCTGCGAGTCGTAATAATACTGACTTATTGAAGAGGCAAAGATATATAAGACTGGGTATCCATCCGGCAAGGGGCCTGCATGACATGTAGATAGGCTTCTCACTCTCATGCTAGCTAGGGGGAGTTGCTGCTTTGTGACAAGCTGAGAGTGTCTTTAGGCAATTGATTACTAGTGATGTATCTAGATCAGCCACCCATGTTGTGCTGATCCCAGTACGCCCCAGATGGTATAACGCCACGCTTGGCTACCTCTTTTAGAGCACGCCCACTAGCCTCCACTGGGTTGAAAGACCACAAAATATATGATAATAAGCGATAGAATTGGGGCTGGTCGCATCAACTGAGCACACACGCCAGAAATGAGAAACCACACACGCCTAAATGCCATACCTAGCAAGAGGAAATCTCCAGAAGCCATAGAGACTGAGGCAAGCTTCAGACAGGAAGGATAGAAGACGAAAGAGGAGGAAGAGAGAGGGAGAAGCGTGTGCGTGCGTGTAATACAAAGGAAAAGAGAATGGGGCCGAGTTGGACACCAGCTGGTGCCCTCGTACCTGAAGGCAGTTGCCTGCCTCTGACTGGTCATTCAGGACCAAACTTCAAATGGTCCTTTCCACCGTGGGCAGCCCACGAACTTCAAAAGAGGCCAAGAGGAGGTGACTTGCTGATCATCAAACATTTATCAACATAGTTCCATCACATCAGAATTTCATTTGAAATCCCAGCAGTTACGTCAGTCAACCAACATAGAGGACAAGACATCCCACTTCAGCTACACATGCAAAAGGGGGAATTCCACCTGACTAGTCAATGCAAATCATTTCTTCAGAAGGTTCGTAGCTAAAAGAAAATGGGGAGAAATAGACTAAGGAATATGACAGCATCACGGGTCGAGCTTTTAAACCCAATGTGACCCCTTGTTGATTCTCAATATCCAGAACATCCAAACTCCACTGACCTACCACATTCGATTGTTATCGATGAACCGTCGATGTGATTCCTTTTGTCCTTGCCAGACTGTGCTGAAGCAGGGAAAAACCCAGTGACTCCCAGACCTTGACACTTCCCTAGCTTATGTGTCAGACATGTCAAGGCACAGCCTTGCCTCTTCAACGCTTGGCCTGTTTGGGGTTGCATATGGTCTTGTGAGTCACCTGGGCACCTGACCTCCACCACCCCCTCTCTGACCCACCCAGCTCCACCACAGGAAAGCTGGTGATTCAAAGACGTAGGTGGAGGGGCATTTACAGCACACTGAGGTGCGAGTTGAAGCAATTTAACACGGTTATACCGCTACCACTAAGCCGCCCCCCCACCCCCCCCTCCCGTCCCCCGTCCCCCGTCCCTCTCTTCACTCATATCCAGCACTACCACCACAACCACAGCTGGTGGAGCCACGCTAAGCTGTGTAGCCAAGGTCTCCGGCAACACTGTCACAGGTGCCATCGATTCGCCTGTCAGTTTTACTTCCTCCTCTTTTGCCCTTTGCAGGGTGAATCCACAGTCCTCTGTGTGTTTGTTCAAACACGACAGCTGGTGATAGGATATTAAGAATCACGAGAACAAGTTCCTCGCTTACATAATAGTGTTTTTAACATTGCCATCACACTACATGACCCAGAATGCACTGCATCTTGTAAGTATATATATGTAAGTATATGTCTCTAGATGGTGGTTGTAATTATTAAGGCGTAGGTCATGATACCTGTATGTAAGTGTGCTTTATCCAAGAGCTCATAGCTGAAGCATGGTGATGAAAAGTGGGGGGTGTGTTACGGTTTGGTTAGAGAATCTTCATGTTCCCACTATGGGAATGAAAGTATCAGTTAAATTAAATGTTTTTATGCTTCTGTAGCAGTCTCCACACGACCATTCCCTTGTCAGTGAGACACTGACGAAACCAGGGTAATGGGTTTCCAAACCAGTGCTGAAAGGCCAGGCAGGCCCTGGAATAACTGGTTCACAAGTCTGAACAGAGGATTTATCCCCTAAACAGACATTTAATGGATTGCAAATATCTCACAAAGACAATACTGCTCATTGGACACTAAAACTATTGGAACTGTGTGACAATTTAGAATTTATCTTTAAATGCTGTGTTTGATGTAATGTGTTTTAATGTAACTCCCTGCCCCTTTGTCAAATAACTCATTCTTGGTATCCAGATGTTCGTGCAAAACTAACAATGACATTTCTGAATGTTACATTGTTAGTTAATAAAGTCAAGAGCTTCCCCTTTCACACCTACATGCCAATCACAGCATGGGACCATCTTCAGATAAGGGAGACCAAACCCCCCTCACCTTACCTAGTATAAAAGCACCAAACCTAGAATTATTCCCCCTCTTTCGTCCGGATTATTCTGAGGGAAAACAACCATGGAATGTATCTAGTATATTGAGCAAACAACCATTCAACTGAACCAAGGACCATAACGGAACTTAAGGAACGCTTCCTTTTATTTCTTGGACAACTACCACTTGGAAGATCCACTCTACCTTTCTTCAACGGACAAAGTAACTGTGACTAGCTAATTTCTTACGCGTGGACATCGGCATAGTGTGGTGAAATGTACTTTGATTTAAATTAAGCCTTCCTGTCATTAGCATAGTTTAGCATAACTGTCCTTTGTCTCCTAGGCCAATACTCCCCCTTTCCCCTGTCTTCTCCTGTCCGTCATTTTCGGTATAAAAACACTGTATTGTTGTCCAACTAACCTACATAAATTCTGGTATTTGTTATCATCAATTCATTTGCTTTAAATAAACCTTTGTGTATAAAATTATCAGATTATCGGATCTGCGCTAATTCTAAGGAACACATGACTCCAGGTTATGAGACTGATCATTAAGAGGCTATTATACTTTATTCACCCACAAGGTTTTCCTCAATTCCTTTCCAGATATTGAGGTGGTGCCCTGTTTATTCGATATTCAACAAGATATGAGATACATCCATTCCTTTCGTAGCATGTTTATGAACCAAATTCATACACACAGTTACACTTCCTTCTCATGACAGCCAAGGTGATGTGTATGAAGGCTCTTAGTGTGGTCACATACTTCAATAATTTCATGTCTACAAAGCAACATGGCACTATGCTCTGACGAAGACCTGCTTATTGGTTTGACTGAAGTCCATTGATTAGGTTGCAAATAGACCTAACGAGAGTTTTAGGACCAATCAATATTCGAACTAAGGAGAAAAGGAGCGTCTTTCTCGGGAAATAAATGGCGGTGTGTGACCCTCGCCAAGTGAAGCAAACAGGAAAAATCGAGTAACATCTGCTTGTTCAACAAACTTGACGATGGAGAAGGCAAGTCACGGCGCACGGGTGGCAGAGATGGAGCAGAAGCTCCAGTAACAGGCAACGTGTAAAAGCGAAAGAGGCAACGTCCTCTCCGCTAACTACCTCAAGTCGAGGAGCTGACTGTGCCTTAATTAGACCAACCGGTTACTTCAAAAGCTCATTATCGTGGCTGCTCAGCGTGACTGGGTCGGGCCCCTATGCCACTGGCGCAACCTTGCCACCGCTGTTCAGTTACCCTGGAAACCTGTGGCAACGAGGGGCTCTCGTCTATGTACCGTTAAGCCCTTTTTGACCTCCTGAACGCTGATGTCATCATGTGAACCTACTACTGCTTTTTCATCTCCAGGGTGGACAAGTGGCCCACGATGTGGATTCAGTAGAACAGAGACTGCAGTGCTTGTATTATGCTGAGTCTGTACATGGGGAAATTGGGATGGATATAGCTCCAGAGGTAGAGCACTTGATTGCTGATCAAGAGGTCTGCTGTTCAAATGCGTGTGAAAGCATGTGCTAAATGAACATATTAAAATGGATCTGGAGAGCGTACCATGCAGGTAGCATTGATAAGTGCACTTTATATTCTACAGCACTGTCATTTCAAGTAAGTCAGTGTTGTAGAAGGATACACGGTCTAACTGCAGTGTCAAAACACCTTATTCTAAAAACATGACGCGCACGGCTACCGCAACCCCCAATAATAATTCAAAAGCATGTCTAGCATGTTTGACTCGGATCACCAGCTGGGTAGAACACATTGCAATGTGAGAAAATGTCTCGCTGTTGCATGGGGTTTCTTCTATACAGGAATAACCTCCGCTTACAGGAGACAGCCTTTTGTCACCTTTCTCAAGGATTATGAACTATCCACAGTGACATATTGACCTAGCTCACTGCAGGTGGGGGCCTTACTTCAATACAGCCTTGTCGCAACATGTCAATTCTTCAAAAGAAGACCTTCTCTGGCTCTTGTGTGCCCAAAGGTTGACCATAAGAACGCCTAGCTGCCCCCCCACCCCCACCCCAAGACTGAAACGCTCTCCTAGATCAGATACATTCCCTCCACCCAACCCTGTTTGATCTAAACGGCGCCTATAATCCGCGAGGCGCTTCATCCAGTCAGGGAAATTCGGCATGTATTATTGAGCGTTGGTGATCAAGGCTGATAGGCGCTCATCAGTCGTATGGAGATGCAGAGACAGGATGTTGTTCCAGCGATGGCAGATCCAGTTTGATCACGCTGATGCAAAGTGCAGGGAGATGATCACGTTAGCCACAGATGTAAGAGGGAGATGATCACAGTAGCATGCTCTTCTGTCTCTCCACGCCAACTGATTCAAGTCAGTTTTAGTTAGTCATTTTTGTTTTTCTCCGTTTGTATTTTCATTGTAAGATTCAGTGGATTTCCACACATGTTGTCATATTATTTGTGACTGTATTCAATCATCAACCATGGTCCAAGAGGGTTACTGCGCAAATAAACAAGGATTCATTTCACACGTTGCTGAAAGATGCAATGTCATGTCATGTCAAATGTAATTTGGGGGGATTTGACTGTCATGCGTCTGTGCTTAAAGCTTCAAGAGTATAGTAACCTAAATATATCCTATTTCAGAATGTCAACCTTAGACTCAATATACATCTCAAAAGTATGGCTTTGCACAGGAAGATTTAAGTGATATACTGGGAGAATCATTTCCTTGAAATGAGGGTGTAGAGTGTAGAGAAACAAGTAGCCATGCATGTTCTTAAGACCAGCAGCATAAACACTGGTGAAACCTCAGCCTAGGAGGACCTGAGGGTGAGGAATGCGCGTGGCTCTTACGCAACACCGATTATCGCCAGTTGTGTCTGCCTGGAAGTTGGACTACATCTCTTTTAGGAAAATGACGGAGTTAACGTCCCAAAGGATCCCAGCTTCACTTGTCATTCAGGTGATTTCATTAAGCTCCCGAGTTGCACAAAGGATGCGCCAACTGTTATTTATCTCCAAAACTATCCACATAAGTAGCCAAGAGTTGATGGGTTTGTTTTATATAACATCAACAAATAATCATGCTGGCATTCTGTTAGGCTACACCTTAAAGAGTATTTTGCATTTAAATGCACTGGACTGACGAACTCATCTGGATGTGGAAGCGACTGGGGGTTTCTGTTAATGATGATTATGCCATGACGATACGATGGAATCTGCTTTTCATGTTTTTTTTCTTCTTCTTCTTCGTATTATTATTATTACAGCTACACAGTTCACCCAACAGCAGAAATCAAATTCACTTGAATTCTGGACACAAATCACAGTCACTTTTTTCCAGCATCATACTGTTTGGAAATGGAAAGAATGGTGAAAATCCCTCTCTACTCACCTACACGACACTGTGAGCTCAACTTTGGTGGCTGGAATAGCAGCGGTGAAAGGATCAAAGTCTCCGATACACGCCATGTTCATGAAGCTACTAGTTGTCGACATATTCCTTGATCCAGTGCTTGATCGGAAGCATGGGGACGGAAAACGCGAACCTGGCTGGTCGTTGCAAGCGTTTAGAAACTGCACCCCTTCTGTATCACAGCAGAGCGCGTCGTGTGTATGTGTGTGTGTGTGTGTGTGTGCGCGCGCGCCGGACCGTTTCCTCTCCTTCAGTGTTGAACGGAGTCCATGTCAACTCTAAGGGCAGCAATGGATTGGGGCGACTGCTTAATTAACCCTAGGCACAACGGAGATATGTGTAGTTTATACCTGAATTATTCCTTCTTTAAATACGGTGGGGAAAAAAACTATTAACTTATGGACCAGAAGAGTACACAGCATCACCTATCCTGCTATTGACTGTTACTCCCCAAACCTTGTCAAAATAAATAGGAATTGTAATATTGTGAGGAACCAGTCTTAGAGAACCTAACCTAATAGGTTATATTCAAGGAAATATGGGCCTTACATCAGCAGATTGCTTGGTGACGGTCTATGATCACCATGGACGAAGTGGTCATGGACTAAGGTGTAATGTCAAAAATACATTAAGTCATACTGCTCGTAAATTCCCTTGTTTTTCGACTTGCTTGGGATTTGACAGCGGCCAACACAAAAAAAAGACAGATGCACGACAGGCAATTAATAAGGCTTTTCTAACAGGCGTAACTCGGTGAGCTAAAACAAGCACACCTGCGTCAAATTCGATTCGTTTTAGCCTGGAAAGAGCGTTTTAATCAGGGTGACAAACATTTGATCAATTGCCATATTAGGCAAAAATAAGCTTGGCGCCCACCTGCACCTACTGAGAGCTAATTGACACTTCATCAAAAGAGGGGTATGCTGCAGTAATCTAAAGATGCACTCTAGTTCCATTAGATCCTGTAGTTATTAACACTTCATGACAGTTAAATACATTATTCATAAATGACCAGACTTGGAGTTCCCTAGAGAATATCTGGCTAACCCTTACCCTAACCCCATTCCTCAAACCTAATTCAGGTCTGGGCTTTAGAATGTTCCCATTCAGGAACTTTCGAAAGTTATGGTTGTGCTAGAGTATGCAAAAAGGTGTGTGTGTGTGTGTGTGTGCATGCGCACTAATACACAGACACACAGAGACATACACCCTCACCTGCAGACAGTATTTGACACAGTGCTTTGGCCAACCATGCATTTCTCATTGCTGGTCTTTTTCCTTTCTGAACACCAGCTCAGTCCTGCTCTAGCACTGCTGCCATCTTGTGGAACGCCACTGGCACGTGTCAAAACCCCCCATATAGGCACTTCCTTTAGGAGGAACCCGGGTTGGGATTTCACCAGGCAGTTTGAAAGTTTGGCAGTATGTATAGCTTAAACCAACTGTCTGATCAAGCTAAAGATTGCTTCGTAAGAGTAAGGAACCTTTGAAAAAAACGTATTGTGGATGAAACACAAAATAAACACAAACACAAAATAAAATAATGTAAACATTATTTGAGGTAAGAAAAGCATCACACAGGTTTGTTTTTTGACAGATGACATTTATTTCACCAGGCATCTGACATTAGAATCACTACTGAGTAAGTCCTTTTTGATTATGCCAACTAGAACACCTGTACTGTTGCTTCAGGAGCAAACGCGAAGAAATCTGACCACTACCAACAGACTCAATGACAAAGGCTTCAAGTGAAGAAGTTACAGTGCGTCTAGCTGCTCCTCTCTCAGTTCCAGCTCTCAAGGTTCCACGTGAAATGAATAAAGCCAACATTGATAATTGATTGTTTAGATACAGTCAGTAGGCCATTAATTAGTGCTTCTTTGTAACATTCAGCAGAACAGAACAAAGCCTTCTAGTAAACCATTCCATGTATTTGCTGCCCACACAATCGTCACAAATGGTTTGAATGCAAAACCGCTACGGGGCAAAGCCACGTTCCACAGGGATGCTCTGGGTTCAGAGGGGAGAGACCGTAACGGATCCGCTTTCCATGGCTAATGTTTACAGTACAGGTACAGCTAGAAAGGCCCCTGCACCTGTTACACTCAGTAAAATCACATCTGAATCAAATGGACCTAACGCATAGACAAATCCTGAAGCTTCCTAAGGGGTCAAAGGTGAGCAAACAATTTAGCAGCATATGTGCGTTAGTTCAAAACACGTTAGAGGAATTGAACCGTAACAACGCGAAGAATCCTACATTACAACACACATATGAAATACATGTGAACAGTAAGTGCAGACACATATGGTTTGTAATATGTAAGTGTTAGAGAAGCCGAACGTTTTTACATGAGTTTTAGAGAGAGAGAGAGAAAGAGAGTGAGTACAGTTTAAGGGTTAACAAGTACAGTACATCAAAGAGAGGTTTCACATTTTGGTCACAAAGCCAAGCAGTTGCAAAAATACAGAAGGGGGAGGGGATTTGTTATGACGTCACTCTGGTGGATCAAGTGAATTCTGGGTAAGGGGCAGAGTGAGACAAGGGGCAGAGCATGTATGGTACCTGGTGTTAGAGAACCCGGACATGGAGGCCAGCTCACAGCTCCGGTGATCATGTTCTCCCTTACCTACTCACCTTTCTGGACACTCAAGGTCTGCACTTACATTGAAGTGTGTGTATGTGTATGTGTGTGTGTGTGTGTGTTTACTTTATATTTAGTCATTTAAAAGACGCTCTTATCCAGATCGACTTACATCAAATACAGAGACATTCCCCCTGAGGCAAGTGCCTTACCCAAGGACACAACGTCATGTTGACACAGCCAGGGTTTGAACCAGGTACCTTCTGATTACTAGCCCTAGCCAACTGTGCCACATGTGCGTAACCCATGTACTTTAGGCTCAGTAGATAATTAGCAGATACTTTCTGCGTGTGTATGCATGGTTGCGGGAGTGGGACTTCCGTTTATGAGAATGAAGTAAGAACAAAAGAGGGTTATATTATGCTCAAACGGAAGAAGGTTGGCTCTCGGGTAAAATCGGAATCCGGTTGTCACCTATGCAAGCTTCGTTGTCATGGTTACATTGGTTCAGGGGGGAAGGGTGTTAGGATTCCAACAAATAGGCATCAAAGTGCAAGAAGGCAGCTAGCATCACAGGCTGCATTTTTCATGTCCAACAGGGGGCAACACAAGGAGATGGCTCTGTGTTTCAGTTGCTGGCCACCTCATCCGCGTTGTCTGTGTCCAAGGTGCTGTCCAGGCCACCGCGAGCTCGCCAGATCTTCACTGTCCGGTCACTGTCAATGGAAAATGTGGAAAATGAGCGTAATGCCGGCATTCAACATGTCGCCTTTATGTTTGTCCGTTATACGGAAGATAGAGAGTAGAGGATGTCTCATGTTTGTAAAGGTGAAAGATGCCAACAGAGAAGACCATGGTTTCTTAGCAACAAATTAGGGGGATGTATGAGTTTGGAATCACACAGTGTTTAGAACGTTCGAGTTCCGTGTGTGTGTGTGTGAGAGCATGTGCATGCTCGCATTGCATCGTGACTCACTCGGACGCGGTGAACAGGTGGCTGCTGTTGGTGGCGATGGCGTTGATGGGGCTCTCGTGGCCCTTCAGCTCTCCCAGGGTCCCCAGGGTGTCTGTGTGCCACAGCTTGAGCACACCTCCTCTGCAGCCACTTAGCAGAGCCGGAGAGCCAGGCACCACCCCCAGGGCGCACACCCAATCACGGTGCGCGTTTGGCACTTGCTGTTGGCAAAAGACGCGGAGGAAAAGGCAATGTATTTTCGATTTGTGTCAAGGACACTCTTACAGATACATTCCGTAGATCCCTTCGCACTCTGTCTGTCTATTTTTCTCTATAGCCTAGGAAACGCTATATATCATTATGTACATGTATGGGTTTCTAGATACATAAAAAATAGTATACCGATAAGATTGATGGATGATAAGTTATTGTTTGATTCAAAAGTTTTTCTTATGTTATTACTTGAATGTGAAATACATTAAATACCCTCCCTCCCTCCCTCCCTCACCTGAAGCAGGTCTTTGCGGGTCAGGTCCCACTTCTTGATGCCATTGTCCCTTGATCCACTGAAAAGAGCTTCCCCTTGCACAGCCAGGGACTCGATGCCATCGTAGTGGGGGGGCTCGAAGTTGTGTGTGGGGCTGATGCTACCCAGAGCCCCCTCAGTCACATCAAACATCTGGCAACACAACGATCAGATCAGGATGTATGACAGTGTGCGTTTACAGACAGTCAGATAAAGCAATGTCGGCATAACACACACACACACCTTGATGTAGTGATCTTTGGATCCTGTGAAGACCAAGTCTTGACCGCTCCCTGTCTGATCCACAGTCAGACACATGACAGGACCCAAGTGACCAGTGAGTTTGCCTGTGGAAACAAATCTGATGGAAAGAGGGAAAAAAAGTAAAATAAATTATGACAATACTTGTCATGTAAGTGGCTTGATCTGTCTGCCATTGACCAAGGTTGGTATAATATTTATTTAAGTAAAAACACTAGGTGATCTACAGCCAGGGTAAAATAGACGTAAATATACTGAGTGAATTAAGCTTTTATGGATGAATAAAAGGATATGTATACTGTACCTCCTCAGATCCCAGACCCTGACAGAGTTGCCAGCGGCAGCATAAAGGATCGAGCCGTTGGGATTGAGAGCTATCTGGTTGATCTGGTTTTCTCCCGCAGGAATAGTGACCGTGCGGTTGGTGTTGGACACGCAGGCATCTCCCAGAGTCACCAGACCAGAAGACCTGCGGCAATCAAAGAAAAACAGGGATGAAACTGGCAACAGGACAGTATCAAGTACGGCTGGAAGACAATGGTATACATTTGCCTCACAGGATGCTTGCGGTTCAAGGAATACAATATCAAATCTCCAGATAGCTCCTCCCCAGAGATCAGCTATCCACCATGTCTGTGCTATACTATACTTATTCAGGAGGTGCTTTGACCCCGGAGGAGACACTCACGAGAGGGTGCGGATGCACTTGGCCGAGTCTCGGATGTCCCACACTTTGATGTAGGAGGTGGACACGGTGTAGACCAGGCTGGAGCTGTAGCGCACAGACACCACGTTGTTGGGGTGGCCAGCCAACGACATGATCTCCTGGCCGGTCACCAAGTTCCACACCTTACATGTCCGGTCTAAGACACATGACAGGAGAGGGCAGGAGTTTCGACAGGTCTGATGTTAAGCAACAGAAAGGATAACTCAACCAATCAATCAATACATACAATAAAATTAAATAAAGAGTTTAATATGAAAGAAAGAAAGTATGAAGTTGGACAGTGAAGTGGGACCTTTGGAGCCAGTAAACAGCAGGTCGTCGGTGCAGTCGACACACAGCACAGCTTTGGGATGTCCCTCTGCTACGTGGACACACTGAAGCGTGGACGAGCGGCTGCCTTTAGAGGACGGGATAGGGTTGATGACACCTCTGGGGATGGAGGACAGGTAGGACACACACACAAACCCGAGTCAACATGCGGTTTTGTTCAGACATCTATTTGGGTAACCCTCCAGGAGCATAAATCATGTATCACTGAAAGAGTGAGCGTTGAGAAGAGAAGATCCAGCGTGCAGCAAAAACATACAAATTAGAAGCTCTTACACAGATGCCCCCCCCCCCCCCCCCCCCACACACACACACACACAGTGCATGCCACCCGCTTGGCCTTTGTCATGCTGCAGTCTCAATTCACAGAAAACAATGGGACAGACGGGCAAGAATTGGATCCAGCAAAAAGCAACTGTTAAAAGACTACCTGTATTAGAAGCAGATTAGCCACCGCTATTTTACAACACGACGGAATAGTGACTGAGTCGTTCAGGCAGACACTCAGATCCACTCAGTTGTTAGTTGGTGTCAAATATGTAAAAGTAGGGGGATGTGGAGAACACATTCACACTCCCCAATATTTAAGTGAAAGCTAGCTAGATGTCCAGGTCATTCAGGATTTACCAAGGACACAACTTTCATCTACCTTTCAGCTCACCAGTCTAGGCCAGTCTAAGCTCAAACTGCATATTAATGTGGAGAAAAAAAGTGGGTTAGCGCTGTCGTCAATATATAGTATTTATATATATTGCATAATTATTTGCAGAACAGGGTTTGAGAGGTTTAAGAGCAAGTTGAACACTGAACCCACGTCCAATATATCAGCTTTGTAGAGTAGAGGAAGTTCAAATGTTATTAACATGTTGATATTCAGTGTCCAACCTGATAGGGAAAGGCAATCACACCAGGCAAAGTGAGTTTTTAATTTAGTTTGACATCACAAGCTTTTATGAAGCAGAGGTCATTATTTGAGAGATTTGAGATGTTAAGTAGAGCGAACGAAATTTCAGTTTTGCACCTCACTTAGAGTTCCTCACTTTAGATTACTGCTTACTGTTTGATCTCCTTGACCTTAGCCGCCTTGTCATAAGTCTTCCTGCGAGAGAGCGGGGAGGGTTCCGGAACTCTCTTTCCCGCCCCTGAGAGAGGTCTGAAGCAGGAACTGATATTCAGTTTGAGGATTCATGAGCAAGACACACAACAAAGACACGAAACATAACAGAGGGGTGTAAAACAAAGCAAAATTAAAATGAAAGCTAAATTAGGTGATGATCATGCAATACACACTTTTCGTTACCTGACATTTCGTTGCCCAAAATTAAGTCTCTCATCACTAAGTTCTTAGGAGGATGATATTAAGAGGCTGCGAGCAATTTACTAAAGCTTCATAAATCTTTTGGTCCCCAAAAGACTGGCTGACATCCCTACACTCCACAAAATAACACTGTACTGTGGGTGTTCAGCCATGTTGTTTATAAGCGGTTAAGGTCACAGCAACTGACTGGTCAGCATTTGAGTGATTACTGTCCATGTTTGAAGCTACACTGACTGTAAATTAAGAGAAAACTATGCAGGAGAAAAGTACAATAGGATAACGAGCAAGATATAAAAGAGCAGCATTATCAATGGTTGGTTTACTTGCTGGCATTCAAGGTTACGCCTGTCTCAGCTGGGTGCTTGTTACGTGAGAACAACATTATTTATTCACATTGATATAAAAAGATTAAGGGAAACATGCTTTTAAAGAAATCTTGAAGGACTCCATCTTAATCTACTGTTCGGATGTGGCTTATTGTTACCAATGTCAGGCAAAGTCAAGCAAGGCGAACAAAAAAGGCACAGCAGTGATTTCAACATGCTGTTTCCTGTGGTACAATTAGCATGTTAGTGGGTTAGCTACTCAGCATGGACTTACATGCTGCCCATTTTGGAGGAAAAGCCAGGGGAAGTAGTCATGTAGTCCCTGACAGATGGGCCATAGTTCTCCAAATCCACGCCCATTTCAGGAGTTTCAGCCAATGGCAGAATGGGGGTTGAGAAGTCAGTGGGCGTGTCAAGGGCGGAGTCGCTGTTGGCGTAAAGCAGCTCCATTTGAGTGGTGGTCCTCCTTCGAGCCTGTATCGGATGAAAGCCCCCCCCCATACACACGTTATGTCTTGCTGAGTCACACTGTGTAATCGCTGAAACAGGAAGTGTAGAAAATACTACCTTGCTTCTGGATTTTGTTTCTCCACATAGTTTCATGAGATCTGATGCCAGAGAGCTGTGGAACAGAAGCAGTACGCAAATTACTGTACAGCATACAGACGAAACTGTGCAGGGAATTTATTAGCAATTTATTAAAATGGTGTCCAACATTTTATCATACCACAAAATCAGAGGCCATTTGTATTTGACTGATTGTTGTCTGGAGGCTTTTGAACTGGGATACTTTTTCCTAGATATCAACCGTACCAGATGAGCGGAATCTGAATTTGGGACAACCATCCCTTTACAGCTGATTACATCAAACCACAATACTTACTTTCCCTCAACGGCAGGACTCTGTGCTGACTCATCGCTGCTGCTGTCGTCTTCGTTCTCTGTGAAACCGGAAGACTCCCAAATATAAGACTTGACAGCGGTAAAGAATCCGGATCGACTTTTTCTTAATGCTTTAATCTCTAAACAACTTCCTGAAGGTCAAAGTACTTGCCATTGATCTCATGTCACAGTATGTTAAAATAAACTGTTATGAACATGTGTTAACGACAAGGTCGTTTGTCGGACAGTGTGGGAACAATGGACAAGAAAAAGCGGATGGAGACAATTTCAGCACAACGCCATGCCGCTTGATTGATGTCATCCCTGAGGTCCTTGTTCACTAACAAAGGTCAGGGCTTTACACTAACAGGAGTTAAATAGGTGAGGAGTCAAAGGTGGAAGAAAGAACAGTTGTGAGGAGTTATGACGAGCCACACAGAACAGTGGAGGGGAATGACCAGGAACAAAGTCTCTAGGTAATAAGAAAGAGGAGAGCAATCATTAGTCCTGTTGATCTGCCAAGAGGTGGGCTTGCTTGCCAGGGCTCAGATCGACATCCCAGCTCTCCCTGCAAAAGCTGTTCCTCGAGAGCTGAGCGCGGAGGTCGTTAGCAGCTGTGCTTAAGCATGGTTGCTATCACAGCACATGAGGAGCCAGGGGGGTGAGGGGGCGGTGGAGGTGTGAGGGCTCTTCCACAGTGAGGGACAGGAGGGGAAGAAGTCATCAGACAGATGGATGGACATCTGGTAGCATTACACTTCATGCACCTGCTTATGTTATGTCATTTTGTTAGTTTGGGGGGTGGGGGGGGGGGGGGGCTGAGGGGCATGCAGTCATACCACAGATCATAGGAGAGCGCTGATTCCTCTACTTACCCACTGGCATGTTACCTAGCTCTGCAGTAAAAACAATATCAAGGCAACATGGGGGAACAGAAAAAAAGGCGACACTAAAATCAAAACAGTCCCCCATTTTGAAAAACAAGGCAAAAACAAAACAAAACAAAAACACTACTGTGTTGGATCTATTTTAACAGGGCATCCATCTGACCAGAAGCCGACATAAAAGTCAAATATGACCAATACGAACAGCATAATGCCAAATATGTTTCATAACCAGGAAAATGCGTTAAAATGTCATTTTATTTTAAAGGGATCCAAATGTAAACTAATTCAAACAAATATAAACATATTTTAAGTTCTAGCCAGCAACATTTCAGAAGGATGCCACAGGTAAAAGCAACTCAACAGACATTCATCATGCATTTCACCTTCACCACCCAGTTATGTTTCTAAAGGTCAAAGGCAAAAATAAACATTTCAAAAACCAACCTTGAAAAGTGGTAATACTACAATGACAGTTCACTAAAATACTTTGACTTTATTTGAATCTTCATGTAATATTGAACGGTGTGTGGAAGAACTTAATATAATCCATGGGAGCTCTCAGCCAGCCATATATCTTCTTAATTATTGTAATAATTTTCTTGCCTACTGAGCTAACCATAGGTCAGAGCAGGGCATTTAACAAGAGTTGTCACCAGGACCTTGAGGCCAGGGCTGGGTAGGTTGGGTTTCAAGGGCCCTTGTTAACACCTCACACAAACAAGAGGGGCCAGCGTGGTGTGGATAACCTCCACAAGAGGGCAGCGTTACCTTGAAGCGCATTCCCCAGCAGGGCGTCCAGCTCAGGGTTGAACTCTGCCTTCTCCTTCAGCATGTGGAACAGCAGCTGGTTCTGGGTGGCGCTGGTGATCTCTGTCTGCTTCAGCCTGCCTTCCATCACCTTCACCTGGGACTCCTTCTGGGCTGCCTGGAGACCCTGGAGATGAGACAGGTAGGGTCAAAGGGTAAATGTGCAAAGTGTGTTGTGTCAAAGGCTGCTGCTGGTGGGTATTAATCAGCAATTGCCAACAATGTTTTGTTTAAACAAGGCATTTAACCCCGTCCAAAACATCTGACAAGTGCTAACGTAATTATGTTGTAAGGTTTATATTAATTTCCAGGGTAAATGATTCATTTATTTGTTAATGCTGCTTTCAACTAATCACACAATTATGGTTGAAATAGTTTTCATAATGAGTGTGTCTTAATTAAGGAATGTTACTTTATTGATCGCCATGGACATGAAGTGGTCCAATAGGAAGCGAGCCTCAGGCAGGCTGCAGGAGCCAATCACAGCGGAGATGTCGACAGTGTCTCCTTCCTCCTGCAAATTCATGCAAAGTTATTCTTTAGCCAGTTATATGAATCATCGTAAAAAAAAATGGTAAAGGAGAGACAGCTATCTATTCTCTCTTCCTGCCTGTCTGTCTAGCAGTCTGTCCTGTTTTTCTTGTCTGTCAGCTTGTCCGTCACTCTCACCTTGGCCTCCTCCATCTGCATGATGTTGGCCTGGCAGTCGGCGATGCTGTCATTAATGTAGTCAATGTTGGCGCTCAGGGCCTCCACTTCCTCCCTCAGAGGAAGTGCGGCTTTCTCGACCTCGGGCCCCTCCCCGACCAGCCTGTCCCGTTTCCTGGTCACCTTCTCCCTGCGCTTGGTGAGCTCCTCGCGTTGCTGGGGGAGTAAAAACAAGTAAACACTTGGTATCCAACGCTGAGGTGAACGGTGGCCGTATTAGTAAGGATGAGCATTAAGGAGAAAAGAAGAAGACCTTCAGAAGGCGGTTCATGTCGGCCTCCATATTGGAGATGGTCATCCTCTGCATGATGACATCAGAGATACGGCGCTCCAGCGTCTGCCACATGCCCCTGGATATCCTGGTCGAGTACACGCCTGCTGACCTCCTGCTATAGTGCCTGGATTACATCCACACAGTACATTCTGATTATATTGTATACAATTTGAGACAAGAATAACTAGACAGAAAAAAAAACTAATTCAGAACTACAAGAGCTAAATAACTTAAGAGGTTTAGTTTTTTTCCATACATACCGCTAACAAAAGGAAGCTATCTATAGGTTAACACACAATCATACTATAATGCATATTTGTAACTTAGCACTGATTTAGCGCTGACTCTAAGGCATTCCCTGCACATGCACTCACTAACACTGACAAACACGGTACCTGGTTCCATTGGGCGCGGTGGAGCTGGAAGTATAGGAGCGCCCAGAGGCCGGCCGATGAGAGGAGTCCTGGAGAGAGTCCTGGAAGCCGGCCTTCCTTACGGTGACCTTCCCTGACATGGGCCTGGCCTGCCTCCTCAGAGCAGTCACCTGAGAGACACATCCGCACAAAAAAATCTATCATCGAACAATCAACAAAACGATCATCCCATAGTAGAGACAGAAACGCTCTGGAAGAGCATTTCAGCCGGTCCTTTCCATGGACACTGTGGCTGCTCACCTCCTCGGTCTTCCTGCGCAGTATCAGCTCCTGCTGTCTCTTCTGGGCCTCCAGTAGTTTCAGCTGGTGCTGTGAATGAAACAGCACACGATCAACAACTGGGGAACACTCACCCAAATTATCTCTCAAGACCAAGTCTTGTGCTTGGTCTTGAGAGATCATTTGATGACAAATGTAAGATTATTTCATAGCATGAACAACAACCAAATCCAACTCAGCCCTCCCTATGTGTTCTGCCACTGAATGGGACTGTTCCCCACCTCCTGCTTGCGCTGGTCTTTCTTCAAGGTGGCGATCTCACGGTTCCTCCGGCACTCTGTCATACGGTTCTTCTCCTGCTGTTCCTTCATCTGCTTCATCAGACGCACCTGGAGAGCAAACAACAGATGACGACGACGGCTCGCACAGCACCAGGAGGTACAACATGTACCGAAAGCAGCTGATACACACAGCTGACACGCACTGCTATGCTGAAAACGACAACTTTAAACCCACAACCCACTGGGCGGATCAGGCAGATCACATGTCCTCAGATATAAGTTTCGTATCATACCGAGTGTTTTACATTCGGACTGTGTACTATCGGGGTCGGGATATTGTGATTTGGCGCCTAAAGCCCCCCCCCCCACCTTGGTCTTCTTCATCTCTGTCACGTCGGCCTGCAGCTTCTTGAGCTGCTTCTCGTACTGTGATTGGTTCTTCAGCAGGCGGGCGTGCTCCTTCTGGGCTGACTGCAGCTTCTGCATCTCCTTGTTCATGAGGCTGAGCTTCTTCTCGTACTCCGCCTTGATCTTCTTGGCCTTGTCCTCCGAGCCCGTCTCCACCGAGCCTGACGGGAGCGGAAGATGGTGGCGTGCAGGTCCGACAGGAGAAAACATCAAAAGTTATGTTACGGTAGGGGATGTAAAGATGTGAGGGACTTGATCAAACTGGAGCGGAAATTTAAGAAAATCGCCCTTGCGACTATGACCACGGACGACACGGTCTATGCCAGGGGTAGGGAACCCTGGTCCTTTAGAGCCATAGTCCTGACGGTCTTACCCATGTTCTGCAGCACGCGGTCTCTCTCCAGCTGCGTATCTCGGATCTTGCTCTGCAGCATCATGAGCTTCTGCTCGTACTGCTGTTTGAGCGTGTGCAGACGCCGCTGGCTGTTCTCCAGCTCGTCAATCAGCTTCTGCTTGATTGCGATCTCACAGGTAATGTTAGCTAGGTCTGCCTGGAAGTTTTCTGGAAAAAAGATTCGTATTTTTTTCAGAAAAAAGATGAATGGGAATGAGAGGCAAGATGGTTTATTTTGTCTGGAAAGGTTAAGACAGGACAGCTGACCAGACTAGATCTACATTTTGTGCATATTAAACACTTCAACCCAAATATCTAAAATAATCTTACTAACATTAAAACACTGCACATGTGTCTTTGTGCCCTAACTGAAAAGTTAGGAAGTTTGGAAAGTGAGTTTTCAGTTGCTACCTTTCTCATCCAGTTCAGAGTCTGAGTCATCGGAGCTCTCCTCCACATCCATCTCCTCCTCCTCTTCCTCCTCTTCATCCCCCTCTTCATGGTCACTCCCTTCCTGGAGCTCCTAAAAGCCGAGATCAGAGCATCCAATGCTGACATTCGGATTCGTTGGTTTCATACAACACTGGGTGAAGACGCTATAAATCATACCGTCTCTGCCTCCTCATTGGTGCGTTCGGAGAGCACCCTCTCCGTCACCTTGTCCTGGTCGTTGTCAGGGATCTCCTCCTTGCTGGCACTAATGAATAGAGAGATTGAGAGTCAAATTCTGTTCACTGAGCATTATAATATTAATGCAGGAGAGCAAGATGTACAGTATGACTGTAGCTTCAGAAGGCATTTTAAGGCAACAGTGTGAAATTACCCACAAGGTCTAGTTATTGCACATCCTAAAACCCAATGAGAATGTAATGTTAACGGTGTATTATAAATTTATTCATGAATAACTTCCAACATGACCATGGGATTCAGTTTAGGAAAATCCTATACAAAACAAAAAGAATATGATAAAAATAAAAGAACAGTTCTAAAATAAATAGGTGATAAAAAAAGTGGGTTATTATTTCCACTCATTATGGACAGAGGAATAAGGCTAATAATAGGAACAGGTTTTAAGTGGCATTTCCATCCATATCAGCTTGACGGACAAACTGAAAGAAATGGGTCAAAATGGCAAAATAAAGCATATTATTACCATAAAATCATTACAGTGCAAAACTTGTACCATATTAGTAACATACCATAGTACAGTATATATAACAATATACTACTGTTTATCAAAAATCGAATTCAAGAGATGTCATACTGTAAACATTCCCAGCATGATCCAAATCTCTTTTGTGACATGTATATGGTGTATTTTCATTTAGAGTCAATTATCAAATAGGTTTCTTTAATAATTGAACTAGAGCCATTTTGGAGGTGAGAGGTCAATGTGTGGGACTAGATAGTGTGAATGAATGGAGCCTGACAACCATTTCCACAGTAGTAAGGTCAAAGATCAAATGGAAAAGGTGACAGTGATGGCTGCTAATGTGCTCCTACAGTAGAAGGGGTCTCTCCTGCTGTTACTGCCTGTCAAACAAAAAAGGTGGATTAGAAGAAGCGAGGAGGGGGCAATTCGAAGGAGGGAGGATGCGAGGGAGGGAGGGAGGAAGGAAGGGGGTGAAAACGATGACAAACCTGGCAACCTCTACCACCTTCTCCTCCTCCTCTACCACCTCCTCCTCCTCCCTCCGTTTCTCTGCCAGCAGCTGCTGCAGTCTTCAGAAGGAGAGGTCAAAGGTCGTGGAGAGGTGACGAGGGGTGAAGAACAGAAAAAGGGAGGCAGGAAGGGGGAGGGAGAGCAGGAGAAGGACAGGAAGAACAGTCAAGGTCAAAGAGATCAGGGAAGTCAGCTGCCACCAACCGTCACAGAGGATGGTCACTGTATGATCTAGTTCAAGCCCACAACACAAACACGGTATACTGTGTGACCATTTATACTAACACCCATATGTGTTCATTAGTCAATAGTAATGATTTATGTGTCCAGTATCACCAAGCTTGCAGTATTTACCCATGATCCTCTAGTACACAGTAAGGTCCTCTGCCCTAGCAAGCAGAAATTCCCAGCTATCTCCTTGTAAGCATTATTTATTTGCTCGACAGGCAGAATGAAATTAATGCATAGAGGAGGATTCACAGAGAAGAGAGGTCAGGCAAGTTCCCAAAGGAATGTACTCTGCAGGAGATTGTGGGAAGTAGAAAACCTACGAAAAACCTGTCGTTAAATCGACAACACAGTTCTGAATCCTACCATACTACAAGAAGCAAGGAGGAGAAACTCAAAAGGCACCAATCACAACCCTCCCTCCCATTCATGTACCCTGCCGCTCCATCTTCCCTGCCTTCTGTTTTACCTCTTCTTCTTCTTTCTCTCCTTTTTCTTGAGCTTCTCCAGGTCTTTCTTGGCGATCTCGATGATGTCGGAGGTCTCCTTCTCGGGCTCTAGCAAGGCCTGGGAGAAGTTGACGGGCCCGCCGTAGAAGGACTGGCGGGTGGAGACGCGGGACAGGTTTTTGCGCAGGTTCTCGTTCATGGACTCGCTCTCCAAGAGTTTAGCCCTGAGAGAAGCATGGGAAATAAGTCACATGTGGGAGGAGTCGGGCGTATACAGGCAGTATTCATATGAGAGTAACATACTATATTATAATGAATTATTGGGGATCATTTATAGGTCAGGTATTGTATTAAATGCAATTATATTAATGACAGGATACAGATCCTGGTGGATATGAATGTCTTTTGTCCAAATTGCATTTTGTACCTGAGCTCCTCGATCTCTTTGATGTAGCCTTGAATCATGTTTCCAATCTCCTCACTCCCCTCTCCTGAGGACAGGCAGGCCACAAGCACACAGGGAAAGATCAAGCTTTTGCTGAGTCATCTGAGTCTCAGGAAATAAAACAGAGGAACTCCCCAGTGGGAATATAACCACATACACACAAACACACACACAAAATACACACACAAACTCTTACCAGCTCTGGCCAGGGTCTGGTTAGCCTGGTCAGAGAGCAGCTGTGTCAGCCTGGCCCTCTGGGCGTCGATGGTCTCCTGCATGGCCTTCACCCTCACCCTCAGGTTGCTGTTCTCCGTCTGCAGCATGGAGTTCTCGTGGTACATGTCGCTGATGCTCTCCATGCCATCCTCACCCACCATGCGCTTGCCCTGAGGAGAATGGTTTTCATTTAAGGGGTTGGAAGGGTCAATAGACAACAAGGAAAATATCAGTTCTATCAGTTATATATTCAGTCCTCATATATAACTTTGAGAGGGAGGGAGAAAGGGATGTATAATGTCAGGGAGGGAATGATTATGCAAATATTCATATTATCATTCCCTCCCTGACATTATACATCCCTCTCTCCATCCCTCTCTCTCTCACCGTCCTGTACTCCATTAGCTCCATTTGCAGCCGGGCTATCTCCGTGCGCAGGGCGCTGATCTGCTGGCTGGCCTTGTCCTGGTTCACCATCACCTTGTTCTTGATGTTCCTGGCCCGGTTAGCGTACTTCAGAGTGTTCAGAGTCTCCATGAAGTCGCGGTCCGAAGGGCTTATGCAGGCTATCATCACTGTTTGGCTGGAGGAAAGGAAAAAGAGTGGAAGGTGTCATTCACGTTCATTCAAGTGTTCTGGTATTTCACTGTAGGGGGAACCAATATGAACCAAACAGACAGAAGCAATGGAAGACAAACCTGTTTCCTCCCAGAGAGTCTTGTAAAAGCCGGGTGAGTTTGGAATCTCTGTAAGGCACATGTGAGGATCGCTTGCTCCTGTCTCCCAAAGCACTGATTACATTACCCAGAGCAAGCTGTGCACGGATACAGACAGCAAATAAAGAATGATTGCTTATTTAAAGCAGAAAACTGTGAAGTGAACAAAGTACTTTCAAATATTTTACAATGGTGCAATTGCTGAACTACACCACCAGATGACAGCATACATTCAACTTATTGCTATCACTCTTGTGCAACATAGAGATATAGGCTTTACAGCACCTACAGCACCATATTCAAAATCCCAACTTTCGCAGAATTCCAGAAATTACTAATCAGATATAAAAAGATACTTGACTCAAAGTCTATATTCTGATATAAGTCTACATTTCTGTATGCATGGCAGATAAGGAGAATTCCTCTCTGTTGTATTTTAGTACAGGCTGGTAGAGCTATGACCCAGTCTCTCACCAGCCCACAGTTAATCGAGATGCCCTCTTTGGCTCGGTCCCCTGTGGCCCCAGTCCTCTTCAGCCTCTCAGAACCAGCCAGGTCCACGAAGTGGAACTTAGCTGTCAGCGTCTCAAACTCTTCCATCTCCGAGTTACCGTTGGAGATTTTGTTGTCGGTCTCGTCGTCTTGCTGCATGATTTGAGAGGAAAAAGGTCAGGTTGGAAGAACATGAAAGTGGTTTCTACACAGAGCAGCATGGTAGAAAACTGTTCCAGGTTAGATAATCAATACACTGGTAATTACTTATTTGTTTATAGGCAACAGCTGGTTACATTTAGGGTAAGAGGAGGGAAGAGGAAAAGAGGTTATGATCATGGTTAGAGCTAGGATTAGGGTACATTTAGGAACAGGTCAAAACTGGGGTCAAGTATCAAACATCTCACTATTTACTTACAACACAAATAACTGTTATTTAACACCTATTCAAAACAACAGAAATCCAGAATGACAATCATTTCAAGTTTCCTCCCCCCCAGCTGTGCGTACATTGTCGTTAGCGCAGACGCGGACTTGGCACAGGTGGATGGTGAAGATGGCGTGGGAGCGAGAGCTCTGCACGTTCATCTGGGTGCTGGCGGTGGTGCGACACAGAGCGCCCAGCTTCAGACACTGCAGCATCTGGGATAGGAGGGCACAGAGAGGACTGGTTACTGCTGTGGACGGGGTAAACACACAAGCAGACACACACACAACGACAGGGTGCTGATGGAAAGACCCACACACACACACTCAATGAGATCAAAGTGATGGGCAACACACACACACATCCTCATCCAAACACAGTATACAGATGTGAAAACATGTATCACACACACACCTCAGCTTCAGAGGACACAGTCCGGGTTGTCACTCCCACGGTGTAGATTCCTCCATTGGCATCCTCGTGGATCTTAATGTGAGATTTCTGCTTCCTGGCCTCCAAGTCCCGAGTGGTGTCAAACAGATCCAGTACCTCCTCATTGTACAGCTGCACTGGGAAATAAGGGAACACACACACACACGCGCACACACACACATACATGCACGGACACACACACACAAATATAACATGAAAAAGCATACAGGAAGTGAATTTTCCCTCTTTTGATTCTGTTTGGTAACTGGTCTCTCAGAATGTGTTCAGGCCTGAACCAGAGTAATGTGATCCGTACTCCCAGTCTTGTTATGCCTTAAGGCATGTATTCAGTACAATCTGGTCAAATGTGTTGTTACAGCGCAAATACATTTCCAAAAACAGCATAATCATTTGGAAAAGTGTTTTATTTCATGGTTTTATTTTGCTGGGCGTTTAGCAAGGTGCCTCATCAATAATATTCCAATCTAAACTTCACATTGACTTTAGGGAAAGATGTTAACTCACTGGATGCCCATTCTAGTTCGGCATCAATATTCTTTCCTTGTCTGGCCACATGGGGGCCCCTGTCACTCTCTCTGACAAGTCAACGCAACTGCCCACTTCTCCCAGAAACCCTCCTTGTTACCCCTCCCGGTCCAGACGCCAGCCCTTCTGACCCTCAGTCACTCCAAACCTTCACCAGCAGCTGCATGCTTCTGATAGAGGTATTTTGCTTGAGCTTGTTAAACCAGCCCTGTCAACAATATAAGGCTGACCTGGACCTTTTACTAAATGTTGTTCTAACGATTTGAAGTACTTTTCGCCTGCAAGATTGAGTGTCCAATTGACAAGCAAGGAAGGTCCTTATTTGTTGGATTATTATGAGACTGAGTTGTTGATTGTAATTGTAAAAACAGAAGTGATCTGAATGTATCCTCATGTATCCAATCTATTCTGTAGCTTGTATTATTCAGTCTTTAGTGTTATTCAATTTAGCGTCTCCCAGTGCTAACGAAGCGTGCTGGTTCACTACTTGTGCGGTACTGTACCTCCAGGAACTGAGCGTTGATCTTGAACTCAGGGACGGGTCGACCTTGGTCGCGGGCTGCCTGGCAGCGCTCCTCTATGCCCCTGAAGAGGTGGCCCACAGCCCGGGGGATAATGCCCAGCTCCTCTTCCCCAAGACTCACATCAAAACCTGTGCCCATGGTGTAGGTCTTACCTGAGCCCGTCTGGGGGTGAAAGAAATACAAGAACAGGAGAAAGTGGAAAAGTTAGAGCTCTGTTATTGGGTATGCAGGGCATTGGGGATGGGAACATACAGGTCATTTTCTCCTGCAATATTGATTGCTCTAAATCTGACATGAATGAAAGCAGGCTGAATCCCATGATGAAACTGACTGGGTCAGTTTGAAACGCAGGACTACAGCTGGATTAGTCCAAGTAAAAACACATGAGACACTGAAAACATGGCTGTACCACGAGCCATGGCCAACCAGGACTAAATATATTCGAAAATTAATAAACAGGCTACCAGTCCCGGAAGTAGCACTGGAAAATATTGGTGAACTGGGGAGGGGGTCACATTATAAATGTATGCTTTCTGTGTAGGTGCGTGGGATTCACTGATTCCAGTACTCCCCTCCCACTCTATCCTTGTGGAACTTCCCAGCGCTATCAAACCCCATTAGAGGCACTAGAATGGGCTTTGGTTGCCAAGGCAACTCAGGGAGCACTGGGGCAAGGGAGGGTTGACTGGGGTAGTAATTTCCCTGCAGTTGGCTGGGACTGTCTGGGAAGACAAACTCCTCTGAAAGAAAGATCTTGAAGTGTTGGACAAGGACAAAGAGGGGGGGGGGGGGGGGGGGGGGGGGGGGGGGTTGGAGGGGGGTGAATCTCAACACTGATCATCGACCCTTTCTAAAAACATGCAGTCTCTTTACCAAAACTGCCCCCAAAAAAGAAAAACAAGTGTTCTACTTGCCTGGCCGTAGGCAAAGATGGTGGCGTTGTAGCCCTCAAAGCAGCCCTCAATCAGTTTCTCTGTGCAGTTGGCATAGATGCTGTCCTGCTCCGAGTCCATGTCGAACACATGGTCATAGGTGAAGGCCTTGTCTTTCCCCAGAATCACCTGGGGTTCCGCAGGCGTCACAAACGTGCAGATGTGACATCCCTCGATCTTCTCTCTCGGCAGCTGAGGGCGGATCCTAGGACAGGGGAAACACACACAAAAGAAAAATATCACCTTCTGAAAGTGTAACACCAGGCTTCAAGTGGGGTTATTTACGTTTTATTACGGACCTGAGAAGGGAAATGTGTTTTGCGAGCATAAAAACCCTGCACTAAACCAACCGTTTTACAAAGAGCTCTACCACAGTGGTCCAAAACAGACAATACAGGTATTACACTGACAGTGGCTTTACTGCCAACCTTACAATACAAACCTTTAAGTAAGCGTCAAATAAGACTGTGTTGTGTTGTCATTTTGTCATGGTGTTAAAGTTTGAGTTACAGTAGGTCTACTGTGGCCTGAGTTGCTGTCCCTATATTGCTCTAGGCTTCTGACCCAATATTTGGCTCCATTCAATCTGCCAGCTGGCTGCGCATGTATATATCATTGTGTGTGAGTGTGTGCGCTTGCCTGTGTGTGGGTGTGAGACTGTGTTCGTGCGTGCGAGCGACTCGGACTAAGCTCAATCCTGAATGTCAGCAAAGCCTGCTTGAAAGGCGGCCAGCTGAGAGCTGATTGAAGATTAACAAGGCTGCTGTGGACAGAAGTGTGAGAGGACTGCTGCAGTGCAACACAGGAATGTTTGATTGACAGAGGTAAAGAGACAAGAGAGAAGAGAACTGGTCCTCCTTACTACCACCCAGTCCAGTCTGACTGACACATGGATCGGCTGGGTCGCCACATCCATCCACTTCTCAAACAGAGGCTCTTTTCTCTTCGCTGAAGCCTACACGAACCACTGATCTTAAGTCTTATGGCACTGAATATGAAGCTGGCTAAAGAGCCCAGCTATAGTGCTAACCAAGCACCTGACAGTGGGCCTTCCTGACTGGCCCTGCATAAGAGCTGCTTTGTGTCTCCAGGCACACAGAGGGAACAATACTGCCTGAGCAGCACAGAGCAGCCATTGTGTCTGTGACACAGAACCCACCGCTGCCACCGGGCATGCTCTGGGATTATCCCACTGGACGGAGGGAAGGTGGGGATGGACAGAGGGATGGGAGGAGGGATAACGCCCAGGCTGGAGGGCAGAGGATGTCCGCTGGGTAACTAGATAACTGCAGCGTGTTGTGGAACGAGGCGAGGGTGGGGTATGTTTACTTTGTCAAGGCAGTGGCGCAGTAACATTACAGCTCTATTTCTCCTCTTAATGCTGTGCTGATTATGAAACTGGCCTCACACAGTTAAAGTGGGTCTGAATGGACAGGCTGAACTGGTATTATGGTTGCACTGTGCCTGGTAGTTGTGATGTTATTCTTGTCTTGTAAAATACAGACCTCTTCTTTAATTAAATCAAAATAGCGTTAGAACCATACATTTCGGACACTTGATGGCTTTCCTTTCTATAAACATTAGTTGTATGTTGCATAACCCTAACCCTAACACAGAGTACACAACAAAAACGTATTTTAATCCTCTTTTTGATTTGGTGAGCGTGTGGTCAAACACAGACGTCAGCACTGGTCATTGTGGGTTGGGGTTAGGGTTGTCATAACACGTACACAGGAAACAGGCACAATGTCACAGCTCGCATGTCTAAACACATGTATTCACGTGGAACACTTCCTACACAATCTTTGGATTGTTTTGTTTTGGTTCACCCCTTCCATCACCACCTTCCATCACCACAAGGGCTGTCTTTGTTTGGGGTACTAACTATGTAAGCCTCCTATTCCCCCATCCCTATTCCCCCACCCCCTCTTTCCTGGGGGTCCTTGGCTTCTCCACGATCTGGAATGATCTTGTGAACTACTCCTCCAGACGGAACTCTGAGGAACTGTCTCCGGGAATTAGGGAATGTATCCAGGAAATCAAATATCTGGAGGCTCTTTGACGTATGCATGACAAGATCAGTTAACTTTCACTAAAAAGTAAAATGCCGTTCAAACGACTGAATGAGAATAAGAGATGATTTGTTTTCTCTCTGGCACCGAGCGCTGATCAACACCAACTACACAAAGCATGTGTTTAGCAGTGTTTTGTATTCAAACGCTTAACTCGCGAGCCCCAAGCCATGTGGTGAAGGCCAACTCTGCCCTCTCCATCAATCACATCAAAGCTGTGTTTCAGCTGGGATTTTCCTCACACATGCCTCCAGCGCCTCCGACTCCACCATTTGGTTTTCCCTGAGCGTTTAGGCGCCCCTTACCTGAACGCCACGTTCTGCAGCCAGTGTTTAGCGCTGCTGACAGGCAGTTGGATGAGGATTCTTTCACCCTCAAACGCAGCGAGGAACCCGCGGCTGAACACGCCCTGACCTGTCCCTCAAACCCTACCCTCCTCCCCTCATGATCGCTGCTCCACCACACTCACTCAATAAATCATTAGGACGCATCGCCAGGGAGGAGAGTGAAGGCAGGGAGAGGGGTGGGGAAGGGGAGGGTAACAGGAAGCTCTAACACTATCTATGCCGAAGAGGTCGGCCGTTGTTCAAAAGACAGAATTAAAATGCCAGGGCAACATTGGAGACGTTGTCATTCAAAGCCACGGTCGTCCAAGCTGACATACCCACATGTAGGACATTAATACTGCTGTACCTACGCAGTTAAGAAGCCCAGCCTGTCTTTCACAGGTTGTTTAGTGAGATCACTGAGTTGCAAGAGATGACATCATCTGCAGCTGCCTCATGCAAATGATAAATAGCTTGAGAGAAATGACGCCCAGAGCTACCAGTCCCAGTGCGCACGTGTCTGTGTGTGTGTGTGTGTGTATGTGTGTGTTTGGGAGACCAGTCCAGTAAACATGTGATGCCTTCAGTGAGCTCTTTAAACTGTCAGCAGGGGCCTTCTCCCTCTCAGATTAGTCACGAAACACAAATCTAACTGCACCTCTAAGAGCTCACTCAGAGAAGGAAGAATTGTCTATATATTTTCTAGTAGAGGGGGAATTAAGAAGAGGAAAGAGGTAGAGGGAAAAAACTACACACGAAGTGTGTTTTGTCTGCTTTGCAGCACTGCCGGTTTAGATTGAGGTTTTCTGCACTGCAGGTTTTCTGCCCTCATTGTGCTGCGTTCGAGTGTGTGTGTGTGTGTGCATGTGTGCCCTGCTACACACAACCCTGTCACAAGCACAACAGCATGATGATAACCGTGACCCTAGCAAGGTCATGAACTCAGGATATGTAACAAGCAATCTGATAAAGACCTTCAGTTCACGCACGGTGGATTACGTACTGAATTTTACATGTACAGGGTCATTCCCCCTGAGGTAAGTAGGGTGAAGTGCCTTTCCCAAGGACACAGCGTTGTGTAGCCACAGCCGGGAATCGAACTCGCAACCTTCCGATCACGAGCTTAACGCCTTAACCGCTGAGCCACCCGACCCGGCAGCATATTACAGTACCTCGTCAACCTCGAACGTCTTGAGGAAAGGGGTTACTATGAAGACTAGGAACAGACATTTTTAAATAAAGGTAATGATCCTTCAGTCTCAGCCGGATGCAATGTCAACACATCAGTCAGAAGGGGGCGAGAGGTGGCAAGTATGCAGAGAGGGGGGCGACCCTCTCACCCCAGACACATCACATAAAGCTCCCTTAATCCTTCTCCCAACACCTCCAGCACCCCAGCATGAACCAACGCTGTTTTGGTAACATAACCACAACTGAACAACGACCAAATCTCTATTTAATCTTCAACAGGTAAAAACAAGCCTCACCACCTGGGGTAGGGAGGCCGCAGGACAATGGAAATAGAGAGGGAGGGACAGAGAGAGTAGCTAAGTCTCCAACTCTTTTCATGGAAAGCAAGTACGCTTTGAATAGAAATCGCCTGTTTTGAACATAACGTTCCATTAGAAGAAATAGGAGGGCTGTGAAATACTATTATTAGCCAATTCAATGACAAAGACACAATTCAAGACAAACATTGGATAAAACGATGGAAAATGTCATTAAAATAACCAAGCTATAACTTTCACCAGAATGTATGGCCACATGTTCTCAAAGAAGCGTAGCTGTTGATCCAGTTACCATAGATAACAGAGAACGCGTGGTAATTTTACTGCAATTGAACACGTCACCGGAAGGACAGAAGCCCTCCAGTCTTTCTCACAGTATGCATTACCTGCCACACGCACACCTACATTTCCCCCCCCCCCCCCCCAATACATAGTATTGGGATAGTGTTCATGTCTATCTTTACATCTATGGCTATCTCAATCACTCGCTCCCTCTCTTTGAGTACAGTAATTTCTTGGAGCAAGTTAATCGTGCGCTCCATGGTACTCCATGTTAGATTGGACATGTTGGTCAAACCAAATTTAAGCAAATGTAAAAGTAACCCTCCTTTGGTTAAACAGGGCAGACAAAAGTCCTTTTTGCCCCACCTCGCCTAACTTGCACATGGGATCAGTGCTCAACGAGGCGTGTTGACAGAATGCTCCCATCTTTGTGTCAACAGCAGACCAACTGACGAGGACTCGACACAGAAGCCACATCCTGAAAAAACAAGAGGGAGTTACGGAAAACATCAGCTGCTATCTGATCCTTTCAAGGCAACAGCAACCTTAGATCGAGGTTCGATAAACCAAGGATGGGAAAAGGACAGTCGAGAGGAAATGGACAAGCGGATCGTCAACGTGACAGTCTGATGTTCCACAGCGGCGCGTCCATCTGTTGTGGACTACTTCATGGCTGCGCACGAGAGGTGGACTTTTTCAAGATTAAATGTTTGAAATGTTTGCCAGATGCAAATTAATATCCATCTGTTAACACATTGTAAGACAGGAAGGAGCAGGTGGGTCAGGCTCATTTACATGTCCTGGTCCTCCTATGAGTGAGGTGTGAGAGAGGGACGCTAGACTTCACACCCTGGGCACTCCCCTCTTTGAAATGTTTTCTTCAGGCAGGCAGTACAGATCAATCAGTGCGAGGACAAACAGACTCAAACACAGTTTTTATCCAACTGCAATAACAACTGTTAATGCTGCCAAAAAATACACAATGTTAAGAATTATGTAATGACTGTGAATGTATGTGTGTGTTTGTTTATTGTAATGTCTTAGGTATATTTATTCTATTATTTTTCATTTTTGTTTCAAATATATCTATTCATATAAATGTTTTGGTATATTCAATCTAATTGATTTTTTTATTTTAGCTCTCAATTTCATTTTTAGAAAGACACTGAATAATGCATTGACCGGAAGCACTTTTAATTTGGTTGTACCTTTGACAATAAAGATCTATTATTTTCTATTCTCGACTGGGTGACATATCTGGGGTCTCATTTATAAAGGAGTGCGTAGAAGTCTTACTAAAAGTGTGCGTACACCCAAAAGCGTAAATTGGCGTACGCACACAAAAATTCAGATTTATAAAACCGTGCATCGCACACCTGTAGGCAAATTTCGCTTTATAAACCACAAGTGTGCGTACGTAAAGTATCATTGCACCCCGCCCTGAACACGCCCATTTTTAACCATAAATGGTCAATGCAAAGGACCTCATGAATGCTAATCTAGTATCATTCTCATGAACATGGCAGGTGATTCTTCTTCACGGTGAATCAAGACAACAACAAAAAAAACACAATAGTGTGACAGCGCCAAGTGGCAGAACCGGAGAAGAAGCGGTAACAACCGCAGTAGTAAATTCCGTGTTTATGTATCTTGCATGGCGATTAAAAACGAATTCTGATTCTCAAGTGTAATGAGTGTAGTGATTGCGCGGGAGCTTAACAACTGTATTTCCAGTTTTTGACATATGATGATATATGCACAGTATTAAAGAAATATATTTCGTTATACTTTGTGTTCTGTAGTTACATGCATTTCAGCCTCCTACACTGCGGTAAAAGGACTTCTCACTGATTGTGAGACAGACAGCGCTGAATATTGATTACAAATTTGAGTTGCATTGTACAAGATGTGTATGGAACAATTATCACGCAGTTCAAGCTCAAATATATAATATATATATATATAAAATCATAAATTGAGTGAATGTGTGTGAGAACAACAAAATGCATAAATATTACGAGTTATAGCTTCTCCGACTTTTACTTTTTGCAGTATGTGTCTCCAATTCCCACTGTCTCCAAAAAGTGCGTAGGTTTACGGGAGGGTCATAGTTTGCGTGGAGGACCGCACATTCTACCGCCAAGTTTGTTTTTTATAAATCACTGACTTTGCGTGAAAACTGGCGTACGCACATTTTCAGCCCCGTTTTGTGCGTACGCAAGCTTTATAAATGAGACCCCTGGTGCATAATAATTATGCGCAGACTAGTAAATATTTAAACAACCCATTTTAGACCAGCTGCAGTTTCAGAGACATGTACACTGTAACTAAGGAGGCGACAGCTTGCTAAAACAAGCAAACTGGGCTATTTGAGATCTACAGGACCTATTTTTGACCAAATCAGCAGACAGTTAGAAGTGACAGCCAAGATCTATTAGTAGTACTACACCCATTTTGCAGTTAGTTTTAGCTAGAGGTGTGAACCTAGTCTGCATCTACTCATGACCTAACCTGGCTGGCTGCATCCAGGGGCCCCAAATAAAACCAACACGAATGCCATCCAGCATGGCATGCTCTCCATTATATTTAGGTTAGATTAAATGAAGGAACACTCATCCTCCAACCATAAAGAGTGGGAAAGAGAGAGAGCATGGAAGTTAAGAGAGTGGCAAGACAAGGAAAGATGGGGGGGGGGGGGGGGGGCATACAGAAAACATACAGGCGAAAGATCAAGAATGCAAGTCTAACATTTGCCTGGGTGTGGTAGTCTGCATTTTCTCCGCCTGTAATTACTCTGTTGGTTTTGTATGATGGAGTTTACTCTCGAAGCACGACCAAAAACCCCAATCTGAGCCGGAGACTGTCCACCGGCTCTCCATATTTTGTTTAGATGTGTTTTTGGAATGTGCTGACTAGCCGGAGGTCATGGTATAGATAACTGAGGTCTTCCAGCAATGCAGTGATCGTTCTCAATCTATTTTAGTGCAGCTTCCGTTGAAGTGGAGGCTATGCTTAGTGCCCCCTCAGAAGGGACCAACCTTCCAGCCAGTTTAATGAAATATGAACAGATTAAGACTTTCATCTATAGTAATTATCTTTTTTCACTGACGGTCTGTGTTCTACACACACCTCTCACCCCTTTCAATGTAAACCCTTTGCTATTGTACAGGCCTTCTCACATACAAGTAATTATCCCACCAGTCTGGTTTTACAGCTAGGTCTACCCTGTTACACCCCGTAAGTACAATATATCAAACTTTGGACAATAACAGTGACATAACATGTTGTTGCGTTTAGCACTAACAAAGACTTGTCCATAAACCACTGTGGTGAAAACCGAGAGGAATTTGAGGCTCTCTCTCAATACTCCAACTGTATATAAACCATGACCACCTACACACTTCAAAAGGCAAACATTGAAGCCTGTCCTGTGCAGGAAAAGATGCCAAGTGCTTCGTCTTGCCCAGTCCCAAATCTAGATCCAGTCCTTTGCAGGGGAGCCACATTTATGTGATCAAAATGTCTTACTGTCTTTAGCACAGACCCAGGAGCTGATTTAGGGCACAGCATATGAGTCACACCATCTCTCTCTCTCTCACACACACTCATTTGTCTTCCTTGATCTATTTGCTAATGAGAAACTAAGAGTATTACTGTTTCTCTGACTGACTCTGCAGGGGGGCACAGACATATGGAAGTCCTGACATGCCCAACATCTTGGCTGGGTTTGAGCTCACAGACCCGCCACACCAAAGATATGTGCCCAAAAACAGTATGCAAACACCTGCACACGAAGATATTGCTTATTACGCTCATTAATGGATGTTGCCTATATTTTTTATTCGAGTCAACCTAAATGTAGTCATGAATGACTCAAACAGCATAGGGGCAAGGAAGATGTCCGTTTGATGAAAATATTCAGTGGACCTCCCTCGAGCTTAGTTTCATGCAATAAGGCTTGTCTGCTGCTTTGACGTGCCGGTTTTTATGCAATAAAGAAACCGTTAAAAAAAATCTAACCAACCCTTTCTAATCTGGAAAGAATACATATTTAAAGAGGAGGCGTCCATGACTGACGGACTCCTCCTTAAGGACCATCAACAAAGCACGTCTTTTATCGATTAAGCGCCCCTCAACAGTCTCCCTTGAAAGCTGAAGAAAGCCGTGATTGTCGGCATCAAAGTAACACCGGAGACCAAATCTGTTTCTTTGACAAAACAAGGATGGTATCGCCGCTGGTGGCACCTGCTATGGAGGGCCCATGTGTTACAGTTTTGCCTTGGGCGTGCTGCGTCACCACACTTTTAGCCTCTGCGATGATAAATGCCGAGTAATACTTGGCATCAGACAACATAAAACACCTAAACTAGAAATCTGCGGAATTCATGTAGACTCAGAGATCATGCATTAGACTATACCAACGCTTTCAAATGTTTACAGCTTCTGACGGGACGTCTGAAAATCGTTTGTTTTAATTAAAACAGAGCGATATGGGTTGAAACTGGATCAACAAATGCAGAGATGAAATGATCTGAAAAGCGCATGTAGTAGTAGCAGAAACATGATTACTCATGTACGCATACAAAAGCAGTAGGATATCTGTGATTTTACCTTAGAGCTACTCGAACAGAGCTTTCATCCTGTCCACCTGACATGGTTCAGCAGACTAGCGATATCAAAAACAAAGAATTGGAAATCCAACGGATCTGTCCGTACTTGGATTATCTCCTCATTCGACAGGCTGATGGGAGAGAGAGAGCGCGCAACTCCCCCTGCAGCGAGCGCTAAAAGATCAACTCAGCTCGACTTCACTCCAGCCATATTTAATTGGATATCATATCGATTAGGACTGCAAGAATCATTTTCAGGAAGAATCTATTGCGCGAAAACCATGCCGCCTTGCATGTCCAGCAAGAACGGGTTCCACGCACACAGGTATAGGGGGGCAAATAGTCAGCGCAGCCTCCTTCTGTTGTTGCCCGAGCCTGCGTTCAGGTTCCTCGGGTGAGCGACACACACCCCTCCCGCACGCTCCTCCGCTCGAACCGCAATGCGTCACCAAAACACGCCCTCTCACGCCGTCCTACTCCGGGAAGGGTTGCGAGTTGAAATGATAATGAATTCGCGTGGACATTTTAAAATACATTGATCTTTTTAAATCGATAAAGCAGATAGAACCAACTTGAAGGATTATAGGAATCAACGGGTAACTATGTGGATAGGTCTTGAAACGTCCACCTGTCCTAAATTGTTCATGTTGAAAGTGGCCACTGCTATGTGAATCAGGGTTTTAACAGTATAGTTTATTAGGCAAAGTTTGTTTGATAGGGTTCACAAATTACTGTTTCTGGTTTTCTTGTGCCCTTTTTTTCATTTATTGAATAGGTACAATGCGTCCAAGGAAAATGCAATCTAAAAAGGTTTAATGTAATTAGGTCAATCTATGGTGCCACCTTGTGGTCATATGGAATAACTGGTGAATTTTACCATTGAACGTATAAGAGTGGTTAGGTGTTATAAACTTCAATAGGTTCTTATCAAGGTTTCAGTTTACCTACATCCATCCCTCCCTTCCATCACACCCAGTAGGTCAGTAGCAGCGGTGTCCAGTTTCAGTCCTATCAGATTACCAGACAAGCTAGCCTATCCAGTTCTACCAATCAGCAGCCTCACCTCACATTCTCAAGCAGAAACACACATTTTTAGAATGCATGAACTAGTTATTTGCAAGGGAGCTTGGAGGTTTTTGGTTTAGTTGAAGCAAATGCTCTGTTATGATCTAAGTGCTCTAAGTATTTCAGCTATAGTTAACTTCCTTGTCATGAAGCCATTTAACCAGAAAAAGCTAATCAGCCTGAAGAGTATGGAAGGAAATCTTGCGTGATGGAACTGAAGGAGTGAATAACAACTTCAGAATTGTATTTACTGCTTCATTTATTAAATAGCATATCAAGGACAAGTCAAAAACCATAGTGTACCCTTTACAAAAAAACCTGGATATCATTGTGTACATTACATTTCATACATAGTCACAATCATTAATGATGACCACTACCCACATTTACAGGCAAATAAGACACTGAATTATAAAATATTTACTCAGTTTGTTCCACCCACTTACTTCTTACGCAGTCTCATTAAAGTCTAATGCCTCTAGCATTCCCAATAACAGCTGATTCAACCCAAGTAGAAGTACAACATTCATTTACTTCAGTATTTAAGCAAAACATAGCGTAATAATACACCAATCATATTGACAGAAGGTAAAAAACGGTTACCAATGAGGAACCAACATATTCAATCAGCTAGACCATACAATACCAGTACACCACTCATCCAGTGTCACTGAGCTGCTATGGTACTGACTGGCTTGCTACAACAACATTGCAGGGACTCTACAAAAACATGGGGATCCTGCTGGGTCAGCAACGTGGATTCATAACTGACTTACCATCAAAAACAGGAATGTGAAACTTTCATAAGGCTTTGTGCTGCATGAAAAATACCAATAAGACACAGAGAGAAAAATGGCTAGAAGTAAGTGAGCAAACCGCCTCACAACAGTTTTACAGCAGTGCCTGCAAAACATGAATAAAGGGAACACAACGTTCCCAAAAGGACTCCCTCAGCCCTCGTGGTGTGTGAAGGACATCTATGAGAAAACGAACAAAGTACCTTCAGGAAGGCATTAACCAAACTCTCCCTGGTGAGAGAAAAGTGAACTGTTAGATTCTCCCACAGCCTACTCAACATCAGAGGCTTCGTTGTCTGACAGTACGTTGCTGCTCTCTACCCGGATGTACTGGAATTCGCGGGTCCGTCCTTCCGTGACTCCGCAGGAACACAGGCGGTCAGAGAACAGGCCTTCGATTTCCTCCAGCCGCTGGCCTCTGGTCTCTGGTAGACAGCCCAGCACAAAGAGCAGGCCAAGCCAAGCCAGACCCGAATAGAGGAAGAACGCGCCTGGGGAGAAGCAGTTAGACTGGTTAATCAATCCACGACTGACTGATCAGTGAATCCTTCCAAACATTGAGGTACACATGGTTTTGTGCCTTCACAGAACAACAAACACAATGTACATTGGATCAATAACAACACCTAATCCCTACTATCTGGAACTAAAGATGACTCACCATAGTAGGTGAGGTATTCAGCCACGTGGAGGAAGGTGAGCGACACCAGGACATTAAAAGTCCAGTTGACTCCAGCGGAGCAGGCGTTCCCAGTACTCCTGGCCCAGAGAGGATAGATCTCAGAGTTAACCGTCCATGGCATGGGACCCATACCTGGGACACAGACAAGCAGAAGGATTCAGTTCACTGTAACTGCTGGTTAGACTTTATGTAGCTGACAATCAAAAGATCTAATATTGAGTTGGTTCTTTGATGAAGGTGTGTGTGTGTGTGTTTGCTCACCCGGGGCAAAAAAAGCCAGGTAGAGGATGAGGCCTAGCAGCACTATCCAGGAGTTAGGAGTTGGACAGTAGTTGTAAGCCCAGAGAGGTCCATCACTAGCCTCTGTCATGTTGGAACACCTGCATACTTAAACAACAGCAGATACTTAAAAAGAAACAATTAAATAAAAAAAATTGATGAGCAAAAACAAAACCCACTACCCATCATCATTAATTCAGAGCAACAAAATAAGTTTTATAGTAAATGAAGGGAACAGTTCATACACGAAGCACACAACATACACAAGCAAACACCTACTGACCTGCCCCAAGCAGCTTTCTCAGTGGACGCTTGATTGACAGCAATGCAAGAAGAGTTGTACACGGAGGAGCTGTTCTCCAAGTAACAGAAACCGCAGCCTGGATCCAGCATGCAGTTCTCACAATACCTGGGGGACAGATTACAGTGTGACACCTGTCAGCCACATACCAACCCTGCACTAAAAGCACATGTAATTGTTGTTAATGTAAGATTAAGGTTTAAAATGAGAGGTTAGCTCAGCTAGTGAAAATATAACTGATATATTGTTTCATCTTTAAATATATGTAAAATCAGAGCGTAATCAGCATAACTATAATAATACTATTCAATCATACCATTCATTTTAAACAGCATATGCACCCATTTTTATTACAGCTTAAGTTGAACTGGTTACTTGTCTTACATGCATGTGCTGTCTTACCCATAGTGTGAACAGGTGCTGTTGACAAGCTCTGTGGTGTGGAAGGTGACAGGAGGAGAGTTCTGGGCCGATATCAAAAAGCCTATGGCTAGAACTATCAAACTCAAAGCAGTACCTGGGAGAGATCACAATATTTGATTTTATAAGTTTATGAACAGAGGATTATACACATACTTTAGTCAATACAGGGCAAGCAGTTTCATTGCTTAAAATGAAAAACAATGAATTTAAAACAAAGACAAACAGACACACACACACCAAAAAGACTGCCCAGCGTCAACCTCCTGCGTCCCACTCGCTCCACAAGCCACACCCCCATCAGCGTGAACAGGAAGTTGGTGGCGGCAGTGGCTGAAGCCAACCAGATGGCCTGTTTGATGTCTCGCACTCCAGACATCTGCAATATCGTGGCACTGTAGTACCTTAAAGGGGATAGGAAGAAAGAAGGGAAATTTGCAAATCATTCCCCATGCAAAATCATTTTCCTGACTTTGCTTGCATTGTGTCTTCTTATCTTATCAGTATTGCTTTGTCTGTCACAAGCCCAGGGTCAGACTTGATCTTGTGTACTATGACACGTAACTGATCATCCCTCAGGAACACTGCTTCAGTCAGCTACGCCACAAAACATCTAGCCATTCTACGGTAGAATGCCCTTTATTGTCATTATACAATTGTACAACGAGACTTCTCCTAAAACAGTGCCAGATGAACAGGTGCCAAAAACACATACAAATACATTATATAATTAAAAGCAGCAGCATCACTATAAGTAAAAACGGTTGAAGTGTGTGTGCAACAATACAATCGATTAAAGTGCATGTGAAACAGGTAAAACTGTAAAACAAGTCTGTGCTGTTAGCATGTTATACCCGAAGATTTAAACTGAGGAGTGGGCTTAACCACTTCAACTCAGTCACACTCCCTTCCCACCGATTCCTTCCTATACACCACAGTAACAGAGTGTATACCAGTATTGAAAGGAGGCCTGTGTGGTACCTACATGACAGTGTTGATTCCAGAGAGCTGCTGGAACATCTGCAGTCCACACCCCACAATGAGAGCCCTGCGTGTGGCAGGATGGCTCAGCATTCGCCAGATCACAGGGCCCCCTATCGGAAAGGGAAGGTGTAGGTTAATACAGTAGTAATAAAGGCATCATTGTGTGTGTGTGTGTGTCTGCGTCTGTCACCTCTTCTCCCCTTCTCCTCCTCCTCAATGCTGGCCCTGATGCTTTCATACTCCTTCTCAATGCACTGGCCCCCACGGATCTGGCTCAGGACATGCTTGGCATTCTGGGTCGAACCCTTCTGCATGAGCCAGCGTGGGCTCTCTGGCAGGAACAGGAAACCAAAGAACTGGATCACCGAAGGGACAACAGACAGACCCAGCATGTATCTGCAGGAACACATGGAGAGGAAGACATTGAAGCAGAAATGGGTCCTAACAAGCTTTCCTGGTCCCCTGATTCCTCATTTCCTTTATTCAAGTCTTTATACAACTGGACAAGTTCTGCATGACAGAGATGGAGAGAGAGAAATCATTTTCAAAAGCTTCTGAAATTATTTCTTATGATTCGATTCTTAGAATGGCATGTTGATTTAATTCCGTTCGCCTCCAGCTGCAGTTCTCACATCTCTGTCTGGTCTATTTGGGAAGAAAAGGTGTCAGAGGTTTGCAACTCTTGACTGAAATCTAAAATCTGTAAGAAAAATTAGCAGGTTGTAATTGCCGTTTTTGTCACCTCTGAGAATAGGCTCAGGAACATGTCATTATCAGATCTTCTCAGAGAAGTGAGAAGATTATGGGTTTCATCTGGCAGGTTCTCTTAGCACTTCTGTGGGTGCCTCAGAATGGCTTGTGTTAAGTTTTATAAGAACTGGAATGAACAGGCCTATCCTGACCAAAATGCTATTAAGATGAACCTAAAGTAGCTTTATTTTTGCTCTACCACCAGGGTCTAAACAATTCAGTGACCTATGAAGCATATCAGACATCCTAAGACTATACCTCCATCCATCTTTGTGCAGGTAGCTGAAGGCTCCATCTACGAGAGTGGCAACAAACTGGCTTCCGGTGACGAAGAGTGTATTCATGGTAACCAGCTGACCTCTCAGGTGTGGAGGAGAAACCTCAGCGATGTAGACAGGTACCGTCATGGAGGTGATACCTAAGGAATTTGAATTAAGTTAGTTAAGACAGTATACTGGATGGATGGTGTCCAACATTTAATCATTGTTAATTTGTAGCACTGTTGACACATCACAGTCTGCCAATCATGTAAAGTACAGTCAACACTTACCTATACCTAGTCCAGCGATAATTCTTCCAATGAGTAGAACCTCTTTGTTTGGGGCAGCACTTAAAACGACCCCACCTAAAGTAAATAAAAAACTGGCCAGCAAGATACAGACCCTGCGCCCGAAAGCCTCGTTCAGTGGCCCCCCGGCCAATGCAGACAAAGCGGCAGCACCTACAGTACTGGACACCAGCAGCTCCTGCCATGAAGCATTCAGGTTCATCTCCTTTTTGAGAAGAAGCATTGCCCCAGATACCACTCCAGTGTCATAGCCGAAAAGAAAGCCACCCAGAGCGGAGAACCCCGCCAGGACATAGACGAATCCGCCTGTAACGTTCTCCTCCTCATCATCAGACAGTTCTGGAACTTCGACTTGGCTCGCCTGGGATGAAGTCCCGACGAGATCTTCAGTGTCCTCCCTCACTTTGTCCCTTCTGCTCTCCATAACCATGCTTGATCTATGCCAGTTGGTATGTCCAATGCGATGTTGGTGATGCTACGGGGACATGATGAAAACACGCAGCCCATGTGAATTCCGACGCTAAATCGAATCTAAAGTCACTGAATGTCTAATACAATCCATCGCTTCACTTCAGAGTGTGTACCTGGGTTGATGACTGCCAGGGTGTAGTGTAGAGCGCTGAGTTCACATTTCAAAATGTATAATTGATAACAAACACGGAAGTGAATGAATGCCAGGGCCAACCAATCGAAATATGAGAAGCAGCAGTGGCTATATAGTACATATAAAATAGTATATGGTATAAAAATACCCAAAAATATTGCTGTCGGATCACTTTTTATATATTTAGTCTCAATCATTTACAACATATAATTGTTTGAAAAACATTTTTCAGCCTACTTTCAGTGACAACATACAGTCACCGATTTAATTCCGTTGGGAGACTTTCGAATGTTTTCGCTACAAAATAAAACATATTATAAAATGTATCTTGCATAAGTATCTTACCTGATGTATGTTGGAGTAGAGTAGACTACATGTTGAGCAGTGCAAACAGCTGATCTCCAGTTGCTGTTGCGCTCTCTACCAAACGGGAAGTTTTAACAAGTCATATGACTTATTTGTCCACCAGTAAAGTCACGCCTAAAGAAAGGGACACCCAGCCCACCTAAAGCAAACAGCCAGACAACCCGGGGCTTCGAAACTGAAATCCAGATTAAACTTGGCCTGCATGTCTGACAGCCGTCGTGTTTTTCCCGTCAACTTAATGAACGGACTCGTGAATGAAAGGTTATCAACGTTTACATGTACTCATCAGATGACATGATGGAGCAACTCGATGGTTTCACTACACCCACTTAACGATCGGAGTGGATTATTATAACTAAATGCGTATCAATACTTTCATGCGATAACACATCAAAACAATGAAGGACAAGGAAGAACTGGAGGAGACTTTAAAGAAGCTGTTAGTAAGATTGAAAAATCTTGAAGAAGGAAAGCAGCTGTGTACGCTGGTTCAAATCATCGAAGACCTTCTTTTCCTGGCAGATACAGATGAATGTGGTAAGATTATATCATAGGACAGGCTATGCATATATTGTAATGTAATAAATAACATTGCATGCATGATCAATAGTTGCAAGAACCGTTTGTCTCCCAGCAGTTATTTTCGTCTTTGCAACTCCAGTCATTACAGTAATTAAAATAGACCCGAACTGTCTATTTATAGTTGTATATTGGAAAAAACCCTTGTCTTCTCTTTGCATGCTGTTGTTTAGCAGCTGAACTGTTCGAAGACAAAGCAGTTCATGGCCCCCTTATGGTTGTACTGTCATCTTACAGTAACAGTAGGAGAGTCCAGCAGGTAAACCATATTTCAAACACCACACAGTTAAGCACTAATTTAACTACTCAACATCCACCAGTAATAACTTTCAATGTAATTTTGACTTCCATTCCAACTAGAACAGATTGACCAGTTAAGCATATTGGTGTTATTTACACTTTGCCCCAATGATGTCTGGTACCATACCATTGTATTTTTTTAGGACATATTTGATCAGTTGTCAGAAAGCTGTATCTAAAATGTCTATGGTGTTTTAAAGTTATTTTTTAATTTCAGGCAGGATGGTCCTTGATGTGTCGGCTAATGGAAATATGTCCAAGCACCTTAGACCAGTTGACCAAGCCTCTGGAAGCAGGGAAAGACTGGGAGGTATTGGGTGTGCACCAGTAAGTTGGCTTTGGTGTTGTATTTGGACAAACACAGATTGTATTTCAACAAACACAGATTGTATTTGGACAAACACAGATTTATGTCGATACTGAGCTTGACAGAAGTCGATGTAAAATTTCTGGGATCATGCTCACTTTCCGACAAAAATACAAGTATTAAGTTCCGAGGTCGGCTCTACGCAGGGGCAAGAGGGGGCACTGCCCCCTCAAATAAATGTCTTGCCCCCTCAAATAAAAATTTTGGAAATTGAGAAAGCACATTTTAATACGCTCACAAAATGAACATATTACAAGTTGACAAAACGATCTGTAGCAGAAAAAGTCAGCCGAATAAGGGACACAGCTTCCCTCTCATATCGCTTTTGCAGTATGCAAATGAGTCCAGACGTAGCCTGACAGTGTGGTGGGGGGGGGGGGGGGGGCATTTCTGACTGCCCCCTCATATATGCCTGTCTAGAACCGGCCCTGTTAAGTTCCCTGCATGTGAAAATGTAGTTTCTCATCAATTGTGTTCAGGTGTGTGTTCGTACATACAAGTGCATGTGTGCATGCTTGTGTCCTTATTGTCTTGCGTGCAGCTATGTGTGTTTTAACCTGTTTTTCAGGCAGATCCTGAAGGTTCTTTCCCAACACAGCAACGACTGTCAGATGATGATGGTGGGGCTCAGAACACTGGCTCTCCTCCTCCAATCAGGTCACTGCTAAGATATGTAACACTAAAAAACGTTTCAACTAGCGAGTCCTTTTTAGTTAATATCTACCTTATTATAGTGTCCTAACCCATGACTCAGCATAACCGCGTCATGAAGGACAATGAGTGGACTACATTACCTTTAACAACACAGAGAGTGAAACATTGCCATGTCACTATCTCTGCCACTATCTCTAAAGAGAAGATAATCCACTTCTGGTTAAGGAAACTGCGTTATTAACAAATCTAGGTTTTAGCCGACTGGATATCCATCACCACAAAGACTTAAATCACATTATAAAACCATAAATCACACTACTAATGCACAATGCTGTATTGATACAGCAGCACCTGAATCTGATGCAAGTTCTGCTTTCCTTCAAAAAATTTCAGGTTAATGTGACGACATGACATCATGCCATGTTTTTTTTTTTGGAGAGTTCATAGAATGCAGTGGATTTAATTAGGTTACCAGTCACATGGTACAGCAACCTTCTTGTTAATCAATGGACATACAGTATCAGTTGAGTACAATTATGGGAACACAGAGGCAAAAATGTGCACACGTAAGACTTCTCATGGTGCTTGTGCTAGTTACAGAGCGGATCCTCCCTGCTTTCCTTTGGGTTTCTAACTACCTTACAGTTTTTTCCTTAACCTTCATATGAGCCTCTCTTTGTCAGCAGTGTACGAGCAAGACATTTTGTAAACTGTAATGCCAAGTGAATTCATAATAGACAGGGCTTCAGTTTGGTTTGGTTTAACAATGATAGTATATTGTCTACAGGATAACTAGCGAATCCAGAGCACTTTTCCTGAGACAGCTGGGGTAGTATTAATTTTAGGGTTTGCCTGGAGAGTTAATGACTTGAGGTAATGTAAGGGTTAATGTAAGGCCTTTCAAGTAAAACATGTCTACTGGTATCGAAATGGAAGTGAGGTCAGGGTTAAAGTGCTTTTATTTTGGTTTGTGTTTTTGTGTCCATGCAGACATCATCAAGATGTTGGTTCTTGATGCTGAGGAGGATGTCTTTGACCTGATTGTGGGCATCATGAAGGCATTTTCCTCCAGCGAAGAAGTTCAACTTCAGGGCTTCTGTACTCTGCAGCTGTTGTTGGAACAAGGTCCGATTTCATGTCATGCACATACTCTGTAGCATAATCCTACATGGATAATCAATGTTGACAGTGACAAACACATTGTTAATGGGGTAGTTCACTATCCCTTTCAGGTTTGGGGTGACTTCAGGAGGTAAACAGAAAAAAAAAAGTTTTACTTAAATGTAACTAAACAATTATATTTCGTTTCTTCTATAATCAAATGCTTTGATTTCCTTACTGCATTTTCCTACTTACTCAAAATTTTTGTCTGACTTAATGTAATTTATGTGTATAGTTCAAACCACATCACTACTTATGACCAAAATAATGAGATTCCTAATACTAATGACTAAATATCTGCTCAATAACTTGCTCTGTATTTCCTACTTAAAACCTTTTCCTGTTGGCCCTGCATCTGCCTGTGTTCTCAGTGAGCGATGACCACCTGGTGGAGTTTGTGGAGAACGAGGACCACAGTATGGTTCTAGCAGCACTCCTGAGTTCTCAGGCCAGTGAAGACCTGCTCCTACAGGCCATGAAGGTTCTGCTTCCTCTGGCTGGACCTGGTAGGCCCAAGTCCTTAGAGACTGCCATGCTAACACTCGTAACACATATTCTAGATTCAGCGATCATTAAGATTAGATTATACTATGAGCAAGAGGATGGGAAATCCCCCACAGAAAGGTATTCACACATCTGACTGTGTGTTTGTCTATGCAGCCAGCAACGTGGAGATCCTTATGTCTGGTGGCGCGCGTTGTTACAGTGTTGTGGCGGGAGTCATGGACTCACATCCTACGCTGGAGCCTCTACAGGAAGTCGGTTGCCGATTAATAAGGAAGTTCACTGCAGGTCAGCGCTGTCACTTTCTTCCGTCAAACCTCAAAGACTGGTAGAAGATAAGGACCAGTGTTCAGTAGCTTCATATTAATATTGAAGTTGACAGTTGACACAACCTTGTTTTGGTTCAGTGTGTTACTACAATATCCTGGTGCTGAACGGTGTGCATAGAGTCCTGTTGAGGGCTAGTGTGACCTACCCAGATAACCCTAGCCTGCAGGCTGCTGCTCTCTCCTGTCTGGCCAAACTCAGTGAGTTAACACATGCACACACAGGCTACACGCTATACAAAATAATGAACACACTTGGTCAAATACTATTGTTCCCTTATCTCTTCCCACAGCCGGGACGATCATGGAGAGTAAGGTGGTGGTCCAGCAGGGTCTGGAGGAGGGAGAGGAGGAGCAGGCTGGAGGGCAGGTAGAGGTGGACAGCATGGACCTGTGTTGGATGCAGGCTAGCTGCACAGCCCTGGAGCTCCACGCAGAAGATTCCAGCGTCCAGGTGAGACCTAGAGATCTGACATCTGTCTTTACAGTGTTATAAATTCTCATGGTTTGGAAAGCCTTGTTGTCAATGTTGATGTCCCAGTCAACTGTAGTATTAAAAACATCTTAAGCATGTGTGACGTTAATCAACATTCTTTTCAAAGATCTCAGAAAACAATTATTTAACTATTAATATCCCTTCCAGGAAGCTGCATGTTGGGCCATTCACAACCTGTTACTACATGGGAGTGGACTGGAATACTCCACAGTGGACCAGGAAGATAGGCAAGCCCAGTCTAATGGCAGTATTGTGCTATTATGTGGTAGTATCACAAGCATAAAAAGCCTCTCACTTGTTATTAATATTGACTTTATCATTGGGGTCCACGTGATATTGTCATTAACATTGGCATGGCTACTGAATTTAATGTATTCACATATTCACAAACTATGGACTGTAGCAATAGCGTAGCAATCCCTCATTGCTGTCATTGACAAGTGGTGAATTTGAAGTAGCATTAGCATCCCCGATAACCAAAGTGATAGCATGTGTGTTGTCCTCAGGACTCCAGTCCACAGACAGGTCATGGCTGCCATGCTGCTTCACTCCTCCTCTGTCAGGGTCTTCCAGGCCGCTGCCTGCGCCATGGGCACGATCATGACATGCAACCGTGAGTCACAAGTCCTTCAAGTTCAAGTTTTATGAATCCCAATGAAGTAGTTATTTATGTTTTATCTTCTTGATTTTGTTTGCCAGCTAAAATTCAGTCTTTGCTGTTGTCCAATGGGCTTCATGTAAACGTGGTGGAGATCATGAAGAGACACTTGAATTCTTCAGAGGTTTCCGCCAGCGGCTGTCATCTGCTGCAACTGCTGTTCAAGGGAAGGTAGGTACACCTGTTCACACACATACACACTCTTATTCAAGCAATGACAAAAACAACATCACCCAGTCACAGGAAAGCGTCTCAACAGAAACACAATCTCACACACTTTTTCTCACTCCAGGTGAGTTTTTTTAGGGTGTCTGGAAAATTAAAGTTTACCTCCACCCTACATCCTCCCCTGTCTGTAGGACCGCCAGCCTGGATGAGATGGACATTGCCATGAATCAGATCCTGGCTTCCATGAAGGTCCACAACTTCCAGCCTGAGGTCCAGGTGGAAGCCCTACGGGCCAGCCTGGTCTTCCTCTGCCCAGGTACTAGAACGGCCGACACACCTTCCTGCCTTTATTAGCACTAGCATTAGCCATGCTGTGAAGAAAGTCCAACACTTAGGACTGATGTGATGCCTGTGCTCGTGTGGGAGCAGACCGGCGCCTGCGGGAGCATGGCGTCTCAGTGGAAGATCCCGACACTGTGGACGTGTCTTTGAGGGTGCTGAAGAACCAGTGTGTGGTGGAAGGGGCTCACACCACCTACCTGGAGGCGCTCAACAGGGTAAAAGATTATCTACGTCCTTTATGGCCATTTTACATGGCTGTAGGTACGTTCTGTACACACATCCAGTGGTTGTATTTCGTTTTTGAATTGTGTCACATGGGAATTTTAATAAAGTTTATATTATGAATTAACCACTTTTTACTTAATAAGAACTTGTGAGACATGTGTTTACATGTCTGTGTTACTATCATAGTTCATAAGCTGCCCAGCCATCCAGGAGAATGGTCTGAGGGTCTTGTCTGCCCTGGCTGATTGTTCCGGAGCAGTGGACCTGCTCTGCCAGCAGGGGGCCATAGACACAGTGCTGCACACCCTACAGATGTTCCCTGAGGAACAAGGTGAACATGCTGTCCTTTGAAACAGGATCGGTGCATGTCTTTCATTAAAGTTGTGTTTTTTTTGGATCACTTGGTGTAAATCTGCACATGCGGTGGGGCCTATATGTGTGGGATGTGGGACACTGGACAGATCAATGGCAGTTCTGTAGGTTTAGAATCCAATATCAAATCACAAATAAAAGACAAATTACTTTGTCATAGACCTGTCCTCACACATCCCAGTTAAACGAGGTTATGTGGTCCTAGAATGTGATTGATTGTGCTGTGCTCGCATCCAGAAATACACTACTGGGGTTTGAATCTGCTCTACTACCTGGTGTCCAAGAAGAAGCTATCCAGGATGATTGTCCCAGTCCTGGCCTCGGTCCTCGTCACCTCCCTTGTAGAGTACAAGGAATACCCTGAGATGCTGTTAAAGGTGAGCGATCGATCGATCAATGTTGAGGTTAAGATTTACAGATGCTTCTGTTCAGATCATGTTCCAACAAAAACTCTTCTCTTTGGCTTCTGTGGTCCCCAAATTGACATTGGGAGTGTTGTGTGAATGATGCTGTAGTTCTGCTGTGAGTGTGAAACTCTTGGTTGGTTTTCGGTTGGCCCACAGGGTTTCCAGGTGGCTCTGCGCATGCTGGATGCTTGTTCAGGGGCGGCGGGGGAGCTGCAGAAAGAGGACTTTGATCGGCAGGTCTTCCGGCAGCTCAGAGAAGGCCCCTCTGACCTCTACAGCAACCCGGTAGGACTGCTGTGGCTGTGACTAGGCTTGTGTATTTGAGTTTCACATACAGGCAGAATAATACCTTCTTTAACACTAGATAGATACTTCATTGTCCCAGTGGGGACATTGGACGTGCAGCACAACCACAAGGCATTTTGTCACAGCGTCCCAGAGTAACCAATAGACAGTTATTCCTCTCCTCCAACTTTCTTTCTTACTCCCAAATCTATTTATCAACGACCCAGCATCCTCCCTTCACACGCTCTCCGGCTCTCCCCCTCCTCCAGCTGCACAAAGCGGCGTGCCTGGCCCTGTCCAAGATGGCGTCTGAGGCGGACCTGAGGTACAGCATGCTGGAGAAGGCATGCGAGGACGGGGATGAAGTCATGGCTGAGTGTCTCATCCAGCTGGGGGCGGACGTCAACAGGAAGCCCAAGACCGAGTCCCTCATATACCAGGTCAGTAACGCTCACTGCTGCCTGGGGCGGTTATGACTAGGTGTTGGGATTTAATAAGGATGGCATTGTGCCATTTACATGTGGATAAACAAACTTTTGAGATGGAGAATTTAATAAAGGGTAACTTACATGCATGCAAACTAGCCATGGCAGGAGGATATCATACTTATCTTGTTATTATTATTCTATAATATTTTTATTTATTATTATTATCATAACTATTACCACAGTGGTATGATAACATATGTCAGTAAGAATGCAGGTGAGGTTTGTTCGTTTTTTCCTGCGTGTGTGCCTCAGGTGTGTAAGAAGGGTGGGCCCCTGGCCCTGGTAGAGCTGCTGCTGAGTCGGGGCATCCACGAGCAGCACCTTCGGAGCGCGCTGGCCGTCAGCATGCGAAGAGGGGACGGGGCGGCCATCATCCTCCTGCTGGGCTGCCTGGGGCTGGACCGCCACAACGGAGCCCTCTGCCTGGGCGGCTTCAGGCTCGGACGCCTGGATGCCGCCTGGCTCGGCCCCCTGCTGGTGGACAGGGGCAGAGCACGCAGCCTGCGCGACCAAAACAGTGAGTGTCAGGAGGCTCAGGCATGTAGATAGTGATGCGTACAGGTTCTTCCATTTCCTGTTCTGTGTTCGCAGGTAAAGGTGCACGTCTGGGCCAGTACGTGCGCTCCTTCCAAAGAATCAAAAGCACCCCTGGTCCTTTTAGGTCACTGGCCGACCCCTGTCTGACCTCGGGCTACATGTCGGACGAGAGCGACGACTCGAGCTTCGTCTCTCTGGAGGACAGCTTGGTGTTCTACGATGACATGGAGAGCGATGGTGAGGTCATGCCGACGTGCAGCAAATGTCACGAGTAAACCAGTGGAGGTGCTGCATGTATTTGTTTACTCCTGAGAGTTAGAGAGTTTTTTTTTATTCATATGAATATATATTTTATGTGCACAGGAAGTGATTCCCTGTCTTTCGCACTGAAGTCACCCAACGATTCATCAGAGGAGTGGAAAGCAGGATCTGTTAAGACGAAACAGAGCCGTCGCAGACATGCCAGTGCAGAGGTAAGCAGCTCGTCATATATTTTGTTCTTTATTTCATTTCATTGTTCTTTATTTTTATATCTTTCTCCTACTCTTTCGATCTTTTCACCCCTCTGTCTGTTGTCAGGCTGGCCTGTCTGAGGTTGAGCTTGTGGAGCCTCACAGGAGATACGGCAGGACTGGCTCCAACCATAAAAGTATGAACCCCCCCTTCCAAATATTGAATGTAGTCAGGAAAACCTGATCAGATTACAGTTATTTTAAAGTTTCACAAAATCCCATACATGTACATTATATATGATGAAACTCACCATCATGAATATAACTACAAACATACTGTTTTATAGATATAGTATCTCTATGATCCAGCCTGACTAAAGGTTTACTGCAGGAGTCTACTCCCCGGTGTTGGGGTCAGGGGATAGTTCCGCCTCCCCGATTGGGGAAAGAGAGAGGATCCGGCTTGTGGATCTATCAGGGAATGAGCTGGACTCTGTGTCCTGCCTGATGGACAGGGGGTTTGTCCAACAGCAGCTGGAGCATCTGTCTCGCCTGGACCTGAGCCAGAACAGCCTGTCAGAGTTTCCCTCCACGCTGTGTGAGGTAACCCCACAGTTTGAACGATATTTCTTTTTCTTGGATTTCACTGGGATTGTTTGGACTACTTCTGTCTGGGATTAGAGCTCAGCTGTGATCGAGAACCACCGCTAATCATTAGCTCTCTTAAGCACTCTAAACAAGGGCAGGTGTGATATGAGGTAGTATTCTAGACCATTATATGTAGGTTAACTGAAACACGGAGGAGAACGTTCACAAAGATTCCAGTTTTTCTGTGTGCTTTGTATCATTTTGACAGAGCTTGATGAGTTTGACCCGTCTGGATCTCCAAGGTAACCAGCTCCGGTCCTTGCCAGCCGAACTTCTGGCTTTGCCCTCACTGAGCACGCTCAACGTGTCCCGCAACTCTGTGGGTCCTCTTCTGACCCTTGACCCCGCCCTTACCTGCCCATCGCTACGGCAGCTCAACTTGTCCTTCAACCAAATCACCGTCTTCCCTCAAGAGCTGGGCAGAGCCATGGTGCGATTGGAAGAGCTGTTTCTGGAAGGGTAAGCTGGAAAATTGGCTTCGCTTCAACATGAAATATAGATCTTGTATCTTGAAACATTGCACATCCAAGAACATGTCAGACAATCATTATGTGTAAAATGTTTCCAAGTAGAGTTTTGAGCTAGTGGAGATGAAATACCAATCTCATCTGGGAATCCATCTCTTGTGTTTATTCAGGAACCGTATGAGTGAGCTAAGTACTCCTCTGTGTCTGCCTGAGATGAAGATTCTTGATGTGAGCAGGAACAGCTTGGAGAGTATCTCCTCCAACTTCCTGTCTGGCTGCCCCAAGCTTGAGAGCTTCAACGCCTCCCATAACAAGCTCAGTAAGTGGAGGCATGCTCTGAGTCCTGCCACTGAATCTGTGTCAACAGCTGAGTCAACACTCAAAGTTCAGGGCTTTTTTTATATTGTTATTCGCAGATTCCTTGTCACTCCTCCCCTCAAAAATAGCAATGCTGAAACTATCCAATAACAGTTTCAGCTACATTCCAAAGGATGTGCTCGATCTTCCAAAGTAAGTTTAATTATTTTAACAAATAATAAACAGTATATCTTCAAGTATATTATATCATTGGGTTTTGAATTCTAAGCACCCACACTGGGTTTGAATCGCCAATGCATGATTCTGATTTCAACATCCGTTTCGACCCCGAAACATCTAGTTTGCGTTCAGTGGACATGAGGACCAACAACATCCAGGTTCTACCCGGCCCGGGTGCGTGGGCCTCGGTAAACCTGCGTGAACTGATTTTCAGTCATAACCAAATTGAAGCTTTGGACCTCAGTGGGCCTGTAAACAAGTGGGCCAGACTGGAGAAACTCCACCTGAGTCACAACAAGTTTACCGAGGTACAGAGGAGCTCCTGTCAGGATCCCTTTTGTAAATGTGTGTCGTCTGCCTCTGTTAAAGACACCTGTTAAAAGACAGGATAGGTATGTTTTTGCAAAACGTACAGTTTTGGCTTGAGTTTGTCAAAAACACAACTTACCATGCCTTTTAAGACTCAGAGAGTGGTTCCACCTGTTAGTGAACTAGTTCGCCTCGCTCTATTTAGATCCCCCCTCAGATGGGCCAGCTGGAGGAGCTGACCTCCCTGGACGTGAGCCACAACAGCGGCCTGCGCTCCTTCCCTGATGAGATGGGCCGGCTGGGCAGGCTGTGGGACCTCCCCCTGGACGGCCTGCGCCTCCACCTGGACCTCAAACACATCGGCAACAAGACCAAGGACATCATCAGGTGAGCCTGAAAAAATCTTTGTAGGCCAGCATTGTCTTGTGGCATCGCAGTGGCGTTGATTACTTAAGGTTAAGTAATGGTCGATGGCCATTCCATGTCAACAGATCATCTTGGCCCAAGATGATTTGATGGGCCTATTCAATAAACATGAATTCACCAATTCTGTTTCCGATGAACAGTGACACCTGAAACCCAGTTGATTCATGCGCCTCACCCCAGATTCCTGCAGCAGCGGCTGAAGAAGGCCGTGCCGTACCACCGCATGAAACTCATCGTCGTGGGGAACGCTGGGAGCGGCAAGACCACCCTCATCCGGCAGCTCATGAAGTTCAAGCGCTCCCAGCAGACGTCACGGCGGACCACGGCAGGCATCGACGTCTGCGACTGGACCATCCGGGACCGCGACAGAAGGATGGTCCTCAACGTGTGGGACTTCACCGGTGAGCGGCCGCGTCCTCAAACAGCCGCAGAAAGGTCACGTTCGACCTCGATCCTGCACACTTACATTTTTTTTTTAATCTCTGTTACCTCAGGCGGGGAGGAGTTTAGCGACTCCCACCCCCACTTCCTGACCCCCAGGGCGCTCTACCTGGTGGTGTACGATGTCAGCAAGGGCGGCGCCCAGGTGGAATCCCTCAAACCCTGGCTGTTCAACATCAAAGTGAGACCCGGTCCAACAGCAATCACCGGCGGGAAAACACCACACGTTTACACCCGGAGGCTGGGGTCATGGAAAGCAAGTTGTTTTGATAAGATAACCGTCGCTTATACCCGGTGTATCCCTGTCTCTCCCTCCAGGCGGTAGCCCCGCTGTCGCCCGTCATCCTGGTGGGCACCCACGTGGACGAGAGTGTGGAGGCCCAGCTGCAGGCCTGCCTGGAGCTGCTACAGCACCACAGTTTCCACGTGGTCAGGGAACACCACATGCTGTCTGTGCTGGAGGATGTGGACGCCGTGGCTAAGCTGCGTAAGGCCATCACTCGGGAGGTGACCTGCTTCAAGGTAGCCTTCAGCGCCTGTCTGGGACGCACATACAGACACCACGCCTCACGTTTGTTCCGTTTAGCAGGCGCCTCCAAAGCGATCAAGATCAAGAATCTGAAATTCATCGTTTTGACATACTTTAATAGCATGTTTTTCCCAGTCAAAGAACGGTTTATTTACCAGGCACAATGAACCGCCCAGATTGAGCGTAGCAAAAGGAAGGATTTCCAGCAAGCTCACGTGTCCACATATTTCTTTCTTCTTCCTATATTAGTCCCCCACTTGATCTCCCCTCATTTTGTAACCCCCCTCCCGCCCTTCCTCCCTCAGATGCAGGGCCAGCCAGTGATGGGGCAGCTGGTTCCAGATAGCTACGTGGAGCTGGAGCGGAGGGTGTTGCAGGAGAGGGCCCGGGCCCCCCCAGAGTTCCCTGTTCTCCAGCACCAGGCCCTCCTGGATCTCATCCGGGACAGCCCCCTGGAGGAGGCAGAGCTACCGCATGCCATCCACTTCCTAAGCGAGGCCGGTGTGTTCACGTGTGTGTCTGTTAGTCCCTCTGTGGGCATCAGAACGTGAGGCCTGTGTGTGTGTGCGTGCATGCCTTGTGTATTCATGTGAATGGTCTCTGCCTTTAAGGTGTCCTCCTGTACTTTGACGATCCTGCTCTCCTGCTTAGAGAGCTATACTTCATCGACCCACAGTGGCTTTGCAACATCATCTTACAGGTAGGATCCATCCATTTCCCCCCTCCCCTCTCTCTCTCTCTCCCTGTCTCTATTTCTCTATGTGTGTTTCTCTCTCTCACTCTCTCCCCATCTCTCTCTCGCTGTCTCTCTGTAGAAACTGACCCTGAAGGGCTTAGGGTACTGCGAGCACCCCAGGGGAGTTGTGCAGCGCTCGCTGGTAGAGAAGCTCTTGTCTGAGACCAAGTGTTTCCCCATGAACTATCTGACCCAGTACCTCAAACTCCTGGAGAAGTTCCAGATCGCCCTGCCCTTTGGAGTCGACCAGCTTCTGGTACCCAGCAGGTAGGAAGACTTCCACGGAAACAGATAAATAGCAACAACAAAAAAACTCATAACTTCCTTCTCTCCCTGACACACAGCCTTCCCAAGTCCAGGCCGGTGATAGAGCTGCCCCACTGTGAGAACTCGGAGGTGATTGTGCGCCTGTATGAGATGCCCTACTTCCCCATGGGCTACTGGTCCCGTCAGATCAACCGTCTGCTGGAGGTTTCCTCTTATTTGCTGCGTGGCAGAGGTAGGTATCCCAGGCTCCCTGCTACTGTGGTTTGCAGAGGCTGGCCATGGACAGAACTGGCTCAGGTAGATGGAAGGAAGAAAGGACATTAAACTGTCTTTCAAGGCATACATTGTTTTTCAGAGAGGGCTCTTAAGCCCAACAGGATCTACTGGAGGAGAGGGATCTACCTAAGCTGGTCTCCTGAAGCCTACTGCCTGGTGGAGGCTAGCTCTCTGGAGGGCAGCTCTCTGGAGGGAAGCCCTCTGCAGGGCAGCTCCACCAGCTTCGTCAAGATCACAGTGCCCTGCTCACGTAAAGGTATTGTACCAAACCCTCTGGAGCTCATGTAACAGGCGGAAATGTGGCTTTTCCATGTTAAACGAAATGGTAACTATTGCGTTGCAGAGAATTGATTACTAGATCAGATTAGGAGAGGTTTTTGCGGTTTCGCTGCTCCCCTCCAGGTCACGTGCTGCTGGGCCAGGTGACAGACCACATGGACTCCCTGCTGGAGGAGTGGTTCCCCAGCCTCCTGGCCATGGACATGCACGGCAGCGGGGAGACCCTGCTGAAGAAGTGGGTCCTGTACAGCTACGAGGACGGCCAGGAGTGGAAAAAGATGCTGCTGGAGGATCTGTTCAACCATGTGGAGAACGGTCAATGTTTTTTACATTTAGATATGATAAAAAATACATTACTTTGATTGATCATTTTGTTGTATGTTATGCTAATAAATACACCATTTATTTTTGGTTGTTAAGTTCATGTACTTTCTTTTCTGTTAGACTGTCTGCTGGTGAATCCAGATGACCCTCACTGCATGCTGCCCATCTCTCAGATCGCCCCAGACCTCATCCTGAGCGACCAGCCGGCAGAAACCATGCTAGACTATGACGAGCTTGACTTCTCCAAGGACAACCCACTGGGTCAGTAATGGGACTGTTTCATTATTTTATGTTTTCTTTTACAGTGTATCCATCCCAAACAATATCTGATCTATTGTTTAAAATACCTTACTTATTTATGAATTCATTTAGATCTCTAAAGAAACATGAGTTTGGTTCAAGCAGAGCTTAATCGCTAAAGTTTATATGTAGGGGATGGCGGTTTTGGGACTGTCTACCGGGGAGTCTACAAAAACGAGGAAGTTGCTGTGAAGGTTTTTAACAAGCATGCGTCTAAGCTCTACATCCACCGCTTGCTACGACAAGTAAGATCAATGGCCACATCTGAGTTACACTCTCACCAGAAATTAGGGCTCCATCTCAACAGCACTGCCGTAGAACACAGGTTTATGAGTTTATGCATTGCAACATACTTTTTCTCTAATTGAGAGAGGTGAGGTTTGATGACCCTGACAAGCCCTCCTGTACTGATCTTACAGCTTCACCCAGCACATTGGTTGATTGGTCTCCCTCTGCTCTGTCCTCTTGTGTCCTGATCTCCAGGAGTTGGCCGTGCTTGGCCACCTCCACCACCCCAGCCTGGTGGGCCTTCTGGCAGCCGGTTCAGCCCCTCAAGTCCTGGTGATGGAGCTGGCCCCTCGCGGCTCCCTGGACTCCCTGTTTGAGCATGAGAACGGCAGTCTGAACCGCAAGTTACAGCACCGCATCGCCCTGCAAGTGGCTGACGGGCTCCGGTAACAGTTATTTTTTTGGCCAGTCCTCTTGGTTTCATATGAATACTTGGTATAGATCAGTGTTTCCCAAACTTTTTTTCTGGGGACCCATATTTTAAAAGTCACAAGCCTTCGCGACCCAAGCCAATAGACATTATTCATAAATCACAAAATAAAGGTGGATTTGGCCATTATTGAACATTAATGAGGATATTTTATTGTTATTTTATTTTATAATATAAATTATATTTTATTGTTATTTCATAACTTGTAGGCCTACTGCCATTGAGTGATCACTTCTCTCTGAACAATTAGTAGCCTAGGCTACTACTCAAGTTTTAAACACTGAAAAACAATGCAATTGAACTAGCAACATTAAAATAAGTGCCTATTTGGGCATTAAATGTAGGCTACTAATTCAACATTCAATATTGGATACAAAATATGAAATAATTACAAAAAGATTACAAATTATACAAAACATGTCAACATTTCTACATTGTTAATGGGATAGGTGGGCCTGTCTGCGTTTTTGTAGCGCGTTCCAGTCCGGGGTGCAGGAGGAGAGCGCAACACGCATATCAGGCGCAGCATTCAATCTGTTTCTGTGCTTAGTCTTCATTTTTGTGAGCACAGAAAATCCCAATTCGCACATATATGTTGTAGTGAAAGGAATAAGCATAGAAATACTGGCCCTACTGAGGACAGGATATTCTGATGAAATGCCTATCCAGAATGATGATAAGGTCACAGATCCATAGCGTCTTTGCAGAGTGCGATCGCAGCTGACAAGGCGACCTGATCGTGACAAGGCGACCCCAAAAAAATCTCTTGCGACCCAGCTGAGGGTCGCGACCCAGTCTTTGGGAAACAATGGTATAGATTATATAGTAGATAAATGTCCTAACATTCAAAATAAAGAGTCAACGTCCTACATCAATAACACAGAAGCGATGGTCGTCCTTCATGTTTTGTTCTCCTTCCTCGATTCTCTAACTCTACCTGGCGCCTGACTAGATACCTGCACTCCTCCATGATCATCTACCGTGACCTAAAGCCCCACAACATCCTGCTCTTCAACCTCAAGACGGACTCTGAGATCATCGCCAAGATCACAGACTACGGCATCGCCCAGTACTGCTGCAGCATGGGGGTGCGCACCTCTGAAGGAACCCCAGGTGAGGGGAGGGGAGGGCAGGGGAGGGGAGCCTCTTAGAGCTTCTGAGAGCAAAGAGACTGGCCCAAGTGGAGCCAGTTGAAAAAGTCAGCCCATTCAGTGGAGTCAATCAAACATATTTTTTGATTTTTTATTAATAAACAATTATTCAATTTATCGATCAATTCATGTATAAGCGTGATCCTACAATGAACTCGTTCTTTATTGACCAGATATTGACAAACTATCTAGTATAATCGCCAAAATCCTCACTTTTTGGTCAACGTTTGGTTTTCCTGTCCAGGTTTCAGGGCTCCAGAAGTCGCCCGGGGAAACGTGATCTACAATCAGCAGGCGGACATCTTCTCCTTCGGCCTGCTTGTTTATGACCTGCTGACGTGCGGCGAACGCATCTCAGACGGCATGAAGTTCCCCAGCGAGTTTGATGAGATTGCCGTGCGGGGGAAGTTACCAGGTTAGCTTGCTGGTGTGCCTCCAATGCAAACTGCGACTTCATGTTGGTGGATATAGTATAAACCAATATCTTTCAGAAGGGACACTGCTGTACATTTCCTAGTATCAGTGGTGTGTAGTTCCTTTACTGTCACTAGATGGCGCTGCTTTTCTGTCTTGGGCCTGATCATTCAAACTAAGAGGTGGTGATGGAGTGAGCGCAGCCTGTTCACAGACATCCTGTGTCCTGTAGACCCTGTGACGCACTACGGCTGCTGTCCATGGCCTGGCTTCCAGACCTTGATGATTGACTGCATGAAAGAGAGTCCCCAAAACAGACCGACCTCTGCACAGGTGAATGGAGCTCCACCACCTGTGTCACATTAGACTTCTCATGCTACTGACTAGGAGGGTGTCATTAATGCAGAAGGTGTCTGAACGTTGTTGACTGTTGTGTGTTGACCAGGTGTTTGACAGGCTGAACTCTGGGGAGATGCTGTGTTTGATGAGGGAGCTGGTGGTGAGCCAGTCACCCAGTGCTGAGTGTTTCACCGCGGGGGCGCCCAGCGGTGGAGACCAGGTCAAGGTCTGGGTGGCTGGGGGCAGCAGCACCCAGAGAGTAGGCTGCATCTCTGAGGTGGACCTGGACACCCACACTGTCTCTGACCAGGTCCTTTACATTTCAGACTTACACTGAGTTACATTTACATTTAGAATAAACAACAATAGAATATTACAGAACAGATTCTGATATTGTGGGTTATCACACCAGCTCCAGATCGACACCAGTCCTGTCCTATGCCTGGTGGCCCTCCAAGTCCCCGGCCAGGCCTGCGATCGGCTGGTAGCGGGCACCCAGTCTGGAACCCTGGTGGTCATCAACACCCAGGACATCTCGTCGTGCCATCACCTACAGAGTGTCACAGACGCTGTGACCTCGCTGTTTTTCCACTGTCATCCTCAGCTAAAGTGAGACAAAGAGACAGTCAGAACGATGGGGACGTGGGACACTTGCTACAACCGCTTATTAACATGCTAACATTACTTACATGCTAATGACCAATTAAATGTTGTTGTTTTGTTTTTGTTTTCTAGCAAGAATTACTTGCTTGTAGGAACTGCAGATGGAATTCTGACTGTTTACGAAGAGTCTGCTCTCCAGGTACATGAGCTTTCTACGGTTATTAAGCAAGTGTAGCAGGACCTAGATGCTGCGTTAGAGCAGCAACTTGACATGAAGATCGTTGAACTCACTGTTGTCTTTTAAAGCTCGGGTGCTTCTCTGTTCCCTCGTCCCCCTCTCAGGAGGAAAACGGGAGGCCGATCAAAAGCGTCAACATTGGGAACGTCAACACCCCCCTTGTGTGTCTGGGTCAGTCGGCCCACTCCCTGGACAGGAGCACGGTGTGGGCTGGCTGTGGGACCAGAGTCCTGTCTCTCTCTGCTGACTACGACATCTGGAGGGCCATCAACACGAAACCTAACTACACCCATCAGTCAGTGCATAGTATACTTCCCCTCATAGAACATCATCTGTGGGCAAGATAACCTGTCTATCCTCATTCTGTCGCTAGGAAACCATGCAGGGCACCCTGACTAACTTGATGATCTAAAAACACGAACGTTACACAAACTGTTTTAAATGAGTTATGTGTGTGTGCATGCGTGTGTGTGATCCAGTTTGCAGAGGACAGCGAGCAGCGAGGCGTGTGTGTCACGCGTGGTGGTGGAGAAGCACGTGTACTTGAGTAAAGCAGGGGGCCAGACCGTGGAGGTCTGGGACAAGAAGAGTGAGAGGATGGTGGACTGCATCGACTGTTTCCAGATAATCAGGTACAGGGACCACGTACACACTCATGTTAACAGAGAGCTTTGATGATCATCTCATAGAACACCACTGACACTCGTGTAACAGTGGGATTCATGAAGATCTGTCTCTCCTTTTTTCTTCATATCTTCCACTGACAACCAGCCTTACCACCCTACAGACATGTCTTCATGCTAATGCTAATCCTCTATACCCTCCCTATACAGACATGTTGCCATGCTAAAGCTAATCCTCAATACCCTCCCTGTACAGACATGTCTCAGTGCTAATGCTACCCCTTCACACCATCCCTGTACAGACATGGCACCAACCGGAGGCCCGTGCCAGGCTCTGAGATGCCTCCCTGGGCTTGTGTCAAGGCTCTCATGGTGCAGCCGGGGGCCAGCCTGTGGATCGCTACCAGGGGGGGTTACTTGCTCCTGTTGGAGCTGTCGAACCACCAGGCGCTGCAAGTCATGAGCCCACACTGCCAGTCTGTCCGCAGCATGGCCTGCGTGCTCATAGGTGGGTGTGGTGAGAGTGCCTTCATGTCTGTCTGTTTGCCGGGAAGATTGCGTTATTCTTGTTCTTTCACATGTATGAGCATGATGAGCATAGCCTTAGACCTTGTAGATGTGCAGTGTCTGCAGTGTTATTTCCTGTCTGGCACTTTCTGTCTGTTAGCCTTTCTTTTAGGTTTACTCCTTATGTGTGCCTTATGTTTCGCATTTCTTTCTGGCTGTCGTCCTCCTTCATAAGTTTTGTTTTTGTGGTTTCATAATCTGAGATGTGGTTTCTTTTCGACGTGGCTGGGAAAATTCTGTTCCATGACACTATTCGTTCAAGACGCACTGTTTGTATGTCTGGATGAAATCATCTGGTAAATGATGAGAACAGATCAAATGTAATGTACTTTTCGAAACCTTCAAAGCACACTCTCTGCTCCTGTAGAAACGCTGAACCGTAACAATGTGGTCCTGGTTTTGGGGCGAAGGTTCTCCCAGGGCAGGAGTCAGAGCGGTAAGAAATCTGCGGCCTTCAGGAACTTGACATCAAAGAAAACTGTGTGATAACTTTTGTGCCTGCTCCTGTGTGTGTGTCCTGCGTGTCGTGTGTGTGTGTATTTCTGTGTCGTGTGCGTCCTGTGTGAATGCATTAGGAGATGAGTCGGTGTTGATGGTCTGGAACAGTGCCCTTCCACGGGAGGTGAAGGACTTGAAGAGGCACTGTGAGAAGAGAGAGGAGATCGCAGCCAAGATCAGAGAGCAGCTCCACGACTGAATCAGACAGACACCAACATGTCCAGTATGATGCACTGAACCACACCTGCAGACCACACCTGCTCTGTCACCTTAATCATTAAGAATCATACTCAACCTTCCAAAAGGTTAGACTGCTTTACTTAGAAACGGGACAACCTCAAGTAGAACATCGCCTAGTCTACAGTGACAGTGATCTAGAAATCTCTCAGAGATACCACATACTGGACCTTTTGGACTAGGATTGTTATACTGATCCCTCCACCACAATCAACAATAAAGGTTTCCCATAGATAATTTTTTTGATTTTTTCTGTAAAATGTACATGGAAAAAGGGACATAACTTCAGTCAACATTCTTCTTCATGCCTTAAAGGGGAATGATTACTTAATTTTCCTGATAGCCATACATTTCAATGTTACCGCCAACCTACCAATGTAACCTAAATACCTGAACTCGTTTAATGCTGTTTTTTTTATGTCATCATCTTAAGCCGCAGTCACAGAAGCTGTTCTTAGATTTCTGTTCCGTTCAGAAGGGTAGAACACTTCACACGCAGTTACCTAGTAACTGCATTGAATACTCTCATTTTAAAAGGGATACAAATAAATGTATTTGATGCTGATTAATTAAAACCTAAGTTGTCGTAATGGATCTGGGTGATGCATGCTCAAAGTTGTGTTTACTTGTGTCATACCACTACTATAAAAAACTGGACACTTAGCCAAAGGCCATATTTTACTATTTATTGTAATGTGTGTTTGTTTACCAGCAAGTCAAGGCGCTTCTAACCAGTGTGTTTTCCCCCTTACCTAAGATGTCAATGAGACACACTGTCCCATGTCAAACTTGAACAACTTGTTTTCATTGTGTAAAAAAAAATATATATATCTCAATAAATTATATTTTATGTATTGTAAGTTGCTGTATGGTGATGTTTTTTTGTAAAACAAATTCGTTAACAAAGCTTAAGTAAACATAAGATTTGAATAATAGGGTAAATAGACACCTAGCTATGCATTTCTTTTACCTTCCTTTATGCATTTTTTTATTTAGAACCTAACTAGAAGGTGTTCGTTTTGTTTAAGTGTTTAAGAGAGCGATAAACATAAATTAATCCATACCACACCTGTGTGCACAGTTTAACTATGTACTCATCTAAATTATGGACAGTAATCTACATACGTATTTATCAATAACCTAAATGTACAAACAAAAACAGACAACACAGACATTGGTATCCAGTAAGGACCATGTTTGATCTTTAATCTCGACGGGGGGGAAAAGACATCGCATTGGAAGCCATTTCATGAAAAAAGTATTTACAAAGTAGTACAATAGGAGGATTTGAACCTCATTGGTAGCACATAAGTAAACAAAACAAAGACCAGCGTTAAGGATTTTGAAGCACAGTTCACCATAAAAACAAGGTGTTTTGATATCCAAACTATTCAGATAAATATATTTATAATATGTATATATTATATTTACAGAATACCTTAAATATACAACGTCCACCATGTATTCTATAAACAAATATGTTATTTAGGCACACTTTTTCAACCATCCTGGGGGGGTTTGGGGGTAATTTAATACCATCCTTTTGCTGTTTGGACTGTATTATACTTTACACCAAAGAAATGTTGTCAATATTGCATCATCATTTGTCATCCAGTGTCTAGTCTGCTACTAATCCGAGTACTTGGCCAGGAATAGGCGTCATATGTACACAGCCATTTTATAAATTGATTCCAATACCACACAGACAGGCCCAGTTCCAACATCATCTCTCACTAACTTCCCTACACACCTGACTGTCTCCTTCTGTGGAGCTTGTGTTTTTGTAGGCTTGGGGGGATTTCCCACCTTATTGCTTACTTCTATACTGTCTTTTCAGATCCACGAGGAAGGTTCAGAAAGGCTTGTGTAAGTAGTCAGTGAGGAACCGCTTTGGAATACGGCAGGTGAAATATCGGTAGGTGAAATACAGGCCAAACGGATAACGGATGTTTACAGAGCCTTTTACACTGATGCGGCAAAAAAAGAGGTTGAGGACACATGAAAGGTAGCAACTACAATATCTACAAAGAATACAGTACAAGTAAAAATGTGTGGATGATGCCAACAACTAAACACACAGCAGAAACTGGATTGGCCAGTCTAGGAAGAGGAAAAGGGGGAGTGTGTTACGAGTTGCTCTATAAGTCAGACTCAGGCATGTCAGGCATGTCAGCCATCAGGTAGCCGATGCCGTAGCGACCGTTGGGCGCCATGTCCGCATCGGGGACCCCGGAACTCGGCTTGCGGTAGATACTGTTGCCGGGCATGGGTGATGGCGCCTCGCTGGGGGATTTGGCGGCTATCAGGCTGGCATCGTCGTCCTCTTCGGCCCGGGCACTCTCCTTGATGATGCGGCCCTTCTTGTAGGAGACGGTGGACAGGCCCCCGGCATTGTCATCGATGATGTTGAAGTAGCGCAGGGCGAAGACCACGGGCACAGGCAATATGGCGGCGACCACCAATGAGATGCACACAGCCAGACCCCAGGGTGGGTAGCTCAGAGTCTTCTCCCCAGCCTGGGACAAACATACACAGACACATAAGTAACTTTTCCATTTGTTACCTACTCATATTGTTTAAAGGTTGTCAGATTTACCATATGGCACACCTTGTCGACCCTGAAAGCTCTCCCATACTGTTTCAATACCTTTTACTATTTATGTCCACCTGTACCTCCGGGACATTTATTTGTTGACAGAGACGTTTTGGTGTTTTTATGTAAGGTAGTGAACTACTAAAAGCCATCAAAAGGAGCAAATGACGCCAACACTGCCCTTGTCCTCATTTGTACGACATTCATACAAAAGTTCAATGTCATCGTCCTTTAAGCAGAAGTTCTTTCCGTCAAACAAAGTCGTTCACTCACTGCAGGCTTCTCTGAAAGGGCAGATCTGACTCACCAGCTCCTGGATCCAGGCGCTGTAGCTGGGTGGAGTCATAGCCAGCTGGATCACGCTGGAGCACAGCAGAAGGATAAGCAGCAGAGGGGTGACATATTTCCACATGTAGTAGTAGAAGCGGAAGGGCGTGAAGCCCAGCATGTCCTTCAAGTCTTCGAAGAACCTGCGAGCGCACAAGGATGGTTAGTTGTCTAGGGGGAAACAGCTCATCGGCAGCCATGCTCAGGATCTGCTATGGTTGTTTTAGTCAGTCCAGGGTAATAGTTTACGATCAAAAAGAAATGAGACATCGACACCTTGAAAGCAAACCACGCGTCAGGTCCTCCTACTTACTTGTCAGTCCCATAGACCCAGGCGACAGCCACGTTCTCCAGTATGACCACTATGAGCAGGGGAAGAGTGGCTGAGTAGTCGTCGAACATGGCCACAAAGTAGTTCCCTGAGCGCTGGACGAACAGCAGGCCAATGCAGAAGGCCAGCAGGCAGCATCCCACTGTCGACACGACAGAAAGACCATGGCTGTTATATGGGTCACAATATTGTAGTTGAAATATACTAAAATATATTATACACTACACAATATAAGCAAGTAGCCTACAAACATATGAACATGAGCATACAAGCAAAAAAGCAGCAGCTTTCAAATATTAAAGTCAGTCAGTATATAAGTATACTAAATGTGCTTGTTGATCACTTGCAAATGTATAAAATTATGTTTTTCTTTAGTAAGCTCTGATTTAAATTAGATCAAATGTATTTAAATGTAGCTTTTTTTAAGCTTGAGGTGCCTTTTTCTCCGACCTGTGAGGATCTCCTTGCGGACTTTGAAAGTGTCCACAAGGGGTGTGATGATTCCCTCAATGGTGCCGAACATGCTGCCTAGGCCCAAGTTGACCAGCATTAGGAAAAACATGACAGACCAGAACGGGGAGGCAGGGAAGTGGGTCATGGCCTCGGTAAAAGCGATGAAAGCTAAACCTGTACCCTGGACAGCCTGCGGAGGAACAAAATTGCTATATTTAGCACGTTACCATGAGCAGAAACCAAGGAAATGAAGTAAACCCACTAATGATGATATAATGATTGAGGCATTGCAAAATGAAACTCACCTTGTTGAGTTCTTCCTCAATGCTGCAGGAGTCCAAACCCAGGCGTGGGTAGTCACTCTCAGTCACTCCCTTGATTATATCTATCATCTGTCTGTAGTCCTCGGCACTCACATGACTGAAGTTAATGTGGTGTGGGATCATCTGGGGACTGATCTCGTTCCCCAGAAAACCCTCTATTTTCTTAGTGTTCCTGCAATAACATAAAAAAAGACTGTAAGCCCACATCAAAATGGCGTAATTTGCAATTCATGACATGTGACACTTAAATATACAAACTGTAATGGTAAATACCACTACCGATGTGAGACAAAATGTCACCCAACCCTCTTCCCAGGCTGCCAAAGATGTCAGGTGTGTGGATGTCACTCACAGCGAGACACACTTGGCGTTCATGATGTTGGCCTTGAAGCCCAGCACGGCAAAGACCACCAGTGTGGCCAGCACAGAGGTGAAGAAGTTGATGAAGGAGACGAGCACGGCGTCAAAATGGCAGTTGTTGTCTCGCTTGTTGTAGCTGGAGAAGGCGATGACCCCGCCGAATCCCAGGCCCAGTGCGAAGAACACCTGCGTGGCCGCCTCCCTCCACACTTTGGCCTCCAGCATGATCTCCAACTGACCAAACACAGCACAGTTTACTTAAAGACCCTCCTTCATTGTGCAGGATGCAGAATCTAGACTTCCTCCCTAGACACCGATTATGAAATGCTGCATGACTTTCAACACGTGATGTTTTGTTGTAGAGGACATTGGAGTTTTGTAAAAAATATTTTGTCACTTTAGATTATAGGGTTATAAAACTGAAACCAATATAATTTAAATTCCACTTAATTTATTTTATTTTGTCACATGAATTACCTATTTGCCTTCAATACATTTGACCAAACTGCAATGTTTTGCTATAATCTTTTGATTTCTGTTTACGTACATTAAGTTCATTGTATTTATCAAACGTTAAGAAAAAAGGAGGCAGCACACTAACTAAGAATTTGTTTGTGACTGACTATGTTACTCCTATATGCACTGTAACCAAAATAAAAACCACAGACAGTTTAAGCAGAATACGGACATGCACAACTCAAGTGCTCCTCCGATTTCCTCCTCCCAGCCCACAGGAGATGTCTGGGGAGACGTTAATGTCTTAAGATGTCTACCGCTTGAGAGCCTGACACATGAGATGCTGTTGTGAATGAACGTGGGGAGTTATTTACCTAAAGGAAAGCGAATCCTGTTTATATGGGGGAAAGATTGCCGCCAAATGGTTTCCAATGGTCAAGGTGTCCCTTTTCAGAAGTTAACTTAGTATAAAATGGTGTATTACAGTGTGAATCATTACAGATTCTTCAATCAGGTGAATAGCAGAATAGCTTTCACTTCCAAAACAGCATTTTGAAAGTTCACCAGTAGTATAACGGAAAATTATACTTTACATAACATTTAAATGAATCAACCTTGTCTGCTCACAGCTTTTGAAACTGCAGACAGACTATTTCTCACAGACTCATTTCTATTTAACAGAGCCTCCCTTTTGTCTTCTATTTAAATGCAGAAGCACAATCAGTAAATTAAGTAGAAATATAGACAAGTCTTCAAGGGAGAGACAGAAATCTTAAAATCCTTGTAGCTAGGGTTGATGGGTATAACCACTTTAGGTGTAAATCAGTGATTTCAGGGAAAGGTACCTTGGGTGTAAACATGTGTCTGATTCCGTCCACAGAGCCCTTGAGGAGCAGAGCCCGGACCAGGAAACAGATCAGCACCACGTAGGGGAACAGAGAGCTGAAGTACATCACCTGCAGAACCACAACAGTATCAGCTCTGTGGGAAAGAGGTTAGGCCATACACTGGTTCATGATTATAATGATAACACTGATATAGTCTTCCCTGCCTTCCAAACCGTCTGCCTGCCTGCCTGCCCGTCTGTCTGCCTGCCTGCCTGCTGGCCGGCCTGCCTTCTGCTCTTCCTTCTTACTATCCTTCCTCTCCTGACAATCACTTACTTTCGCCAAACAGACCGTGTTTCATTTTTTTTTAAATAAAGAGTGGGAAGGAGTGTGCAAGATTCCAAAGGGGACCAGTGAATGTGAACTGTAATCTGCACAACAAGCTTTCAGGCTGCCTTCTGTCCCTAGACTGACCTGTGGATCACGGTAATTATTTGACAGTTTCCCTGCCCATGAGGGCCCTCCTTTACAGGCATTGAGTCAACGGATACAGGACACTAAATGATGGCGTTGCACAACAATGGGGGCCCTTTCCGGGGCAAGTACTGCACAAGACCGCATAGGTGTTTTGTGTTAAAGGATGCTGTGTTCCAGGCCTTTGTCCCATTGGCTGACAAGACTGATGGGGGTGTATGTGGGGAGTCTTTACTTTATGCTTGATGCCTCTACAGTTTTATCTCAGGACTGGGGAACTCTTTCAGAGGGAGGTACAGAGAGAATGTTTAGTTATAGGCTTGGGAGTGAATTTAGAAGCTTGCGTCACCACCCACATGTCTCAACTGAGATTTGTGGGGTGAGGGTGTGGTCTGCAAGAGATTAGACCCTGGCCTTGGTTGAGGGTCAGGAATGGGTTGCATACTACTGCATGGTGGTCCTTGAGGAACACTATGTTTGACTTATCATATTTATGTAGTTAACTCTGTGATATAAAGAATGTACCATGTCCACAAAACTACAGTAACTACTGTAAGGTATTATATAAAAGTATTGGATTTAAATATTGCATTAAAGTTCATTTGAAATAAATCATAGTTCACTTGGTATTAGAAGTCCAGTGTTTCCACAATTAAATACAGCTTGTTCATCAATTTGATGTGAAATTCAAATTGAACCATTCTATCCTTAGATTCATATCTAGCTCCCTCTTTCTTCCCTTCTACGCCAAACTGTCTTTTTGTCACACTCTTGGCAATCAAACCAAGCAAAAGAGCGGGTATAACCATGGCAACTGAAACGGTCTGCTCCTCTGTCACCCTACCACCCACACACACCCCCACCCCACACACACATACACACACACATACACTCACACGAATGGAAAAGAAATGCAGATGGTAGTGAGGAGATTTAGCCAAATGGGCTTTTTGGGAAAAGGGGGGCCAACTGGACATTAATATTCTTTTGTGTGACCAAACCCTGATAAATCTTCAAAGGGCCTTCCTTACTGGGCCTCACAGGGGAAAATGCCCAAACCATTTCCACAAAGCCATCAAGATGTATGGTAGCGTGCAAGGAAGATCTGAAATGATAGTATTAACCATTTCTCTGCTTGGTGTCTATTTTGTATTACAGCAGATTATAAAACTTAATTTATTAGATGCTTTGCGTAATCACACACATAATAAGTAAAGCCTTAAGAATGTTTGTCCAGAATAACGTGACAGAGGTAACACTGTTGACCCTCGGCACGAATAAGAAAGGAAACTCCTGCAGTATGTGTAAGATTCTCATTTGTAAGATTATTTTGTTAAAAGAATGCGTAAGTACTTCTGTTAAAGCTCTCATGCAACCAAATGTAGTATTTTTTCTTTTAATTCATAAAATTGTACTTCTTGCATGGTATTTGAAGATATCACAAAATGAAATATTGAAGCTCGGTTCAGGTGGGTACGCCAGTAATGTACATCTTGAGAATATAAGGAGCTGTGACCTCGCTTTCTTTGCAACACTTTTGTTCTTGCCTGCATTGCTCTAGTGGGGACCGTACGGCTCGATAGAACTGAACAAGCAGCCCAGACAGCTGTTGGGATAAGATCAGTCAGTGGAACAACGGAAGGGATCAAATCACAACACCTCATTCAGATAGTGAAGGGCTCCCAAACCCATTACAAGAAGAACCCAGATTCTAAAGTATACATATTTAAAATCGGTCAGGAACCAGCTACTTTGGGACAAACTTGATAATATACTGTATCTTGACCAGTCCTAAACTGAGAGAACAGAGCTAAGCAGCGGAAGAAGGGGGAGGGGGGGGGGGATATCCTGGAGAGATTAAAACTGCTAGAAGTGGACCAATTTGTGCGACCTTGATCTAGACCTTGAAACTGTTTGACTAATGCGGTTCATATGACACAAGAAAACCTCGAAGGCTCAAGCAGCCTAATCCCTAAAAGCCTGTATTGGTCTGAGTTAATCGATATGAATGCAAGTCACGATACTGTCAACCCCGCTACGCTAAGCAACGGTATGCTAAAGTAAGATTATCTAGCACCCTTAATCGGTTCACATGACCATGATCTGTCAAGAGGCATCAACAGCGGGTCCAAGAGCATGTCTTAATCAAGCAGCCATCAGCAACCCTCTCCTTCCTTTGACCAAAGCCTCCTCCATGAGGTACTGTTGGCTTACACTTGGAAAGAAAATCCCCCTTGTGTTCTGCTACATGCACAGTACCAGCATGCTGTTTCACAGGTCACCAGCTAACCGGGCCAGGTATCTCTGCCACGGAACCATGTTGAACAGTACTGTGGGTCAAGCTATTTTCTTTCCCCTTAGCCTTTGTACTAAGTCAAAGTCTAAGACCCTTTTGGTCAAAACAAATATAAACCTAACTTCACTCCTCTTCAACTTTTCTATCATGACCTGGTCTCACTCTTACAAACCAAGCATTTTGGGGTTTGATATTTTAGATTTGTCCCTGTCTTCAATATCTCACCTTGCCAGAAGACTGAATTCCCTTGATCATGGCCAGACACACCACTGACCAGGCGGCCAGAAGGCACAACGTCATCCTCCAGTTGAGGCCACCACCCTCAGCTATGGTATCTGAGATGTCCAGGGCCTCACGGTACCAGTAGTAGGTGGTGGCCGAGCTCTTCTCACATTCTGGCACCACGTCTGCCGAAAAACACAAGAGACTTAGTGAACAGAGCTCTGTGAGAGAGAGAGAGCTCCCCCCCCCCCCCCCCCACAGACACTAAAACCCCCTCCTCCTCCACCATATGTTACTGTGGATAAATAAACACATCAACATTAGATCGTAAAGGCTGGCACACTCAAATGTGATGCAAAGGCGGCAAACTTCTCTCAAGTTAGTTACAAGTTTGTTGCTTCATGTAAATCTCGCATGGTCTTGTTTCACAGTTTAGGTAAACTGATCTCAGTTTTGGTGTGTGTGTGAAGACTTACATGTGCTGGTTTTGTTTTTGACCAGTGGACACTCATGCCAGGGCAGGGGCTGCTGGAATGACTGGGAAAAGTAGAAAAGACTCCACCCAATGATGACGTTGTAGTAGAGTGCCACGAAGAAACAGACCTGAAGTCAAAGAGAACATTCTGGATTAAAACCCATTACTTTAAATGGATATATCAATGGTCTCTTGACATGATGAACCCCAAGGTATATCCCTGAACCTATGCCTGATTACATCACTCCCATTGAGATGTAGAACAAGACAATCACTTGTGGAATTGGTTTACGCTGGCTAAGGCCCCAGGTTGCGCTGGAAAATGCAGTTACGCTGCAGACTGTCCTTCTCCATGTATGTCAACAAAGTAAACTGTCTACGCCACTTTATCTACGGTTCGAACAGCAAAAGAAAATGAGTGTGGGTGCTGCTGTGTGCAGTATCGATTGGTGTCTGGTGTCATTATTTGTTGCCCACAGTAGAATTGGCCATGCCCCTGACTCACCACACAGCTAGCAAAGCCGATGCCCCCCAGGCGAGGGCTGATATAGGTCCACACCCCGATGCTGCCGCGCCGGATCCGCTGGCCCACAGCCAGCTCCAGGAAGAACAGGGGGATGCCAATCACCACCAGAAGGATCAGATAGGGCACCAGGTATGCTCCTTGTGAGAGAAAACACACATGCAGGAGTGTTGGAACTTGATCTCTTTCCTGGAAAAAGAACCTTTTCTGTTGACAAAACCCATTTCTTGCCTTGATTAAAAATGACCTCACACATACATTACGACAAAACATTTTTTGGTCATCCACATTCAACAAATGTCAATCCTCTGCAGACTGCTTCAGGGGTAGTCATTTTTCTGTGGTACAAGCTTCACTATCAGATTTGTTCTTCGAACAGTTCCCTGTTCACAGAACCATGAGGCTGTGGAGACACATGATGTTGTGGAGAGTATATAACCACCCTTTGTTCCCAGGAAAAGATCTGCACTTGCTAAACAGTATTTGGTTTGAGCAAGGAGTCTGCATGGGGATATAGACTGACATCACACTCACGTCACACTACTCAAATGCACTGCCACATGTACATGTTATGAAGCATGTCTATGAGTCAGTGAAGCTGTCATGGTCCCAGATTATCTAAAGATGCAACAGGGTGTCTGGACTATTGTGGTAGACATAACCATTTACGTAACAGATGGGCAGACTTGATACATTTTACGTTGTATATAGTGAAATTCATGCCACTGAAATACTGTTTGAATGATGCACTTTTCCACCTTGATCTACCGCCATGCTTTCTTTCTCCCCCTTAATGAATTGCTTGAGATGTAAAAGCGTCCATTAAATGAATAGAATCAAAAACATAAATATGCTTGTATGCAGACAATATACACTGTGCTCTAGCCTAATACATTCAGACTGACAGCTTTCCAGAGAGGTGGGGTGAAAAACTGAGTGTCGGGAAAGCCTGAAGTACAGACACACAATCAATGCAGGTTTCAAGGGCATGGGTGAGGATAGGCACAAGTGGAAGGTTATGTCAGATCATGGCAACCTCAGAAGTGTCACTTGAATCTAATTACAGCAGTAATAGGCAGGGTGGCTATTTAAAACACACCTGAAAAACATGACAGTGTGCAGGCTGAGGCTACAGATACACACATTTGAAAGCAGGTGCACACAACCCGAAGGTGTCGATTTATATATCCTTGGCCTTTGATCATTCTTAGCCCTTCATCGTTCTGATTTAGACAAGGATAAGAAAGAAATAGGCACGCACATGGATGGCATAAAAGATCTCTATAGTTTAGTGAACAGAAAACCAGTAACATCATCTGCTTAATGACAGAGAATTTGTCTTTTGGAAAATCTGTCCTGTAATACAGATGAATGCTACTCTGGAAGAAGTGATTTTACGGTAGCAGTGTACACTGATTAGGTACAACATAGTTAGCATTCAAGTATCATAGTTATTTCAGTTGCTGCATACTGGTTTGATAGACATTTGGTTTTTGGAGGTGGTGGAGGAGGATGTTTGCCTGCAGGATGGTAGAGCGGCAAGGATGGCAAAGAGAGAAATGGTCACACAGTTACATGAACACTGTTGTGGTGATTTTTAGGAGACCTCCGATTGGCAAGGTGACTGAGCAACAGCTGCTTTTGACAGGAAGAACAACTCAGTGAGGGGTCTGCCTCAAAGAACACCATTCCCATGGAAATTGTATTTGAAACCAATGTGCCATAACATATCCAAGCACAGTCGCACATGCAGTGACCTAAAAACACACACACATCATTTTGCCTCCTCTTCCCCTCAATCTCTTTTCATCTCTTTCTCTCTCTCGCTCTCTTTATGTCTAACAGACACAATCCTTTGATTTGGAAAGCTGTATAGAAGACTGCTGAACCAACTCTATGTTGTCCTGACTTTGTTCAGTGGCGTATATAAGATGACAGGTAGACAAGAATGGATGGATGGGTAAATCAGTGCAGTGTCACTCACCTCCTCCATTCTTCTGACATAGGTAAGGGAACCTCCAGACATTCCCAAGCCCAACAGAGAAGCCCACCTGGGCTAAGATGTACTGCAGCTTGCTGTTCCACGCGGGTCTCTCCTCATCGCCATCGGAACCTTCCTCCACGTCGTTCTCTTTGCCATCCTCCTCATGGCTCACGATCAGCGAGCTCTTCTTGAAGGAATTGTCGCACGCGTCCTCGTTGGAAAGCAGGTCTCTGACAGATTCCGTGACATCGTCGTCAAGCTCTCTCTTGACGGCCTTGCTGTTTTTGGGCATTTGATAAAGCGAACCAGATCAAGAAGCCGAACGTCTTTGAGGTCAGTGAGGCAGTCTGCGGAGTCACGTAATTCAGTGTGCTGCAGGCACAGGCGGAACAGCCAAGCTGATGAGTGAGGGGTCGGAGGAAGAGTTTGATTGTTGTGTAAGATGGAGGGGTTGTGGAGGACAAGGTTTATTTCTTCATTATCACCAAGTGTCTGAAGGGGAAGGAAGTGAAACAAACATTAAAATGTGCACATTTCTCTTCCGGAAAAGCTTCAGGGAGCATATATTTTTATTTTTATTACATTTATGTAACATCAGTATCCTTTCAAGTTTAGGCTAATGAAAAAGAGGAGGGTCTGTTTTACTCATTTTAAGCATGATGGAAGGTTAAGCAGAGATTTGTTCATGTGAAACCCCTAAAAGTTTCAGTTCTGTTCGTCAAGAAAGCTGGATTGAAAAAGGTTATTGAAGTATCCATAGCCTACTACACATAAAGCTGACAAACCACTGACCTTGATAGTAACATTTGACTTTCTTTGACCAATAATCTACCCACTTAGTTTAAGAATAGTAAAAATGCAATAGCATTTTTTTCTGCTATACTAACTAATAATAAAAAAGGAAGAACTTGGACTCACCTGGATAACATAAAATTAAGTATCTCTATTTTCTCATAAGAAATTCGATAATTCTATAACCAATGCTTACATTTTGTTCATTCTTTAGAGTAAGTATTTGAAAATGGCAAATTTGAGTTTCCTTCAATGCACTTTTACACAAGATAGGGTCTCATTTAATAATCTAATAGCTTGCACCATATGGTAAGGTCTCCAAAGGAAATCCCCTTGTCCGCACATTGTCCCACAATCTCGAAAAGGACATTATTTATTCATTTTTCCCAATGGTCATAAAACGGAAAGGACTTTTCCCATGACAGGTTTGCTTGATACAAAGGCTATCATGTTGCCACCCGCCTAAATAATTCAGCCCCCGACGCAGAGCACGAGGCGATTTGCATATGAACCCAAACACTCGTTTTTCTCTCTGTTCTACCTGGTACAGTAGGGTTGCTGGAAGATGGAAATGAAACAATAAAACAGTATTATGCCTGTACACGAGTGGTTGTAATTTCATGTTTTAAATGCATTTGTTAGTCAAATGTCCTCCCTCAAAATAAAACAACGTCGCTGCAGAATGCAGCAGTAAATTGCCAACCCGGGTTTAAAGTGATTAATAGATTCCCTTCACCTTTCAGATTAACCTCGTTTGTAAAGCACTGGGCTTCATTCAATTTGAACATTATTAGGATAATGATTCTAGGCAACTCTAATAAACACATACATAAATATAGATATATAAATATATAACAGTTATTCTAATATAGTCTTGTAGGGTACTACATACATATCTTTATACTAACGTATTTGTCTAGAGTACTGTATTTTAAGATATAGGCTGATGTAAGATGAACTATATATATGACCAAATATGCGTGCATCATCAACCGAACATTTATTAATAAGGTCTTAAAAAATATAGTAGAAGAGAAAAATCCATGTTCGAAAGCGTGTGGTGTGTGGCTCATTGTGCACTCAAGAACAATTTGTTCAGAAAACGTACATAAATTAATTGATCCCCGCCCAATCCTTATGCCATCCATGTGCGGTATTTCATCATGCACTACCCACATCCTGCGTATCCGCATATAAACACATATAAACCTATTGCAATGAAGAAAAAAACATCCCCAGAATTGAAATGGAAAAAAAACTTACTGTTGCTGAAAAAAGGTCGTCTTTTTCTGAATAATGCGTCTCAAGGAATAAAATTGTGAGAGCACATACATGGGGCAGACATTATCACTTGCTTCTCTGGTCCACGATTGCCGGTGTGTGAACAGACATACCGCCTCGCCTTGTCAAGGTATCATCAGAAGGATGTGGCGCTTAAATAGGGGTGCTTCAAGTCTCAGTTGGTTACTTATATACGTAAATACAAAGACTGTTGTACTCATATAATTTTGTATTATTATGGAACGGTCTAAATTCAATAATTAATGCCACTTTCCTCTCATAAATTCTTAATTTATCTTAAATACTGTAAAACCAGATCCGCCCTCCACCCATTAAAACATTGGTATGTTCCACTACGAAAAGCTCCCTCTAAGCTCCTTCACCAGGCTGGAGGTTGGGATACAGATGGTTAGAGTGTGTGATATGGAAACACGCCAGAAATTACCAGCGCGATATTGGGGTACTAATATTGTTTATTTAAGTCAACATTAAAGATGTGTAAAATAGCCCTCAAACCAGAGTCTGAGATGAGAAGCACAATGCGCATCGAGCACCCCCACCCGCTTCAGGCTACTGGTAGAGTGCGAGCATGTGATTGCTGCTTTTTTTATGAAAGGTCATTGTAGGCTGGATTCATGGGTGCGATATGCTTGCATCCATCAGTTAACATTATTATTAGCAATATGCATATTACTGTAAGCGGTATAGTTTACCATGACATTTTAATTTCGATGACATCCATTTGAAGGCCTGTTGATGCCAATTCGCATGAAAAGTGCGTGCTCAAACGGCACCCGTGCTTAACAACAATTCACCCAAACAGAGATCACTTAGAGCGGTTCTCCATCTTTTCCTCAACAACATCTCTCCATCCCTATGTCTGTTTTGGGATGGGTATTTCACACAGCAATCCACCAATAGTTCAGTTTAACAACTATACTCTCCATCCCAGTCATATCAAACCTTCACATCTATTGGCTGAAAGGTAAACTGCCCAGCAGGATTCTACACAGGACCCCTGCCTTTGAACCCACAGAGTGCAGCCTGAGCAGACATTTATATTGATTGTTCCTAGTAGAGAATATCTTCTATGTAGGCTAACAGCTCCCCAACATAGCATTCGCTCAGTCAGTTCAACAGCCCCCTACTATGCACACAAGTGTAGTCCCAGCCTCATACACACAGGTCTTTCAAAAGTGTAGTTTTGAAGGTAAGGTTTGTGAAGAAACACACAATGGTAGAATCTTTAGGTTTCAATGGAACTATTTTTCGAAACGTAAAAAGGGCTGTTGTTTGCAATCAGTTACAATACAGTACATCCCCTTTGGTGTTAGATGGTTTATTTTGATCTTTTGGTGGTAAACACAGGGACAGGTCACAGATGGCGCGCTGTCAAAGCTTACCTGTTGAATTCTTCATGGGCTAACCCAGAGTTTGGTAATCCGATGCTGATAGGTAGTCACAAGCTTGTGTACCTCTGACTGCCTTTGGAAAGTTAAGGCATTAGTTTTCACAACGTCATAACCTCCTGACATGCTATCATTTATCCACGATTTTCCTTGACAACTGATCAAATTATGAAGCCCACTGCAGTTTAGTACGTGGTCTGGACAACAGCAGTGGCTACTATTTGTAGACATTAATTCACATACTGAGCTTGTATTGTTGTTGTTGATATTTTACTGCAATTTCCACCCCCTGGAGGACAAATAAAGGTTCATCTAATCTATTGGACAAGTCATCAATGCACCGTACATTATGTATTGAGTACACATGTACACATGTACTCAATACACATGAAGATTAATTTTAACCAGTTGAAAAAGACGAGAGAACAATTGCTTGTGATGGCCTGTTTTCAGGACAACACCAACGCTGTACAGGACAGTGGATCTGCCACATGCATATCACCCATTAAATCATAAGAATGATGAAACCTGATTTTCACAAGGTCAACCTTGAAATCATTCAAGATTAAGCAATATAAAGATAAAAAAAAAACATTAAATCCCCAAGGATATGTTGACTGATCATAGGGTATATGGAAGAAAGGATACTATTATCTGACAATGTTATTTTTCGAGTAACTGAATTGTGACTTCTCTGTCAGAATTTTTTTTTAAGGCAACTTAAACTTGTACTGTTCACTTCTGTTTTGGATCTTCAGATTTTGGAAATGTTGAGAACATTAACCAACATTTACATTTTGTAGTAAAATGCATTACATAATTTGGGTATTCTTACTGGAATTAATGTGCCATTTCTTTGTACTTCATGTATGTCCATCACTATGCAATCTCTAATTTACACACAGTCTCTCTCTCTCTCTCTCTCTCTCTCTCTCTCTCTCTCTAACTGTCACACACACTCTTTTTACCCATAGCTCATCCACAGGTCCGTCCTCTGTCCCTCTACAGTTGATAAAAAAACGAACTAATGGAACTAATGTGAAGGGATTTAAGATAGGACAGCGGCTTGCCTCCCAAGCCCTTATGGTGGGAGGCGTGATATGCTTTGACAAAGAGAGGATTAATTACAAAGTACAGCCATAAAGCCTCCTTTCACTCGAGACAGTCCTGTGTCACGCGGGTGGTTCAAGTCATGGGATTCCGAGAATATGTAAATAGAAGATCTTCTGAGGAATTCAGACCTGGAGTTTTCCTGAATGGACACCGTGGCTAGTATAAGTTAAGGCAGAGCTATGGCCCAAGATTCTCGCAACCTCAGACTGACGACTTCTTTACATTGAAACTAATGAAGAAGTACTGTTTTCTTTTCTTCATTTCTCACCATCAAAATAACTGAATAGTGCGGATACTGTTTTCTTAAACAGGTTGAGTCTCTCAACTGAGTTTCTCATCCTGTGTGTCATGTCTGTTGTAGTAGAGTCATCGAGTTCTTCACAGTCTGCAAAGCTAGCTCTTTACACTGAGTGTGGTCTCAACACAAAGCCTAGTCTATTACTCTCCAATGCCATTCAGTTGCTCTGAGGAAATTCATGCAATCCTTACAATGAATGAACCATTCCACACATCTGAATCCTTACTCACAGAGCAATTTATCCAGAGTAAAATGTTGGCCTTAAAGGCAGAGTTACATTTTCCCTTAAAATAATACACATTGGGATTGTATTTTGATTCACTACAAACATTGTCAATTGTATGCGTATTGGGAAGGAAAATTCAGGTCAGAACACAACCCTGCCACAGTCGTCTCACTAACTCAGTGAAACTAGCTTCAAACGACCATTTCTTAAACCTTGCTTAGTACAAGGGAATGCCTGATTTTGATAACCCTGTAGTCATTTTAGACAGCTTTGTCATAAAAAGGTCATACCACAAACATAAACATACTGTAGCTTTTGAATTTCTTTTTCCAAATCTCATGCATTTTTCTCTCCTAACAATGTTTAACTTTTGCTCCAGTTTTATAATTCTACAACAACGTTAATCTCTTTTCATCCCTCTATGGGAGTCTTAAAGTAGGTGAGTCTTGCCAGTGTTAGCTCATTTCAAAGCTTTCCAATGTTGGGGGGTTATCTTCTATGATGGACAGTAATCACAATTTAAGTTATTAGGCCTATGCCTTGCATTTCTAACTGATGTCGTTTATTTGGGATTATTTCAGTCAAATTTGGGCCTTTCAAGTGCCCTTAATGCAATTAACTTCCATGAACCTTGAGTAATTTACAACTTCTTCGAAAGGTGTTGGGTGTTCCATGTTTTAATTTTTTGGGAAGGGAGTTATTGTATATGTCCCATATTCAAGCCACGCAGATTTTGTATCAAGGAACATTTTGTATTAAATTGAAAGACAGACCAAGAGCAAGATTAAAAAGACATTCAGACAGGTTTTGGGGAGATTCCAAAACTAATCTCTTCACGGCAAAACATTTGGAATCCCACTCTATTTAATTCTGATCAACTTCTATTCTAAATACCTTGACCTGAACGTCAAGAGCCAAACCCAAAGACACATGGGAACTATAGAGTCACACATTTGGTCTTCCTCCCAGTGACTCCCTTCTCTATCTCAAAAGTCACCGATGGAAATGAGGCCTGAATCCCCCATGTCCAGTCCAGATAATGGCAACAGACGAGTAACAGAAAACCCTTGGCAGAGTACACACACAGGCACTATCTAAACCATTGCTCTGTTAGGGCCGGAGCCTCCATTGACTGGAGTAATCTGCTGTGTAAATCTACAGCTTGGGCCTGTCTAGTCACTGTCTGGGTTCCGTGCTTGCAGACAAAAGCAGTGGACACCTTGCCCAACAACAAAGGGTCCAGCCCTAATTGGAGTGGACAAGGCTTGCTGATGGGGCCTTTTTGAGCAATTGAACTTGGTGAATGCTTCTTAGTGGACCTAATGAAACAAAAGGACGGACAGTTTGACTTCAACAACAGGGCTCCGGCAAATTCTCCCTTCACTCCTATCAGTGCTGTCACTGAAGTTGCGCGTTGACCCGCAACAACCTTCATAAACTAGACCTACGTGCAGATGTCAGTGGCATTCATGAGGTTGACCTTTGACCTTGTATTCATATATATGACCTTACATACCTCACTATATTGTCCAAATTGTATGTGGACATTGCTCAGTATACCAACGCCTGCTTATTGAACATCTTGTTCCAAAAACATCAGCATTCATAGGGTCATAGAGTTGTTCTATAACTGGCTTCACTTTACTGGGAAGACTTTCCAAAAAGACATGTCCTTGGTTTTAGAATTTTATCAATGAGCTTCTGTAGATGTGATAGTAAGATGTCCATATCCACTTTTGGCCCTTTAGTGTACATGGAAAGTTGTCTCAAAAGCAGTTTTTTCCCTGTGTTTGTTTCCTGTGTTTGTCTGTGTGTGTTGATTAAATTTGGTGTTTATGAGCGATCTAGGGTGGCCCGAATTTCTTGATTGCCGAATTTCATATTTCTGTTCACATTCAAGTCACAAGTTACAAGAAGTGGAGTCTGGTCTCAAAAACTCAGATGTGAGGGAACATCTAGTTCTCCTTTGAAAACGATGTGGAATGTGACTTTAAAGGTCCCCTTTGATAGGCCTTGAGAACGGGTACGGGAGTAGGCTACCTGTGTGGGCAGCAATGGAATCTCCACAAAAGCTGAGGCTAGAAAGTTCAGCACTTTCAACACCCATCACAATCACCTTTTTTGTTATAAAATGTCACAAAGACATTGTATTGTTAATGTTAACACAGCATGGCTGTGCAACACCAGAACTATACCTCTTTGAGCGGTTTAGGATAGAGAGAAAGGAACAGAGGGAGGATAAGGTATCAAATAAATTGCCATTTAAAGGAGGGCAGTACATTATTTTCAACCATGTCACCCACAACACACTAACAGTATAATACAGAAAATACTACAGCTGTAACTGTAGCAGTAACAATTCTACTAGTTGGATCTTCTACTTCCTGTCTGAGGAAGCAAAACGTTCCCCTCTAGGCTTCCCCTCCCCCCTCTAGTAAACTACTGAAATGTTAATGTTGTTGCAGTTTGACAAATAATCCTCCTACACATTCATATGATCTGGCAATTATCCAAACATGTGAACTACCTCTCCAATAACAGAATGCTAATTTGTGTTGAGGAAACAGTGTTGCGTGTCCCTACAGGCTCCTGCTGTTGTGTTGTTCATTTCCATGGCGACCAATTTATCATGCGGTGCAGTTCATCGCTTGGAACATGCTATCAGCAACTTGCTAAAACGCAACAAACTAGCTAGGTAGTAGTTCATTTATCACTACATAGTTCTTTAATGTGTAGTTTATAACTGACACGCATAAATTATGCACACCGCCTGTTTTTTCGTGAAATATTGACAGTTTTTGACAGGTGTCTGACAGGTGTCTGATCGGGTCACTGGCTGAATATCATGGATGTCAGTATATTCGATGAGCACATCTGTAGCTCTAAGCAAAACCAGAGCAAACTGAACATTAACGATTCTGATCTTGAAGACATTACTGATGAAGAGGAATTTTGCTTATCTGGGCAGGAGGCAGATAAGAATGACGACGTGAGTTACTGTCTATTCGGATTATAGGCTAATGGTTTAAATTGAGTTCTGGTTAAATTAATGATACCAAGGAATATGCCAAAATCGACATAATGCATCTTCTTGCTTATAACTAGTTAGGGCTACTGGTTCATGGAAATAAGTAAGTCCAACTGTCCGCAGTCCTTAACTCTTACCACCATGCTCCCAGGACTTCATTGAAATCCCAGAGTCAATACTTTCGTATGAGGAGGTCTTCAGGAAAAGAGCTAGTGCTTTGGAACATCTGATTCTGGAGGACTTAGAAAAAGGGGGTAAGATTCATGCCCCAATGGATACTGTCTGGCAGCATTCTGACCGTGTTCCCCCTGAGGTGTCACACTGATGATGCACACTTCCACATTTTTACAGACCACTTACATTATCCGGGAAACAATCGTTTTTAAAATCCAATGGACTAAACAAATAGGACGGAACCTATTTGTTTAGAACGTTTATTGAACAGCTCCTAAATGACATAACTCCCATTACCATAGCCAAACCCTCTGGCCATGGCTTCTCCACTTCTCCACTCCCAGGAACACCAACACACTGTATACCTTTAACAGTGATGCCAACATTGCATGTCATTTCAGTTGTTTAGATAGTTAATGCTGTTATCAGGTCCGTGTCCTAGTTAGTACGCCATGCCCCACAGTAAGGCCAGCGCCACATTGCACCATGTACGATGATTGGCCTGTTGTCTTGGTTCAGGATTTACATGTAGGTTATTATCCCTTGCATCGTGTATGATATCCTGCCCTACTCCAAGTTCATTTTCGCTATTATTGCATTTGACATTTTCAGATGTGTCCTCGATGAAGGCAGGTTGTTCAAATGACCTTCTGTCCCAAGGTGCAGCTGACATTGCCGGAAATGTGAGTGATTGTTCAATACAGTAAAACACTCACTTTAGATTACCTCTGTTTACGGAAATAGCCTACATTTATCTTAATGACAGTGCTCTGTAACAGCTGTAAAAAATTGTATGCAGGTAATTTCAGAGGCATTGAATAAGGAAGTGGATACAACACCAGGGGGCACTAGATGTCCCAGTGAATCAGAACTGGACTGGAACATTGGAAGTTAGTGTTTGTTTCCATTTGGAATATGCTTTGTTATCAATTCAAAGTGGATATGACACCTTGCTTTCAGAGACATCTGTTGAATACTAAACATTAATCCATGCATGACCTGCCTTCTGTGTAGACACAGACGGAGTTCAATGCGATGAGTTTCTGGAGTCTGAACGGCAGTTCCATCTTGAACTAAAGGCCTTGGAGAGCAAGCTGATGGAGGAGGACGAGAGGAGAGCAGTGGAATTTCAGATAAAGAGAGAAAAGCAGCAGAAAGAGGAGAGGGAAAAGGAGGAATGGAAGAAACACAGGCAGAGAGACTTTGAAGACAAACGGACAGAAGGGACCAGTGAGGTGAGATTGTGGATCATCAGTAATAATAACAACACAATTCCCTGTCATTGTTGTTGATCTGCATTTTTTCCACAAACAGCCCCTCAGAATAGGCATGCCGACAGTTGACACTGAGACAGAGGAGAAAGGCCAAAAGGAGCTGCTTCAACAACAGGTGTTCCTCAGCACAAACACACATTTTAACCTAGACCTGTCTCCTTTGATGCAGATCAAAACTGTTTAGTCATGTTTTATTTAACAACAAAAGACTTAGTCCTTCAACTCACACTATTCCAGTTTTTTCATATACATGAATATCTTCCTAATTGAAAAAATAAGACTAAACTGAACTAAACTGTTAGTTTAGAGCCCAATTTCACTAATACACTTTGTTTAAGAATACATTCTACTTGATGGGGCAGGGGGCTTTGTTTTAGTATCCTAATGGCTTCAATCCTAATATCTTACATGCCAACCAGGAGCTAATCTGCAGCTTACAGAGACAGATGGAGGATGAGAGGAGGGCCTTGGAGGAACTGCTGAAGGAGGAGAAGAGTAGAACAGAAGCGCTGCGCTTGGGTGCGGCGATTCAGATCCAGGCTGGTTTCCGAGGCCTGCTGGCTCGTCGGCGTTTCAGAATCAGGCTCCATAGCAGGAGAGAGGAGACAAGGAGGCGTGAGGAGGAGCAAAGGAGGAGAGAGATGGAAGAGAGACGTACGAGGGAGATGGAGGAGGAGAGGAGGAGGAGGGAGGAAAGGGAGAAACAAGAGCTACAGAGGAGGAAGGCAGAGTATGAGAGGGCCAAGGAGGTGGAGCGTCTGCGTTTGGAGAACGAGCGAAAGCGGGAGGCGGAGAGGAGGAGGAAGGAGGAGGAGGAGAGGAAGAGAAGGGAGGAAGAGGAGAGAAGGATAAGGGAGGAAGTGGAGAGGAAGAGAAGGGAGGAAGAGGAAAAGAGAATAAGGGAGGAAGAAGAGAGGAAGAGAAGGGAGGAAGAGGAGAAGAGGATAAGGGAGAAAGGAGAGAGTAAAAGAAGGGAGGAAGAGGAGAAAAGGATAAGGGAGGAAGAAGAGAAGAAGAGAAGGGAGGAAGATGAGAAGAGGATAAGGGAGGAAGAGGAGAGGAAGATGCAAAAGGAGCAAAAAATGGAAGAAGAGAACAGGGAGCGGAAAGATGAGAAGAGAAAGAGGCAGGAGGCAGAAAAGCAAAGGATGGAGGAGAAGAGAAAGACAGAAGCAGCAGATGAGAAAAAACACACTATCAGACTAATAGATAACATAAACCTATCAGTGTTTACATCACATAAACAAAGCACTATACATGACTCTATTCCTGAAACAGTGGACAAAGGAAGTCCCTCTCACCTTCACCCCAACACCACCACCACCACAGACCCTCAGCAGATGACCCCTGACCCTGTCCCAGCATCCTGTAACTCTGGGTCCATGACTTTATCAGAGCAAACTGAGCAGAAGAGACTGGCCTGGATGAAGGACTGTATCCCCTGGTCCAAACTCTCACTGCAGAATAAGAGAAAAAAGAAAACTCCACAGAGAAGGAGGGCAAGGAGAGCCTCTGCTGGGGACTGCCTGCCCCCCATTTCCCCACATGTGTTGCTGGAACATGGAGGTTGGGGCTCCCTTCAAGAGGTAAACCTGGATTACACTATCAACCCTTCCATCCGCTCATCCTGAAACACACCTTTTGAATCCTACTTTGGTTCTGTGTACAGTTAATGGGACTTTTTCCATGGTATTTCCATTTGTCATTGGTACAACTGTCAAATGTTTTCAGCTTTTTCTTTTGCCCAAAATAATTCAATTTCTCTGAATGAAGCCAAATGACTCAAACTCACTCTAGCAATGATCAAATACAATCATACACAATTCGACTGCATTATTTTCCAGGTGACCACGGTGTGTGTGGAAAACCTCCCTGACTGCTCCCTCTCCACCCTGGCTCACTGCCCCATACTGCAGTCCCTCACCCTCAGGTGCTGTGGCCTCAGAGCCTTGGAGGGACTGGGCCAGTGTGTGGGGCTCCGCTACATAGATGTACAGGTGAATTTGATTCACGGTGTAAACTACTTATTTACAGTAGCTCACAGAAATTGAATCAACATCAACAGTTTTGTGGGGTTCTGAGAAAAGCTAATTGTCCTTCGTTCTTTTGACAGGATAATTTGATCACATCTGTGGACTGCGAGAATCTAGTGAACTTGCAGGTTCTCCACCTCAGCCGGAATCGTCTGACGTCCATTCATGGTTTAGAAGGAGCTGTGAACCTGAGAATTCTGGAGCTGTCATATAACTTCATTACTCGCATTGGTAAGGCAAGACTGAGGCAAGAATTTAATTACAGACACTGTTAATAGCCTACTATTGTCAGTTGTCAGTTGAACAAGGCAAATGTTCATGCTCTTTTATTGTGCACATTTAGGCAGTCTTGTGTGTATTGTGGTTGATGATTCCTTGTTTTATTATTCTTTGTTTCTTAATAGAAATCATATTTTGTATACCGTATTTTTTGCACTATAGGGCGCACTGGATTATAAGGCGCACTGTCAATGAATGGTCTATTTTCGATATTTTTTCATATATAAAGCGCACCGGACTATAAGGCGCATTAAGCGGGAAAAAAACAGTCAGATAAATCAGTCGAATAATATTATGGTGAAGCACAGTATGTATTACCCCGCGACGCTCCTGGCTACGGTAGCCGTAATGCTGCAAGCGGTGCGGCTTTGTAGTTTACCAAAGTGGTACAAAAACATTTAGATTTAGCGCCGTGAGCGCCTTGTACCACACAAAAATCGCTTAGAGGTCAGTAAACAAAAGAATTAATCCATATATAAAGCGTTTCGGATTATAAAGCGCAGTATCGTTTTTTGAGAAAAATAAAGGCTTTTAAGTGCGCCCTTTAGTTCGATGATTACGGTACACCTTTTTAGCAATATATGTTGCTTTACCAATACTGTCCTCTAGAGAGCAGCATTGAGCTTCACAAAGAGCCCTCTCAGCTTCTCAAACTGAACCGCCACTCAATGTACATTGAAGTGAGACTTAATTCACATTACTGAGGATAAGCATGGCATATCCCTGAAGTCATGAATAGATATTGCCCACTGGGGATAAATGCATTTTTATGGACGTTTGACCTTTGACAAAAAAACCTTCATCCTCACTCAAATGAGATCTACTGACATTATACCTATTGTTATGCTCCCTTGATGTCTCCTACTGTACACTTTCCAACCTCAAATACTGACGGTTTTTAAGTATTTTTATCCTAGTACTTGGGTGCATACCTTTTTCAATTTTTTAAGATGCAGCACAAAGAATGAAAGAGAAGGCTTTCTGTGTTATCTTGAAATCCAAAATTACATTTATTGTTTATTTTATGAGCATGTGTGTATATGTTGAATTCCTTGCTTTCTGTCTTTTAGGTCTCCTAAAAAATGCAATCTACACCTGGTCAAATACAGCTTGTCATAGGACTACATCAAGTCAAATAGATTAAACCTAGTCATATAAATCCATACTTATCCATAGCAATATTTATTTACTATGCGATTTAAGTGCAGTATGTGCAATAATGTTATCACGGGCAACAACTTGACTGTACACACTTAATTCTCACTTACTTAGATCCTTATCACATCTTGTGTTTAAATGCGGCCCTGTACCTTGTATTTTTTATATTTTAATATGTTACTTTTGAGTGCTGTACCCGCTGTTGCTAACTGCAATTTCTCCAATGCGTGACAAATAAAGTATTATCTTAAGCATTTTTGTGAATCCCCTCTGAAGGTGGTCTGGAGTCCCTGCAGAAGCTCCAGAGGCTTTGCATTGACCACAACCAGCTGATCAGCACCAGAGAGCTGAGGGTGGCGTACACGCTCCTTCACCTCGACTGCTCCTCCAACCACCTGAGTACCGTGGAGGGCTTGGACAGCTGTGCCTTGCTCAGCACTCTCCACCTGAGGACCAACAACCTCACTGAGGTAAGAAGACACACAAAATCCCAGATAATGTGTTTCAGTTATTGCCGTTATAACTTTAGGGATCATCTCTATATAGCCCAAATAAACATGAACAGGTACACTGAACCAAGCTGTAGAGGTCAGTTAGTCATGCTGAGAGAATACATATACTGTTAGTGGTATTTAGTACGAAAATACGTTTCTCTTGACAGATGCGTTTGAGACGCCATGCACAAGTTCCTAAAGTATTAAGGATGACAGCTCAACTCTGCTCAACCTTGTGACTGACACTGACTATTCACAGCAGGACTACAATGACCGACATTGATTAATCATCGACCCTCTGGCCCTGCAAGAGTGGTGGCTCTCAGTAACTGACAGAAACACCCAGAACTTGTTGAACCATAATAATTTTTCTCGTCTCTCTCTTTTTTTGATCTCTCTCTATTCAATTACCCTTCACTTTCTTTCTCCCTTCCTGTACCCTCTCTTTCTATCAACCTCCATCTGTCTCTCTCTCTCTCTACCTCACTGTCTCTCACTCTCTTTTCTCGCCCCCTCTCTCAGCCTCCAGTGCTGAAGAACCAAGTCCTCTTGAGAGAGCTGCATCTAGAGGACAACAACATCTCCTCCCTGGGGGCCCTCACGACCTGCTGGCTGCCCTTACTGCAGCTGCTCTCTGTGGCTGAGAACAGGTACAAAACACACAATCCGTTGAAACATCTACACACCATAACAATGTCATACCTGGATATCTGCTACATGTTATGGTATGAACATTTTTCATGTGAATACGAACCTTGATGTTGTATGTGTTTCCTCAGTATTACCCAGCTCCCTCTGCTGTCTGACTTTGTGTCTTTGGAAAAGCTGGATCTCAGTCACAACTACCTCTCAGGTCAGAGTTAACAAAATGATCATAGCGTAACTACAGAATAATTAAATGTCATCCAGAGGGTTTCCGTACTGTAATATGTGCTGTACATCGACCACTAACTTTTCAAACTCTAAACTGGATACACAAATAATATAAAAACAACAGACCATGTTTTTTCCTTTCCTTGCTGTTAGAGGTGGAGAATGTGTGTGAGAGCCTGAAGAGGTGTCCTTTTCTTCTGGAGGTGGACCTGACAGGAAACCCTCTTCAACAGGAAGCTGACTGGAGGTACAGTACTGTGGGCACCGTACAATGACAGGGACTGTGGCACATCCTTACATGTGTAGATCCCCAGATCCTGAAAGTTTTTTCTGTTTATTTGTATTTGATTATTTTCACTTAAACTCCGTTATCCCAGGTGAATTATTTTTGTATTTTATTATTGTTGATAATAATGGACTTGCAAGATAAAAACCAACAACGATTAGGACTAAACAAAAATGGAAGACTGAACGAAACAAACAATTTAAATGGCAGCCAGCAAAACAAAATGGAGAGGTTGATTGTTTATTTGAGCAAGCCTACAGTACCCAACTGTAAATTGTAGAAAATCTATCCTTCTCTTAACATTTCTTGATAAACCATGGAATGGTATTGTGGTCAATCACCCTTTTTGTATTTTTGCAGTTGGAAAAGTACAATAACGAGGAAAGATAAAAATCTGCTTTTTAGTCATGCAAATTCCAGTTGAGGTGATATGAAAACGGAACATGCCTTTAAAACGCCTCTCTAATGTTCTGCTCGCAGAAAGTGAGACGGGTGTGGGGGAGGAGGGGGCAGGCAGGGGAAGAAGCAGGCTGAGGTGAATAAGGCAGTGAGTGTAAACATTCCATTTGAACATGGGCCTTCCTGTCCACATGCACGGATTACACTGACAATCCAGGGAACACGATTCGATTACCTAACGTGCCACTGACATCCGCACACACATAGCCTTTAAGTGGCGGGATAATTCAAATAATATATATTCAACAGTAAAAACCATTAACATTTAATGTCAATTTACTCATTAATTTACTCTGCCAAACATTTTCCTTGTATCAGTTTTAAGTGTGATGGGATGAGTCAACATTTGGCTTGGACAAAAGTACGTCTTCAAATTCAATGTGGTGTCTTTTAACCCATTTGAGTTATAAAAGTGACTTTTGTTTGGATTGAAGTGATGCTCATGTTAATATTAGTTTTAATCAGTGTCATATTTCTCAAAAAACATTCAAAAGGCTTTATATGTTATAAGTTGCATTATACCGTTATATCAGTTAGCAATCATGCACATTTACTCAAGATTATACTCGACAACAAACATAATTTCAGTGAAAATGTAAAAAAAAAATATACTATTTTTAACAGTACATAGTCACTGCTATTGTAATTAAATCTATATTTAGCATGATTTTCTATACAGCATTCAGAATCATCACTGAGCCACGGTTTATCTGCTGATTCTTCTTACTGCCTTAACTCAAGTTGAAACAAGTCAAAATATTATGTTCAACTTTACCTAACCTCCGATGACCAACAATGGAGTTAACCTTCCTCTATTTCCTTACTCCTGGCCTGGGCCTTTTTATCACAGGCCAGGGAAAACAGCAGTTTAATTAAAGGACCAAAAAGCTATGGTTAAGAATTACACTGGCCCCAAGCAGATCTGGTCTTGTGAGGGGGGGGGAGAAGAAAGCTAATTAATCAGTTCTCCTTAAAGAGCGCTGTGTTTTCAAGGAAGTCTTCACTAAATGAATTATGTTCCCTGTTGTGGATGGAAGAGCAAGAGAGGAATGAAGGAAGTACTAAGGTGGAGTCACCAGGGACCAACATGTGCTACTTACTGGCTCCATTATTTGAGGCATCCATGATCATTTTTGTATATCAAAATGTACAGTACAAACTATCCACCACTTTCAACTTGATGGTGTAATTTGTAGGAAAAAAAAGAAAGATTTGTGTTGTTGTTGACCTATCTATACACACAACCCCATTTCAGTCAAGACACTCACGTGATTGATTGATAATAAATTGTGATTTATTGATAACCCTGACATGGGATATGTTTTACTTTGGCGGAATGGAATGTCTAAAGGGGGGGTACTTCCTATGGCCTCGAGCGACGCAAGCGTGCGTACATGTATGACGAGAGCCATGGAGCCATAGAGATATACAATCCCCCCGACAGACAGAAACATATAATACAATAACACAATATATGCATATACAGACAGATAAAACAACATAAACAGAGAGATAGACAGGGGGAGAAGGGGATGGTGGTGGGCGGCAGCAACGACTGATCAGCGGATCAGCAGGGTGAGTGTTTGAATAATCGGCGGGCTTTAAGGGCCGTCTTCCCATATGAGGCCCAATAGGCTTGCACTAGCTGAGTCAGGTGTGTTCATGGATTACGTGTACTACCTGTGTGCCTGCGCTGCTAGTGCATGTGAGGAAAATGAGTGATGACGTGTACTGAGAGTGTGAATAGTAATGACGTGTGGATGAGTGATGATATGAACTGAGTGTGTGAATGATGATAATGTATACTGATGTGTGTGAATGTTTAAGGGCAGTGTCCAAGTGCCTAGCCTGAACTTGCTGCGCCTATTTAAAAGTACATATGTTGATTTCTTACTTTCAAAAAAAAAGAAAAAAGAACATAACAATTTTAAACATTGTTTATGTCCTGCATAATAGTTACAACAAAATTAAGTTCTGACTATATACAGGCACATCATTCCCACTTTAAAATTCAGTGTTAAAACCTCTTGCGTAAACACGTTTGTTGATGTTCAAGGATGTAAGAGATACAATTTAAGTGTAAAAGGGCAACAAATGTCCAAGTTAAGTTCCTGTACGAAAACACACAATGTGCCTTTATTGCAACGAAAGGTCAAACGATTTTGCTCTGACGTCCTTTAAAAACGAATTTCTTCAAATGTATTTTAAATTTCCCTAATTACAAAGCTTTTCCCAGGAATACTGCTGTAACCTTTTGAATGGTAACAGCGGTAACCATTCCGATTGAACCGAATTATGTGTTCCTTCTGCAAGGAGATCATGTTACCAATGTTTTTATTTAGGGTTCGTCATCCATTTAAGGTGGATCTTCACAACGGCAAGGCTATAGGGCTACTTGATCCAGTAGCCCACCACCAGTGTGCAATGAATCAGTGTTGAAAGTTGTTTGTAATTATTTTTGTAGGGATCACGAATAAATCAAGCTTGTGTCCATGTTGTACAGACTGTACAGACTTGTCACTTCATCAGTACACTGTGATCTGAAAATCGGAATGCGCCTGGCTTTGTGATCCAGAATCAACATATTTCAGACCATTGGTCTATCAAAACCCTTCTCCTGTTTAACTTGCACAGCTTGTTGTCTCGCTCAGGTCGTCCTTGCTGAAAGCAGTGCCTGGTCTAAGGGACGTGGCCGTTATCTCTGGCTCCTCTCCAGCAACCCCTACTGGTGTGCTCAGCAGCACCCTGGCTGAGGGCAGCTTCCTAGCCTTCTGTCAGGCTCAACTTCAGCAGGTCAACACACTGGCAGAGGCACAGCGCAGGGAGCTAGGGTGAGTGTATTATCGTACTAACACAAACGATTCACCCAAAAAAGGACAGACTGATAGTTCGTTTAAGACTGAAACTGAAGTATTCACAAGATGCTGAAATGTAGTAATGATCATATTCAATTGGTTGACAGAGCACTGCCATGGTGGATACAAATACTATATTTTGTTGGAAACCATTAACAAGATCCTATACATATATGTGCACTAAATAAAAAAGCTAGTTTAAAACAACACATAAATCTTAAAAACATTGTCATTAAGACAAATACCCTGTCAGAAATGTTGTCCATGTAATCCATCAGATTCAAAGAGTGTGCAGCGCATTAAACCAACGTTCATCAAATTAGACGTGTCACTTAATTGGCCTCTAGCTTTAGGATCGTCCTGGACAGACCACTAGAACATGAAACGGCGTTCAACCTCTCTACCCGCTTATCTACATGACCTTTCTGAATTACATAGCACAAAACATGAAAAGCAAGTGATGTCTACCACCACGGGTCAAACCATGGGCTTCAATAGCTCGGGGGGGGGGGTGCGGAGCCCCCTCAATTGGTGGACAATGGGTCATTCTCTGGGCTTTGGCGAGACCACCGCAGACAGTCCACCTTTGACCCGACACGGTGTTAGAAGAGGTTGAGGGAGGTGAGGAGTCTGGTCTGAGACTGTTGGCTGCAGTAGTAGTGAAGGAGGAACCATGGGGTTTTCTGGGAATATGATTTCACAACATTCTAAGACTGATTTGAGGGGTAAATAGAGGACACAGCTCTATATTTGATCATTTGTTTTGGAAAATGTCTAGACATGCATGCTATTTTAAGAGCATATTAAATGGGGGTGGGTATGGCTCAGTGTTTTTTTTACCCCCTTCTAAAAGGTCACAGGCTCAAATCTCCCTTTATATGACACTTTGGATAAATTATTTGCTAAATAAATACATTATACATTAAATCAGCGCCAGAATGTGTTTTGCAAGAAGCCTCAGATATGTGCGAGGTTAAGAGAGGATACATTTGTATCTTATGAGAATAATAATAAAGAGAAAATATGGGATCATGTGCAGTACTTTCATAAGCACAAACACAGTTTTTAATCCATTGTATAATATAATAGGGTAATAATGCATAGAACATCTGGACTACTAGTCCACTCAATTCTTTCTCCTTGGATGCCAGTATTCACTAAGAAGCAGGAATACGCTGTTTGCTTTGGCTCATTGCTTCCCTCAATTTACACTGACAATACATCTTTGTACACTACACTGACAAAAACTTTTAAATATCAAGTTTGTCAAGCCAGTATTTATATAATACATTATATTACACATTATTTCCCTCCTCAATTGCTTTCTCTTTGACCCTTTAGTGAACCAGTCAGCAGTAGGACCAGATATCAGACAGACACCATCTATAAGATCCCTCTTTGTAACCTCTACGCTCTTCTAGCCAAGTGTTACAGCAGGGACATTGTTGCAATCAGGCTTAATCCTTGAAACTACCTAGGGCAACGTGCCGTACCTCATACTGCCTTAACACTGGCCCTTAGGGTCTGTGGCAGGGGTAGCGGAACTGAGGCTCTTCTAATAAACCTATTAGCTTTCCATTGAGGTGCTTTGTAGTCCCTTAATCCCTTTTATGAATGAGACATTATAGGGGATTACAAAACTGAAATCCGTCAGAAGTCAGTTGTGCTTTGTGAAGGCAGAAGGTTCAATGGTTCGGTCATTGTTCTATCACGCGTCACACCTCTCCCTTTCCATGCGCAGTACAAAGATTGTGCTTCCATTAAAAAGCTTCCCAAATGTATCTGTTTAATGCTGGTGCTGGTGCACCACAATTTGTGAAACCCATATCTCTCAAGTGCATGTCTTTTTGCAGCGAGGCCGTGTCTGCTCTGAGTGCTGTGAAGGTCTTCACCAGACACCATGAGGAGAACCTGCAGCTGGCCGAGGACCATCGGTATGCTCACGAATACGGTGACACCACGGTTGACCCAAGACCAAGAGACAAAAGTGACATTCAGACCGAGCGGATAATGGACAAAGCTCATGAGAGTATCAATAGATGTATCAGCGAATGCTTTGCTGGGCCTGGAACAAAGCACCCGGATCTCCAGGATCCCCTCAGCCCAAACGAGGATGGCATCCAGGAGACGACACCTGACATGAACACTCAGCTACCAAGAGATAGACCCAGCTGTAGTCCAAGCACTGGGTCTTCTAACACAGATTTAAACGTGACACTTAGCTATGCTAAGGCTCAATATCCCAGTGCTACCCTGTCAGAAGAGAAACCCAGCGATGGGTCAAGCAAAGGCCCCATTCCAGAACCTTGCAACCTAGACATCAAAAGGTAAACCTTGCACTCTCATTTATTTTATTTTATTGGAGTCATTTTGGTTACTGTAACACATTTGACGAGGAATCTTCATTGGGAACTTTCCTCTCGGATAAGTGTTTTCAAGAAAGCATACACCATCTGTGTAGTCCCGTAACATAATGCGTTTTTACCAATGAGCATTTGTCATCATTTGAACTTCCTTTACGTTATTTATGTGATGAGATGTGGGACATCTTACTCACTTGAACACAGTTTCATCATTGACGTGGCTAGCCATCTCTCAAAGAACAATATATCTTCTGTGGTTCTAGACAACCCTGGATTCCTTTGAGATGCTGCTCTCCAGATGTGGCCACGGCCATAAATTCAAGACGTTATATGACATCAATTGTATCTCTCACCATGTTTTTGTATGTGTGCTTGTGTGTGTGTGCCCTGTGAGCCTGTATGTATATGTGCTCTGTGTGTGTGTTCATCTTTGTAAATGTACGGCTCTTTGGGAATCTTTTATTCTTGCGCAGTATGGCAGCTGTTGTTATCCAGCGCCATTGGCGAAAACATAGAAGATGTAGGAGGGTACCACTTCACGATGGAGGAGGGGGAGGAAAGAGAATTGGACGAAGAGAAAAGGGACAAGGACATGGAGGAGGAGGAGCAGGAAGAGGATTTGATGCCAGAATCACCAAGAAAGGCCAACACTGTCTGGACCTGGACTCTGCTGCAACTGTTATCCAGGTAAGCATCGGCAAGGGGAGTTGCAACTCTGTTGATAATTTGTGATTATTCTTTGTGACAACACACAATACATTTTTGCTTTATTTATTATGTGCATCTCAAACGGTACCTGTCAGACCTACAATTAACACAATGTAGGTAATAGCAAAAATGTCTTTGGTGATAATATTAACAATAGTGTACAAAAATAAAAGCTCTTACTAGACCAAGGAACGCCAAGAACATTTGCTTACACGTTGAATTTCAGTAAGATTTTAAGTGTCATATGCACATATATCACTCATCCTAACCCACCCTCCCAGCACTTTTCACAAGCTGCTCAGCCTTTTCTGAAGCGAACTATGTAGGCTGCACAAATGCACCAGAGGTGGCATGAAGAGTCCCCCCTGCCCTCCTGTTCCCCATGTGGCCCCTGCGTGGGTGAATTCCCTTCAGCTTTGACATATGAAGCCCTACTTGCATAATCTCTATGCAAGTGCTAGACGATGCCTTAAAAAAAATTGCTACCTGACACTTTGACTCCCCAACACCCTCGCCTCTCTCCTGCTCGTGCTTGATGGGTCCTTGAGGAACTCTCTGAGGCGTCCTGGGACAATAAATCATTCGTTAGATTCCAAAAAGCTGCGGTGATGGGAGCCCTAGAATTCCAGCCTTGCTCACTTGTAAGTTGTTTCCCCTCCGTTGGGAATTTGGCGGATTTAAGGGGTCCACGCAGACGTTCCATTTGTCTCTTTGCGGCCCTGTGGTGTCACACAGAGTTCAAACAGCAGATCGCTCGGCAATTAAAGAGAGGTTACCATGTTTTATCTTCCTAATGGGATAACACACAATATTTACGTTTGCCAGTGATGTATGGTGCCCCTCCTCCCACCGTACCTTTCTAGGCATCCTGGAGAGGCTGGTCTCTGAGAAAGAGACTTGCTTCTGCGCTGGCCGCCGCTCGCATGGACGCAGAGGAAGACGGCTTTGAAGAGATGGATGTGGATGAATTTGTCTTTGATGAGGTAGGTAGAGGTGCAGGTCACCTTCCCCCGTCTTCCCCCCTACCAGAACACACATCTCTGTTGCGTATGTCTTACCCTCTGTTCACTGTCAACATTAATCAGTGTCTACCATTTAGTTTTTGTGGTCACTTTCTCTTGAGTGTGTGTCTGGACAAGGTTCATTCTTTAGAGGGTTTTGCTGCAGTTCCACAGCTCCTAATCCTTACTTTGAGATTGATTCTTCTTTTCACGTTGTCTTTTGAACAGACCTTGTTGGAAAGAGACTGGACATCCCTCGTCTTAGCAGACTCTCCTCCCCAAAGTCTCCCTCTACCACCCCAGACGTTATATCCAAAGGTAATTGAAGAAAATTGAAGAGAGAAAGAGAGAAGAAAAAGGAGGTGAAATCCCTCGCTTCTTTTTGGGCCATGTAGAAACAGCCTGATTAATCCTTAAATTTATGACTTTGAAAAACACAATAACTTCTCGGAGGCCCACATGCTTCCTTTGCATCAGCAGATGTCATTTTTCACCCTAACCCCGACCCACCCGCCAGCCGACCCCCCCCCCCCCCATTTTGGTTTCTCTCACTATCTTTCTCTCGGCTTGTTTACCTTTTGCTGGGTCTTTGGAGCGCATTTGACTCTACATCATGGTAGCTGAAGCTCAAAGACTGTTGACACATCACAGCTGACTGTGGATGACCTTCAATTACATTTTTAGGCTGACAAAGGCACATCAAAGAGAACCTTTAAACCATTTTCCACTTCTGCAAAGAGACAAAAGGACTTGGACAACTTTGACTTTCGAAAAGGGATGTTAGACAATTAGTGGTCCGACATTGTCCACTGAATACTAATTTAAGTACACACAGCAACTCATATTTAACTGAAACACACAGGAAAAGCATATACATTGTTATAGCATTGGTGGCAATAATTTATTTACCCTTTCACCCTAAGAAGAAGGCCGACCTCAATGAGTAGGGTATTTGATCATTGTATCCTTTTGTATCTGTAATTCAGCACCACTTTCCAGACACCTACCCCTACCAGCCCAGACTCCCCCCTGACCTGCAGTGGAAACCTAAGGAGGCTTGGTCAGGAGCTGAGACACCCTTGGAGTATACCAAGAGAGGAGCTTCGCATCATAGCACTAGCAGGTAAGAACACTGACCCAAAATGGTGGACAGTAAACCCCTAAATGTGTTGAAAGGTAATTAAACCCTTGATTTGAACAACTTGATTACCACACCTGAATTAATATTCTTACAGGGAAAATGTATAGCGACCCATTCAAAGATGTGTTCCAGGGTATTTGCTGAGACTAAATAAAAATGTCCAGGTTGTGTTTGAACATGTCTATGTCTGAGCATACTTGTTCCTTTGGTGGGTTTTATGAAGAATGTGACAGAGCTACTATCAGGGGACTGGGATTGATTTATAATAGTAAAATGATAGAACCTCCTTCTCCCTGAATAATGATGTGGGATTTCCAGAACAAAATCTCCTGCCTCACCATCAGGACTTAGCGGTCTCTCAGAAAGATCTGAGAAAATTCTGGAAGAATGGTAAGGACGTGTTATGGTCATCCTGCTTTTACATGGTCATTGAACATAGTTTAAGGTCATATTTTAGAAATGCATAGGTATACATTTTCGTTTTACAGTATCTAATACATGAAGTCAGCTGTTACTAGTAGCCAGTGTGTGTGTTCTTTGAAGTTGGCTTGTAAGCAGAGTGTCTCAGTGATATCATTGTTGTCCCAGGGGTTTCACGGACAGCCACACTGCTCTGCTGATGCTGAAGAGAGCGCAGAAGATGAAGTCTAAGAAGCAGAGGCAGCGGAGGCTGCCTGGTGAGGAAGAGAGGCCTGGGTCAAATACATAGTTTACATGATTTAATTATTTCTGGAATTCATTCTTGGATGACAGGTTTCTGGCCTGCCCCGGTGTTTATCAAATGTTTTTAATCTTTGAATCTAGAATTCTGGTTGACACGTATAATCATAAACAGAAACTTGTCAAAAATACTTCCTTTCCTTCCTTTGTATTCTTTAAGGGGCATTGCACCTATTTTGTTTGATAAAGTAGAGCACATAGAGTATATGTAGTTATTATTATACATTATTCTATCGTCATCTTAAATGTCATTTGTAAAATGACAAACACGTTATTGGCATGAGAACAGAAACTATTTATTCTACTGCAGACTTGGTTCTCAAACACACTGTGCTGCAGTGCCAGTTTGTTCTTCCTCCCTGTGCATGTCAATCAACCCCAACAGATGGCAGAATCGTTTCCTATCATTTTCATCGAACCTCAACTGAGAGGCTTGACCAGAAATAACCATTACCAACCTGGTAGCTTCCCCTTCCAACCCCACCATGCACCCTGGCGTCCCGGAGACGCTTGTCATTACTAAGTTGTGGGTTTCCGCAGCTACATCGATGGGTGACCTCACCACTTGGTCTTGTCTGCAAGCGGTCGATGGTACTTGTGCCATGGTCATGTAGATGTGGCCGGGTCTTTGATCCGGATTCTGAGAGCATGACTGCAGTTGTGTCTGTTTATGGACTTGCAGGCCTTTGTCGAATGTAACTCTAAGTGTCAGCTGTTGCCATGGAGCTGGAGCATTTTTTTTTTTATTGTTGTCATTATTTTGGGAAACCGTTAGCGATTAAGTTGGCCGTGAGTTTCACCAGAGCTCTATGTAATGGTTGCGGTTTGAATTTAAATTGTTCAGGTTGTGTTAGTTTGCATGGAGTAGTTTGGTTTGATGTTAACTCTGTCCTTCTGTCTCTGTCTTAGACTCATCTGTGCGCCTGGCCCTGTTTAGGAACCACAGCAACCAGCATGTTCCTATTGAGGCACCAGAGAAGCACTCACCGGTGAAGAAAGACTGCTTCAAATGTAGGCCATTCAGAGATTTCTACGTTAGTGTGATATATCATTTCTCGCTCAGGTATTATCTCAGCTTTTATAGTTTTTAAACAGAAACAGTTTTTTACAGATACACTCCAGACACACTGAGGCATAAACATAAACAAATAAACAGCAATAACATCTAAGAAAACGTACTGCTCAACCAATCTTTCGCGTGGAAATGATATTTTCCCCCTCTAATCATTTAGACTGCTACTCAGACTTTAGACTCGTGTCTACCCAAACAGATTTTCCAAACTTGAAAAACACATACAAGTCAAAGAGAGCACCGGCGCATGCAGTTAATGGACCAGCCCCATTTTACTTGGAATGAAATTGAATGCACATGAACTGGTGGTAAATAGTCTTGACATTAAGTTGTTTGGGATGATGGAGGATAAACAAGATGATTGTGTTACAGCAGGGCTTTGTAGATGACTTGAAGTGTGAAATCGAGTTAAGTGTTGGGGAGGTATAGGACCATGGGTATGGGGTTCCAGGCTTGAAAGAAAATGACTCTCTTGTCTTGGGTATGTATAGACTTATCAGGTGGAGGAGTTGAAAGCGGGAAGGGGGGGGAGGGGGGTTGAAGGAAAGGTGGTAGTAGTAAGGTAAAGGCAAATAGGAACGAGGCGATTGCCTACAACATCTGCTGTTCTGATACACTTAGCAATACAGATGTACGAAAACAGAGGGCAGTGTTTTTTCTTCTTTTGTGATAACACTGTGGCTTGCGAGCAAATCTGTGTCTTTTCTGTCTTTCACTGACTCGCTGTCTCTCTCTCGCTTGCTCTCTCTCTGTCTGTCTGTCTCTCTGTCTCGCTCTCACTGTGTCTGTCTCTCTCTGTCTCTCTCTCACTGTCTCTCTCTCTGTCTCTCTCTCTCGGTATGTAAGCTGATACCCATTTCCAGTGGGTTACTCATGTCGAGCACATCCACACAAAGAGCCTGGATAAAATAAACATGCCGCGTCGGATATCTCGGAAAGAATCTGTCATGGGTTTGGGGCTAATCACCTCCAGAAGGGCCTCCACTCTGAGCCTGAAACGTTAGCCCCTGCCGGGGAGCGCTGGCTGGGCTTGGGCTGGGGTGACTGGGGCCTGGCTCGGCCTGGGGCGTTAAAACTAAGGCTGGGATGGGGATGGGAGGGGGGGTCCCTACCACAGGTCAGAACCAGGGGAGGTAGTGTCAATGGAGGCTAGTTGGGGAGGGGAGTTAGAAGCTCAGATGTGTGTGTCTTTATCTGTGTGTGGGTGTAGGCTTGTGTAGACCCCAATACCAGAACCAACCCCACCCCCCCCCACCCCCCACCGCACACACACACACACGTAAAAAGCCAGTGGGACACAATCTCCCATAGAACTTTAGGCCCGGTTAGGGTTACAACTTTTTACAAGGTCTCTCTCCATTAGAACCAACAAGTGGATGGGGGTTTCGAGGTTTGGAGGGGGAGTCGATATAAAAGGGAGGAGGGAAAAGATAATGGAAAGATACGGCCCTGGAAATTTCGTCAAGCAATAGATAGTTCGGGGTTTGGGTTGCCTGGACTCGTCGAATTGGTGCCAGCTGGCAAGGGGTTGCTCTGACATGCTTGGAGGATAATTGAACGTTAGATTAAAAAAAACTCGTGAAATAGTTCACCTGAACTTATAAAACACAAATTATGCAATCATTTTCTTATTATACTTGGTTTGAGCGTGCCTTTGGCTCTGATGCTGTGTATTCTTATGCAGGAGTGTACTGTTGGAAAGATATTTAAGTTAGTGTCAGCATTAGTTTCAAAGAGTTGCATTTAGATAACTGAGTGTTTTTTTTTTTTTTTTTACTATTGAATTGTATTTATGTTGAGCAGTTATTACTAGAAAACGAACAAGTATTCCTTTAAACTGCATTTCTTGAAATGGTTGTTAATCTGCTTTTTAATCATAATAGAATTTTTCTTTTATTTAATTTTAAGACTTTACTTTAGCTTCTGATTACATTTACATTTAATCATGTTTTTCTCTGTCTGATATGTGTGAGCATGGCTGGGGGAGTGTGTGTGTGTGTGTGGGGGGGGGGGGGGGGGGGGGGTGGGGGGGCTACCTTCATGTCCACTTTGAGTGCTTCTACAGTGTCTGTGCGCTTTGACCGGGGATTGACCGTGTGTGGTTTGCTCTCTGGAGGTGAAGACTTGACCTGAAGGCTAAGGAAAGTAGTAGACAGGCCTTCATGATAAAAGCTAGCCCACACCCCCCACCCCCCTCCTCCAAGTCTGATGCTTGGGGGCAGGGACCGGCACAAATAGGCAGCCAGTACAGAAAGACAGACAGACAGACAGACAGATAGACAGACAGGAGAGACGCACAGCCTGACTCTCTGACTATAGGGCTATGCTATGATATCTTAACATCTGATCGAATCTCTGAAAAAAGATGCCAATGCCAGTAAATGTCACTTGTTTGAACTGAATTAAACCCAAGCACAGGATAAGCTCAGGGTAACCACAATGTAAACATTTGCTATCATCTTATTTGTCCAATCAGGATCCATTTATCCGTAGCCTACGCACAACCTTGATTTGGTTGCTGTACCTGTGCCAGGACTAGGGCAGACTTCTGAAGTTCTAAAGTGACTACTTTATGTCGCTCCTTTAGAATTCCAAAGGAGCTAACAGTGCACCCGACCCCCTCAGTGTGCTGAGTCTCCTGATACTAAAAGCCCTGTCTTCCGCCATCTCACCCCCAAAAGATAGTGAGAGACCTAGTGATTGGGTAATGCTCTTAAGACACCCACTTAACAGGCGTGACTCCCACAGCTCCCCACCGATGTTGCGGATCATGCCATGGGGAGTATTTTTTATTTTGCAATAAAGCTTTAAACCACCAAAACGTGCCATAGTCTTCAGATTATAAAAATAAATGTGTATACCAAGACTGTAGAAGTACTGCGTATGTGTGTGGTATTTTTGTAGTTATCCCCAATGGCCCCTTCCTGCCCTCCACAGCTCAGGGGAAGCATTTATCACTTGTGGACTTCTCAATTAACCCATGACAACTGTAAACCATAAAGCTTTTATTCCCTTCTCCGCTCAGACGAAGCATGAAAATGACTTAAACCAATCCGTCATTAGTTCCAGCGCCAGCCTGTCAGAATGTATTAGCAATTCACACCCATCTAAGTCTGCATTACTGTCAGCACGGTGGAACTGTTTACTTTAAATTACCGTTTTATTATAGGATTTGAGTGTTGTTCATAAATCATTGAACCTTAAGTGTCCTCTGTGTATTGTTTTGCTTTTCAAATTTATTTGTCTTGTTTTTTTTTCACAATGAATCACAACAAAAATCTAAAAAAATGACTGTGTCCTCTTGGTTTACTCAGCAAAGTCAATTACAGTAATACCCCCTGAGCCGTCCAAACAAATAGCTTATTTAAGCCTCAGCATAAACGTCTTGTGCTTTAGCCTCTGATATCTCCCAGCTAATTCCACTGAGTGGGCCTCAAATGCTGTCGGACTTGTTGAGCGTTGCCAAGCTCGCTCACCCCTGGCTTCTAACTGTTTATTTGTCAAACTTGTAAATTGGTGTGCATCGGTTAACATCAGCCTCAGACTGTAACCCTTAACTTCTTAAAACATCACCTCTTTGTTAAGGTGTTGACCTGGTTGACAGTCCTACCGTATATTACTAGTGCCATCAGAGATGTTTTAGAGTACCAAAGGAGAAGATGGAAAATAATAATTTGTGACGTTTATTTAATGTTTTCTGTCAAATGCAGCTGGCGGTGAAGAGCTGGTGGAGCAGGAGGCAGAGGAAGTAAAACAGACAAGACTGAAGCAGGAACGCACTTACGAGTGGCTTCACACCCAGTCTGAGGATCCTGATCAGCTGACAGAGAGGTGACACTCTCACATGGTAGTCATAGTGCACTAAAGCAGCACCTTAATATAGATGGCATTATATGAATTTAACTGTAAATGTGAATATATTAGTATTTATTTAACATTCAAATTATTAATATATGCAAAATACTGTATGCATTTAATAGTTTTCTGTATATGAATAAGCATAATATTTTAGATATAATATATATTTGCGTCACAAATTATACTCGACTTTGCCAAAGGATTGCAAATAGTGTTAAACACCAAATACAACAAATCTGAATATCCATACAGAGATCCAGTGATCCTATTGGTAGTGTAGGATCAGTGATGTATGAAGGGAAAAGCAGAATGGATGCAAACACTGATAACCTTTTTTTTCTGTAGTTATCATTTCCTACCCCAGATTGATCCAGACGTTTTGAACGGCGGCAGAGTGCAGCTTGTGGTGAGAGAGCCATTTATTTCGACTCGCTCTCCTTATCCTCATACTCATTCGCTTCCATTGAGTAATTGAGTCCTGCTCTCAAGTCTCTTTGAAAGGAGGTTGGGGAGTGAAAGTACGACTTGTTACCATTTCCAGTTTGTGTTATATTATCTGATATATAATAGAAGTACCACATCAGTTGTTTTCCAATTCTTCAATTTCTTAATTTAGTTTGCTGAAATACCTGTGCGGTGTTCTTGGATCACAGAATGATATTGATGCTCATGGGTCCTTTGAAGTCGGCAAACTACAGGACTTGTTTTGTAGAGCGGTTTCTGTTATGGTCAATGGCAAAAAAATTGTAAACCTTGGCTTACACATCTTTGTGCGCTATCCTAAGTGCAGCGTTTGTTCTTGAACCTATTTGGAAGCAGGGCGCCCGTTGCGTGAGAAATATAATGTCTAACTTATTTGAACAGTGTGCGTGTGTGTCCATGTGTTTACTGCCTGCAGGCTGCAGCAGGGAAGCAGGGAGGGCCCCTGGATAAGGCCCCTGGGTCGAGGCCTTATGCTGTTTCCATCTCCACGCCACCAAGCAAACACAGCCAGGGTCAGAATGGCTCTTTGGTACTTTCAAGTAAGTTTTCAGTACTCTGCTTAGTCAGCAATTATCTACAAATCAGCTGGACCACTATACAGATTCATCATTCTGTTTTGCTCTGTGGCAGGCCAAACTAGCTAGTTCCACAGTATGTGTGTGTCCTGACTGAGATTTGTTTACAGTAGTATTAGGCACAAGCCTCACAGAGCCCAGGTACACTGAAAACCAATTGCTTGAAATTGCATCGTTCATTTAACTGTAGCTCTGAATGTAAACATCACCAGCTGTAGTGAGAGTCTGGACGGACCCTTCTCCTGAGTTTCAATCTAGATATCTACTGTAGTCAACCTCACAAATGGAATGGTATGATATATGTGTATATGTGTATATGTGTGTGTGTGTGTGTACACGCATGTGTCAGTGACACATGGAAGGGAGAACACGGGGTCGGGCAGGGGACAGGACACCAAGAATTTCTCTTTCGACAGGAAACTGGGGAAAAAAATGCATTTCTGTGGAGAATCAGTGGCCCTTCTGTCAGAGAGACTCAAGCTCAGGAGCCAGGGTGACAAAGGTGCTACTGACAGAGACTGACAGAGCATCAGCAGATGATCACATTAAACAAGCCCTGGAATTTGACTATAGGAAAAGCCTGTTCATCCCTAATGAAGCCAAATTCGATTCTGGTGATGATTTGGGAATGATATCCACGAGGGTTGCAGTGGAGCCTGACTGTGTGTGAAGCTGTGTGGTTTTTGGATCTGTGGAGGTAAGAATGAAAGGCCCTCGGCCAGAAGGCTGCTCAAACAGCACTTATCAAATTTCCAATGTTAAATTGAAAGATGTATGTGTGTGTAAACTGGGTGAAATTTCCACAAGCCAAATTGATATTTAATAAACAACAAAACTGCTCTTAGTAGGCAGCATAATGCGTCAGAGAGTGGTTTCCTTCTGGAAATTGACAGGTTTGAGTGAGTCATCACCAAAGTGAAAAAGTAATCATTTGTAATCTCTTTTGGCTTTTCCCAAAACATATTTCCTGTGCCTCTGAAGTAGCACAGAACATCAAAGTGAGCCTATAAAGGCGGAGGACTCACTTAACTTACCATTGCAGTAAAGACTATGTAAATAGTCTATAACCTATTGAAATAGGATACCTACCACTTGCTGGGGATATGCCATAAAAGTTTTTCAGCCTTACAAACGTTTTTCTTGTCCTGTATTAAGTCCTTGAATACGCCAGTTGCACATCTATGACTCAATGTAATATCTGTTTAAATGCTAAAGGATGCAAATGGATATTTGTTTGACCACAGTAGATCATGGTCAGGTTGACTATGTGGTTGAAGACAGAGATAGTGGCAACATTTGCAGTATTTATAGACTTTCTAAGCAACATTAAACATTGCTTAGATTAATGAAAGGGCTTTTTTTTCTAAATAAGATCCATACTGCAGTGCACAAACACCTTGGGACCTCCCTGGTCAATAAAAGTTTTGAGTTTCTTAATATAATGTCCAAATACGTCAGGTAGACCATAAAAAGGTATTCCCACAGACTCCCCAGTAAACCTGCAGCTCTGCTGGATACTCTATACTGGGCACCAGCAGTGCAGGTATGTGCTGCTCTGCTGGCCAAGTCAGTACCTGTGAAGAGAGCTCCATCCCCTGCGCCTCCTAGCCTCCTCCCTGCTGTTGTTTCTCCTTGGGGAGGCTCTCTGCAGTGCCCTGGCATGGGTTCTTACACGTGGAACACATCAGGCTTGAGTAGAACCGCTCCCCATGCCTTTCTCTTATTTGGAGCTTGAGTATCCTGTAGGTTTGAATAGATGCAAGTGCGACACTATGCATGACAACTACCTCGTAGATGTACTCAGTAGTGTAAATTATGTTAGCATATTTTCGTCTTTTTAATGGATTTTAAAGCTTTGTTTTTATGGGGTATTATAGTCTATACATCTCTCTGTTTTTTTCCCCTGCAGAAAAGAATGTGCCATCACCTATTAGAACCCAGTCTGCTCCATCGAAAAAAGAGCGACTGTCTTTTCGGGACAACCCAGTCCAGAGGAGTGGTGGATGGGGAGGAGGGAAGAAGAGGGACAGAGTTCAGAAGTAAAACACCAGGTGCCTCTCAATCCACTTATCCAGCATTAACCGTAGACTTTGAAAAACAAATTATACTATCCTTATAATCACATATCTGAATGGATCAGAATGCCATAACAGTACGCGTCAGTATACATCGGTTTAGGGGACAACATAATGTCAAGAATATGTCATTTGTTTCTTAATATGAAATTCACTGCAGCTGTCACTTAGCTGGTATTGGGGCTCCCTCATCTGAAAATTAATTAAAAGCAACAGGAGGAGGTCAAGTCTAAATATCTGCAGGCGCTTACATTCTAGTCATTATGCTCGGATATCACTGTCTTAACGCAACCGCAGCCAAAGACCCAGTTAAAGAACGACATGCTTAATGTGCAGACGATGACTAGAAATGGAAGTTGATTTTCTTTTTTTTGTATAATAAGAAACCACAGCTACTTTGTTGGACTAATGTAGTTGCTATCCACTATACGTTGTTCCCCCAATTTAAATTTAAATGACCAAAATTAAATTGCAGTTCAAGTTTATTTATTTGAGTGTACAGTTGAAGTAACTGTAGATTCTGCATTTGACTCCACACATGTCCACAGACATATAGAAAAGCTATTTTTGTCAGAAATCTTGGCAGTTCGACATTGATGTTCGAATTAGAATGCTGCTTTCTTTATCAGCTATGGATTATTGTAGTCGTGTTTGTGTGTTTGAATTTGGATAGCAGATCCATCCATCTGGCCCCACCAGAAGCAGGAAACCTCTGTGTGGTGGTTCCTAGCTTGTCGCCTGCATGGAAATGATAAGTTAATGAATTTGAAAACAAATATATGTGAGTCTGAAGAAGTGGCTGAAGAAGTGGCTCTCTAGCAGAAAATGCTATTCCTCTATTTTCTCCTCCCTGAGAACTTTCATATTTCTACTTTGTTTGTGTTTTGACTGTTTGGGCTGATAGGGAATTTGGTCTCGAGCTAGTTACATGTGGCAGTGGTCTTACCCATTAAGGGCTGTTATGACATGAAACCCTAGAGCACTGTCCTGGGGGGTATTGAACTCTCCAACCCCCTGGGGAGGAACCCTGCTTCTCATTGTGATGTTCTCTTCAACTAGTATAATGTCATCAGCCAAGTGTGAGCGGAAAACTGCATCCAACTCTATAATTCTGGTTGATATCCCTTGTCTAGAACTAATTCTAGATATGCATGGGATTTTGGAATAGGAAGAGATCTGGACTTGATCTTTAATTTATAAGTACTCCATAATGAGCTTCTTTTGTCGTTAATTTCAAAAGCCATCCAGTACAAATGGATGCAAATAAAGTTGTGTAACAAACCAGAAGAACTATTTGTTAAAATGAAATTGGGTTTGTCTGAAAACTCTTTTGTCTTTTTATTAAAGGATTTCACTGTTGTCATTGGTTCCAAAACACCTGATTCAAATGAATGGTCATAAGCAGGCTTATGCAGAGCTGGATAATGAGCTCTGCAGAAGCCTGCTTATGACCATTCATTTGAATCAGGTGTGTTGTAGCAAGGAAACATATAAAACATGCAGGACAGGTGTTCCCTGAGGACCAGTTTGGAGTTGGGAACCACTGCCTACCCAAATAAAATCATACTAAGTATTTTGTCTCCACAATTCATTCAGTTTCATTGTTTTTGTTATGTACTCTTTGGTTTTCATGGCTGACACCCAAGACATATTATTTTCCTAGAGCAGCTTTGGGTTAACATAACTGTAATCAAGGACCCCATAGAGTCAAATCGCCATAGATGATGATCTTGCATCTGTATTCTAGCAGTTTAAACACTCAATTTGGGAACTCTATTTTTGTCCTGCTGAAAGATGTTTGATAAAGACCCGGTTTTCAGAAACGGAGTCGATGCTCCAAAATTCCTTGATAATCTTCTGATTCAATGATGCCATGCATGTGTTTAAAGTAACACTGGCACTGAGGGCAAAGCGACATCACTGATGCACCTTCACTGCAGGGAAGGTGTGACTGCTTTGAAAATGATTTGATATAACCGAGTTGTGCACCTTAAGTATGTCATTTGTCCAAAGGTCATTTTCCAAGAAGGATTTTTTCTTATATTGGTGAACTCTGTCTCCCATTGTTCATCTCTAGCTTCCTACCTTCTACCCCCCCCCCCCCCCCCCCCCCCCCCCATTTTTTTAGGAACGAATGGTGCCCATTCAAACACACCTTGCATCTTCTGTTTTTAATTGAGGGAATTTCTTGCTAACATCGTTTGATATGGTATACTGAAAACAGGAACATTGTCAGACGATATCATGTTGCTTTAATCTGTGCGTGCGGCATTACACTGTGAAACAAAACAGGAGAATTAGTGTTTTTCTTCATTCAAAATAATTTACTGGGTAATTCAGTTTTTTATATTGTTTGGCCTCTGCCACATTATATTATTGTCTTCTTTCAAATATAACATATTAACAAATTAATTGATAATGCCATCAATTTACAATTGAAAATGAATTCAGATGAAATGTTGTTGCCTTTTTTTTTACTGCAATACATGAATTAGACACCATTGTGGCTTAGAAACCTACATTCTATATAATCTATTCAGTTTAGCTGAAAATGTTTTTACTTTGAATATCAGAATTATAATTCATTCATTGCGTTGTCTGTGGCTTTTTTGCGTTGTCAAATACCTGTAGTCCTTAGAACTTTCACTTTCGAGAATAGTTTACAACAGCATGTGTGGTTTCCAACTTTATTCTGAACTGATCAAATAAGCCCCACTCCCCCCCTCCCCCCCGCAATGCCCACTTTCAGGAATTGCCGCTCGTGCCAGGAACTTGAGTGCCAGACACACCAAGCCGAACTTTTCCCATTTTCTCCCCAGCATGTGGCAGTATGCGAGGTCATCTTAGATGCCCAGTAAGCCGCCCCCTGCTACTTAAGAGCACTCGTATTTATTTGTATTTTTTTCTCATGTGGCATCGTCTAACTTTGCCATTGACCCTATATAGCGAACCATATATAAGGTATACCAAACTCATACGATTGGCGAGAACGTTTTAAAAAAAAAATAGTCTTCATATTTGAGGAAATAAAGAGTAGGAAAGGTTTTCTCTGTTTTAGAAAACAAACCTTAAGAAAAATCTGAATCTTCGGATTGTCTTGTTTATTATAGTGGACATTGTTGTGAATTCATCGACTTAAAGCCTTCAATAGAGGCCTATATTCGTATATTGCTTTGAAATACTATTATGCATAGTGGATAAACGGTTAAATATAAATGTTTGTATTTATGTTGTGTGTATGTATTGTCGACTATGTATGCATTATGCATTAACCCTAGTGTGTCCATAAGTCAGGCCTGCACTCATCCCTGTCCCACATGGTCCTGGACATCGTTTGCATGATTAAATGCATTTAAAGATGATCATGGTACACAGCAATCTTTTGTAATTTGTTATCTTATAAATATGCTCCTGCAAATGTCGTTGTTTGATTAGTCTGTATGAGTGGCCATCCGCAATGAGCCTGTTGACATCAGCATACATTTTCATTCAGAAAGTATAAACTAACACTTTTTAATGTTAGTTGTGACTTTCTCTCGACTCTAGCGAATATGGAGTACTATTTTAAAATCAATCCATAGCTAATATGTTTTAATTTGCAAACCTTAAAAAATGCAGCAATGCCTAATTGTCTATTACCTATGTATTAGTACATAGGTAACAAAGTAGACAGTGTGAGCATAGGCTATTTTGACATTGACTTATATTATTACATTTACGCATTCATAGGCCAGGCCTACAGGCTCTACTTGGCTATTTCAATAAAGCAAACTGTCATAGGTCTGCATGCAAAACTAAAAGGGAGGAATTAAGAAACATTTAGAAAAGAAATACGTGCTGTCACAACTTTTCCTCCATACATCTTTTCCAATCGCTTCATTTAGGATGTCGTGTTTAAATGCAATTAATTTGACTGTTTCCTTCCAGTCCGATGCAGTCTAATGATAGGTCTGCAAGGCGTGGGAGGAGCCCTGTAGGCCTCATATTCAACAGCAGGGGGGGCTCCTTCCCGGGGACCCCCTTCTCCCACCTTATAAAGAAGCCGTGCAACTTTCAAGACAAGACTCATTAACAACTTGCGCTAGTTATTGCACAGATAATTTATGTACGTCAAAATCATCTACGGTCCCTTTTGAAAAACTACATGTGAATCACAGGATACAAGGAATATAATATGGAATACATGAACGATAAATTCGCTGTGAAAAGCCAAGTGATTAAGAGCAGCGATTATTACCTGGGCTCTGTTGGCGCGCTGGACCAGGTGGTGGAGGGTTTGGACAGCGGGCAGTACTACAAGACGTCGCCGAAGTGCGTGCAGGCCTTCGGGCTTCAGAACACAGACCACACCGCTCGGATGGAGCGGTCCTCGCCTTGCGGTGACCAGAACGGTGGGTAACTTGTCAAGTTTTACGTGTCTGTTGTAGGCTATACCCAAATTGCGCATGAAATCCATCAGTTTGAGTTTGCGGATGAGTGTGAAGTATACTATTATAATACAGCTACCACTAACCCCAAAAATAATTGAATTTATCGAAGATTTGTCGAACATAATCTAATAGACTAAAGCAAGGATTGACAAAAGTGTAAGGCTTAGGCTCAGCATGATTCATTGATAAGGATGTAATATATTTTTTTATGTTCATAAATCTATTTCACATGGTTATGAATAATGTTATAAACAGCCAACAAAATGTTATCCTCCTGAGCGCTTCTTTAGACAAGCAAAAACGTTCTCACAAACATTACAGTAATGTATAAGACTATATATAGGCAGATCCATAGCATGATACAAAGCTGAACTAGCTATACCTTTTAAATAGAAGTGATTTACTCATCTTCAATTCTTGTAGTTTAGGCATAGGCTAAATGATAGTGGTAGGCCTATAACTTGTCACCCCCTCCCCACCTTTAAATATCACTGACACCTCCACCCCACCCTGAATTGTAGCAAATTATGGTATGCAAAAAACTGAAGAGGAAACTTTGCATTCGGACATTGGAAGGTCACTGGACCCTTGTTGCAATCTGCGGACATCATCAGTCACCTTGGGCCAAGAAAAAAAGGACATGGATGACATGGGTGACAAGTGTGACAGTAACGTGTCGAGCAGTAAGAAGAGGAGGCACAGAACCACATTCACCAGTGCCCAACTGGAGGAACTGGAGAAAGTGTTTCAGAAAACCCATTACCCGGATGTGTACGTGAGAGAACAGCTGGCGATGAGGACTGAACTAACCGAGGCCAGGGTGCAGGTAAAACCGAATCACATGCAGACTAATTTAAGATTGGGAAAAAAATCCTGTGAATTTGTAAAATAAAGATGGGAAGTAGCCCCGTGGCATCATCAATTAGATTATCATTTAGTTAGTTAGTTAATTTTTTCTTCGGTCCATACAAAAAACCATAAAAAATTAAAATGCATGGTTAGCCTTTTATAACTATGAAAATCTACATCGAGCTGCAGTCCATTTGATTTTTTTTTTTCGTTTTAGGTGTGGTTTCAAAACAGAAGAGCCAAATGGAGAAAAAGAGAGCGCTATGGACAGATCCAACAAGCAAAAAGTCACTTTGCAGCAACTTACGACATATCAGTGTTACCAAGAACGGACAGCTACACACAAGTAAGTTCTCTGTTTTTATTTATTTTAACGACAGCCTATAGAACAGTATTAATGCATGTAGGATTAGAACAAAGTTTCTACTTATTGAAAGTGTTCCACCTGGTTTGTACCTTTGAGCGACCGGGTCCTGAAATATTTGGAAACATATAGGCTTCATGGTGCTCAACAACCGAACTTTTTGGATAACATTAATACGGTATACAAATTGACAAAAAATTACAAAGAAGTTTAACATGTGATTTAATTGATTGATTGAAATTGATTTTGCAACAACAAGCAATTAAACACACCTAGGCCATCTTTAAGCTACCGTGGAAAACTTTAGTTAAGCTGTATGATGAGAGGTGTTTGTGCACCGTAAGTATGACGACGATCGTTATCAGTCTATCAAAATAGATGAAGTAACTTCCAAGTGATATAGAGGTGAAGCCATATTCACATATCCACATTTGTAGTTTTAAATACACAGTAACAAATAATAATTCATAATCTAGGCCTATGTATATATCTAAAACACTTTGATTTTTTTCTTCTTCTATATTTATCGATAAAGGCCGTATTTTAGTTGGGGGAAAAAAAATTACATTCAGAAATTAGGTTGGAGGGCTATTTGATATCATTCTTGAGAGATATAATATCCGTCTGCAACACGTCCTAAATTGAACTACTTTAATAGCACCAAGACTGCAACATTTTGTTTATTCAATCAAATTGTATACTGTAGGCTTTCATTGCAGTTTTTGTCAGTAATGCACATTTGGCTGTAGTAAGCCAGCAATTCCAATGTCAGAATGTTTTAGTTTATGGATATAAAACCAGTGCATTGAAGTGTTTGATAAAAAGGATATCTGTAAAGCATTAAATGGCATAAATTACAGAGTTATAATGTTCCAGTGCTCGTAATTGGAAAAGATGAGTTGTCCATTAAACTGCCAGTAAAACATAAATCTGCCGTCATTGATGTACTTTAAGCTATCTTAAAATGTCACAATATTTCACCATTAGAGGAACTTGCTAAAACCTAACCTCCCCTTAAGCGACACCTAAGGATTCATACATTATTCATAACATTCTGTTTAAAAGCATTTTGTTCATATTGATGACTAATAATGCCCTCTTACTCCGCAGATCCCCAACAACCTGTGGTCAGGTCCCACACCTAGCGGCTCCGTGGTGTCCTCCTGCATGCTCCCACGTGGCTCCCCCCCCTGCGTCACTTCCTACTCCCCCTCCCCTCGTGCTCCTGCTGAGCACGGATATGTGGCCTTCTCCAACCAGCAGAGCCAGTTTGGCCATGTCTCGCTGAACAACTTCTTTGCAGCCGATTCCCTCCTCACGCCGCCGCCGCCCAACAGTGGCCCATCCTTTGAGACCAAGCCAGAGTTTGAGAGACGTTCCTCCAGCATCGCCGTGCTGCGGATGAAGGCAAAGGAACATGCCGCAAACATCACCTGGGCCATGTGATCTTGAACGTCAACTCGGTTGTGTGATCCTAGACATCTTCTTTTTACCTTATTGTCTTCATTAAAGCAGCCCATAATAACCATGGTGATATGAAGGTGAGATAGACGTTGTGGTGTAGAATTTGCGTCGACAGTAGGACCATAGATTAAATTTATGGTGAGGTTTACTGAGAGTTTTGGGAGTGGAAATGGACCTGCTTCAATGTGAACTGTTTACGGATCAATGTGTTTGACTGAGCACTCGATTATCTTATTATCTAAGTCGTATTGGCCTCGTGTGATGTGTGGTCCGGTATAGTCACAAACAAGTTGCAAAAGGTTAACACTAACACTGTGTGTATGGTACCTAAAAGTGTCAAGGTCTGAATGTTATCAATTCTCTTATAAATTTAATCTTATGACTCTCAAAGTTTAAGTGATACGAATAGACTGACATAATAACATACTGTTATGAAGAGACACAATTTTTATAAGCTTAATTTGAAATGTAATTTTTTTATCATGACTGCAATTTATTTGAGGTAAATATGCAAAAAATAATCACATTAAAGTAAAGTATTACATTATGACTTTGGAGCATTAAATACCTGCTTTTTGCACACCCCTTTCCTGGTAGGAGTATTGTACCCTGAATGGTCACTTTTCACTGGATGACATCCCAATGTTGTGGTTCCTGACATGACTCTTTGAATCTAAAAGCTTCATAGGAATTAAAAAAAGTGTTATGATTAACAGTATTTTGGGAAAGGAACTTCACCCTACTTTCCTCAGGGGAATATCCCTGTACTTGCTATATGTCGCTCTCGATAAGAGTGTCTGCTAAATGACTGAATGTAAATGTGATCCCATATTCTTAGATTAAGGTTTTTTGGATTAAGATAATCAAAAATTATTTATTACTTGTGGCAACATCATCCACTTGAAAACATCTCTAGTTTTCATAATCAAATAATAACCCATTTTCCCCACTTTCTCTTACATTTACATTTATTCATTTAGCAGACGCTTTTATCCAAAGCGACTTACAAGAGAGAGCTTTTACAAAGAGCATCAGTCATTGAGCGTAGCAGCGTGATAGACACCAAACACAGTTTTTTTTTATATTGAATCATACATCATGAGAACCAATAAGTGCCAAGGGAAGAACTATAAATGCATAACACAACGATTGTGAACATAAAGCAAGAGATACAACAACACTGGCAAGTCACCATATGGGGACCAACAAATAGTTCTAAACAACATTAGATTATGTGAAGTGCCATACTATTCCTAAGTGCCATTAAATTCTCGAAATAAGTGAGTTTTAAGCCTTCTTTTGAAGGTGAGAAGGCAGTCTGTGCTTCTGATGGAGGTGGGGAGTTGATTCCACCATTGGGGAGCCAGGCAGTGGAAGAGTTTGTGTTGCGCTCGGGCGCTCTTGAGGGGGGGTACCACTAGACGGTTGTCAGCAGATGACCGTAGGTGGCGGGTGGGGGTGTAGGGCTGGAGGAGAGAGTTGATATAGGTCGGGGTAGTCCCGTTTACAGCCCAGAAGGTCAGCACCAGGGTCTTGAATCTGATGCGGGCCATGATGGGAAGCCAGTGGAGGGCGATGAGGAGTGGGGTGACATGACAGCGTCTGGGTAGGTTGAAAACCAGACGAGCGGCTGCATTTTGTATCCTCTGAAGGGGACTGATTGCATTTGCAGGATGGCCTCTTACTTTCGCCTTTACAGCTTTCTCACACGTAGTTACAAATGCACACATTATCAAACTCACACACACCACAGGACTCTCCCTTGGGGGGAACAACTACACCACTCTGTCCTTTCACCTTCCACCCTGCTCCACTCCTCTCATCCTCCTCCCTGACCGTCATCATTTCAGTTGAGGAGTGGGAATCGGATGACGTGGCTAAGTCTGCATGTGTGGGAGGGGAGGTTGGAAGTGTGTGTGTGTGTTGGGGGGAGGGTGTGGGGAGGGGAGCTGTTGAGGTTTGATGTGGAGGGGATCTCATCCCACAATCATGCTCCTGCAGACCAGATTCACTGGTCACACTCCAATAGGTTTGACCCGCTGAGGTTAACAGCAGCCATTAATAAGAGTGTCACTATGTACTCTCCTTATCTCCCACGGGGGAAGAACAGGACTGATGAAGGGAGGGAGGTACGGAAGAGGGTAAGCATGTGGTGAAAGAAGCAGGGAGAGCCAGGGTGGGTTTGCGCTGTTGTCAGGAAGACTTCAAACAAAAGTAAATCAATATTATTAACTAAATTGACTCTGTTAATTTTTATATATACTCACCTGCATGTGAAACAGCTGTGAGTTACTGTACAGTCATAGTCACCTCAACGTCAGACTATGTCTCAGTCACAACTATTCAACTGAGCCATACAACACAAGAATCACATGCCACGTGAACAGCAGTTCAAGTAAAAAAAAATATTTGCCTCATTGCAACCAACCAACCATCATATTAAACACAATACTTAATTTTCAACACTCACCAGTCAACAACATTCAATCTGATTAATTCAATTCCCCCCCAATAAATCTTTTTGCATGTTTTCCCAGTAAGTAGGCTTAGACTTAAGCAAGATCGGCAGTCTTCTTATTCTACGCAGGACAGTACATTGTTTCAAATGGCCGCCAACAAAAACTGATGCTCAAATGTAATGTTCCACGTAATTTTACATGTCACAAAGTAAACGCAGCCAAGATCTTATTACCAGGCTTTTTACGCCTCAGTGCTAAGGCAGAGAGGCAACACACTCTGCTGACCACTACCCCAGCCTCTGTGGTTATCAGGTAATCAGATGGGATGTCTCTCAAATCAAATTAGCAAGGGATGGGTTTTGACTGCCATGAAAAAAATGCTATAACATCAGTTGCTGCATGGCCCCTAGTGAGTGTCTACTTGGTATGCAATGCTGTCATGTGTTTTGGGAGGTGGGTGTTGTAAGCCCATCTTGAAATTGACTCATGCAATGGTTGCATTGAGGTAATGGCTGAAGGCTGTATTATTTGAAATACTATTAGGCTTTTATCAAGATTAATGTCAATCTGATGGGCCCTGGTGGTAGCTGCATTGTGAACTAGCTTGTTTGACTAGTATTTTATACTTTGCCTTGAGGAAAAACAGATTGAACCTAAACATACTTTGCATACTCTCTCTCTCTCTCTCTGCCTCTCACACACACAAGCACTCCTGTTTGTCTCCCCTTCAGGCTGCAACATTTAGGGTTCTGATGGACATTTCAACTGGACCACATTGCTCACACTCACTCCCCGGTGTGCTGCGTGGGGACCTGGTGTTTTCAAACTCCTGTGGTGTCATGGAGGCCAGCAATCTTTCATGCTGGCAGCAGTTATATGTGTGCGGTAGGAGAGCATTGAGCCTCCGCATCATACGGCAATGATTTATGGCTGAGTTCTCCGAACCGCTACTCTAGTGAAGAGTGACTTATGGCCTGTAGAGTGATTATTTCATTGGCTTCACAGCTCTGTGCAGCACCAAACAATGCTGCTTATGACAAATTCTTGATTGCTGAGAATTGAATGTTGATACAGGAAGAGCTCCGTGTTTGGAGTTTATGTGTGAATATTCTAGGTTATATGAGATTACATGTGGTTATCATAAACACATTCCTGTCCTCATTCCTGATGTCATGGCTGTTTGGAAGCACTATGTGACACTGACACACTGTAAGTGGGTTAAATGAAATGTTGAAGCCACTCGTTGTTGTAATTGGATGTTAGCTTGTTTAAGTGTTGCAATAATATTTGAAAAGGCAGGGTTTTACTGTGTCCCAGTTGCCTTGGTTATTAATTTAATATACAGGCTCATACTATGAAGCCAGCACATACATTTAAAATTGTTCTAGTTTCACTGGAACTATTTAGTATGTGTCCATTATTAGAAAATAATGGATGACCTGCAGCCAATTGGAATATTCACCAAGACCATGGTTTAAAGATAGGTGCTTAATGCCTTGACAATGTAGTTCATACTGTTAACCCCAAAATCAAAAGTAAATACAGTACATTTCCTCACCTTTGTTGTGCTATTCATCTTCAATCTTTTCCTTAAAATGGGGGTATGTTGGTATAGCCTGTAGAATAGCCTGTGGTAGCTTCTACACTATAATTATCAGAGCATGCTGAGTCATTTGCTGATGTGCATCACAATACCTGTGAGAAGCCACTTACTCAGGGGTAGTCCAATATGGCAGCCTCCCTGCTGCTAGAACGATGTTTGCATATGCTGAAATCAATCAACAACAAACAGCAGCAAAACAACCCAGTTGTGTGCTTTCTTCACAGGGGCAAGTTGCTTTCAAGGCAGAGTGGATAGCGATGTTAATAATGTGATGTCTTTATAATGTGACATATCTATAAAGTGGTGTCTTTTAGAGATAGGAGATGGAGTTACTGGTGATGACTCACCACCCCACTAAGTAGGGTAAAGTGCCTTGCCCAAGAACACAATATCATGTTGGCACAGCCTGGATTCAAACTTACAACCTTCTGATTACAAGCCTGATTCAATTCAACTTAGCCACTAGCATTTACATGTATTCATTTAGCAGACACTTTCATTCAAAGCAACTTACAGTAAGTACAGGGACATTCTCCCTGAGGCAAGTAGGGTGAAGTGCCTTGCCCAAGGACACAACATCATATAGCCACAGCTGGGGTTCGATCTCACAACCTTCTGATCATGAGGCCAACGCCTTAATCGTTGAGCCATCTGACGCCCACTAACTCTCAGTACAAGAAGTGCTTCAAGCCAGAAGGTTGTGTTGATGATCTCCGTCAACACTTCACAGCACCCAGTCTCTCTTTTCTGCCATATCTGTCTAATTAAGGTATTAGGTAGGGTGTAATGCCCCCCTCCTGTAGGGGATTGACTCTCCACAGGTCTCTCCAGCACCCCTGTAGGGGAAGCATGTGGTGTCCAGCAGGCAGGAGGCCTGATTAGGTCCTGATCCTCCTTTCATATGTCCATAGGGACACACGTCTCATATATCAAGTGTTAGCAGCAGCACAGTGTGTGTAAGAATGGGGGTTATCTGTTCTTTTGGTTGGGGGTCCTCTGGCCATGCATCAGATACTTAGGAACCACAATCATTTACACAGACGCTCATAAATTGCACATACATGGATCGATATACCAATGATGTTATCGTCACTCGATTTTCGCTGAATCCCCGATGTTGAATCTTAGTTGAGGACTGTGTCTAAGGGAAATGAAAGAAAGAAAAAACACGCTTAAATTTTCAGCTAAATCTCTTAACCAACACAAACAATTTTGTAGTATAATGCATTATCTCAAATCAAATATCAATACAAACATGGCTTTCTTTGTTTCAAAAGACAACTGCACATTAACATGACTGTAAGAATGTATTATTTTTGTAGGCCTATTTGATTTACTGTGTGTCTACAGTTTGGTATGCAGTCGTGTGGTGTAACTACAAATGCATTCAACTCCAAGTTGAACAACTCTGCCACATTAAAGCAGGCAGGGAAGTTTAGTAGTTTATGCACTGTAACTGTCTGTGTGATGGCCAAGTAAAACTGCAGCGTTCCTCAGCAGTCTTCCCTACAGCCTCCTTGCGTGCTATAAATCTGACAGTCTTGTTCACTTTACACCTCCAGGTATTTCAGATGCAGTAAGTATTCCTAGGAACAAACGTAATGGGCCTTGTCAAGGAGGGAAAAGGAACTAGCGGAAGAAAAGTAAGATTACAGTATGAATATTACTCATGTCTGAATATTATGGTTGGCAATGTGGTGATAAGAATTGGTAACAACTCAATACACAGCATATATTACATATTTTACCATAATGATAGTAGCCTTTCATCAATAGATTTCTACACAATGTATTGTCTTTGTGTTAGAGGTACAATCTGTACTTTCTGGGAGTTGTTTAGAAACACAGACAACCAGTGGAATACCAGTGTCTACTTTTGGAGCAGCCTGCTACTTTCCACAGTTGTGTTCCAGCAATCCAGTTCCAGCCAATTGCGTTTGGCGAAGGGGACCTACCTCCTGCCTTATTTTGTAAAACCACTTTCAAACAAAGTTGCAGGAAAGCGTGAAGATTCAGACAAGAATTTGGGTGACTGTTTTTCATATTCAAATTGTTTTTATAATGTTGGGTATCCAGCCTTAAACCAAGCACTCCATATTTTCCAAATGATTATTTGTTTGCCACCAGATGGCACTCTATGACCTCTGTCTCTGATCTTAGCTTGCATCTTGGATAAGACTGTTAGACATTTGAACGTTCAAGACAATGAATTACATTGTACAGAATTGTATTTTCACACATTACTTATGTTTTATGTACTGTTATTAATGAACCAATAAAGAAAAATAAAAAAAATACGATAACGAGAGCCGTTTTAGTGCACCTGTTTTAGAGTGTTTATTTGCACTTGAGACCTCCTTTGTTTATGTGAGGGCATGTTTTTTGTTTTGGGGAGACAGGCTGCGTGGTCGTGTGCCTGCGGCTCAGCGTGTGCACAACATTTAATGGACATTTAATAGACATCCCCCGACGTGGGTACAGAAGCTCCAGGTAGAGGTTGGTCGTCACACCTGTCCCTCTGTGTCAGCGATGACGAAGGGCGTCAGCGTGAAGATGCTCGCTGCTAAAGTTAAAAAGCAGAAAATGAGTGTGCGTCATGCGAGGGGCTCACACGCAACGCCAGCGCCGCCATTAGCCAGCTCATTGAGCTTGGATGCTCAGATTGTTCTTCAAAAAGCCCAATCAAGTCAGGTTGTTGAAAGTCACTTCAGGTCAAATTGGTTTACAGACAGCTTTTCTTTTTTGGGTGTACACGTGCACTCGTGCCCACACGCACACATATATACCTTTTTTATTAGAATTTTCTGTATTCTGTATAGTCACATAGTCACTCAGGAATCTGAATTTGACAAATATAGGCTACATTGTCTTTACATTCTCAAGGAGCAAACTGATGTTATTTATCTTACAACTAAAACATGTATGAGCAATGTCAGATGAACCTAACTAATTGATTGAATATCTCTAATAATACTTTATTATTTACAATGTCAATAGATCATTTGAACCCGGCTCTTATGCAAGGAGAAGTAAATGGTTAAATGTGTGCAGAGGGCAGAGTTGGACTAGAACTCCTGGGATCTGAAATGTGTGAATTGAATCTACAAAAGCCTTGTACTTTGCTAGTTTCCATGATGTGCATGTGTGGGGAATTCCTATGCTTTTTGTGTGTGAGCTTGTGTGCGCGCGTGTGTGTGTGTTTGAGTGTGTGTGAGCGTGCCTACTTGAAAGGTGCAACCCCAACCAGAAGGGAAGATGATGTTAACATCCCATCTCTGTGTTGTCTTATTACAGGTGTGAATTGTTCTCTCAGATGAACTGGATCACTTCCACCATTGTCATTACACATCCAATATTCTCACCCCACTTTGTTCTGCAGTTCTTGAGGGAACTCACAAATCGGTCCCATTCAATACAGGTTTCCCTAATACCTAACCTTAAATCCAAACCTAAACCTACTCTATCTCTAACTACAAAAGCTAAAACTATTACTAACCCCAATCGTTGATGTAATTTGAACGCTAACAAATTCAAACTATAATTAGTGCATCTGTGCCAACATCCCTTAATCCTTTCTGATCAGATTCCTGCTGCAATTTTAGCCTGAACATCCTGTTCATCAACATTCCCGTTGCAGCACTTTGGTCAACCATGGTTGTTTTACATGTGCTATATATGTATACACTTGACATTGACACTTACTCCCTGTCTTGCCAACTCTTGTGTTAGGCAATCTACTGTATTGCCAGTGTGAAGGGGAGGCAAGATGGCAATTCATTACGATCAAAGTGGTCTTGCACCTGTTCCAGTGGACTAGAGGAAAAGTATGAGCTGTTTGCAAGTGTACAATCCACACAACAAGACTCATCCTTTGAAGTCATTGTCAGTATACGTAGAATCCTGTCTGATGTTTGTTGATTCTCTCTCCCTTTATTTCATTGCTCTTTTTTCACGCACAACTTCAGTCGTGTTTAAGATGACTTATTTCCATGTACATGGAGGACTGATACAGATCTTAGCTTTCTGTTCAACTGCCAGGGTTGTTTAACATCTCTCCGTTGATTCAGAGCCATGGGGGCTCTCAGTGGCAGGTGGAGAGGAAGTCTCAGGGGAGTGCGTTTACATCGGTCTCCCATCCTCAGAATCATCTACTTGGGATTCGTGCGAACTGCAAATCCCCTAGATAGTTAGCTCATTCAGTAATGCTAAATCTTAAATGGCAATTAGTCATGCACAGCTGAGGTGTTTTCCAGAAGACTTAAGCTAGAGTATGAATGGCGACATAACTGCTTGTGGTTTCATTCACAATGTTTATAGAGGAAGGCTAAGACAATTATGGTGGTGGTGTTTTGGAGAACTATTGAAGAGCCTGGACAGACAAATGTCACTTATTCCATAGGGCAACTGACATACACCTGCAACTTTAGGTAGTTGACCTCCTCTCACACTGAAACCTTCAACTGTTCAACACCCCTTAGACAAACTCCAGTCTCAGACTTGACTGAGACTGGACTGCTTGTTGATTATCAGCAGGTGCTGCAGGGGAGAAGCCTGACTCACATGGTAACTGCAGGCTGCAGTCGATAGTCTATATTATGCATCTCTGAGACAAGGTCAAAGCCCAGAGTGCAAGAGAAAGGTGTTAACTGTGTCTTTCTAAAGGTCAAACATATTCAACTATGGGTCTGATGTTTATTGATAGGAGCTAGAGGGATGATAGTACTGTGCATAGGCTTATGTCTCTGTTTAATCCTTGCCAAATCGATGAAGGCCCTGCCAAAGTGTCGTCTCTCTTCAGAGGAATGTGGGATTATGATATATACACTTAAATGCTAACCTGTAACCTGGAGTTTTCGGTAAACATCTCCACATGGATTGGAGATGTAGTCCTCTACAAAGTCTTCTGAGGTTCTAGGGAACATAAGGTGGGAGCACCTGCACTGCAGCAAAATGACTCATTTGAATGTTTGAATGACCTTTGTTGTGTGACGTTCACATCTTTCAGATTGTCCTTAACTCGTAATTACATTTTAGATATATCTTGCAGACAATAAAGATAAACCAATCTGGTAATGTTCAACTAAGCAATGGGCATGGGAAAACTTTGGAAGTGGACCAGGGCTCTGGAATGTATGGCAGTGTAAAAATGTTGTAACAGCACGGAAAGCCAACCGAGTGAGAAACCATTAACTTTAACTGAATCTTTTTACATACAAGGGAAGTAGCATTCGCTAGGTCTTTGAAAGAAAAAAAAGATGAATACTGTACAGATGAGAAATTAATTTTGCAAGTACAATGAATTGCACTGAATGCCAATAAATAAATAAAGATACTGCATGCAACATGAAGTTGAATCAAATGAAAATATGATCCCCTAGAATTATTCCAAAGTTAGCACTGATTTTGCTCACACATGGTATTGACACACTGGTGCCATTGCTGTGGACAAACATAATATTTTCCTGAAAAAATACAAACCCAATGCAATCAAATAGAAATTCACTCCGTTAACAGCCAAATTGCAAGAGACCTTTAAAAAATCCAGCCCCACTTTATTTTAATGGTCACATTTTACAGGTCATGACACAAAAAGCAATTTGCTGATGATCTAAATTCACACTAGCATTGCTATCACCCAAACACTTACATACCAATTGTCTGCCTTAAAGGTGAGGCTCATTATCATGCCAACATGTCTGACCCATGGATATTGAGAAAGTCTGCTTGTAAATGCTGGGTAGATTAAAGCTTTTACAGTCCTCCCACATTGTGAATTACAGTTTTATCATGCAAAGTGTTTCCTCCACTGCCTTAAGTACTTATGAATGAGCAGAAACGCTTTGCATAACACACAGCTGTGTTGATCAATTAACCTAATATCTGTAGCCGTATACCTCTTGATTATGCCTGCAATGTAGCTGGGGTTCTACGCTCGAAACGGACAGCACCTTACTGGCAGGAAACCATTTTGTAAACTCCTTTTGTGAACATGCAGGTTCAAACCTTCCTCAGTAATTATCATGTAATTAGTGTTGAGCTGTCTAAATGTGAGTTTTGGCTGTAGCTCAAGCCAACATACAACATTCCTTGTTTCATAATAATAGAATAATAAACCTACTATCTGAAATGGACAGGTTCACTGTTCAGAGATTATACAGCTATACAAGATCTACTGTAAGTTGCAAATGACAAATTATTTATTAATGGCCGTAGAAAACTTTTACAACTTTTTAAACCTTAGTTATTAAAAGGATATTATGTGTCTCTGTTTAAAGCATACTGAACATGACCCTTGTTTGGGAATTGACGTAACTGAGGAAATTTAATATAATGAAAAATAAGATTGAGATTAAATACTAAACCAATGCTAATAAGGGTCTGTTGGTCAGTACTGTTTCCTGGGCAGATTATGCTTGGCACATATCAAATTGAATTACCTAATAGTATGAATTAAGAAATTAATGTGTCTGTTGGGCTACTGATGGTACTGTATATGGAACATGTGCATACCTCTGGAAATGTCACTATGGTATTGGACACCACCAAGACTCTGTAATAATCAGCCTTCTCCACTATTATACACTGCTTAATCCTATTCTATTTGGCATTTGGTTGTTTGGTCAGCAACAGTCCACACAAGTATCTGCATTGATTTCATTAATATGTTTCCATTGTTCCGCTCATTTTGAGCAGGCCCTTGATTGTTCTGTGCACAATTCAGAAGGAATTTTGTGAAGGAGTGAAGGATGTAAAAATAGAGTCGAAACACTGAGTTAATTTACTGCTTAGGATCCATTTACTTGTTCAAGGAACAACATGCGCTTTCTCAGGCTGCTAATACAATGGAAGTAATAAGCTCTGGGAGACCATTTTAGCTTGCCAGTCGTGCGTTATAAAGACACATTGACATCAGGCTTTCTTGCAATATAACAGTTGTCGCTGTCAACAAACCAACTTGCTTGGGATGTAAAAGCATTTTAAATTGGACCACACAGTCACTTATTGTTCATTTATTTAGTCAAGTATTTTGTCGCTTGGGGAGAAGAAAACACAAGAAAACACTGATGATGTTCATGCTTGAAATGAAATCAAAAGAGAGTAATCTAAAAGAAAAAACTGAAGGAAACTTCCTACTGACAACAGATATCACCAATCCTTCCATTTTTGTGTGGACTTCGCTTTGACTTTGTCATGACACTAAAACAGTTGTACTCACCATCATCATTGAACTTTTGGATAGTTACAGTTACATTTATTCATTTAGCAGATGCTTTTATACAAAATGACTTCAAAGAGAGAGCTTTACAAAAGAGCATCGGTCACTGATCACAGCAAGGTGATAGTCCCCAAACATATAGTTACATACTGGGTGCAGTCGTATGCTCTGGGCTACACTATATAGGCCCAATGTTTCTCCTCCTTTACTGTCATTCAGTAGGACTGACAGTCTTTCAGACAGCATTTCACCAGTAGATCATAGTGTACAGTCTTTGTCAAACACAATTGTGTGTAACAAATGGAGGCTGAGGAACAGAAGCAGGTCTAGTCATAACTGCACAGTATATTTCTTATTTTGGGACCTGTGCTTTTTTGATGATGTTGAGTAAAGGGATTATGAAGCCTAAGTCTACTACCGTAATTGGGACTCAACAATCCAACGTACCACATATTTATAAATACAGTGCATCCTATGGTTATCAGTTATATTTTTTTTTGTTTCATGTTTAGCAATGTATATTTAATGTGTGAGTTAAATGTTCATTGAATGTGTATTTTTGCGCTCAGCAAAGCAATAGTGGTTCGATGAACATTTCTATCTCAGTGTTTGTTTCCTGAATTGCTAGTGCGATGAATCATCATTTAGCCTGCCTCTGGATGATGACACAGAGTTGGGATTGAGGTGTAGGTTTGCCTGAGAGTGGGAGGACAGCTTTAGACTTGGTAATTGGCGGAAGTCAGGCAGAGTAAGTATTAGTTATGCTTTTGTAAGCAGACCAGATACTTTTCAGCACTCCCATCAAGGGTTAGATTAAGACATATATCTATACATAACTGTTAGTTTTATCTGTATGTGTTCAGAAACTAGGAAATTCCATTACAGCTGATTTCACCATGGTTGTTGTGTGTCGCTATATGTTTTGTGGGCATAAGAGCTCTTCTCTTTGCAAGGGGTTAGGGAAAAGCCAAGCTGTACCAGTTCTAAAACATCGGTGGATGTGAGCTCCGTGATTTGAGAACAATTGAGTGTGTTTCCTGTTTGAATTCAAGCTTCACTAGTGTACGCATCAGGCTTCCTTTGATTATGATGGGTGTGTGTGTAGATTTCAAACGGCCAGAGTTCTGAGTGGGCGTACTTTAACACCAGGCAGGGTGACGGTGACCTCTTATTGTTTGTCTCTGCTACCGTGCACACATTAAACAGGTGTTCAAACATCTGTTCTGACATCCCAGACCCAGAAGGACAGAGGCACCTATCTAGCCAAAATGAGCCAACTTCATTGAAGTTTTGTGATGATTTTCACTACTGTAGACACAGATTTAACTGGTTTCATTTTTCTTCAGCGATTTTCAGGAGAACTTTTAGGGCCATACAAAAGCTTGAGAAGAAATTGGATAAAAACGTACTGTATTTTGTTCATACCCAGCAGCTGTGGTCCTAAGTTTTAATTCCTGCACTGTGTCCTGCAGAGTTTAGTAGAGGAAGTGTTTACACTTCCTGTACACCGGGCTTTGTCTTCTGCAGTTCCCATTTTGTTTTCAACTGCAAATGTTATCTACAGTATGTACACATCATACTATGCTCAAAATCTCAAAATCTTTCTTAAAAAATAACAAATAAGAGAAAAGATACCCATCGGTACTGATTTTACGGTAATGTAAAATATAAATACAAATTAAAGTTCCTGACAGGAACTACTCATTATTGCTTTTAAAAATAAATTTAGTTAAAGATTTTCTCCAAACCAAACAATGCTTTTACTGTACACAATTACCTATACAACCTTTTGGATTGTTAACCCTGTGTAAGGGTTTATTGGGCATTCTTGATGGCTTTGCCACAGTGAAAAACAGTTCAAACTGAAGTCCCATGAGGGGGACATACAGACACTGATGTCATATCTTGTATGAGGTATTGTTTCCAACATTCCACAATCCCCCAGAGAGAATTAAGGTGATTGACAGGCCGGATGGAAACCTAGGGTTGTGGTCATTTTATAGCTGGGATCATTAATATCAACCTTGAAAGCCTTTCAGAGCTAAACATCCTTTGTTGTTGGAATTATTCCAATTTGTGTCTAAATGTGAACATCCAAAGTAATATCTGAGGAAATGCTTGATTGGTGAAATATGTGTCCCTGAAAGTTGGGAAATCTTAAGCAAAAAGGGTACATTTCCTTAGCAACAAAATTATTGTGTTTCATTTTTAAGACAAATTAAAAGATTTAAATAAAAACTGGGTGACAGCTGGCCTAAAACGTACTAAAGACACATTGGTAACCACATGACCATCTATTGTGTAAAATGAAAAGCGTTATTTTTGGCTATTGGCTATTTTTGGCTATATGGCGATCCTGTTACAATTTCTTTGCAGACTCCATTGTCATCTATTTGAAGTACCTTGTTATCAAAGAAACTGTCACTGATGACGTCTGTATGTGATTGGATCTCTATAGTGTGTCGATCATTGGGTTGACAATTTCAGAATGTCAGAAATTGCTGAAAATAACTAAAATATTAATAGTTCGATAGTTTGTAGACAACAATTGGATATTTCCTTTATATTTTAGTCTAAAAAGCATGTTTGATGAAGCTAGGCACAGCATGTGGTTGGGACTCTCTCTTCACTCTAATACACGACAAGATCTACTTCCAGGTAGTGACCAGCCTTTGGCTGAACCTACTGATCTGATATATGATCTTCCTCGCATTATGGCTAAAGAAACCAAGTCTTCTCCGATTCCGGATCTTATGTGAGTATGTGTGTGTGTGTGTGCTTCTGTTAGCTTTTTTGCTTTATATTGTTGTCAATGTCAGAGGACACTGAATGGCAAAACAATACAGACTAAACGTGTGAACTTTTTGACTTTTTTCACAATAAGCAACTACTTGTACGGTAGAAGAAAATGTCTCTCCTGATGTTACACTACCAGTCAAAAGTTTGAACACACGCTTACATTCAAATGAACGGGTCGATGTGTCCAAACTTTTGACTGGTAGTGTAGCTGTGCAGTTGTTTGGTCAGATCCTCCGGCTTGCAGTAGGTTATTTGTAAAGGTAACGTAAAGAGCATGATTAACAATGTCCCTCCAGACACACACACACACACACACATAGCCAGACTCCATTGTGAGCAGTGACCTCTTTCCATGGGTAAACACTGCCCTTCCTTTCCTTCCTGTCTTCTCTACCACCCTCACTTAGCTAACCGACAAGATTAACCAGAACCCAAATCCACTGCCTTCTACACAACTAATAATTTAAAAAGAAAAGAAATTCAGACTAACTTTCATACAGTGGTGTTAATTACATTCCCTATTGAAATGTGATGTCAGAAGTTCTAACAATGGTCTGTCAACTCACTACAAAACTAAAGCTATTTCTAAAACTGACCTAACACGGGTGGCATGTTGTTCAGCTACTTGACCTAGAATTATATTTGTAGCTAATGTTTAAATAACATGTTAAGCTTGTTGACATAGTTTTGGTCTTCCCCCACAACAAAATGCTTTGTTGAATGCGTCTCTCAAACATATTTTCAACAACATCCACCTTGGTACGTAAGTTTGTGATTATTCATTTACAAATATAAGTTGTAAATATAGAGTATATCTATTTTACTGAACATTTACCATTTTTTTTAATGTTTATATTTCTGTACAGTTCACATATCTTCAGATACATGTCGCTTGCCCTAAAGGGGCTTGGTCTTTAGACAGGAAACATTTATGGGCAGCACAGGAAGCCACACCTCTTGACTGCACAAAAGCCAGTGGAAAGAGAACTCCAACTAACAGGACAGGCACTGGACCAGTCTAACCACAGAGCAAAAAATGCAGTGACCTTTGGCCATGGCAACGTCACTCTAGACCTGCCTCCCATCCGGCCACTGACTTCAGTTCATGCAGGTGAAATACTCTGAAGGGAAAAGAAGATTTGAGACTACTCCTACACATACAGTGTATTGAATGTGTATTTTGAAAAGTTGCCAATCACCAGAGCACATGCCCACTCGGTTTCCACAGCAACATGTTGTGATGCAAAGCCACAGGGGACGCTGATTGTTGTTGTGTGTGTATGAAGGTGTGTGTGAGTGAGGGTGGGGGTGATATCCCACAACATCCTCGCTCTCAGGAAATTTGTACCAAATCATTAATCTCCCAAGAAGTCTCTGTTCTTCAAAGTGCTGTATGGAGGAGCGAACGGTGGTGCCTTGTCTCAACAATGGCTGTGGAAAATAGAGCAGCTCTCACCATACTATCAAAGCTGGGCTGAGGCGCTGAGGAGTACATCCAGAGGAATAAGATCTTTCAGCAGTCACCACTTCAAACTCTCTGCTGTCAGCTTTTTCATTCCAAGCCCCACTTGTGAATGCATCTCCAAGTACAAGATGTCACAATGGCACTTAGAAAGCAATAAGAGCAGCAACAGTGGACCCTTTGGTAGTGACGGGTCCCACAGGTCAGACTTTAAGATCCGTTGCTAATGGATTCATACATTTCTGTAATATAATTATTTTGAATGTTTCCTTGAAAGCAATTAGAGAGATTGATGTCACTGGCAAATTGTAATATACAGAAGTGATTGTATGTTGCTTCGAGCAAAGATGAAATAGAAGTTTACACCATTTAAACTCAAACGACATTAAAGGAACCCCTGTGTCTCTCCTAACCTAGTGCTAGTTTTGGGGGAATGTGAATCATTTACATTTTAAAGTGTTATCCGTCCCTTTATTTTTGTTAATCTGGTTCAATTTTTTTATTATCCTTTTTTAATCCTTCAGATGTGTTTTATTTATCGCTTAGAATCTGTCTATCTCTGTGTTTTTCTCTTACATTCCCTCTTAGTGAGTTCCTCTCTTTAATCCATTCCCTCCTTTCCTGTCCTTTTCTCTGAAGGGAGCCACAGTCTCCTCTTGTTGGTAATAACAGGAGTGTGGAGCATCAGAGAACACCTGTGGCAAAGCAAACAGCTTCAGATAGAACACTAACACTAATAAATAAAAAGGGGGGAATTAATATTGTTGCCAGAATGCACCCTGTTTATTAACAGGGAAATTATAAAAGACAAAAAGCCAGGAGAGGTGAAAGTTTCAACTGAAGTGTGTGTGTGTGTGTGTCAAAGAGAAAAAGAGCGATTCATATAAGAAACAGAGAATGACAAAGAGCATGTGGGTTGATTAAATGTATCACAGCATCATGACATTTGCACGGAACCAATGAAAGCTTCACTGTGAGCAGATCTGGTTTCAAATTTGCGATCAACTAAAAATGTGTAAATTGTACAATGTCAATCATGGTTTGAGGTCTGTTATGTAAAACAGACATGCTTCCAAAAAGCTTTTTTAACTCCCGTCTGCCGCACTCACAAAGCCAGTATGTTTAATTTGTCAATTTTTTTCTCCTACTCTTGTTCCTACCTGACTGTTGGTTTTTGTTGTTTCTTTTTGTCTGTATAATATGGTGATTTATGTTGCTTCCAAAGATGAAACCTTGCCTCTGTTTTGATTGAGGCAATTAAGTCCCAGCCCTGAAGTAGTTCTGACATGCCCATGGTGAGAGGAAGAGAATGTGCAGTGTGATTGGCTGGTTCTCTGCAGTCATATCTGAATATATAGAAAGAGCTAACAGCTAAATCATGTAACTCAAGTGTTTACTCTACACACCAACAATAAACATAAATGTGTTTTTTGTTCTCCTTTATTTTCAGATTTGACTGACTTGAGCCAGGCATCACACAGACTGATTTGAATTAGATGATGATGTGTAAAGAGGAAAATTACATTAAATGAACCCATTTGTAGTCAAGAGATTTGGTTTCTCCCTCATTTAAATGAGAGTTGAAAACAGTATGGGGTTTTCTGCTCTTAAAAGCCTGCCAACATGTTGGTATGGCACCATTTTGTTAGAGGAACACAAAAGCTCTTAATGATATCAAAGTTTGTGGAGTTCTTTTTCTTGTCGCTTTCTGAATTCATAATATAAAAGCATACTAACCAAATGTGTGTGTGATACTGTATATTCTTAGCCAAGAGTGTTTGAAACCTTTAAAGCTAGTGTACTAGACTTGGCCAAGCAAGCTCTGTCCACTGACTCAGTAAGCCGACCACAACCAGCTACACCCATAAGAAAAGCCAGCAAATCACTGGTGTGGAAGGCCTGTGTACATACAAGAGGAGTGAGAATATACTGTGCACCATCTTTCTTTACAGATTTTTTGTTTCGTTATTCTGGTTGAATCACTTCACATCCTGATACCAGTCTATAATTTAAGTGGTCTAAATGTAAATATACTTGTATATATATATATATATATATATATATATATATATGTGTATACTCTGTGGAAATGACAGCACAAAACAATTATGGACCAATTCTTGTATTCGGGCCGAATGTAGGATATTTAGTTTATTTATCTCTGATAGAGAAATTACTATGCTGGCCATTTCCTTTTGTCTCCATAATAAAATATTTGTATACCAACTAATTCACTCTGGCCCGTCATGCTAGGATTTAACCAACAATTCTCAAAACATGCAGGTTCGCAGCATGTGTAGTCTGAGTAAGCATGTGTGTGAATGTATGTAGCCCTTATTGTCACGTCTGTTGACATTGTGTTTGAGATAATACTCCTGCATTGGATTGCATCCACCTGACGCTGTCATTAGATGACGTGACAGTGACATGCAGCTCACGTACCTGTAATTAGGTATGTGGCTTCTTCCATTACATTTATTTTATAACTTTTTACGATTAAGTTCTATTTATAACATATGAAGTCAAAGTACAGCCAGGGCGTCTACTGACATGACACAGCTTTGCATCTGAGTAACAATGCACATATCAGCACAATGTCATAATAAGCACATTATCATCATTTATAGTGATTTCAAATCCACATATTTAAGGAAATGGAAAATGCTACTTTGAATACAACTTTGTAAACTTTGTATAAGCATGTATCAATCTACAACATTATCATTAGTGAATCATATAAATTACCATACAGTGTCTCTGACCCAAGGTTCCAAGCGCAGAATTGCACTTCTGCAAAAACTAGACTCTAGTAACAGTCATTTCATGTAATGACTGTTGTCTAAAAACAGCGGTATGACTTGAACTCTTGCTGATGTCAGGCAGAGACTAGGTAAGTAAGTCTTCATCCTAGACCTTATAGGGTCCGCGTGTTACTTCCTGTCCGGCCCACTGCTATAATAGAGGCTTTGGTAATGTTTGTCCTCAGGGAATTTTACCCTCAGCATCAAGTGCTGCTGATGAAGAAAATAGTTAATCAACACAGCTTGATACCAAATCAAAGGAAAAAAAAACTGCATCAGCATGCATCAGAGAAACAATAAAGAACCAACACAGTGACCTCTTAGTCGAAATCTATGACACCTATGACTGAGGGAATATTTGCATTGGACCAAAAAAATCCGTTGATGCAAGGTTGTCTACACTTTGAGACACTGCGTTCTTTCATGTATGCTGGAGCCTGGAACTATTAAGGGGATTAGAGAAGGGGTTGAAGAAGGCATTTAGTTTGTGAAATGGATATCCCCTACTTCACCACCAGCTCTGATCCGCTCTCGGTACAGCGTGTTACACTCAGCATAACCATGGCAAGAAAAGAGTGCTTGCTGTTGTTTGTGTCTGTCTACCCTGATAAAACAAGGCTCTAGCAGAGGCTTCTGTGGGTTTGATCCTTTTTTGGGGCATTTGATACATTTGCTGTATTGATATTATGAAAAATGCACCTGTTGTTTTGCTTTAATGTGTTTTATTTGCAGGCAGTAAAACAATGTCCCCCCCATGTTTTATCAAGAAGTAGAAGTAATATACGTATTTATAGATGACTAGATGCTGCAATGCCTTAAATAAGGGTATGCCTAAAAATGCCTGAAAAGAAGAGAATGTCCTTGGATAAAATAACTTTTAAATCATTGTCTTTCATGTGATAAATACAAGTTGCGTGACATTACATGATAGGCTATATAAAGCACTAGCTTACAAATATGGCACTTTACAAAGTAAAAAAAATCTTCAATATAGTTTGGTAGTTTAAGTTATTTATCCACAGACCTTTCCGAAATGTTTTAATATAAAACATCCAGATTCTACCATCATAACTTTTAGTTTAGAAATCTAAAAGGTCTTGTGAAAATGGCAGTCTTTACACCAGGGATAGAAATGGTGCCTTTAGAGTATTCAGAAGCATGTTATGTATTCCTGCATGATTAATTGATGAATATCAACACTATTGAGTATTCAGCATGTATTGCTGAAATATTCTCCCATGCTGAGCAATTCAAAAGTTCCTCTTCAAACATCTGAGTCCAGAGGAGGTGGGGAATCCAAACAGGGCAAAAGGGAGTCTTGACTGTGTGTGGAGCTAATCCCAGTGTCTGAGTCAGTGTCTGTTATGTCAGTAGGGGACAAGTTGTGTTTGAGTTTCACTTGCTGTGGAACACTGCAATGAGCCAGGCCTTTTAAGATCCCAGATCTGGGAAATTCCTTCACACTGTCCTCCAATTGCAATGAGCAAAGCTGGGAGGCTAGCTGCCAGCATTCTTGGTCTTTGGAGCTTATTGTCATATCGTAGCGCTTTAGCTCGTTCTCCAGCTTCATTGTTTGGGTGTGAAGGGACACACCAGTGCACAGGCTGGACTTTAGTTCAGACTGTAGCCTCTCTAGTTCCGAGACATGGGAGAATAAATCTAAGTCAGAAGATGCTTGGGATAGTACAGCAGCTGTGGCCCCTTGCACCTCCTCTTCTGGAACCTCTGGCCAGGAAAACGTGCTGCTAATCAGCTCTGCATTTATGTCATGAGACAACTGGAGGATGAGGTCTTGGTGCCTCTGCAACTGCAACTCTAGTTGTTCTGCTCCGTCTAGAGTGTACAGGTAGTCCTGCAGTGGATCCTCATTATGAAAGTCCCCACTCTGGCTGTGAGGTGTTGACAACTTTGACAAGCTGTCATCCTCCTGGCCCACTTGCAGTTTGGCCCTCTCAATCTCCAAATCTAGATCTCTCATTCGCTGGACCTGCTGTCGGATTGTGAGGTCCTGAAAGATGATGAGTTTAACCATCCTGTCAATCTCCACAGCACCCGGGGTGGTCTCTTTCTCCTTGTGGATCTTCTCCAGCTTCCGAAAGGCTTTTTTCACCATGCGTTTTTGTCTCTCGACGGGCATGGGCTGAGAATAGTGAGTAGGACATTTTTCCCACGTCTTTGGCTTGGTCCCTTTCGATTTACTGCACCGTTTGCCTGTTTGGGGCACAAGATCGTTTGTTTTAACTAGAATGAACTGAATGTATGGTTTTTGGTCTCCCCAGGCATTCCAAAGCCGAAGGATTCGTGTCAGAGGAGGCAGGGCTCTCTCAAAGCCCTTCCAGCGCTCCAGGAGGCAGAAGTCTTTGCAGTCACCATGCAGGAGCCTCTTGCTTTCTGGCATGGTCTTATGGTCGTCCAGCAAGGCCTGCACTATGTCTGCACATGTTGTGTGCTTGGTCACTCCACACACCACCTTCTCTTCATCAAACACAGACACCTGGATCTCCTTGCCTGTAACTGCTTCGCTGTCCTTGTTCCTAAAAAAACCATACAGATAAAGACACAGTTAAAAATACTGATTCAATATTTATTTAGTATTGGTATATATGATGTTCAAAAAATAGGCTTTAGTACTACATGGAATATTTCAAAAGCTTTGGCTCCTGTCTAAAATTCTTAAAAAGGTTTCCTTCACTCATTCTACACAAACATATATTTCTATTCAACCAAAAAATACCTTTTTGGGAGAAAATACGTCCTATAGCCCATGAGAAATACATTAGCTTTATATAGTGCCTCAATCAAATTTTTCTTTAATTGTAACTCATTGTCTGTCTCATCAGACAAGATTACTTTATGATTTGGTTCTGAGCCATTTAACTTCTTAAAGTCCATATTACTTTTTGGTCTGGATCATAAGTATGGTCATAAATTGACCTCAAAATAGGTTTTTGATTACATCCTCTTACTTCCGTAATGTTAATGTCTAGATATGAGATCAGTAAAGGTCTTCTGTAAGGTCATTTTCAGTTCATACAATAGTCTATGTGACAGGCAATGCAGATGGCTCTGACATCAAGCAATAATAAAATTATTCACCAAATTATAACGTCAGATGTTTTTGTTTCCTGTTATCAGGTGATAAGTCCATGTATACACATTAAAGGTCTAGTGGTTTGTAGGTTAGATCTGCTTTTTGGATTATTACTTGAAGTGCAGGTTTCCATTCACACCACATAACCATTACTGCAATTTCTACTGGATGGCTTGAGTTTACCATAAACAACATGCCACATTGCATCAGCCCTGGGTACAGTAAACTGCACGTAAATTTTATTTTTGGCAGAAAAGTTCTGCTTTATGAGGTATTTCCTGTCTCAGAGTCATAGAGGCATCTATGATATAATAAAACATACAAATTAATTGGTCTATGGATAGAAAAAAACAATGGACTATAAACAACTGCCAGGTCTTCAAGATTTTATAGTGTGACTCCAGACTGTTTTAGTTTCCACCCAGTGTAAAAACACACAAGTAGAGTGTTGTGTTCACTGTTGATGAATGAGGCCTAGGAATGTGATACACATGCAACAATGCAAGCTGCTGGTTAATGGTTATGGAGACCTTGGAAACTAAAATGGCTACGCAAATAGAGCTATGTAGAGGGAAACCAATCCCAACATGCCTTTAGCATTCACAGACAATGACCATGGCGATTGAACAATGACCCCAATCTTTTTTTTTACCTTTGGAGGCAATCTGGAGAGCACTACAGTAAATATGCCATTTGTAGCGATGGCCAGAAATCACTAAGTAGTCAAGTAGCCTAGTCATAGACATTTGAAGTACTGAATTTCAAACTTCAATGTGCAAGCAAACACACTATGAAGACACACACACACACACACAACCACACCAGACTAAATCCTTCAGCTGAGCAGGATGCCTTCTGTACACTAGCAGTGGGAAGCACCTGTGTTGGTTCTGGAGCACAAACCACATCCTGTGAATCCATGGATGGGGGGTTTAATCAAAGCCTTTGTGCAAATGTAACTGTGGATTTATTAAATTGTGTTCCCCATGTTGACTTTATTAAAGTAAAGTCCTATGAAATTAGGCAATATACAGAGATTAAGTTATTGGGAAGTACATTAGGTGAGGTGTTCAGTGCTTAAAAATAGCACTAGCGGAATGGTTAGATGGGTGTGAAGCCTCATAATTTCAGGACAGCTTGTTCCATCAGGACAAATCATACTTTCAACTGGTGGTATCAGGAAGTTAAGTAGAACCGCCAGTTCCTGTGAAATTAGTCATGCAGAATATCAACATGTATCATTTTCAAAGATTCACTTCAAGTTGAATGAATGACCCTTTTTCCTTGTTGCCAATAGGATATGTGCTTGATTGAGTCCCAACAACAAGCACCCTTCACTTCTAAGTGAACTAAGGGAAGTCTTAAAGAATGTGATAGAAAATGACGTGGCAGGTGTTGTAAAGGTGTGTGCCGCTTATATCTTATTTGGTCAGTAAAAAACTCCCCCAACCCCTAATTGAACCTAGGATCATTCATAATAACTGAATGTAAACAGCTACTTGTGACCGACTTGAAAATGACATCTCATGACAGCATGGAAACCCACAATTTGGTGTCAAACAAGTTCAAACATGACAGAGAGTATCACTTTGCAGCGTTTTTGTTGTTGTCACATTGTGTTGTCTGTTGACAGAGACACAATCAACCAAGTATGCTGTTATTCTAATACTGAATGACAATTTCCTATCTTTAAAAGTATATACACAAACATGTTTCAGCAAGGGTTGTTGATAAGACATACTAGATTAGCCTCATAGCTACAGCTTTACATTCAGGGTGTAAAACCCATAAAGTTTTAGTCCAGCCTGTCTACATAAGGTAAATTTGAGCTTGTACAAACAAATCAATGGTGGGCATCAAATGGCTCAATGGGTTAGGCATTGGCCTCATGATCAGAAGGTTGTGAGATTGAGCCCCAGCTGTGGCTATATGACATTATGTCCTTGGGCAAGGCACTACACCCTACTTGCTTCAGGGAGAATGTCCCTGTGCTTACTGAAATTCACTTAGGATAAAAGTGTCTGCTGAATAAATGTAATAGTATACGTTGGAAACCAGCCATGGACTTGTTTTCCATCCACCTAGATCCCAAATCTGGAGATTTGAGTGGAAGATCTAAAGTGTGGTTTAAACCACTCAGAAAGCCAACTAGCCGTCTTAACTGTAGTTCTTCCAGAACCTGTTCGTGGGACAAAGCTGCAAGACAGAGACTTCCTGTCTCTAATCTGAGGACGATAATGATTTGGGAGGGGAAAAGATAACAATATTTCCTAGAATGGCTTCACATAAGATTAGAGGCATCTATGAGACCAGACACACTCATGTTTTCAGACCTGGCTTCACAAGGGAAGATGCGATTGCTGCTCTTCATTGAGTCAGTCCGGGAGAAAATGTACAGTTCTTGAAATTAGCATTTTTGTGTTTTGAAAAGTATACATGATAAAAGGAATACAAATCCATACTAATCAATTTCAATCAGATGTTCAATATTTGTATCGATAGGCCTGTTGACAGCCCTGGGGCTGGTGTATTTCAACATTTATATATCTGTTCACAAATGATAACATCATAACCACATTGATGTCTTCTTGAAACAGTACATTTCAAAGGCTTTAAACAAAATCACCACTGACATATGGTATCTACAGATCTCTCCACTTGAGATAATTATAGTTGCCCAAGGATAATTACTAGACTACATAAATAAAGCGAAGACATCTACTAAGGTAGCTCCAGTTAGACTGTTTGAAGTTACTGAAGTTATCAGACAGCTAGACTGCACAGTTTAATGTATTTCCTTCAACTGTACATGGACATAATGCCACTGCCTCTATATTTCTAATCTGAAATGCAAAAACGTGCCATGTTCCTGTGCATTCTGTCATATCAAATATTTAAGATTTGGTGTCTTTAAAAGAAACATCTCTGCATGTGGCAGACTAAATCTAGATTTTATCACTTTACAAAGCCCCATCTGAATTAATGGAACTTCAACAACGGAAATTGCCAACACAAGTATAGTACTGGTACACACGTGTAGATAGTGGATTTCTGTCCTTCTGAACATTAAAACATATTAAAGTAATATGCAGTGCGTTTTAGAAACTAGCTCAGGTGTGACTGCAGGTTATTACTTGTTCTTTCACCAATTCAGTTTTGGCATCAGTCCAAAATAGCCCATCAGAAAGTAATCCTATCCTCTACATTGTATTTTGGTCTAGCATGTATGGTGAAATTGGTAATAAGATGAAACTGCCACAAGCCAGCAATCCGTCTCACTGAAGATCTGAGTCAACCATCAACCTGTCAGAGCTCTGACGTACACTGAATGAAAGAGGTGTGAATATCAAGAAAACTGCTGTTTTCTAACCCTTCAGTTTAGATTGCCGAGCACACTGAGCCACACCATTACTTCCATTCACATCATCAGTATCTTAATGATAGTTTGTCCTTTCGTCATGGCATTGCCAATGACTTGTGAGAACAGCCCTCTCTCTTCCACGCACACACATTACATTCGCACAAGCCTACACACAATGATCTAGTACAAAATCCGTAGGACAATAGAAACAGAAAAATCTATCTATCAGTCCTTCCAAACGATTCGTATTGTATGTCAAATTATGGATACTTAAATTGTAGCCTTAATACAGTGCATTTTCTGTCGAATGTGTAATGTCAGTCAGTATTATGTCAAATACTCTGGCTGCAGCGCTATGAGTACGTCTGAATAATACGTAAACCTGGAGTGAGAAACCGAGAGAAATATTTTACAGACTTAACTTCAGAGAGACAAAAATAAAAAAATACCTGTTTTTCAAGCGCGCTTTCAGAAAGTTTTTTCCAAACGGAGCCATTGAGTTACAATACGAGGCACACTATCTAAAACTTACTACACTTGCTGCATTGCAAAAACATAATAACGCTCTGGTCCGTATGTGGCTGTGTAATAATTTTGCTAGGCTAGGATCTGTGTCAGAGAAAAGTTAAGAACTGTCCCAACTGCACTCTATCAAAGCGCACTTGGTGGGAGGCCGTCCCACTGTGAAATTGAGGGTGGCGTTAAACCAAACGACTAAGAGTTCAACCACTTATAGAACAATATAATAACAACATTGCACCAATGTTTCTACACGTTCATCTCCTAATTTCCACTTCACTTTATTTTCGTAGTTAGTAGTTCTTTATGACTTCCTGCATGAGGAATTATAGTTTGTATCTGGTTTTCTGGACAAAAACACATCAGGCATTAGACAGTTGCCTTCTTTGTGGAGTGTCCATATGTGCCACTGTATGGTTGCACTTGAGTTTGGGATTTGTAGTTGTATTGAATTATGTTGTTAAATGAATTACCATCCGCGACTGACAACACTGGCGATATAGTGACGTCTGGCGGAAATGCACTCGCATTGGCCATTTATGTACTGTATTTAAAGTTAATACTTTTTAATTCTTCATAAAAGAACATAGCTGCTGATGTCACCAAATCAGATGTCTGTGTTCTTTTCTCTCCATATAACGTTATTATCCACAGTGCTTAGATTGGTATGTTTATTGATCCTAATGATGCTCTATGTGGTCATACAGGGATGTGATGTACCCTCCTCACATGGTATTTCAATAGGTTACAGTCCAGCATACATTTAAATCTATAGTCTACCCCATCTCCTCCTCTCTCGACCTCACAATCACATCACAGGTGCAATAACAAGAGGAAGAGAAAGATAAAAGATTGTGTGATGCAGAAACCTGTGGGTAGATGCTGAGGTGATGTGTGACGTCCTTGGGAAGCTGCCTTGGGGGCAGAATTGGGGGTTGAAGGAGCGGGGGATGAAGAGGGGAGGGATGGGTGTCAGGAGAAGGGTGGAGGGAGGGGGCAAAAACAGAGTGATTCTCTGACATCACTTTGGCTCTTATATACTGAGAGAATGGATCCCACAGCTCTTCACTTCAACCCCTGGAGGACTCAAGGGAAACATTGGCTGTACTGGGAGAAAGAAGAAGAAGAAGAAGCAGAAAGAGTTCCAAGCTACCTCTCTCTCACACTCTCCCTCAAGCCCAGTTCTTACATATTTGGTCCTTTTACCTTATGGACTTGGGTTCTGCCTAGGCGGATTCTCTACAGTGTGGAATTTTTCAAAGATGTGGGCACAGGTGGCATGTATTCTTCTCCTCTGTTTCACATGTGGCAGTCTATGCTCAGGTAAGCACTGCTGTCCTTCTACTCATGTGCAACGGGGATTTCTGTGAATGATGAACAGCTTTAGGATGTTATATCTGGTCAATGTTCTAAAGGATGGAGGTAGTTTTCTTTCACTTAAGGATTAATAACAGGTGAATTTTCATCATGTCCTATTGATGTAGTATTAATTCACATGGATTGGTCTTGTACAATTGTGGCAAGTGTATGGTGCTTAACTATTTTACATAATACATGCAGTTTTATAACATGAAGCAGTGAAGCGTGTGTAAAACTCAAACAGAATGTTTAAAAATTATGATAGAATCTTGCCAATCTAGATATAATCATTTTATGTAAATGAGGTTGCAAAACACATTATTTTAACCCTACATATTGGTTTAGTACCCTAAAGTGTAATGAGAGGACAAACATATTTAATATATGATCTGTTCTGGCAAACCCCACACCATTTCACGTTAAATGTAAACAACAGTAATGGATATTTCTAATTTCATAATGATTTTACAATGATAAACTGTACTTTGTATCATTTTAGGCTTATTGGTTCTTGAGATCCACACTTGATGTCCCATAAAGTATCAACAAGTTCATTATTGATAGAAATTAAAGGAAGCAAAATTAATGTATATCAGCAGACATATCCTATTCTCCATAATGTTAGAGGACTCTAACATAAAATAGAGAAAAAAATACTGAACACAGTGGAATAAATTCAGGTTGCATCATGAACCGGACATTGTAGTATTACAAAAAACTTTTTTTCATTAATCTAAAGAGCGTCTCTGTGTCTTTTTGGAATCCCGTTTGATGACTCACCCGTGTTCCTAAATATTTCCACCCTATTATCCTGAGTCCTGCCGCCCTCCGGCACCTGACTGTCTGATCATCCTAACAAATGCTACTTCAATTATATAAATCTCCAAAATAGACTGTTATTTCTAGCCCTGAGGTCATGTGGTCTAAAACAACCTTTTCATAGCAAAACTTGGTTAAAAGTAATATTGGTTATTGATAAAGATTATTTAAATGATTTGTGGATCTTAAGTCTGCCATCAATTCAGCTGACAGATAAAAAAGGCAGTAATGGAGTTTGGCAATTTATGGAGTTGCAATTAATTTAAAAAAGCAAAGCTGATTAGTACACAAATTCAGGCAGCAGAACTAAAGATTAGGCTTTGTTCTCCATGTTGATTCTGCACTGCTTGGGTTTACTTCTCTACCTGGGTCGTACCCGATGTACCTGGGTTTCAAATTGAAATGACTCATGTTTCTGGATGCGCCCAACAGATGTTGACCAAGAGCAGCGGGCGATAGAAGAAGAATTACTGAGCAGTCTCTTCACTTCAAAGGTAAGGTACTATGGCTTTCTCTTTGCACCTGTTACATCTGAAGGGTGTGACCATGTACAGAACCCATCCAGCTAGCCTCCCTTCAAGCCCAACTATGCAGGTGTTCTTTAATGGAGTCTGGATGTAGACGTGTCATGCAGATGCCACCCTAACACTGTTACCCTCTTGGTTGTGTTTTAGTGGGGTTATAGGTCAGCTCTTGGTTTGGGTTATTTATTTTAAACATATACTCTTTACATTATACAGCTTTAACACTTGAGGAAATAAGATAAACATTCCCATTAACTTCCACTGCAGCAGAATCCTTTTACATAGGTTACTTAACATACTGTGTTGGCTTTAAGGTGAATTCATCCATCCCTCAAGCCACATATGCACACATGTACACATACTGTACAGTACACACTGAGGCTAAATCAAAAACAAGAGACAGTACATTTGGGAACGTGTTCATGTGGAATCTTCATAGCTTTTTAATTACAATTTATCATGCATGGTACCCAGAGCAGTGCAGAAGAAATTAATGAGATTAAAAACTGGAACTACTGGTGCCTTGAGACTGATTACCTGAGCTAATTGGATTCAGATGGCCCTGACAACATCATAGGCTTGCATACATGGTCTCTCTCTGCTCCCCCACTCTCCTTTCCCTCAGATACATGATTTTGGATGAGGGGAACACGCTGAAACATGACATAACAAATAAGTGCTGTGATTTATAGTCTATAATGAATGAATTAGTAAAACGTTGCATTAAAACTGAAAGAGCCCTAGAATATGAGGGGAGCAAAAAGGTCAAGTCAAAGCGGCAACACAAAGCCGTTAAAATATAAAACGCCAGCATCGCTTTTGAGTTTGTACAGCTAGATGGAATTTTGGGGATAGTGATTAATTGGGTCACCAGAGACTCTACATGGAAAAAATATGTGCAATGATCTTTCTCCATAATAGTCTTCTTTCAATTGTTCTGAGAATGAAGTTAATCCATTTCCTGTATATACTTAAGCCTGTGAAGCCTTTAGTGGAATGCATTTTGCGTATGAACCCAAATCATATTCAGATACATTTTTTAAAAGACCACTGAGAATATACAGTACGTGTACGTGTACGTCACACTCAAACTAGATTAGAATCCAAGGGGCTGAAGCTCTATGAGGTTAGACCTCACTGATCTATGAGTCTCTGCAAAAATATAGTACCTCCAGTCTTCAGACCATCCACTTATTTAAATTGGATTTCACCTTGCACCATGGATGCATAAATCATTTGAAATAACACGTGGAATTCCTATGTTCCTCCCAAGCTTAAGGCAAGCAGTACACACCTGCACTTTTTGGTTATTCTCGGTTTAGAGAAAGAAATTAGATGAAAAATCCTTCCAACGCACATTTTACTTTTTAAGAGCATCTGCGCACTTGTTTCTAGATTAAACAAAACAAGCAGAATGCCCCCTACTGGCAAGTGTCCCTGATCAACCTGTGCAAGATGGTAAGCAGCCTCAGCGGACCGTGGCAGAAGGCCTGGGACAGTGAGGAGAGCAGGGATGGACTGGCCTCCCTACCTGAACCCCTGGAGTATCTCAACAACCTACAGCACATCTGCAGAGTAATACAGCCCCGTAAAGTGAGGGTAAGAACATATACGTTTTTAAAAACCTACACACACGTACACACACAAACAGACACACACACAATACATATTATCAAACAATCATAACAAAGTATGCACATACCTCACTAAACCACCCTTTCCCCCTGTGTATGGAACATATTCCTTTTCCTTTATTTGGCTGTGAGCTCCACTCATAGCAAGGACCGGGAGCTGTTTTGATGTGATTGGACCTTGGTTTCCACCCATTCATGTTAGAACACACCAAAACTTATGCACAATCACAGGAGCAGCGATGCAAACCCCTCATTATGCTGTGTCCCTCCATAATAAACGTGCGTGTTCTACTCCACAGAGTAAAGCCTCACATGCTGATGATTGTGTTTACAGCTACTCCACGAAGCACAAGACTACTTAGACCTTGAGCAAAACAGCGATAACCCACTCAAAAGGAAATCACCATACATCCTGAAGAGGCAAGCGCACACCGCCAAATCTCGGAGGCCGTACATCCTCAAGCGGAGTACATTTTATTGACCCAGGCATGGGAGGGGAGGGAAGACTCTCTATACATTTTGTGAATATGTGACTGTGCTATCGGTTGTGAATGTGCTGTCTATGTTCTCCTTTGTATTAAGCTGGTATACATGTCCATACAGTAGCATAAGCTTGGGCTACCAAATCTCTTCTCTAATGACCGTTGGATCTTGTAAATAAAATAAAGCAAAACGTGTAACTTTGAGGGAATTTATGTTTATTGTATGTGTTCACTGCCCAATACATTTATTTTCATTAAACAACACACATTTCAACAAGACTGATTTAACACCTTTTACAATTCTTTAAATGCTGTTTCACTAAACCTCAATGACAGAATTCCTAGGCTATTGATCTTCCCATAATACATCATTCTTTATTAAAAAAAGAAAAAGAGCATATATTTCTGAAATATGTCCACTTAATTAGACCATTGAACAATTTAAAATAACACAAAGTTCAATTCATGAATAACACTCATTCCATTATTGACTCATTCTATAATTTTAAGGTCTAATTTCCATGTGAATCCCTTACTCTTGTTATTGTTACTGAAACCCTGTCTGGATAAAACATCAAGGGTCTATCAAGTCCAACAGCCCCTTAAGTCATTCATGTGAACCAATTTAAAGATAATGCAAACTGTGGTATTGTGGCATAAAATGGCTGAGTTGTCAGCTACTATAAAGCACCTAATAAAATTATTGTTATATTTTTTGTTATAATAAATATGGTATGGCAAGAATACTTGAATGTTGCTTATTCTTCCACCTACTGTAGATTCAACCACATTGTTGTTATCATGTGGAATCGTGATAATGTCATGTTTTTGGTAGGAAATTTCAAGTAATGTGTCAAAGCTATTCTGTGAATGCAGAAACTAGACAGCAGATGGCATTGTGGATTTGCATAGCCATAACATAGGCACAATGAAGCTGCTTCATGTTGTATCATTATACAGAGAAGATGAGGAAAAACCTATTGCAAATCATCTAAAATAAACTGCTACCAAGAACAGCAAAGATTGAAACAATCAAACCATCATTAGTCAGAATCACATCACATGTCTGTTGTGTTTATTTTGACTGACTGTGTCCTTCCTGTTCTCCCTTAGGGTGGGAAAGAAATAAAACAACCAGAGAAAATGAGTCAAGTTCATAGGCAACAAAAGAGCAAGTAAATTAAAATGTTCAAAGCACAAAGCAGACATCCTCCCTGGTTAACATTTTCCTCTTCAAGTTACAGGTTTGTACTAAATATATATACAGCACATGTAATTTACCTACTTACCATAAAATAACTTGTAACCTATTTTTCACTGATTGCTGCTTCATGTTGTATCATTATGCCTTGTTTATTATGACATATTATGATAAGCATAAGGATTAAGATCATTGTTATTCCAGCCTACTCAAAACTAAATGTTTTACTTTTATAATAGTAACCAGCAGATGGCAGTGTCATACAACGTATATATTTTTACACCTTCCAAACGGAAAATGACAAGCATTACTCCCAACCTGACCTACACCATAGCAACCTAAGGCATTATGTGTTGAACTCAGAAGAAATGACAATTACAAGTAAACTATTGGACGGCATTGCTATATTGTTAGTTATTTTGCCAATGTAACAACAATACATTATATTGACTATCATGGCAGACATGGGAGGCATTTTAAGAAAAATATCCCAGTTGTGACTTTAGGCCATTTCATCTCCTGCTGTGGATCACAAATAAAAAGTTCCAATAACAAATGTGTTTCGCAAAGGTGTTAGTGAGCTCAGAATTATGATTTAATCCTCCCTTAGTAGGCATAAGTACCTATAATTAAGACCAACCTTAACAGACTGCATCTGTTCTGTCCAACCTACAACACAATATGAAGTGTGCCAATTGATTTAACATCATTAAATCCTCCATCAACACCTGCTATGGCCCAATAAATGTTCTAGCCTGGTTTACTGTGGCTTACATCCAAGGCTATGCTACTTTAGTTTCAGTTCAGAGCCGAAGATGCTGAGTGACATAAGCAAACTTCGGGTTGAGTATATTCAGAACCTCCATTTGAAAGTTGTTCTTTTAGAGAACAGCGGTGGTGCAAATTGAGCACCAAGCAGGCAGTCAGATCAAGATAATGACATATGAAAGATTGAGATGAGTTCCCTTTGTGCACAAATCAGATTTCGATGATGACATTACAAGTATGACCTTGTTGCCTGCTGTTTTTTGGCCTGCTGTGATACTAATTACGGCTGTGAATAGGGTGTGTTTTAGGAGGCGAGGGAATGGGCCATGTCAGATCTGTTTACTGTCACAGGTAGCATTTACCAGTGTCTTTGAATGATGCCAACAAACTTCCTAATTGAGAAAAGGTATACTTCTATTCCTCAGAGGTTAACACAAGACGTTGATGTTTTTTCCATTACCCAGTCTGTCTAACTGGTTCTTCCCTTTGATTGAGACAATTAAATGGATACAGATAGTTGAAACTATTCCTTAACTGTAAGAACAATTCAAATGTATACCATTTGATACCAGTTCACATATTTTATAGACCAGGGGTAGGCAACCCTGGTTCTAGCAAGCCACTGTCCTTAAGATTTTAGATGTTTCCCTGCTCTAGCAGACCTGATACGAACCTGCCGCATTATGTCAGTTTAAACGAGATTAAAGGACAGAATTGCTGTTCAGTAATAGAATTGTCACTGGACAAGCGCAGCTGTCATGCTGTAAATGCATGTAAGCAACATGCCATATCAACGCAGTTAACAGAAACAAAACACACCATTCTAGTGAGACATTTAAGACAATGCTCATTCCTGCAGACAGATCTCCCAGTTCGCCAGCATGCCCTGACATTCTAAACAGGCCTCATGAAGATGAGCAGCTGTAATTGTAAAGAGGTGGAGTGGGGAGAGGCAGTCATTGCTGCGGGACCCAAATTGGCTGATTGTGTCTCTCGCCTGCCTGTGATAATTAAAATGATTTGTCCTGCCTCTGTTCTTGCTACGGAGGTGACAAAGACAACAGTGTCGGTGTTATTGCCTGCCCTTCAACAGGGGGGGACATCCATGCTGGGCTTTTGTTTCCAAGAGGACAGAATCCAAGCTCTGGCTCAACAATTTTAACGCAACACCCTGGGAAACGAGCTATCTCTTCGCTGCATGCAGGGAACCCCGGTATTAATCTTTAATTAAGGCCTTTTTAATCTGTGGAGAGGAGTCAGAGAGTGAAGTGCTACATATGAAGAGTGGGCACGTGAAGGGGAGGGGCGCAAGCCATTACATTTTCTGTTGAGCTCATTCTGTCTCATCAAAGCTGAGGCCTCATTGATCTGCCAGGGCGTTCAGAAGATCTTTTTTTAAGCTCTTTAGTTAATCAGGAGACACTGATCTAATACTGTGTGGGCGGCCTTGACTTAAGTGAGGTCTAAACAAATGCTGAGCCGTGGGTCTCTTGAAGAGAGTTTAGTCATATTTGAAAGCGTCAAATATTTTTTACTTCTCATCTTGTTTCTCATCATGTTTTATAGGCATATATTGCTTTCTGAGAACACTTCATCGATTGTTGTTTGGATTCATAAACATCAAAGTGTCTGATGTATCTTCGCACGTTTGAGATATTCTTAGGAAAGTTACACAAATTGAGGCGATTGGTATGATTTCAGCATCTTTTGACAGCTGTTGCTTGATGTTCCACTAAAAGGCCCCAAGGCACATTTTTCACTTTGGCTGAAGAATCTGACAGATTAAAGAACTCTCCCAAGAACTAAACAGAACTTGAGTAATTGTTTTGATCACTCCATCGTCTTCCCTGGTGGCTGGGGGTATAGCATGCTTGAAGTAGAGTTGTGGCAGAGGGGACCTGGGAAGGTAGCAAACAGTGTACTGTTTCCCCCTGTGGCAGAATACGATTGCTGGTGAAACTAAAAGACAGATGTGGGGGTTTGCACCTTTGTGAGGCGAAAGCAATTGGGAACGATTAAACCCTCTTTTGCCTCGGGGACTATGCACTCCCTGACTAGCAGTCTCCAACATTGCCTCTAGCTCATTTCTTTTATCTCCACTTCTTGCACAGACCTAATTGTCTCAAGGATTTTTAGTGAAGTCGCAGTTCTATACCACAACAGGACTATATGCATGTTAGAGTAATTTAAACAGGTCCTTTGTTGTCATGCTTTATTCCCCCAATTTCTGTTTACACATACACTTCAGATATAGCTCAAAGAAAGCAACAATCAATAATTCAAAGAATGTTCTCATTTGACCGCCTGTTTTAAAGAGTAGCTTGGTACGTCAGATGTGTTACAAATCCAGCGGAGTCAGTAGAACCAACTCATGAAATGGTCGGAGGTGCTTGTGAATGCAGCAAGTCACCAGCTTGCCAGCTTATTACAAGCCATTCATCACCCACATGTGTGCTTGTTTCCCTCCCCTCATCTTGACTCTCCCTTGGGCACACATTTTAAAGCCCATATGACTCATTTGTCTGTTAATTGCGGTTCTCTGTTTCCATTTATATCCTATTGTTATTGTCCACTTTTATCAAACCCCTCTGGCGGAACCCCCCCCCCCCCCCCCCACCACCACCACCACCCCCTTTCATCTATCTTGCTTTAGGGTTGTGCATGTCTCCGTGGCAAGTGTACCTTGAAACAGGAGGAAAAGGAACCATCAAAAGCTGTCTACTGCTTTTCAAGCTAGTTTACCATCGTTTCAAAATTAAAAAGTGCTGAGCCCTAAAAGTCAATCCGGTGGCATTTATAATTCAACCCATGCATTGCTCCATTCCATATATTCAGTGAATTAACATGACCTGTGCAATAATCACACAGGTGCATGCACTCCAGTGGAACAGATCGAAGGGCAAACAGGGAAATCCATGTCACCAGATTGTTTGCTCTTCTATCTATGTGCTTGCCAGCAACCATGGAAACTGGCAATCGATTGGGTGATGCCTTCCCTGCTGTCTGATGCAGTTGTTGTTATATGAAGGGTTATTGGTTTTTACACGCTATTCCAGGACCGAGTGTGCATTAGGTATGGTCTCAAGATATACTGACTGGTTTGTAAACTCACCTTGCTTTGGTTCTGCTTCACTTTGAAGTATTTGAAATTCTGTAACGGCGAAGGGGAGTTCAATGCTGATTTAATAATTGTATGAATTCTTTACGTACCATAATGGCTAACGGCTTAACGATTTTGCTTGAGACTGTAATAATCCACCTCGTCCTTCTCATAGTAAATTATTCATATAGTCATACAGTATTACATTGATTGAAATGTATGGCATTTCTTAATTCAAATAGCCAAGTCATATTCTCTGATCAGACGTAGTGGGTAGGCAACAGATTTAAAGAAAAACCCACCATTTCATATAAAGAATCATATTAGAACAGATATGTCAACGTAGAGGAAGGCAAGGAAGGAAATGTGAAAGCTTGACAGTACATTATTGGCTATACTGTCCACCAACAAAATATCCACTTCTCGCCCATTTATTTAACCTCCTGAGATCCAAAATAAATATGATGTAATGCATGACCTCCTCTATGACAACCAAACCAAATCCAGGAAGATGAAGCATTGGTATAAACTGTACCCTCTCCCCAAAGCCACCAGCTCCACACATTCATTATTCAGTAAAAAGGCAGAACTTATGAATATTGAGACGAATAATGTATAGGTTTTGCTTTAGGCTACTGCACAATATCTCAGTTAAACACACTCCCACTACAATTTTCTAGGAGCTGGAAATGTCACAATATTTCACATAGTTGGAGCAGGTTTGCTATAAATTTATACCACACATTTATTTGTGATAATACTGTATACAGGCCTACATATATTATAGTATAAACATATAGACAGAACTGAAATGAGACCACTTGTCATTTCTTTTCAAATCAGCACCTCTACTTTTTATGACAGAAAATCCATTCCAGTGTCTGTTGACCTCCAGCTGGATAACCAAAACAGTGCTAGTAGTACCTCCAAAGTATTTGAATGAAACACTGACCATGTCAAATGAGTTTTAAAAGAAAGGTTTGGAGTGAGGAAAAAAAGGTTCTGTTCCGGCTTAACTGAAAGAGGGAAACAGGTTCAGGTCAGGTTCCATCATAAGAGTAAGGTCAAGCAACAAACATTGGAGACTAGATAGATTAGCAGAGGGCAAAAAATACTGTCCACTGAGCGAGATGACCGGCAACTTATTTAACTGTCAGTCAACTGCAGGATGACATCAAGTGACCTCTAAAAAGAATGACAAACGACAGTTGGGACAAACTGCACAGCGAGGAGGGCTTCAAACGCCTCCTAGGAGCAGGGCTGATGTCAAGCAAAACGAGACAAAAGTCCTTCATCACTGAGACACAAAAAGCCAGGCTGAGGTTTGTGAAAGAGCATAGGGATTGGGCCATAGTGGGCTGGAGTAAGGTTATCTTCTCTGATGAGTCACATTTTCAGCTTTTCTCAACACATTGTGTGATTGTAAACAAACAGCAATATGAAAGACTGGTGAAGAGAATGCCAAGACTCATGAAAGCTGTGATTGAATGAATTTCAGAAATATTATTAAGTTACAACATACAGTATTAGTATTGTGCTGTGCAAAATGAATATATTTCTACCCTCTTGGCTTTCTCAACCCTGGGAATTATTATTATAGATTTTTTTTACTCAAACAAATGTTCATATGTATTTAAATACAGTACACATACATCTTATTTACTATTATATATCTTACACTTTCTCATTAGTTCATTATTATACTATATATGACATATATGATGACAGAACTCAGTTTTCTGGTCCTAAAGCAGATAATAATGTGATTGTATGAAGTGCATTGTTTTACTACATATTTACTCTCTTGTACGTCAACCTATAGTAGCTATTGTATATAAGACAATTGCAATGCAGATCACTCACAATAATTGGCATTCTTTTAGTTTAATCTAGACAGTTTTAAATACAATATATACAATACAACATTTGACTTGATACATGTAAAAAAATATATAATCTTACAATATACATACAATACCGTATAACGAACAATGTTGGAGAAAATACAACACAGAACATCTCAACATAGAGTATTCTCTCCTCTTAACAATATACAGCACAAGTTAGAACTTGTTGTAAGTGGGTATTTGTAGGCATCTACTAACAAATCTAAAACACCTTCTGTAGCAGATGCTGAACAACAAGTTATAGAATCTGACATACGAAAGGTTTTGTTTAACCACTGAAAACATGTTCATGCATCGTTGCACATGCTTCATTGGAAGACAGCAAAACTTCCCAACAATACAAAGCTTTTGTTTTAACTAAACTGGGCCACAGAATCTCTTGTATTTCATTATTGTGATCTGTGAACTGCAGTTTTGCCAAAAGCTTAGGAAAACCTGGCACAATTACAGACACTTGCTTTAAGGACACTGGGTGGGTGAGATGTCCAATGACCTGCCCCGAGATTATGGCCATTATGCGTCAGGTATTCCCTTAGTACTGACACATTTAAACTCCACCTGGGGCTCAGTTTCCTTGTACTATGAGTATGCATGAAGGAAGCAGTGCTGCAATGGCCGTCAACTGGATTTTGGACTTGTACAATACTTGTTTTTTATTCTGAATTAACCATACACAATGAATGTGCTCCTTATGTTAATGTGATTGCTTGATCCACCTGTCGGTAGGCTTGGACCTAAACTACCTCTCATCAGTCAAGTCTGACAGCTGGAGTTGTCCTGTATTTTGCTTTTATAAAAAAAAAATATATATTTCTTATTAAAGAAAGTTTCATCAAAGCCTATTAAGACAATGTGCACATCACACAAACATTTACATGTGTCTAAATGCAATATTTGATCATTCATATCATTTTAATAGTTAAGTGTAGAGTGGGAACATATCTGCTATAATTGATTTTTAAAACTGAATCGTTTCCTGAATAACTGGAAAGACAGTTGTTAGCATGTGTGTGAAACAACTTTCCATTCAATTTCAATTTTCAGCACGTTTCAAGGAATGCTGATATGCAGTTCAATATTTTTTTCAGCCTTTTGTTACTATTGCCAATATTAAAACATCAATGATTCTGCAGTGCTCAGCTAGTTTTGACAGATGTCTTCTGATAAACCCATGACAACTATTTATCCTCAATTCATATCAGCAGGCAAGATCTGTTGTTTCATGTTCCCCTTAACCTGGTGTTACATAACCAAAATAAAACTTCATTTTATTAATGGCAATATGGCATGTATCAGAAATTCATTGTGTGATATTGTGCACAGCTGAGCATCTATTGAAAATACATGCTCTCACATGACCAACGTCCCCAAAATCCTGTTCAAAAAGAAAAGACACAATCTGAATGCGTTCTGGGTTTTTTATGGAGAAGATGAAATGCTTGATGAAATAGGACAACTCTATTCTTAAGGTGTGTTTTTGTCATTATAATTTGTTTGGCACACTGGAGTGTGTCTGAGAACTGTACAGACATCAGACTAAGGTCTTGATCGGCTTGTGAAAAAAAAAAAATATATAAAAAAAACAGTAAGTCACAGTAATGAGCAAATTATTTCATGAATGCACTGTGCGTTTTAAATATCAGTATTCTGTAAACATTCATCACTTTATTGCATTGTTTTACATGAATGGTTTAGTTGTTACTGTTATGTTTAGGCAAATTTGTCACTGAGTCCTGCCTCATAAGATAACATAATTGTGCGGAAATGGAACTGACAAGATGATTGTTCAAACTCCTTGATGAATGGTGTTGAGAAATGTTGTTAACACAAATGTCAAGTCTGCAAAAAAAATATGTTTTTAAACACGCAAATATGGCAAATAACTGAGGAACTTGATAGAGACAGAGATGCAATGCTTCTTCACAGTTCAAGCACATATTTTCCTTTTTTTTCTTCATACATGGGCATGGATACAGTACTACACAGTCACATAGAGAAACATTGTTAAAGAAAACAGGTTTGAAACAAAGCAACACATGAGAGAGGAGTGAATTGAGATCCTAGCTCCAGGGGGGTTGTTGTTTGCTGGTGTTAAAAGAGCGAGTGAAACACAGACCAATTTACTTGGGCCAAATTGTGCTGCGCTGAAGAAGAGGGTGCGATTAGGTCCACCCTATTCTGCAGGGGTGCAATCCAATCTCTCTTCTATGAGAAGACGGGAGAACATGTTTCACCTATCAATGTTTTTGACAGAACATACAGGATCTGTAAAATGGCAAAGTCTACTTCTAGCCCTCAAAAGTAAGCTCAAGCAAGAAACTGTAACAATAAGTCTTATTTGATTTCAAAATGGTAATGCTAGGAATTACAAAACGTTTGTTTCGCAACTCATTAAAATTATGCTACAAGTACTGTCTAAATGCTACTGTTCTGGTATTTGGTTGAGTAACATTATTGAATTGCTGTGAAATGTGTGAGTCTAAGTTATGCAGAATTATTTTCAAAACAGTGTTACATGATTGATTTATAAATGTATATTGACATGACTCATTTGACATGACATGAATGCAATGATGTCATGACTAATAATTTCAGGAATTTGTATATACAAATACTAAATAAGACATAAAAATACTGTGAATCTGAAAATCTATTGAACAATACACTGAAAAGACAATATGGAAATCAAACAATAAATAACCAGATATAACATGATGTACTGTGTTTTTGTGTAGTCATCATTGACTTGGTGGCTGAGTAGTCCACAAGCTTATGCTTCTTATGATAAGCCATTCTTTCTGACTAGCAGTCACCACAATACGCACGCACTCAATGTCAAAGCCTATCTTGTGGTCCACATCTTGTACCTCAATGTTGCCATTTTTAAATTCTCCTAATGTTATGTATGAAGAACACTGTGTCCCCTTCTTAGTTCCAACTAACTTCTCTCCAACTTCTAGAGCTCCATGGTGAAGGATGTCATTCTGTCGATCATCCGTTCCGGTGGCAATCTTAATTTTGCTAATTTTGGTCGATCTGTAAAACACTATTACAAAGAAGTCACCTGTGGAAGGAGGCTTTCCCCAAAAGTACTCATCCACACTGCTATATGCCTTGTTGGCATCATAATTCTCAAATACATTGATGTTTGTGTGAAGGCTGGCTGGAGGATTGTCAGGAATATCAATGGAGTCTTCCTCAAAATCATCGTCCTTCAACTTATTCTCTGCCCCCTTATAGGAGGAGTAGTATCCCATGTGTTGGAACAGGGAGGGTTTGAAACGAATGACATCTTTTTGGGCCAGCAGGCCCCGGAAATGAATGAGAAGCCAGTCACAGGGCATTTCTTGGTAGAACATAAGAAGGAAGTGGGCCAAGCGTGGCAGGTCCCTGGAGTGGTAGAGTTTCCCAATGTAACCAAGCTTGGAGAACTCCAGCATCACCCAATAGGAACCTTCTCTTGAGGTGACCACTTTCTTTAAGGCTGTCAGGAAATTCTTTGAGCAGCGCACATCGTCCTCAAGCATCATGTAGAAATGAGAGAGGTTGGTACAGAAATTCAGGAGAAATGCGTAGTCCACGTTTTGTTTGGAGCGGAAACGGACCCTGTCTTCTGGATCGTTATAGTTCCTTTTCAGCCCCTCCAGGGGTGGGTAGTACTCCTTAGGGGCATGGATCACCAGAAGCCTTCCAGCTATAATATGGTGAGCAAACTTTCTGGAGATTTCCTGAACAAGATTCTCACACCAATTCAGGTCAAAGTCAGCCAGGTGGACAACAACCACAATCTCTTTTAGCTCATCATAACTGGACTGGTCAAAAATTGATTTGATAGTTTCCATTAGATAATTTCCTCTTTTTCTTTTGACAGATGACAACCCAATAGTAAGATATTCTGTAAACAGAAAAATATAAATTAGCAAACAGTCACAATTAGGGAATCCAATCCAATACAAAAATACTTTTCTTTTAAAAGGGAGCTTTTTAGTGAAACAAAATTCCCCCAAGGTAATAAACCAACGTACAATTACAGGGAAGAACACAATCTAAAACAATGCTAGGGGAATGTAGAAGGATAAATGCCAAGCAGTCACCCTGCAATGTCAACTGGCACACCATAAAGTAGAATGTAAGGCAGTATATTATAGTTGCAGTATGCTCAAAATTATAGAATTAGGACTTAAATTTGGTAACAATGACAATAAAGATCTATTCTTAGAATGTTCTTAATTGCCATAGTTAGCGTTAGCAGCCTTGCTACTGAAAAGTTGAACAATAGTGTTACATACACCATACAAATATATTTCCTAGATGTTATTTTTTGTATTTTGACAACATGACTTCATCAAAAGCATGTGGATGTAATCTAAAATATCACAAACATGAAGAATCATTTTAAATTTTCAGTCTTAACCTACTTCCAAGTATTTGATTTTACATGTACAAAATAAATACAGATCTTATTGTGACAAACAACTTAAATTGTGTTTTAGGAAGTTGTGAATGCCCTTTGAATGCTAATTATGGTGGCTGCTGATAATACAGCAAAATGCAAACGAACCCTCTGGCATCTGTTTTCACTATATAAGAATTTTCAACTATAATTTGTTTTGTCATATGAAATGAGAGACAATTATGAAGCTAAAACTCACTCTTGCGAGGCAGAGGGTTTCCAGCCAGGTAACGATATGTGACGTTTATGGTCCCCGAGAAATTAGTAAGATCTCTCAAGGTGTGAACGTAGGTCTCTGAGTGTGGAGGATGTACTGATGTTTCCCTCAGCTGTCTTTTATCCTCTTCCTGCAAAGAACAAAGACAAAAGACAAGAAGACAGACACGTTGTGAATTCTTACGAAAAAAAACAAGGTTTCATCATAACTGAAGCCAAGAGACAGCAAAATCAAGTAATCTCCTTGAACAGTTTTCAAATCCCAATTTAAATAATTCAACAGTGGAAAAAAATAGTTATGGAAACTTGAGTCCAAATCAGTAGTACCATTTCAAAACAATACATGCTCTTATGTACCTTAGCCAACCAGATCTTAAAACTTTGTTTGTTGGTAGTACTGCCAAGCAAATGGCTTTTGAAAGAGAGTGCCCGATACTTATGTTTGCTAAATTTTAATCATTTACATAACACATCCAGATACAGTGTTTTGATCGGCAGGTTTTGATGGCATCATGAATAACACCCAAAAAATCTGCATGATTTAAACTTGGGTCCAACCATAAAATGTGTACATTGCCTTTGGAACAATATTTTTTTTTAAGACAACAAGAACATGGTTTGATCACATTATAAAAGCATGACTCTGCGTGCATGTATGTGTGTTGGGCAGTGTATAAAGTTGAATTTAGCAGCTGTATGACCTGAGGATGTGTAGTGTTGAATGTCAAGTTAAACATGTCAAGTTGCACTAAACGATGAAGTCATAGATTTCTCATACGGCACAGCACTACTGTAGTAGTATAAATGCAGGTTTAACTGTATGTTGTAAAACTTGGATCCCTGTCCAACACTGCCAGATTGGAATTTCTTAATAACATGGTGTGTTCTCTTGAAGACCCCATTCAGCACAAAGCCATATCTGGCCAGAAGCAATGATTACACATGCAGGAAAATAAAAAAATGGTACAGGTGAGGTAGACTGTTCTGTTACATAGTATATGAAGAGAGCTCACCACTACATAACCATCCTCAATGTACAGGTTGAGAAAGAGGAGACAGGTGATTAGCAGTCCCAGAAAAGGAATGGTTGAGCGTTTCCTGAAGCATCTCATTTTGTCCATGGACTTCCACACCAGCCTCATGATTCACAGGTTCCCTCTGGGATCTGGATGAAACAGGAAACAGTCGTGTTAATCATATAGCTTTGCGGTAACATAGATCAGCTGGTGCTACAGCAAGCTAATCGTTTCATTTTTGTGTGATTTTTCGTTTCAAAACTTCCATAGATTCTTTGAAAATCACATTAAAAGCCATGATGCACTAATGCTTATTTATCCTAATCTTCAACTAGAATCATAATTACTTTTCAATAGACTCCTAATGAGATGTAATATGGTGTTTTGTTCGAGGGTAGATTGACAACAACTCACAGATAACTTAGAAGAAGCAAAAAATACTGTATTTACAGGGTTAAGGCAATGCACGTTCCATTGAAGCATAACCGTTAAACCATCTCCTACCCTTAAAACATATATTTGAAAGAATGAAAGGATGAACTAAATAAAGGATTGCAAAATATTTAGCGGTTTGTACCACTATTCGATGTCCACAAACAGAACAGTCACAGCAATCTATCAGCTTCAGCCAATAGTACATGTACAAAGAACAACAGTGTTAGTCAATCCTGAACAACAATTAGGCATCATTGTGGCCATTTTTGCCACTGTTACAAAGCCCTCCTGAGATGCTTAATGGAATACGACTTCAAAGGATTGATTCAATGACCACACTCAATTCGACCACCCACACCAGGGTTCCATACCTGGAAATAGGCTGGTCAATACGTCTTTGTTCATGGGTCTAAAGCGGAACTTCAGTACTCCATTGACTATCTTGCTCTTTGTATTTATGAAATCGCTGATTGTGGGTAGATGTGCACAATTACTCGAACATGAACTATCTTGACATGTATAAAATATATCAGTGCGAAAACCAGCTCTATTCAGCCAGAATATTCTGGATATCATTTTTACAAAGTTGATTTTGTTTCACGTGAAGGTTACATCACTGCTTGTTTGAATTATTGAGTTTCAGCACAAATTTGCAGAAGCAAACCTCTGTTTTTCCACAGTGTTTATGTCAATAAAACTCTATTACTTTAGAGTGTGGAATGTTTGGGCACACTTTAAATAATACATTCACTACTTTAGTGCAAGACGGAGCATTTTAGAATGTTGAAAAACTGACAGCCAGAGTTGGAGACTACCTTGAGTCTCCAGATTCGTTATTCATAAATCAAAATGGGCCTTTAACAAACACTTTTCATTTGAATTGGAAACACTTTTAGCTCTTTATTTAGCCACACTTTACGAGGTTAGGATTCTGTAATGGAAAGCCTGGATAGAAAAGTCATTGTGAATGAGAGAGGGGAAAAAGATTAATAAAATTGGCGGCAGAAAGCAATTCTCCCACATTTGATCTTGTTATCTGTTTTACATTATTTCCCCTGGGTATCCTGCACCTCACAGATATAAAGCTCTGCACAAATAATCAATTAAGCCTGCAGATTTGCAGGGATTCGCAGTTGCTTTGTGTCAGGCCTTCAGCCACTTTCAATGGATTTTCTCTTTCCACAAAGAGACCAAAAACAGAGGTTTCTGGTGATAACAAAATTGGGGCACAGAGCAGAAAAATAAATCCCTTTATTTGAAAAATATTTTTTGTGTCAAGAATTCAAAGTGGTCAAACGTTTTACCAATTATGCATTCTTCTGGAGCTTGTCACAAAACGGTTTACAATCTGATATCTAGAAAGACTTGACGATCCTATCAGATATAGACTAATGGAATTTATAATATAATCACGCCATAGGAATTGGTGTTATTACTGAGATAAATGGGTGACTACGATTTTCATGTGTTCAACAGGTCTGTATCTGTCAAAGTGTGACCCTGTTTTGACCAAGCACACAACTCATTATTAAAGGCTTGTATCTAATGATCAAGGCTGCCCAATTGTCCACTTCATATGTGTCTATCTGTCTGTTCTGTGCGGAGCTGTGTATTCATTTATCTGTCAACACATTATCAGATCTGTTCAATGTCAACCGGTTACCGTAACCAGCTGTGTAGAGCTCCAGAGGCCAGGCACTGGTGCCAGGGATCCAGACAGATGTACACAAACACACACTATCACTCTGGGCCTGTCACTGCTGTCAGAGCTCACACACTAGTGGGGGTGGGAGAGGGAAGGGGGAAGGGGAGTGCAGGGTGTGCAGCGCATGTTCTCCCTGGGCACACACTGCTCAAGCTGGTCCTCCTCAGCCACTGCCGGTACCCCGCCCTCCCCTGGGAAACCAGCTCCCAGTGAGGAGCGCTCCAGCTGTTCTTCCAGAAGGAGATGCTGTGCAAGACAGACAGAAAAAAAGAAGCTCAAACTCTTGAGATAGCTGCAGAATTTCCATGTTCCAAGAGACTGCATGTTTCTCATATTTCTCTCGCTTTTAACGGCATCTTTAAACTCGACACCCATTCCCTTCATCTAGGAGGTGAATGCTTTATTTCAAGTCGAAAATATTTTGGATGTATGAACAAAGCCCTTCAAACTGGTGCCATGCTGGCCTTGATTTCTGAGCGTCAGTAGCACAGGTGGTGTAGCGAGCGGAAAAGGTTCTCATTAAATATTGAACATCGTGCCTACTGATGCTAGCTTCAGAGCAATCAAGCTTAAAAACACTTAAAATAAAATGGTGGTTCTTTGGCTGTGCTGCAATTGTGCTGATTGTCTGGCTAGCCAGGACTGAATGTGATCGTAAAAGGGTTCTTCAGAGAGGCCCATATTTGCTTGCTTTTTATGTATTTTTTAGCTCAACCAGAGATAGAGCAAAACGTTGCCTCTTTTCTTTAAAGCCACTAATGGTCACAAGCTATAACTGGAAAATGTATTTCTAACCGTATGGCTTTGATGCTGGATTTGGAATAGAAATAGAATTTATTATTAAGGGACTTATATAGAACTACTTAAGGGGCATTGACATACAGTTGCCACTTCGCAATGGACTGCTGAAAAAATATGGTTGAGTTTTAGTGCAGTCATAGTTTGATAGGACACGCTGGCAACACCCTAAAAATGAAATGTTGTGGGGATGTGAAAGCTGTGAAAGCCCATTTCCAAGAGTGTTATCTGGGAATTTACCTTTTAAGGTCAGAGGGAAACACAGAAGTCTTTGATGTTCCATCAGTTGCAAGCATAATGAGGACGGGATGCGTGAGAAATGATTCATGCCTCTCCCAGCCTCCTCTCAGTGGTTAGCACTTTGACCCAGATTAGCGCTTTGCCCGAGGCCCACTGTGAAGGGCTGCTGATGAAGGACTGTGATACTGCCTGTGCCTTTCCAGATGAACAACACACCGGACATGTGAATACCTGGACGCAAACACACAGTTCCCATGGCTGTGTGATCCCTTGTGCAAAGGTAAACAGACAGATATACTCCACGCATGCATCCTGGGAAGTAAATGAGGTCTACAGTGGTACGCCACATTTGCATAATTCCAAGGTACTACCTTGTGTAAAAATATTTCTCTAATTTCTCATCTCGTGCCTCAATGACTGTGTCAGGTTATGAGTTATAAGCATATACTGCTCTTGTCCTGGAACCATCTATGTTTTTATGTTTAGAATTTTTTTATAAACCACATATGGATTTATTATGACACTGCCTGGCCATCGTTACAGGCACTCTATGCATAACATGAACTCTATGAATGACAAAAGGTTGCCGCATGCCACAATGTTGAGCTAGAAACTGTCATTTGGGAGAGCAGAAGAGAAAATGATATCAATTTTGTAGACCCCCAAAGAAGGAGGTGGATTCTTGGATCTGCCTTAAAAGCTTTTAAAAAGCAAAGGTCACATCCTGGTCAAACCTGTGAAATGAGAAAATGGCTGAAGGGGCAAGGGGCCGGTGGCAGATAACATGAGAATGCACTATCTCCTCTCTACACATTTGGTGAAGGCAGGACTGGGTACTGGCAAGCTTTTCAAAGGCCCATGTTACCGTGAGGAGTGGAGACACAATACGATGGCCCAGTTTCACCTCGTTTATGAACACACACATAGAAGGCCTCTTAGTGGATGAGCTTTGTGGGTGGCGGAGAACGGACAAGACGCTGAATGGAAGTGCTTATGCAATCAGGTTTAGTACTTTTTGAGGTAGAAAGAGTAAAATAAATCAATGATGTTGTGCAGGTGGGAGCACTAGCATCGCTCAACTCATCCTAAACTATATATAAGGTTGTCATGTTTTAGAATATGCTAAAATAGGTTTTCCTTGCGTACATTAAGAGCCTTGAAACGTTTAATGTTTAAAGTTTAAAATGTAAACATTTCAATGCTTTTGATTTCAAACAAATTTAAGAAACTAAAATGTTTTTTTTATTTGACAACCTACATAGTGAAATGTACAGTAACTCAGGGAATATATTCATTTGTTCTGCAAAAGAAAGACTAAAGCTGCGCTCAGCAGTATCTTCAATAAGCTCTTTTGCAGGAACACATGAGGATCTCTCCTAGAGCAAGACTGACGTGGAATATTATATATCCTTGCATGGACTGAATCTTACCAAGTCCTCTATATGAATATTTGATGAGGGGCGTATGGGCTGGTCAGCCACTAGGACATCATCTCCATTCATTGCCCATGTCTCAGACCAAGCAGCCTTGGTTACATTTTTAGATGTACGATAATACACTATTCATGTTTTTATGCAAATATGTTTTTTTAAGTACACCTCATTATTTTTACCATCCAAGACACACATTTTAACTTCAAGGGTAACTATATAGGCTACTTCAAGGGGAACTGGAATGTGATGCATGTGTGGAACATTGGTTAAGCTTAATATGAGAAGGTACTGTACAGCAGGACAGTCATGTAGTCTGGACTGATAGTCCTGTTGTTTTTTTGTATGGAAGTAAAAAAATATGTATCTTGTATGGTTCATTGCCATGTTTTGCAGCATGTGTGATAATATCACATTCATAATATCATCTACACATGAGTGAGTACCTTTAGGAGTTTCATAAATACCACTAAACATGTGTTTGGATGCAATGTTATACCTAGTATAAAAAGGAATTTAGCATTCTCGCCCATGTATTGTTGGACATTTAAGGTTTACTGTAGGTCACAGGTAAAATCAATAAAACAACCGCATAATTTCCTGTTACATTTAAATAAATATGAAATTGATATTGTTTTGCGGGCCATTAATCTGCAGTAGAATCTTGCACATTTATCATCTAATCAGTATAACTGAATTTGATATTGCATCAACATGTTATGTTGGATTTAAAGTAGTTTTCCTTTGTTTTTATTGTGGTATAATCACACCCAATCAAATGAGTGAGCAACCAAGTGTAGCAAAATTAGACTTTAATTAATGGGTGCATCACTGTTTACTGACATTTATGCTCAGAGCAAAGACTAATAACTCAGATGACACTGGCTAATTTTCCTTTTCTGAGACCACTTTTCACCCTCTGACGAATCGATTACAATCAGATTAATGGCAGATGACACCAACAGTCACAGAGGACAGCAAAAAGTTGTGTGTGTTATGGCGTAAAATATGAAACATACAATACAGTACGTGGAAGTTTCAAACACTACCATATGCCTTTGAAGTGCATCCAAAGACTTCAAGTTAAAGAATGTATCTTTTCTGTAGTGTGCTCACAAAGAGGAAAATATTTGTGTTTTGCTAAAACCTTATGCTGTACTAATCATATGAATAGGCATACATAATGTATAATCCAATGTGAAAAACCTTCCCAGCTCTATCCAAATGTTCCACTTTGCTGGCAGCTCCCGGAAAGAAATATACTAAATAAAAATTCAATCAGAGCACAGCGAGAGCTTGTCGGCTCTCATTTTTGAAAATCAACAAAGCATGTAGATGGACGGCATTGTGAATCTGATATGGTTTAATATTCAAACTCAAAAAAAAATAAATGAACAGGTGAGACATTACCTAGAAAAGCTACAACAAATAGCAAAATGCTCCCAATTACCAAACAGGCTAAAATGTTTTCTTTACAGGCAACCCAACCTAATTTGCCTCAGGAACAAGGAGTTTGTGTTTATAATTCAGCATGTGCCAGCACACCAGCCCAGCTCCACCTTTGGCTCATTTCTGAACAATTTCCAAGCATCCATAAAAAATGAATATGCATCATCTTCGCAGTGAATACATTTGCAAGACAAAATGATAATGAGCAGAAACTGCTTAAAAAAACAATTAATCTCATGTAAAACAACTGCTGAATGGGACTAATAAAATTGCATTTTAATAAGAGAGTATGTTGTACAACAAAGCCAGTAGGTAAACACTATTGTTCAATTGTTTCATGACATGCAGACAGATTTGATTAGAAAATACTAATCAATGTGTTATCCGTTATTCACAAGACTTACAAGCCTAGGGAATAACAAGCCTTTTCAAAGATTCTTCATGACAAGGCAACATTTACCAAATCATTTGGAATAAAAGTGTTTTTTTTCTTCTTTCTGCCATGTATACATGGTGCAATTCCTTTCTTATAAGCATAGGTCACTGGCTTCAGGGAAAGAGAAGCATGTGGCCTATTTCCAAACTCTGACAGAGAAAACTGCTGTCAAAGCTCTATGGAACCTGTTAAGGAATGGGTTTGAAGGGTAATCGGTAGCCTGTGAACAGCCCTGCTTTTAGAAGAAAACAAATCTGCTTGTTATTGACTGGAAGCTCACCGACTGCATCTATGCCCAGTTGAATGTGTTTATTTATTTATCAAGAAGAAGACCTGCGAGTATATTTGACAAGAAGCCCCAACAGTTACATGCTATTGCTGCTAGACAGTGCGGGCAGGTCCAATGCAAGATGCATGGGGGGCAGTAAGTCCATACCTTTGTGTGTGCAGGCCATTGCTCATGACTGCTGATAATGGGTGTGAATAGAGAGTCCATTGCTTAAACTTGCTTAGCCCACTTGTTTTGCTATCTCTGTGATACAGTTTAGTAATTTCTGATCTAGTCAAGGCATTTTGCCCATCAAATACAAAAGTCTAAAAATAGCCAATAAGCCTATTCTTATGCTTTATTATCTCAAGATAATAAATGACAGACGACATTGGCAGTAAATCTCTGTGTAACAGCATTAAGTAACCTCTTGAATGACACCACGTCACCCGTTTGCTCAATCAAACATTTGCCTTCCTTTATCATCTAGGGGTGTGTATGTGTGGGTTTTTTTGTGTATGGATAATAGCTCAGTTATTAGTGTCTAACTGCAGCTCACAGCTCATCCCTGGTCTGTAAATTGCTCTGAAAAATACTATCTTCTAAATAAAGACATAAATAAAATATATTCATACACTAAGAGGACTTAGATGTCCATGGCTTTCAAAAGCCATCATGTTGTTCTTTTTCATGATCATCAGGTTCTCAGTTTAGTAATGGATGTCAGGACACCTCGACCCAAGCCCCTCTTTCTGGTTGTGATGCTGAGAGTGGTCTCAGTGTCATTGAGTGTCCTCTCACATTTTCTCCCTTGCCAGCGCTGCTGGCTGTAGTGTCCATTTTGTCACCTTGTTTTATTTTAGCCCCAAATTGGAAATGCATGGCCGATTATTGCAACGTGTTTAGGATGAGTGATGCTGGGCACTGAGCCTAGTCTGCTTTGTCTTGTTAGAACTCCACAACCTATGAAATATAGCCTGAATGTCAGGAAAAGAATGATGTGGGGATTGAGTGGACAACATCACTCTTTTATCACATATTCATAGTGAGATTTAGAACAAAAGGCATAACTTGACATTGATGTATTAACAGTGTTGGGCAGTAACGTCACTACAAGTAGCGGCGTTACTAGTTTAACTACATTTCTCAGTAGCGTGGTGGTAGCGTCGCTGTTTTCTGAATCAAATAGCTTTTCAGTAGCTTAGCTCTTTTATTAACCAAGTAGTGCGGTAGCGTCCACACAAGCTACATTTTTACAGACATCTCTGAAACTCAGCGCAGCGGAGCTTTCTGCTGCGGTCTGAAATAAAAGGAGGAGTCAGTGACGCTACTGCCATACAAGGCCATGTAGGTGGAGCCGACAGAAGCACTTCTGTATGACGGTGACATCAAGGACCAATCCTTGGGCTGGTTACGTCTCTGATGCAGGGGAATACAGAAGCTAGCTTGCTTGAGTGAGTTATGTTCCTTGGTGGAAAGATGGCAGAGGGTGAGGAGGACGTTGAGTTAGTTGCACATTGTCTTTAATGGCATAGTTCAAAATAAACATAATAGTGCAGTTTAGAGCAGGTCTTTCTGCTTTTTGTTACTAATGGAGCACGTTTTGACTTCTGGTTTTGGAGCAGTGAGAGCACAGGTTATTAATTGTTTAATAAAACAATTGAATGTAACATTTTTGCCTGCTTATTTGTCTGATTGACAGTTTTATTGATCACTGAGATAGCTTTGCTTTGGAATGAAGTTATATAAAATAATAAAAAAATAGCTTCGATGTAGTTAAACTACTTTTGCCATGTTGCTGTAGCTTAGCTTGCTAAATTTCTCTGGGGGGTAGCTTCGGTGTAGTGAAGCTTAATTTCATGCAGAGTAACTGGTAGCTTAGCTCACTACATTTTCCAAGTAGCTTGCCCAACACTGTGTATTAACACCTTTATACAAAGTAAGACACACAGTATCACATGAATACACACTGATCGTCCTATAATCCCAGGCTTCAATGTTTGCTCAACACACAACATGAAACAAAGTACAACAATCTTCTATTCAGCCATATGGGGTGTTCCATTACCTCCTTGAAGAATCTCCTATGCGTGTTATTGTCTGCTATTTTTAGAGACTCCCCACAGTGTAGAGTGGAGTGGAAGGGAGTTAAGCAAACGCCAGTCCCCAACAGAGCTGCCCGTATAGAACCAACAACGGATATGACAGAGCTGCTCATCCTCTCCAGGGACAGAAAACCCTTTCCCAACTGTCGTCTCCCTACCCATGACTCCCATCCCAGAGGCAAAAACGTCAGACTCCCAAATGCCAACTCTGGTAGGAGTTATGACTGCTACTTTGCTGGTGAGAAATGTCAGATGGAGGTGATTTTCTGCTTTAGGATTTCACAGCTGTGACTGTACCAATAATAAAAGAACCTGAAACCCCTTTTGGGATAAATGGGCCAAGAACAGGGAGGTAGGCAAAAATTATGTATTTGTAAATAGGTTTTCTTTAAATTCTGAACGACAATTGGTGCATGTCTAAGTAAAACATATGTCCTGGAAATAATACACTTCTCATAAAATGTTATGTTATTAGGTCTTAATTTATATTATGGATCACTTCTTGGCATGGAAAGTTTATGTTCCAAATTATCTGGTATTATATACAACAAATATTCAGAATTTGTTTCATACTCAACATGTGTTCCGTCTGCACACTGAAATATATATTTTTTTTTTGCTGGAGTCGCAAAGGCACCAGATTGGTCAACAAAGATCCTAAATATGTTACCAGCGTTTCATTCACATGAATCACAAAGGATAGTCTTCCTGTGCCGAATGTTTTAAAGATTTACATGTCTACTGCTATTAACTACTAGCCGCATGCTCTCTTTTGGTTTGACCGCACTGCCATTAATTGTAACAATCAGATAAATGTCAGTCCACACTTATGTAATTTAATTATTTAGCTATGTTCCCATTGGCATGTGTTGTAATTCATTCTCTTTTTGCAAAAAATCCCCCAGGACTCTAAATTAGATTTACATCTGGGCTTTGGGCAGGCAGAAGAAATAGACATTGATCCACTTTTCCCTCAGTGCTCCTTGGATAGAACATTGCTGATGCGGTTCTACTCATAAAAACTGTCTTACAAATATGATGTAATTCCGTTGACTTGGGCAGTATGCAGGAAATGATGCAAGTCAAACAAACGCATAGCAGTCAATGATCCTGGATGCCATACTTATCTGGGATTGTTTAAATGCAGTTAGAATAGCCCCAACCAGCTTGACTCCTTCCCACGTACACTACCGTATTCTATGCCTGAGAGTGATGTCTCTCAATAGGAAACTAGTATCTGTTGATTTGAAGATTGCCAAGATTTGCCAAGAACCCATGCCAACATCAACCGCCATCTGGAAAAACTAGAAAACCAACCACAGACAGGAGTGCTTGACTGAGCTGATGCTTTCATCCAGCACACATGTTTAAAACTACAAGGTATACTTTAAGACACACAACCTTTAACAAAGACCACATGATGACCTGCAAGCCTCAAATCAAACTGTGATGAGAATAAAGGTCAAGAACTAAACTGAAGTCCTGGTGGAAGGGTTAGTGTGAACAGCTGGGAACCGTACTTCTAACAAAGGTCCATTCTCTGCGCAATTACAAATTCTTATTTTAATGTGCTCAGACAGGAAATAAAGACAGTCTACAGCAGTCAAAGATGTACTTACAAAGATAGTTGAGTGAAAGTAAATAATGTAGAGGGGGGAATCTTTGGAGGCATGTCAATTCAGAGTAATCACAAACGGAACACCACTGAATTGGGCACTGGCTATGTTTTAGGGTTCTGAGATTGTCAAGTTTTACGCCTGCTGGCTTTGTTGTATAAATCATTTTAAGATGTCAGACCTTGTGAGCGTGTCAGTTTTGAAAGCTCCATGCCTTAATAACATGACAGAGGAGTCACAAAGTCATCGGCACTCTAAACCTTCTCACAAACACCCAGTCCAACATTGACTGCCAGTTGTAATTCTCTTGGAAATTCTCTTGGACAATCTTCAGATTGCTCGACACCAAATCCTGTTTATCTGTCAAGACACTCCTCCTGATACCACAGCGAGAGCTGCCATCAGTGTCCACTTGACACCTGGTGCTCAGGGCGGAGTGTTGTGGATCACCACCATGATCTGTGAAAACTGAGACCCAAAACAACTGTGTTTGAAATATCAATTGGAGCCGTGCTAGCCGACATGTTTATAGTTTTCTCTTGTGTGTGGATGAATGTCTGCAGAATAAAGTTTGGACAATGTTAGAACAATCAAGATATGCTTCAGCACGAAAACCAGACTAATCGCTCACCTGTTTGAACAAACGAAATTTTCGGAAATAAGTCTTCATAGATTTAAGGTAATAGCTTGCTTGACTCAGGAGCCACACTCTACAAGTCTGTGGCAAATTGTTACTCAATTGATGATGCGCACTGCCGCTATATATCCTTCTCGCTTCACATTCAGACAGGGAACAGACAAAGTTTGTCAGTTACAAGCAGAAAATCAGATGGTGCTGAAAAGGTTATTGACCCAGGTGTCTAGAGTGTGTCTGGTACCAGGTGTCTGGTAGAGTGGTTTACATGAGGCTTGACTGTGTAGTAGATGCTCACGGCTGAAAGAGTATGAGACATAATAAGGGGCAAATGACAGCCAACTGTGGCATTGTAGAGTTCCAAAACGGCAGCCAATGCAGACTCATGAGCCAAGGTGGCAGTGCAGGGTGAGACAGGCCTCTGTGGGCATGCTGGGTAAAAAGGAGAAGAGATGGGCAATGTGAGGCTCCAGTTGGGCAGATGGTGACCAGTAATGATGGAGTGGAGGAATAGATTAATCTTCACTCTAAAAGTCATATAAACACTCTAAATTAGTCTACTACTGTACTTGAGAGATTCCAGACTTGACACAATGACTTTCACAAAGGTCAGGGTTACATTTTTGAAGAGGCTATTTTAAACTTTTGTATAAATTGTCATTCCTTTCAACTATTGCATGTCAGCGCTTAAATGATAGATTGAGTAAAGTGTGTTTTCCATATACTCTTAATAGCAAACGGAAAATCTTTCACAATCCAATCCAATCCAACTTTATTTATATTGCACTTTAAAACAACATGGTTGACCAAAGTGCAGTACATAGCAATATAAAAAATGCAATAAATAGACACACACTATACACAGTAAAAACAACATAACAATAGGAACAATAGGAAAATCTTTCACCACAGTCTTGACCTTGTCTCTATTAGTGAACTTACACTAATAAGTAATCAACAGGCAACAAATGATATTGTGCTAATAAAGTTTCCAAGAGTGTGACAAGAATGTTACCTAGCATCTGCGTACAGAGGATATTGCTGGGGTCAAGAGAGAGCAGAAGAGACTGGAGTCAGGTGGCTGAGCGGTGAGGGAATCGGGCTAGCAATCAGTAGGTTGTGAGTTCAATTCCTGGCCGTGCCAACATGATGTTATGTCCTTGGCCAAGGCACGTCACTCTACGTGCCTTGGTGAAATGTCAATGTACTTGCTGTGAGTCGCTCTGTATAAGAGCATCTGCTAAATGACTCAAATGTAAATGTTAAAGGTTTTTAGAATCAGTAGAGAAGGGCATATTTCTAACCTTACTGTAATGCATCCGATAATTAGATGATAAACGCTAATTTGTCAGTGGCAGCTCTGTAGACAACAATAGAGAAGCAATTTTAATGGGATAGCCATTCAAAAATGTAATACTCAGAAGAAGCCACTGATTTATTAATTTATTTAGGTCTGACTGTCTTGAAGGTTAAGGAAAGTTTATATTTGAAGTTGACTAAATATATAATTTAGATTACCGTATGTCATAATTTCCTGTGTTGACAGGAACTGACGTGTGGTATAAGATTTGCATAAATATACTGATTATTCTTTGGTGTTGATGGACAAAATGTGTCCTGTGCCCTAGAGCCTACAAAATAGGAAAATAGCATGTGTCTTTTAGAAATATACTCATTAGACTTCTTATTGTGCGCACTACAAAATGAGTCCCTTTATTATTCCCCCCAGTCTCTCTTTCAGCCTCATTTGGTAGTGATGACAGTTGACAAGCCCCACTGATTTTTTTCATTAACAGCTCATACCGTCACCAACGGCTTGGCGCTACGCAGGAAATGAGCGTTCATATCAATATTCCGGGGGACATCTTACACATAATGCATTTCAAACAGGCAACGACTGCGCGTTATCGTCCCCAAGGGGGATACTATTGATCCACCAGCGTTATCATTATTGATTTCTGCGAATGAATCAAGGAGATCAAAATCAGCCAATGCTGAAACTTTGTCTGTTCACGCAGACAATCAAAGTTCCTGGATAATGCAGGGGAAACGTACCACAAGCTGACTTGCATGATGAATGCACAAAGCAGACTCCTTGAAATCGTTCTCCTTGGGTACTTCTTCAACTACAGCTTTACTACAAGACAATAGCACAATCTGAATATTTAAAGTCCACCAGATATGTAACCATCTGTATTTATCTTACCCTTTAAGTACAGTAGATCTCATATTCAACCCTGACCTCATTTTTCATGACAAAAGGCAGCAAGTTACTATCTGCACTACGAGATCCCATCTATTCTGTATTATTGCATCCCTGATGTTGAAGGCTGTTAAGCTAAGGGTTATGGTCTTGCTTGTGACATGTTTATGGTTGAAGTGTTCTGTGTTCTGTAAAGAAAATAAAGACCTGTATTATCCTATTGGTCTGAGCCCCCTACAAAATGGCCCTTAGTCGACAATGCCATTTACACATTCACATGACGAAGTATGTTCTAATTATCCTAACTACATGAAATACATGAAGCAAAGGGGTCTTAAAGGTATATTCAGACATTCTGTCAAAGTTAAACTGGGAAAACAAAAAAAGTGCGCTTGGGCATTGATTTGGGCAATTTAATGTGGCTGCCTTGGCACCAGCATTACCTGAGCACTAGCAACAGGACAGGGTAAGATAGGGACAACAAAGCATCTGGTTCACAGACATCACAGGCAACCAGGGTCCCAAGGTCTTGAGTAAGCGCATTCACATTCTGAAGGATCTGTGCCTTATCCCTTTCCAACTCATCAACAGGCCTAAGAAACCCCCTTCATCCATTTGTACTTTCCTCAAGCAGACAATGTCACAGTGCAACGCCAGTTAATCAATACTTGCTGTGAAGCACGCAGTTTCTACTAATGGCCTTACATTCTGATCGTTTATCGCGTATGAGAACCGTTATGAAGTATTAAACCTGGACATGGCTCAACCAGAGACGACTTTTGTCATGAAGTGCTAAATAATAATTGGCTTACCAAAGGTTAATTGCTCAATAGATACTCTGCCATTCTATAATTGTGCTATTAAATGTCTGAGCCATACCCCTTGCTTTTACAATGGCTTATTCGATTTGGAACAAACTAAAATGCAATTTTGTTTCCAAATGACGATCAAAAGAAGAAATACACTATAAAAATTGGTCAAGGACAATAACAAAATATCAACAGTGTTGGTTAATTGGCCTGAAATTGTGACACGCTTCTATGTAAACCATACATAAAAATAGGCTCTAATCAAACATTCTGTGCGACTGCATTCTATTATTCTTGCTGGTCTGGTTTGTTCGGTCTACACAAGTCAGCATAACAGCATGAAGTTGTTGGCTGTCCCTCACCAGTTAATGAGACTATAAATCACACAGTGCACATCAGGAAAATCTAAAGATGAAAATCATCTAAACAACTCAATTCAAGAGTGTTACCTGAGCATCATGGATTATGTTTTGATCCCTATCAGTGGCGCCAGCAGAATTATTTCAAGGAACATCCTGTCAAGGGTGTCATAACAGAGACTTTATAAATAACGAGGACAACATCCACTTTACATCCCGTAGTGTGGAAGAGGAGGCAGGTGATGCAGGGAGAACATGAGTTAGACAGAAGATAGACAAACGTATTTTGCTTATCAAATCGAGTCTGGGTGCAGTGGAAACAAAAATTGGCAACCCAACTAAAGCATAATTATCTTGTTTGTGTGGAGTTTGTGTCCAGCCTCCAATGGCAAAGGTGACCCAATTACATCAAATAATTTATATTGTTTGTTCTGAACAAAACCACTCTCTGGCACTGGCGATCATATCCATGATAATTACTTCATCATACTAGAGACTTATGCTGTGAATACGAGGTGGTTCTCTTCAGAATACACTTCAGACATATCATTAATTGGATGTGCACAAATAATTTGAACTCCAGCTCACGAATTTAAAAGATGAATGCATACAGTAATGGAACAGATGCTGCAGTTATTTGGTGTACATGGTACCAGATGTCGTAATGTTGTAGAGAAGCACTTTTTGTCTTTCAGTTCTGTAGTCAGTTCATAGATTTGTGACTTTGGAATCGTGGCAATGCATCTATTGAGATCCTGTGGATCTGTAATAAGCTTTTGAAATGGTTCTACTCCATCTTGCCTCTACATCCATATTATGAGAAAAACATATTAAAGCACAAAAGTAGAACATGATTGGGTTCCTGGACAATTATCTCAGCCACTACAACCCTGCTGTGTTTGCTTCGAGACGTTACTTTAGATACGTTTGACAAGGTGTCACAGCACAACAGCCACTGCGCAGGCAAAAACTGCCACGTACACGAACACTTCTGACCTCTCAGCGCCATTGAAGAACTACAAGTGCTTTCCATCTCCTCTGACTGCTCAACCTGTCAATCTCCTTATTCAAAGGTTCCCCCTTCCCTAGGAAAAGCTCATTTTCCTTACCCTCGGCCCAGCCACTAAGTGTCACTTCAGTTTAGATTTCACCACCTCCCTGCAGCCTCACAAAAGCTCCCATGGTGGGGTTCTGTCTGCCATTCTCAAACCACTGTCCTATTAACCCTGTAGGGTAAAATGGATTAAAAACTCCCTGGCATTGAAAAGGAGACTCTAGGCTACAGCCTTGTGACAATACAGTGTGAAACCGAATTCAATTTTTGTGCTGACATTTGAACATCACTTTCTAGCTTCAAGAAGATTGGATATCAAGCCAAGAACAAGTGGTTGTTACCCGTCAGACATAACATGTGTTGATGCAACTCATAATTTTGAGGTTTGGTCTAATTTTGTCTACCTCAACAGTCATAATACTTGAATTCTTCAGGAGTGCAATGGCTTGTTTACAAGAATTATTTGGAGTGCAGAGGCTGTTTACAAGAAACCCCCTCTACTCAGTTCAATCATTTGTTGTCAGCATTGTGGAGGGTCTGAATCTTAATACAGCCTGATGTCTGTCTGGATTTCAATCTGTTACAGGCTGCAGGCCTGTCTGAGAGAGTAATGAGAGCCCAGTTCTGTCAAGATGGCAAATTCATGGCAGTAGTTCTCTGTCAAAGCAGTTCCTTTTTCTCAGCAAATCAATTCTAATTGTGTCCTCTAAGTTAGTAACCTGTTTAAGGTTCGGTTTCATACAGCCACACAGTCCTTCAGCCATGTGTTGTGGGTGAGACCTCTTAATATGCATTTGATCTCAGTAAGCATCCAAGAAAAGGTGGAAAAAACATTACTTTTGCAGCATGTCGGTAAAGCAATGTTCTTTTTTCACAACCGAGTATTGATAAACATGTCCACAGTTTTTGCTGGAAAGACATTAACTGATCTTGGATTAAGAACATGACGCTTTGCATAAAGTGACAGTGGTCTTCATCTGGTTTGTGTTTAAAATTATTCCCTTATCTTCTTCATGGGGTGTTAATCTCGCTGCAGTTCGAATGCGTTTTTCTACACAAGTATCACTGCTGTCAAGGTAACCATGTCAAAGGATGACTGCATGTTATTGGAGAACTGGATAAGCCTGAGGCATCATATTAAAACAGGGTCATAAGGCAGCCTGACTGCTCCCTGTCGAGGTCTGATATCGATGTAGCATCTATGTTTGGTGAAGGGTTCCCATTCTGGGATTTTCTTTCCTAGGCTGCAAATATCCCTGTATCGCACAACAATTTTAGAAAGGAAGGCATGCACATATAGCATTTTTTTGACAACCTACACACAGTAAAACAGTTTATGCAATGAGTCACAGTTCTTCAAGAGCAGACACATTTTTCACATTCTGAGGACATGAATGGATGAGGATTGAGATTGAACTAAGCAGAATTCTTCATCCAGTCACCCTATTAAGCCGTTTAATATGATCATCAACATCAATCGAAGCTGACATAGTTTTACATAAATCCAAAAATATACAAATGAACATAACCTAGTGACTGTCACTGATGTTTTATTGTAGAAATTCTGAGCGTGTGTGATAACCTCTGTTTGGAGCAGAGAACTGTGCCTAGACATTGCTGGGTCTTGCTTAGTTGGAAGAAGGCCAGAAAAGAAAGCTCCGTCAGGATCAGTGGAGCCAGTCTCCACCGATTCTCCAGGCTCTGTCGAATACTCTGCTGCCTGGGAGTTGCTGTACGTTATCAGCTATCATCAAAGACGCTGTCAAGAAAATGGGAAACTGGAGCTTCTAGAGGCTGTCTGAGACGCAAGACTCCAAATGAGACAGGCTTATTAATTCTTCAAAAGCCAAGCAGCTTTTTTTTTTTCTTCCCAAGACTCATTTTGGTACGTTTAAGGATGATAAAAGCTCAGCCAGCGCTCTCTCTCTCTCTCTATTACTTTCCCTTTCTCACATACATCATGCATTATGCAGATGCACACATTTTGTTGATCTGCAGAACGCATTACTTCTTACTATGAAATAGCTGTGTTGTTTAGAAGCCGTTCGTGGGAACTGAAATAGGATTCTTTTTGTTTTATGAACTTCAAATGAGCATATAGCAAATACTTAAAACAATCTATTTATATGGGAACACTGTTATTATTGCATAGGCATGGTCAAAAGCTTACATAGCTATCCAGCACACAATAGATGGGTTTCACAAGGGAAAAGGTACATATTTAGATACTGAAGATACAGCACACAATCCGCACACCTCTGTCCCACATAAAAAAGAGCACAAACTTTCTAAATGTTTTACCAAAGCTTTTAAGCACCAGGGATCCACATACTGTATTGGTTTTCACTGACTGGAAAGAAAGTTTAATTTGGTACTAATCCATGTCAACGCCTGTATGATTTTTGATGGTGGGTTGGTTCATCTCTGGTGGTTTTATGACAACAAGGAAGTTCCTAAGATTCCTAACCAAGGGTTTATTTGTTCCAAATCACCTAGCTGTGTGACATACAATATAGATACATACAATACAGATATTAGCAGACAGTAGAATATTGCATAAAATGGAGATCATGGTCAACGCACATTGAGAATAATTTCCCTCTTCAACACCAGAAGAGAACACCGACTCTCAAAATGTTCACTGAGATCAATTAAAATGGCTGTGAAGAGACCATTAAAAAGCGATGCAATACCTTTTGCAAATCCTCTATTGCCGAGCATGCGATTACAATACATGGGACATCAAAGCTTTAATTATCTAAATTAACCATGCATTTGCATGCGGGTAAGATCCTTGAAACCAAATTAAGATCCAAAGATTCAAGACAAAACCAACTGTTAAATGCAAATAATTTGAATGATACATGAGACCATTCAATGGCCAATTCACCATGATAGGGAGCCTTTATTACAGTTCACAAGGAATATTTTAATGACCATTTTTACACTTACAGTAACAATGCATCTTTTTCAACCTACTTGTTTCACTGAAAAGGTAATTGCAAGACTGGAATGAATTATTTTTCCACATCCGTATTGTGACGATTTCAACTAACATCGTGATGAAATACCCACAATGCCTTTTCTTCCTGGTTTTACTTCACAAGGAAAACAATTTAGTGCAGCGTCCGCCGCTGGTTAGAGTCGAAGCACAGCAAGTAACGTTGTGACTGCTGTGACCCAGCATCACAGAGTGCTGAGGATAATCTGACAGTTTGGCCCTGGGGGCCTCTGTGTCTCAATGAACAGCAAAGGGCACTCTGCAGGGCCATGCTACTGGGCTGAGAGCCCAATTGGCCGATACGCTGTGGGTGCTAACACATCAGCCACTGCAAAAAGCCATAGGTTAGCGTAAGCCACTTTGGTATTGCAGCCCACTGACTCCAGGCAGATGGGTCAAGTTCTACAACTGCAATGAACCTACTCCTGCACACAAACTATTCCCTGTGGGCCATTAATGTGCCTGCTGGATGTGGCACTTAAGCTTTGGGAAAATAAAAACTCACATATCATCTATGCTCATTCACAAGGATGGAAAGTGGCATTCCAAAATGGAAAAATGAGAAGGGTCAAATTACTGGGGGGGGAAATGTAAGATTCAATAAACCAACAAAACCAGCCGCATCATACAGGATAATGGCATAAACAATGCAGAGAGGGGGCATCTGTTCAACAATAAATTTATGGAGCTCCTGCAGCCCAAACTGAGAGAACACACAGCAACAACTAAGGCAACCATAGAGCCTCAGGCATGCTCACAGCCATGTCACTTTCTCAACCTGTGTCCCTCAAGGCTGTCAACAGCATAGACGAAAAGGACTTTGAAAAAGAGGTAGGAATATTAGGACATAAAGGAATACTCTCCCCTGTGCCAAGGCTTTCCACCAGCAAAGATAATTGTCTCCCTCCCTACCCCAGAGAGATGGGTGTATTTCTATGACCTATTACTAGGCAGTCCCCCACCCTACATTGCAGCCGGATATGTCACAGCGGTCCTCCATAATTACTTTGGCTGATAGAGGTGAGAGAGGACATTTGCATCAGATGAGGAACTAGGTAGTTTGGTGTGTCCCCCCTTTCCTCCCTTTTAATGTCAACTTAATCTCTAAAGGTTAGAACTGGCACCTCCACTGTACATATCAAGTTTGCTGAATCAGTACTTTGGGAATTGGCTTGACCTTGATTTTGAAGGAGTGTGCACATTCTGTACTGTAAGGAACCTCTTGAATTTGTTGGGGGGGTTTCTGTCATACTTCTTTAACTATAGTTCCTTTCCTAAGGATAGCGAGACGAACACAAATCATACTAGTATCTCCAAAAGGACTTGCACAAAACCAGAGCAAATCCCATTAATCTACAAATTGAGTTAATCTGGTAGCCTGGGTTGAATAATTTCATTAAAAAGTATATTTCAAGAAAAGGTTTATGCTTTGGGAACTGTCTTGTCGATGCAGTTTAATCATATCCGATAATAGGATGTGCTAACAAGGTAGTGAGACTCAATGCATGCAATAACTATTTCTTATGTTGTACTTGCCCACATCGTCGATTTGCCATCTATGGTGTTCAATTTCCACACCACCCCCTCACACCATTAGTGTCTGTGCATCACACATTCTCCATTCTTTTCTCAGAAATTCTGGTACCAGATTCTTGCCTTGGGGCATGGAGCGCACATACCCACACCTTTCCACCTCCACACACTCATACACCCCCACACATTCACCCTCCCACTCACACATAGACACACACATGCCTGGAGCCAGGCTCTTGTGTGCCCGTCTACCTCAGAGAAGCTGGTGCTTGGCATATAAAAAAGGCTTCAGTGGGTTCGGTGCCTGCCAAGGCTCTCTTTTGATCTGCAGCCAGGTTATGACAGATGATCTACATTAATTTCACCGGGCCCCACCCCCTCCCCTACTTCTGCCTTGAGTCCATTTGCTTGGAGGAATCAAGTTATCAGGTATATTGTTTTACTTATTCTCTATATATCCCCATACTGGATTATGTGTGCTATTATAGTGCACCTATAGTATAGGTGCTATTGAGAGATTGAAACACTTATTTTTCTAAATCTTTAAATATCTGTTTCTAATAGCTTAGATGACTCTTGGGGACATCTAATTGTGTTCCAAGTTTACATACAATTATGTTATGCTTCTTGCATAATGTATATATTGCTAACTGAATTGTATATCTCAATGTGTTCTTCTGGTAATTTGTGTCATGCAGATCCCCTTTCAAAATGAACTGTAAATGTAAAGGTTTTATAAAGAGTAATGGAGAGCCTGAAAAGCCTTTTTCATCTGAATTGTCTTTGAATATACACCTTTTCCTCCAATCTATTACAACAACATACTAACACGCTCATTTCATTTCCAGGATAATAGGTTTATCTCGGTTACAAACCACCTGTGTCTCCTCTTGGGTTTTGTAATCGAGAGTGAAAAGTTTGGTAACACGAACATATACAAAAATAGGACATCCGGTTTTGCGGTGAAAGCACTTCACCACTTTGATATCCAGAATGATCCATAAATCGTATCATAATAAGGAGAGAGGTAGCGGTGTAAAAGGTTTAGCCATCAAAGGATATGAAGATAGTGGCTGGGGATGGATGAGAAGGGACGGCCTAAGATGAGGTTCCTCCATTAGAAAAACACAACCAGCTGTTATTATTATAATCTGTTTATTGCTATGATTTCCATCAGGAATAGTTTTCCTTATTTTGCACGGCAGGCGGCCGATGAAAGGTGTGACTCTCATGCTAATGAGAGACAACAGTTTTTTTGGTTTATTTTTTAAACCAGACTTTAGCAAAGCAATTATTCACATTGCACATTTTAGTACCTGTTTTCTGAGGTGAAATGTAAAATGGCATTTGGTTATGACTGACCATATTGTTTGTGTTTTTCATTCTTTTTACCGACCCGTGTATTTGATTTGGCCGGCCAGCATGTTTTGTGTGTGCTGTAAATTGGCAATCACAGTTGTCACATTAGCATTCAAATGGCAACTCTGATGGTTCTCTATGGTAGGGTCATCTGTGCTTCTCAATGGAGGAGAGAATGCTATTATGCTACTCTCTTAAAAGATAATCCGCAGTATATTTATATGGCTGGTAGAAAATACCTTTTCCCCGGCACTGTGCATGTTCAATCTATTTCCATGCTGCATTGATCTGGACATTTAATCAAGCCCCTTCTTTCACCCATACATCAGTCTCCCCAAAAGCCTAGGAAAAGAGGATCAGGATGCATGAGTGTCTGGGACAGGCAGCGGGGGAAGGGCAAGAGAGAGGGAGATCCAGAGAGTGAGATGGAGCAACCACTACACTGCCTGCCTGGCCTGTATTGACTTAATTTGGGGTGAAAATATATCAATCATCCCAACTTTGAATGTGCCATCATAGGATTTCCATCTTTAGTCATAGGAACATAATGCACACATCTTGCCATATTCATGACAACCCTATGAGGTATTAAAATCTGTGGACATTTCCTGTGGAAACACCACAACATTAACTTGAACAAGACGGTTGTTACACTTAAGTTCTTCACTGACTCAAGATATCCTTTATAGTCACGTTGTGAAAATTTCACATTGCATTTAATAGCACAGCACGATTTTTTTTTTGGCCACAGTACCATATCGCTGAAGCGCTCAATATGTAGTTAATGCTCAGTCGAGTAGTCATTTTATCCATCTATCTCAAGCTCCACATGAGGAGATCTACATAAAATTCGTCCTGACAACGATGGTTATCGCAAGCTCTACTTGACGGACACTTGCGTGACTATGCACAGCTGGGGATGCTGGTACGAGTGTGCCTGTGATCTTCTTTCAAGCTTACTTCCTCCTCTGTTTTCCTGATTTGGAATCCGAGCACAGCTTTCGGTTCATGCTGTCCTGTAGAAAGAACAGCTGTTTGCATGAATGTTTAATGAAAGGCCCACATCAGAGTGCGGTTCCAGCAGAACTGGCGTGGATCACCGCTGTCTCTTCTGGATTTCGTTTTAAAGTTCTCCCTCACTTCAAATGTCAAATATCTAATTCATTTGAGTGCTTCACTTATCAGTCGGCGGGCACAAGTACAGCTGCTTGACAGAAAAGAAGAGTTCCTATGTTTCATAGTTTAAGTGTGTGAACTACCACTCACTACCAGAGTTTATGTAATCTTTAGTAGTCACAGATATAAATGCTGGGGCTGGTGCATGAAGCTGAAGAACTGTACATTTGACATACAGCGATTATCTAGACCACTTCCATACTATTTTGCAGAACATGTTGGTAGTTGCTATCATGAACAGCAAAGCAGCACAATGTCAGTAGGTATGTCAGTATGCAGTTTTTGCTAGGTAACAATACCATCTGTACCGAAGAAATGTGAAAAGCAACAACACCAACAAAGTGTAAATGTTGGAAATCAATATTTATCCTCTTGATAAACCCCTCTAGGCAAGCATGGCCCTTTAGACCGCCAACACAAACACAGCTTTGTGGTTTGGAATCTGTCACAGCGTGTGGGTAAAGGGCTAAGACTGACCTCCCTTTTACAACTTGGTGTGGCTGCATTGTCCCAGACAACATGCACTGTTCTGGAGATAACAACCAGGCGAAGAAAAGCATGTCTCATTCTGTACAGACGAAATTTTTGGGAAGCAGAAATGCACAACTGATAATTACATTGTTTGGTTCGTGTGGACGTCGGACAACAGTTCTGAGTGTTTTTCCTTCTGCTGTGTGACGTTCCCATTAGATTTCATGTGGATCATCTGAGACAGTGTGGGCAACTAAAGGAAGAGCCAATCATTTTCAACAAAGGTCATTCTGTACATGCATGACAGGACAGTCGTTACCTTGGTTGAGTCGTTAGACAGATGTGTGGGAGAGCGTCAGATGATCATGGGCTGGATCCATACTCCTCAATAACATCTAGGCAACAAAGAAAACATGGTGCTCAGCATCACAGGGTTATCACTGGGCAGATACACTTTTCTGCGCTGTACTTTGATGTGTAGTGCAACTTAGTGTAAACTGGTGTGTGTGTGCGCATCTGTGTTTGCGTGTGCACGTGTCTGTGATATGCACATGAGCGTTCCCAATTCTGCAGTATGCACATTGATGATACACACCCATTCCTTTGTGTGCCAGTGCGTGTGCAATAAAGTATGCTTGTCACATGAACAATGTTTGGTAAACAAGTCCCTCATATCCTGCAGCAGCTGTGGTGTCCGCCAGACTCCAAATCTCGGTGGCTTATAGCGCCATCCAATCTCAGGAGCCCATTGGATAGCTGGGGGCCGCAAAGGATGCCACGACGCTCTTGACTGTCTAACTGTCTCTCTCCCCACAGAGACACTGACGGCACTGATGTGACACTGGGTGGCACTCCCCCAGTGAGGCAGAGTAATTGGCTTGCAATGATGGGCCATAAACATATATCACAGGGGCGGCGAAGCGACAAGCAGACAGCTAACTAATCCGCCGGCTCCCGACTCTTAGCTGCCGCTCTGCGCGGGGTCCTTTTACGCGAGCGCGCGTGCGTGCGGCCGCCTCTCGCCTCGTTTTTTTCTTCAGCCTGATGTTCACGCAGATGGGTCAGCACTAACCGTTATCATAACAAGCAGATACGGCTCCCCTCCTCCTCTTCCAACACTATCACTATATGATAGAGGATGAGTCTCATCCTCGGGCATCATCCTCATAACACAAAGGATGCCCGCTCTCACCATTAACATTACCATTACCAGTAATCTATAATGGACTCCGTTCAGTCCTCTGGTACCATGACCATATATGGGATGCCTTTTTTGTCATTGTTATTACCATAGACTGCTATCTAATGGACTCCATTTTATTTCCCTTGGCCCTATAACCATCACATAGACCGCTTGATCCATTACTATGAGACTGCTGTCACAAATCAGGCAAAAGAGACCCTGTTACTCACAAATGCAACTAGGCGGAGCTGGCATGTCATAGAGAAGGGTCACACGCACTGGCCACGCTGCGAACAAAGACAGGGAAGTATAGTATGTAGCAAGTTCTGTTTATCGGCTTTGAACAAACTTGTTTTTCTTACAGCAAATTTGACCCCCCCAAAAAGAAACACCTTATACTCTGTTCATTCTCATTTTTCATTCAGGCAGACAGGTTTTAGAAAACACTTTCTCCCTAAGACTATAAACCCAGAGCCCCTCATCCCTCTCTTTCTCTGTACAGATTGGGTCTTTACAGAGGAGAACGGAGGGAAATCAGACTGAAAGGCAAAGGTTGGGGGTCCGAGTGGCCCTCTCATTATTCAGAGAGACGCTCGAGGCCACAGGAAGTGGCATACTTCATTTTTCTTGGCGGACCTGCGCAGGCTCACTGGATGGTTCACAGACAGTAGAGAGACTAAAGATGATGAGGAGGGGTGAGATGTACGGGTTGGGGGTTGGGAGAGCACTCAGGATGGAAGCCCTTTACTCAGCCTACAGCATTTAGACTACTCAGGCTCCAAAGAACACCACCTGAGAGGTTAGGCCTCCTGGGTGAGAACCATAATGTGCTTTTCCATCTGCAGACTTTCAAGTATTTTGGCTATATTCAATCCGCTTAAAGTTATTTTGTCTTCCAAAGACCTAGTCTCATTATTGACAATACATATTGTTTGGTAATATTAATTGGAAGAGTAATGGGTATTTTAATAGCAAACTAACTGTGGTGTTTCGCAAATGTTTCTAACTTTCCAATCAAGTTCAGTCCAACAAAAAAAGGGAGAAAAAGTAATCTAAAGGTACTTAATCATCCCTGGAAATTACCCAACATACTTTGAATTGGTCACACACCATGGCACATGGGCTTGCATTTACATTTTCTCAAATGAATATTCTGCAACTGTGATTAATTTATCCCTGCCCATGCAAAATTTGATATTATGTGGAGCTGAAGGTTGGGTAGACAGAGAAGGAGATCAGGTGTTTGGGTGAAGCTCCATAACGCCACGGCTGCCTCATTCCAACACGTCCCGGTCTGTGGGTCAGAACCAACGGCACGAGTGTCAGACAGTCTCAGTGTTTGCCTCCTAATTGGGATAATTTATTGCCCTAACAGGCAGAGCAGCTGTGGCTTTACTGCACGGCAGCAATTTAGTCCAGATGCTGATATGAAAGGCATGGCACAACGTGACTCGGGGACGAATTGTCTGCATAACTTCTCATCTGAGTACCATAATTAATGTGAAACGTTGTGGCAAGAGCTGCTTTTCCAGCGCGTCTCTTTCCATGGATGCTGTAAATGTGATCTTGACACTTTTCACAAAAATGTTTCTAAAGGTGTTGGAGGACCTAAGCAGCTATGAGAAGCAGAGAAACAACATGTTCCAGTAGGTCCATGATTTTATTATCGCAGAACAGTGTAAAAAAGATTAGCTGTGCAAAAGTACAGGTGATTGTGAGCTTATGTTCCTGAAAAATATGGAGCACAACTCGATGAAATCAGTTCACAGAGAAGATTACCTTCAGGGCAAGGTTGACTCCAACATACTGTGGTTGGTCTTTATTCCATCAGGGATCTCAAGATGACATACTTCAGGAACAAGCACAAATGTGACTCTTCGGAGGTCTGTAGTTACAGTTACTGATACGTTTTGTTCGAAAGCACATCAACTAAATAGTTTAACTTTCCTTATCAATACTAATGCCTCTTATTTAACAAAGAGAGCTACACCGGTAATCGTTGTTCACAAGTTTGAGTCCTATGTTGACAGGAGCACAGGACTACCAAACCATTTTACATAAGCTCACTTTGGTCACTTTGGTTCTACAAGGACATTTCCTCAACAGACTTTTATGCCCTAAGAATGTTGTTTGAAAATGATTAGCATTGTAAAGGATGGATGTAGAAGGCGCTTGAGAGAGCTGTAATATTAGCATACTTTGTTAAGTTGTGGCCTGTGGATGAGAGATGAAAGGAGCTTTTGCAGCTGAATTCTTTTTTTTTCAAATTAAAACTTTCTGGAGCATTTCCAAATCCCATCCCCATTCCCTTCCCATTAGTGACTTCTGATCCTCCAAACAAAAACGAGAGCTTGTTTGTTGAACCCATACCTTAACCGGTGTCTTGTTCCACCCTAACATTCCCAATGTATCTCGTTCATGAGGAAAAGGTGTGCTTTAGCCTGGCTGAGCACAGAGCAGCTTTGTCTTTCTGAAGAATTGAAATTGTTCACAACTTATACAGTACATGGTTAATCACTCTGACCCAATTAGCTCTCTTTGTTAAATAAAACTCTACTGCCCTTCGTATACACAGCGCCCCCCCAACCCCCCCTGAGTTTTTACAGTACAAAGTGATTACAGATTTAATTAGCTAAGGACCGGGCTTCAGGGAGAATCATGAATCCATATTGATATTTCTGCAGATTGTGGAGATGGGGCCTGGTCTACATGATGAGTTATGGAGAAAATGCCAAATATGGTACAAAGTGATGATTTGCAACTTTTACTTGCTCCTGTTTACTCTCCTCCCCCGAGGCTAATAATTTTATTGCCGGATGAGGCTGAGAATTATGCAGAGCATGGCAGCGATCAATGCAGTCTCATTGCTTTGGCTGGGATCTAAAGAGGTCTGCTGTCAGGGTGGCAGCATTTCTGTTTTTGACATTTAAGAATATTCCTCCGCTACTGTAATCTCTGGGAAAACGTACAAAATATTTGCAGACCAACAGAGACACTTTATAAGTGGAATTACTAGGGCTGGTTGGTCTTGTGGAGAAATTGGCACAGACAGAGAAAATCATTGCAAATATGTTTTGTACGAAAGTCCAAATATTTACTTACCTGTGTACGTAAATACATTAAAGATTCATAGTCATCTTAAGTACAAATCTTTTTTTGATCAGTCTTGTTTCAGCTGTGTGCCTTCAGACAATTAAGCACCAATGCAGTGTATACTGTCCTTCATGTAAACTCCACTATTAAAATCAGTAAAATCCTGTGATGGAGGTGGAGTGAGGTGTCAAGGTGACTCTTCAAACTCCCCATGCATATAAATATTTAACCAGTAACACAGCAGCTCAGAACCCTGCAACACGCCCCCGGCTTGGAGAGGAATACGAGGGCAAAACATGGAGGGTGAGAGTAAGAGAAAGAGAGACTGAGAGAAAGAGAGACAGAAAAATAGAAAGAGAGAGAACCGCCTCCCCCCCAAAACATATACCCGTGTCAGGCTTCATCTTGCAGCCCAAATATCAGAAGGCATGGATGACAGGTAAAACTCTCCAGTGTCGACAGCGCTGCCTTACAAGAGAACTGGGGCTGTCTGCCAGCTACCCACATCACAGCGCCAGGTAACGGCCATGACGCATGGGAACACATTTAAATTTGCATACACGCAAAAATGCACTCCCACACACACACACGCAATCATAGGGTTCATAACACACATCACATACTACCACACGCAGATAAAAACATAAATTATGCTGAATGCACCACTCTTTTTCCTCAGACAAAATATCTTATCAGACCAAATAGGGTCTCAAACGGCATATCACACACATAAATTAGTACATGTTAACTGATCTAATGTTCTATTAACCAATGAGTAACCCAATGAATTACCCATTTAATGTATGAATTGGATACAGATTTAAAACAACGTTGCATGGGACTTGCCAGTGTCAATGTGTACAGGGGTTGGTTGGGACAGTAAATCCATCCAAAAGCACTTACTTCTACTGCTTATCCTTTAGGCCATTATTGGTTGGCGCCCTCACCGATCAAAGTGGCAGTGTTCTTCAATCCTGAAAAATGAAGAAAACATTGCACTGTTAAATCACAGTAAGGAAGCCCTTCCAAGCACGCGCACAAAGAAAACAATTCCTGCATTGTGCCTTTACGTGTGGACAGTTTTCAGGACCCAGAGTAAGGTATAAAAAAGAGAGAAAGCATGTGTGTGTGTGTGTGTGTGTGAGAGACATTGATTTTCCTTCTCAAGTGCCAGTTCATCATTCGCTGAGACACATTCTATCGATCCTCCCGTCTTTAGTTTGTTTGTAATTTTGGGGACTCAAAGCTGGTCTCTATGATAGATCCCTGGATACGGCCCTCGCCTCCCCAATGAAGAATGGAAGGATCAAAAGATGTGTAGGGATTACCTCATTTTGCGAGCCGATGGTTCTCCGCCGGCCTTGTTTAACGGGCGCTTTGGTTGACTGGAGTATGTGCAGGATTCAGTCTACAATAGAGTAAAGCGTACCGTGTGGTAAGTGCTCATGAAAATGAGTTGGCCTATAGATAGCTTTTTGGAAAATACCAGTACCCAGACTAAAGTTCTCCCAAGCTTACCAATGGCAACACGTTTTCCATTTCAGTGGATTACATTTTCTCATGATGTGTGTATTATCCATATACATGTCTTTCCCATCACTCAACATCAAGTCATGTATCAAACCCTATAGCCAAACTGATAACTATGTTATTTTAGTGCAGAAGATTAGATTAGATTCAACTTTATTGTCGTTACACAGGTACAAGTACAGGGTAACGAAATACAGTTAGCATCCAACCAGAAGTGCAAAACAGTTATGACAACAGTATATAATAATAAATATGGGTATACTCAGAATATACACAGTATGAACAGTATAATCAGAATATACATGAATAAAAGATGATTATCTATTTTCTTCTTCTTTGGTTCTCTCAACCTCAATGGTTCTCAATATTAAGAGCAGTCCCCTGTGAACAACCCAACCTGATTACCTGGCCTTAACCCCAGGCCCCAGAACCTCAACATAACCTTTAGACATCTCGGGAGACACGCCACGGTCACAGTGCCTTGGTGACACCAAGCCCCCCGTGACAAATGCAGTGACAATGGATCACAAAGACTGAAAGATGGCTGCCTGAACAAGAAGGACATATTCAACTCAAATTCTGATAGTTCTTGATATGACGGTATCACTATTGTATATGTGAGGTGGTTATCCAGTTTGTGCCACAAAGTGGGCAGATAAAAAAAGCACACTTCTAGACAGGACGAGGTCCCTCAAGTCAACGCACTTTTAAATCCTATATATAACTCAAAGGCTGAGTCAGGTTGCCATGTTTGCTGTCTATAGCGAGCAGAGCTTTTCTAAAATGTTCTCCCTCCAGAACTACCCAGGTTTTTAAAATGCTATTTACGCTTAATGGCCACGCTCATTAGCGAGCATCCAAAGAAAGATCTCCAGTCATTACTGCATATATTTTGCTGTCAAGCTACATGCTGACTTCGTCTGTTCGAGTCATCCGTCACAGCCCTGTTTCTTGGCAGTTGGCACCAGCCAATGCAGAGCACAAATCTTCTAATTATCTGCAACTATCTTCATCTCTTTACACTGTCTGTCGGCTTGTTTTGACAAGGCGGTTGTATCAGTGAAGTACAGAACCGGGTTTGAAACAACATCAATCATGACACTGCCACAGAGGCCACTTGGAGTGGGGCAGCGTAGGCAGTGATGCAAAGAGCTGCACTTTACCTTGGAGAGAGCCTTGTAAGAAAAGGGCTGGGAGGAGAGCCGCAGGAGAGAGTGTGTGGGCTTGACCAAGACAATAGCACTCAGTTCCCTTTCTATTATTTACTTGTAGCGCTATCAAATAAGGTCACGTTACAAAATACTTTTGTGGTATGTAGTGAAAAACAGCTCAATTGAAACTAGTCTCTAAAGTCTAAAACATTATTTCTACAAAATGAGGATTCTACAGTTCAAAAATATCCTCTTTTTTATTACTCCTCATGTATACTGAGGTGACAAATAGCAGAAATCCATTACAAGTCCAGAAATATATTTTGATATATGGATATGGCTTCAGAATTCTCAATTTTACTTCAAATCTGTATATTGACTTTTGATAAATAAATAATTAATACAGCCTGTGTAGGAGTGCAACAGCTTTTATCCAAGTTAGAAAATAAGACAGGCAATGAAAGACCAAGAACGAGTGGGTGAGGGAACACACTGGCTATACTTTGTCAACTGCACAGCGCCATTTAATGGCCTGTAAACCTCTTTGCAGGAAAAGAACAAGCAATTAGCATACTGAGTGGATTACAAGATTGCTCTGACTCCTGGATTAATGTGTGCACTTAATCTTCTCATTGCTAAGCGATTGTTGGATATGGCCATTTTGAGAGGAACACATTTCTTCTTCTGTAACCCAAGCTCCTTAAAATAAAAAAGAGATTTCCTCAATGGTGGTCGTGACACTAATATTTCTAAGTATGCTCAATAGACAGACTACCTTCCCTGAATTTCAGGTGCAGCAGCAGAGTTGTCACAGGTTAGGCTGCTTTGTGTTGTGGTTGTCCTCTTCCAATACTGTTTGTGTCCTATAATGTTTCAGGTTGTATCAGGTACAGAGTACAGGCCTCTTGTTCGTCCAATCTTTTCCATTGACTTGCTTTTACACACTTAATGTGTCATGTATATACACACCTGATGCGCATATATCTGCCTACCACTTATTTTAGAAAATGTGTATTTCTGAATATTACTCATGAATGTATTAATTAATCTTTGTGTGACATGTCATGTTTTTATGATGTAGTATTAATTCATTACATAATCCTTCACTGCAATTTCCCCACTGTACTGCAATTTCCTCACTGTGGGACAAATAAAGGATTATCTAACCTATTATCTAATTACCTCCCTAGTATGATACATGAAATATAAATCTATTTTGATTTGATCAACTGTAATATTATTATGTTATACTGAACTAAAGGCCATTTAGAGTTGTTGCAGAATAAAGTGTTCTGCACATCAGCAAGTTTCAAGGCAATTACATCATCTTGTTCAAGTAATGGCATCATACTACTCTCCATGTCCTTGAGCATCAAAGTAATCTATTATATATGTCATTGAGCCACAGTATGCCACACACCTAGCCACCATCTTGATCCGACACCATCTCCCTGTACTTCATGATAAACTTGGCTGTAGTCTCTCTCTATCACGGGAACTGGGCCTTCATCCGCTATCTCCCTCCATCACTTCCACAGAAGCGCTATACCTATTCGCGGGACTTTGATATAATCTTTAATCCACAACTCCACACCTCACCTCAAAATCTTTCACCCAGAGTGTCAGCCCAGAAATGAAAAGAGCTGATAACTTTGCGCCGCTATCGCTCACTGCCAAAGCGATATACTCCCCCTTGCAACACAACAACTTCACTGTCAAATTCACAAGCATCCAAAACACAAACATACTATATCATAAGTAAGCAAACACAATACATATATATTGCATACAGTATTTTCAGATGAGAGAAATGTTCAAAATCTTTGCAACTATTAGAAAATGACACTTGAAAAGCAGGGATCCTGGACACGGGTCAATTCCAGACACGTGCCAACCTTAAATGCAAAGGCTTTTCACAGCCTCCTATGAAAGAGTAACTGGTGGGCAAGACATACCTTCAATGCCAACCAAAGTGTGTGTTGACTAGCTCCAGAGACTGTACCTGCAGTAATGCTGATCCTGATGTAGATCAGACTTTACTTCAGAGTGCTTTTTAGTAGCTAACAGCCACAGGGAGAGAGAGGAAGAGCGAAGGAGTGAAAGAGGGGAAGGGCGAGTGAGGGAGACAGAGAGAGAGAGTTCCCTGGGCGCATAAAGAATGCATTTTCTCTTTAGAAATCAATAATGTCTCACTGCTGTGAGGATCGCCAGCGTCGCCATCACCTTCAATTTATTCATTCATTTGTCCCAATGAACACACTGCGGTGATCTACTTTCCCTCTCTCCCTCTTTCTCAGTCTCTTATTCTCTTAGGCCGTCTCTAGGGAGTTTCTTTTTAGCTTGTTAATACCCCACCCCCCCACACACAGTTCTTAACAGTGACGTTTGGATTTGAGCAAGCAGACTTTTGTGGATGAGCATGTTTCTACACTTCATTTGGGCCATAGTGGTCACAGTTTGGCCACAGGGCAAAATCCTAACGTTGTATAATTACATGTCATGTAATGGAATTTGGCTAGCGTACATACTTCTTGAAATCTGCAACCAAACAGCTTCTTACAACAACCTCATTAGCTGTCGTTCTTTCAAGCTGATGTAACAGGATTGTAAATTGATGTAAAACATTCTGATTCTCTGGGATTTAATGGAATCCTTATATCCGATATCAAGTAAATGAAGGTCAGATGAAGTAAACTTTTGAAAGACAACTTTTTGGGGTATATTTTTGTGCGCCAACTGGTAGGAAAAACACATATTGCAAAGATGGACTGAATCCATATAAAATATTGACCGTCAGGTTGAAAACCAATTTTCTCACAACTGTGAGCATACCACTGAACTGGGATGTCATTCTCACGACCCCCCTCCCCTGGAGTTGTTTACCAAAAGCGCTTTACAACTCACCTGTGTTCAATCCCCTGTGTACGGATGTTTATTGCCAACTAAACAAGTCTTTGTTTTGTTTCCTATAATCATTATCATTAAAGGCAGACCAGGAAGCATCGACACTTGTTCTGCAATCAACAGCTGCCAACATTTCACATTCGGGGTCCGTCCAGACAGGAGGGTGACATGGAGCATCGGCACATGCCGTTCGCTGTCCCCTGCTGAGGTTAATCAATTGGATGAATTCGCAGAATGTGTAACATTTTTCAAATTGAGTAGTTGTAGGATGACAACTTGATTATATGATCTGTCTAGCCAAGCTTTTGAAGGCATTACAGACAGCATGATGGTAAACCATCTGGGTTCTTTGTAGTAATTTTGAAAGCTGAGATGAAGGCTTGATCTCAGCCTCAGTCAGAAGCTGACACGAATATGATTTTGTTCAGGGTCACATGGATTTGTTCAGGTCAACATCCATAACACAGGATGTAACGCCAAAGTGAATTTGAATAACCACGGCTGTGCAGCGTCTAACCCTAACCCTAGTACAGTAAATGACTGTGTGGGTGCACACACACTAAATTAATATGAAATGGGACGCTTCAGCCTGTATGTGTGCATTGGAAACACTTCTGCTGAGCGTAACAATAAAGCAGAGTTCAATGTGAATCACTCACTCAGCAACTTTAGTGCTAGCATCGCTAACAAAAGGGTCAGAGATTACGGTAATGTCTGTTCTCTGCATCAATATACAAAGCTTCTCCAGAAGCAATAAGAACCTGTCGAAAGTTATTAAAAGGGTCTGTTTGCCACCAGCCAAGAACATGCACTCTGTACTCTTTTTTTCTCTTCTTTTTTTACCCGCCCCCTCAAAAGTGATGTTGAACAGTGAAGCTTAACTGCTTAATTTTGTATTCTCTCTCAAAATCACTGAAGTCAGCTTTAGTTTATTACAGCTAATGCACCATCTGTTTCACAGGGTGAGCCCTCATTAAATATGGAAGCGATAAATAACATGTCTGACATTTGTAAAGCTGGACCCGAACGTGACCAGTTCTGGTGAGCAGAGGAGTGTGAGGAGGAAGAGGAGGCCTGATGCTGCCTTCTGTTAGAACAAAGCATCTGAGATCCCAGGGCATAGAATCTAAATCTTCATTTGTTCAAATTAAATGAACATTTTAACATTTTAAATACACATCATGCTAACGAAAACAACTTTTCAACAGGCTTCTTTTAGCTCACATACCATATACTGTATGTCCAAAGAACCCTACAGGCTATAAGTTGACTGTTTTGGTAAATCAAAATCATAAAACAGTCTACATCTTATCCAGGATCTATTGAAGGTCACTATAAGTTGGCGCCTGCCAGCTAAGAGACTGATAAATACACTTGCCACTTTTATAGGTTGACCAATAACGCGCAGTAATCTCTTTTGTTTATCTCTTCCCCAGACAATTAAATTCTCCATTACTGGTGTGTGCATTACAAGGACATACTCGTGGTTTTGTGGGGGAGTGTGCGTGCAAAATGAAATGGTCTCCCATGATGCCACTTCATCCACGAAAGCTACTCAGAAATATGTTACCACATAATGCTTGAAGTTGATATGTGCTTACAGCCGGATGCACCATATTTGTGACGTGAAGTAAATATGTTCGAAAACACCCTAACCAATACAGCACAGGTCCTATTTACTGTAAATAAAACCTTAAAATATAGGCTGAAGTTTCTACCTCTGATGATGAAATAAAATGTAATCTTTTGAATCACAGAAACCAAACTAAGGTAAATGATCTTGCCCTGTAGAGATAGTTTCCACTATGAAGTACTCTCCAGCTCAAACTGCTGTGGTGGGCTCTGAGGTGTTTTTTGCCCATGCCAGCCACACTGGATAACTGGGAGAGCTCTTTATAAAGCAGTACGTGCTCAGCAGTCTTCTAGGAAAACAACACTACAGGCTAAAATCCAAGAGGCATACTGTAACAAGGCTTTACAGAAAGCTCAAGTGGCACAGGCTGCTGGAATCAGCTTCTGGCACCACTAGACAAGGGTTTTTTACAAGGGGATTCACTACCCATAGGCTGTCACTATCTCCCTCTCTATTTCTTTCTATTCTCCCTGCTTTCATTTCCCTGTGTTATCGAGACACTTTGTAACTGATGACATATGATATAAAGCTGTAACTTATTTTTAAGTTGCTGTTTCAGTTGCTTTCTCCACCTGCTTTATTTTCTAAAGGCTGTTTTGATGTACATTCATTTCACTTTCAAACTATTAAGGCAAATATATGGTTTTCTTCTCAGAGGGTTCATCTGTACCAAATCCATTGAAATAGAGCCAACAATCGTTAGGTGCCACTGCCACCTCGATGCATAAACAGCCTGGAACTTACCTGACCAACCTTAATTACTGCACTGGTTTCTATCCTTAAACCATCTATGTGGATGCGCCCACTGTTTTGGCAAACTCTCCTTATGATCTGATCCCTACGGAACACTATTTATTACTTGGCTGCTCAAAAAAGTACACATAAATAACGTATGTAATTCCTTCAATGTATTTAGTTCCAACCTCTTATCCAAGGCTTGGCATGTGACATAAGCAACATCTCAGCAGTAACATAAGTAGTTTGAGGTTGTATGCACACAGTACAGTGTTTGGATAACTTATTTTATTCAGAAACAATGCGTCCAGACCAGTAGTTTTAACTGAATAGAAATGTGCACTTAGTTACTGTGTGATTAATGTCCATAAAATGGCTCTGTGGGCAATAGGCTTTTTTCTTTTTGCGTTGCCTAATATAAAACAAATTTAAAGTGCTGAAACTAAATTAGCAAATATTTGCTAGATAATACTAATCAGAGAATCTTGAGTGCCATGTCCTTTGTGTATGATGGAGAGGGGCACCAAGATGCAGGATCCGAGCAGTAAGAGACGCACTCAAGCTAAACCCATTGACTTTCAGATGGAAACCATGTCCAAAAGAGCTCCATTTATAACACATACATCCACAGTGAATACACACACAGAGGCATGCTTTTTGGTTCTGGCATCGAGAGTCCACCTTCTTCGATTTCTTAGAAGTGCCATGCCTCAAATCGGCCTTGACAATTTCATCAAATTTCGACTCTCTTTTTGAATAGAAAGTGAAGAAAAATGTATAGTGTTGCGTATATATCACGTTACCACTATTTTCAGAATACAGAATAGAAAACGTTTCTACTGTACTTATCCACAAAGTATTGGAGAGGCTTCAGGGACCTGATCACTGAAACACAAGAGGTTTACTTTCCAAACAGTTTTTTGAGTATTTTTCAAAGGTTGTGAGTATATTGCTTCTGAAAGCATTTTGTGGAAATACCCCTCCAGTGTTTGTTGTGTGTGAATCTGGGCTTTGCCTTTGAGTGCTGAGTGTATATACACTCTTTCCAGGGCTGTGCTTTCGTGCACTCCTGCAAAATGTGGAAGAATTCAATTACATGGTGGCTGGAACCTTGACAAGAGCTCACTCTTGTTTCAATCACCCCACAGCTGGATACCGGGAGGCGGAAAAGTGTCACCGAAGTCACCTCACTTTGGAAAGCCAAAGTGCAGAGAGCAGTGGCGTGACACCTAAGGGGTGGCGTGGGGATGGTGAAACAGAAAGACCTGCAAAACCTCAAGTCTAACTGATCATTCCATCACAGATCGTCAGCCAAGGTGCCACACAGAAGACTGGTTAATGCAGAGAACAGGATCTTAGAGCAGAGGAGGTTAGGACAGCACAGAAAAGAGCAGAACAGAACAGAGTTTGCTCGCCTGTGAGAGCTATTGTATTTTTCTGGAAGAAGAATTTATTTTTTTCAAACAAAACAAGGCATTACAGGAAAACAATTTCTCAATTAAAAAAGGTGTAGAAAACGCTCAATATGCAAGTGTAGCTGCAATCTTGAATGAGTGAAACCCACAAGAACATATGAAAGAGCTCGCTTTTCTATGTATTGTTTAATTGTCACCTTTAGTTATCGAGAAACATCCAACCCACATCACACTTATTACTTTATGTACAGCGCAGTTGTGGCAGATGGCGTCAGCTGACCATAAGACACTCCCAATAAAACAATCACAATCAATGATCCTGATTGCCGCATTTTTACTGGGTTCATAATGTCCCCCATGACAGGAACTGCATGTCTCTAGCTGTGGACAGCATTTGCAGCAGTAATAAACCCTGTTATGACTTCACATACAGTAGACAATTAATGGGGGTGGAGGATGGAAGAGGATGGCAGGGATGACAGGAAACGGAGGGAACCTTGTTTGCCTCATATTTTCTTCCTCTCTTCTCAATGGCATAATATATTTCTTTATTCCCTCCGGGCTAGGCTTGTCTCCAGTGATTGAGTGCTGCCTTGTCCTGCAGGAGGCCAGATCATTTAACAGCCATTCTCCTGCATTCCCTAAGGGAAGTCTCTATTTTATATGTCCTGTCTGCCACATACAATATAAAGGCCTTCCATTTCAAACCGTTATTCAGATTTATGGGTGACCCTACTCAGGAATGTTGTGATGATAACATAAACGTGCCAAGCGAGTCACTGAAAGCAATGACAGGTGGATATATGGGAGAAAATGAAATCATGATTGCACTGAAGAGCAGGCATCATTGGGTATTTTGCTGACCCCATGATATTGCGCTGTATTTAAGCTAAGTACAGCGGTTTACTGTTTATAGAAAAAAATAAAAATACGTCAAACCAACAAAACATGTCTATTATTAAGGTTCATCTCAATATTTGTCTTTTGGATCTAAAAAAATAACCGTGTCTCTGTTGATGCCTTCGTCACCATGCAGACAATCAGCTTGCTATGCCAGCGCTCGTTTCTCTTAAACAATTCCAATGTGAACTGCGGTATCAGCGTCTTCCTCCCTTCAATATGAGGACATCCAGATATTCGAGCAGTCTTGGTTCATCCTATCGCTTTTCCCCAGCGTTCCCTCCATTCCAGTTTTCTATCAGCATATGGCCCTGTCTGCTGCATATCAGTCTGTGCACAGGCTAATCTCCATTCCCAGAGCCTAGACAAGTCCAGCCATCTAAGGGCAGCATATTACCCCAGACATACTGTAGTTTGGCACAGCAGTCAGTTGCCTGCCGCGCCTGCAAAGAGCACCAACAAAGAGACTGCTGGCACCCGACCTGCTGCCCTCTAACTGCAGCTCCCAGCTTTGTAACTTCCTTACAATCACGCAGAGCTTCATGAGACTATTTTTCAGTGCTGATGATGTTCCTTGAAATGTATCTGATTGTGCCATGATTACTTCAATGTCAAAGGGAGTATTGGCTTGAACACACAAACTAAATCAGAACAAGACAAAGCAAATAGTTGTTTTCTCCCGATACCCTGCTAAACGTAGTCTTCAGTCTGGGACGATCACTCAGAGACCCAGGTAGAACTCTCCATTTGGACATAACTTTGCTCTAAAAACAGAGACTAGCAAAGCGGAGACTCTGAAAATTTGATGAAGTAAGTCATAAAATATAAAAGCTGTTATAAAGTGGATGTTAATGGCTTGCCCATGGGTGGACCAGGACAGTAAAAGAGATAAAACGCCCCGCCGAGCACACATTTCTGACAAAAATCTGACCAAACAGAGATCCACACCTCAGGTCATCATAAAAATGGTGCACTGGTTTTGGTAAAATGAATATGAATATAAGCCCACCTTCCAACATAAAATCTGAAAACAGCCTAGCTGTATGAATGAGGTTTTAAAAACAAATTGTCATCAGCCATAAATGTCCTATGTAGTGTCAAACCTTGAAAGATGACGTTCCAAAATCTAAAATACATATAAGTACATAAAAACTACATCTTAATAAGAAGTCATTCACAGACAATCAAATACAGTTTGACGTTGAAACATGGAAGGCAGGTAAAGTTACCAGTACAATATGCCCATGTTAGGGGTATTAACCCATAGGTGGAAAATACACTTAAAGGATAATCCCTGTTTGCCTGTAAAATCTGAAAATAATTACAGATGTTCCCCTGTACCATTGAACAAAAAAGCACATCAATGTAGTCTGCCAAGATGTTTCCTCATGAAATTTGAATAATGTATAAACTACATGTACTACAAAACCCATATAAAGACTCTGGTGCACCCGGTGGTTCATTGAGTAGAGCAGATACCACATGCGCTAAGGGTTTGATTCCAGCTTGGGCCATTTCCTGCATTACATCCTATCTCCCTGCCTCTACCTTATCTTTAACTCATAGTCAAATTTGTTTATTTTCTAAAAAGACTATCAACTGATTTAAAGCAAAATTTTTAGCACACAACATTTTTGGGATGTGCAGTATATTGTGAGAGATGAGTAACATATTTGTGTTTCACTGTGACAACTAAGAAAAAAATACTTGGGAAGGCTGAGGGTGCTAATGAGTCTTATTTTAAGAACATAGCCATGAATATTTAACAGCTTGTCTTGTTGATGAACCACCAAAAATATAAGTGTGATGAATTTAATGGTCTGTGTGAAAAACTGTCTTCATAGGCATTCAGTTATGAATATGCAAACAACAGCATTTGCATGCACATACATCGACAACACGAAGCTTACCCCACCCCCAAAACACACACATGCATTAAGACATGATTTTAATCATTACAACAAAAATTGATATATACACTACACAAGGATATAATCAATGAGGGTGGACTTTGTAATCCATGTTTCTTAAAACTAGAATGAGAGTACAGTGGACCAATTTACAACAATCGCATCTTTCACTTTTTAATCCTTGCCATTTTATCATTTTCTTACAGGTAAGACAGTCACACATGCCAAACTTATCATTAAATAACCAGAAAGACAACTTTCAATTTAGCTGGGGGCCTCCCTGGCAAGACACAAGGCACATCAAGTTACGTGCACTACTATGTTGCTAAGCAACAGTGAGAGCAGTTTCTTTTCAGGAAAACGACTTCATTGTCTGAAATAAATCAGGTAGTGTACACCCTGAACATTGGACTTGGTTATTTTGTCAAGACAGCTCATCCATTTAAAATGTTATTCATTTAATGTACATTGAATGAAATTGGAAAAATACAATTTAAGCTATAAGCAACATTTTGCAATTTAAAAATCCAGCAGGAATGTTCCACCTGTTTGTAAACCAATATGTGTTTTTTTAATTGGGCAATTCACTTGAACAACATCCATAAAATTAGGTGAAAACATGTCTCTTGTTGCAATTTCTTTTAAAATATATAATTGGCTAAATGGAAGCGTGTGTTCTGAAAATATTCCCCTGGCAGGAAACAAACAGTAAGATTGTTATGTATGTGCAATGCCCCACAAACCTAAAGAACAAAGAGAGGAAAATAAGAATTTCCTAGTTCCGACACACCTGATTCTAATGAACGGGTCGTTATCGAGCTCTGCAGCTTGATAATGACCATTCATTAGAATCAGGTGTGCTGAAGCAGTGAAACATCGGAAAAACTTCAGGACCCCGAGGACCAAGATTGCCCATCCCTGGTATAGAACATAGCATAAATTATGAATTTGTGAACACTATTTTAACTCCACCTTTTTCTTGTAATCGAGGATTACTGAGGAATTTGTTTTGTGGCAGTTCATATTTACAATAAAATTAAAATTCATTTCTAAAAAGCTACTGCAGTCAGAACCATAACTAGGTCCTCCTCTGAAGAAGGCTAGTTGTACCTAATCAAAGGAGATGAGAGAAAATCCAGTTCCAATGGGAAATAAAACAGTTTTGCACGTATTTTGCTTTGTTATTTAGCAAGAACAGCTCAAATTAATTAATCTTGCTTGCTTCCTTCACACTATTCATTATTCTGGCTGTAAACACATTAGTTAGATGAAGAGTCTCAGCACACCTGGATTATTTATCTCACAAGCTGCGGACATGGCTGCTTCTGCTGTCTTAAATAGTGCTGGCAGGAATCAAAGGGTTCTTCCTCACGCCTCCTCTTCTTCCTCAAACTGCCTCCCATGAAGTCTTAATGGATGAGATTTGTCAGTGTCAATTTCCCAGATAATCTCTCTAGTCCACCTCAGTACTTGCCTTTACCACCCATGCATTTCCCATGGTCCCACTATACTCCCTCTCCCACTCAGAAAACAATAAGGAAGGAGAGCTGTGGAAGAAGAATATAATCTGTAGTGGGCAGCATTGAGACAGGCTGACCCCAGGACAGTGTCAACATACAGTCATGTATATCAAGCCACATGCACGGCTTCAAGTGAGGTGAAGATTAAATATAAAAGAACAAAAAACATTGTTGATAGAATCACAACAGCCTCATCCAAAACTGACCTGTTGACCAAGAGGCTTAACTCAGTTTGATGGACTACTGCTAGTAAAAGGACAACCATCTAGAAGAATTACATTTTAAGCAGACACTCACCCAGGACAATAAGAAATTAAGAACCCTTGAGAATCAAGCAGGTTTTGCTGACATGCATCATGGGGGAAAAAATCCCAACGTAATTCAGTTGGTTTCGATGACAACAACTATTCCCTGTCTCTTGCAATAGTACATCAATAGCCCCTGTTTGGTTCCTTTATAAACATTCAAGGTTGTGAGGGAAGCTTAAGCGATCCATGCTACTTAAGGGAAGAGGTACATTATGGGAATCAGCATCATGCTGTTCCAAACAAGCACAAAAGAGTATGCTGCACAGAAGGCATAGTGAAAAGAAACAAACTGCTACAATATTATAAATCTAAAACTATTCTTAAATCGTTTACCCTTTTCATACACGTGTACTGTACAGCCATAGAACTAATTATATTATCTTCTCATTTGCAGGGCAGCTAGTACAGTCTTAAAAAGACATTAGGGTATCGTATGGGCATTATAAAATAATAACGGTCCTTAACAGGCCTGACCTCAAAGCAAAGTCCAGAACCTTGTCCTGATGCACTATGAATGACTAATTGTTCAGAGTCAACCTTTCTAGAACAGACCGCAATATCTACAGCTAATAACATCAGATCCAGGAGAGTTGATTTGGTTTCGATTTGTATTCTTTACCCATCAATAACCAAATAATAACCACTTGGACTTCACAATGTGGGTGCTTATCAACCAGTGAACTGCATATTATCCACATATAAACAACCACAGCTGCAGAGTGCTTGGAATTATGTAACCATATCTATTCATACAGTGTATAAATTAACATTTAACTTAGAAAGGTCATTGAAGCTGTGTCTGTTCTGTGAAGCATTTTAATTTAGAAAAAAATATATACAAAATAAAAGCAATGTTCCTGAATTATGAAATGTAAATGTATGGTTTATACTGTAGCTCAAGCAGAACAGACTAAACTAAATGTGGCCAAAATGACATTCCACATGTACAGAAAAGATCCCATTTACACTGACTTGACATAGAGCATGCTTACTGTCCAGTCTTTATGTATGAATACATTCGGATTCATGTTATCGTAAGTACTACATCAACAAATCCCAACTGTTCTCTGGCAGTTTCATTAAGCCACTTCAGATGTTTCGAGGCATTTTTATTCCACAGTAGGAATTTGCATGTGATTGAATTCCAGTAACACTGCAATTCCTCTTTAAGCAACAATACGGACACCAATAAAGATATATCTTTTCTCCTCCGCATTGAAACTTGGCAGAGATTATGTATCTGTGTCTGGCCATAAAAAAATGGTACTGGTAATTTTCTGTATTTACTACTACCCACATTCTACTATTCATACATGAAGGTGTAGGGAAACTGTTAAATTACAATCCAATACAATTGACAACATTGTGCTCATTCAAATTAAATAAATACTGATTGACAAGATGCCAAACAAATGTGCTGACTGTGTTTCAAAGAGCAATGGCAAAGCGTAGTAACCTAATGTATACAGATAAGATGTTATTTGCTCTGACTAAGAAGATTCTGTGGTCAGACCTGTTTTTCATTAAACAATGTAAAATGTGGCCTTGAAAAAGAGCACCAGATTACAGTGAGCAGAGGAGCGCTGACCCAATATGACCCAGTTCTTACTGATTTATAGTTTATGGTCCCACTGCAGACAAGGCTTTGTTCTGGGGGGTCATAAATCTCCTTCAACTCCAAGCACATCAGCTCAACCTCTACATCCTGGCAGCGACTCCCTTCAATTAGTCCCATCTACAGGCCGTATCATGAATCCCACCATGCAGTGGATCGACTTGAAAATAGCTGAACGTAATGCCAAGCAGTCATTACACTGACACAAGCCTTGACAATGCCACCAAGGTTTTTTACTGTGAAGGAATGATATTCACACTGCCAAATGCTGCTACAACTATCAACCTCAATCATATGAAATACTATAACACTACTCACATAACTTTATGCAATTAAACATATCTTAATGATTCATGCCTATTAAAGATAATGATCACCTTATTAGTTCCATGCTGTTTGAAATAAGTTGGGTCTATGATAGGCCAGGGTCGCTGATGTAAGTCAAAGGTCAAAATAGCAAAGTGTAGTCTCCCATGCAACTCGGAATGAGGAGAATGAAAGAGCAACCTGGCCCAGCATAGAAACTCTCTATCTATTACCTCTGTTCCTTTATATAAGGGAATAATTAATTATTGGGAAAATGGGTAAAAGAATGAGTAAAAGAAAAAAGGAGAGATAGAGAGAAAGAGAGAGAGAAAGAGAGAGACTGACAGACTAGAGCTGAAAAAACAACAATGCAATGCTCACAGCAAGTTGGTTGTTTTGGGTAGGAACAGCATTGGACGTACTGTACCAATCCCTGCCTACCACTCACTGTCAGCTTTGTCTCTGTGTGAGGGGAACCTGCCGACACCCTGCACACGCCAATATTCTACAGGATTTTCATGACAAACAGATAATTGGCTTTCAAAAAAGTGCTATATGATACACCCATCACAATGATATTGGGTTGCCTTGTTGTTTTTTGGTTTTCCCTTGCTCTCTCTTTTTAGCGTTCTCTCCATCGCTCACTCCCCCCTCTCTCATCACCCGCTCTTGTACAGCCCAACTCTCCTTACCAAAGTGTGACAATCTGTTTCTGTGCAGTCACCTCCTCATTGGCTGTCCATTGTTTCTCTCTCCTCCACTCCACATATTTTCTGTCTTAAGGAAACAACACAGTGTTAACTCAAAACTCAATCTGTGAATTAGGAAATGTATCCTTATGAGAACTGTTCAGAAAAAAAACATTTGCCATTTCCCTTCAAAATTGGATAAGCTATTAACAAATTAAGTTTAACTAGTTTACTAGTTTAATAATTCGTCATATCAATTTCAAAATTTAAACAACTAGTTCTCATATCCAAAATATTCTGCCACCAAAACATTTTCTGCCATAATCTCCAGTAGGCAATCCTACAGTGTACTTATTTTGCCATTTATAACTAACAGCAGGCCAAAGGTAAAAGGAAATTTTATTTTATATTTTTAAAGCCACCACAGATATTTTTGGGGATAGCCCTCTAAAAGATACTCTCATCCCATACTATGTGGAGCAGGTTCAGTCAGATTTAGGTAGAATTTGGAGCAGGATATTTCTTGACAATGTAAAGACAAGTTATCTTGGGTGGCATGGTTCTGTTTTACAAGGTCAAGGCTTTAAATTATATCATAATCATATGCTTCCAAAATGTAGTCTCTGTGACCTCCAAATATATTGGAGAGAATATGTGTGTAAATAATCTTCATGGTGAAACCTGTTTTCATTTCTTTATAAAATGTTTGGTAATTAACCTACTGAACTGCATGTGCTTGCTGTGAGCTGATACAGAGACCGGTCCACCATTCTATCCAATGTTACATAACCATTTAAACTTCGTATTTGCGTCATAAACTTTATTGCAGATTTTAGATAGGTTAATATTAGTCGTCAGTCACTCCTTGTCATTCGTATCGCGTAAAATAAATCTATAACATAAAATATTTTGTTGTGGGACTCCTTTTAAATTTTGGGGCTCCAGTGCTATCAAGTAAAAATTGTCATTTCAAGCCCTACAAGGTGTCTTAAACATAATTGGTAGAGAGCTCAGATTTCCATCATTCCTCCTGACAGACTGAGTAAAGACAGAATCAAGGGTGGAGGCTGGGGTGGTGAGGGCGTGACAATTGGAAAAAGGATGAGCATTGTAATGCACTTAGCACCAATGTCAAAAGAGCATTTGAGTTCCATATCTAAAATAGATCAACCTGTTAACAATGGAGTGTGTGATTGTACAGGATTGCAAACTGACGCAAGAGTTTCCAGTCTGAACCAGTTTTGCTTATGGATGGCAGTTTCAGAATCAATGACGGTTTCGTGTCCCGCCTCCTTCCTGGACAAGTTCAGGCTGGTTCGGGTAATCAGAGATGGGTTCCAATAAACAATTTTAAATAGCAATTAACATTTCAATGATAATCTGTTATTAACACATCATATATTTTCTCAACTGGGCTTCGCAATTCAGTTTAATGACTTTCATGGTTTCATTTTAAACTAGGCCTATAATTGCCCTCCTTTATTTCTACAATGCTCTATCAATAACCTGACAGTAAATTTTCATAGAAACAACATACAGTTCAGTCAATATCCAATGCAATTTCACTGCTCTTTGTCTCAGAGGAGGACATAATTGGCAACAAATAATATTTTCTCAACATGCTACTGGAGCATCTGCTATAGGGTAGTCAGGTTTGGAAAAACTATGCATGGCTTGACAAAACACATAGACCCTTGCAATGAGGTGCCAAGATCAGTTCGGAAATTTGACTTGTTACGAAAACAACAAATAGAATCAGAATCAGTTTTCATATGGTACCTCAGCGGCCTTTTTCATTGCATGCTGCGTCTGCATTAGACAAGGGCCTCATTGTAGCGAGTACATTATGAAGCATTTAAGGTCCAGTAACGGAACAACAATCCCTGCACCTTCTGGTCCACATCTGCCATATCAACCTTTGTGCTCTACTCTACTTTATGACGCAATAACAGTAACCCTGTAAACAGCTGGTTTTAGAGAGCCAGCATGGGCAAAGCATGGATGGTGGGTGCTTAGTAAAGTACCCATTCCTTCCTTCTTGACTGACAGTTTTCCCTTTGTTCGTGGTTTGATTTTCAGTGATGCAGGGCAAAGCATGGATGGTGGGTGCTTAGTAAAGTACCCATTCCTTCCTTCTTGAATGACAGTTTTCCCCTTGTTCGTTGTTTGATTTTGAGTGATGCATATTTCATGGGGATTTTGGGCTTTGAATCCTTGACACTCTTATGTTGTGACATTGGAGGGCATTTGGAGAGCGCTAATAGATCTGATCAAAAGACAACGAGCAAAAAATTATCTACAGAACTTGGTTGCTATCTGTGCAATATTAACATGTGGACATCCATACATCTGTGCTTTTGTAATGTGCTGTTGTCATTTGGAATAGCCATGTGGGAAAAGGGACGACTCAGTCCTCGGTGTGAGCTGCTGACTTTCATTCTTGTGACCCCCTGGGTAAAGCTATTTTACCCACACCAGAATCTAAAGATGGAAGCAATTCTTTTGAGCTCTTTTCCTGCAGCTCTTTCATGTAGATGTCAATATCCTAGTCCCCAGTAAGCTGAAAGATATGATGCATCCACTACCGAGTGCATTTTGAACACATCCAATTGCAATTCATAAGAGCAGCATTTACAGTGTAATGTATTAATTTAAAATACTTCACTCTCTAGGGATTCTTATGTTTATCTAATTAGATTTAGTACTTGACTGACTGAGTGAGATGATGAAAAATGAACTGGTCTGGACAATAATGCACTGCCAATGCATTGCGGTTAAGGTAGCCTTAATGTAAGACTAAGTGTTACCACAGTCAATTAACACTGTATTATAAATACTGTATGCACTAGACACCATTCACATTGACACGTTTTCCTTTTAAAAACAGGTCTAGAAAGCTAATACCTGTGAGATTGCGACTGAAGTGCAAGACCAATTACACTAAAAGTGTGCATCTGTTTTAGTTCTATTCAGAACTGATAAAAATTAAGAGCTATCTGCCAACATCCAATAACTAATATTTTACACTCCACTGTAGGATCAATGTTAACTATCTAGTCATCTACCGTATTACTGCAAGAAAAGTGTAAATCAGAAATCATTTATATGGTAACACTTAAAAGCCTAGCTGAACTAGAGAGGTGAAGAAACTCACCATATTTGTATAGAGCCTATTCATATTGACTCAAATTCTATTACATTTATGGTTTACTACATAACAGACATCTAATTATCACTTCCTATTGGAATGTCTGGGGAATGTCTCTAGTTAATTGCATGTCAAGGGATATCATGAAACCTGTTTTGATGTCAAACTGTGGAATAAAACCCAGCTTTACAAGCAATTCAAGGTTTTTGTGACAGCAGTAGTAATTTTAGTATTGTGACTATGTTAAACAGTTCCCTGATACATTGGTGCATTGCTAGTTAATTAAAAAAAGTCAAGTCTTTACAACTTACTTCCTGGTCTTTCCTTTTTTTCTAGTTATACTTTGCCATTGGAAACTGTTAGGAAAAGGGCAGTCCATTTCAAAAAAATACTTGGCAGGTGATTGGATGAACCATCTGTCTATCACTGTCTGTTATAGGCTAACTTCAACCACACCTGCAGCAACAAATAGTTTAAATTGGTCCAAACCATTGGGGTTTCAGGCACAAACAAATAACTTGAAGCTTGCCAAGATTGATTCTCACAAGGTCATGATCTCGCATCCAGCTGTCTCACAAGGTTACTTGCAAAGTGCCTTTCTGTAGGTCGACCAATCCTTATTTTGCTTCTCAATTTACTTTATTTTGAATGATTAATGTAGTGTTTGATCTTGGAATATCAATTCTTAGATCATAAAGGAGTATTCATAAGAAAAACATCTAGTCTTTTTTGAATGGTCTGGCTATTGCTGAAAGAGGAATGGCATCATTACATTAACAATACATACACAGTTGATAGCGGTTTAGTGTTTGTGTCAGTGTCTTTATTGGTTTTAATGATATTGTCAGAAAAAAAGATGACACTGGAGAGGACCATTAAAATGTATAATGTGTTGTGATCTTTGTCAAATTGGGATAATGAAGAACAATACTAGTACAATAAGCAGATGAATAAACTGTCTGACGTGTTCAGATGTGTTCCTTTCTTACTGTACATGCTGTGCTTTCCGCTTTAAAAACAAGGCTAAGTGCCACTCACATGATGGTGAACATCATTCACTCTCATCATTCAATATTTCCTCTAAAAGTGAGCACTTTCCTTAAAACAAAAAAATATCTTCTGTCTTGACATTTGAATGCTACTTTCCTTCCCCCCACAGTGGTCCCCCAAGACACTGTCCTGCACGTTTGAGATGTTTCCCTGCTCCAACACACCTATTTCAAATGAATAGGTCATTATTAGCAGAAGCCTGATAATGACCCATTATTTGAGTTATTATTTTGGACCACTGCACTATGACTGCTATTGCTTGATGCGTGGGCTATCTTTGCTGGGTTTTACTTTAAATGTACTATGAAATAATTTTAAAATAGCATCGCCATCTCCTTGTCTACTCTTTATGCACGTCAAGGCAAAGCTAAATGAAACTTTGACAACTGACTCCTTACTTATTCTGAACGTTTTCAACAGTACATTCACTTTTCTCCAAAAGTGGGGCATCGAGCACTAATAGGCAGGAGAACCAAATTTGGAGGAAAAAGTCTGTTCTCTTTGAAGTAAGGACACATTAAAGATTGACCCAAAAAGGTGAATCCCACAAAAACGATAAAAAACTGATATTGTATTACTTCTAGTTTTCAGTTAAATCGCAATAGCATAATTCAAAAACTGAATACAAACAGGACGTACAAAGGGTTCAAATAGGCATATACAGTATTTTTGCTATGAACCTGTAGTCTCAATTTAATATTAATATTTTACAATCCCCAAAAAATTATGCATCCCTAATCGTTACCATGTATAGAAATAATATTATACTCAGTCAGGAAATGACAACGATAATGTATTGTAATATGTTCATGACACAAGCTCACATTTATGACAAAAATCTTAATGCATCCTAAAAAGGATACTAAGGATTCTTTGAGAAAAGTTTTTCTTTTTTTTCAGCCTGTTACTAAGGGAGTTTTAAAGTGGTTTTGGCACTTGAGATTCCTCCTTCCTTCCGTAAAAATGAAATTCAAGCCGTGCATCAGCATGATGCTCAGTGAACCGGCTAAGCATCTGACGGCTACACTGCGCCATCAGAGCACCTCTGATTCACCAGAGATGAGAGCTGGATCCATGCCTGGGTGGCTAAGAGTATTGCCACCGCTAATTTTGGCACTCGTGCTCAATTTGCTGTAATCATGCTTAACATAGCACAAAGTCCACCCAGTCCTTTTCTACAGTAGGGAACGGTTCAGAGGATTTTCAGTCACTGACATTCTGATAACACTTCACGTTGCCACTGTGAGCCTATCTTGGACCTGTTCCATCTCTTGTAATCACAATACAATATCAGTTCAACTCAGGGACTTGCGGGAGTGAAAGGTGACTAATTTCTGGAGGTCAGTCGACAATTAAATGCAATCAAAATGTCAATACATTTCCCATGCATGAGAAATGTAATGAAATTGGAGTCAAATAGAATTAGATACAGGTTTACTCTTTAATTTTGAATTAATTTAAATGAAATGATTAGTCTAAAGTGAGTAACAAATCCAGTATAAGGACATAAAAAGTTAGAACTAAACTGAACTAAATTTAGATTTAATTTGATTTGAACTCTGCCAAAATTTGGATCCTCATCACTATAATTGCATTGACAGTCAATATAGTTTGATGATTATAATTAGATGTGAATATTATTGTGTCATTTAATACATGAACATAACGCATCCCTGTCAAATGTACACAACTGGATTACAGATATTTTGTGTGCATGATGTACGGTTGTTTTGATAGAATCAATCATTGAAAATACATAAATTCAATTCAAATGTAATTGTTAACAGTTGAGTTGGATAGGGGGAGTTGCCCCTCTCAGTGACCTGTAATGAGACAGCCAGTCTCCAGCTGACAGAATCCAAAGCTGTTGCAGCTGTAATGAGCTGTAGTTTGGCCATGGGCTTTCTAGATGAGCCATGGAGCTGTCACTCTCTCCCCAGGACATGGGATATTCTAGACTAAAGGATAATCTACTAGAGCGGCTTGTAGGTTACATCTAGACCATGGTTTCTCCATTTCACTTTTGGCTATGCTATACAACACCATGCGTAACGTATATCTCAAATGGACAGTGTATTCAAATAAAAACGCAGGGTATTAAGATTGGAATGTGTTCCATCACAACAAATGCAATGGATGCCAATGCAAATGTTGTAGGTAAAGTTGCCGCGTGCTCTGGATGTGTTGATGCAGATGCTTGCTTTGCTTTCAGACAACATTTGGACTGCAAAGCTCTCTTTAAAAACAAAGAATATAAATCAAGTTGCGTTGGGAACTGGGGATTCTTCTCTCATCTGCACAAGGCTTGGCCATGCCAAGCCGACATCACAGTAGTATTTTCAATGCTGTCAAGCATTTTCGAGATGTAAGCGAGTAAACATCAACTTCTCTTGTCTGATACCTATAACAGTATGCATGACGGGAAGGAAACAATACTCACCCCAATCACTCTTTTAATCTTCGTAAAAGCATGCGGATTGCTGATACGACGAACTTCGGTCGCTTTCGTTGCAGTAGAAGATTCTGTTTTTTAAACCCTTTCAGTTGCTGAGAGGTAACGTTGAACAGACAGCGTGTTGAATTGTCTTTGCTTCCCCGTGACTCGTGCTCTTAACACAAGATTAACGTTGAAGATTTCACATTACGTTACGCAAAAATCGCATGATCTGGCTTTTCAGGGGGATGGGCTATTGTACTGGCTGCTCCTATCTCTCCCCGGCGGTGTGGGAGAATGAGGGCGGCGCGAGGTCTAGAAATACTGTATGATGCTTCCCTACAGTTCGCGCGCGCACTTTCTGAAGTACATGCACCTGTGCAGATCTAAGGACAGCCTACATTCTGCAGGAATGTCTTGAGACAGTCACATTCTGCTGCCATCCCAATGAACACTAAACTTAAATCATTTAAAGACAGTTCATAGCATTAGGGGATTCAGTTTGATTTAGTGTGTGTGTGTGCGTGTGTGTTTGTGTGTGTGTGTTTGTGTATGTGTGTGTGTGTGGGGGGGGGGGGGGGTGCGTGTGTGCATGAATACAGAACACAAGCAAGTACATTAAGTTAAGTGAGGATGAATTGGCTATGGAAAACATTGGTGTGATCAATGGTCAACTGAGATTAAAGTTGTTGGTTGGGAAGCTGGATGGCCTGGGGGAAGAAACAGTCAGAGAGTCTGGTCCGTGTCTGGATGCTCTTTTATCATCTAACAGACGGCATCGAGAACACTTCATAGACATGTCTGTTTTCATGCTATTATTAATCATCATACATTGTCCTTTAGTGCATTTAATTTGTTGTTTCTCATCTTACACTACAGGTCTCTACTTCTAGATGTGGGGGTGGGCTAACCTTTCCCCAGGTTTCTTCAAGAGCTCAGGGGTTGGTCAAAGCTTAGTAGCCAATAGGCCAGACTGACAATTAGTGGTGTGTGACTTGTCTAGTCACATCAGACCTCCAAACGGCCTCTGATGAATCATTGAGGCTCAAAATAGCTACAACAGCTACAACAGTCTGTCTGATTACAGTTCAGGGTCCCTCAGACCACAAATACTACACTCTATTTCCACACACTGCATAAGACAAAAGTTCGTTTGTAATTTTTAATTTGGGAGGTAAACCTAAAGCAAGAAAATATTATTCATATCAAATGACAACAAATGAAATGCTTTCATGTAAACATAGATCTTTCTAATGTTTGAAGAAAACTGAATAAAACAGAAAAAATACACCAATACCAGCTTTTATGAAAACATGTTCAAAAGAGTGTCTCATGGGTGGGCCTCCTCACAGTATCAGACTGGTGGAAATAAACAAGAGAAGCTGTTTCAATAAAAAAAAAAAAAAAACGTTCTTGTTATTGTTGCTTTTTAATTCAAATTAGTTTATTATGTTGGAGTTCTTGTGTCAAGATCAGAAGAAGATACAAAGTCTTTCCATGCATTTGAAGGCTTATACCAAGAACAAATTATTTCCTAGGGCAAAGGTTTGAAACAACACATAAACAAAATGTATTTCCAAATTTGTAATTGGTCTCTTTGATTGAAATGATTTATGCATTTGGGCCTTTCTATTTGAATTTATTTGGACTTGTAGTTGGTATCTGATTTGTGTTGTCTTCATTTAAATGTCACATTAGCAAATCTCTACATTTCAATTTAGCTTTGGATAGCAGAGAAAAATGAATCTAAATGGACTTTGTTTGGAATACAAATTGGAACAGAATTAATCTGTTAAACCATAATCTATAAATATATCAGATAATTCATTTAAATTTTGTGATGAATTTGACTGCTCCAAATTTCAGAACAGTATTCATCTAACGTCTTTTACCTAGTTTTACAGGTGTTGCTTCAGCACTTTGGCCACACCTGGCACATTTATCAACTCTGGAGCAAATTGAGATTATTTTGTATTGATGCTGATGCTGTGGTATTGTACAATGCAAGTCACAGTATGTACAAGACAATTTGTAACATTCATACTCAAGGTTACAAATGCACAAAGTAGCAATAAAGACAGCTTTTATTTCTTGGGTCAGCCATTATTCCATCGCAGTAAAGGGAAGTGTTCCCTTCTGGTAATTAAAAATGTATTGCTAACAGCAATTTCCTAGCTCATAAAGTCTTGCATAGACTGGATAAATATTATTTTATGGAAGAAATTAGAAGCAGAGAGTTGGTAGTTTGAAGTCATTCACACAAGAGCGTGGTAGTTCAGGTTTGAGTAAAAGGGATTAGAGCTTTTACAATGTTTCTTAACTCACCTTTCTGCAATGCGGGGTTGGTGGAAACATCTTGGTTCAGTCTATGGATTAGTGGGATGGAGGAACAGTTCGTTACATTCATACTTTCTCAGGCTTTCTTCTAGGGGGATGTGGAGAGATCTTGTAAAGAGGTTAAGCCATTGTTAATTCCACAATGCCAAGTCTTTCTCCTAAAATAACAGGAAAACATTCACACTGGAACAGTCCCCAATGAAACAGATTAACTGGATTATCACTGGATGATATGGTGTAACAGTGAATACTGAAGGTCTGAATTAGACTAAAATCATCAGGATAACATGTTGCAGGGAGGTGATTGGCTCATTTTTAGGGGGCTGTGTTAATATACAAATCTCTGTTTATATTTAAACAAACCCAAGCAATGACATTTACTATGACAATTATATGTAATATATATACATGCATAATACCTAAACCCAATTCTGTCAATTGTTCCCATGAGTGAATGGTTAGTACAGGTAGCTTTTTGAAGTATTTAGAAATTGACTTTCTGGAGTATCTAAATGTTTTTATCAGAAGGTGTTGAAAACCCATTTCAACTGGTACTCAGCTCAACACACAAGTCGTTAACTGGCTGGGAGAATCTATATTTTGAGGCACAACATGCTGTAAAGCCTTTTTAGTAACAGACAGCTATTAATTTACTGCTGCCTATGAAGAATTTGACAAAAGACTGATGTTTAGACTTAGTATCCTCCCATTTCTTATTAAAGTTGGTTCTCTCCTTACAATGGTCCTCCCCCTGATATGCGATGAATAGGAATGCTTATATCAAAGTGTGCCAATTTGTCACTCCTTAGTACAACCTGTGTCTCACAGGAAGCCAAATAATGATTTTAACTGCCTGTCCACAAGATTTATTTCCCTAATCCTCTGAGCGAAAGGTGCAGACTAATTTACAATGGGGGCAATGGTGGGAAGCCTCTTACGATGAATAAATGATCTGGCCTCCAGAAAAAAAGAGGTAATTTCCTCTTAACGTAGTGCAGTAAACATTTATCATCTGGCTGAGCCAGCAGTGCATCTACACAGTGACTACTTCAAACACCTTTGGTCTAATCCAGGGAGATTATTTCTGATTAGCCATTCACAATATAATCATTACACTGCATGACTCCACAAGAATGAAAACTTGACTGTACTTCTTTGTTTTGGGAAAATCAGTCCTCCCAAAAAATGAGTGACTGTAGACAGTTTTATAAAGACTGGTTTTCGTATGACACAATGTTATAGGTCTGTGCCTATTGTAATGAGAAAAAATTATGACCAAAAGCAGTGATACAAAAACGCTTGAGGCCGAGGCTATCAAATTACATAACGTAATTATTCAAACAATCCTGATTGTGTTGACACTTTGGGACATGTAATACTCTCTGGTTTTTTAAAGCGAAGCCTGTTCATTAAGCAGAGGGATAAATAATGTAGAGCTATATTATCTCACTCTGCACAAGCACCATTTGCACATGAATATGTAATGCCGCAAAATGCAGAAATCCCTTTAAAGAATTGAGAGCAAGAAAGAATGAGAGAGAGCAAGACATGTTAGAGAGAGAGAGAGAAAGAGTAATAGAGAGAGAAGAATGGGGTGGGGGTTTGGGGAACAAGCAAATGGCAAATGTTTTTGAAACCGTGGACGACTGTAAATATGTTCTACTGTAGTATTTTCTGTGCTGTATGTCTATGCCAAGTCCAATGTCTCTCCCAAATTCTTCATTACCCACAAATCACTACACCTCAAGTCCAGCTAAAACCGCTACTACCAGTCAGAAGAATCACTCTTAATGCAGATTTGAGTTAAATCCCTGCATTCATCAAATAGTAGTTCTGGAGCTTCAGTGTAGGATTCCGGAGTGGTTCTCTGACAACCACAAAGCGTATTAAATCCAGTGATGCCACAGAGATCAATACCTACTTATAGTGTTTACACTTGTCCACCAGGTTGACATGCTGTCAGCATGCATTTGCATTAAATTGTCTCTGGGGCTATGTGGCCTAGTGTTAAAGTTCATTCCCAACAAATTTAGCTGGATCAATTTCACTTCTTACGGTTGCGCTCTGTCCCAAATGAACAATCAGGGATGGATCCTGACATTTCACAACCCAGATAATGTGGTGATGGTTGGTTTTTTCAAAGTAGAATTTTCCATCCACAGCTAAGGATGAGATTGTTTGGCGCCTGAATGTGGAAAAGAAATGTGTGTTTGTGCCAATGAAAATGACGAATGTAATGATGGTGACAAAGGATATCATCATGGATTCCATTGCTCATCGTAGATACAGAGATAATCATGGTATTTACCAATATCGCAATATAGAGCGCTTTAAAAGCAGTCAGAGTCTCTTTGAATGTGTCTGAAGCCTTCATGTGGAGGAACAATGAGGGAGTCATCATATCTTCAACAAGCATGATTCAGACACATTCAGCGGCTGAATGCGTCTTATCTGTATATGAAAGACAGACCATGCTGGTGTAGTGAAGTTGCTTACATCTCTAAAAAGGCGGACGTTTAAGATGTTGAAAGGAATATGAATTTGAGGGAGTGCAGTGATTGGAGCAATGACAAGGAACAGTGGGTGACCGTTTGGATAGTCATAGGAGGTGGCTCATAATTGAATACATCAAGTTGAGGTATTGCAGACGTTATACGTTGGATTGTGTTTGTGGGGTATGTGTAGGATTGCAGTTATGTGTGTGTAAACAAATACTGGTATGCCTAAATAAATCCCTTTAGATCCATTCACACGGTACCTAGTACCAGTACCTACCCTTTTGAATGTGTGTTTCATTTGAGCATAACTTATTTTGTGTATAAATGTAATTTTTGTAACCATTATCGATACACTCCTCACTGTTGTATGTAACAAAGTACATATCCATTTCTCAAGTACTTTTTGAGTACTTTAATGTTTCATGTACTTTTAGAGCAATAGTCAAGTGTGAGGTGTGCAATTGTAAATATGCCAAGCCAAGGCTTGATTTAAAACTTGATAAATCTGGAATCTTTCATGGTAAGAATGACTTATTGTTGAAGTTTAAATTAAACTATGACACTGATAGTTTTAGGCTTTCATCACTAGAAAAAGCCAATGCAAAAACAACCATTTTATAAAGACCCTTTCATGAGACAGACCTATCAATATGCTGTGTAGATAGATCTTTGGAAACTTGTATGCTGCCAACATAACTTTACCACTTCACAAAACTCCCCAAAACCCCATTCTCCTCAGCCACCCTCCCTCAGCCCAAGGTTGATGAATCCCATCTCAGAACATTTCTAAATCAATGCATTTCTGTCAACTTGTACAGTATGGGCGTTTCGCTGCTCTACGAGCGTGAAAGCGGCCCTCGCTCAGACGCCTCAGCTCCCCGACGTCAACCAATCATGGGCCAGCCGAGAGGAACAGGAGCCGAGTGAATGTCAGCGCAGCTCTACGATGATGGATGGACCTCACTAGAGAGATGATGGATGACCCTGGCAGCCATATTTGTTTCAAATCATGCAGAATGGTAACCACCACAATGCACTGCAGCCGATTACCTCCACCTGACCCCTGTCTATAGGAAGTGCTAACTATGCCCTTGGAGGTCTAATGAGGGCTGAAAGATGGGAGATGCTACCACAAACACAGATGTGTGGATGTACAAAAATTCCTGTTGTTATTTGTGATTGATCGTAGATTGTTTGTGTCCTGCATTTCTGTATAAAAAGTCAATATTGTACATGCTAATTGAAAGAGGAGGAAATAATTATAAGGTCCCACTATCAGCTGCAGGCAGATTGTGTGCTTCTGTCAGGCGTGCGATAAACACGGGTGAACCTCTGTCGTTTTTTCAAAAGGGCCATTGTAACGGAGTTTAGAAACACCCTCTGACAAAGCATAATTCAAAATGTGCATAACACAAGTTCAATTATTTTTTTTGCATCATTCGTTGGAATATGATTTGTTAGATTTGTTAGATTTCACATTCAGGCAAAGAGTTCAACGGGTTACTCTCAACCAATTTAATGTTGAACTTGCGGGTCTGTCCCAAAAACACATATTAAGGTAAACAAATTAACTTGGTAAAATGTCAGATGTTTCCTTTTATTATTGACAGCTTGGTTTTTCTTCACACAACAGTATGAAGGTTCCAACATGTCTCACTTGATGTACCATGAGACAGAACACTGGAGCATTATTCATTAAGCTCAACAAGCTCAGCTATTTGCTGATGATCCACACTGAAAGACCTGCAGTTATGATTGTTCTTATCTGATATCCTGTGTAGAAACCTGATTATTGTGTCGCCATTTTTTTGCTCCTGAGCGCCACTGCTGTTTCATTTAGCTACCTCAGCATGTCGTCTCTACAGCCCAACAGCCACCCAGGAACCTGAGCAGGGACGAACTTTCAAACTCCAAATATGAAATCACCATGAAACAGAGGCCGACCGAGAAGTGTTGACAGAGAAATGGAGTGAGATGTATTGTTAAAGGACTATTTGAAATGACGGACTCCAATGGTTTGTATGTCCTTTTTATGTACAAGTATGAATTTGTCTTTGCATATTCATCTGGACGCAGTCTCCTGTTCTTATACAGATATCTATATTTTTGTCAAATGCATATTTAATTGACATACAGGCTTGTTATATCATCTTATCGTGACAAATTATGCTTCATATACCATATGTTTGGTTAATCCTATTATTCTTATGAAACCATGACAAAGACCAGAATATATTGTTCCCCAAGCATACATTTAGCACATCATTATTCATCTCTAAGACTCCATTCAAATGAAGTTTTGCATCTAATGACATGCTCCCAGTACATCATAAGAGAATGATGGGACTGTAAATGTATGTGCATTGGTATGTGTGTAATGGTGTGTTAGAGAGCGTGCAAGAGAAAGAGAGAGAGATTAGTGTTCTAATAATGGCGTATGATGAAATGGAAAAGGAGAGTGTGTGTGTACATGTTTGTCTGTGTCCTTGTTCAGGAAGTGAGCCCAGAGGGACTCCTGCTTTGGCAGCTGATGACTTACTGAAAGAGAGGCCTCCAGCCCTTACAGACAGAAAGATTCAGTGACAAAAACACTCCTCTGTGACTCAACTCTGCGTGACGTTAGTAACAAATCCATTCTTATCATTCAAACACGTACTCCAATCATTTGCATTCTGGCTCTTTGCATCTTCACCAACAGAAGTGAAAGGAAAGGCAACTGTTATATACAATCATCAAAATTACGCTCAAATGCACATGCTCACATGCACAGGTCTTACCATCTCGCTGAGCATTTGGACCGCATATCTTTTAGCATTACAGTGTTCATTTCTATCAAGCAATTTTTCTGGCATCACAGAAGCCAGAAGTGGATGAATAGGTCTGACAAAGGGCCGGTGCAGTGTCTAATGTGATAAAAGCGGCAGGGTGGGGGGGCCGTCTCTACCAACTAGTGTCGCTCAGGGGGCCATGGACTTGAAATAATGCGAGCTGGTAGATAGAACGCAAACACCTGACACATCAGTTAACGCGGTTCTCTGACCGGGCTGGGCTCCAAGGCTGTCAACGCAAATAACGTCACCGCTCCTGACCACACACATCTCCTAAGCCTGTCATACACACACAGACACACAACCATTTTCAAGCTCTCACGTGTTTATGGTATACCTAAGGATTCCCAAACACAAACACACAAAATCACATTCAGACACACATTCCTACTAATATTATTAATATTGAGGGTTTAATACCTGTAGCAACTCAACACATTCTGAAACCCATAGGCACAGGGAGGACTAATGTCAGAGTGTGGTCACTGTAAAGGATGTGATTTGTAACAGTACCTTACAAGTAAAGGGCAGGAACCAAGCATGAGATCTTTCAGAAACAAAACTATTCTGAGGCTCCTTAAAAGCAATATTGTGGTCATGACTCCATTAAGTAAATGCATCCAGTTGGTCTCAACAGTAGGTCTTCCCCTATTCTCGACCTCTAGTCATAGTATTTCAAGTGCTTGTTCATATCCCTTTAACATTTTCACTCGTGTGCAGTGACTTTTGTTCCTTATGTCCCACACATATTCTGTGTGGATGTTTATAAAGACAAATCAGGACACCTATTTTCAATATAGACGTTGAAATTAGATTGCTTCCTCAATTTCAAGGTCAGGTCAATATAAGTGGCAGAAAAAGTTAATACACACAACTTTCGCAAGTGTCTTCAATCAAGTCAATTGAGCAATCTATTTACTGTAGAAGTGCGGTGCTTTGGCTGGGCCATGGAGAAGCATGGAGCTTGCAAATGTGTAGAAAGGCCACTCTTAAAAGATGGCTCTGATGATTTTGTCAACAATAACATTAGTGTGTTAGTCATATCAACAACCATCAGTCAATGCAACATTTCCTGCTTTAATTTTGGTTTGTTATTACTTTGAACCAGGTAGCAATACAGCGCAAAAAAAAAACACATGTAAAAAGAAAGTAAACCTTCAGTAACCTGCATTGTGGAGTTCTGTGGGGCCTGGCCTGAATGAAGAGACAGATTACAAATTGGTGAAATATGTTTTTCCAAAGAATCAATGATGAAGTCACGGGAGACAGCACAGTCACCTTGATCAGTCATGTATTCGTCCATTCCTCAGCAACATATAGATCCTTACTTCCCTGGTATCTTTGTTTTATTGAAACATCCGGCGGACATCTTTTAAATGTAATCAAGTCAGGCTGTAATTATATCCAGCCGAGGACCTATCCCCATCCCTTAAAGGCACTTGTTAAGAATTTGCATTTTTAATTGCGGTGCCTTCGTGCTATTGCCGCTCCACTGATTTGAAGATTGATAATAAACAAAATATGTCCCCGAGTGGCTCTTGATATGAAATAATTACCTTTGATCATTTTAGGAAAATTGTATCTGATTGGAAACAATACTTCAATACACACCTGTTTCAGAAAAATCTTATTTGGGAACTTTTTGCTAGCTGTTAACGGTGGTTTTTGAATACAATTCAAATGTATTTGTACTATTGAGCTTGCTGGCTGACTAGGATATATGAGAAAGACAGCTAACTAGCTAGTTATACGCTACATTGGTGTGTGCTGGACGTGCTGGAGTGTCATATAATGTAATTTAAAACAGACAATTTATAAACAAATGTGAAAATAGAAATAAATGGAATATGTTCCAACTAATATTCAGTGTACATCATTCACCTTGTGTACAACTAGTGTAGTGTGTACACCTTCTCTCAGTTACTCTATTTAGACAATTATAGTTGTATAATTAAAGTATTTCCTAATCTCCTGATCTTTATCTTCCCTTTCCCCCTCCAGTAATTAAGGCCAGGATCTTACAATTGACACGTGTTTTGCCTTGCCTTGCGTGGTGAAGGTAGGTGTGGCAGTAAGTTAGGATAGGAGAGATGCACAGTGCGTTTTACATTACAATACATTTACCTTCAGTCATTTAGCAGACGCTCTTATCCAGACATTCCCCCGTGAGGCAAGTAGGGGGAAGTACCTTGCCCAAGGACACAATGTAATGTTGCCTTAGCCAGGAATCAAACTGACGACCTTCTGATCACTAGTCCGAACCCCTAACCACTCAGCCGCCTGACTCTCCTGTTTTATGGGAAAATGTCTTACAGGTTCTTGAGGAATGTCTGAGCAGAAGCTTCTAAAGTAGAGATAGCAGCTTTGAATCTGCTAATCAATGTGAAGATCGGTGAAAAACAAGTTAACACTGGAATTTATCACAGCCTTGGGGCTGATATATTTTTTAGCACCTGGTGAATTTAAATCAAGTTGAAAAAAAAACTATTGATATGTTCAGAGGAAACATTTAGATGTGACCTGGCTGTTGCTTGAACAAACAAATGTAAAGGATATATTTCTACCCTTGCAAAATGGTAAATCAGTTATCCCAGATAACTTATCGGGTCACTGATCTCAGCCCTAAGGAAATTGTGCTTGGCTAGTGAGATGTGGGCCTTTTAGAGACCTTCATAACTCACCTCGTTTTGGCATATTTAAAGTATTATCATGCTGATAATGAAATATTCAAATGTTCGACAGAACAGGTAAGTTAGTAATGATGACATAAACCCCTGCAAGGAATAAATGTGATTCATGGGAAAATGAATTGGAGCCGTAGCAACTCTCTACATGAGTGATGAGGCCAGGAAGTGGGTCACAAACACAGGATCTCTGTACAACTGGGTTCAGACTTCAAACCCAGAACCATGCCACAAGTTTAATTCGGTTTTATTCAAAATTAGGCAAGTTTTCTCAAATGTATACAATTAGTAAACATTCAAGACTAATACTTATTCCAAACAGTATTGTAAAATGGACAGACAGAAACAAGAGACCGTGTATTGTGTTTAGAAGACATCATAGTTGACAGTGTACCTCTAAGGTAGGTTGTTTGAAAAGAACTAGAACTGCCAGGAGAAGGAAGTCTTACCAAGGCACACTGAGGATTTATGCATTAAACATGAGCTACTCAATTTGTATGTCTCATCCCTGAGAGTTTAGGGTTTGAATGAAATGTATTCATATTTTAATCACACTGGAGGTTCAATTAATCATTGCACAGTTTAAGGGTGAAATCGATGAATATTCAGTTTCAAGATGAAAACTTCTGTGACCTCCTTTTTCTTGGTTTTAATCATATTCACACACATTGTACCTCCCATTATACCTCATCTGCTAGTAGTATTCTCAATGGCATACCCCATCACGTTCAAGGTCACACTTTATTTTGCTAAAATCCTTATTGTGATGAAATCACACAAAAACATCTGCTAGATAAATAAATGAATAGGGTGTGTTGTCAGTAGGATTGAATGAACAGAGGAAAGCACTGTTCACTCAAACTTCTGATGTATGTTCTCCAAAGATCGACGTGGTGAGATTCACCTTCTTTGTTTGAACTTGGGGAAGAGCAGGAAACCTTTACAATTGTATTAATGAAACCCAGACATTTAGTTGCAAAGTAAGGAAAGCTCAGTACTTTGGTAAATACTTGCAAACAATATACCCTGAATCCAGCAGGATTAGTCATCTCCAGAAGACTCAAGATATTTAAGGTTCACCCACTGTTTGGTGCTGATTTAAGAAATAAAAAACAGTTCATGTTTGTGCAGAAAATGTAGTGGGATTCATGAGGACACAAATTCCCTTGTGATTAACAAAGAGGATCAAGCGGTCACATGCTAGTGATTGCAGCATACAAAATTAAGGGACATTGATCTGTCTTATTATGCTGGCCTAAAATGAAAGAAGGGACAGACTAAGCTGCTTACATGCACTAATGCATCTGTTGATTAAACACAAGTCAATATTCACTGAGCCACAGCTCCCTCTTAGAACATTGAGCCGCAGCAAGCATTTTAAGACAGCAATTTGGCACTTTCGTTTCCCTAGCCATGCTACCTGGGGGTAGGCGGAGCTGAAGTGTGGCACCTCTGGAGCATCTCACTGGCTGCCAGGATGAACAGATGAATCCAGATGGCAGACGGATGCTGTGGATGCTTGGTCAGGTCTCCTTGACGTTAACACCGTGATGTGATGGTATGATTGGACTGCATACCTAGAGATGTTTAACAAAGAAAGATGCGTGCTACATACGTATATTTTAAAAATCTTTTTTGAATGCTCTTTCACAACATCAACATTTGTTAAGTGGACTTTTATAAGTCTACACAACCAACCATCAGAACTATTTGGCTCCATATATAATACATTACTTTTTAGACATGCTGACTGCACTACACAGGTGCAACAAAAATCCTGAGTGCTTTAGTGAAATCCATGTTCAGAAACAACAGGAGAGGCTCTAAGAGACTATTTGAATTTACTTTACCCACTCTGAATCTTGATTCCTGTGGCACCGTATTTAAGACAAGGATGGAAATTTCATAAATCTCTATCTTACACCACTTCCTTTACAACCCTTTTTCGGATTTCCATTTTCCAGACTAGCTGCAGTCCTGTAATTTGCTGCAGACAGTGACAGGAAATTGGGGTAATTACTTAGATGAGATTTGGCAAACGTTTGACAAAGCAGACATACTGTAATTACCATACCTGAAAACTTCTTCCACTTCTGCACCCAATCATCTGTCACCTGATTTTTTACAGCAATCTGTGATGTAACAGCTGTCATGTTTATATGGGGATGTGTTGTGTTCACCAGTTACTTGTGTTTTGTGATGATCAACAACTATCTTGTGAATAGTTGTTGAATATATAATTTGCTTGATTGAGAAGCCATTCTTTAAAGATTAATTATCATTATCTATCTTTATGAAATATTTGATAGGATAGAGAGTAGAAAATAGTTATTTTGGGTCTCTTAATCACCTGGGCTTTCCAGAGGACAAGGACAATCTCTTTTGCGGCTAAATATGTTGTGTCAAGATTATTTTAACTAAAGGTGACTGACCCTTATTTCAATGAAAGGTGACTGCCCCTACATTTGCTGTCTCAGCAATTAATGGAATAGGTTCCTGGAGCCATTGAGGCAGATTCTCTGATAGAACCAGTTTATCTCATTCTACATGGAAACTTTGCTCCACAGATAGTGATTTAGTGCCTGGGATGGTAGAAAGGTCACCAGTTCCTCTTTCTCTTAGTAGGACCTCCCCTACGACACTGTATCCACTCAAGGATGGAAACTGGAGAACAGTTTTAGATTCTTCAGGTAAAAATGTAACAGACCAGATTAACAAGATTAGTATATATGTTTTTTTATATATACATAAACATGCTCAGGGAAGTGAGAGGTTTCCATATGGTGCCCCCTCATTTTCCTGAATCATATCTTAACAACCATGGCCTTGATTTTTTGTGATGTTTGACTCACTGCACATTGTGTAACTGCCAACTGCTTTTTGGGAAAACAGACTCCAGAACAGACACCTTTCCCTGGACATGAATCGTGACTCACTAGAAATATAATTGCCAGTGAAAGGCAGAGAGAAAAGGAATATATTTCCAACTTGAAGGAAATAACAAGGTACGTAATATATGTGGCATGAATGAGAAAGCTTGTGGAGCTTTAAGGTCCAGTATTGATTTATTTGTTTCTATCTAACTCTGAAACCTATTTGTCTTGTTTTTTCTAACACAACAAATGAGCTTTTATGTTGTCTTTAATCAACTGTCTTAAACTACATATCCTGCATTCATTATAGTCCAAACAATTATTATTGTCTGATTATAAAATGTGGATGTTGTTATGCTACTGACAGGCAGTGAGGCCATTTCTCAGTAACTTGTCAGTCACATTGCACTTTTAATAAACTGAGGAGATTTTAATAATCCACTCAACCCAATAACAGACCAATTCAATTACATTTTGAGTATTTGTGAGCCCCTAGGTAACAAGAAACTATTGATATGGGGGTCTGCACAAAGCCCAAACTGATCTGGGAATATAGCTACACAGTGGTAGATGTGTCATTTGTACTATTCTCAAGAGGTTACTCTTTTAATAATTTTTACAATGTAACCAATTGAACAAAATCACAAGTGCTTGGCCATCAGCGTGAAACACAGCATGCACAGCAGCACAGATTGCATTTATTGAAACAAAAAATAAATATTTTGATATGAAATTACAATTTTTATGCCACTTCAAGGCAGCATTTTTCTCACTAACTCTGCTGTATGTCATTTGCCTGCACATTTTATTTTCAGGTTTTCTTTCATGGTATGTGGATAAGACAGTCAGCATGGCTACCAGGAGAGATACATCTAATGCAATTGAGAAAAAAAAGAAAAAACAATCACCTGTATTTGGAACATCCCTGAGCTCCTGACAGGAAACTGAAAACATTATTTCAAGAATGAACAGGTTCTTGCAATTGAGAGAAAATACACTAGATATGCACCTCTGCACTGTTTTGTTTCACCAAGTTACCAATCCAATTGCCTAGTTCAGGTCTTCACAAAGGTATTCACCCAGAGGTGTCCTCCATCTTCCAAACTCTATCCTTACGTTCTGCCAAACGCACACACACTTCCATATTCATAAATCCTTTTCCACTTCCATTCTTATGCTTAACAGTACAAATTGTACCACAACAAGCTCAATTCACCACAAAATGTGTCACCTAGTCAGCAGTGGCCCACTGTCAAGAACCTAAAAAGGCCTGATCCATCTGCAAAGGTTTCTGGATAGGATAAGTTGACCACTCTACATCCCTATACTTAGTCTCTGGAGAACAGATATGAGACCCTTCAGTGAATATATACGGCATATGCTGTTGCATTTACAAAATCAAGCAGGCATGACATAATTTTTTTTCAATGGGGCTCTAGAGTTGGCAAGGCTTATTCAGTATGTCAAACATAACCGATATCGGATTATCGCCTTCATTTATTCCGGACACGTATGAGGATATAAACAATCATACTGAAGTGTCACCTTGCTTCTCACATTTCTGTATCAGAGCCACAATGGGGGTTTAAAGGTTTCCTTGAAGGACTTTCAGCCAATGTCTCACATAAAACACACAAAAAAGAATTCTTAAAAAGGAAGGCGACATACTTGTTACCGTCCCTGGCATTGCTTTTGGATAAAAAACCTTGTGAACAAATGTCCTAGGAAACGCAACACAACTTACCACACATTGAACTATACTTAACTTGCAAGGTAAACAGTAAATGAAGGACCTTGTTTTTTGATTGACATAAATGGACGTAATAACACATTTCCACTGAAAGTGAGGCTGCTACTGGGAAATGTTATTTACGATGTCAGGAGCAGTGATCTTGTTACACAGAAGTGTCAAGTGAACAAAAGTGGATGAACCAGTGGTGGAGCATAGCTCAGAAAACAAGCAACGTCTGCAGTGATTGAGAAATTGGCAAACAAAAAATAACCCCATGTATCCTCACAACAGGCGGCAAATTGTTTTTCCATTTTCATTTAATCTTATCATAATTACTCAGTAACAGCAGTTGAAGTGACAGCCCAGTTCTCGGTGACTTGTTGTGTCCCATGATGACTAACCAGGCGGCCTTTAAGTTGGACGGTGACTCTCTAGCTTAATGGCCTTCCGGCTGTGGCCCTGACTTTATCAGCTCACAGCCTTTTATTAGCCCAGGGACGAAAACAACCACTGAGACCACCTGCTGAGCGGAGGAGTTTGACGAAAGGAGCAGATTTGAGAATCCTTCTCCGTGCTGATTTCTATCATCTATTCCTTCTGCCGGTCTGTGGAAAGGGCAAGTGATGTGTTAGGTCGCCCACTCGCCCTTATGGGCATGGCACCCCTCCTCCAATGGACAAACAAGGTGCTATTTACAGCTACTGTGATGCGCTTTGGTTTAACAGTATCCATTGGACAATCTGTGCACTCCAGTTTGCTACGCATACTCATTCTTCTGGGATTTAAACCAGTGCAGAAACATTTTCATGTGTCCACTGGGGCTTTGTTTTAGACCATGCTATTGTGGCTTTGATCTTATAGTGGGGAGCCTCCCTTTTCTCCATCTCTTCCTTGGTCTTCCCACCCCCACACCCCTGTCCTTATTGAAGATTCTGCTCCTCACCTGACCAAGCCTCAGCAGGGTCCTCCTGCCATCTGGTCTCATCTGCATATAGAATCCCTGGCAGCCAATGAGACGCTCTGGAGGAATCCTCTTTTAATGTTTCTGTCTCCAGTGGCCTCTCTGTAATTTCTCAGGCTGCATGACTAGGGGAACTAAAGCGCTAAATTGCTGTCTTGAGATGCTTACTGATTCTCATAGAGTGAACACTAAAAAGTTATCAGAGAAGGCCATGGCCTGGTGAATATTAACTATATTTTAATCAGCAAGAGCTACTATGCATGTAAGAAGCTTAGTCTATCTCCTATTCATTTTCAGACTTGGGAATGGGACTGATCAATACCACAGTTTTTGTTGTTGAGGTTAATAATGCCTGTGCGTTTCTTTTGTTACAGAAAATGTTTTGCATCTGACAGAATACCCTGAAGGCTTAAATAATGCTTTACTAGTTTGTGTTCTGCTAACCTGGGCATGTAAGCCCTGCAGCTCATGAGCCTTCATGTTGGCACCCAGCACCTCTAAAGGGGGTCAAGTGGCTGAATCCCGGCTGTGGAAACACGATGTTGTGTCCTTAAGCAAGGCACTTCACCCCACTTGCCTCAGGTAAGTCGCTCTGGGCACGAGCGTCTGCTAAATGACTAAATGTAAAGGAAAAACTGTTAATTAAATTAGGAGATGGCTCTGCTACTCATTAAACATGTGATTAGTCTGTTGACAATTCAACAATATATTTCTCACCAAAGTATTTGTACACGTGCTGAAGAGGTCTTTACAGATTTATAAAAGATTTGTTAGAAGAGTATTCCAATTTCTCTTGTGGCCTTTTGGGGAAATTATTTGCCCACCCCTGTTCTTCAAGGTATGTGTAAACGAATTGCAACTCTAATGTCATCCTCAAAAAGGGTAAAATTGTTTTGTTCTATGCAAAAAAATTCATGTCAGTCATTTTTCACACAAATCACACAAATGGCAGCTGCTGAACAAGCTCAGGTTGAGGAGTTATTCGTGAGAACAGGTCAGTGGTCAGAGCACATCAATTCAAATTAATTCACAATGTGCAGGCAAAATAAAGTGCTGAATCCTCGCACAAAAATTAGGGGTGAGGTGGCACACAGAGACATAAAATGAACGTCATACTGTGTATGCACATGGAACGCAATGTAGTAAACGTAGGCCAAAAACACACAGAAAAATATCAACATATTTTATAATATACACAATATATAATTGTGAAGAAAGCATTGTATGTGTGTGAATGTAGGTATGATGTGAAATATTATGAGTGAGTGAGTGAGTTTAGTAGGTTGTCAGGTTTAGCTGAGGTAACAGTCTGGGTGACTATAGTAACTATGGACATGTTTTTTGTGTTGCAGGTGGGTCAGGCAGAGTGCATGGCAGTGTCATCCTCCATAGACCTTTTAGAACATAAAGAAAACTGACGTGGGTCACTTGAGTGTACATATACACACTGTATATACATATATTGTCTAAGATGTGGGCCAGGGCCAGTCTGTCAAAGCACTAAAGGACAATGGGGGTAAGCGCCGGTGTAATCATGGGCTGTAAGTATTGTGGAATATTCCTCCCACACTCCTTGATACTTGAATCTTTTATTGAGCTGTCAGCATTAAAATAGCACATCAATAAATACCTTAAGCCTTATGAACTGATGTTAAAGTGCTGTTTGGTTTTATGTGGCACATGGTGAATGATTAAACTGAAAGGGGCTGCGTCTGTTTGGCAGGTTGCACAACTCAAGCCTCCATCTTCCACATGCTCTCCACTACAATTATTGTCCCACATGGATCCCCATGCCTAAAAGGTTTTCGCTTGCTTTCCTTTGTAAAGCCGAACTTTCAGAACTGTCCATGAATTTGGCCATTAAGAATGCATTTGGTGTGCTGCCTTTAACAAGTGCAAGAAACTGAGTGCTGAGTGCAAGAAACTTGACAGCCATTTCATCTCAGTCAGAGTCATGCTGCTAATAAACTAACTTATGGTGTGGATTAATATGTCATGCTTGTTCTAGGTCTGGAAGCTCAAGCCAGTTGAGAAGTGAACCTGTGGTTTTGATTCACTGACAGGCCGCATCAGTCATGCGGTGGGTCTCTGCCCCTCTGATACAGTCCCCTGAATCACATTTCATCTTTGCAGGGGTTTCTGTCATCATGACTGTCCTCTCTATCATCTTGAGTGCAGTGAATATTGAGACATGTGAATATTTAATTTAATTATCAACTACCACTTTACTTAAAAAATGCATCTAGACTATAATTTAAACTGTTTCTTAGCTTTTTCACTTAAAAAATAAAAACCCTGAAAACAAATGTATTTGCTAATGAGCAATACCAAATAAGAATGAGCTCTCATATTATGGTGAATTATTTATTTAGCCTGTCTCATAACATTTTCTCACACTAATGTTTTAGGAGTGCCAATTTGGCATCCAAGAGTATTCTCTCTTCTGGATGGTTAGAAAAATTATAGGGATTATGACTGAACAAAATGGGCTGTTCTTTTTACGGCATCAATTCCACAGACAGGGAATTGCATGCTTCAAGAGTGATTTATTTGCTACACGCCTGAAAGTGGAAACTCCAGTGTTACTTTTTCCTTCCTCTCCAAATTGATTAGTGGATCAAAAGGCTAATTCAGTCCTTAAGGAGTTGTGCTTAGACAGAGATTCCCCAAGAGCTTTTGAAGAACTCATCCATAAAACACATCACTCCTGCGGCTACTCATTGCAATCAAGTTTAAACCACACCTCCACATATTACATATAACTTGTAATATTACCATCCATGTGAATATTCGGGCTATTGTTTTATTACTCATAGTAATAAATGAATACATGTAGAATACCATAGACATTTGAAAAAGAAAATGACTGAGTAACTACTAATCTTACTAATATAACAAAATGTTAGTGCACTCTGGGTTTGGCAAACGGTTTCATCTTTTATTACCCTTTGTATTACACGTCTCCTTGTATTAGCAGCATATTTCTCAGGTGTGGTGGAGTAACTTGCTCCAAACACAGAACTGGCTTCAGGGAGGAGCGAGGATGTTATTAAGAGGAGTGTCACACTCCTGGCCATTGTGGGAGATAGCATGTAGAGTCATATGGAACAGCATTGCAGGGTGCAGGGCGCTTAATGACCCAAGAGTTACATGATTAATGGAAGGATTTATACAATTTTTTTCTTCAACTTTCAAGGTACTGCATGGTGAAGCTGGGGCATATCATTTTTTCAGAACCCCCGCAGCCCCCACACCCCACCTAGCACTCAAGGTGAGCTGAGCTTGCAAGGTAACCCATAGAGAGAACAGGGCAATCAGTGAAGATTCTTTTTCACCGAAGTCTGACATTTCACCCACATACACACACATACTACACACACACACCCAGATCAACACACATACAAATACACACACGGGACCATCATGACAGTGGAGAAGCTTTTAGGAAATATATTCAGTGTCAGGTGGTGTGAAATGGGAATTCAAACTCTTTCGTAGAAAATACATTTATTTGGGTATTTGATTTCACTGTGCACTGCCATCCTTATATATAACGGAACATGTATATACAGCTGAAAGTATTGCGAGCAAATATGCTGCTCACACATATATAGAATCAAGACTCATCTGTGGGTATACATATACTGTATGTTCTATTACATATTTACATACATATTTTTTTTTTACTTTAACTGTTAAATTAGTATTGAGCTTTACTGCAAACAAGATGTATCCAGCCTAAGACTTTACTTCGTAATGTTGTAATTTCCATTCTTTTTTAGCAACTACATACAAACTTGAATGTAGACGTACAAATGTCTGTCTTATTTTATATTGGTTGCCAGTTTAGTGGTCATTATTCCCTTTTTACTTTTCATATTACATAATTATTGTGTCATTTCTATGTTTTATCTACATTTACATTTTACATTTAGCAGACGCTTTTATCCAAAGCGACTTACAGTAAGTACAGGGACATTCTCCCTGAGGCAAGTAGGGTGAAGTGCCTTGCCCAAGGACACAACATCATATAGCCACAGCCGGGGCTCGATCACACAACCTTCCGATCATGAGGCCAACGCCTTAACCATTGAGCCATCTGACTCCATCTATCGTTCTTCTACTCAGTGAAGCAACTACAGCAAAAAATAACAGCAATTATGAATTATAATTTATAATCGGTGCCCGACAGGTAGGGTGAAAGGTCCTCCAGAGAATTTAATTATGTGCTGTTAAAATGACTGCACTGAAGAAGATATTGGACTAAAACAAAAAATATAAAACATTCAAGCTAGCTGAAAGCTCAAACTGATAGGTCTTTCATGGAACATTCATCATCTTCCTGACTTCAAGGCACCTGTAGCTCTCACTGTGCCACATATTAGATAATGTTAAAGAAAATCCACCAAAGAACGTGGATTCAGTAATTTTCATGAAATCTCCTCCATACGCAAAGTAATAAATAAATAAAGTTACACAATAAAGTTGTGAAGCCTGTTTTTTAATTTCTCCCTCTTCAAGAGGGCCTCTTTCTTCACAAAGTAGGAAGATTGAGAGTGGTGGCTTACTAACCTGTTGGAGTGGTTTGTGTATTTTGTAGTAGTGTGACCTTTAGTGTTCTCTGTAGGGAGCCAAGGGTTTGCATTTGGAGTGTCTCTCACAGTTTATAGAGTATCATCAGCCCTGGATGAGAATCAGCTGCTAATGCAATCAACTGTGAATGAAGTTTGCAACAATGGTTAACCACAAACTGTATGAACCCAGAACACACACAAAGAGTCTAAATATGTGTGTGAACAGTTAGAGCTCAGGTGAGCAATCGCTCATGCTTTTCTCTGTGGATGTTCTCCCTGTTCTCACAACTTCATCTTCCTAACGTCCTTTGCAAAGAAAAGAAGATCTCTGTCCTGCCCCTTGCCAAGACATGAGTGACTTGACCCCAGGGCTGCTGATCCACTTCTCTTTGCTGCCCTGGAATATACGATAAAATGATGGAGAAAAATGGCATGAATATGTGTCTTCCACTGCTCCCTTCTCTTGTGCGCGTGTTCCATAAAGTCCAACAGAAAGCCTTCTACTTCTTCAATAAAGTCTCGTAGAACCTGGTACAACATGATAACATGGTTGCTTCTGATTGAAGATGAAAAGTAATGGTTGACTATTTCACCTATATCTGTATGAACTCTGTTAATTGCGTCACATAAATACACCTGTCATTGTCCAGCCTCAAAATCATTAGGTATCGCATAAACTGCTCAGCAGCTGGAGTAGCCAGCTGTAGCTCTGGGGGCTTTGAGTACCCTGCAACCGAGCCTCCTCATTGTCCTGTACTCTCCTTAGCTGCAGCTGAAAGTAGACCTGATTGCTCTATGCTCCGTTTCAGTGAAAAGGACTGATGTTCCAGTGGTTTATCTGGTGCATGCAGCCACTTCAGAGGCTGTGGAGAGTGGGGAAGGTTGTGAATAGAGAATGTAGAAGGGGTTGGAACAAGCATAATTGTGGAAATTGAGTCTGATAGAACACTTCATGTTCTTTTTGGTGTTTGGTGATTGTAGCACCTGTAGAAAAACTGTAGCATGACAAAATGTGGACTACATAAGCACATTTTATATCTTTAAAATCAAATACTTTTGGTCCAAAGCGACAAATGTTGTTAAAGATTTAATTTATTTTATTAGTGATGTACAGTTTTAGGTGTGCAAGTAAAAGTATTGATTAAAGCAAGCACACAAACCAATTTGGGGGAATTCAAATATGCAATAACCATATCATTTATCACTATATTTTGCCCTAATGGAAATCCTAATGGATTGGAAATGGTTCTTTTGGTAAACATAGATGTTGTTAAAAGCCTGTAAGGGCTTACAAAGGAAAAAAATATATATTGGGAGAGAACATTACTTTCACGTTATCTATTTCTAAATTGTATTATTCAGTACTGGGTTTCATAAGTACAACAATCGTTTTCGACAATGAAATACTCCAGTTAGATTGTAAATGGCATCTTAATGGTGTTCTTGTGGATCTTTAGCTTTACGTATGGGGGCAGGGAAGGAGTCTCAGCAGAGGGTAAAGGGTCTGGGAGTGGTGCGGTGTCTCCAAAAGCATCAATAATGTCTTGATCAGTAAGCTCTCCTGGGTGTGAGATTGGCTGTATTGATTTGTCTTTCAGAAGATAACATCTTCAGTTCTACCCTTTTTGACGGTATTGACATCTTTCTAAATGTCAGGCGTTTACATAACTGCATTCTTCTCTCTTTCTTTGTAAAAAAAAAATTTCTAAGAAGAAAAATGGCACATACAGAAGACACAGATGTTTTTTTATATACAAATAAATGTTTGCAAGTCATATGTATATATATGACAATGTCATTTTCTCCAGTGTGTTCTGTACATGTGTCACATCGATACTATTAAGTCTGCAACTGAAGATTAGACTACAAGCTACAAAGATTGCGCAAACATCAGCCTCATTTCATCTTGTATGAAAACTTTGGTACTGAAGCATTTTCTGAAATAAATTCCAGGGGGATATTGAACATACACAACCTCAGTTGTATTTATTTGCAAATCTAACACCACACCTTTGTCTACTGTCAATTTAGATCTTCACATGTATCTATACACAACCTATTGTGTCTTCCATGCTATGGGCCATACATCTTTCTCCATCTGCTGTGATAATGAATTTGATGAGGAGCATTTTACATTTGTAGCACATTCAAGTGTTCGTCCCTCTTTAAATTGCCTTTCCGTTTTATCTGAAGAAGCTGTGATAATGCAAACATCCCAGCTCTTTTAATTTAATTCCTGTTTAATTAAGGGAACGATTTTCCTTTCTAAAACTCTAAGGACCAGGTGATGCAAATCAGATGTTCTTGCTTTGGGAAATGTAGCCTACGTGGGAAGTGAAGATCTAACCTAAATTAGCAATGGGAAATTATGAGGCAAGAAAAGTCAGCTGAATAATTGTAACTTATTCTGTTGATTCCTCTTTGGTCTGACAACATGCTGCTTGTCATAATTCAGTTTTATTTTAGTGCTTTGGCACTTCCAAAGTCCTCAACACTGTTGAACTACATGGTAATTCATTTGAACCTACTGTGTTTTTACTTTAGGTATTGCTATGTATGTTGTACAGCATGGTAAACTGGTAGTTTATTATACCCTATGGTACAATAAGATGTTTGGATATACAGTTCATGTAGTAATGTAGGAGGTTGTAACTTTTAAACACTGAAAATGTTATTATTAGACTGTTGGGACATATATCTGAAAGTGTGTGTGATGAGGAGTGGAAATGGCTAAAACTCTTTTGTATGTATTACATTACAATTACATTTACATTTATTCATTTAGCAGACGCTTTTATCCAAAGCGATTTACAAGAGAGAGCTTTTACAAAGAGCATCAGTCATTGAGCATAGCAACATGATAGACCCCGAACACAGTGTTTTTTTTTAGATCGTGAATCACACCAATAAGTGACAAGGAAAGAACTATAAATGCATAACACAACGATTGTGAACATAAAGCAAGAAATACAACAACAACACTGGCAAGTCACCATATGGGGACCAACAAATAGTTCTAGAGCACATTAGATTATGTGAAGTGCCATACTATTCCTAAGTGCCATTCAATTCTCTAAATAAGTGAGTTTTAAGCCTTCTTTTGAAGGTGAGAAGGCAGTCTGTGCTTCTGATGGAGGTGGGAAGTTGATTCCACCATTGGGGAGCCAGGCAGTGGAAGAGTTTGTGTTGCGCTCGGGCGCTCCTAACCATCTGCAGATGAAAATAACTGCAGGATATGTGCTTCTTGTCTTGAGACAGGTGAAACCAAAGCTAATTTGAGCCAATATTCTTAAAGAGGAAAACCGAAGCGATGTAAGAGTCCACTGAAACTGTCCAGTCTGTTTACAACTCCAATATGTTATGGCTTTCAATGCCTCTGCAAAAGTACACAATCTGCATGTGTATATTGTTAGACATTTCTTTGGGGAATCCAAAAACGGAAGATGAGTTTAATACATTAGCTTTAAGGTCATGTTAATTTCCCCTTATATTAAATATATGGATTGAAAACTATTATGTGAAATGCAGAAAGAAATGTTGCATCGATTATGTTTTTGTCAGGATGTTCATATTTAAGTTATATACCGTACATACAGTATACAAGTATTTTTCTCCTGTCAACAAACCTGTCATTCAAGAGCCAATGTTGAAGCTGGTAGTAGTGAACATGTCTGCCACTAGTATGGCCACTCAAGAGGATTGTCAAGTATTTGAGTAGCCAGCTTTGTCAACACATCTCACTCTTCCCAGACAACTTCCAGCTCTGGCTCTGTGGGAGCCTAGTTGATGATTTTGTGTTTGGAGGATGGTCATTAATAATTGATAGAATGTAGGATAAAATATGAGCAATTTTTCAGGGAGGAAAATAGTGTGAACACGATGCGACAACACATCCTCACACTTTGGTATGAGGGCAACAGTCATCCTTAATCATGGTTGAATCATAGGGGGACTAAGGGAGAGAGAGAAAACATGAGTAATATATGTCCCTCTGTGTTTCTTTCAGTGTTATTTGCTTTGGAAGGTGAACACTTGTGTCCTTGCGTATTGACAAAAAGAGAAAACTAGCTAACCTTTTATTTCTGTGATTAAATGATTAATCACAACATGACACAATACAATACTGAACATAGTCTCATTAACGAAAAGAAGCTCCATCGTCAGACTAATTAACATCAACAGTAGCCCCACTGATTTGCCTCCGTGTCTGGCACTACTGCATCAGAGTAACTGCTCTCATTGAGCTATAATGACTACACACAAAATATGCATGCACAACAGAACCATTAGCACCTATGAATATTAAAATTCCCATTACAAAATATGGCAAATTAGTAATTGACCCTCACGGTGACATAACTTAATGTTCTGCTCAGCTTGGTCAAACACAGTTCATAGGTTCCAAGGGTATTTGTACTACAAATGCATTTTTTTATGCTTAAGGATGACTCTTTATATGTCTTTGTACTTGGATAATTATGGATATGAGATGTCAAGCTGAATATTTTTTACTCTGTAACCATAACAAACCCTTGCTGGGCATCCCCCCACCAATGAGTTACAATGCTTCTCTCCATTCTTCAATATCCCCCTGGAATCCATTATTTCAGCACACTTTCTTTCGTCAAGGTTGTGGGTGTCGAGTTGAAAGGACTTTTCAGCCACAGCGAATAGTTAAATTTAGAAACTCTTTGAATTTTATATCCAGTCTGTAGGTGTAGGAAATTGTGTCGACCCTGAACTGCACACAAATGTGCAGTCAGTAACTGGTGAATCACATGAAATTATATAGCTAGTATTTGAAGCATTGCTTTATCAATCCAATAACTACCATCGCCACATAATTAAATCGATAATAACCATTAAAAAAATGATGATGAAGACAAGCAAGCGCTTGCAAAAAAACTGAAATAATTGTTTTGGCACCTGTTCTGTAATCCATACTTTACATTTTTCTTGAATAATTAGGGTGGATAGGTGTCCTTATTCACTTAGTAGCACATGATCCTAACTGCACTAGAAGTCACCAGCAGTCTCCTATATTAGATTGTGATGAAGTTGAACATGGACCAGTGGCCAGTTTGTACCCTCAATGTTGAAATAACATGGCTTGGAAGGATTTGATAGCAGGTACTTGTAAGAAACAAAACTGCAAGACAGCAAACAAACTGTAGTCAGAACTGATTTATTTTTAAAGGCTGTTTTCACTGTGATACAGTTTGTATGGTGTTTTGGGGTGGAGACTGTATTTGTTTATGTTTATCTTTTCATTTGCATGCTAATGCATTGTTGTTTTCTCTCCGAGATTAAGCCTATTTTACAACATCATTAAACATTGATGGACATGCAAGCATAAATTAAACATTTTGCTCTCAGTCTGGAAAACATAAACTTTAAAATTACCACATTTTCTCTCTTTCAAAACTTCTCAGACACACAGCCAGAGGACATGTAGTGTTTAATAGTTAAAGAGACCAGAGCCTAGTGAAGGTAGGGAAGGGAGTGTGACAAAATGTGACATGGCTTATCAGGGTGTCCTTCGCAGTGGGTCTACCATTTACATTTGCAGTATATTTATTCATTTAGCAGATGGTTTTATCCAAAGCCACTTCCAACAAAAGAGCATAGGTCACTGATCATAACAACGTGATAGTCCCCGAACATTGCGGGTTGTCAGATTATGAAACATGCATCGTGTGAAACCAAACAAGTGCCAAAGGGAAGAGCCACAAGAGCATTCAGTCAAACAAGTTACAGTTACATGTCATGCATCTCAAACGGGCAATAGTGTACCTGTAGGAGAGCAAGCAACAATAATAGACCTCACTGTGAGTAAATTCTAAATTGGGTTAGAGTCAACATGGCCCTCCACTGGCCCTCCACTACACCCTCCAGTATCTGGACTCTCCAAACACCTACGCCAGGATCCTGTTTGTGGACTTCAGCTCTGCCTTCAACACCATCATCCCGGCTCTGCTTCAGGACAAGCTCTCCCAGCTGAACGTGCCCGACCCCACCTGCAGGTGGATCACAGACTTCCTGTCCGACAGGAAGCAACGCGTTAGGATGGGAACGCAAGTCTCTGACTCCCGGTCCATCAGCACCGGATCCCCTCAAGGCTGCGTCCATTCCCCCCTGCTCTTCTCCCTGTACACAAACAGCTGCACCTCAAGTCATCCATCTGTCAAGCTCCTGAAGTTTGCGGACGATACCACCCTGATCGGGCTGCTATTGCCCTCCTCAACAGGGCCAAGGACTCAGTTTGAGACACACCCCACACCCCCCCCTCCATAATCCCATTGCACTCTGCCACTTTAGCACAAAACACTTTAAACTTTAAAAAACTTACCACTGTGATTTTTTGCACCACTGTGTATATACACCCCCCCCCCCCCCCCCCCCCCCCAACGTACTATATATATATACCCATTCCACTCTGTACCCATGTCATTTGCAATTCCATGTTACCTGTATCTTTTGCACTACTTGCATCATTTGAATTATTTGTAACATTTGTATTCCTTGTCTATATGTATCATATTTGCAGTGTATTTTTACATTGTATTCATTTTTCATTTTATTAGAAGGCCACATTTATGTTCTATGTTTGCTCATTCCTGCCAAAGTGAATTCTATGTTTGTTTATCTTGCATAGCGAATAAACCCCCATTCTGATTCTGATTCTGAGAGCGGGTCTACCATGTGAAGCGGGATGATACTGTATGTTACTGTACCGGGTCTAACAGTTGTACCTCACGAAAGCTTTCTGTTTTTCAGTGAAATTAGAGCCTCAGTATGCTAAGTATCACATATTGTCATTTTGAGTAGAGTTGCTCAGGCCAAAAGGTGGTGTGGTTAATTTACCATTGCTTACATTCTTTAGGCATTTTTTTATGGGGTTTGAGGATTAGGATAAAATAAATTACATTACCACAATACTGATGTAGTGATCTTGCCCTCAATATGCAGGGTTTCAATTAAAATACTTAATTTTAGCAACAAGAAGAAAGTTTTTTTTCCAGATCTATTCTTCATTTATTCTGCTTTGAAGTTCAACATTCAAGTATTTTGTTATAAAGACTGGTCTTTCATGTATTCGTTTTAACTGAAGCGAGGGCCTGGGGTTATTGTGTAAGACCACCAGCTCCTGCTGAAAACGAAGGAGAATTCCATCCAAGGCAGTTCATCTCTATGCATGGTGCTTTGGACAGCTACCTTCTACAGATGGCACAAAAATCAAGAATAGCCTCTGATCCACAGAGGCAATATTACCATAAAGAATGTCTTAGAAAATGAAATTCCAATTTCTTGTGTACAGTTCATTTGAATATAAATCAAAGGATTGTTGTTGACAATTGACTGAATTTCTTGCCGTGCTGCAAACAGACCTCTGTTGTTACTAAACGTGCATCAGTTCTAGATTCTAATATCTATAATACGTTGTTGCTATATGTCTGTGTTTTACTTTGCTCATCTGCATTTACATATAGCAGATTTTTGCCTTTACTTTTATAGTTATGTATTTTAAATATAGAGTTTAGTCTCTGAACAAAGAAAAAGCGACCATTCTAATGCATGTATGTATGCCTTTCCTTCCTGATCCTTATAAATCTTTAGAAAAAGCTGTAGGCGTTTAGCATTTACAAAGTATGTCAAAGCCATACATGTAAATTAAAAGCAGGTAGCAACTGAACCACAATCTAGCCTCGCTTGACTCTACTGGGAGAACACATTCACAAATGGCCACAGTAGATATACTAAAGCCTTACATTATTATTGAATAAGACTTCCTTTGAGACGCACAATGATTGGCCAGTCTGCTGCCCTCCATACACGTCAGCTCGAGTCATGATACAGCCATGCCTTAACATAACCTCTGCAGAACCTTGAATTAATCACCTCCCCTAATTTGGATTGGATGTCATCCTCCATAGAGCGTCTCTCTTCAGAGCCTAACCTCTGACTGACATTTCTCTGGAGTCTGGTGCCCGCAGCCAAATAAAGTATGTCCACAGATGGAAGGTTGAAATCTTTTAATGAGGCAGAAGATCCCTGTTAGTGATGACTTTTTAATTAGTCGACGAGCCTCTTTCCTTGTCATTGGTCATGCCCATTTGAAGGCCATGAAATTATTTCAGGATGCTTACTTTACGAAGAACCATTAAGATGGCAAAAATGACTGGGAGTGGTGGCTGGTGCTGTTTGAATATGGCCTCAGAGGCCTCTCAGAGGTTTGCATGTGTCTATTATATCTGATATGATTTGGATTTCAACAAGTTCAACATAAAGTAAGATCCTGTCTCAAAATGTTGGTCTTCATCTCATTACGTGATTTAGAAATGTAACTTGTATGTATTATAAAAATATAGAATGACGATATTCTGCCACATTTATTATTGTACCATATCCTGAATGCATGTACTGTTGTATTTTTCGCATATTGATCACTTTGGGCCAACAATGTATAACCACCAAAGCAAATACTGTTTAAATCTCACAAAACTTGTTATTGTGATGTGTTTTGATGACGTGTGAAATTCCCAGAGAACAAAACCCTTGTAAACAGTGACCAATTATGCAACAAACAAAAAAAGATTTCCCTCTGAAGCTTCACAAACATACTTGGAACTAACATCTCCAGTCGATTAATGAAAACCAGCAAAATTTGAAATTAAGTCATGGTTCATACAGACTACTTCATAACTTGCAGGCAAAACAGAACAGAGAATTACTATAGTGTATCTGCAAGAATGTGTATATTTGTCTCAATTTTCAATCAGAATCATTCATGATATCAGGAGGGCATATCCTCATGCCTACATGGTGCAGAAGCCCCACACTGAGAGACTAACCCAAGGGAGATGGTTACTTAAAAGAACCAAGTTTTTACATAATGGGGGTTCATACTCATGCTGGAGAGTGTTTGAATAGGATGAGCTAATATTTTAATCCCTTACTCTCGTCACAAGAGATGTATGTTTAAAGAAAAACAAAATGAAGAAAAGATAAATCTTGGTGCTTTCTTTATCCATATGTTGACATGAAGAATTGTTATACAAGTTTGCCTCAGATGCTCCAATAAATAAAACTTGGGATGATTTCAGCAATACATTTTCAGTCTCAGAAAATCATTTCTCTCTCTGACATATATGCCAATGCAAGAACTGACAATTAATCAATCATTGTAGTCTGGACTTTTGGGAGAAAACTCTCCAATATCACATCATCGTGCATTTTCTTTGATAAATCATCAGTCCTCTGCAAAACAAGTTTGTTTTTCTGCATTAGTATTGATTTTCTGAGTTATGTCTCCCCTATATGTGAAGAATGCCTTACTTAAAAAAAAAAGTCATCTTGATCTACATCATGTTACAGGCAGCAGAGTTTTGTTTCCAATATGAATGCCTAAATTGCCAAAAAGCCAAATAATACTGTTTTCTTTCATAGGAACCTGCCATGTGATTTGTTATTGACTGGAGATAAAATGTTAAGTTGGACATTATTGATCCAGGTGAAAGTAGAACAGAAAAATGACAAGAAAATAAACTAAGTATGTGGACCGTCATATCAGTTCCCTTGAAGACATCTTGAACACACATAATGGTGGGGCTGGAATTACAGGTTGTGTACTGTCAATCTCTAGCAATATTGAAGTTTTGAACTAGTATATCTAGCTGAAACCTACTGACCTGTTGAGGAAAATTGATGCAACAAAAATACAACGTTGTCAATATACCACCAGTGAGTTATAACAAAACTATCAGGGTGACAGAAATGTCACCTGCATCTCAGGAAGACGCCATCTGAGCGTTTTTTTCATACTTGTATTGAGTTCAGGTGTCAGTGCACTGAGGGGGAATGGTTTGGTATTGACATTGTGAAGGCAGAGGAAATAGCCTTCCCATCCAGAAAAGATCTGTTAACTGAGTGGGACCATCTCTGATAATAATCATCCGTGATCCTGCCATCCCAAGACCCAGGGCCTACAGTACAGTAGCTACTGTAGAGAAACAATAGGCAAGCATGTGAAAACAGCATCAAGTATGAGCAGAATATACACTACAAGGTTTCAGATGGGATATAGAGTTTGGTCAGAAATGAGAGGGAATGTATTTGAAACTACTCAAGGATAGGAGCATATCATACTATCTGTTAAGACAAATACATATTTAACCCCTTCTGTTAGTCTCACTCTGCATGTGTGGCCTGTGGCTTTTTTGAACCATCAGTACCTCTAAGAGGACAACATCTGTAACTGCATGATTAAAATACAACCGGGAAGCAGCTTATTGCCAATTTTGTGATTTCACTCAACAACAAAAAATATATATAAACAGTTCTGCAACTCAACAACGGGTTGGGCTTGGTGACTGCCAGCGATTCATATAAATTAAAAGACGATTCACAAATGTAAATATTAGTGTATGCAATATTAGTCTAATGGACTGGGACAAGGATTTTGCATGATGATGAACTGAGAAATTAAAGTCGATGGTTTTAAACTTTGGGTTATGTAGTACAGTCTAGTGGGCATTTAGTTTCCCGGAAATAAAGTTTGACACCTGTCGGAATGTTCCGTGATTTATTTGATGTTATAACCCGCTATGAACCTCGGCGGGAGGCAGATCACACTTGAAACTTGAAAACACTTTTATCACCGTGTATAACTTCAGCCAGCATGTAGCCTATGGGTTAGTTAAGTTATGTCTCCGTGCTTCTGTCAGTAGATTGATCTGTACAGGGCCGGTCCAAGTGAAATTTTAAAAAGGTAGCAGTAGTGTCTTCCACCCTCCACTAGGGGGGGGGGGGGCTCTACTACTGCCACCCTCCACCAGGGGGGGGCTCTACCACCGCCACACATCTGACCCGGTTACTGACTTGCCCTTTTCCCGCTCAAACATTCTACACGAATTTGACGTGTGAAAACCTCCAGTGAATTTGGTTGTTGTTGGAAAAGAAAAATGGGCTACCTAAAACAGCTGGACATGGAGAACTTTAAGTCATGGCGAGGGCAGCAAGTAGTTGGTCCTTTCAAGAAATTTAACTGCATTATTGGCACCAACGGATCAGGTAAATTCAAGTTATAGTAGCCTAGCTACTGTGGATAATGACGTCACCGCACAATGTTCATTAGCACTAGCAGCAGACAACAGAAGTCTAGGCCGCTGAAGTTTCAATAGCTAGCTAAGCAGAAAGCCCGTAACTAGACACATTTTTATTTGCCAATCCCTTTTTTGGTCAGGTAAATCTAACGTGATGGATGCGCTGAGTTTTGTGATGGGTGAGAGAGCCGCATCTCTCCGGGTGAAGCACACCAAGGACCTCATCCACGGGGCACATGTTGGCAAACCCGTGTCAGACACCGCCAGCGTGACCATGCGGTACTGCCACGACAGCGGGGAGGAGATCCACTTTTGCAGGAGAATTTCAGGTGAGTTTTATAACCAAGATAGTAAGTAGTTGGCATACTTACTGAGTAAGTAAACACTGAGTGTACTTAGATCATCCAGTTTGGATAACTAATGCCTAAACCAAAATCTTGTCTTTCTAAGGAGAGAACTCTGAGTATTGCATTAATGGCACACACGTGACACTGGCCATATATTGTCAGGAACTTGAGAAGATTGGTATTGTGACTAAAGCCAAAAATTGCTTGGTGTTCCAGGTAGGTCCATTGATAGCACTCAGGGTCACACTTCATTTGTATCAAGGTATCCACGTATTTAATGTATTTATTATCACACACACACACATACATGGAGATAGACAGTAAATGCATCTTACCTGACACCATAGGGTGCAGTGGAATCCATTGCAATGAAGAACCCAAAGGAGAGAACTAAGATGTTTGAGCGCATCAGCCAGTCTTTGGAACTGGCAGGGGAGTATGATAAGAAGAAGGAAGCGTTGCTCAAGGCCAAGGAGGACACACACTATCACTTTAACAAGAAAAGAACAGCTACTGCAGAGAAGAAACAAGTCTCTCAGGAGAAAATAGAGGTATGACTGCAACACAAAATGGTTCTATTATAACTGCAAAGCATCGAACAGTTCACACTGCAGTGTTTTCGGAACTGTCCTGCTCTTCTCTATTATTTCCTATTGTTCCTCTCATAATAACACAATCGTTTATTTAGCCTCACTACCACCTGCTTCGCCTGAATCAGTTGTGTCTCGCAGTTACAGCTGGTTCTACAGTAAAGATATATGGCGCTTTTCCACCGCATGGTATCAGCTCGCCTCGCCTCTACTCGCATTTTTGGCATTTCCACCGCAGTTCCATGGTACCTGGTAGCGGGTACTTTTTAGTACCTTCTCGCTCTAGGTACCAAGCGAGCTTAAGTCGAGCTAAAAGGTGACGTCGGCAGACGGCCGGCCATTGATTGGCCAGAAAGTGTGACGAAGTCACGAGAGCGACTTAAAGCAACAGCGCCGCAGCTAATACTTATTACTATCAGATACAGTCTGTATTACACCAACAGTCTACAAGCTTTTTAAAAGTCAGATCATTTACAAAAGACTAGTTCATCAACATGGTAAAAATTATAATGTGGGTTCTGTCCACTTGTGGGTTGCGTTGGTGTTATTTATGTCGTGCTACATTTGCGGTGGAAAAGCGGCAATAGTATCACCACACAGGGTCCTATGGGCATAGATCACATTCTCTATCCTGTCAACACCCCCAGGCTCAGAAGTATCAGAACCTGGTGGACGACCTGAACGCCATCCGCCTGCAGCTCAGTCTCTTCCAGTTGTATCACAACGAGCGGGGCCTCCGCTCCCAGACGGAGACTCTGAAGGAGATGCAGGTGGTGGCAGAGACAGCCAAGAGCAGGCTGGAGGAGTGGGAGCGGGAGGTCAAGGCTCGAAAGAAAGAGCACGGGCGACTCAGCAGAGAGCTGCAACAGATTGAGAAACAGATCCGGTGATCATAAATCCTCCCCCCGCCTCCACTTTGATTAAAGCAAACATTTTGGGGGTCACCGTGTGCAGAAATGTGTCTTTAAATTCCGGTTAAAACTAAATAAATTAACAAATCTTCTATTTGACACTCAACCGGTCTTTCCCCCAGTGCCCAGGAGCAGATGCTGTCCCTGCGAAGGCCTCAGTACATCAAGGCCAGGGTGAACACCTCGCACCATGCGAAGAAGGCGGCAGAGGCCCGCGGGGCCCTGCAGAAGTGCCAGAGGCTGCTGACCAAGAATGAGGAGGAGCTGGCTGATTTCCGCCAGGACCTGGACAAGCTGGAGAGGGCCTGGAGGAACTACGAGAGGAAGGTGCAGGAAGAGAGGTCCTCTGGTGGGGCTGACATCACCCTGGAGGACGAGCAGGTGACAGAGTCAGGGGGACTTCACAGTATCAGAATAAGTATTACTGCTAACGGGTATAAAATATGAATGCGTTAAGTAACTTGGCTAACCGCGTTTGGGACATACTTCATTACTATAGTACAAGTGATGTTTGAGAGACCCGTGTCCAAATATCTGTCTAACCTTGCCACAGTTGGAGCGTTATAAGGAACTGAAGGAGCTAGCCATGAAGCAGGGGGCCATTCAGAACCAGCAGGCTGAGAAACTGCACTGGGAGGTGAACGCTGACCATGAGAAGATTGCCTTTGACCAGCGCAGGAAGAACGAAGTTGAGGTAGCTCATGTTTTTCCCTTAGGGGTTTATTCTGCGTCTTTATAAAGATGCCTACAAGTAGGAGTGTTATAGTGGATTTAGTGGAATTGCTGTTTGACTTTTTCATTGGTTGTGTTCTTTTAAACCTTTTAGCGCTGTATTAAACAGTGCCAGACTCAGTTTCAAGACTACATGCGGAGGGCAGATAAACTGGTGGAATATGCCAACACATGCAGGTACAATAAGCCAAACTACCCCACAGTCAGGAGGTCTGCTTTCTACAACTTACCTCCATAGCTGTTTCCTTTTGATTTGTCGATTTCTTTTAGATCATTCAGTAAGTGTGTTTTCCCGTCTCAGGGCCAAGCTGGATGAGCTCCACCAGCAGGAAGTGAACCTTAGCACCGAGCTCGAGAACGGTAACCAGCGTCGCGAGCAGGTCACCCTGGAGCTGGACCAGGTGCTCAACGAGCTGAGAACAGCCAAGCTGGACAGCCAGGAGAGCCGCTGGCAGCAGCGCAGGAACGAGGTGCTGAAAGACCTCCGCAGAATCTACCCTGACACGCTGGTGAGAAACCTCCACTTTGTCAAACTCTAGACACGGACGCCTGAATGTCCACCGCAGGCATCATACAGGGGCTGACCTCCTGTCGTGCTTCCCCCCCCCCCACACAGTACGGTCGTCTCATGGACCTCTGTAGCCCCATTCATAAGAAATACCAGCTAGCCGTCACCAAGGTGTTTGGCCGCTACATGAACGCCATCGTGGTGTCCTCAGAGAAAGTGGCAAGGGACTGCATCCGCCACTTAAAGGAGGAGAGAGCCGAACCGGAGACCTTTCTCCCCGTCGACTACCTCAACGTGAGCTGAGCCTAGAGACGCACACTCTCAGACAGCAACAGACTGCTACATCCATGTAGTAGTTATTACTGCACAGATCTGTTCGACCATGGACCTCCCTCTGGCTCTGTGTGTAGGTGAGCTCTCTGAACGAGCGACTGCGGGACATTCGGGGGGCTAAGATGGTTGTGGATGTTGTGCAAGGCGCCCCCTCATCCCCCATCGCCCTCCAGCTGAAGAAGGTGTTGCAGTTTGTCTGCGGTAACGCCCTGGTCTGTGACACCATCAAAGAGGCCAGAAGTGTGGCCTTCGACGGGCCTGAGCGACTAAAGGTAAGAGTTGTCTCTGCTGGGGATGGAACATATTTCTCTGTTCAGACATTTGAACCCCCTCCCCTCAAACAAAAAGTGGCAGATTGTTAGTCTTGGCTAATGCTGTGCCCTCACTCTGCAATTTTATATGATGCGTTTCATTAGCACCTGTATTTTGTCAAAGTGTTGATGGACGCATGTTCACGCAAGAATTGGTTAGGTAGCTTGCGGCTTACTTCAAACAATGACTTTCAAAAACATGCTCTGTAGTTAACCTATACCAGGGGTCGGCAACCCGCGGCTCCGGAGCCGCATGCGGCTCTTTCATCCCTCTGATGCGGCTCCCTGTGGCTTTTGAAAATAATTATATATTATAAGTATTGAATTCAAATGTATTTTAGTTTGTTCGTTTTTAAAATGTAATTCTAAATTTGAAGATTATGGTGATCTTCTAATATCTAAATAAAACGTGTTAAAAAATGTTATGTCGCTGTTACTATGCGTCACAACCGCCAATGTGCGACACCCGCCCGCGCGCAATTTCTTGAACTTTTCGAATCCCAGGTAGGACAACTATGGAGATTTCTAAGAAGAGAAAAGTGTCTGAAGCAAACAGAACGTTCAACGGTACGTGGACAGATTAATTTGCTTTCACTGCTGACGAGACTGGTTTACCAGTATGCTTAATATGTAATGAGAAACTAGGAAACAACAAAAAGTCAAACGTCGCAAGACATTTCCAGAATAAACACGCAGCCTTTGCTCAAAAATATCCGGATGGAGATGAGAGAAAAAAAGCCACTTCGGAACTGATGCGGAAGGTTGATCTGAGTAAAAATCACTTCAAGTATTTTTGGTTTGCTGATGGCGGATAATTTAAGTTCAGCGTTTTTGTTTTCATAAGTAAAAGAAGGACTCAAATAGACATTGCGTATTTTACTTGAAAGTAACCTTCAACCCAACGTCAACGTCTTTTTTTCGGAGCTCAAAATGTGTTGTTGCATGCAGAAATGTAATTTTGTTTTCTCTGTAGTCGTTCATTGATTTTATAAATGCAACACATTATAGTTTGTTTATACATAGCATAAAGGCAAAAAAAACAACGCTATATGCAGTGTTATTTCATTTTAAATGTCAAAAGGGTTTTGTGGCTCCCAGTGTTTTCTTTACTGTGGGAAATGGGTCCAAATGGCTCTTTGAGTGGTAAAGGTTGCCGACCCCTGACCTATACCAATAACATTACTGTCTGGATATCCTGTGTTTCCTTCCTAGACTGTGGCTCTGGACGGAACCATGTTCGCTAAGTCTGGAGTCATCTCTGGAGGCTCCAGCGAACTGCGACACAAAGCCCGCCACTGGGACGAGAAGCACATGGTCAAGCTGAGAGAAAGCAAGGATGAGCTGACGGCAGAGCTACGCGTCAGTCTGCATGCTGAGCAACACTTCATTCACTCTGCTTAACCTCAGTTCCATCACCTGAGACAGAGAAGCTCTCACCCAGATATCTCTTACAGTTTCCCCCTCGTAGACGCTCAGCGAACACTCCGGCTGACCCGGACCCTGTGTTGTGTGTGTAATAGGGGCTGGTGAAACTGAAGCGTAAGGAGACAGACCTGAAGCTGATCCAGGTGCAGGCTCACGGAGTCCAGACCCGCCTCAAGTACTCCCAAACAGACCTGGACACGCTCCGCAAGAAGACCATCCCCACCTGCCAGGCTGTGAGTGCACACTTCTCTGTTTACCTCCTTTAGAAACGGGGCTGTTATGAGCTGGCTGGTAAACAATTTTAACGCTTAGAGAGAGAGAGCGGGAACCTTTGACACCCAGATACTATTCTGACGGTAATGACCACCGTTGTTACTGTGCTGAGTGCTGTCCAGCGCCCCAGAGCTGTACTGTGTTTGCTTGCAGGAGGTCTCAAAGCTGGAAAGCGAGCTGGCCAACCTAGACTCCCAGATCCAAATGCTGCAGGAGAGTGTGGAACTCAAGGAGGCCAACATCAAGAAGGTCAAAGGCAGAGTGGATCAGGTACTGTGAACTTCCAATAACGATGTCATGAACTGAGGCCGTAACACGCTGCTAGAAACTCAGCCAGCACAGAACAAATCTGAACAATTTATGTAATGCAATTACTTCAACAATGGTCAGTTTTGACCTCACATTGCTGTGTGAAGCCATGCTCACTGCCTGCACTGTCTCTGCATCAAGATGGAGGACTTGGTGTTCTCCAACTTCTGTGCTGAGATTGGCGTGGCCAACATCAGGGAGTACGAGCAGGAGAACCTTAAACAGCAGCAGGAAGTGGACAGGAAACGGTAGAGAATTCTGCACGTCAACAACACCAGCTGCCCTAAGCATTCCGGGATCTCCCAGTTCATGTCCTGGCCCGTTTCACATAATCTCAAAAGTCTTTCATTTGATCTGACTCGTAAACAAGGCCTGCTCTGTCACTGATCTTGCCCCTTTCCCTTTATTGGATTTGGCGTGTCGTGACTCCAGGCTGGAGTTTGACAGCCAGCGTGGGCGCCTCAGCGCCCAGCTGGAGTACAGACGGGAGCAGCTGGAGCAGCAGAGGGCAAAGCTGAGCAAGCTGGAGGAGACCATCAGCCGAGAGGATCAGGAAGTGGCAGAGAAGGAGCAGGTAACACCCCCCGTCTGTCTCCCTCGCTTACCTCTCTCTCTCTTGCTGTGTGATGAAAAAGACCAACTAAATTCCTCTGTCGTCCGTCCCAGGAGGAGGAGACCCTGCTGGGCCTGGTGGAGGAGTGTCAGGTCGTCATGCTGGAGCTGCAGAACAGTCTTCTGGAGAAGAAGACAGAGGTGGCTGACTCCAAGACCCAGCTGGACCAGAACACCAGGCTCCTGCAGGAGAGCTCAAGGTATTCAGCTGGGCCAGACCAGTCACCGGAATCACACACATCACAGGAAGCAGCAGGTGAATCCATCCCTGAACCAGCTCACTGTGTCGCTAGTAACAAAGCATGGCTTGCCTCTGCCAGTACAACTTTGACCCTCTGTTGAGTCTGATTGCTACTCATTCTGACATTGCTGTATAGTAAGTTCCCTCTTCGATGTGTCGTCCCTCCCCTCCTCCTCGTCAGGGAGCTGGTGAAGCGGCAGAGGGAGCTGATTTCGTCTGAAACAGCCCTGGAGCAGAAGCGTCTGGGCAGGCACAACCTGCTGCTGGGCTGTAAGATCCAGGGGCTGCCTGTCACTTTGCTGTCTGGCACAATAGACGACATCAGCGAGGTGCAGGTAGGACAGGCAGTGGTTTGCAGGTCAAATTGTCCTAATTTCAACCAGGATTGTAATTCCTAGAGCACTGGAGGATTCGGGTTACTGGCACTGTGATTGATTGCTCTGGTCTGTGCAGCTGGACTCAGAGTCTGAGAGCACCGGCGCCACAATGGACATTTATGAGAGGGAGAGCCTCATGGTGATCGACTACTCAGACCTGCAAGCCAAACTGAAGGTACAGTCCCTACTCAACCAATCTTTACATCCGAATGGTTCAGGATCAGGGCTGAAGGGCTTGTCTGTGCATGTGGGCAGCAGGCTCAGGGGAAGGAGGAGGTGGAGGCCCAGCTGGAGATGCTGAGGGAGGCCTTGTCCTCCGTAGAGAGCGTCCTGCAGCGCTCCACCGCCCCCAATCTCAAAGCCTTGGAAAGGATGAGGGAGGTGAAGGACAAGTTCCAGACTGTGGTTGAAGGTACTAGGACAGGCTGTGCTAACGCATGGCCTCATGTGCCAACATACGTAAAAAAAACATGGAACATACAGTCAGATCTTATTTTTCCAAATCTCCTGTGCGTTTCAGCCTTTGATGCCAGCACCAGACTAGCCAGACAGTGTAGCCAGGAGTTTGAGCAGGTCAAAGCCAAGCGCTTCCGTCTCTTTAGTCAGTGTTTTGAACACGTGTCCATAGTCATCGATCAGATCTACAAGAAACTGTGCAGGAACACCAGTGCTCAGGTCAGGGTTCGGCTCGGCTCAAAACCCACTGGGATGGACTCTAATGTGACATAGCCATCGTTTGTTGAGTGTGTGACCTCTCTCCCCCCCCCCCCCCCCCCCCCCCCCCCCATGTTGTGCTGTTCCTTCCAGGCCATCCTGGGCGCAGAGAATCCAGATGAGCCCTACCTGGGTGGCATCAGTTACAACTGTGTGGCTCCAGGGAAACGCTTCATGGCTATGGACAACCTCTCTGGAGGGGAGAAAGTCATTGCTGCCTTGGCACTTATATTTGCCATTCACAGGTAATGCCAGTCAAGAGTCAAGATGACAACACTATCATGTGCATAAGTTGGGTATTGAGTTATTACTGAACATACTATAGAGAGAAGCATTGCTTTTGGTTTTACTCATGTTTTCCTCTGTTTCATCTCAGCTTTCGTCCTGCTCCTTTCTTTGTCCTGGATGAGGTCGATGCTGCCTTGGACAACACAAACATTGGCAAGGTGCATGACCCTCTGTCACGCTGGCTAGGATTTTGATAGATCTCATTATGATTACGGATCAATATATAGAATGTGACTGGATTGATTGATGACTAAGGCTGACCGCACCCATGCTGCATGGTCTGTGTGACGGAGCAGGTGACCAGCTTCATCAGAGAGCAGTCCAGATCCAGCCTCCAGATCATCGTAATCTCTCTGAAGGAGGAGTTCTACTCCAGGGCTGACGCTCTGCTGGGGGTGTATCCAGAGGTACCTCTAACCTCCCCTTGGATAGCACATGAACACACTTACTCTTACATCTGTTGGGGTAACAGCTAACCCAAAACAAAAATGTAAATTCATCCTTCAAATGACATCCCTCATGCGAGTACATATTCAATCTGATTGAGTACACATTAAATCTGTGTGTACTCAAAAGTGATTGACCCTAAATCAATCAGACTTCAAAAGCAGGCCAGAGACAGGGATGTAATGGATGAGATGCTGTAGCCATCGTCTTGTTTGTCACACTAATGCTTGACATCATTAACTAGGGAAGGCCTAGACATTTTGCTATGCACCAATACCTTTCAAACAGTGGGTTACAGGAAGAATGATTTGATATTAAATAAGAATGTTATATCTTCACCCCAGTTCAACGAGTGCATGTTCAGCCGCATGCTGACTCTGGACCTGACTCCCTACCCCCTGAACGAAGAAAGCTCCAGAGACGAGTCGTGAGAGACGAAGTTTATGATCCAAGTGCTTTATGTTGTGTTTTACATCGATTCGATGATAGGTCTGTTCAAGAGTTGTGTTTCTGTCAGTATACCACCTGCTCTCAGTGCTTTGAATACTTGGTACTTTTGGGTTCTCTAATTCCTCGGCTGTCAGGACTGTTGGCTGGATGATTGGATTGATCTTTTTCTCAGCTTGTTTTTTTTCATTTTCCTCTGAAAATTGTTTTTGTGTTTTGTTTCAGGAAAAAAAAACTGTTACTTAAATAAAACCTGTTCCATGAGTCATACATACTGTTTCTGCTTGTATATTCACTCACTCTGATGTTCTACATCAGATTAAGGCAACACTGTCACATCCTTATTACAGACCATTCTGAACAATGTGCTGTCACCCCATGATAGACATGATGATATGTTCATTACCAGAAAATGTTTTACACTACCGTTCAAAAGTTTAGGGTCACATTGAAATGTCCTTATTTTTTAAGGAAAAGCCATGTACTTTTCAATGAAGATAACTTTAAACTAGTCTTAACTTTAAAGAAATACACTATACATTGCTAATGTGGTAAATGACTATTCTAGCTGCAAATGTCTGGTTTTTGGTGCAATATCTACATAGGTGTATAGAGGCCCATTTCCTGCAACTATCACTCCAGTGTTCTAATGGTACAATGTGTTTGCTCATTGGCTCAGAAGGCTAATTGATGATTAGAAAACCCTTGTGCAATCATGTTCACACATCTGAAAACAGTTTAGCTCCTTACAGAAGCTACAAAACTGACCTTCCTTTGAGCAGATTGAGTTTCTGGAGCATCACATTTGTGGGGTCAATTATACGCTCAAAATGGCCAGAAAAAGAGAACTTTCATCTGAAACTTGACAGTCTATTCTTGTTCTTAGAAATGAAGGCTATTCCATGCGAGAAATTGCTAAGAAATTGAAGATTTCCTACAACGGTGTGTACTACTCCCTTCAGAGGACAGCACAAACAGGCTCTAACCAGAGTAGAAAAAGAAGTGGGAGGCCGCGTTGCACAACTAAACAAGAAGATAAGTACATTAGAGTCTCTAGTTTGAGAAACAGACGCCTCACAGGTCCCCAACTGGCATCTTCATTAAATAGTACCCGCAAAACACCAGTGTCAACATCTACAGTGAAGAGGCGGCTGCGGGATTCTGGGCTTCAGGGCAGAGTGGCAAAGAAAAAGCCATATCTGAGACTGGCCAATAAAAGAAAAAGATTAAGATGGGCAAAAGAACACAGACATTGGACAGAGGAAGACTGGAAAAAAGTGTTGTGGACGGATGAATCCAAGTTTGAGGTGTTTGGATCACAAAGAAGAACGTTTGTGAGACGCAGAACAAATGAAAAGGTGCTGGAAGAATGCCTGACGCCATCTGTTAAGCATGGCGGAGGTAATGTGATGGTCTGGGGTTGCTTTGGTGCTGGTAAGGTGGGAGATTTGTACAGGGTAAAAGGGATTCTGAATAAGGAAGGCTATCACTCCATTTTGCAACGCCATGCCATACCAAGTTGACAGCGCATGATTGGAGCCAATTTCATCCTACAACAGGACGATGACCCCAAACACACCTCTAAATTGTGCAAGAACTATATGGAGCAGAAGCAGGCAGCTGGTATTCTATCGGTAATGGAGTGGCCATCACCAGATCTGAACCCCATTGAGCTGTTGTGGGAGCAGCTTGACCGTATGGTACGCAAGAAGTGCCCATCCAACCAATCCAATTTGTGGGAGCTGCTTCTGGAAGCGTGGGGTGCAATTTATCCAGATTACCTCAACAAATTAACAGCTAGAATGCCAAAGGTCTGCAATGCTGTAATTGCTGCAAATGGAGGATTCTTTGACGAAAGCAAAGTTTGATGTAAAAAAAATCATTTCAAATAAAAATCATTATTTCTAACCTTGTCAATGTCTTGACTCTATTTTCTATTCATTTCACAACATATGGTAGTGAATAAGTGTGACTTTTCATGGAAAACACAAAATTGTTTGGGTGACCCCAAACTTTTGAACGGTAGTGTATATTCCTTGTTTTTATTGCAGCTTGGTAAATAAGTAGCCTTTCAGTAACAACAGTTAATGGCATATTCACCCTGCCAGAAATGGATACTGGCACACAACAAGGATATACTGTAAGTGACATAGTACCAACCCTTGTGACCGTGTAGAAACTAAAGGGAGTTTTAGGACTAGATGTACAGGAGTGAGACCCTGGAGGAATCCTGTTCCCCTTCTCTAGTCTCCTGGGAAGGTAGCAGGCATTCCGTAGGCATTGCTGCTGGTTAAAGACAGTGATGCAGCATCCATTTACCAGAATGAAACAAGACATAGAAGATGGCTTCCAGGCCATTATTTTGCATGAGAGGTTAGGTCTGCCACATTTGTGGAAGTTAGATAATCGGCATCTCAATTTTTCTCCAAGGCTGGAAAACTATAAATAATCTTGCTGTAGGATGATTTGTTGCTTTAATTAATTATCTTTATACTGTTAGCCTTTCAATACCTTTAAAAATGATTATTAATTGACGTTTCTTATAAACTCTTGATGTGACAGTTAAATAAATACATTCGGTCAACTAAAGACACGCCCCCAAAATGGATTCAACAAACACGTCAACGTAGGCATGAAGCACGTGACTGCAATATTTACGGAAGTACGGAGCGGTAGTAGGGAAGGAAGTGGAGGAGACTAACAACAAATGTTACGAACGAATTGTCCTTTTAGTAATAATAACTTTCAAGTTAATTATATCTCCTACGGAATGTAAATATAATGCAGTATTTATGATCAGAATGACTAACACAAATATTAGGTAGCTTAAGGACCACTGTTTATGGTGTATCATTAGACAAAGCAGTTTCGGTTCATCAGTCAGAAGTTTCAAACAAAACCAAACGTGTCTCAATGACAATGTATTTGCTCGGAGAATCCTTGTAATATTTAGGTACCTGCATGTGAATACCTGCTGAGAGATCAAGACAGTTCCACTGTTTACTTTGGCAAGCTAGCGACTTTGCTAGCCAGCTAGCACATCAAAAATGGGAGCCGAACAAAGTGGAGACTCAGAGCACAAGCACTCTGACTACAGTTCTTCAGGTAAAATGATTCGTACTTCAATTATAAAGTAACAGTTAGTCTGACAAATGGTAATATTGGTCATTTCTAGCTCAACTAGTAGGCTATAGGTTGTGGTTTCATGTGGGGATTTGTTGCAAGCTACTCAGCTGGAGAAGGTTGAGGATATAGTAATTTTTAGCAACCACGTTGCTTTGCTTAAAATAATTAGATACTAGATTTCAAGTGTTATAGTTTTAGGATGGAAATAATGTATTAATAGTAATTAACTGGTTGTACCTTTCACGATGATCCCTTACAGTGGTGCCCTCCCCAGCGAAACAGAGGGCGAAGATGGATGACATTGTGGTGGTTACCCAGGGGACCCAGTCATTGCGTAATATCCATAATGATCCAGATGTTATCAAGCTTCAAGAGATCCCAACGTTTCAGCCACTGTTGAAAGGTGACCTCTGACCCCCCCCCCCCCCCCCCCCCCCCCCCCCCCCCCATGTTATTTATTTGTAGTCCTCCACAGAGATGCCCGTTCACCACGGATGAGATTATAGCATCTTGGACTCCTGTAGTTATATTGTGCAGGTTGCACATATTTACTATAAGCAAACTGTAGAAATGCAGTCACTGTATGTAATATTATATTGTCATAGACTGGGGCACTGTACAGTTTATATGTAATTTCTGGTTCCTTGAACATTCTCTTCTGTCCTTAAGGGGTCCTAAGTGGACAGACATCTCCCAGCAGTGTGTGTCTGGAGAAGCTGGACTCGGCTCAAGTGCTGCAGCTTTGTGTTCGCTACCAGGACCACCTGCACCAGTGCGCTGAGGCTGTAGCCTTTGACCAGAATGCCCTGGTGAAAAGGATTAAAGAGGTAGACCTGCAGTCAAGTCCCCACGCACCTGAGAGGGTGGTCAGTGATGTCACAGATATAGTGTTTCACACTTTGTTGTCTCCAATCAGATGCTGGAAGACAACACACTTCCACCAAAGTCTGTTTCCAGTCAAACATGTTTCTTCTCCTTTGTTATTGTGCCTAACCCCCTCCCTCCCCCCTTCCACATTATCTAGATGGATCTGTCGGTGGAGACACTGTTCAGCATCATGCAGGAGCGGCAGAAGCGCTACGCCAAGTACGCCGAGCAGATTCAGAAGGTCAACGAGATGTCCATGATCCTGCGGCGCATCCAGATGGGCATCGACCAGACCGTGCCTCTCATGGAGCGGCTCAACAACATGCTGCCTGAGAGTGAGCGGCTGGAGCCCTTCAGCATGAGGCCGGACGGGGAGGCCAAGTAGCTGGCTGTGGAGAAACAGACTCTGTCACTAACTCCCCCCACCCCCATGTGCTTACAATAACTCTTACACAGGCTGACTTACTGTGTGTACAGCTTTGACCTGCATGTGAGCTTGTATGGTCTTGACAGGTACTGTGTCCTGTGTCCCTTTGCCGTTATCCTGTTGGATCGTGGGATACAGGTCTACTGACGTTTACACCGCGATGTTCTAAGAACCTTGTACGATCACCAGTATTGAATGTCTAAAGACTAGTGGTGGTTTGTTCTTCATGTTTATGTCTGCTTAAGGCACGTGTTGGTTAAATTATCTCGCTAAAAGTGTGAAATTAATTTGAGATATTGAGTGATGGTCATGTTTCAAGTCTGGTGTGTGTCCAAAAAATCTTGGGTTGTAAGCTGTCTTGTACACGTGTGTGAAGCACTGAAGAAATCTTTAGGTCAAACAAATCAGCTTGCTGTATAGTTCAGTATATATTTCCATCAAGGAAGCCATGAACAGCAACTTTACTGGACATGGACATGCAGGAAGCCATGCAGATTTACACCTATTAAACATTTATTTTACATATGTGGCATGTCGATATGCCACATATATCTTGAATCTGGCTTTGCTTTAATCATTTTCTTTAAGTAATGTGACTAACATGCACATGCTTTGTGTGGGACTGGATGCAGGGCAGTAATATTTTGAATAGCCTTTTGGAAAATGCTTTTGACTAAAGATCTGAAGGTTGGTTTGAGACAACCTGAACATTAGTGTTTTAACTTTTACATATTGGGTGACAACAGTTTTTTGCAAAAAACTGATCCAGTCAGGTTGCTGCTAAGGAATTGTGGCAGCACAAATGTTCTATTGGAATTATGTCAAGTTATGATTGTCTTTTTTTTAATGAAACACTCCCACCATTGATAACAGGCTATGAGATTCTTTTCATGTGTGAATTGAATATGAGTAATGTAATTGGCCATCATTGTTAAGGAGTTTTGTTGGCTAGGCGCAAAACAAAAATGGAAATGAGAACGAAATACAGATTAGTGGATACAAAGAATGTCACACCTTGTATTGAGTATAAATCAAATTCGTTTTCCTTTTGTATTCAGAAAAATGGCTCCATGGTGTGTGTGCGTGCAGAAGAGTGGGTAGGAGTGAGATTATTATATATTTTTTAAATCCATTAAACAGGCCAAATATTGTTCCTTTACTTGGCTAAGTACTTTTACTGTAGAGAAAATATGCCTAGACGTGTAACTGCAAGTCATGTGATTGCATAGAAGGGTTTTCTTTGACATTTGTGTAATTTCAACGTTTTTATTCATTGCGTATGGACAGTATTGTGGTTTTCATGGGAAACTTTAAAACACCAAAATGTCATTTCTTTTCTTCGAATAGATATTGTAGATAATATTTATAGTTGGAGGACATTTAAGGCAACTTGTGGTGTTTTAGATTCACAAGAGCATTCTGTATGTGAGGTAGAATATCCCCACACAGAGCATGAGCCTTGGGTTCTGCAAATTAATAGACGGTAATGACTTGTGTGTTGTGATATGGAGCATTTGTGAGTTATTATTTATGTAGATTTGCTCATGCAGTCAATTAAAAATTGTGCATGTGGATTTGTCTACAAGGAATTAATATCTGGGACGTTGAAATAATGGCATACAATCAAAAACAATAATTTCAGTACAACACCAATTGGAGTTTCATTGCTGACCTCCATTCAGATAATGCCAACCTGTTAGGCCTACATCTTTATGCATAGAACACTATGAGGTTTCTTTGGAGCTGAAATTGAAAATACAAAACAAAGGGTTGTTTTTGTGTGTTAAAGTTAAAGTTGATTACGATGAGTGGATAGTTCATAATCATAAAAAAAGACATTTGAGACTTGAATGAAATCGCATATAAACCGTCTGAATTGTTTTGCTTGTAAGTACATCGGTAGTGTGCAGCGGGGCTTTGACAGGACTTGGCATAACCCTTTCTTGTTTCCTGGGTGACATCATCTCCAGAGACTTTTCCTCGTGTTAAGTCATGTTCTTTTCCATGCTAAGGACGAGTCTTGTGTCATCCAAAATTGGGTGTCGGGGAGTATCTCTACAGTTTCCTCTGAATGATTTAAGAGTGCTGTTTGAACCTTTGCTCCTTTTAAAAGGCGAACACAAGGGACAAAGCAAGCACACCATCAAGCTCCCCCAAAAGCCATGTTGTTAGTCATTAATCAATAATTCAAATCTACCTGATATGAATATTACATGAGCATACCATAGTAGGGAATACATGTGCTGTTTGTGTCAAAGACTAATTGCAACGGCCAATTGGAAGAGACCGCTTGCTAGTAGTATTTTTATTGTATTTTATGGAATAGTTGTATTTAACGTCTATGAGCAAGGCTTTAATGTTTTGATTTTAATATGGGAGGAGCACATCTTTACGGTTACAGGGAATGGTGATCTAGTGCCCCCCGGAGGAGAGAAAATAATTCTAAATCCATTATACGAAGCTGAACGCACTGAGTCTTATAAAGGGATGGAGAGATAGAGATTGGTAAGGACGTTTCTAATTAGTGTTTTGGGCCCTTGTTGCCGGCTCCTGTTCGGATAATGTAGATCGTATAGACTGGTGCACACAGAGCATTAACCGAACTCCCTCACATTAACTCATGCATTCTTTTAACATTTTCGTGTATTTAAAAGTACCTTCTGTCACCTCATCTAGACGAAAAAGCAATTCGCAATAGTTAGGGGGAAAACCTACCTTAACATGAATATCCTTGATGCCCTTCATGGATGTTCATAAATATAGAGAAAGCAGGCATAGCTAACAAGACAATATTTAGAACACACCCAAGGTAATTCACCTTCTGTATTCAACTTTTACACAATCAGATATTTCTGTTCTCCATTTGCTTATATGCTTCAAAACCAAATATTGAAAATACAAAGTAAATAATGAATGCTTATGATTTATTCATACTCTCATTTCCATGCAAATGTGACCTATGGGGAAAGCCGTTTGCTCCTCTCAACAAGATCGAATCAAAAGCTTTTAATGTTTTTCAGCCTCCTATTGCAATGACAGCGCACAGGCATTCATGCTGGCTTCTTAACAAAAATCGACTCCTTTTGGCAATTTTATTTTGAGTTTTTGTGTGACCTTTCATGTAAATATGGAACTTGAAATGATTGCTTGTTGTGTACTTTTACCTAAAGCATATACTTATTCTGTTGACAGGGTCTTCCCCTCTTTTCCTTACTGTGTTTGCCTTTCCTCTTTTCCCTACAATATTTGCATGATAGATACATGCAAAAGGAGCTGAGAGGACAGACGTTTATCTCGCCTTATCTTCCACTCTCACCTCGCCCGCCCTCCCTACAATCCCTCTTTCCTCTCTCTCCCTCCATCTCTTCCCTTCTCCTTTCCTCTCTCCTTCTCCCTTCCTCGTGTGTCTGAAACAAACACACCAGTTTTGTCACTATTGCCACTACAGAAGGTCCTTGGATTCATAATTAGTATTTAATTTTGTCAACCTCAAAGTTGCTTTGATCTAAAAACATGTTTAGTGACTTAAGGCATCAGGTTTACCTTACCACGTGTTAGCAAACAGCAAATTGATAACAAATAGATTTCATGTTTTAAGTTATTCACTTTCACTTCAAAAATCAAAATACATCGAATACAAACTCTGATGAATGTCTTTCAAACTAAATTGTACTTTGACTTCCAAAGTCAAAGTAGGCCTACCAGGTATGTACACTGGGTGGCAGTATTGTCCTATTAGCAGGCTGCCACTTGAAGAGCACGCTCCAGTTTCCTTGATTTAAAAATACTTTCAGGAGAAAGGTTTTGGGTGGTCGACTTTCGCATGGGGGTAGATGAAACGATCCACAGTTTCCTGCAAACAGACGATGCACATTATGGCTGCCTGTAAAAAGGTTTGCACAATGTAGGCATGTTTGCTTGAGTCAGTGTAAGGTAAAGGCATGATTATGGCAAGCCGTTTTAACATTTATCAACTAAGTTTGACTATCCTGAATTAACATTGCGGATATCCACAACTTCTTTCTGGCTAGTCGTAATTACATGTATATGGCAAGCCGTTTTAACATAAATTCTATAGACTGGATATGTGACGCAGATATCCGTAATTCAATTTCGCCTAGTCAAAAAGAACATTTCAGATATCTGCAACTACAATCCTCCTATCCACAACTGGAATTAGGGATATCTGCAACGTCATTTCAGATATCTGCAACTACAATCCTCCTATCCACAACTGGAATTACAGATATCTGCAATGTCATTTCTCCTAGGAGAAACTACGTCACTTTTGCCATTCATGTCTATGGGGCACGTGATTTCAGATATCTACAATTCAATTGCGGATATCCACAACTGGAATTGCAGATATCTGCTACGTCATTTCAGATATCTACAATTCAATTGCGGATATCCACAACTGGAATTACAGATATCTGCAACTGAATTGTAGATATCTGTAACTCCAGTTTAAGATATCTACAATTTGATTCTGACTAGTCAGAATTCCAGTTAAAGATATCTTTAATTCACCTCAATTCCAGATATCTACAGGTCCCTTTTCAGATATCTGTAATTACATTTTGACTAGGAGAAATAAAGTTGTAGATATCTTTAACTGGAATTGTGACTAGTCAGAATCAAATTGTAGATATCTTAAACTGGAGTTACAGATATCTACAATGGCATTGCAGATATCTGTAATTCAGTTACAGATATCTACAATGGCATTGCAGATATCTGTAATTCAGTCACAGATATCTACAATGACGTTGCAGATATCCGTAATTGAGTCACAGATATCTACAATGACGCAGCAGATATCCGTAATTGAGTCACAGATATCTACAATGACGCAGCAGATATCCGTAATTGAGTCACAGATATCTACAATGACGCAGCAGATATCCGTAATTGAGTCACAGATATCTACAATGACGCAGCAGATATCCGTAATTCAGTCACAGATATCTACAATGACGTTTCAGATATCTACAATGACAAATTATAGGACCGCCTCCTACTTTAGGCGGGAGCGGAGCTTCAAAGGTCCATGGAGCGGAGCAGGTGGTTGTCGTTCAAATTATCATTCACACAATTCACCTGTGTTCAATTGATTACATCGGTCAACGGATTAGCCTATATTATCGCCATGTCAGAGCAGCAAGAGGCCGAGACGGTCGGAGTTTTTAACCGTCTTTTTAACGCTGCAGCCCGTGCCAGACAGGTGCTGGCAGCGAGCAATGAGGATTCCCGATTACTTTCTTCAACGAGAAGACTTTTTCGCCGTCAAGTTCCAGGAGTTCTGGGTAAGTTTGGCCATTTGCTAGCTAGCAGAATTTGCTAGCAGAACAAGCAAAACTTGATGTTGTCTTTGTGGATGAAAATGACAATGGTGAAGGGGCAGTTGACGAAGGTGGCCCGACCAGAGAGTACCTAAGGCTGTTGATGAGGGCTGTCCACCAATCGAACATCTTTGACGGACATGAAAAAGATCGACAGTTGCGTCTTGATACTCAAGGTAAGGAACCCAAAATTCTTAAAGCTCTCTTTATTAAACTGACAGAATTCTAGAAATGTATACACGGAACCCCATTTAAAAATTAGTGCACTCCCTTATTCCTCCTGTCTTGATTTATTGTGGGGTTTTTTTGTGTTCATTTTAGCTTTACAGAGTCAACTGTACACCTGGGTGGGGAGAATGATATCTGTGTGCATTGTTCATGGAGTTGCTCCACATTTCTTTTCGGAACGGCTTTTCTGCCAAATCTGTGGACAAGAAACGACCCAGGCCACAGTTGATGAAGTTGGGGACCATACCTTTAGGGAGCAGTTGATGAAAGTAAGCAGGAGAAAGGTGTTATGCATTGAACGTGTGACACAGCCCTCCAGTTGCGCTTCCTTTCATAGTGTACAATTATTGATATCTAATTTATATTGGGAAGGTGTCCTTATAAGCCAATTTTGGATTGTATCCTGCACATTTTAGTTATCCTTGTCTATGTGCCACTCACTATCACATTCATTCTGTCTCTTTTTCCTTTCTTTCTTTTTTTTTTTTAGATACAAGAAGCAACAACAGTTGCAGAGGCAAATGACGCAATTACAGAGGCAGCAGATAGTCTCGGTGTACTAGGTGCTTTGCGATATGCGTCTAGCCTCGAGGAGAAGGACTCCCTTGTCCAGTCGGCTTCTGATTTCTTTGTCAATGGCAGACTGGCAACTGCCCTGGACCAGTAAGTAATAGTTTCACCTGTCTTATCTGTCCGAAAAATTAAACTGTCAATAGCCCAGGGAAACTCAAACTGTCACATGTTTTCATAGGTTTGCTGATGGGTTAAAAACCCTCGGGTTACTGGAAGAGATGAGACAGCATCCGGAGGTGTTCTATAACTCCTTCGTAAATGAGGAAATTCCTCTTCAAGCAAAGGACCTGTGCAAGTTATTTGTTCCACACTTCTCGGTGCAGGGCAGCAACCGGAGAAACCATGAAAATGCAACGATCTGCTTCTGGCGTGACTTTTTGATTGACGTTGAAGGTATATTTATATAATACAATATTGAAGGGAAAATATTTTATTTATTTTAAATTAAGAACTTTTCTCCAATTCCATCAAGTTGTAAAAAGCATGTCTTAATCACTGTCTTGCGAGGGTTTTGGAATTTGCATCTGGAGCCTCTAAAGTCCCTCCACTGGGATTTCCGCACCCTCCTCAAATACAATTCATTCATGATGAGAACCGAATCTTCCCTGAGGCAAACACGTGTATTGTTATTCGACACCTGCCGCTGCACTCTTCTTATGAATGCTTTACAAAACATATGATGGAGGGAATTTTGCAAGCTCCGACCTTCGGTCTTGCATAGTGTTACCATGTTTGTGTTTAAAAGTGTTCATTGCAGGTTATTTGAGGGCATGCAGTTCTCAAATACAGTTCATCCATTAAGCATACCAACTCTCCCTGAAGTGAACACGTTTATTGTTATTCTATGCCTGCCGCTCCACTCATCGTATGAAGCATGTTACTATGTCTGTTTGAAAAGCCATACTACTGCCTACTCATATTCATTTTGACATCAATTTGTTGTGTTATGTTGTGGTTGTGTAGGTGAGAAATACCCGGATGAGTTGGGAAGTACTCATACGAGCATTTCTCGCCTTCACAACCACAACATACTCGGATTGACGTCAAAATGAGTACGAGTCGGACGTTAGTATGGCTTTTCAAACAGACATAGTAGCTTTGGTGTTGCATAATGTCACCATGTTGTTTAAAATTGTTCATTGCAGGTTGTTAGATGTCTCTATTGTTCTAATTGATCAACTTCGAAAGGTTGATAAACTGCCATCTTAGAGTATTCTTTAAGAGTCAAACACGCTCCCTCACACTTGTGTAGTTTTTTGCTTTTATTTAATTTCATTTATTTAAACTGTGAGTTTGGATATATCTTTTTATTCAACTTTTACATTTATTTTATTTAGTGTTGTAGTACTTATCAAAATTGTGGCACTAAGGTACTGAATAAAATAAGTTTTTTCCTGAATAGTGTTGAATCTCGTTTATTCTCCCCTCCACCAGTTGGCAGACACCCACAAGAGTCTGTCTGCAGACCTCCACCGTCTGCACCTCGACCCATGGACCTTTAAACCTTCACCCCAGGTCCATGCTCCCATACATATAGAACATTCATTCTATATAGGCTACAGGTGAAACTCAAAAAATTGGAATATTGTGCAAAAATTCATTCAGTAATTAAACTTTAAAGGTGAAACTAATGTATAGACTCATTACATGCAAAGTGAGATTTAAAGCCTTTATTTGGTATAAATGATTATGGTTTACGGTTTGTGAAAACCCCACATTCAAAATCTCTGAAATTATATATTCCATGAAATCAATAAAGGGATTTTCAGTACAGAAATGTTGGCCCTCTAGAAAGTATAATCATACGTAATTACTCAGTACTTGATGTGTGCCCCTTTTGCATAATTCCAACTTCAATGCAGTGTGGCATGACTATCAAATATCATCTACAATGACTGTTGAAACTTGACAGTCGTCTTCAAGCCACTTGGATTGTGTGCCCCTCCACTCTTCTTCTAAACTGGGACCTTGAACATTTCATTTGGATCAGTGATGGTTTGAGGTAGCCTATGTCATCAGCTGCGGTTGGTCCACTGTGTTATCAAGTACAAAGTCAGCACAGCCGTCTACCAGAAGATTTTAGAGCACTTGATGCTTCTGTCTGTTGACAAGCTTTATGGAGATGACGATTTCCTTTTCCAACAAGACTTGGCACCTGCCCATAGTGTCAGAAACCACTATTAACTGGTTTGTTATACCTTTTATCCCAATATTGTCATTCTTCGACACGCAATATTATAGCTTACCTCTACTGTCATAAAAGTCTAAAATACAGGAGCCGAGACCGCAGGGAAATGCCCTCCGTTGCGCACGGAGGCCACAACACACGACAGCTGGCCGCCCCACTGTTTTTTTTTCCAATGGGAAATTATGAATTATAGCCTACGCTATGGCATGACCATGGGGTTTTTATAATGTTGCTAGCGAGAAATATGAACAATAGGCTACCCTATTTCAATGGATCAGGCCTATTCGGCACGTCGTGTCACTATGAAAATATTAATCAATTGTGTCTAATATTTATTGTCTGTGTATTTAATCTTAATACCCCATTAAAGTTGCACAAAACATCGCTTATTTGCCTATTTAGGATGCATTTAAAATTGGATTTCAGAGGAGTGGGACAGATCAGCGGGGTGTGGGAATTTAGCGCACGTCATGTGTGCTGATGTGTTTTCATATGCGGTGTGAATCATGAGCGGCAAGGAGTAAACTGGTAGAATGTCAAAAAGACAATCAAATGTGTTCAAACCAGCCGGATCAGAACAGAGCAGCCAGGCGCGCGTCTACTGCACCATCGTCTTTTTTGTACACCAGACGCGCCCGTCTCTGCTAAAATAGATAAATAATCTGGTGACCCTCATTCTACATAGATAAACCTACAAAGAGAGGGAGTAAGCAATTGGAATTTAGTAACGGTGGGATCTCGGGCCCCTTATTCGGGCCTGTTGATACAGTCAAGTTAAATATATATCCCTGAAAATGGCATTATAAGGAGCCCTGTCCACAGCGAAGAGAGTCTGTGACTTGATCGCTTTGTCGGTGCAGCGATCGTGACTGTTTCGATCGTTACGCGGTTGCTGCCACACAACAACGCACGTTGTTCTAAAACGCATATCAGCCAAATTAGTGCCTTTCGAGTCTACTTTGAAATTTTACCTAAGCGATCTGGAAGTGTTAGGCCTGCGTCCCTTTGCATCAGCAGAACTATAAACGGTGTCCGATCCGTGCGCTCTTGGCATATTTGGAGAGGAAGCGCGCACTACTCCGATCTGACCTGTTTGACGGGCCCCAGTCCCGTGGTGGCCGTATCCTGAGAGCGTTTGCCATAACATTAGCATATTCCTTTTTGGTGAAGGGGCCACACTCGAGTGTGCTTTTTTCTTGCCTATATTAAAATAAAGAAAAGAGTATTGCAAACCAGGCGCTAGGCCCTGTGCGGTGGCACACTAGGTACATGCCTTGCCAAGGTACTGGCTATAGATGTAGGCTGTATTATTGTGCCTCGAAAAATGACCAATACCAATAAACAATGAAAGGACAATTCGGCTCCTATATTCTTTTGTGCATTCCATGAGCCAGACACCTTTTCGCTGGCTCCTCCATCTGACGCATCCTATCTGCCAGCTAGACAGACAGCCGGTGCTGCTATTCTGTTATTACAGGTGCTCTTAAACATATGCTAACTCGTTCATTTCATGCACCTCATATAATGTGTAGTTTTGAGTCACAGATATCTACAATGACGCAGCAGATATCCGTAATTGAGTCACAGATATCTACAATGACGCAGCAGATATCCGTAATTCAGTCACAGATATCTACAATGACGTTGCAGATATCCGTAATTAGTCACAGATATCTACAATGACGTTGCAGATATCCGTAATTCCAGTTGTGGATATCCGCAATTGAATTGTAGATATCTGGAATTCAGTTTCTCCTAGTCAAAACTGAATTACAGATATCTCTACCTGTCGTTTCGACTAGTCACAACTACATTACAGATATCTTGAATGAAAAATCCAACTATTCAACATGTAATTACGACTAGCCAGAAAGAAGTTGTGGATATCCGCAATGTTAATTCAGGATAGTCAAACTTAGTTGATAAATGATAATTCGGTTCTCCTAGTCAAAATGTAATTACAGATATCTGAAAAGGGACCTGTAGATATCTGGAATTGAGGTGAATTAAAGATATCTTTAACTGGAATTCTGACTAGTCAGAATCAAATTGTAGATATCTTAAACTGGAGTTACAGATATCTACAATTCAGTTGCAGATATCTGTAATTCCAGTTGTGGATATCCGCAATTGAATTGTAGATATCTGAAATGACGTAGCAGATATCTGCAATTCCAGTTGTGGATATCCGCAATTGAATTGTAGATATCTGAAATCACGTGCCCCATAGACATGAATGGCAAAAGTGACGTAGTTTCTCCTAGGAGAAATGACATTGCAGATATCTGTAATTCCAGTTGTGGATAGGAGGATTGTAGTTGCAGATATCTGAAATGACGTTGCAGATATCCGTAATTCCAGTTGTGGATAGGAGGATTGTAGTTGCAGATATCTGAAATGTTCTTTTTGACTAGGCGAAATTGAATTACAGATATCTGCGTCACATATCCAGTCTATTGAATAAATGTTAAAACGGCTTGCCATACATGATTACACCAGTTAGCTGGCAGTGCCCAGTAAAGTCAAGTGTTACAATGGCCAGGTTGAATGGTGGGATTTAAGTGGGCATAATTCATCTTTTAAACATTCCATACACTCTGCAATGTGATGGCACACAGTTTGTGCATGTTTGTATGTTGTGGAAATCAAAGGCTTGTAAACCCTCACAAATAGCATAAAGGATGAGCTACTCTTTTGTAAAGCTCTCTCTTGTAAGTATCTTTGGATAAAAGCGTCTGCTAAATGAATAAATTTAAATGTTGGATGTGTGGTCTCGTGTTTGGCTGCAGAGCAACAGGTTGCAGATAGAAATCATTAGTGGTCAAATCCATTCAATGCAACTCGTCCCTCCCGGGATGTGTGAATTATTGATTACTGTCAATTCCTATTCAAGGAGATCTACTTAATTTGGATTGGCGTTCACAATCTGGTAATCTGTGTTTGAAAATCTCAGATTTCGTTGTTGTCCTCCGGGCTGTCGATTAAAAGTTTCAGTGTGATAAATCATGCTATTACTTTACGTATTAAGATAACCTATACACGGTGGGATCATCTTAACATTGTCTAATTTAATTTCCATTCTTTCAATGTGAAAGAAGTGACTAGAATTTGCAAGAATGCTTGACAGATCACCTAAAGGAAAGATGACGTCACGCGCGCGCTTCTATTAATTCATCTGACATCCCTTCACGTGCCCTGTTCACCCAGCGCAGCAGCAGGCTTCGTTTTATACACACTTGAAACCAGGACACACACACAACACCTCTACATTCCAGGTAAAAAGTCATTTCAACAGGTATTTTTGTTGACCTTTTATTTGACGCGGAGCTCATTCTTTTTCTTTTGCGCCGTCTGACGTTCTCAAGTGTGTCTTTTTTAACGACATTTCCACGGAAGAGATGCGCAAGAGGGAGGGGTAGCTAGCATTCTGGCTTTATCTTTGATAGTTAACGCGCATCACACACACACACACTGATGTGAGATGAGCGAAAGAGTGATAACTGCTAATTTTTAGTATTTCTATGTATGTTGTGGACCTTTAGTTTTATGCTGTTGTATCTTGTGTTTGTGCACAAGTTTCTCAAGCTAGCTAGTTAGCTTTTAGCAATACATGGCTAGTTACAGCAGTGAAGCTAACCAGGCAGACCGCTAATGACATGTTAGCAGATGTGGCACTGTTTAATTCGCTCAATCTACGTTTTTCTCAAATGTTGGCCATCCTACAAAACAAGAAATTGTTTCCAGCCTCAAATTCGAATTGAATCATCGATCCTTTCAGGCGTGACCTGCCGCATTCATTCAACAGGTAACTTCATAAAGTTCGGAAGGATAGTAAGTGTCCAGCTGTCTAACAAGGGTCACAAGATTTCATAGAGATCTCACTGCCACTGGGTGTGAAATCGAAAGACTAAACACACACGATGTCTTTCTAAAGTCCCTGTCTAGTCGGCTGTGGTGTTTACTATGATTGTTTGAACGTTGAACGTGTATGGGTCTACTTTGATTAGAGGACAAGCCAGCATACGATTGAGACAATTTTGCAGGAATGTACTGCTACCATCAAACTCAAAATACTGTACTGCTTTTTTGTTACTAGACGTACATATTCCTCTAACTTTGCAACGATTGTGACCATTTTGTAACATCATCCAAACACTAATGTGTTGCTCTCTTTATTATTGAATTATTGATTCAGGCAACTGTGCTTAATACCAGAGGAATGCATGTGGACAATCGATTATCCAAATGGTGGTATTGGCCTGGGATTAGTTTTCTGACATGCTGTTTGCACAGACACTCGAGCTAGGCAGGGTACAGTACAGTGCGTTTTGAGGTCATGGCCAATTTTGTTTATACTTCTTGGCTGTTGGTCAGTTTTCAAGGTTGCACAGAGCATGAGGGACCCCATTGTCTTCTCCCATGGAGACTGAAGTCAGCCACAGCTGCATTGTCCTGTTCCTTTCACTAATAGTACATTGTAACTTAAATCATGTGCCATAGTTGTGAAGTTAATTTAAAACAAAAGGGTGTGATCCCCTCAGATGTGTTGCTATATCTGTCAGTCCGGTTTGTAATAGTATTCTATTCTCCTTGATTCTCAGTTTGAGAGAAAACCGGATGTGTAGTTGATGAAGACACATTTTTAGTAGCATTTTGAATGGGGTGTTTGTAATTTCTGTTCCTAACATAAAGTTGTTGGAGAGGCTCCCCAACACAGCACCCTTTGTTCCATCTGCAAGTTTGGCTTCACTGTCAGCATTCTGCAACACTGAACAATATTGCTTAACGTGACCAGGAACCTGAAAAAAAGCTGTAGGCTGCCTTGTTATGAAATCCCAGTCTAAAACAAGAGTCTTGTAGAAAACTTAAAGATTTGTTCCTGAATTGTTGTCTGCAGTTCAGTAGTTCCTTTTCTATTACATTATACACAATACCAGCGTTACCTAGCCTGTGTTCTTACTCAACAAGGTGAAACGGCTTGTGGGGGAAAACGTGCCTTATTTTTCAGATGTGGTTGTATTTGGCAATCATAAGACATTAAGTTCCACCCTGTTTTTGGCAGACTTCCCCTGTATGATCAGTCTGACTGATCTGCGGTTGTAACTTGGCAATGCTGGCTGTGATGCAGTAAACGGTATCTGCTGAATCAGCCAGGGCAGAGAATGAAGCTGTGCATAGGGGAAACCTTTTTATTAGGCAGTTTCCTAAAATGATCAAAATTGGTCTCTTCATTGCAGCCTCTGTGCATATCTACAAGGTGGGTCTGGGTAAAGCTCAGTGGTTGGAGTGTTTGACTGCGTATCAAGAGGTTGCTGGTTCTAATGTCTTACACTGTACATTGTTATAGGGAAAAAAGCCTGTGCTGAAGGAATGTATTTTTTTGCATATCTTCTCATGAGCAGCCTGCACTGTCAAATGTGGTGCCCTGCTCCAGATCAGGTAGGGCCATGCCGGAATAAAGTTAGGCAGTGTTGCTGGACACCAGAGCTCAGTAACTCTTTGTTAGCTGCAGCAAAGCAAAACTTTGAATTCCTGCAAACCCGATGAACTGGTTATGCAGAGTCCAGCTCCAGGTAAACGCCAACCGTGTCTCTCGAGAGCCCAGGAAGGAACACTTGTGTTGCTGTTTAGCTAGTCACTTTCCACTTGTTTGTTTTCCTTTGTGCATTATTTATTGTATGCTTGGGTTTCCTTAATGATACTGGTGACAGGATTATATGTTCCGGTTTGCCTTTCATTTCATAAAAGCAACATAGCCTCCTTGTAGCATTGGAAGGGCTGTAGACAGTAGAGCTTTTATCTCGTGTGTTTTGATAAGCTCTTATCTCGATAGGGTCAATTTTACATTATTTAGAGATAACGTATTGCCTTTCTGTTTGCATTATTTACCGGTTATTTTAGGAATAGATTAGCAGTCTCTATTTTAGAGATAGGACTAGGCTGTTTTTTGTAGTAATGACTGATAACCAAACACAAACTCTCACAGAAATTGGCTGGGTTTGTTTACCTTTTGTGTGAATGCCATTTAAAACTCATTATACACTAATTGTTTTCCATTCACCTTAAAACAAAAAGAAGCAACTATTGTCTTAACTCCTGTTTCAGGTATTTTTAAGGAGGGTTGCCGGACAGCATAAGACAAGCAGCCATGGTGTCCATCCCAGAATACTACGAGGGGAAGACCGTGCTGATCACTGGGGCAACTGGCTTCATGGGGAAGGTCCTGCTGGAGAAACTGCTGCGCTCTTGTCCCGGGGTGGAGGCGGTGTACGTGCTGGTCCGACACAAGGCTGGGCAGAACCCCCAGGCCCGCATCGCAGACATGATCAACTGCAAGGTATCCTGCTGTACTTCACTTACTATACACACTGTTTATAGATCATTTTGGATACAAGCATCTGCTAAATTAATAATATGTGGAAGAACAGGTGAAGGTTCTCGTCAAGAGTGGCGAGAAGGGGAGATCAAGAGTTGAGAGGGGTGGATCAAGTTCATAGTGGGGATGTAGGTCAGACTGTTTGAGTAGTTGTGGCGTTCCATGTTGACTCCCGCATCGCCTGTGTTTCTCAGCTTTTCGACAGGGTGCGGGACGAGCAGCCGGACTTTGCGGAGAAGATCGTAGCCGTGAGCAGCGATCTGACCCAGCCTGAGCTGGACCTGAGTCAGGCCGATCAGGAGATGCTGGCAGGACGCATCAACATTGTCTTTCACTGCGCGGCCACCATCCGCTTCAATGAGCCCCTCAAGTAAGACTCATTCAGCGTGAAAATGTGAAGGTCTGTCAGTTTAGCAGATGCTTTAAAATTCTTAAGAATCCTATCAGGTCTAGGTTTTACTTCAGCCATCCAACAGAAGCCGAATGCTTCCTGTTTTAAATGAGATTTGAGGATGTGTGGCATAGGGCGTGCACGTGTGCGATGGGTGCGTCATGGAGTGTTGAAGAAGCGTTTTCTGTCTGTCTCCTCCTGTCTCCCCCACCCCAGAGATGCCATGCAGCTGAACGTACTAGCCACTCAGAAGATGGTGGCCCTGGCCCACAGGATGAAGCACCTGGAAGTGTTCCTGCACGTGTCCACGGCCTACGCCAACTGTGACAGGGAGCTGATCGAGGAAGTAATCTACCCTCCACCTGTTGATTACAGGAAACTTATCGACACCCTAGAGTAAGTCCAGTCTGTCAAACCCACTCCCCTCATCACCCCCATCACCTTGTGACTAGTTGCAGTGGGATTTTCACCTGGGTTGAGAAGTCTCTTTTTGCTTTGTTTCCTGGTTGGTCATCCATTTGTATTCACATTCTTCCTCATTGGCCAGCTGGATGGATGAGAAGCTGGTGACCCTGATAACCCCTAAGCTGATTGGGGAGCGTCCGAACACCTACACGTACACCAAGGCCTTGGCAGAGTACCTGGTGCAGCAGGAGAGTGGGAACCTCAACGTGGCCATCGTCAGACCTTCCATAGTAGGAGCCAGCTGGAAGGAGCCGTTCCCTGTGAGTGATGACTCATGTCCAATTCAGAGAGATCACCTGATGAGTCATGCCATTTATCTTTTGCTTGCTGTTGTTCTAGGGTTGGATTGATAACTACAATGGACCCAGTGGAATATTTATCGCGGTACATATCTGTTTTTCCTTCTTCAATATTTAAGAAGTTTATCATAAAAGTAATTTCAACAAGGTTGCGATGGCTAACTGAGCAAGACCCTTGCTCACATCTTTCATTCTGATCAATAAAATGATACTAAATGAGGTGGGGTTAGTGTAGTCATCCCAGCCCTGCTCCCTCCTGCCCCCTGTAGGCTGGGAAGGGAATCCTGCGTACAATGAGAGCGTCCAACAACGCAGTGGCTGATCTGGTTCCAGTAGACGTGGTCATCAACACAACACTGGCTGCTGCTTGGTACTCAGGCTCACAGAGTCACACCAGGTTGGACACACACACACACACACACACACAAACGCAAACACAGCCATCAAACTTTAAATTGGCCACTTTTCCGGGCCTGCTAAATTGAACTGTGCCTTTTTCCTTGCAGGCCTAAGAGCATTCTGGTGTACAACTGCACGACTGGTGGAATCAACCCTTTCCGCTGGGGTGAAGTCGGTATGAAGAGCTTATTTTATCCAAATAGACACAGTGGGATTGTGTTTGCGCTGTGAGCAGATTAGATATTTCTCGGTCTGAATCCCTTTCAGATAACTGTTGTCTGTAGCAGCCACAGGTGTGGTCAGGGTAATCCCAAACCCATTACGGGGTGTGCAGCACCAAAGAGTAGTTTGAACCTTCCTTGTTAGAGTTAATTTGTGTTGTGCATTGTTAAATTGGAGTTGACATAGGAGAACATCAGAGTAAAGGAACATGGGGTCTTCATGTGTTGAGAAGAAAGTGCAAGTTGAGGGTGTAATGACTTGGGAGTTGGCCACCTGAAACTTGGGTTTGCTGGATTTGGGCTTTCTGGACAGCTACTATTATAGTTTTCTCATGTTTTAGGCGAGGCAGTGCCAGTGTTTCTGTGGTTAAGAAACTGACTTTTGGTTAGGCTTCCCAAACACGTACTTCAGGTTAGCCGGGGCTCAGGTGGCTCAATGGTTAAGGCGTTGGGCTCGTGATCGGAAGGTTGCGAGTTCGATTCCCGGCTATGGCTACATGATGTTGTGTCCTTGGGCGAAAGTCGCTCTGGATAAGAGCGTCTACTAAATGTAAATACAGTCTTGTAGCAACTCTTTGCCGCTTCAGTCTGCATTTTGGGATCTCAATTTCTTCATCGGTATGTTTCAGACCACCCTGGTAGTGCAGACATAACTGTCAAATAAATCAGGTCTGTGCCTCAATGAATGAATGAGTCATCATCCTAGCCTGACTGGTGGGATATTAATTTTCTCAACTTGGAAACCAATAGCCAAACATTTCTGCTTAATCTAGTCTTTAGACACTAGTTGTTTTTTGTTTGTTTTTACAGTCAAATGTTATTGAGTTGGCAGGGGCTTGTTCAATACATGAGCACTGAATTAAAATAGATTTTACCCTCAATTAAAATAACTGCAAAGGCCAAGTTCCCAACTGCTGAACAGTTTCAGAAGCAAAGAGACGCTGACATTACGTGAACTAGTTGCGACTATATTTAAACTTCTGCTTGCTTATATTTAGCCCACTTTTCTTTTTCTAGTTCAGGCGAAGGAGAGAGTGCTGATTACAGTATAATCTTTCCTGTTGAACCACCTTTTGTCTCTTAGAGTACCATGTAATATCCACTTTCAAGAGGAACCCGCTCGAGCAGGCGTTCAGAAGGCCCAATGTAAATCTCACAACCAATCACCTTATCAATCAGTACTGGATTGCTGTGAGCCACAAAGCTCCAGCCTTTCTCTATGACCTCTACCTCAGGATGACTGGACGAGAACCCAGGTAACTGCTCCCGTCCAGGTCGTGACCACCCCCCACGCCCTATCCCACCCTCACCCCTCCCCCAGTTGACGTCCGTGGCACTGCGTCTCTTTCAGTGTAGCCTCGTGTAGCTGTGGTGCTGTGGCGCTTGTCCAGTGATGTTGCCGGACAAAGGTGCAGAAGCCACCCGGTGCCAAGGCTGGGTTCTGCACCGTTGCTTCCCTCCTGTCAGTGTCGTTGGCCCTGGTCCGAAACAATCTCTAGCACCCGCCCCTTGACACGTCTGGAATAGTGAATATTTTGAAGGACTCGATAGGAGTTGAGTCCAAAATGGCGGCGGTTTCACCTCCTCCTGTTGAGAACAGGAGGTGGTGAAGTCTCCACGTTGCTGATCTTCCCCATGTTGGATCTGCTCCATTGTGTCTAGAGGTCTCGGTGCAAAGCTCCAAGGGGCTTTGTTTCTGATCAGGGCTGATGTATTTATGTGTTAGTAGATTTTGTGTTTTTTAACGTATAGGATGCCCCCCCCTCCCCTCCCCTCCCCTTTCTGTGTCCTGTGATGTGTATTTCTCCTGCAGAGAACTGTATAAACATGACCTTCAAGACCAACCCCTTAGAGCAGGCTTTCAGGCGCCCCAATGTTAACCTGCGCTCCAACCCGTACACCAATCAGTACTGGACCACGGTCAGTCACACTCTCCCTGCCCTGCTATACGACGGCTATCTCAGAGTCACGGGGAGGAAGCCCCGGTAAGGTCTACATCCCCGGTTAAGGGTCCCGGCCACCTTCCTCCAACCTCAGCTTGGTGCTGGACTGATTGACTCCGTGGCATGGTGGTGGGGGGCAGGGGAGGAAGCTAGACAGTTGCCTGGATTTGATGGCATCGGCTGTCTCTGCTGCTAACTTGAAAGGCTAAGCTATCACACAGGGATGAGCATGAAGTCTTGTCCCCAGCATGGATATTTTTTTTTTTCTCATAACTTTTTTTAAGACCCTGACTGGGATGCTGTTAAGACATTCGTCACTCAGTTTATTTTATCACAGAAAACTTCAATTTAGGTATTTTTTATTTTATCAGCCATGCCATTAAGTCATTTGCGTGACATTGAAGTGAGTTTCATCCTGTTTTTCCTCCACTCTTCAAATGGTAACCTGCACCGTGAAACCTTTTTTTCCTTCCTCTACCAGATACCAAACAACTGTTTGCTTCTACTGACATGGTCCAAGGTCTTAAGTGTTTGGTACCTGGCGTTTTGAAGTGATGTTCCACTGTTGGACCAGATCCACTTCAGAAATACATATATTTTTCTAACTATATTGAGGAACATTATACCTGTAAAGGACATTTGTCATTTTGCCCTTTTTGGCCAGTCTGAAATGTATCTGGTTTGGTATCCAACATGCTTGAGGGGAGAGATGATTCTGAATGGATTCGTTTGAGCACTGCAAGTATGGAAGTGTCCATCCCTGAATTAGCCACCCACCCTGTTTGTTCCTCATGTGAATCATACTGTCCCCTGGGGGGTACCTGAGTCGCGCTGTTAAGAGCTAGAAGTGTTACACATAATGACTACCACAACAAACTTGTCCAGAAGATTCATCCTCAGCATTCAGTGGGTGCTTATCTATAAATAATGAATCTAAAATACATATTGTATGAGAGGCCTTCGTGCTGCTGTCCAGCAGGTCATAAATCTGCTTGGTCTGAATCAGTATATTGGATTGATCCCCCCCATGTACTTAAATAGCTCTTAACAGATACTCGGATACCCTCCACTGTTTGTCAAGTCTTCATACTCAAACTGAACAGTCAGGTCTGTTTAACCCAATCAAGAATGGTTGAAATGTGATGGAATTGTAACATGGTCAAACATTTACAAAAAGGATTATATGGTCTGGATGTATTTGGTAGTCATGTGTAAGGGTACATAAAGGGGGAAACAAATTCATTACTTCAAATGTGCAGTTCCCCATTAGTGGTAACAAAATTGAAGTTTAGTTTACAATTGGCATTCCTATCATGGTATCCGTACACATGCTACAGTCTAATACAAGAACTGGAGACCCATGTCAGACTAATATTTTTAAAGGGATAGTTCACCAATATTTCCATCTTAAACTGCACTCTAGGAACACTGAAGCTAAACCTCCAGTGTATTTGTTATGGCAGCTTTTTAAATATGAGCTCAGAGACCAAATATTGAATTGATTCCCTCAGTTGGATGAAGTATCCCTTTGTCTGCCTGATGTGCTGACTGGGCAGGCAGGAGGGCGTTCCCCTTGGAGCTCTCCTTGTTGCCTAACTCTCCCCCCCTCTCTGTCTGTCCGGCCTGCTGCTCCTGTAGGATGATGAGGACCATCACACGCCTCCACAAAGCCATGATGGTGCTGGAGTATTTTACCAGCCACTCCTGGGTGTGGAACACTGACAATGTCACCATGCTCATGGGACAGATGAGTCCAGAAGACAAGAGGGTATGATAACAGGACACACACACGTATAAGCCTGTGCCCTATCTGTCTCTCTCATTTGTTTTTCCTTCTTTCTTTGTTTGACGAGGGTACATATAAACTCCTCTGTGTCCGTTTTTTTTTCTTTTTCTTCTGCCCCACAAACGCACAGAAGTGCCATTGAACGTGTGTCATTGACCAGGCACAATGTGGTCATTGAGTTAAGTTTGATAAAGGAGCTGTTGTTCGGGTTGGCATATTCCTTAAAGTGCTGTTCAGTTTGAGAAATAATGGTAATGAAGCAGTCATTTTACGCAGTACATGTGTGAAAGTCCAAATATGTTCTTGTATGTCCCCATGTTCAGGCATTTAACTTTGATGTGAGACAGCTGCACTGGGCTGAGTACATGGAAAACTACTGCATGGGCACCAAGAAGTACGTCCTGAACGAAGAGCTGTCTGGCCTGCCTGCCGCTCGCAAGCATCTCAACAAGTAAGACTGCTACACTACCCAGGATGCCTTGCTCCTGCTCTTATAGGACAGTAACATGCCATTTAATAAGAAGTAGTAAAAAATAAATGCATGAACTGGCTTGTTTTACAACTGCAAAGCTTATTTGTTCTGTAAACACAACCTCCATATCCATTGCGACATGAGAAAAGAAGCCATTGGGACACATTTCTTGTAAGACTTGTAAGAGGGAAATGTATTGTAAATGGTGAATCGCTGTTTTACCTGGAACATAGCCTTTGATGTTCCACATTATTAGCTTGTTTGGTGACTCATTTCCCTTATCAGATTTTTGGTACTGGTGAATTATCTGCCTCGACTCTTTCTAATAGGAATAGCCACAAAAGCTACAAAGCTGCCCAAAAAATGAAGGCTACATTTAAAATGTATTTTTATTTTTGTAATTTTGTTGTTGTAGTATGTTAGAATAATAATTATATTAATAATCATTTGTAAAACTGACTAGAATGGGTATAGATCCTTGAGGTACGTGCTCTTCAAACCTGTCCCTCTGCTTGGTTTAAGTCTTTGACTCCTGTGCCAATGTTCACTCTCTACAGGCTGAGGAACATCCGCTACACCTTCAACACTGTCTTGGTGGTGCTGATCTGGAGGGTCTTCATTGCCCGCTCCCAGATGGCCAGGAACATCTGGTACTTTGTGGTCAGCCTCTGCTTCAAGTTCCTCTCCTACTTCAGAGCGTCCAGCACCATGAGATACTGAGGGTCCCGGGCCCTCAGGACCACAAAACCAGGACACATAGGATCCCAGGCAGCCTCAGGCTGCATATTTACCCTGGCTTCCCCAGCTTTCTGTCTCCCTCTCACCCTTTTGCTCCAGGCCCAGTCTGGATGCTACAGATCTGGCTTTACACTGTCACTAGAACCCACCTCCAGACCAGACAAGCCCTACTCCTGTCCATGGTCCAGGAAACCTACTGCTTGAGGCATGATGCTAGTCCCCTAACCTTCTAACCCTTCCCCTTCCTGTGGCCTGCACATGCATCGGACAACGCTACTGCAAATTCTGAAACTTTCAGCCTTACTTGAAGAGACTGACAAACTGTTGATGTAGTTGTTCATGGGACAGCCATGAGTCCCATCTTTTGGAAGTGTTTTGCCCTGGGTCTGGGACTAGGAGCAGCTGCAACAGTGATCACTCAGCATGTATACTACCAAACCTCTTGCTACAAGTAACACTGTTCCCCTCTTTAAATCCTGTATTATTAAGAAGGAACGGTCCTCGTTCTTTATGCTTTCTCCCAAAGCATTCTTTGGAGGGGATTCACCAGCGAGATTCGTGATCATTGGTAATGGAATGGGGAAATCTAATAAGGCCTACTCCTGCTTCCTACTTTACACTTGTTGTCGTTACACACCGTTGGTTGATGATGCCATGTGGATGATGCCTGGTTGTACATGCTGGAGGAGGGCAGAGAGAAGGACCAGAGCCAAAGTGGCATCCTCGCTGTGTTGCTGGTTTCAGGGGAAGCTCTGCTGATGCCGCCTGTTCTCTGCGTGGTCCGTCAACCTTGTCCACATGTCTGTTTAGGTCTATGCTCTGGCTTGGGTCTCCTGTAGGTGCATGTAAGTCTCCCCTCTGATCAGACCAAGAACAAGGTAGAGGTTTCAATGGATGGTTTTTTATACAATGCCTCAAACTTGCATATGATTACTCGACCGACTGCACTTTTTTCTTCCTTTTTTAATTTTCTTTTTCTTGTCAGTTGTAGGTCTCTCTGCTCTCAGCATAATATAGTTGGGGAGGATTTTTTTTTTTTTTTTTTTTTTATAAAGCCTAAGCTTCTCAAATGAACGCAGTTACAGCATATCTGTTAGATCAGCATACTTATTTTTCCACTTTAAATATCAGTGATCCTGGGCATTTTCTGGAAGCCTGTTAAGCTATTAATCTTGCTTCAGTTTCCCTTCCAGAAGGTTTACCCCGTTTCCTGTGTCCCATCATGACTTTTTAAGAATGAACTTGTTTACCTGAACATCGTAATGCCTTTTATCAATGTCTTGCCTCGGAAGTCAAAGGTTGTCTGATCTACCAGAAAAGATAATGTTCAAGGCAATAATTATTTTTCTTTACCTTCCTTATCTTTCTTGTCAGGTTTCATTGTACATGATGTAGGACAGACTGGCTGAGTTGCCTTGGTTACCATACTTTATCATGGTTACTGTACCATGACTTATGACCATGCTGTGGCTGCGTGCTTGGTAGAGCTGCTCCGACTTGGTTTATTATGAAATTGTCGGAGAGTGTGTGCGTTTGATTGCACATTGTGAATTGTGCCTGAACTTTGTCTACATAACATGAATATTGAGCAATCAGATGTTTTCTAATCCATGTAAAACTATTTAGGTATAGACTTAATATTGAAAAAAAAAAATTGACCGCTAGAATATTTTTATGCTAACAAGATGCTTTGTTTACTTATAAAAAAACTTAATTCAATCTAAAAGTAAACGATAGCTCTTAATGTACTTTTGCGCACTCTGAATGTAATGGTTAATTCAACTCTCGCACATCTCCCTATACTGTCAGGCTTTGAATTATTCTTGAACCCAAGTTCATATTTCCTTGCGTCGAAACATTATTTGTTTTGAATATAGAGAAACTCATCTTTTTCCAAATGGTTCAAAGGGGATCCTTGCATATGTTGACTTCAGCTCCTTTAAATTCTTCCCGTGTGTGTCTGTTTCTGAGGATGTGTGTTGGTGTGTTTCAGGGTATTTCTTGTGTTTCTGTGCTGTGTGGCTGCGACTGAAGCAGTGATGTGACCGATTCAATGTTCGCTCAATGAGATCGAGAGGATCTTTCAGTACACTGTTCTACCTGTTCGGCAGCAATGCTTGTTAATTATTGCAACACTGCAATGATCTAAGAGCACTGCAATGATAACTGCACTTCCAGAAAATAAAATGTTCTCCTATCTCTAAGGCCTGGGTATGTGGATATAATGGTGACATTTGTTAACACACAATTCTTTTTTTGATTGTCTGCCTGCTAACATTTGTTGTTTTCATCTAATAACAGTATACTGTATTCTTGTCCAAAACAAATGTATCACTTCCTGTGTTCTGACGACCATGAGTTTTGCTGGATGCGCTGGATTTCAATGTAAAAAAAAAAAGAAAAGAAAAAGAACAAAAAGATTATCTATGGGTGCCTTTTGTTTGCAAACCAAAAAGGAATAAACTAAATGTAAAATCATTGTTGTGGTAATGAGATTCATCATGCTCTTTTCATCATTTTTCTTATTTGTATTTGTGTTAAAAGCCAGAAGAAAAACTACTACAAATAAATAATAATTAAGGCATGCCTTGTTTTCAGCCGTGTATATGTCCTTTGGGTCCCATATCTGATGTCCAAGACAATGGCCTTTGTTTACCGTGTGGCTAGGCAACTTGGCCCCAGAGGCTCTCAGGTGCACAGAGGGAGGGGTTAGGTTAGAAGAATGCTGTTAACTATAATGACGACTATGATTAGGATTCCTCTCTGAGCCCCTCAGTCACTGTTGGCTTGTGGGATGTGTTGACATGATAACATAACACATACATTCACACAAACCTACAAATACAATTGGAAATCAACTGTTTTCAAAATTGAGACAGAATCCTGTTTTGTTCCTGTCTTGTCTCTGAATTACTAGATTCAAATTGGCCTCTGGATGAATCAAGCCACCCTGTGCTACGGCACCTGGCAACAGCAGCCTGGCAACAGTGCACTCAGCGCCACGGAGCGTGCCCAGAGGGAGTCAGCAGCATAAACAGGAAGCAGGAGGTTTAGGGTTTAGGACAGAAGGCGGCAGCCAGCAGCAGTCTGACAGCTACACATACATACAAGTTCTCCCTGTTTCTCTCCCTGTCTGTGTCAACTACAACTACAGTACGTGCATATTTACTTTCTGCCTCTCACCCACACATGCTATGTAATTGTTTCCGTCAAACATACACCTACATACGTACTCGTGTGTGTGTGTGTGTTTTTGTGTGTGTGTCTCATACGCACAGAAATGCAGAAACACAATGATCTGCTTTCTATGGAATGCATTTCCCATGCCCAATAAAACAACTGTGATCCACGGATTGAAACTGACAGTATTCTGTCCAGGTAAACTCTTGTAGGTAAGTGAACCAGATATATTCCCAGTCCACAGTGTGGGCCTGTTAAGTAGATGTAGTTGGTTAAGAAACAAAAACTACAATGTGCAACAATGTTGGTACTCTAAGTCTAATGTTGGTACTCTAAGTCCTCTAAAAACTGTAGTTCTTTATCTGAAAGCTGTTCTTATTGGCTTCTGAACCAACTGTCACCATTCTCAAGGTTGCCTGACCTTTGGCTAACTTGTATTTTCTGCTCCTTATAACTGACTAGCTCAGCTCTAGGTCAAGACACAAGAGCATTGTTGGTATCCAGAAAATAATATGATAGAATTAGTCTTAAAATCATCATCATCCAACGTTACTGTAAATTGGCTACATTTTTAAAGCCTCTGGTAAGTCAAAGATCTACTCTATTATAATTTTGGTTGCATGTGTCTACAGGTGTCAAAATTAGACATGTCTTTTACTTGTCCAAGAGCCACTTGTCTGAATAGGCTAGTAGTGCATAGGTCTGTAATAAGTAGGCAATGGCAGGCTAATCAAGACAGACGTTTGTCTTATCTACGTTTCATAAGCAACGGTCTATATTTTTACTTAGCTAAAAATATAAACGGATTTCAATATTGAATCATTTTGACCTTATATTATAATTTTGTTCTTCTGTCAATGTTTCAAAGACAGATGAAGCAATACACCGTAACTTTCTTCGAGTGGTAGGCCTACTGTAACGATGTATGCAGTTTCTATCTTCATCATGGTGTACAAGCCGCACTGTAAGGGCTGTTACAGTCCATCCTCTTTGTTTGGCATTCCTTGCTGACCAAAACTTCTAAATGACGGCAAACCATTACATTCAGAAATCCCTATTTAAAGGAAACAGACGTAAAGTGTTGTGTCACACGTCGTAAATGTTTCAAAGGTCGTATTGTCCCTGGTTTCACTCAAATGGAAGCCTTAACGCTGTATTTCAGTTGTTGCCTATTCATCTTTCAAAGTGGTAACAAGGGCTGCAACAGCACAGTTGTGGTACATTTAATTTGGAAACCATGCACTGTTCGATCCATCTGTATTTATTCATCTTCATATTTATTCATCATACAGAAAGTGGAGACAAATCTATCTCTTCAAACCACACTCAAATTTTCTGCACTGATCTGAACTTTATCTTTGTCCGTCCCTCCATGTCTATTTCCGTTCTTTTGATCTGACCCCTGGCATTTCTGTTCCCGTGGTCAGTTTCACAGTTTCGCAGTCTGCTTCTCCCAGCATGCTTTGCTTTGTCCAGGGTTTATAGCTGTCTAGGCCTGTCTCAGCTCAGAGCTGTTTTATTGGTTGGTTTTGTTGGTCAGCAGGAGACCTCTGTGCCTCTGGTATGCTCTGGATGTCACCCTTTAATTCATTGGACACACGTACACACAAACATGCACACACATTTCATGTACACACAGTGACACACACATATAAACAGTAATTTTTCCTCCCAGTGAGTCCTCAATCGGTAAGGAGTCAGGATGGTTATTTCAGGGGTGAGGATAAGGGGAGATGTACTCTGTCTCTGCTGCTGTCTGCTCTGTGGGTTGACTCCTTCTCACACTGCAGGTGAGTACTCAGCACCATTCATGCATGACCACAGGGGCATCACTCACACACTACAGACAACGATCCATGTTAATGATTTTCATGTTTAGGGCTTTTTTTGTGCTTGGAAATATAATGTTATGGTAATTGATTCAGCGTTTCTGCAGGTATTTGAACTTTGGAGATGAAGTTTGAATGATAAGAATTAATCTGGTTGGATGGCAGTGGTTTTGGACCAAACGCTGAGATTCTACCCTTCAGGTGTGAAGTGTGGGGTTCCCGGGGTGAGAAGCTTCCTAGACTGGTCGCTGAGGGTGGTTGGAGGAACTGAGGCCAGATACGGCTCGCACCCATGGCTGGTCAGTCAGTTTCTCTTTACGTTACATGTGTATAACATTTTGTTCATTTAGCAGACTCTTTAGTCCAAAGCAATGTACGAATAGTGCATATAGAAAGAGCATGATGTGTTGTTCTGTCTCAAATCATCATCATATCAGGATGACAAATATAACAGTATTCAAACAGCCATTACCAAGTGTCCTGTGCAGAATACAGTGAAGGAGTGGCAGAGGTGGTTGGGTCAGCAGACTTTATAGGGTCTTCATGTTGACACTCAGGTCTCTCTGAGGTCCAGAGGGTCTCATTTTTGTGGAGGGGCTATCATCAGTGACCGCTGGATCCTTACAGCCGCCCACTGTGTTGTCAGCATCTCTGAGTAGGTACTGTCCACCACACACAGATGACAGACCCCAGACCAGCAGGGATGTATGGCTGCACTAACTAGAATGTTTGGGGGTTGACAAGGTGGCCTTTGTACAGTTGGACACACTTGTGTTCCAAGATGTTCCAAGACATTTCAAAATTTTTCAATATGTCACAAGAAGTTCTAAGATGTTCCCAAGTTTGTTTGTCAAGATGTTCCCTTGTGTTTGATGTCCTGTCATTTCTGGAGTATTGTCTCCCACAGTGAGTTCCTAGGGGAACTGAGCATTGTCATTGGAGAACATGACCGCAGGGTTCCTGATGCTGATGAACAGATCTTCACTGTGAGGAACGTCAAAGTTCATGACAAGTACCGCTTCTACTGGCCAATGAGCTATGATGTTGCCCTGTTAGAGCTCAACAAACAAATCCAAATGGGTACTACTCTATCAGTTTTGATGTTGTGTAACCTCCAAACAACACGTTTGGATGTAAACACTATTTTAGCATTATTATGTAGTATTTTCAATATTTCTCCTAACCTAACCATACCACGGTGCAACAGTAAAGCAGGGTTGTGTTGTGTAGGGAGTCGGGTCCAGCCCATCTGTCTTCCTGTGCCCAGTGAGGTTTTTCCCCCCAGGTCCAACTGCGTCATCGCAGGATGGGGTCGCATCACAGAGCGTAAGACCCACCAAGGCTGCAATACATGTAAAAACCACACAGCCTGAAAAACTGCCCAGATTCTGGTTACAAAACAAGACCTAAATTGCTATTGTCTGTGTGGCTTTGATGTGGCTGGGTTCCAACCTGGTCTGGTCCTTCTAGTTGGTTGAGTGCCTGTCTTCACCCGAACAGGTGGCCGACTGCCTGCTGTTCCGAGGGAGGTGCAGCTGGAGCTGTTGGAGAAGGCCAGGTGTAGCTATGTGCTCCAGACCCTCCGCCCCCCCCAGCCCAGCTACACTGTGCTGTGTGCTGGCTTCGAGAGCGGGGGCAGGGATGCCTGCCAGGTGAGAGATACTGTCTGCTCTTCTAGATCAGTTAGCCTACTCTGTGGTCTACATTAGATAATTTAGGCTACGCTACAGTCTAGATAATCTAGCCTAAAATACAGTCTACTTACATGTTGTTATGTCCAAATGTGGAAAGTAATCTTTTGGGAAGTATGTATATAGTTTGTAAGACTGTGTATTCAGTTTCTATTTGCATGGGTATGTCTCTGGTGCATGTGTGTGTATGAATGGTCCAGGGGGACTCAGGGAGTCCTCTGGTGTGTCCTAGGGGGGGAGGCCACTGGGTGCTGGCTGGAGTAACATCCTGGGGGAAGGGCTGTGGAAGGAGCTGGAGTAACAACGAGGGAAGGAGCCCATCCAGGAGAGGCTCCCCTGGGGTCTTCTCTGATGTCAGCCTGCTCCTGCCCTGGATCAAAACCACCCTAAAGGGCCTGGAAGCTCCCACAAGGTCACATAGTAGGTTGAACGCTTGACCCCCACTAAGATCTCATTGTGTACATGTGGGCACATTTATGTGAGGATTTGTGTAGCAGACCGAACAGAGAACAGCGGAAGCCCTGGAGGACAAGAAAATATCTGTTTTTTTCAGGAGCAAAAAAGTATTTGATTTTTGTTTGGACAACTTATCCGGTTTGGATGATTGAGTATCTCGATAGGGTATTATCTTGTTTGAACGCCCGTGGAGTTCCCCTAACTAGGCACAGGCTACCAATCTCTGCCACCTGTGTGCATGTGCACGAGGTGTGTGTTTCGTGAAGCAGAGAGTGAAACAAAGAGTTTAGTTTCCTTGTGAACACTTAAACCTGTGTGTGTGTGTGATGTGTGTTTGTGCATGCATGTGTGTGTTCCAGGCCTGTGCAGTGTTAAAGATGGGCATGTTACTGGTCATGAAGGACTGATCAGAAACCCTGCCTTCCAAGGTCATCACTATGAAAACAATGAGTAGGTGTCACTCTGGGACAATGAACAGTTGTCACACACACACACACTCAGTTATCTGGATCTGTTTCACCCTCCTCCCCTGGGCTCCCCCCTCCTGCAGGCTGTGCTCCTGGACTGTCCTGGTCCCTCCAGCCCAGTGGATCCTGCTGGAGTTTCTGGAGATGGACCTGGAGAACGACTCTCTCTGCTACTCTGATCAGCTGGTAGTCTCTCTAACCAAGGACAAGCCTGTGGGTGAGGGTGTGAGTGCGTGTGTGTCTGTGCGTGTGTGTCTGTCTGTCTGTCTGTAAACTGCGCCTTGTGAAAGTATTCAGACCCCCAAAATTCTCCCATGTTACTGAATTGCCAACAGAGATGGATGAGTGTGAAAATGTTTTCATGTGTATGGGCTGTGTGTGTGTGTGATTTTACGGTGTGTTCCGTGTCGTAGCAAGGTTCTGCGGCAGTACCCTCCCAGGACCCGTGCTGCTCCACTCCCATAATGCATCTGTGCTCTTCGCCTCTGATGTAACAGTAACAGGAAGAGGATTTGCCCTTAGGGTCAGTGCTGTGGATGGAGATTCTCTGTCGGGTAAATCACAGCACGCACACACACACACACAGAGCCCTAATCATCTTCCATTTCTATATTTCTTTCTTTATCTTCCTGAGGGTAGGATGCCACTCCCACTCTCTCCAGCACCCTGTCAGTCTGCCTCTGTTGTTCTCTCTCTTTCTCTCTGAGGACTGATAAGAGGCAGTCAGGAGACACCCAGCAATCCCATGATTCTGTAATGAGATGCAGCAGGGATGTGATCACACACATGCACATACACACGCACGCACGCACACAAACACACACACAGACAAACACCGACATACTGTACCTCCCAGCCCCACACTCTTATACACACACAGACCCACTATGTTAATATCGTCAATTTTTCTTTAATCTAATAATTAAGGTGCCAGTGATAACACATGGCTGATCACTGAAATGATGCCTTTTCTTTGTGTGTGTGTGTGTGTGTTTGTGTGTGTGTGTGTGTGTGTGTGTAGAGACAGTGTGTGGCACAGTGGTGCTCCAGCAGGCCCACAAGGCAGTACACAGTCCCAACTACCCAGAATCCTACAGCAACAACTCTGTCTGCCGCTGGGTCATCTATGCTCCCGAGGGCCACGTCATCAAGGTTACACACACACAAACGCAAACGGATGTACACTCACTGACTTACAAACACAATCATATAGACACACACACACAGTCATCCTCTGGTGTAGTGTGAATCTAGGGCATATCCTCTGGAGAGTGATTTAACTCCACTCCTCTCAGTTTAGCACCAGTGGGAGGGTCTCCTTAGAGAGGCTGTCCCCTGGTGGCTACAGTCATGAACACAGGCCGCAGACTCAGTGAAAGTGCAGCGTGAACTCAGAAAGACACTCAGACACAACATAAACTTGATACTCGCTTTAAAACGGCATCTTACAGACGTGATCGTACCGTCAAGAAATCAGCAACGCGCCCAGTAATCCTGTAAGCTGCCACTCTGCTGTTCTCTGACCTCCAGCTGGACTTTGAAGACTTTGACTTGGAGCCGTCCCATCACTGCGAGTACGACCACCTGACTGTGTTTGGAGATGTGCACAACAGAGAAATTATAGGTACACTACTTCATCCTCACAGACGCACATAGACGAACGCACAACCGCCCAATGCGGATGAGTGAATAATTTGTGTGTTCCTGTCTGTGGCAGCTGTGCTGTGTGGCCCAGGCATTCCTCCCTCCATCCTGACCTATGACAACGTGATGGTGCTGCAGTTCAGCTCTGATGGCTCTGTCACACGCAGAGGCTTCAACGCTACGCTCTCCTTCATCAGCCACACCGGTAAGGTCTGGCTCAGCAGGTCAGAGGTTAGGGTGAGGAGAGAATTCAGCCTGTTCTTGTGCGAGGGAAGATTTATATGAGGAACTGATACAGGATTCAGATTCAGATTACTTTATTTATCCCGGGGGAAAACTCCTTCGCAGCAATGGCACACAGTCTCGCAAAAGCACACAAGGGTAAGGGTGTGAGGTAAAAGATTAGAAAAGTGTACACGGGGCAAAAAAGAATAAAAACGAAAACTATAAAAACTATTATGTACAGACTATACAATTACAATTATACAAGTATTGGTCTTGTAGTAGATACATGAGAATATACATGAGACCGTACGCAAACCGTAGTCAATATAGAAATTATGAGGAACAGTTCCAACTGTATTCATACAAACATCTGTGGTGAAAGACATAGTACATCTTTTCTCTGACGAAACTTATCAAACACAACATTACTTCTGAAAAACAAAAACCCATCTAAAATACAACAACAGATCTGCAGCAGCAGGAGTACAGCCATCTGGAGGGGATGATGGACGACCAGGATGAAGATGAAGACGATGATGATGTCAGTCTTCGTTATGCTGTGCCTGGTTAGTCCTCCTCCATCTGTTACTCTGATTCTCCTTCCCCCTCACTCCTGTCTCCCTATATCTTTCTCCTCTCTGTCTTCTTTTCCCTGTCTTTTCTACCATCTGTTTCTCCGTTTCCCTCTTTTGACTCCCACGTTCGCTCTTTCACTCCCTCTATCTCTCTAACCCCCCTGTGATTATTTTTTTGGCACTCTGACACAATGTAAACAAGCGGATCATTGTTACATTTACATTTGGTTCATTTTATTCTGTAATGTAGCTTATTTAAACCATTTATTAGATGTCACAATTTATCGAACACCATATTTCTAACCATGTCTCACACCAATATATGAGGGGCTTGGTTGGCATATCGAGGCTTACTTTTACCCAGTAAGTGCTGAAGTACTTGAATCTTGAGTTAGACATCAAGTCTGTATTTGAAGTCCTAGAGTCAACTTACAGCATAGACAAGGACATTCTACAATGGCAAGTAGAGTTTAGTGTCTTTCCCAAGGACACAACGTCATGTTAGCACAGCCAGAGTTTGAAACCAGGAACCTTCTGATTACTGGCCCTACTCCCTTACCGCTCAGCCACCTGACTCCCTGATCCAAACAGGTGCTAAAATAGTGTGGGAGCGAACACCTTCTGGACAGTTAGCTTTCCAGGAACAAGCCTGGGCAGCCCTGGGATCAAAATATGTGATGTGTGTACCATGTGTGTTCTGTGTGTGTACTGTATTTACACTGTGGATTAACTAACTGTGGGGGAGGGCTGCCCAACCCTGTTCCTGGAAAGCCAACCTTCTTGTAGGTTTTCATTCCAACGCTCTGTCCTGCAAGTCTGGACAATCAGGTATTTCCCAGTGGGGGTACTCAAAGAGTAGTTCTCCAGGATCAGGGTGCCATAACTCAAACCAACATTATATATTTAATATATTTATTCATAAACTATTTCCAGGAAAGGTTTACAGTGTCACACCTAAACTTCTAAAAATAATCTCTGTTGTCTAAAATTACTTTAGTTACATATTTGTTCTGTCCTCAGTTGTTTTGGCCACAATCTTGGATAATGTGTGTTGTCTAAATAGTCTAAATATAACTGTGTGTGTGTCAGTGTTCACATGCTCATGTGGAATGGCTCATTCTCCTGTCGTTCCAGCTCTAGGTGCTTTTCCAGGGCAGGGAGGTCCTCTTCGACAGTCTCTACCCTGGATAGTGCACCTTAGCCTGGGCACTGAGAACGTCTGCTCTGGGGCCATCCTCCAGGTTTCCAGGGTCCTCACTGCAGCACACTGTCTCATTGGCCTGTGAGTCTCTCTCACTCACTGGCTGTATCTCTCCCTCCCTCAGTTACTGTCTCTTTCTATCTCTCTCTCTCACTGTCTGTTTCTCTTCCTCTCTCCCTCTCTCACACACACTTGTGTGACAGACAATCTGTGACTCATTTGAAATGAATGTACTGTAGCTGTACCATGCATTGCTTTGCAGTGAGGAGAAATTCCTGTGGTTGCTGTCTGTGGGCAAAGGAGAGCCTGGTCGACAGGTACTGTATATACAGAGCTATGCCTCCTTGTACATCTCTCTCACACATTCTTTCTCTCCACTCGCTCAAAGGTTGATGATGTTGAGGAGACGTACAGTCACCAGGTTGACAAATGCATGTGTGTGTGTGTGTGCTTGTGCATGTGGATCTCTGTTTGTGCTTCTCCATATATGCATGTGTGTGTGTGTGTGTGTGTGTGTAGAGGCATGCCGTGAGCAGGGTGCTCCTCCACCCCAACTACGACCCCGCCACCCACGACAACGACGTGGCTCTGTTGGAACTAGCCACGCCCCTTCACTTCAATGAGCACGCTCAGCCCATCTGGCTTCCTGGCTTAGGTCAGGAAGTCCCACCCACTCAGGAGTGTACAGTGTCAGAGTGGGAGGAGCAGACAGGTAATCTATATTACCCAGCAACCCCTATACACAGCTGTCCATATTTCATGTACTTTGTGGTTGTGTGTATAATCTTATGCATCATGACATTGTGTGTCGCAAATACATGTCATGTATGTTGTGGTTGCATGTACTGAGTATGTGTTGTGATTTCACCTGCCCTAGATGGGTTGAACATGTAGGTCATGTTTGACATGTCATAGCCGTTGTGATGGTGTGTGTCAGCAGGAGGGGTGTGGAACAGCACAGTAGGACAACAGACGGTTTGTCTAGTTAACCTCGCTGACTGTGAGAGCTGCTACCCTGGAAGACTGACACCATCAATGCTGTGTGCCCGATCTCCTCACTACAACATCCAGCTGCCCTGCAGGGTGAGGGAGGCCTCAGGGTGCTCATGGGAAATGTTGTTTATATAGAAGAGCCACAGTGCCGTGAATGATGTTTGTTGTTGTACTACGCCATCTAGTGGGTTCATGGAGCTTGATATGTTCTCTTATCTTCTTTGGTCTCCTCTCCCCTCTTCTCCCTCTCTATTCTTCTCTCCTCCCCCTCCTCACCTCAGGTGGGGTCTGGGGCTCCCCTGGTGTGTCAGAGGGAGGACTCTCACCCTGTGCTCTTGGGTTTGGGCAGCTGGGGGGAGGGCTGTGGAAGCCACCAGAAGCCTGGAGTGTTCTCCTCTGTGGCTGCTTTTAGGGGCTGGATCCATGATCAGCTGCAGGGTGAGGAAGGAGGAGGATCTGAGTTGCAGGGCAACTGACGTCTGTTCTCAGCCAGAATTGTTGTGTTGGATCTGTCAGTTAATGGATTATTTGAAACTGACTATGAAAATGTACTTTTATAGAACTATATGCTTCTGGTTCTTGATTTTCTTTTTTTAGATTAGCAGACTAGCAGAGACTCGGGATGATGAGTGCTCCGGAGAGTCCGGCCCTGTAGCGAATGACAGACTAAACTGAAAAACACCAATGCAGAACACTGCAAATGCTACTACTGCTGAAATTCTGAATTCTGAATCCCACCGTGCATTTGCACATAAATCTCCACTCTAAATGTATTATTGTATTCATTCATTTTTTCCAGGGAGTTTTTCCTTGTCTTCTTTGAGGGTTTATGTTGGTTTTGGGCTAGGTCTGCATATGTGAAGCGATCTGCATTATTGCCTGTACACAACTGAGATGATTTCTCTAGAAATACCTAGTTAGCCTTTTTTTCTTTATTAGCATAGGTGTTAGCATGTGCTTAGTGGTAGCATGTTATTTGTGTTGTAAGTGTGTTGTAAGTGTGACGTAAGTGTGTTGTAAGTGTGTTGTAAGTGTGTTGTATTAACATGTGCTCGGTTAGCATTTGTTCTGTTAGCCTGTGCTATGTCTTACCCTAAATTCTGTGTAAACATGTGTTCTTTGTCAGCCTGTGTGTTGTATTAATGAACATATGCAAGAGTAAATTATATTTTGATCTGCCGTTTTACTGCAGCTATCAGGCCCAGTTAAAGTGACATGGTGTAGTACATTGTTGGCAATGTGGTTGTATTACTAAGGTTGACACATTCTTTTTAGTCTCACATGTAACATTGCTCACTCTCTCTTTCTCCCTCTTGCACACAAACACACACATCACACACTGTGGTTGACAGTGGCGTGATTGTGGTCCCTCCACTACTGAATGCGGAGTTCTCTGTGTCATGCTGCCTTCTCCACTCCTACTGGTCTATTCTTCATTCCATTAGCTGCCCCTCCCCTTTGAGGCGTGTGGTTCAAAGGTCACCCAGTAGTTGTGGCTCCGCTGCAGGGCTGGACTCTGATCAGCCGTCTCAGTCACTCTCACCGACACGCAACTTCACACATTCATTCACAGACAGACGCTATGGAGCAGAATCTGGTAGGAACGAATAGCTACTCTGCTATTGTCTTTCAGCATTTTCTTGCTTTACACCTACTAACCTTCTCCCTTCATTGCTTATCTTCTCTAATCTCTGGAACAATGACATTTTCTAAGTCGAGGGCAAGGGGCTCCAACCCTGTGCCTGGAGACCTAACTGCCTGTTGTTTTTTAGTCCAACCAAATTTTTCTAATCTGATTCTACACCAGTTACCTGATCAACAAGCTAATTACTAAAGTGGAATGTGATGGGTGTGTTTGTGTTATTCTTATAGCCTTAATACTTTTAAATTTTTGTATTATTTTATCGATAAATATCTGTATTCATTCAGGTTATCCAGTACACCTGAGGATTGCATCCAAATTCATTGTACAGCATATAATGACAATAAAGCTGTTCTATTCTATTAGAATCAGGTGTGCTAGATTAGTGTTGGAGCGAAAACCAGGTATCTGTCCAGGAGCAGGGTTGGAGACCCCTGATCTGGGGTCACGGCTGTTCTGACAGTGTTGTCAGTTGTCCTGCTGGTGGTGTTGTGTTGCAGACTATCCCTGTGGTGGTGGGGGTGTCAACAGTAGTCCTCACTGGTCTCTACTTCCTGTTCACGGGAAGACCAACGAAGAAGCAGCTTCCCCAAACCCTCCAGGATCCCACAGTTAAATACTCCTTACCGCTCATAGAGAAAGAGGTAGGTTACATGGTAGCCATACAGGAGCTCTGATGGATGTAGCCATTATTCTTCATGGACAAGCAGGTCATTTGTCTTCCATGAAAGCGAGAAGCTCTCCCTGTCTTGTCAGTGTAAAGGCCACCGTTGCAACCCATGCTAATGTACATCAACAGGACATCAGTCATGACACCAAGAGGTTTCGTTTTGGTCTCCCTACACCCTCGCACGTGCTGGGACTACCTGTAGGTACTGTCAGCGCGCACACAGTGCACACACATGCAGTATACACACTCATTGCCACACACACACACATACAGAACATGCATTTTCTTCTGATGTCTAGAGGCAAGAGGTCTAGAGGTGAGTTCAGTGGAAATAATCAACTTCCTCTTCGTGTGTGTGTGTGTGCGTGTGCAGGGCAGCACGTGTATCTGTCTGCTAAGGTGAACGGGGCTCTGGTGGTCCGAGCATACACGCCTGTGTCCAGTGATGAAGACCAGGGGTTTGTGGACCTGGTCGTCAAGGTAGGGTAGCAGTGCTGCTGTGCAGCGCCTCAGTGACCACATGGCTCTGCTGCCTGGTGGCATGTGATGTAGGGGGGAGTTAGAACAGATCAACCTTCCCCCAGTGACCCAGGTGTTGGTCCCAGGTGTACCACAGGAACACTCACCCCAGCTTCCCTGAGGGAGGGAAGATGTCTCAGTATCTGGACGCCATGAAAATTGGAGACAAGATGGACTTCAGAGGACCCAGTGGACTGCTGGTCTATAGAGGCATTGGTGTGTGCATGTGTGTTTGTTTGTCTCTGTTTGTGTATTGTGTGTTTTAACACTTATACATGCTGCATTTGCAGAGGAACATAGCACTGACATTTTTAACCATGTGGTGGCAGTGTGATGTAGCGTGTTATGATAACCCACTACTAGTCTCTGCTTCAGAACTACAGCAACAGTGATCTTTCTTGTATCCAGGCACTTTTGCAATCCGACCAGACAAGAAATCAGAGCCAAGGAGCAGCAAGTTTAAACATGTGGCAATGATCGCTGGAGGAACCGGTAAGAACCATTTTCTCAATACAGCGTGTCCGTCATGTCACTGGTTTCATGTTTCCCCGTGTCGTGTCTTTACAACGCCTATTAACTTCTTTGCTAGGGGACTAATGGCGCTCTCCGCAGGGTCGCTAAGGAAAACACGATTAGCGTTTCCAGATTGCATTTGCATAATTCCTCGACTGTGTGTGCAGGACTGGGGCGTTCAGTCGTAAACAGGCTTAACGGGGGGGGGGGGGGGGGGGGGGGTGTTGTGCTTGCAGGAATCACCCCCATGCTCCAGCTGATACGCAGCATCGCATCCGACCCAGACGACCTGACACGCTGCTCCCTCATCTTCGCCAACCAGGTCGGTCCTACTCCTTCATTCGACGCCCCTGCACCTTCCCCCTCAAAACGTTAAAAAAGAACATTTGTACTAAAAGTACATCGTGTCCTTTACATTAATGAAATTATTCTACACCCAAGCTCCCGTACTTTATCACCCCCCTGTGGGTAGATCAGTGTTTGGTGAGGAAGCAGCTGTTTGTTTCAGGCTGGTTGTAGATGCTAACAGGCAGATCTCCCTCCCACTGTTTGTTCCTCAGACAGAAAAGGACATCCTGCTGAGGCAGGAGCTGGAGGATGTGCAGAGCAGCCACCCTGGAACACTCAGCCTGTGGTACACCCTGGACAAGCCCCCTCAAGGTGAGATTAGACCCTGGACAAGCCCCCTCAAAGTGAGATTAGACCCTGGACAAGCTCCCTTAAAGTGAGATTAGACCCTGGACAAGCCCCCGCAAGGTGAGACTAGACCCTGGACAAGCCCCCGCAAAGTGAGACTAGACCCTGGACAAGCCCCCGCAAAGTGAGACTAGACCCTGGACAAGCCCCCGCAAAGTGAGACTAGACCCTGGACAAGCCCCCGCAAAGTGAGACTAGACCCTGGACAAGCCCCCGCAAAGTGAGACTAGACCCTGGACAAGCCCCCACAAAGTGAGACTAGACTCTGGACAAGCCTCGGCAAGGTGAGACTCTGATCCTAATATATGCAATACTGTACTGTGTGACTGAAACAATTTCCCCCTGGTTATTCCATAATTACAGTAAGATCTGGTTTTCTATTTGCATTTATCTTTGCCTAAGCCTGCAGCTAGAACTGGTCTTTTTATATTATGCAAATTAGGTAGGCGTGGTATGTTTAATGTAGTTCTGTATTGTCCCTGTTAACAAAGTTATGTCCTGCTTTTAATTATATCTAGAATGTTGAACTCCTTATCCACAGGATGGAACTACAGTTCTGGGTTTGTCAACTGTGACATGATCAGAGAGCACCTCCCACCTGCAGCTGATGACGTGCTCATTGTCATGTGCGGCCCTCCGCCCATGATCCAGTATGCCTGCCTTCCAAATTTGGCAACGCTGGGATATAAAACTGAGAATATATTTGCATATTGATTTATCAAAGATGCTTATGTGAACACAACGTGTCGCTTTCACGCACAGGATAACAACATTTCCATAACAAATTTGTACCATTTTGTAAATGCATATACCTGTTTTGTGCGATGTTTGAATTAAATGAATTATGGAAAGAGTGTTTGTATGATTTTAGAATGTTGTAAACTGTTTACATTTTCATTATTATCAATATTCTCCTTTCTGCATTTCAGTCGAGAGCTTGGCTTTGTATATAGCCTAGATAGCGCTAGCTTTAGTCTGAATATAATTCTTCACTATGTGCTTCATGAAGCTAGAGCTAACTCAAACTGCGACCATCTCATTTACATGGTGCTTCTTAGCTACTGTACCACCATGCCTAATCCTTCACATATTTAATCCACAGAGACAGACATAACTCTCCACATTTTTACTTTCAAAGCTTTCACCACCTAGGTCTCCCAGCTCCACCACTCAGTTTGAAGGTTGGGTTTATATATCATATGTTCTTAAAAAAAAAAAACGCTAATCTAATGATGAGCAGGTTTGGCAATTCAGTCATATTTAAATACGAAATTATGTTTTGGGGAATTACGGTACAGAACCAAAACATGCCTTTATTTTTTCTTAGAAAATATACAAATTTGTGGAAAGATGTACAGAATATTAAACAGATGTGTATGTGGGATGTTTGTGTAATATGTTAATTTCCTCACGAGTAACATGTCATAACATCTCTCAGCACCAAAAAGCTTCAGATGTTTTCTTTTCACAGTCACATAGCTGAAAGAACTGGCTAAAGTCATGGAAATTACAGACAGTTGGTAGCTCATGACGAACATGCTAAGAACATGATAACAAGCTGCTGACAGACATGACAGGTCAGTAGTCCTGGCAGAAGACCAGGCCAGTAAGCAGCAGACAGCTGATGAAAGGTCCACTGCTGTTGGTTGATCCAGACTCCTCACACTTCTATAGAGTCGTCTCCTTTATACACTGAAACACAGCGACACAGTACCTAGCAGTATCGGTGGTAGATATTTTAGCAAGGCTTGTATCATCTTTCATACAGCACTTAGGTCATCAATGAAACATTTTATGATAATACCAAGTCGGCATGTACAGTAATAGTAGTGTCTCTGGTTTTCTCTCCCTAATCGGCAGATAAAGAATACTTCTAAAAATCCAGAACTCAGATAGTGGAGACAGAAAAAACACTTTCTCCATCTCCTGTCAATGAGCTGAGAAAACGCATAGCTTATTTACAAGTACACTTCCCATCGTTTCACAGTTATTACATCACATTGAAAACACAGGTAACAGCAAACCAAACCATTCAAATACAGGACCTTGTATATTTAGACTTTAGACAGTACCATGACTATACAGACACATCAGTTTGTTTTGGACAAAAGACAAAACCGTCCCCATGAAGACCGTGACATGGCAGGAAGACTCACCAGTATGACTCTTCCTCTGGTATTATCAGCTGTGTGAGGTCCAGGCCTTCCCTCCTCTTGGCCCTCCTGAGGAGACACACACGCGTGGGCTGGAAGGCTCACCTGGGCAGGTGCATCAGCCTCCAGGAGGTCCCTGACCCTGGTGTGTCACGCAAGAGCCCTGGGCTCTGCATGAACTGACGCTGGACTGCTAATGTTGGACTGGGGAGGAAGCATCCTATAGAAGCTTGCATGGACTCACAGCACCAGGGGTGATGACATGTTCCATAGAAACAGGAGTTGTAAAGCGACAGACCTTCGACAGAGACGTTTGAAGAGAACTTGTTTTTGGACTGGTCCAAACACAGGCAGAATTAGGGACTTACTTGTGCTGTGTGTTTGGGGGAAGGGGGAGGGTTCAGGTGGGATTTGACCTATTATCTAAAACAGTTATTATACAAAGCATTCAGCAAGAACAACAAGGTCAATTGCATAGGTTAGGCCCCTTGAAGGAACAACCAATAAGGGACTATTTAGGGTTTTTAGACTTCTTAGTGTTTCCTAGCTCATCCACAAAGTGAAGAAAGCCTCTTTATCAAAGGGGCTGACCTCACCCATGGCTACATAGACACAAGGTACAGGGCATGTTGGTATAAGGGCATGGAGAGGTGAGGGCATTGTGAGGGCAAAGCATCGGGAGATGAGGGCAGGGTGAGGTAAGGAGAGTGGTCAGTTCCTATGGTCATGACGGCTCCAGGAGTTAGGGGCTGGGGAGTGAAGCTGTGGCGGGTTCCTTCTCTGTGATTGGCTGGCAGGTTAGTGAGCCATGGTGTCAGACCAGCGCCGTCTGGGTGCGTCTGTGCTCTTTCACCAGCTGGTCGCGGCTCAGCAGGTACTGGAGAGGGGCAGGGAGGTCGGGATTAGCTGCAAGCCTTTACTGTTGGCTACTGTTAGGTTTAGAATGTTTTCAAAGTTTACTGTTTTTTACACTGACCCAACACACACACAACAGACGAAAACAACCCATTAACGGTTGTCTGCGGATGTTTGTTTCGGAAGTGTGAACTGGCCTATAGATGCTGGAGGGATTACTGACAAAAGCACTCAGCAATTGTTTGGTGTTTAAGACAAGGTTTCTAAACCTGCCCAATGCGGTGGAGGAGTGTGGTAGTGTGGGTCAGGAAGGCTTGTGTTTGGGCTCCAACTGAACTCACAACAGTTTCCCGTTCAGATGGTTAATGTGAGAGGTGGGATGAGCGTTGAGAAGGTTTCTACTCACGGTGAGGTTGTTGATGCCATCAGACAGAGCTTCTATCTGCAGTACGGTGTCTTCTGTGATCAGCACCTGGAACAGGGCCCATATCACACACACACACACACACAGACGCAAGCAGTAGTACACCTTGGGCTGTATGTATATTTGAGGGTGGGGTACTCTGACCACCCAGAGTGCATGCTGGGTCTTCTTCCTCCCACATGCAGGCGGCCATTTTGACTCAAATGGATTATGTGGATTATGGAGGTGAGTGCTGATGAGGATGACAGGTTAGAGGATGATGTGTGTTACTGAAGCAATCTACAGTATCAGTCATGTCTGCTTGATGTATTGCATGGACATCATAACAAGAGGTCCAGAAGTTATTCTTAAATAACAGCCACAATCTACTGTGTATAATCCCTTTTGTGAGAGAAAAAGGCTTGAGATGGTGTCTGTTTCAAATGGTGAAGAAAAATAAACAGTGTCACACTTAGGATTTTTATTGGTGTTTTTGAATAAAGGTATGAACAGTCACATCACCAATATAGCTTCTGTTCTTGAAGCATGATCTTTGATTATAAAAAATACTATAACAGTCAATTAATATGAAAATAACAGTGCAAAGTCACAATCTGTCAAAACATGCACAGTTAAACAATTCTCTGTGCTTTTTTGAATATATTCTTTCTTAAATAAATCCCTCTGTATGCAAATATTGCATAAGATCAATACATATATGTCTGACAATGTTATGCTTTTCTACTGGTTTGGAATATCTAAAATTGTTACACTGCTATTTCTTAAATAAATAAAATAAACATTTCTATGGTGCACATTGTTCACAACAGTGATATGATTCATACGGTTGTATTACAGAGGCCAGTTTCAAGATCCACATGGAACATGGGAAATGTAGGCTCTACAACTATTAAACTATACTAGGATTGCAGTGGGGATTTGTGGGAGTTTTAGGCTACATGAGCCCACATGTATCCAGTGTCCTGTGTGTTGCAGTTCAGTAGCAGGGGGTTAGATGATGGCACAAGGGGAAGGGTGCTGAGGCTGGGTTTGATGTTCAACAAGCCAGTAACATCTTACTCCATTGGGTATATTAGTTGTGCTTGATTTAGGTAAATTAAGACATTTTAGATTGATGGCACCAAGTAAAGTAGGTCAATCGAACACTAAATCAAGCACACCCATGGAAGGTGAGGAGCGTTGTCTGTCAGGCAGAGGGGTCTGGGACGGGACTGGAGGGGAGGGTACGAGGGGTGGTTGAGGAGGAGGGGTTGTTATTGGCTGCAAGCTGAGAGCGGAGATGGCTTGATCGGCCGATGAGAAGCATGGGCGCCGTGTTACGGGTTCAGCTGTCATCGTGTCCCACCTGCTCCCGCCTGTCCGGGTCACGGTCCAGAATGGGGCTGAGACCCCTGAAGCCTGCGTAGGGCCGCTGGGAGCCGTTGGCCTGGGCCTGGTTCTCCAGAGGGCAGATGTAGTCGGTGGAGTCGTCTGCCTTCCGCCTCCTCAATGTAGAGAACCCCATCTTCTTAGGCTGGAAAGAGGGAGGAGGGAGAGAAAAGGAGAAAGAGAGAGGGAGACAGACAGACAGAGATGATAGAAAGAGAGGGAAACAGACAGAGAGAAACATAGAAGTGAACACACAGGTAATGGTAACAAAGGTGCTGCAGAAACTCACACACACAAAGAATGAAGCTCCCTCATAAGCATGAAGACCCCCCCCCATAGGCAGGTTATCTATCCTGTGCAGCTTATGGGAGATTCCCTAGCATGCAGAAAAATAGACCTGAGATCATCACTTCCATCCAGACACACTGAGCGCCAGGACCGGAGCCAGCACGTGTGCGGTCTAAGCTGGGTGTGTGCTGACCGTGAAGGTGATGCTATCTGCCAGTTCCCTTCCAGGCCCCAGGGCTCAGCCTTGAGTACCACATTAGGGGGTTTCATATTTCTGTCTCTCTGGAGGGAGAGCGAGCACGTGCGTGTGTGCGTATGAGGGAGTGGGATGGATGCGAAGAGGATGGAACGAGAGAAGAGAGACAAAGAAAGGACAAGCTTGGGTTTGTTTGCATGAGGGCTCCCCTCCCTCTTTCCTTACCCTGACCTGGATCTGTGTAGTAGAAGGGCTGTGCCTCTGATCTGTGGAGCTGAGGGGCTGTGTGTCTCACCTTGACCTTGGCCGTGGTGCTGAGGGGACTATGTCCTGTGGCCTCCACGTAGTCCCTCTTCTCCAGCTGGGCGGAGGAGCCCACCAGGGAGCTGAAGTTGGTGCCCAGGTGCCTCCTCAGGAGGGTCTTCTGAGGCGGGATGTTCAGCAGCATGGCCAGCGTGTCTGCGTTGAAGCGAGGCTCCAGGATCTAGGACAGGGGAAGGAAACAGATGGGTTTTCATACGGAGGACATTGCACTGGACCGGTGCGGGTCACTGCAGAACAAATACACGTGGAAGTGATTATGAAAGGGTCAAAGGTCAGATGGCTCTCTCTCTATCTCACACACACACACACTTACGATGAGCCCCCCGTGCACGCCGCTGCCCCTCAGGTTGGGGGCGTACTCCGCCAGGTCCACAGACCTCAGCCACTCCATGACCCTGTGGTTGGACCACTGCACCACCTCAGACGGGGACGTCTTGTTCTGGGAAGGGGAGCAGGGGTGAGGGGGCATCCAGTTACCTCAGACAGAAACTCTTTTTCATTTTAAGGACGCAATGAGATCAAAACACATTAGTGTTTAGAGTTGATAGAGTACAGACACAAACACCAGCAAACACACAAATGAAGACTCAGACCCTCCCCCCCCCACCTCCTCTCCTGGCCTCACCTCGTCCCCCGGTCTACGCTTGAGGCAGTTGGGGTTGAACTTGTTGACGTGGAGGACGTGAATGGCACACTTGATGCTGAGGTGATGGAGCTGGCTGGTGACCTTCAGGAACAGCAGGTCATTCTGGGGGCGGAGGGGTGGGATGGGGGGGGGAGGACAGAGGAGGAGAGGGGAGGACAGGATGATCAACATGCAGGGTCAGTGCAGGTGTGACTGCGGGAGATGAAAGAGGAAAGGACTGCAACCTTCTCCTCCAAGGGAGGCTTGATGGTTAGACGACTCTGCAACACTTAAATGCACACCGATCCACCATGGCATAAATGTGTAGCAGGTTGGAACCTCAGAAAGAGGGAAAGATGGTTTACCACGGTGAGGTACTGCAGAACTCTGCCATCCACACGGCTCTCATGGAACTGGTCCTTGTACTGAGGCAAGCCGATGTCATCCAGCCAGCCTGCGCGCGCACACACACACACAGCCCTCAGCATTTGTATGTTGTGTGGGGAGAAAGCGTCTGCTAAACGAACGAAGTGTCATTTGGAAGCCATGCTGTGTGTGTTAACATACGTGTGACCCAGATGTGGTCCAGCTCAGACGACTTCTCTGCCTGTCTGGAGGTCAGAGACTTGACAGCCAGCTGCACCTTCTTCCTGTGGAGGGGGTTCTTGATGCCCAGCTCCTGGTCGAACACACACACACACACACGTGAATGCATGCATACGCAGGCACACATGCATACTCACACACATACACATTTACACACGCACATTTACACACACGCACAATGCACAAACAGTCAATACTTCAAGGATGTTTTTAATCCAAATACAGATGAATGAAACCTCTTAAATTCACTCATCAGCTGGTATAACCGGGGTAACATTGTTTTCTCAATCCCTCGATTATCACAAAAGCGTCATCGAGCTGTACAATGAACAGTCTGAGCACACTGTGTCATTACAGAGAACTGTGTCTGAGTAAATTACAATGGAGGGTGTGTATATGAGCTCCACCTGCAGATAGAGGATTGCAGGTGAAACAAACTGCAGACCAGAATCTGACTGACAGGTGGAACTAGGCTTAGATTGGACAGATAGAGCAGAACGTTGATGGGATAGGAAGCCTTCAGGGTAGGAGCACACCCTGTCATTGCTTTGACAGCTTAACAAATTGAGATTTCACAGTCCTGTATGGAGGTAGGCGTGTGTGTGTGTACCTTCTCCAAGTCCTGAGGAGTGGCAGAGATGAGGGTCTGTCCGCTGGTGACCCAGTGGCGAGCCAGCTCCACATATTGGCCAAGCCCAGAATCTGACAGCCAATCACACACGTGGTCTGTTGTCCATCTAGAGAAGGGTGTCTTCTGGTCTCTGGAGACACACATGCACACATACAAAGCCAGGCGTGAGATCATGTTAAACACAGCCTAGTGAGCCAGGTCTCATAGCTACCCAAGGAGAACTCATGCACTGAACCAACAGAACTAGGACACAGCATACATATATATATATATATATATATATATATATATATATATATATATATATATACAGACAGAAGAATAAAAGATGTACAGATTAGGCCTACCTCAACAAGGAAAGCACATCTTTGGCCCGGGCCAATCGGGGGCCGGCTGTGGCTCTAAACCCGCCCCTTCGGAACTCCCCCATGTCTGTGACCACCCCCTGCATGCTTCCTGATTGGCTGCGGCGGATCCTGGGTGCGAACAGATGGATGACGACATGTTGGAAAGTGTGTGTGTGAAAATTGAGTGTGTGTGTGGCCCTGTGCTCATGTGTGTTTACAGCACTCACTTTCCCCAGAGCTTCCTGATTCCCCTAGTGCTCTTCCTGTTTTCCGGGGAGACGGGGGAGTGCTGTCCAGAGTCCAGCCCCGAAGAAAGAGGGGACAGATCGGCCAGCAGCGCCTCGCCGAACACCTCTGGCCTCCCTGGAGCACACAGGAAGACCGGACATCAACAACACAAGCTAGCGTCACACTGGCTAGGAGGAGCTTGTGGAACCAAGATCCTCTGAAACAGTTTGGACTGTAAAATCCCCCCCCTACCCCTCCCTATTCCTTCAGTGAGGATGTGATGTCAATAACTAAGTGTCAGATCTGTATGATACCCATGCAGTACCCACCGACTTCAAACAGATCAAGTCTCCCACGAGACCCTGAGCAGAAGTTAGCATGGAGGGAGGAGGTGGGGAGAGAGGGAAGCGTTAATCACCACAGATGAGTGCACCAAAGCCTGCTTATGTCCATAATTACACTCTGTGTTGAGATGATCATCTTTATCAGCTGAGCATTCACTGAGTAAGTCTTGGAAGAAGGGCGAATTGCCCACGCCTGATATCGTTTAATTCCCTGGAATGTGACTCTGGAATGAGTCAGAGGAATGTCACTATGCATCTATGTTTGTTTACATAGATCGAGTTTCTTCTGGTTGATTCAGCGTCTGATCTCAGCATGCACTCCACATATCTCATATCCACACATCTCTCCTCTGGCTCTCTCCTATCTCACAGAGCTGCGCGTGGGGGATTTGAACCTATGACCTCTCAATCTGCAGTCAAATGCTGTACAACTCTAGAAATAACTACATCCTTTGACTCACTGAGTGTCCTAATAAACATAAGTTAAGTTCCACTCTGCTAGTGTGTGCTGCATGTGCTGTGTATGCTAGTGTGAGCTGTATGTGCTGTGTGTACTGTTGTGTGCTGTGTATTATAGTGTCTGTATACAGCAATGTTTTAAAGTGTATGTCTACGGTACTATACAGCGCTGTTGTGGACATATACAGTACTATTCAGTATTTTACAGTGCTATAGTGGATGTATACCATACTACACAGTACTATAGTATATATACAGTACTATACAGTGCTAGGTGTATATATGTATATATACACCATCTGTACAGTAATTCAGGGTGTGCATACAGTACTACACAGCACTGCAGTGTGTGTATATGGCACTACACACTACAATAGTGCAAGTACACAGTATTACACAGTTCTACAGTAGGTATACAGTACTATACAGTACCCAGGGCTGGAGCACTGGCACTCCGGCAGCGATCTTCAGCCAGAGATTAAGCAGCAAGCAGAGAGAGAGAGAGAGCAGGTAGACCAAAAGACAGACAGACATGCAGACTCATAGAAAGACAGACAGACAGGCACAGGTAGGCAGAAGCACAGACAGACAGACATGCAGAAAGGCAGGTATGGAGACAGGCAGGCAGGACAGATAAGAGATGGAGAGTAGAAGGAGGAAGGTTAGTAAACAGAGAGGAAAAATAAGTTTAAACACCCTCATGCCAACCAAACCCAAACTGGGAAACACTGCAATTCTATATTTCTAACATTCATTAGAATTCCCTTCCTTAATTACTTGCTGAAACGCAGACGAATATGACTAAACAACATAGCCCAAAAACTTCAGTGACAATTCTGCTATTGCACATTGTCCACAACCAGGAGAAGATTCTTATTAAAGATGAGCCTCAGCGCCAAAATGGCCGCCTGGCTGTAAAGTGCGGACTCACTCAGGTTGTAGTCATTGTCGTCGCTTTCCACAGGAGAGAGCTGGACGGGCGAGTACTTCTCCCTCTGGCCGTTCACCTCCCGGTGCGTCAGCTTCCCTGGGAGGGTCTGATACTTGTTCATCTCCTGGGGGAGATTCTGGAGGAGGAGGAGGAGGAGGAGGAGGGGGGGGGGGGTGGCCGGAACAGCAGAACATGTCTCATCGAACTGCAGAGCCTCAATCACAAAACGTCTTATAAAAAGAGAAATATCTAGCACGATATCTCGTGTCATATACAGAGTTTCATATCTCTTCCCGTGTTACATAACAAGGTTCCAGACTTGGCCTGGCTTGTATTTGAACCATATTTTCCCAGTCTGTTCTAGTCCAACTGATATGAAGTTCATGCTATAGTTCATGTGATTGTCTTGGCGTGGACGTCAGTAGCATTTAAGAGACGGCAGGCGGAGGGCTGAGAGAGAGGCCTGGGCTCTGGTGCTGCCTGGGTGAGACCCAGACTGCAGCTGACAGGGGCAGGTGAACCATTGGTCGAGCACAGGTCACATGGGACAGGTGAGTGGGCCGGGTAAAAGGTCAAGGGGTTAGGGGTTTAGCTGTCTGTGACATCACGTAGTGGGAAATACCTCAGAGTCAGGTACGAGATGGACCGGTTCAGCTTCATGCTAGAGGCAGGTGGGGTAGCGCATGGAACAGAGAATGTAAGCACACACACACATGCACACACGCACACACGCACACACGGGCAGGCGCACACACACACACTGTTAGTACAGCGACTAATAAAAGCTGGTAAAGTGAAGCAGGTGAGCAGTTGTTAGGTTGTGTTTGTTGACGGACACACTGAGAGAAGACAGGAAGTAGATGAAACACACCTTTGGTAATGAGCCGCTTTGTAGCTCCTCTAAACTGCTGGACAGCATTCGCGGCTGGGACCTTACAGGAGCACACACACATGCACATACACACATACACAGACACACACATACACACACATACACACACACATAGTTCAACTATAAAGTCACAAAGAACAGTTCTGTTGTGTGTGTACAGACCGATAAATGCACAATGATCTCTAGTTAGAAAAGATCTGTGTTGTGCTGTCAGTAATTCATATGACTGGCTAGGGTCTGGTATAGCTGGTTTTGGTATGGCTGGTTCAGGGGTGTGCATGACTGCTACCTAATCTGTACAAAACAAGGAGTGTGTGTATGTGTGTGTGTGTGTCAGCAGGTGAGTGTGTGAGGTGGGGACATTGCAGTGACATGAATGACACCCCTCTCTAATCCACCCACCCCTCCCACCCCTCCCACCCCTCCCCATCGTTCCTAATTAACGCTGAGAACAAACAAAGGGGCTTGCCTGCCTCTCATTTGAGCGCATCTCTGCCTCCATCTCTGTCCTGTCGTTCTGTCTCTCTGCCTGTCTCTATGCATGGCTCTCTGCCTGTCTCTCTGCATGCCTCTGCCTGTCTCTATGCATGTCTCTCTGCCTGTCTCTCTGCCTGTCTCTCTGCATGCCTCTGCCTGTCTCTCTGCCTGACTCTCTGCATGCCTCTCTGCCTGTCTCTCTGCCTGTCTCTCTGCATGCCTCTGCCTGTCTCTCTGCATGCCTCTGCCTGTCTCTCTGCCTGACTCTCTGCATGCCTCTGCCTGTCTCTATGCATGCCTCTGCCTGTCTCTATGCATGTCTCTCTGCATGCCTCTGCCTGTCTCTATGCATGTCTCTCTGCCTGTCTCTCTGCCTGTCTCTCTGCATGCCTCTGCCTGTCTCTCTGCCTGACTCTCTGCATGCCTCTGCCTGTCTCTCTGCCTGACTCTCTGCATGCCTCTGCCTGTCTCTCATCTACCTACCAGGCTGTGTTGTTGTAGTCTCCAGGGGAAACCAGGGACATCTCCATGGAGGTCTGGAAACTTCGACAGCTGGGGGGGGGGGGCAGAGAGATGGATGTTTATGTGTGTGGTTTATTCCTTTAAACTAATTCAACCTTTCTTGTCCGAAGGACATCTCATTTACAGACCCCAAAAAAACCTTGGGGAAATCAACTTCTGCATCTTTCGCGCTCTCTCATGCATGTGGAATCGTGTGTGTGTGTGGAGTAGCTTGTACCTGGAATCCAGTTCTCTCTGGAAGGAGGATGAAGACACTAGGAGAGGAGACGAACCTCGGGATGACATCTGAAGAAGAGATATCTTTATACACACTGTACACACACCTCACACTTCACACACCTCTCACACCTCACACTTCACACACTCCTCACACACACCTCACACACCTCAGATATATATATATATATATATATATATATATATCTCTTACACATCCTGAACAATCAGAATCAAAGATTCAACAGCTCTGGCAGTGTGGGAGAGGGAGTGTCACCTCTGTCCTGATGATGTCACAGTGGGCCTTGTGTGTGAGAGTATGCAGCGCTAGGCTCCTGCTCAGTTCCTCCTCGCTGCTGCCAGACAGCATCCTCTCTCCCCCCTGGGTCAGGGCCAGGGTCCTCTCTCCTCCCTGGGTCAGGGCCAGGGTCCTCTCTCCTCCCTGGGTCAGGGCCAGGGTCCTCTCTCCTCCCTGGGTCAGGGCCAGGGTCCTCTCTCCTCCCTGGGTCAGGGCCAGGGTCCTCTCTCCTCCCTGGGTCAGGGCCAGGGTCCTCTCTCCTCCCTGGGTCAGGGCCAGGGTCCTCTCTCCTCCCTGGGTCAAGGCCAGGATCCTGTCTCCCCCCAGCCCCAGGGTTCTGTCTGCCCCCTGGGTCAGAGCCAGAACCTCCTTCATCTTCCTGTACTGTCCTAGTAGCACCGTCAATTCCTCTATGTGGCGGTCCTGATGCACACACATTCAAATACACAAACACATACATTTACATTGATTCTTTTAGCAGACACTTTTATTCAAGGCGACTTTCAAGAGAGCTTTACAAAAGAGCATCAGTCATTGATCATAACGACGAGCCCCAAACATTGCGGGTAGCCTGAACATGAAGCATACATATGCAGACACATGCACAAATACACACAAATGAATGCAAGACACACACACTAAAGTTCGACAAACTGATAGCTCCAGGAACTCCCCTTCCTTTTCAGGTTCTCCAGGAGAGTGTCTACTGTAAGATGCTGGAGGACGTACCTTCTCTTCATTGGACGCTAGCAAAGACTCCATCCCCATTTTCAACCTATGGAATTCTTGGTCTAGAAAGAGAACAGGATGTGGTCAAGTTCCACACGCCAAAATATTTCATGAATAAACGTCTTTAAAAGGCACAGACACACCCACAGGAAAGTGGAGCCAGCCCAGGTGCGGCCACAGTTCTCTTTCTGCTCTCTCAACATTCTGCCCCCCCCCCTCCTCTCCCCATCCCCCTCCTCTCCCCCCCTCCCTCCTCCTGTGCAGCTGCAGGGTCTGACAGACTAGGTGTGAAAGACATGACATGATGTCAGAGTAAATTAGAGGAGAACAGACACAGTCACACAGGCAGCAGCATGACATGCCGGCTACTTATCTGGCAGTGGTTCCCATTGCTACTGGAGCTAACTCAGTCCATGCCTTAGCCAGGCTCATTGGGGAAATACATTTTATCCACACATCACAGTCTGTTTCTCTGGCTAAGTAGCTAGTTCACTGACACAGACTCTGTCGAGTTAACATGCGCCTCACAGACATCCAAAATGTGATCAGTGCTGCGGTCCACATGCAGTCTTACATTTGTCAAGCAGTTGTCTGTACATCTCCTCTACAGCAGGGGGCAGCATTAAGAGACAAGAGCGCAGGATGGATTTGGATGTTAATGTTAGTGTCCAAGTTCTACTTTTAAAACATTTCACTCAGGCAGAGCTGTCAAGCTGTTAGTTCAGTGAGTCACTTTTAGGTTTTTAGGTTCAGACCAAGACACAGGGGAGGCAGAATTCATGACACACAGGTGAGACATGTCCCACACATGTCTGGACAATGGAAAATCTGTCTAAACAAATTCTTGTAAAAAAAAAGCCACCTTTTCAGTTATTTCGAAATAGCTGCCCCTCCCACATTTGAAAACAAACGTACTCCCCCTGGTGAGGTGGCTGAGAAGACAGAGACCACTGACCTTTGTCTGAAGGGTCGTGGCCGGACGAGGGTCTTTTCAGCAGCTGGCTCTGTAAACTCTGAATCTCTGCATCCTTGGAGGTCAGGAGCTGCTGCAGGTCGAATATTTCTGCCTGCAGACATGAGCAGTCGAGTTGACCCACGTTCAATCGCTTACAAACCACCATTTTGGGGGGTAACACTTAACATTAAAGTCTGTGTTACTGACTGCATAGCAATACACAGAATAACAACAATATAGTTATACAGGAGTGGCTATGTGATAAAATGGTAATGTTAGTGGGCTGTGACAAATCTTATTTCTGGAAGTCAAAATCGATACCCAAAGGGCATACAGTATATTTTTGCACCAGTCACATCAACACCCTCTATTTAACGGAACAGGTATACACAAATGTGGAAGAAGTATAGGGGAGGGGTATAAGGGGTAAGTGAATGTTGTACAGGGTCAGTTGAAGGTTGAGTGTCCAAAACAAGATTACTGTCAACATCCACTTACCTCTGGAAAAGCCAACCTCCTCCTATACCAAGCCAGAGCCACAGTCAGCATTAATGGAAAGGGTTGCCAATTTGCCCATTATTGCTAGTAATCTGTTACCAGTGATTTTATCTGCTAGTAATCTGTTGAGGGATCAGCTGTGAACGGCTGTCAGAGCCACAGTGAGCGGTGTGGACGCAGAGGAGACAGCGACCCACAGCGATCAGACCACAACACTCAGCGCTTTCCGTAACGCCCCGTTATAAACACCCAGCAGACGGCATGCACATCACCACAACAGAGGAATCTCATTGAACCAATAGGGAAGCAGAGCCATTTGTCAAAGTGCCACTGTTTTTACGAGATTGATGGCGGTGATTTAAACTTGGTCAGAACGAGCATAAACACACAAACACACACACTCATACGTATACATTACACACAGGCACACTCACCTAAACAGCACAGACATATAACACTAGTGACCCATATCCTGCAATGTCTCAACTCGTATATCCAAGCAGAGGAGGGACCGATATGGGAGCTGACCAACAGACATGTGACATAACTAAGAGACAGACATATGTGAGAATGGGATCCCTCTCGACTCCTGAGTAAGTTTTTCATTAGCTAACAGGAAGCCAGTGAGGCGTGGAGACAGACTGTTGTTCCATAGGAATGCGCAGGAGGGCTGAGATGTCAGATCATGTTAACATCAAAAACACCATTTGCACCATCACACATTCATCTCTCTCTCTTTTTTATCTCTCCTATCTCCATCTCTCTTTCTGGCCCCTGCCCACCCCTCTTTCTCTCTCCGGTTGTTTACCAGTATAAACAACGGCTTAAACAAACAAACATGCCATTTTAACAGCGTTACAGTGGGATCAATGTTCAACAACGACCACATATATGCTCTGGTCAGGGGAGAAGCCTTATTGGTTGAATGAGATTCCACAACCACAAGGTCAACATGTGGGGGAGGAAGAAGAGGAAGAGAGAGCAAGAAGTGGGAGAGGAAGACCGGGGAAAGGAGGAGGAAAGGGAGAAGAACAAAGTACAAAGAAAGCTAGGAGAAGGAATAAGGGGAGGCGGGTGGGAGGCTAGGGAGGGAAAGGAGTGTGAGGAAGAAGAGGGAAAAGAAGGAGGAGGGGGAAGAAGAAGGGGAAGAGAAGGAGGAAGGGGAGGAGGAAGAGGAGGAAGGGGAAGAGGAAGAGAAGGAGAAAGGGGAGGAGGAAGAGGAGGAAGGGGAAGAGTAGGAAGAGGAGGAAGAGGCACCTGTGCGGCCCGCCATCGTTCCTCCCAGTGCTGCTTCTCTACCTGTGTGTGCTCCACTGTCAGCTTCAGGCTAGACAGCTTGGTCATGAGAGACTGGTAGCACACATGGAGAGAGTAGGAGATAGACAGCTGGCAGAGAGGACGGAGAGGGAGAGAGGGAGGGGGGGAGAGAAGAAGAGAAACAGGGTGACAAGGCAGAAACAGAGAGATAAGAGCAGGGAAAAGACGCAGAGGCAGATGGAAAGAGGGAGAGGCAAAGAAACCAAAAGTGATAGAGAGCACGAAAGCCAGAAATGTGCACAGTAAGCTGCATACAAACAGAAAAAGGAGATAACAATTAAAACATAACTGGTACAGCAACGTTTCCAGAGGAAACAGGAAATGTTAATCAAATAAGCAAAACGAGAGCTAACAAGGTTTTTCATTTAGTCACATTCACGGAGGTATTGTGAACGGTGTTGGGAGGCATGCCAAAGAGTTAGTGAGCAGAAGAACAGTGGAGTCAGAGGAGTCAGAGGGCGCAGGTGGAGAACAAAGACCAGCCTCATTGGAGGCAGGGCTCCCTTCCCTTCTGTTTACCTTGGTTGCCTTCAGTTTCCTCTCATACTGGGTCTTCTCTCCCTCCAGCTCGTCCACTTTGCTCTTCAGCTGCCGGAGCTCCTGCATCAAGCCCTGTCCACACAGGGAACACAGCAACACCGACATCTTAGCCAGTCACCAAGCTGGCCCCTTCACTGCGGGCTGAGCGCGACCGACCTGCCCAAACCGCACACCCTCCCCACAGCGTAACAGCATCCCAGAACCACCAGAAACCATGAATGAGAGGAGTGAAGAATCCAGAACAGCCACCACAACCGTGCGGTTATAGACACACGAAAAGCCCAACCCCTAGAACGGTCAGATCTACCTTCAGCTGAAAGGGATGAGGAGGAATGAGGGGGGGGGGGGGGGGGGGGGAGCCAGCCTGGGTGAAGTTAGTAAGGTCAAACACAAAACAAAACTGCAAGAACCCGTGACATTGTCCATGCACACCCACCAGACCAGTAGATGGAACATCGTTACTTGGAGTTACAGACACCCCAAAACAGAGACCACACAACGACCACCAAAGGTTGACGTATGTTTACGAACACACAGAAATACTTGGGCTGCAGCTTTAAGTGGCTAACTGGTGGACAACATGTGTAGTGTCTAGTCATCTAGCTGATTCCAGGCTACACCTCAAGTATTTGAAAGTGTTGGATAGTCGACTTTGACCCAAGTTTGAATCATATGGATTGGCACTTATGAATAGTTCACAGTAAAAGGCAAGTGGGAAAAACTGAAAGGAAAGATGTTAGTCGGAGTCTGCTGAAGTTTCTGGAAGGGTGGTGTAGGAGACGACCCATCCAGTCCTGTCAGATATACATTTCAATTGGGGAGGTACAGGAAGGCCACAGACCGCATTCCAATATTTGTCCTTGCCTACATTCTGAGCTTATCTTCTATGTTTAAACCACAGAGTCTGGACCAGGACAAATTTCAGGACCCATTCTGATTGAGACAAGATGCAGAGTCTTCCTACATGCTCTCCTCCACAGCGGCAGCAGTCATCCAGGTCCCAGGCCCCCAGGCCCGTGTCGGAGCCCCCCAAGCCCACGTCAGGGCTCTGGTCGTGGGCCTGGCGGGCAGCCATCTCCAACTGAGCCTCCTCCAAGGCTCGCTTCTCCTGGATGCGAGTGTTGATTTCCTCCTGAAACCTACACATCTCCTCCTGGAGGTCACTAATCAGGTTCACTACGCTCTGGAGGACACACAGAGAGGGAGGAACAGGGCGAAACAAAAGGAGAGAAGAAAAAAACGTAAGAAAGAAAGAAAAATTCCAAAACACGTTTAGAAATGATAATAGAAGAAGGAAATGGAGTAAGGATATGTGGAACAGGGGGACAAAATACAGAGCGTAAAGCAAAATGACACGGAGAGCTTAGAGAATGTAGGGAGAACACAGTTTATGAGGAAAAAACGAGCGGTTGCACGATCCCAACATCCACTCTGATGAGAAGATCCACTCTGCTGTGAGGAGAACATTTTGTTTTAAATAAAGAGAAGATTCAGAATGGACAAAATATGAGCTTACAGTTATTCATGCATGATGTGAACCTTCACAGCAGGCGCAGGGTAAGGGTTAGGGTTAAAGGTGTGCAGGTCCAGCTAGGCTCAGCTGGGATCTATGGGACTAATCTTAGACACACTGACAGAAACACTCTGACAGAGGACAGAGGAAGCTGTCATATGATAGGTCAAGATGATGATAAGACACACGCAGCCCAACTATAAATAACCTCTTCATGCTCAAAGCTGGGCATTGATTGAGTGTGTATGTGTGTTAGTGTGCGTGAGTGTGGATATCCGCAGGTGTGCTTGTGGCCAAGTGTGTGGTTGCGCGTGTATCTGCATGTGTTCGTGGTTGTAATCGTGTGTGTGTGTGTTTATGTGTCCGCGCGTGTGTGAAAGATGATAAAGAGAGAGCGTGTGTGAGGGGTTGGCGGGTGGAGGGCCTGGTTTCCACGGTGAAAGTGTTTGCACTTTAGGAATGTTCAAAGCAATTTCAGGCCCTTCTGCCTGTCGGTGTGGGGCCTAGCAGCTGTCCCCTCTGGGACGCAGCCTGTTGACGAAACAAGTGTGCCCCTGCTCTCAGTTACCACGGCAGCCAACAGCCGCAAAGTGACACTATCCTGGACAATATAGATTTATGGGAGAGAAGGCTGAAAGGATCGACCTCCAAAACTGTGGGCTTTACTTGAAAGCCTGAGAACGCTCACAATTTCGTTGTCTCTCCCAAACTCACACACGGCCAGGAAATATCTCTTACACTGTCCCCAAGGCAACACTGCATAGTTATGTAAGGGTTATGAGCAGTCCATTAGCTTTTGTTATTGCTACATTTCACAACTTATTAAATTTATGTTTGGTTTTTCACACAGCTGTGACTGTCATGGCTGTCAGTGATGCTACGAGCGAAGGTTTGGATTCTGTAAAAACATTTAAGATTTTCACTTCAAGTTACTTGTTTAAAAAAGCTTTATGAAGAACAAATACACAAACTCAATTCCTAAACAGTATGGATGTGTGAAACCGGAGGGAGAGAGGCAGTGAGAGAGGTTGTGTATGTGTCCTGTGTGTTCTGTACGTGTACTGTAGGAGCACCGCATGTTCACTGTAAATGTACCTCAGCCGATATCTGACGGCGCATCTGATCGTGCGGACGGACGGTTGTGTGTTGTGCCATGTCTCATCTATCCATCTGTCTGTCAGCGCCTCGCTCCCTCTCCCCCAACCTTTTCCCCTCCTGTCAGCCACCCCCCCCCCCCCCCCCCCCCCCCCCTCAGCCCTCTCCGTCTCTCTCTCTCTCTTCCAACTCCCTCATTTCCTGTCCAGTTTATCAGTCTGGCTGCTGTGGGGGGTTACCCTGCCTGGCTCTGTACACAGCACTTAATCATGTTTATCCAAACAGGACCACATCTAGGACTTAAATGGGGAGCCGGGGACTGTGGCAGCTATTTCTACAATGGCCACACACACACAGCCAAGGTCATGGGTGCATCAGTCCCCTCCCATTCCTCAGTGTTTTGCAGTGCCATCGCAGAATAAAACGGCCGTACATGACAATTAACAAAGCAATACAAAGGCCTTACTGAGGTGCTGTTCAACTGGACCAGGCTGAGCTGGTCTGGGCTTGACTGGGTTGTGTGTGTGTGCCTGTGTACTGTGTGTATTACTGTTTCTGTTAACTGCCTGTGTGTTCCTGTGTGCAGTGTGTATGTGTGTTTTAATAGTACTATAACTCTGCCCAGTCCTTGGAGAGGGATGAAGACATGGCAGGGTGGAGGACAGCAAGTGATCACACAGAACTTTGGTAAACACAGGAAGTGACATCAACAAGCTGTACAGGAAGTGTTACAGGGTGTCTAATGAATCATGGTTGCAGGCTAATATGTGTCAGTATGTGTGTGCGTATTATTTGTGTGTATGTGTGTGTGGGGGGTGTTTAATTGAGTGTGAAGATACTTTTATCCGGCTCATTTAAACTGACAGCGCTGACTGTTTGAGACACTTGTACACACACCCAGACACACAGCATCTGGGCCACATCAAACACACATTCCACCAATCACATTCTTCCACTGGTATCTATGGTAGCATGCAGGACAGGTGACATCACACATCAGGACGCAGAGAACACTACTTAGAACCCCAGGCCGTCGCATCCTGCTGAGGTTACAGTGTAGATACATCAGTTAGCCCACACAGATTTATTTCTCGTCATTTCAGTGGCCACAAGTGGGATTCCAGAGTATCAGAGCCACTCTACGCCCAGTCCTGCTTGACTCTGACAGTGGCAAAACCAGGGATGACTCTGAATGCACAAAAGCCTGCTTGTGCTTGACTTGTGTCACATAACTGCACTCCTTAAAAGGTTGTTCTGTTCCTAACAGATTTAGACAATGTTATGTGGGAACCCAGTCCACATGGTTGCTACATTCCTATCTCCCTCAACAGCACAGCACACACACACACATAGGTTTGTTTTTCCATCCTAGTGGGAACCAGCTAAATCTCTCCCATTCAAAATTGTGTTATCTCTAACCATAACCCCTAATGTAACTTCAACCCGAACACTAAATCTAAACATAAAACCCCTGAAAAAACATTTGAAGTTATGGGCCCCACAGGTCAAAAGGCACCACAAGGTCACATTTTTATGGTTCACTAATACTTGAGGACATTTGGTCCCCTGAAGAGTAGTTAAACAAGACACCCACACACAAACACACACCCACAGCGCTCCACCCTTCTCTGCGTGCTCTGGTAGCGTACCTCTGCCTTGGTGTAGCTGGTGTCACAGGCAGGCTGGCGGTTGTGCTCATCGTTCACCAGCTGTAGCTTCAGGTAGGACAGCTCATCCATCAGGTCCAGCTTCTGGCTCTCCAGCGATGTTCTGCTCAGAAGCTCCTGCAGGCACAGTGGGGGGGGGGGGGGGGGGGGGGGGGGGGGGGCGACAGCTCCGTGAGACAGGGACACACACCTACCTCAGGTACACACGCACGAACACACACAGGTGACAAACTGAGAGAGTGAAAGACAGACAAACCGACCGTGATAGATTGAGAGAGACGGATAGAAAGATGTGGGGGGAGACAGTAAGAGAGACAGGTAGAGAGGCCGGTAGACAGACAGACAAAGAGATAGACAGACAGAAAGATCTACAGAGGGAAAGGGAAACCTACAGAGGCGCAGAGCCAGACAAACCAACCAGCTTGACAGTGTAGTGAGGAGTCAGTGTGTCTCTGCAGTGCATGCACTGTTCCCCTGATCAACCGACCGGCCTAGGACACCAGGCCCCACATGGCTAAATATATACACACACACATACACATACACACACACACACACACACACACACACACACACACACACACACACACACACACACACACACACAGCTCTATTTCCAGTGCACTCCCTCTGTCTCAGACATGAGAGATGAAAGTGTCAGAGAAAGAGAGAGACAGAGAGATAGAGAGAAAGGGAGAGAGAGTAAATTTAGAGTTTCCCATTCTACTATGACCATCACGCTGATTTCCCCACCCCCTTTGATCACTGCACATCCCAGTTCCTTCTGTTACAATACACTGCATAACATCTTACGGTTACTCAACAAATACATGCTAGCATGTCAAATTAAGTCTGGAGTGTGTTTGTGAATAATAAAGTGCATCCCCTTAATCACTGTTTGTTTAGTCAATGCAGCTTGGTTAAATGCTTTCCACAGCAGCATACAAGATTGTCCTTCTCAGATGCTGTTCCGTTGAAAGTGTTCGCTTGTGTCTGAACTAATATCTGAAAATCTAATTAGGGTTATTGAACCCAGCTGTGTGGAATCAATTGACATCATGCTTTTAAGGCAATCCATTGGTTAGTTTTGTGTGTTTAGGCCCTTGTGTGATTTAGGACCCTACAGTGTTAATAAAACTCACAACCTCAATATTGCCCTCACAACAATCCACCAACTAGAGTCAGCGAGACCTTAAGGGAAACACAAATTCCCTTGGTCCAGACAGACGAACTGTAAACCGTATAATCGCTAATGCTCATGGGAAAATACATCTGTTAAATAAGTTAAGGCAGCCCAGTGACAGGAAGGATCAAGGAAGCATTTGGATTCCAAATGAAGCGTCTTTCCAGGGTGGCAATGCAGACTGGTCCACCTAAGCTACTTTAAATCCTCCCTCTGAACTCATTAAGAGCGGAGACACATGCTGGCTTCTCTTCTGCTGTTTTATAAAACCAGCTGGATGGGGGCTGGGCTGGGCTGCACTGGGGCAGAATGTCAAGGCTGGGCTGGTTGGGCAAGGGTGGGCTTATGGTCTAGTGTAGGCTGGTTGGTATATGGAACTGGATATAAGGTAGGCTGGGTGGGCTATGGGAGAGAGTCTAGTCTAAGCTGGGCTATGGGAGAGAGTCTAGTATAGGCTGGGCTATGGGAGAGGGTCTAGTATAGGCTGGGCTATGGGAGAGGGTCTAGTCTAGGCTGGGCTATGGGAGAGAGTCTAGTCTAGGCTGGGCTATGGGAGAGGGTCTAGTATAGGCTGGGCTATGGGAGAGGGTCTAGAATAGGCTGGGCTATGGGAGAGGGTCTAGTATAGGCTGGGCTATGGGAGAGGGTCTAGTATAGGCTGGGCTATGGGAGAGAGTCTAGTCTAGGCTGGGCTATGGGAGAGGGTCTAGTATAGGCTGGGCTATGGGAGAGAGTCTAGTCTAGGCTGGGCTATGGGAGAGGGTCTAGTATAGGCTGGGCTATGGGAGAGAGTCTAGTCTAGGCTGGGCTATGGGAAAGGGTCTAGTATAGGCTGGGCTATGGAAGAGGGTCTAGTATAGGCTGGGCTATGGGAGAGGGTCTAGTCTAGGCTGGGCTATGGAAAGGGTCTAGTATAGGCTGGGCTATGGGAGAGGGTCAAGGCTAGGCTGGCTCGTCCACTGGGGCAGAAAGTCTGACACATGTTCCCTCGTGATCTGGTCTTCCACTAGGGACACATACTCCCTCTAGTTCAGCCTGTCATGGCCCCTGGGGGCCTTCTATTCAGGCCAGGCTGAGGCCCCTGGCAGACACAGAAAGCAGACTCTCCCCCCACACAGCCGGGGGGCGGAATCCCTCCTACAAGGTCGCCAGTCACCACGCTGACACGCCAGTTACCGTAGTGACGCAGGGAGGCTGTGCAGAAGGACATTCCTAATTAGCCATGATTCGAACATGTGGCCCACAGCGCTGACACAAAATGTTTCACGCCTGAATGCCTACTAATAATGTCTGTGTGTGTCTAGGGATGGGAGAGTGCGTCCATGTATGTGTTTGAATGTGTGTCTGTGTGTGTGTGAGAGGGAGAATGTATGTGTGCATTTGTGAGTGTTTACATGTGTGTGAGTACACAGTATGTATGTATATTGGCCTGTGTGCATGCTGTGAGAGGCAGTAGGAGAGAACAAGCTCACATATCCCACTCACACGTGACCATGTAAGGCTGCTGGGAAGACCCCCATGTTCTACACGTATCCCCGTTAGAGTAAACGTTTCTCTGCTTCCCTGTGGCCCAGCTCAAGCAGATATCTCTTCCAAGGCAGGTGGTGAGGAGAGGTGAGCAGACACAAACACTAAAACAGCTCTCTCTAATCACCATGTCAGCCTGACCAGACTCCCTGTAGAATACACAGGCTCCACACTGTTCACACACAGACAACAGCCCATCAATAGAGCTCAATCTAACAGGCTCTGTGCCATTGACACTCGCATGCACATGCACACACGCAAGAGCAAGCACACACACACAGACGTGAGCACACAAACTGACTACCCAGCATCGGGCAGAGGCAACCTTCCCATGCGTTAGGGGCCTAGACAAGTGTGTAACCTGTTAGGGGATTTTTCTAGGGGTCTAAAATCTTCCCTGTGTTAGGGCCCATATAGGGGCCTCCCTCTGTTAGGGTTCTTCAGATGGGGGGTCTCTAATGGCGCTTTTCCACCGCAAATGTAGCACGACTCTACCCGACTATACTCGGTTTGTAGTAAACTCCTGAACCCGTGGGGTGGTTTTCCACCGCAAATTGTACCTCAAAAAGTACTCGGCGAAAGGGGCGTGACGTAGGCCCTGACGTCTTTTTGTACGCGACGTAAATAACACCAACGCAACCCACAAGTGGACAGAACCCACATTATAATTTTAGCCATGTTGACGAACTAGTCTTTTGTAACTTATCTGACTTTTAAAAAGCTTGTAGACTGTTGGTGTAATGGACTGTATCTGATAGTAATAAGTATTAGCTGCGGCGCTGTTGCTTTAAGTCGCTCTCGTGACTTCGTCACACTTTCTGGCCAATCAATGGCCGGCCGTCTGCCGACGTCACCTTTTAGCTCGACTTAAGATCGCCTGGTACCTAGAGCAAGAAGGTACCAAAAAAGTACCCGCTAGCCAGGTAAAAAAAGTACCAGGTACCATGGAACTGCGGTGGAAACGCAAAAAATGCGAGTAGGGGCGAGGCGAGGCGAGCTGATTTCATGCGGTGGAAAAGCGCCATAAGCTCCTCAGTGTGACAAGAGGGTTTTATGTCACCAAAGGGGAGTGTGACATTTAAAGATGATGGAGTGCACGAACCTCAACCGCAGGAATGTGTTTCCCTGAACCTCTTGACATTTGAAGGGCTGAGTGTGGCCAAGGCAGGAATCCTGGCCTGTGACTGAAGACTGGATGAGAACCCTGATAGAGAGTGGGATTCCATTCACGTAATTGGGTTGTTCTATGGGCCAGAACGTAGACACTCGTACAAAGACACACACACACACAGTCTCAGCTGCCTCTCCTTCAACTTGACGTTCCTAGCATTGTTAGAGCTTGACAGTGCCATTCATACATACACACATTGTTACAGAGTGCAGTCTTACTTCCTAACAGCATCTCCCACTACAGTAGTCTGCTCTATGCTGGGTAAGGAATGCTTGGCTGGGTCCTATTTAGGTTCTGTTTCTATATGTGTGCCGTTCTATGCCCAGACAGACTAGGTTATAATTACAGCAGGTTTCCAGTGTGCTGGTGTGTACATCAGACAAACAACAGCGCCTACATACAGAGACATGCTGTTTACAGAGAGAGAGTGACTTGGAGTAGTCTCAAGGGCACAGTGACTGGGGTGGTAGGATCATGTGACTGGGGTAGTAGGATCGTGTGACTGGGGTAGTAGGATCATGTGACTGGGGTAGTAGGATCATGTGACTGGGGTTGTAGGGTCAAGTGACTGGGGTAGTAGGGTCATGTGACTGGGGTAGTAGGATCATGTGACTGGGGTAGTAGGATCATGTGACTGGGGTAGTAGGGTCATGTGACTGGGGTAGTAGGATCATGTGACTGGGGTAGTAGGATCATGTGACTGGGGTAGTAGGGTCATGTGACTGGGGTAGTAGGAACACTCCTTAACTCTGCATCTTGTCTCATTAGCTCTCCCTATAATCATTCTTATACTATTGGCAAAGTTTTAAAAAGAGACGTAGGACAGTCAACTTTGTCAGGTATTGGACTTCTCGGATCTCTCTCTCTCTCGCTCTCTCTCTCTCTCTCTCTCTCTCTCTCTCTCTCTCTCCCTCTCTCTCTCTCTCCCTCTCTCTTTTGCCCTCCCCTCCCTCTTTGTCTTTAACTCTCATCTGCTAATCTCTGTCGATGAGTCACAGGAAGCAGACACTAAAACAGGCTTGTTTTACAGTAAATTATGACATACCCTTGATATTCATCAACAGCCAACTCACTGTCACCTGAAATCTCTCACCTATTGGACAGAGCTTGTACTTTAATCTTACAACACTCCTTTTTAAGACAAAAACTGGAATCCAGATCCAGTTCTGACAGGATTATTGTAGAATTCTTTTGGAGGTCGATCTGTAAACCACAGCAACGCACTCTGCTTCAGGCATGCAGCGCTGTGGTACTGTAGCATGGCAGCCACATATAGTATTATGGTATGGTGGTGTGGTGTACTGTTACCATGACCGTAATACCATAGTGTAGTGGATGGCATAGTATTGCCATTGTACCTGAAATATGGTATAGCGGAAGGGGTCATGACAACAGTGTTATACAATGATGGGTGGTGTTCGTCTGGTGTGGATGGGATAGCGTGTGGTGCGCTCTAACCTGTTGCAGCATCTCTTCAGTAGAGACCAGCTTGTTGTGATGTTCCTCCAGAGACGTCTCCAGGTCTCTGATCTTCTCTCCCTGAGCCTCCACCTGGTCTGTCAGCACGCTCACCTGAGAGACACCAGACACAGGTCACACAGGGTGTCACACACACGCTGGTCTTTCTCTCTCTCTCTCTCTCTTTCTCTCTCTCTCTCTCTCTCTCTCTCTCTCTCTCTCTATCTCGCTCTCTCTCTCACACACACACACACACACACACCACACACCGGCCTCTCTCTCCTTCTCTCTTTCACACACTGGTTTCTCTTCTCTCTCACACACACACACTGGTCTCTCTCTCTCCATCTCCCACACACACAATCACACACACATTGGGTCAGTCATTACGCTCATCAGCAAACCGCCCAGTCAATACTCCCCCTAGACTAGGCGTGTTCATTCCTCTGACAACTCACATTTACATATCATCACACACACACAAACTCACAGAGCTTAAGCGGCCAACTGACACACAAACACTCTCTTTCTACTGATAATACTTTCACACACCGACACATTAACAGGCGTACCCTGTTACACATACAAACTGTCTCTCTCTCTCTCTCTCTCTCACACACACACACACACACACACTAACACACATCGACACACACACATGCCTGAAGCCTGTTCCTCTGCTCCGTGGCTAAGCTCCCTTCCAACAACGCTCTGCGCCAGGTCAGCAGTTTCGCTTCCCAGATCCGCTCAAGCACAGCTTGAATGTCAACAGCCAGGCGTCGAATAGGACAAAACACCTCCACTAAGAAGAGCAGCGTGGCAGCAGGGAGAGCTACGTACATACCTGGGACGTGTTGTCAGAGCGGTGGCAGGTGGGGTGTATAAATATAAGAGAAGCTCTAACAGCACATGCTGACTGAGTACAGGTAGCAGCGAGAGAGAGGGAGGAAGAGAGAGAGAAAGAGAGAGAGCAAGGTACCTTGGAGGGGGAAGTGTTAACAGCCAATCGTACTATCAGCGAACAAGGTCTGGCCTATCAGCAGGAGGGGCAGAAGAATGTACTGGGTGTTTGTAACTGTGTGTGAGAGAAAGCAAAACTGAGAGATAGAGTGACAGATCAGTGATAGATAAAAAGACAGAGGAAAAGTGGAGAGGGAGAAAGAGAGTGAGAGAGAGGAGGTCAGATAGAAGGAAAGTGAAAGAGAGAACGTGAAAAAAAGAGATACCGAGAATTTAAGAGAAAGAAGAGGGAAAGCGAGGGGGGCTATACTTGGCTAATGTACAGCTTGATTGCATGTTTGGATAAGACAAGCTGTGACAGGGCAGAGAGGGCTAGCTGCGTGTTGAGGGAGAAGAGAGGACAAACATAACACCTGGATCAGAAGCCTATTCCTCAGGTGTGAGAGCAGGGGGAGATACAGCTGGATGTTCCTCAGGTGAGAGCAGAAGGAGATACAGCTGGATGTTCCTCAGGTGTGAGAGCAGGGGGAGATACAGCTGGATGTTCCTCAGGTGTAAGAGCAGGGGGAGATAGAGCTGGATGTTCCTCAGGTGTGAGAGCAGAGCGAGAACTTGCTGACAGGTGACACAGCCTCAGTTTTGACAGCCTCAGTTTTGACAGCCTAAGTGTTGACAGCCTCAGTGTTGACCATAAGCACACACACATTCGCTTGCCCACAGTCACACACAGGGCGGGGTGGGCTGAGGGGTGACAGAACCAACAGTTCTACCACGCATCGTATTTCTTCACATCTTTCAGCACACTTTGATCAACCGTTCACCCTCATATAATATAATTCAATCCAGTCACCCCATATGAGCACACACACACACACTCATACACACACAAAGCAGATCTTACCTGAAGTACCAGAGACTCCTTGTCCCCCTCTAGACGAACCAAACGTTCTTGATAGGTCTCATTGTTGCCTGGCGACCGAAGGTTAACCTGCAGCAACGCACACCAACAAAAGGGGTCAAGCATGGCCCTGGAGGAATGTTTGTGTGTGTGAGTTTGTTCGTGTGTGGTAACAGCAGTGGAATGCTAAGAATCAATCCACAATTCGTCAGCAATGCCCTCATTTGACCATGCCAAGGTGTAGCTGAGTCTCTGTTAGTAGCATGGCTCAATCAGTTCTAGTAATCTGTGCAAACTGTAGCTTTCATACAGGCATTTCTGCCTCGCTACATGTTCACTAAAAGCAGAAGAGCGGACAAACGAGGATAGAAGATAAGAAAAGACAAAAGACAAAAAAGGAAAGATGGACAAGAACTTTCACTCTCCGTCATCCTCCAGTCACACAGCGAGCCTCTACGTCTGAGCAGAACCTTCCGGGAGGTCGGAGGTCGTTCGTCTTCTCAGTCAGCTGACAGAGTAGGAGTGCTGGAGGAGGCTGTGTGAGTGCTGCTCATGTGATCTTCATGTGGTGCACAACTGCTGTTCCAGAGAGCTGAGCCGTAGAGAGGACACTGTCTGGATGATTTGACTCCGGGTGAAACATCCTTCTCTATGTGCCTGTCTTTCTATATCAAAGCTAGGTGATGGTTTTACAACATCGGCTAAATTCTCTCTTTTTTCCTGTCTGTCTCTCTCTCCCTCTCTCGTCTCTCTCCCTCCTTCTCTCAGCAGTGAAATTATGTGAGGAGCCTGACTGGAATGTGTGACTTTCACCCAAGGCAGGAACACCCTGCCAAAACGATCAGGGGGGCCACACACACACACACAAACACACACACGCTGACAGCTGTGACAAAGCCGTTCCTCTGAGGTCATCAAAGAGCACTGTCACCCAACTGTTTTGTCTCAAGCCTTTTTAGGAGCGTCTGTCTGGCCAGGTTCAAGGCCCTCTGCCCCAGACTGACCACCCGGAGACCGGGTTGAGCCGGGCTCATGGCCCACTGCCAGCTGGGGCTGGGTGTTAGAGCGAGGTGTGAAGGGATAGCATGTCAGCACAGCATTTAATCTGGGATGAAGTCCAAAATGATTAAAAAGCAAGTACCATAGCAAAAAATGAAAGATTTTCTTTTTATATATAAATAAACACAATATGGAAAGTGGGGGTGGGGAAAGAGAGACAGAGAGACGAAAGGAAGGAGACAGGGAAAATGAGAGAAAAAGATAGTGAAAGAGAGAATGAAACAAAGAGGCTAGATAAATCCTCACAGGGATGTGTTCTGAAAGGAACAGCAAGACAGCAGGTGAACATCAAGTCCATTAAAGTCTATAGTATGTAGCCAGGATTAGGAATCACACGTTACAACAGGCTGAGGCCTGGAGAGTTTCCTGTTTAGATTAGAATATTCCAAAAGGTCAGAGAGCAAGAGTATAACTTCAGTACATATTTTGTCCCGTTCAGGGAACCACAGAGTAGACCGCCACAATCCAACACACAAGCCCTTCAGACTGCTTTGGTGAGGGACCCTGTTGTGTAAGTGTCTGCCGGACCAACCCACATAGGAAATCCCCTTCTAACTGCTGGCAGAGAACCCTCGACTATAGACGCACGAAGAGGAGAGGAGAAGAGGGGAGGAGAAGAGATGCAAGGTGGATAGAAGAGCAGGGGAAAGATGAGCCGAGAAGATGAAAGGAGAGGATGGAAGCGGAGGGAAGAGAGGAGAAGACGATAAGCAAGCTGAGGAGGAGTTGAGAGGAGGACAGAGATGAGGCGAGGGCCTGAAGCCTCACTGTATGATTACACAGAGCAAGAATGCATGACAACATATACAGTATGAGCCAGGGAGACCCACCTACTTTAATGATCCGAACAGAGTGGCTGTTCCCCGTGTTTAAGTAAGACTACAAGAGGCCTTTCCTGTTCCTACAGGATACCTGACCACAGAGGAGGAGCAGGCTCACGCTTAAACTGCACCGGTCATGTGATCAGCATTGCAGCGTCCGTTACCAGACATTGCCTCCTCAATGTGTCTGTTGACACGGCGACCACAAAAACATGTTGGGCAGCAGAACTGGATTTAGAAAATGCTGTATTGCTCTGGGGAAACAAAACCCACCTTGTAGATAGGGAAACCTGTCGAATAGTTTTTTTTCTCATTTAAATCCAATTCCAACTGATGTAGTTACAGGAAAATGAGCTCTTTCACAAGTAGAGGCCTCATGTTTCCACCACAAGATGTATGTCTGTGTGTGTGTGTGTGTGTGTGTGCATTTGTTCAAATTTTTCGTAAACAAAGACATGGCAACAGTGTAAAGCCAATGAGAGATCAAGGCTCCTTTGTGTTACACACACACACAGACACACACACACCCTGACATGACATCATGCAGAGTGGAGAGTATGGAACAACAGTGTCGGATCAGAAACAACCCAACCAAGTATGAACAAGAATGACATGCTGCACTAACACCAGCTCCTAATACACGTGTTAATACTGAGAGGACAGGAGGAGGGAAAGGGAGAGGAGGAGCGGAGGGGAGGGGAGAGGAGGGGAGAGGAGAGGAGGAAGGGAGAGGAGGTGAGGGGAGGGGAGAGGAGGGGAGGGGAGAGGAGGGGAGGGGAGAGGAGGAGGGGAGGGGAGAGGAGGGGAGAGGAGGGGAGAGGAGAGGAGGAAGGGAGAGGAGGTGAGGGGAGAGGAGGGGAGGGGAGGGGAGAGGAGGGGAGAAGAGAGGAGGAGGGGAGGGGAGAGGAAGAAGGGAGGGGAGAGGAGAGGAGAGGAGGAGGGGAGGGGAGAGGAGAGAGGAGCTGAAAGGACGTATTTCTTGGGCTTCAACTGTTTGGTAAACAGCAATCAGCTGTTGGTGAACGATACAGTCCCTTATCTGATAGTTTTCCAACAACAAACACGCTTTCTCAAAGCCCAACAACAACAAAAACCTCCCGTGCCAACTCTACACTTGGCCTAATTCAACATGTTCAACACTAGCAGATCAACACAGTTACGTTAACTGACAGTACAACTCAAGATGCAGTCTCTTTCAACACAGTCTAACCCAACATTCAGACTAACTCAACAGCTGGAACATGGCTTTCCAGAGGTGAGCACAGCCTAGCTCTGTCAGATGCCCTCCACCTGAATGCCCTGCTGCAGGAACACTCTATTAGTACAAGACAGTAACTCAACATAGGATTATAGTAACAACGTCCGGAGCAGGCAAGCTTCTCATAGGAGATGCACACACACATATACACACTCTCACACACTTACACACTCTCACACACTTGCACAAGATCACTGTACAGACAAATATCAACCCCTTATCCAGTCCGTAAAAACAGACCAAGTATCCATGGTAACACATCAATGTAAACAATGTACCGCAAAGTTCTGTGAAGTCCACACACACATAAACAAACACACTGACCTTTTTTAGCCAAGTGAAGTGCTTATAGAAGTCAATTTCCGTCTCCATGCTAAAGGCCCATTGCTCCCCAGGTTTACTCTCAATCTGCTGCTAACTAAGGACCCAGAACTCCCTCCTCCCACTCTGTGTGTGACACTTTCCAACCCCCCCTCTCTATTTCTTGTCTTCCCTCCTCTATCTCCTCCTCCTGTCTTTACGTCCCTCCTTCACACCTTCTCTCTCTCTCTCTCTCAGCCATACACTCCTCGCCCTCAGTCTTTTTCTCAAAAAATCTATCTATCCGTCTCAGTCCAACCCCTTCTTTGTTTCTTTCTTTTTCCTCACAAAGATTTCTGTCACTCCGCCTCCCTCCTCCTCCCTCCCTCTGTCTTGGAATGCAGTGAGTAGTTGACCTAGGAGCTGTCCTACACTGGAGCTCAGCTGCTCTGCAGCGGAGAAGGTTTTATGACCCCCAGCTCTGCCTTCTGACTGCTCCCTCCCTCCCCCCCTCGCTCCCTGCCTCCCTACCTCCCTCTCCTCTCACTCTTCCTCCCCTCCTCCCTCCCAGTTGTCTCTTCACTCCTCCTCTCCCCCTCTGCTGCCTAATAGAAAGATGCAGACAGTCAAATGTCCACACCCCCAGGCCAGATAGTCACAGTTACAAATAGAGTTAGAAGGATCAAATGAGAGCAGACAGCAAGCAGAAAGACAGAGGGAGAGAGGGCGGGAGGGAGGGTTAAAAGGAGAGGGAGAGAGGGCAGTAGACAGTGGACAGAGAGAAAGGAGACAGACTGAAAGAGAGCAGAGAGATAAACAAAGGGGAGAGAGACCGAAAACGAAAGCAGAACGACAGCAGAGAGAACGAAAGCAGAGAGAGAGAGAGAAAGAGACAAAAAAGGAAAGCAGAGAGTGAGAAAGCAGGGAGAGAGAGCAGACAGAGAAAGAGAGAGAGAAAGAGAGCAGACAGACCCCCCAGCATCTGCTGTCTGTCTAAATGTAACACAGCAACAGGCTGATCTAAACAAGATGCAAGCAGCTACCCTCAAATTCACCTCCTCACACTCTTTCCTCCTCCTTTTCTCTCTCTCTTTCTCTATACACGCTATTTGACTCTCTCCTCTCTCCATTCCTCTTCTCACGCGCCCCACTTATTCAGTTAAAGTCACAATGTGAGCCTGAAGTAAAAAATACTTTAGAACATTCGCTGGTCAGGGTTGAAATACACTACTGTGACTATCCTTCTATCTCCACCTCTTCTTTCCTAACCATTCTGCCTCTGGCTAAAGCTCTCTTTCTCTCTTCAAGGCCCCAATGCATTCTCTCTCTCTCTCTTCTAATCCTTGTATGCTATTTTTCTTCTTTCCAGGCCCCTAACCTCTCACTCTCTCTCATACTCCCTCTCGCTTTCTTCTAATCCCTATATGCTATGTTCCTTTCTTCCAGTCCCCTATCCTCTCTCTTCCAACCCCTCTACACGCTCTCTCTCTCTCTTCCAATCTCTCTATCCTCTATTTCTCTCTTCCAATCCCTCTATTCTCCCTCTCTTTTCCAGTCCCCTCATCCTCTGTTTCTCTCTTATCTGCAGCTAACCGGCTGATCAATGCACCGTCTCATTATGCAGCGAGGGATCATTTCACAAGGTTCTACTTCCTGTGCATGAGACACACCAGTTAACAGCCAGTTCCATCCACACACAGTGTGCACACAGATCCACACAACACACATGCGCGCATAAAGACACACATACATTCAGCTTTTTGCAAGTTTAGTACACAAACTACACAAACACAGATACCTTGTAGTTGTGTGTGTTTGTGGATGTGTTCGTTTTTGGGGTGTTTGTATCTGTATGTGTGTGTGTGTGTGTGTGTGAAGTGTATGTTTGTGTGTGCATGGAGTGTAAGTGTGTGGATTTGGAGTGTTTGTATGAGTGTGTGTGTGTGTGGAGTGTATGTGTGTGTTTGTGCGTGTGTGGAGGCGGGGGTCATGTATGCGAGGCATGCTGCAGCGGGCCCCCATCATGCAGACAGTAATAATTAGCTGCAGTCAGCGAGGCTGTCTTTGAAGAGTTGGTATGTGACGAGCCAGCCCACTCTAAGAAACACACAGCTCGGTAAATCCTCTAGAGGACATAGCACACATAGTCCTGGTGCTCTTGGTCAACGTCTGTCTCTGCCTGCCCCAAACAAGTCTTCATCATCTGAGGTAACGTTTGAAATCCCTGTCCTTGACGGATCCATCTTTCCCAGCGAGCTACAGACTGGGTCAGCTCTAATCTTTAGACCTGTAAAAGCTGTTTGGTTGTCAATCTTTTACCCCCGGTGTACAGTTACTTTATTTCTCTTGACCCCCTACTACTTTATCTCTGTGTGCACTCTTCAACTCTCTCACCCCTACACCCTTACCCCCATGTGCATTGACGAGAATGTGAGCCATTGTTACTAAAGAGTTTTCCCTCTGGGATCAATTAAGTAATTCTGATTCTGATCTGAATCTCCCACACCGCCTCATGTGACAAGGTTCTAGATAGCTCGGAGTTGAGGATAGGGCAAACTCCAATGGCTGTGATGAGGTGAACAATGACATAGTTAGGCAGTAACTTATGTCAAAACAAATCACATCTCAGCAACAAGTATGGCTTCAGGGCAGCTTGTTCTAACCCTCTAGGTTGCACATTCCTAGTCACCTTTATCTGTACACCTCTCCTCCCAGCTCCTGTGTGTTTCTCAGTGAAGGTTTGAAATGAAGTGCGCTTGTTTGCCTAAGTGTATGCGTGTGTATCTGTGTGTGTGTTACAGAAAATGCGCTGAGCCCTTATGAGGGCAATGGGTTCAGTTGAATTGAGGAGCGTGTGTGTTTGATCCTGCTTTGCCTCAGCAGCGAGGGGAAGGAAGGAAGGAGAGGAGGAAAGGAGGGGAGGAGGACAGGAGGGGAGCGGGGAAAGGACATTGTGCAGCATGTGAGACCTCTACAGTCCAGACAGAGCCGGAGCTTTTGGCCGAGGCACAGATCCAGGAACAGAAGATGCCACAGCAACGCCACATTCTCACCTCTCTCTCAGAGACACAGGACAAGTTTGAACGAAAATACCAGCTTCTTCAATTCAACTTCCCAGCAGCTATGTGCAACATCTACCCCATTGTCCCTGCCCCCCCCCCCCCCCCCCCCCCCCCCAAAAGTAGGCAGAGGGTATGGTTGATATTTTAACAACATTACAATACATAATTACAATGAACAAAGCCTCTCTCAGTCAATATCATGGACTGTCATGTGCTTGTCATTTTCCAAACTATGACCGAACGTGTCACACTGTCGATGGACCCCCCCCCTCACAAAAAAAATTGTCATGAGGTGCACCCACCCACCCACAGCAAACCCAATAACAACTAGCACGCCCCAGCATGATGAGCGAGCACATCAGTACACAGTACTGAGAATATGGGATTCTCACTGGTCAAGAACAGCCGACCAGAGGAAGGAGGGACGAGGACTTACCCTCAGCCCAGCCTTGCGTGACCTCACAGGACGCCGGGGCGGCGAAGATCGAAGGAGTGTGAGACGAGAACGCGAGGGAGGGGAAGGTGTGAAGGGAGGGAGGAAGCCAGTCCTCGGAGAGAGACAAGGAGCGAGCGAGCTGAGGAGTGAGGGCTGACAGAAAGAGAGGCTGTGAGAGGGGAGAGACGAGAGCGGAGGAAAGGAACGAAAGAGGAGGGTCTGTCGAAGCAGGAAACTGGCCTCTGCTCTGTTAAGTGTCTCAAAGGAACACTTTGGCTCTTTAAACCTCATCCAGCCTTCTGGTCTCCCCGCTCTGACCCCCTCCTCTCCCCCCCCTTCCTCCCCCATCCTCTCCCCCTCAACAACCCTCTTCCCCGAGACAGGCTGCAGTTCCAGCCTGCAGCCTTGCCTGGCTTCATTAGTACTCTCTCCTGACCCTTCAACTCAAAGTGATCACTCCCTCCCTCCGTTCCTCCTTCCCTCCCTCCCCCCCTCTCTCCTTCCCTGGGATTGGAATAGTGTTGGATCGGTGTGAGAATTCAGGGATGCATTCGAGCTATTCGAGTCACAACACGCTGCGGTGAAGGAGAGTGGAGGGCTCCAGGCCTGGCCTGACCCCAGCCTGCTTTGACTCACCTCACACAGACCCTCTAGGAACCCACTTCTGTTCAGGGTCATTTATGGACACCGTGAGTAAGCAAACGTTGATGTTAGATAACTATGGAGGCTTTGTCCATGTAGGAAGTGTCCTGTCACAAACAAGCAACAAACCCATGTTGGAGAGCGATGAAGAGGGAAGGAGAGAAATAATGTGAGAAAGAGAGAGACAGAAAGAGAGCGAGCATAGTATCTCAAGATCTCAGAAGTTCTGAAATGCTTCCTACACCAAACCCTGTTACAGCCAACCGCATCTGACTGCAGCACGAAAGCTCCTATTAGCTCCAACGTATCCCCCACCCTTGGTTCTGACAGGGACCCCTGCTCACCTCTCCGTTGTCCAGCCACAGCAGGAGCGTGTGGGCGGTGGCGGTGGACACCTGGGCCCGGAGGCTGGCCCTGTCTTCCTGGGTGGTCTGCAGCTCCAGGGCCAGACGCAGCTCCTCGGCCAGCTGCAGCACCTGGAGGGGCCCCACGGAGACGCACGAGGACGGGGAGCCCAGCTCCAGAAGCCCGTTAGAGTACTCTGCTGCTGCCTTGGAGCCTGGCAGGGGCAGGGGGAGAGGAGGGCAGGGGGGAGAGGGAGGGAGTCAGTCATGGGGCACATATAGTACAGTACTGTAACTTTGGTGACCTCGGAACACTTGAGATGCACAGGAAAACAACGTATATGTCCTTGACATGGACGTGTGTGTGTGAGAGAGAAAGAGAGAAAGAAAGAAAGAGAGAGAGCGAAAGAGAGAGAAACAGGTTTCCTGGAAAACAGGGGGGCATCTACACTAGGCTCTCTGCATCTACAATAAGGACCTTCTGTTCAGAAACATTTGTCAAAGTAAACACCAGCGGTGACCAAAGGCTGAGCAATGCTAATCAGTTTAATCCCTGCTGCTCTCTTCATCCCTCCATCTCTTCATCCCTGCATCTCTCCATCTGTCCACATGGCTCCTGCATCACATCTCCACTCTGGTCCAGAAATAATTTTAACACTACATCTGGGACTACAGATCACACACACACATCTGGAGGCACAAGCTGCTGTGCTGAAGGGCAACCTCAGTGAAGCAGCTCTATCTGACACCACCTGTAGGAGACCGAGGCAGTGTTGCCTCAGGGCTGTCAGTAACAGGTGGACAGGCTGCCTCTCTCTGAGGCTGTGACAGCTCTATTACACACCAGCTAATCCCACATTAGAGAGAGGATCACAGAACAGGATTAGCATGAATGCAGAATGCTCTGGATCGTTCTGCCTTCTCATCATCTGACAGCACAGAGACCCACAACAAGAATCTGGCTCTCTTTTCAATATTGTCTGTGTCCAGTTTAGGTCACATGACAACATAGTGGTCACATGAAAATGGTGATGATGATGATGATGGCCAGGATAATGAGGGGTGGTCTGAGCAACCAAACACAGCGAAGTGTATGTTGTTTGAGTGTGTGTGTGTATAAGAGCGTGAGCGTGTTGGAGGGTGTGTGTGTTAGTGTGTGTGCTAGTGAGTGTGTTAGAGTGTGTTTGTGTGTGTGTTAGAGAGTGCATGAGGACACCCCGAGCAGCCAGAGCTGCAGCTAGCAGAGCTTCAGCCCCAGAATCCGTCCAGCGCCCGGGGCAGTGGTGGGCGGAGGAGAGCCGGGCGTACAGGAAGGGATTATTCATGCCCGCCCGCCCGCTCGCATCTCCTCTACAAATATCACAAGCATGCATGCAGCCAAACACGAGTGTTTATCAGCCTTTTCACTAAGTAGCCTGAGCGTGCATTTTCAAACTGTTATTTCCTGATGGCAAATACAGTTTTATATGACTGCAGACGTACACCTAATCTTGGCAAAAATTCATATGAAGCATTTCAAGCATTAAAATAAGAATTGTACATTGTGTGGTTCCTGTAATGCTTAACAATTCCTGTAAAGGCCAGTAGATGGCGCATGTACAGTGCATTGCGATCAAATCCACATCCCTCTTGAGCATGGGAAAACAGGAAGTGTCTGCACTCTAACAGACCTCCTAAACCAGTCTGAACTCAATGATCAGACCTGGGGCCCGTTCTTCGTACGTCGCTAACTCAGTTAGCTGGATTTGATTGTTGACGATTTGGCATGATCTTGGATCGTTTGGTTCTTCGAAGCTCATCCTAGACTTGTCGTCATAGCAACAGGTCCGTAAACTCAAACCTGCTCAGGAGCAGGTTTACTTCATGTAAACAAGATTAGATTGAGGCTTTATAAGCGGAGGAGATAGGGAAGTATGTCGCAGCCATACGCAAGCAACCTCTTGCGGAAGGTGGGAGAATAATTTACAGAGCTTTTCAAATTAATCGGGTATTGCGGGATAAAGTGTATTGGCTGTTATAAATAGACAAACACATCATTTAACAGTGGTTTTTAAAAGGGAGGAAAAATAAGTGGCTTTTTAAAATAAAGACAGTATGAATTAAAGGCTACCATTTTGTAGAATATTCTTGTATTTCACTTTTACTTTAATTTGTCTGCTACTTTTTGCCAGCCCACTCTCCTGGCATTTGCAGACTTTGAGGTGTTCCCTGTCATTTTAAATAACGACTCAAATTCGGAATAACCTTCCATTAAAAGCTCTTGTTCTGATTGGGAGAAAAAGTGGGCACGTTCTTTGGCCATGCTGAACAGCCAATAGCAGCGTTGCTGATCAATGTTTCTACTATCGATACATATCCCCTTTTAAGCCAACACATGATCGTATCCAGTGATACTAATCATACACAACAGGTTTGTTCGAAGAACCCAGTTAGCCGGATCATGATTCGCACGATGAAATCATCTCGGATGTGTCATTTGATCTCGGATGTACGAAGAACGGGCCCCAGCTTATTAAAATACCTGTGATGATTGGTTTCGAAGAACTCGGTCTGTGAGACAGGATATTAATTCTACTTTGTGTTGAGTGAACTTTGAGGAATGGTCTCTTTAATGAGAGCTATCTTACAATATGACGGCACAACAAAACACAGCTTCCAAAAATGAATGAGAGAAGAGGTTTGGAGGATGGTCAGACAGGAGGGGGGGAGGGGGAGGAGGGGGGAAAAGGAGGATGAAAGAGAGGGAGGAGAGAGGGGCATTTGAACATAAATGTTGTGAATGGGGGAACTAATGGGCAAATTAGGAGCAAGATAAGGGGCCGGGGAGCAATGGGTGAGTGGATCGGTGTGTGTGTGTGTTGTGCGTGTGTTTGTGTTATGGGAATGGGTCATATTCCCTGCAGTAAGCTTAGCCATTGCCAAAATGATTTAACTAATCAAGGCTAAATGGTTAATGCAGTCAGTCAACAAATTGCTGAGTGTGTGTGTTTTTGTGTGCGTATGTGTGAGAGAGTGTGTGAGTGTGACAGGCTCGACATGACAGTTTGTAGCCGACAGGGGCGGCAGGGTAACTGGCCATCAGTCGGAGAAGAGGGAGACATGCCAACTGACAGGCTTGGGATTGCGTCACAGCTGGACTACCGATGTGTCTGTCTGCCTTTCTGCCTGTCACTCTGTCAGCCTGTCTGTCTGCCTTCTGTCTGTCTGCCTATTTTACAATTTGCCTGTCTGCCTATTTATATGTATTTTCATGACTGCCAATGTGTGTCTATACTACAGACAAACAGACATACAGGTATAAATCCAGTGATGGGGTGTTCACAGACCAATGGGAGCAGTGTTGGGTAGAGCAGTGTCACCTTCCTCAGACAGCCCTCATGTTTTATTCAGCAGCTCATTGCTATGCTATTAGCCTCCTTTATCCTGCTTATTGTGTCAGGGGGTGAGTTAATACAGTCAGATGCTTTTACCTGTCTCTATCTCTCTCTTATTTACACACACTCACTCACACAGGCATACACACATATCACCGAGCACTCTCACACACACACCTATTATCAAGCACACATGCACGAATGCACAGACATCTTTCACTGAAAACACATGCGCACACACTTACACACCTGGCATCAAACACACACCTGCAGTTTGATCTCATTTGTAGAGCAAATGACTATGGAAGGACAGTGCAGGACAGGTGAAGTCCCCCACACACCTGTCATGGTCAAAGTGTCCAGTGTCCTGGCCCCCAGTGTCACCCAGATAAAACATTCACATGGAAGTACATAATTACAATATCAATCAACTTTGGGGGACAGGTATAGGACACTTTTAATAAAGTATTGTCCTGGCTTCATGTTCTTACAGTAAAACTGAAATAAATGATCGTCCAAGTCAGAACTTTTTTAATGGGAAAATATGAACCAAAAAATCCCAGTTTGTGCAACAACGTTGCTTGGCTCTTACCAGCGATGATGTCATCCATCTGCTCCAAGGCTGCCTCTAACATGTGACTGGCGTCTGATTCCATGGCTACTGCCGGCTGCCTTCACCTGCTGACGTCCTATGAGAGGAAAAGGACGAAGATGATGAGGATGGGAGAGGAGAGGGGAGGGGAGGGGAGGAGAAGGCAGGGAAAGGGAGGGGAGGGGGAGGGAGGGGAAGAGAGTCCCAGCATGAGCATGTGCAGTGTCTATTGGTGAAATAGTAAGGTGGAATGTTTTACAGATGACACATATCCAAGATTTACACTGTATGGGTGCCATACTGGAAGGCCTCTATTGAACCAGGACACGCTGATGCTGTCTTCTTCGTGGCCTCTGTCACCAGTCTAAGAAACCATCTGACAGGCTGATCCATGGATTCAGATTCTCTTTAGAAACTAATCACTTCACGCCTTCATTATAAGCATGTCACACAATGAAAAAGCTGTTCAAACTAATCCCCTCATCGAACGCTTGAAAGGACTGGGAATCATGTGGACACATGCACTTACAACACAGACCGGCAGACAGACAGACAGGCAGATTAGAGAAATAAACAGGAAGACGGGCAGATATCAAGGCAGACAGACAGATGTACGCACGGCTGCGCAGACAGACAGTCTGCTGAAAGGGATGTGGTGTCTACATTGTTAATAATCCGCAGAGCCACATTAGGCTGGGAGAGACACTTGGGGATATCACCATTCAGACTCACTGACAGACCCTTTGTCTAACTGGTCTATGGACGGTTTAGTGTTATAAGAACTGCTGAAATCATGTGTCTGTGTGTTGAACGCTCAAATCCTTAGAGAGCCTGAGATTAGACACCATAAAGCCAGGGGACCCTGGCACTGGGACAGTTAAACACAGTGGGACACTAAGGTTAATAACCCATCCAGTCTACTATACTGCACTGCCACATCCTCTAATATACTGGCCTACTGTATGTAGGCCATGACTGGTCATGCAGCTGTTGGTACATGTCAAGGCAGAGACAGGCTGTCAGCTTCATTAAGAGCCTGGCTGGACTTCATCAAGGCAATTCAAACAAGCAGCTCATGTCTGGTAGCAGAGCACCCCTGAACATTTGTATTTCAATATTTTTTATATTTAATACGATATAGACAGCTTCCTGTTTCAGCACACAGATACGGAACCGTCGGTTTAGTTCTAGGGAACCTTTTATTTCTCAAGTTGATCCCTGAACAGACACACCTTGTTCCAGTCACTGGAACTCCTGCAGAACGAGTTGATCAGCCCAGGTGGATCTACGCTGCCTCGGATGACGACAGCGTGATGTCAGTTTGCTGGGGGGGTTTGATGAACGCCACGAGGCCCGTGGGTCTTAAGGGCTGATCGTCCAAAAAGAGGCCTTGAATTGTCATACCGATGATCTCCCAGCTCCCCCGAACACAGGCCCAGTCTGAGGTGTATCAAACTGCAGGGTGAATACAGTGAGAAAGCGCCCGGATCAGAACTACCGTTAATCTGATTATAATGAACTTCCTGTCTGACGTTGCAGTTTTACTGTCCGCTGCTAAACACAGCGTATTCTGCAGACCTCAATTCTCTCTTTCTGAACGGTGAATCTACCTGTTTCCGCACCCCCACCCCTCCACCCCACCCCATTCTCCTCTGATCCCCTTCACCCTGCTAAACTGTTGACTATGGAGAGCAAGCACTAATCCCGCGCGATGCAGTCAACTCACATGCGGATCTGAAACTCAACACCTCAGCAGAGACTGGCTGAACGAGCTCAACAGTCAGAATGTGGGAAGCAGCAAGTTAGGAAGTAATGAGAGCGAGCCAGGGACTCAAACACGCTCAGAAGAAGACATTCTATATCTACTATGTGTGACTACTTGTTGGTGTTGAACGGGAAGGTTACTTTGAAGCAGACCGGCTTTGGGTAAACTGACAATTCACATAAAAATAAACAACAGGATCCAAACAGTCATTATCGGTCGGGCAAGAAAATGTTGGTACTGCAAACTCTCTGGGATGCTGTTTAATTGTTAAGGTTCGTAAGTGTGAAACATTTTGGGCATTCTCCTGATGACGCCTTGAGCCTGTTTTACCATGTGGGCGGAATCTTGTGATGCACCGATTGTGAAATACTGGACAAACAGCGATGTTTACTGTTACAGTTTTGCCAATAGCTGATACAATTGTTCAGCTGATAGACCAGTACATTCCTAGTGGAATCATTAAACACACTGAGACATTTGACTAGGCCCTGCAACCAATCAGGTTCCAAAACAGTTTGGGCATAATCTTTTTGTGCCCAACACACAAGGCTGTATGGCACCACTCCAGTCTGCCCCAGTGAGAGGAGGGGGACACTCCTCCTACCACCAGTGTATCTCCTCCTCCTCTTCCTCCAGGTGTCTGGGCTCAATAGAGTCAGAGCAGCATCTTGCATTTTAATACATATTAATTTAGCAGACACTCTTATCCAGAGCAACTTAAAGCAAGTACATGGACATTCCCCCTGAGGCAAGTAGGGTGAGGTGCCTTGCCCAAGGACACAACATCACATAGCCACTGCCGGGCTATAGGACATAGCCCTGACTCCCTAATTTTCACGCACACACAAGTTATTTTTGAAGTGTATCAAGTGTTCGAGATGTAGGTTTGATAAGGTGTGATAAGGCGGGTGTGTCAGGGGTTGTGTTACCAAAACAAGATCAATATTACTATCCAATTACCTCGGCACCCCACCTCCCCCCCAACCCCCCCACCCTCCATATCAAGTGTCACGGGATGAAGTGTGACTTCATCGCAGTTCCTGAAAGTACGGTTGCCAACACAACAACGTAGTTGCACGATCGTGCATTTCAGTTTAATCATTTGTGATCTGTTTCCTCCTCCATCAGTGTGTTTACAAACAGCATTTCGGTGTTGGTGGAACAGAGCAGGCCTAATGATTAACAAGGTGACCTCCAGGCTCACAGCCAGGCAGAGGAACAGCGAGCGCTGGGACTGACGCTAAGACTAACCTGGGAGCTAATGTGAGCTAACAGCAAGGACACAGCCCAGCACAGCTTCCCAGCCAGAGCAACAGTCTCCAGGTCACTGACCTGTCCTCTATGTTGGAGACAGCTAGAAAAACACTGCAGTCCTCCATGTTATAGCGAGAGAGACACAGAGAAACAGAGAGGGATAAAGGGAGGGAGAGAAGTATAAAGATAATGAAAGAGAGAGAGAGAGGGAGAGCTGGAATGAGATCCAATAACGATGCTGTGAAAGAAAGATAAAAAGATGTCCGCTGAGACTATCTAGGACTATTAAGACATTGGGCTAGTTAACATGAGCACCCCAGACAGTGCTGTTTCTGTTGAGCACAAGGAGGAACCCTGCATGGACACCATAACACCATCTGTTACCTAACTACCACAGTCACTCTTCCTAAAACTTATATGGCTCAGAGATAATTTCCCTTCCTCTGGGTTACTAAGTTAAAGGGCTGGGTTAAGCATGGAAGCTTTTGGGAACCTGGTAATTATTGTTGTGCTTATGAGGAGAACAGGAAATACCAGAGCGTAAACCTGTAACCATGAGAAGTGGAGCTGAACACACACACACACACACATACACCCAACCACACACACACACACACACACACATCCAACTAACCACAAACACAGGCTGGTGGAAGGGTGTGAGTTTACCGACCTCTCAATTATTGTGGTTGGTTTGGATTAGCATGGCTAGCTATTCAAGCTGGTCTAAGCCTCGAAGGTCCAGCTCAGCTAAACCTAGATCACAGTCATGTTCACAGATACCCACACGCACATACACACACACACCCACACACACACACACACACACACATACACACACACTTGCACTCAGCCACTATTCCTGGACTGGCCTTTAAGAGAGACTCTTTCACACATGCATCCTAGAAAACAAAAAAGCCCCCTTTTCACCTTTTATGAGCAAGTTTATCAGTTTACGAAAAGAAACTGGGCTTGAGGAGAGATTAATTACTCTTGTGGATGGCTCCATATGGAGTCCACTTTCCACTCCAGCAAACTGCTTCAGGCTTGTTTTACAGCATGTCAGCATCTAGAAAACATGCACCAAAGCCTTTTAAAACCAGCATCCGAAACAACAAGAATCCCTACCAGAAGACTTGTCCAACCATTAGCCCACTCTAAAACTGCAGTCCAGAGCCATCAACCATTAACTAACGCAGTCCTTCAGTTGACTGATCTGTTGTTTTGGCTCTGCAAAGTGAGTCGCATATATTTAGCATTCAGCTAACATTTACTGTACATTTCAACAACTTCGCCATGCCACGTCAGCCTTGTTAGCTCCACAGAACGAGGTGCTCAGGAGGGCGGCGGGTAATCATTGTGGCAGGGGACGAAGCGAGACCCAGGCCTGTCACACACTCACATCAGCTGTTTTCAGAAATCAGATTAAATGTATTCTGCCTTTTTTGGCCCCAAACAATGAATCCATCAAAACCGGTAACAAAAGTCAAAGATGCTTTGTCATATCCTTTCACAGCCTAGTTCAGACCCATCCAACAGAGCCCAGAGATCCCTGCGAGCAGAAAGCAGTCAATCACAGGGGGCTTGAGTCAGCTCTAGGTTGCCGCAGGGCCCAACACCAACAGCACGTCAACACCGTTCCATCCGTGAACACAGGATCCGGCCAGGTCAGCCCCCTGACAGCTGAGACAGCCTGAGTTTGTGCACGGTCCCATTCTGCCAGCTGCACAGGCGTCTGACGTGGTGACACAGCCAGGCCAGCACAGGGCCCTCGTTATCGCAGAGGCTGTCGAGCTGAAGGGGGGGGGGGGGGGGGGGGGTGGAGGGCACCTGAGGGGAAGATGATCTTTTCCATGATGTACAAGGCCTCCTTGTTCGCTTGTGTTGACAGCAGAGGTAGAGGGAGGGGAGGGGGGGAGTCTTTCTAGCTCAAAACAGCAGCACAGGACAGTTGACTTGCAGTCCGTTCTGCGCACCTGTTGAGCGGTTCAAGATTAACTGAATACTGAACGGCCACACACCCAAAAAACAACCAGGACGTGTTAGCAGGACAGAATCTGAACGCTGATCGGCTGTGTTGCAGGCGCACACACCGCTGACTTCCTCTATGGTGACTGATGGGCTCTTGCTGACAGCTCCTCATGTGTTGGTAGCAGAGGGCAGTGTCAGGTTACACTGTGCCAAAGCCCTCACCTGCAACAAGCCTGCCAGATCAGAACAGACCCAGATCACATAACAGGCTAGCATTAGCTCCCTCATGCATACCGCACCACACAGTACCTGCTGACCTGGCAGAGTTACAGTAGGATACCTCATCTGACTCCCTCTCTTATCTCAAAACTCAGACTACGTATACAGGGAGTGCAAAGCACACAAAGCCATACTTAAGTAAACAGAAGCAACGCTAACAAGCTACTTTTTTCCATGTTAGCTAGTGGGGGTATAGCTCAGTGGTAGAGCATTTGACTGCAGATCAAGAGGTCTCCGGTTCAAATCCGGATGCCCCCTCTAATTTTTCCGCTTCAGGTGCGAAACTTTTCATTTCATCGCAGATTACGCGACACGTTCCTGCTGACACTGGTGATGTAGGCTTGCCGGCTGACATCCTTTACGTCTTATTTCAAGATCTCGGTAAAGACCATCTCTGATGAGAACAAGGGGAGAGGATGTGAGTCAGGCTGTTATGAGTGGAACTGTGGAATTAAAGCTATGAACTGCTCACCTGACCTGTGGAACACAACACAACACAACAATAACTGCTGTGAGGCACAGGGTGGAGAGGAGTGTGGGTGTGTGTGTGTATGTGTGTGAGGTGCTGGGTGGAGAGGAGTGTGTGTGTGTATGTATGTGAGTGAGGCGCTGGGTGGAGAGGAGTGTGTGTGTGTGTGTGAGCCTCCTCCGCTTCTGATTCCTTTAACCCACCCCCCTCCCCCTCCCCTGGTTCGAGGTCCTGTGGTTGATCTGCCTTGACAGGCGATGGTCATGTAACTGGCACACATTAAAACAATGCTCACTCTGTAGACCCTGTTTGTCTTAAGGCTGGTTGGCTGGCTGGGGGGGCCACCCTGTTTACCAGGGTGCTTCAGTAGCCTAACAGACCATGGAACAAGGAGGCAGGGAGCAGGGAATAAGAAGTAAAGAAGCAGTAAGCAAGGACAAAGTAGCTAAGGTAAGTACGAATGAGGAGGGAGGAGATTGGAAGCATTGATTGCTTCCAGAGTCACCAATCAGAGGATGACTGGGCAAGTTCCATATCTACAGATAATGTAACACGTTTGTCAGGCAACATGCTATCATCAGAGATGAGATGCATGGGGTTCAAGCGATGACCATGTTGACATCCGTGTGATGAGTCACTAGAGCAGATTGGGATTCGTAGCCTCCAATCAGTCCTCTGGTTATCCAAAACTCTGGAGTCAAGGATTACAGAGGAACTTCAGTGAACCAAATCCAAATCTCCCCACAGAGGGACACAGACTTACTTGACACTCCAACTGGACTTCGTCAGAATGTCACTAGGGACTATTTGAATTTTCACATTAGCTTCAATTTTGCACTGTATGCAATAGGGAAGGGGAGGGGGTCGCAGTTCAGAAACATGAAAAAGTAGGCTTCATGGAATAGAATATACCTCAGACAAATAGGCCTTAACCCTAACATAATATAAACCCAAGTAGCATTTACCCCCTGTCCCTAATCTAGCAAGACAAAAACCTTCACCCCTGCGCTGTAAAGGAATCTTTTCATTTATTTTTCCTCAAGGGAAATATACAGTTTATCAGTTCACTGGACTGAACAAATGGCATGCCAGCAAAACAGAACATTAACTGCTGTTGTGGATGCTGAAATAAAACTGCATTTCCGGTCATCTGCTGGGGAAGTTGTTCCAACAATAAGCATATCTGTTTATGTATCTGGCCTGGGTCCTGGGGTGGTATGTCATCCCTCCGATGTACAATCACACTCTGTTTCCTCCTGGGGGTAGAGGAGGGGGCAGCACACAGCACAGGACCAGCAGCCTTTCTCTCTGCCTGCCTGTCTGTCTTTTTCAGTATTAACTTGCATGTTTTGATGACTGTCTGTCTGTCTCTGCAGATCTGTCTGTCGGTTTGTCAAACTGATGAGTCCGTCTGTTGTTATAGGTCTGTCTGAATGTCTGAATGTCTTTCTGATGATCGATTGAAGGTCTCTGTGTTGGTCTGTTTGTTTTGATGTTTTCCTCACATTCTTCTCTGAAGCCTGTCTTTTGTTCTACTCACCTGTCTGTCTGCCTGCCTGCCTGCCTACCTGTCTGTCCTCATTTCAGGCCCTACTCAGCTCTCCGTTCACACTCTTCCCTCTTCTCCCTCTTTTTTTTCCTTCTTCCACCGCTTTCCCTTGTCCTTTTCATCACAACCTCAGAGGATTACCTCTGTGGGCTACCGCATATGACTCACAAAGCTACCGATGTGAGTTGACAGAATAATTATCCAAACCTAGGGCTTGCTGTGACTACTTATACCGTCTATATTAAACACACGCTTTGATCATGAGAACAAATGCCCCAATTGGTCACTACAGTCACGGTATCCCCCCCCACCCCAGCCTTGTGGGTTAGAATTTAACGCCCACTCGAAAGTGTTAAACTTCAGATACGACCAATGTTGGGATTTGGTTCGTGGGTATAATTTAGGATTTTTTTGTTGCGAATGTCACCCTGCAAAGCTTTCTGAAACCCTTGATGTGCTTCTTGCAGGTATAATGACCTTGTCTAGCCATTGCATTGCAGCCAACCACAGTTCATGACACTGTCATGGTGTAATAAAATTAAAATGAGTAAAGGGGACAGATAGCAGGTAGAACACGAAGAGATTATACTTTGCGTGTGATTTACAAGAGAATAGACTCCCTCTGAACATCCTCTCAACTCAGTGTCCATATTCAACACACACTCAAGCATCCCAGGACCATGAGTCACTCATTAATCTAAGCAGCTGCAAGCACGCAGACAAACACACACACACACACACACACATACATACACGCACACACACCCACACACATACACACATACACACGCACACAAACACACCAACAAACGCACACACACACACATACACACACACACACACGCACACCTACACACATACACACGCACACACATACACACACACACACACACATACACACACATACACACACAGACACACACACATCCATAACATACACACGCATACAGACACTAGCATTGATATCTGTATATTAGCAAATCATTCACAGCAAGCCATATCTCGCTTCTTGTCAAGCGGATTATAATTGATGGCATCCAATTACACATCGTGAGTGCAGTGATACTAAACATCGTTTATCCAAGGCAGCACTGCGGATGTCTTAACCAGAGAAACCAGATATACCAGTTATGGTCAGACCAGTAGTTTTCAATTGATTCTTATTTTGTGTATCTAAAAAACAACTTGTTAACACCTCTCCCCCAATTCCACTCAGTAACAGTATCATAACGTTACTAATAAGTAAATGATACTATTTAAATTATTATATATTACATGTTATACTGAGATTAGTACATTAAGAGGAAAACAAGTCGCATACCGACTAATAAACATTACTCTGCAACTTTTTGGTCGTTTACAGACAGGTCATTGCTCTCTGTACGCAAACGTAGTCTAATGTCACCTTTTTTAATTCAATTTGTATTTAACTCCCAATGTGAACATCACACTACACTGCAACAGTGTTTCATATATAAGTGTATCAACCGGAATAAACCGTCGAATTGCATCAACACAAAGGTTAGATATTGGAAATTACGCAAAAACAAACGTTTACTTACAGTACAACTCCCGATTATTCAAGTCCAGCCGCAACCCAGGTGACTGAACTCGTGGATCCCTCGGGTTTGAGCGCTGTGATGTCCCGTCCTGTCCCACACCGGCCCCGGATGTCAAAGCCCGCGCCGCACCTCGCTCTGGCTCATCACAGAGCCGCACCAATCACCGTCACAAGTCATGGGGGGTGGGGGGGTGGGGTCCTCTCATCTGAGAGGATGAGTCCTCACGAGTGAAATGTTTGTATCATGTAGTTCAGCCCCCCCCCCCCCCCCCCCCCCCCCCCCCCCCCCCCAACAGACCTCAACTAAAGTTAACCAGAAGGTGAAATCAAATCAGATATGTGGAACTAAATTTGTGACTTCATCTTAAGGCTCCATTCACACCCTTACTGTCACAAACACACACCAGAGTAGTTGTGGAATATCAAAACATGTTCTAAAAAATAACAAGGGACACCAGAACGGTTGGAAACAAGCGTTTATTCCAGTAATGTGTTCTGTAGACAAGGGCGCCATCTAGTTTTTATAAGACGTTATATCTAGAGTGTTGTATTTGAGTAAATGTATTCATTAGTTGTTCTATTGAGATACAGTTAACATGATTTCAGTAAGCATTTTTTTCCAATATGGCACAGAATCGATTTTTGGGGTGAAATCTTTCATCTTTGAGTCATCTTTGCGGTATGGGCTATTAAAGAAGCGTATAAACTAAATAAACGGGACATCAGTAGCTGATGTCGTTCCTCCCCCCAATCCTCCTTCTCAAGCAGAGCCCACCTTCGTTTTGGTCTCCACCTTATAGACTGTCTGGTAGCCATCATCCCATGCGTACAGATGCCTGTCTTTGTGGTGGTAGTTGAGGCTGGAGTGACTGGTGTAGCGCTTGGGGAAGAACACCAGCGGGCTGTCTGTGCTGTGGTAGATGGTGTCGTGGATGTCGTACAGGCACTTGACGCTCGACCTGCCTCCGTAGCGAGAGTTGTACACCACGTTGAGGGTGCCGCAGGTAAGGAACGCCCCCTCGGCATCCCAGCTCGGGCAGGCCGTGTCCCAGGCGTGTTCCACCGCCAGATTGCCCTTGTCCAGCTTGGTGAGGACCAGGTTGCCATTGAAGTCAGGGTCTGCGTGTAGCACCCAGAGGCCCAGCTCATCCACGGTCAGGGCCAGGTAGGTCTGGGGGGTGAGGGAGAAGACAGGTCTCCTCCCAGCTCCAGGGAGCAGCATGCTGTCAACTACTGTCTGGTTCTGGAGGAACACCTGGAGATTGGAATACAACACAACAGAATAGAATATCACACAGTGAGATATGACATGATCCAATACAATGCAATACTTTAATATACTTTAAAAAAAATCTCTAGCAAACATTTTACATCCAAAGCGAGTTTTAAAACCTTTACTGTCTCTTTCCTACTGAAGAAAAAGAAGAAAAACAAGAAAGATATCCTCTACAATTTTTACTTTTCTGTTAGCCCTAATTAAGTAATGAAATTTAACCCACAGGCCTTTCTCAGACATGTTCTTCTCACCTTCAGGATCAGATTGCGGGTGTCAGCCTTGTGGTAGTAGAGGAAGCCGTTATAGACCATGTGTCCGGTTCCCTGCCAGGGATGGGGCAGCTTTATGCTCAGTGCTCGCTGAATGGAGTTGACCTGGGTGAACACCTTGAGGGACGGAAACTCCAGCACAGTGCTGTTCCTGGTCCCGCTGAAGAAGTAGATCTTAGACGAGCCCTTGGTGGGGTCCTTGAGCCAGGAGCCACTGATGTCTCCTGCCTTCTGGACGATCTTCAGAGACTTCACCTCTCTCAACGTCGTGCTGCAGTCTGAACCGGGGCACAAGCGATAAGCCATTTAGCGTTGAGCCAAAGCTTATGCATGTTTGAGATGTAGCAACAACAGCCACTGGAATATAACTTGTTTAAACCCCCCCCTCCACACACACACCTCATCTCCCATACACACATGCCACACACACACACATACCTTCCACATATAAACCTCCCCCCACACACTCCTACACACACTCCCTCACCCTGCGTGATCTTGGCCTTCTTCTTCAGCTGGGTGAGCTGAGCATCTCGCAGCTGCTGCTCCAGCAAGCCCTCCTCCACGGCTATGTGCGCCTGGTTGGGGATCCTGTTCTCCAGGTACTCCACGTCCCTCTCCACCCGCTCCAGCCGCATGGTGACCCCCTCCACCTGGTTCTTCACTTCCTGCCTCCGGACGTCCATGGTGCTCAGATGACCTCTCACCTCTGTGGTGAAGTCGTAGATCTTCTGGTCCACGCGCTGACTCCTCTGCTCACACATGCTCACTCGCTCCTGCTCGGTTACAGAAATTATATATGTTTATTACTAGTAGTAGTATGCTACTTGTTTGTTAGTAGTACTAAAAAGTATGTTTGTTAGTATGTTACTAGTATATTAATACTAATGAGTATTGTTACTAGTATGGTACTATCAATTAGTATGCTACTTGTTTGTTAGTAGTACTAAAAAGTATGTTTGTTAGTATGTTACTAGTATATTAATACTAATGAGTATGTTACCAACTACTTTGTTGAATTTGAATACAATTGCACACAGTGTTCCAAACCAAGCACATGTAGAATTATATAAATGCTTCATATGCCAATAGGGAAAGGCAGAAAACTGTTGTTGTCAATGTGTTCATGTCTCTCCCTGTGTATCTCTCCCTCTGTCTGTCTTACCTCCAGCTGTGCCAGCCTCCTCTCAAAGTACTGCATCATGACGGCCTCCTGGGGAACGCTCTGGGCTTGAGCCCCTACCAGGGTGAAGAGCAGCAGAGAGACCAGCCAGGCCCACATCCTCACACCAGAATAGCAGTCTTAAAATCCTTTATTTAATAAAAGCTTTATTTGAAAGCGGTGATTCCCTTTTTTGTTTTTGTTTTGATAGCTGACTTGTAAGTCTTCCTGATTGGCTGTGAGTGGTTCCCTTCCCGAAGCGTGAAGATCTAGACTGTTCCAGGAGCTGGTGTTCCAACTGACTTTCTAGTTCCAAGTTTTGTGTGCGTTTGCATGTGTGGGTGTGACACACAGAAAGAGAGAGAGAGAGAGGGGGGGGGGGGAGGAGGAGAGAAATGGAATGAGAAAAACAGAACCAAATAGGATGAGAGTTCCTGTTGTTTTTTTAGTTCTAATCATGTCCAGATGGCCCTGAGACACGTCCTCAGTTCGGAGAGACAGTCAAGGATCAAATATCTTCATAAAAGACTGTAACCCACTCTCAGAATAGATATAGCTTAGAATGTCTTTAGCTGACTTTTGAGTTTGGTGAAATGTCCTCCTCCGATGTAGAAAATACCAGATATGTTCATGGCTACGTCTCAGATATGATTAACAAGTATCCATAAATTAGATATTGATAACATTGTTAGTGTAGTTTTTAGGTTTTTACCCATGGCCAAACAGGCGCAGCCGCATTCAAGTTAAAGGCCGTCTTTATTCTGAAGAGGACTTCAGCAGCATGTGATGAACACCTGTGGCTCTCCAGCAGCCCGCTAACCCATGTGTGGCAGATGGGAATCCTCCTGCAGTCGTACCACTCTCCCAACAGCAGATGGGGCCATACCCTTTCAACTTCTCATGGTAGGAGGGTGTGCTGTTGCCAGATGTAACAACCTTTCGAACCCACCCTGGGTTAAATCTTATAGTTTAACGACTTTCTTGTAGCTAACGTAGTGCATACAGTCATAACCCAGAGTGGTGAAGTATAATTGGCCCTAGCTCTTACTACTTGGTCAGGTTCTTAGTTTGTACTGGTTTGTTTATTGTGTATTTCGATACATTTAATTGTATTCTACTGTATCTTCTGTACTTATTATATGTTGCCCTGTTTCTATTGAGTGCTGCTGTTGTAGACTGCAATTTCCCCTCTGGAGGACATATTTTCTTATCTTATCTTTATTGTACTGATGTCTCTGCGATTGGCACACAGAGTAGCAAGACAGTTACTCTGGCTAATAAACTGCAAAATGACCCTGTGCCAGTTTCAGTCAACATGGATTCAGCAGGGTTGTCCTAGTCCTTATGAGAATTTTGAAAAAAATAATCTCGTGCTGTTGTGCTATATATAATAGATGCATAAGAAGCACAAAAAAACGTATCAAAAGACAAACAATTAATTATTTACCTTGTAGTACTGCAATAGCAGTGGGTGCCATTCAACCTGAGTCGTAGGCCTTGTAACTGAACAGAGTTTCTCTATTATCCTGCATGTGATCCAGACTGAACGCTTCCAAAAGGCAAGCTGGCTCTCTCCAAACTACAGCTTTTCCTCTTTCTGGATGTTTTGTCGTGGTTAGGAATGTATTCGGTCACACACGGTATGTGTTTTAGCGTGTGTGTGTATGTATGTTGTGTGTGACAGACCTAACAAATTTTTACTTTTCTTCTTTTGACTAATTTCTGGTCTAGTTTGGCAAAACTGGTTGTCACTGGTTTAGTTATGAGAGCAATATGGCTTAAGTGGTGAAACATCTAATTAAGCAATATGGCTCCCAAGGAAGTGTATGGCTCCCAAGGAAGCTATCAGCACGGCTGTGATTACAAAGCTGCAGGCCAAGTGATGAAGATCCTCACAGCAGATGATATTCAGTAACAGCATGACCTTCGATGTGCTATTGCTTTTATACGAAAATTCAAAAAATTATTGTGAACAGTCACAAGCAACAACAGATTATTAAGTGCTTGTAAATTTGATCTTTATTTGTTGCTATTTTGTCTTTATTGGATTGTCTATTGTCCAATCAGTTTACTTGGTCTCAACAAACTTATATATGAAGCTGTGCTGACTCCTGAACACTAGTTATAGAAGATCCATTTGAGCAAGTTTGTGTACTGTGTACTCTTGTGAGTTCACACCAACTAGTCCTGAGACAGGAAGAGCGACACAACTCCCCTATCAGTGTTGTGCAACACAACTGTGTCCTAGAGAGAGAGTCCTCTAGCTCCAAACAGTGTATTATATTACCATAGCAATTCACCACCAGGTCCCTTGAAACCGTGCTGCCATCAACCTCTCCTGACATTACCATAATTCCTTCACATCTTTTTTCCACCCCCCCCCCCCCTCCCCATCTCCACCTTTGTTCCATCAGTGAGAATTATCATTGCAAACTGCATAATGATTACATTCTCTGGCACTTCAAAGGATATTATCTATAAAATAGTGCTGGATTATTTGATATCCCTTTTGCCAGCTCTGTAAATGCACCTTAGAGACGCTAAATGGTGTGATGGGCATGTGTGCTTAATGTCGGTGTGTGCACCGCACATATGTATAGTTGGGTCATTTCTCAGACCGTTGTGTTTTAGTGTGTGTGTGTGTCTTCTAAACATACATCTTTATGCCGTATGTGAGAACGACATTCCTGTGCGTTGCATTGTCTCTGCAGCATCCGTCAGCACCAGATAACGACAAACAGACAGGAGTGGCCTTTCCCACAATCCTCATGTACACCACACAGCATAACACATAACACAACACCCTCTCCTATTCTCTCTCTCGCTCTCGCTCTCTTCTTGTCCAATCTATCCTCTTTTCTCATTTTGTCTATTTTTGGGGGGGAGGGGAGGGGGGATTTGTCAAGGAGTCGTGATGAAGAGTCTCCAGGGTGTGGCAGCTTCCGGTCTTTTTCAATGATGTTCTGTTGCCTGAATGGGGATCTAACCTTAAGAGCACTGCTGCTATCAGATGCTGTATGAAAACAGGCTCACATTCTTATGGGAAGAAAATCAGTGCAGTCTGTCTTTTGGTATTGAACAACATGCCTTAGTTTCAGACATATGGCAGATATAGCATCCGGTCTGGTGAATTAGCCGACTGTGCCTTGATCTGTTCAGAAAACCGAAAAATAGATTAATCTGCAAAGATGTCCTCCAGGATTCAAACCTGCTAAGCAACAGTCAGTTAGGACAGAGGACTGGGTCTGCTATCTGCCCCAGCTTGCCTGGGGGTAGAGATCTGGGGAGGTTTTTAAGTCAAATGAAGAGACTACAGTTAGATTCCCCATCAAATGTGTACAGTAGTTTAACCCCACAGGAATCTAAAGTGGTGGCCAGATTTTAAATAATTTTTATATCACGTCTGTTCATGAATAATGCTATACTAGGTTCCCTCCTTTGAAAAACGCTCTAAGATTTCCCTTCATTATGTATTTATGGAAAACAGCCTATTGCTATCATTACTCACCAACAACCATCTATTTGTATCATTATTCAGCTAAAATGATCTAACCCCTAAACACCTTAAACACCTAGAGCCATGCTGCAGTAAAGCATGGCAAGACAAAAACCTTATTCTTTCTCCCCACTTTACTGCTTCGCAATAATGAACACGTTGATCGCTCAACTTGAGTAGTCAGACAGACTGTGCAGATTTCAATCTTGAGACCGTATGATGGAAGCCATTACCCTGCAGCTGTATTGGCGCAGCAATTATCAGATAATAGTGCATGCATGTTGGAAGCCCCCTGATGATTACTGTTTGCAGACTAAGTGACCTCATTCACTGTTCTCCTTACTAAGTGGTGCTGCTCCACACTTTCTGGAGCTACGATCTTACCTCGTTCTCCTCTCTGCCATTAAAATAACCGCTGAAGGCAGATATGCTTTCAACGTGCACATACATTCTCTCCCTCTTGTCTATTCATCTCTGGCCCAGTCTTTATCTTAGAAGCAGACTGTATCCACCCCTTTTCTCTCTCTCTCAATCTGTGGTGTCGCCATGCCTGAATATATCTTTGACTTATTTATTGCTCTCCCTCTCTCTCTGTGTCTTTCTCTTTCTCTCTCTCTCTCGTTTGTTTCTCTTCTCTCTGTCTCCCTCCCCTTTGGCCCTCTGATGACAAGAGGAAGTCACTCTAATGAGCCCAGAAAGCCAGGGAGAAGGAAGAAGTGATTTTAAAGGTGAGAGGAGAGAAGAATAGAAGAGAGAGGAGTGGAGAGGAGAGAGAGAGGAGTGGAAAGGAGAGAGACAGAAGTGGAGAGAAGAAGATCGATGTGAATCACAGCCATTTTGTGCTCCTGTTTACCAGGCTGCAACAAATTGTGTGTAGCGAGTAGTTTAGTGTATGTAAACATTCCACATATTATACGGGGTTTCATCGTTCGCTGACTTGGTTTTCCAATTTGGATTTGCATTTTGCAATCTCCAAACAGTGGCTCAAAACTACCTTCCACAACTAATGAAAACACATTAACAGTCCATCATTCCTAATCATCGCCCTCCAGTGGGGGTTTGGAGAACTGTGTTTTTCATCTGCTAATTGAATGAAGGAGCAGCCGTCTCACCTCAGAGCCTGACTTATCCAGCTATAATTAGCTGAAGCATGTTCTCTTGTGTCAGAGCACTCTGTCTCATCCTGCCAGCAATCCTCTGGGGCAAGAGGACAAACATAGCCAGAGCCTGCTTTACCATGACAACAACAGGCTAGCTGGAGTGCGGCACTCCTCCATACAAAAAGAAAACACATTCAAATTGAAGCCTTCAGTTCATGGATTTGTACAGTGTGTGGTGTCGTGCAGTAGAAGTCTCAAGTTGGTGGGTTAGTGAACTGTTGTGGCTTCACTGTGAGATGTGCTTGAGCTAATTTGGGTTCAACACTGTATATTCTTCAGAGTCACTGTGGATGAGCACTTTGGAACGAAATGTAAAGAGCCATTGGAGTCAGAAAATGCCATGAGGGCTGTTTGGTGTGTGTGTCTGCTGATTATCACTTGAGACTGAGCAGGTCTTCTTGTCTGTGTGTATGTGCCAGTAAAGAAATACCCTGCCATACCGTATAACCTACACGTTTTGACAACCTTTTAAATGCCTCACACACATTCAACAGCTGAGTTCTCAGGAACAATAACCATAAGTCATCTTCACATCACACTAAGTACTGAGCCAGCCTGGGTTAAAATCCCAGTCTGTTGGTAAAATGATAATTGTCTTGTTTGTTAATTCTGTGCATCTAGGTGTGTAGGAGGAAGAAGCGTATTCAAACAGATTCTCCCATGACGTTACAGGGCGGATCCATTTAAAGCACAATTGCAGAATATTGTTCACGTTCATCTCCCCAGCTGAATTTACATATTGTTTCAGAGAGAGTTTGAACGCAATCCAAATGAATTGATACGGTTGAATGTTTGGAGTGGGTTTGTTTGCATTTAACTGCAGATAAAACACACAGATATGCAGCAATGGAAGCTCACTAAGACACACACATGCAGGCTTGCATGGACGCACAAAGACACACACCCATCTTCATAAATAGGTGTTTTTCTTCAAATCCTTTTCCATGGGGGGCTATGAGCCTGGAACTTCATAATCGCTGCTCTCAATCTGTTCTCCTGTCCTCCTCTGTGTGGTTTGGTTGGCCAGGACATCTATCAGTGAGTCTGGCTCTCTGCCAGAGTTGTGTTCTTAGTTGGCGCTAAGATGGGCTGATCTTTAAACCTTCAACACCTGGGTGTCAAGAGGGCTGCATCTGAATGCTCTTGAAGCATCTCCTTCATTCTCTCTTGTCTAAGGTTTACCTGACGAGGCAGCTGGATTCCCGACATCCCAACCATTTAAGAATCCATCTCGCCTGGCTTCAAGTATGCTTGTGGCTGAACCACCGTTCTTTCAAGGCATTGCTGGCAGCTATGCGTGTGGTTTAGCTGTGATGGCAGCCTGTGGGAGATGGTGTTAGTTAAATGGTTCATCCAATCACCTGGATTGGAAAGTACCAGTTTTTCTACGTCAACCTCCCAGCTCTTTCTGTGAACCCCATCAGTTCCACCGCAAACCAATGTCCCCATTTCAACAACCCCAGTCAGTGACGAGCGAGGTTGGAGGAGAATGCCTCAACTTATTAAGATGCGTCCCGGGGAGTATCTCAGGGCTCCCCATGCTGTTAGATACCTGCTGGGGAGGATTCACACTCTTCACAGAGCTGTCTCACATATGCTCTTCTCGCCACCCTGGAGGAAGCAGGGGAAGGTGAGTGTGGGGGTGGGGGATGGGGGGATTGTTTTAATTAGATTTTTCATTTAACAGGTCTTAGTAAAGATAGGATGAGAATAAATGCAGGTAAGGTGAGGAGACAATTTGTCTGTGGGCCTGTGGAGTTGTTCCATTCATCAGCTCCTTCAAGCATCCTTCTAAATCTTCACCTCCACACCTTGTCTCACATGTTTAAAAATTGTGTAAATGTACAGACAAACAAGTAGAGGGACATTCTGGAAATCACATCAATTTACACCCACATTTGTTAATTTCAAGACAGAAAATACAAAAATATCTGTCAGGATTCTCCTGCAGAACAAGCAATGAGACACACACACACACAAGCACACACAGGCAATGAGACACACACACAAGCACATAGGGGCACATTTATTCACATTCACAGTCTGCTCAATTTGGTTGTTCTTTTTTCCTCCTAATGTTCATCCTGCTTTTCATTCATTCGTTTTTCCTGGACCAGATGGACCTCCAAAACACAGGATTGCTGATAGCAAAGACACACACACAAACACACATGCACACACACACACACACAAACACACATACAGACACACACACACAAACACACACACCTCAGCTATGTATTCCCATTAGCCATCAAATGTGAAGCCTCTGAGTCACACCATGATTGCAAGAGGTCTCACTCTCTCTCACACACACACACATACATTGACACATGCTCACACACTGTATATGTATATATATACTTGCACAGACATGTTTCTATACAGTACACATACTGTATACATATGCTGTCTATACTCACACACACGTTCGGTGCTGTCAGTAGCTCTCAGTGTCAGTCAGGTCAGTCAGAGAGTCTGACTGTGTGTGTGTGTGTGTTTGTGTGTGTGTGAGAGAGTGTTTCATCTAGTTTAATCTACACACCTCTTCTTTCTTGGGATAAAAATATCATCTGTCTCACCTTGAGTGAAATATACTAAGAGTTAGGTTCACTGGTGACATAGATGTCAAAGCTTTCAAAGAGAGTGTGTGTGTATAATTCAATGAATTCACATTCAATGAATATGTAATACTGTATCATGCATATGTTATATATATATATTTATTTATCAAGAACATTTGAATCGACAATTGACATTTTGTATGAAGATTAGCAGCTAACATTGGCTAAAGTTAGGTTAATTCTAGAAGTTAGATAATTAAAAACTACATTATACCAAATTATGCCATGCAATTTACTTAAAAATAAACCACTATCCATTAAATGTTAAAACATACGCGTTAAAAATACTAGAATCATCTCCCAACTGAAACAATTTCTTTCAATACAATTTTCCTTTCTGACAGTACTATAGTATTAAACGGATGGCCACGGACATGCAGTAGAATTCTGTCATCACTAAACAAGGTGTTTCCTGTAGGAGCAGGTCTGGGATCAGCAAGGCTCTCTCTCACGTGCTCCTAGCCTCACCCACACATGGGAGCTGAGATAGGACCTGGGATCAGTGGAGGTCGCTCTACTCCCTGTAATACTGCTGGTCTCCGTGAAAGCATGAACCAGTTTGGACCAATGACACAAGGTTGTGTTAAGGCTCTAGCACATGTCAGGATCCATCACATCATCTTCACCTGTCATCCGTGTTCGGTTTGGAATGGCTCCACTTTTCACTGGGTTTGCGTGTTTGCGTGCGGGTGTAGCTGTGTAGATGTGATTAGTGGCGCATGTGTGCGTGTGTACGAGTGCGTGTGAGTGTAGATGTGCATGTGTGTGTGTGTGTGTGTGTTTGTGTGTGTGTGACCATCATGGTGAAGGCGGGGTCTTGAGAGAATTGCAGGAGCCTCCCTGACTTCCTCCTCCTGTGGCGCTCTGGCCCACCCACTGGAACACCCACAGGAAACAGGAAAGTGTCAGAGCTCAGACTACTTCAATTAACCACATGAACCACGTAAAAACATAAACACATAAGCGCATTAAGTTATTCACTTGGTAGAAGTTCACAGTGCATTCACACTCAAAGAACAACATCCAGTGGTTAAGTCAGTTAAGTAACAATAGCTATTTTTTAAATCCCACAGAAGCCATTGAGGTCTAGAATGTTCTAAACTAGCTGTGTGGTAGTCTACTATTCCAGTCCAGCTGACTGAATCACAGCAGAAGCATGGGCTCCTCGACAAGGACGGGGAGACAGTGGAAAGCAGGACACAGCTAAAAGGTCGGAAGGTTGAAATCGAATTTCTCTCTGTACTCGCTCACCTTGTTTCCCCCCAAATGAACTCGTACTGACAAATGTATAGGGTATATAGAGAAATATGCAGCACTGTGCGAACATCCTTCATGAAATAATAAGATGAGAAGACGAAATAAACATTTTGCACTTATTTACTGCCGCATAAATGCATAAGACAAAAACAAAGAAGAAGACAATATTCATTTAGTATTCGTTCAATATTCATGCAAAGAATGAATACGAGCAGGCTTTCTGATGGAGGAGAGACCTTGATCAGGGACGGGGGACGGGGGGAACGGGGGACTGAGAGCCTGACAACTCCCTGCTCATTCTCCATGACAGCTCTGTTTCACAGCCGTCTTCCTGCTCCAGAACCACTGCTTGGGATGTGCCTGCGGTGCCTGTTGGACCCTGGGTTACGCTCCATTTACACTGGCTCACACAGTGTGTGTGTGTGTGTGTGTGAGAGTATATGCACGTTTTTTAATGGAGCATAAACCTGGCTCAAGTGGCCAAGTGTCTAAATTATTGATGGGATCAGTCAGTGGTCTGAGGGTCAGCAAGTCTCTCTCCAAGACTTCAAAACATCTCTGCATAGAAACCCTGGAGCGGGAAAAAAATTAGGTTTGTGCGTGCGTCTGTGTCGTCGTGTGTATGTGCGTGCCGCTCTGCGCTTGTGTATTCCTGTATGTGTGTTTCTGAGTGTACTCGTTGCTGAATGTGTGCGTGGGTATGTGTTGTTGTCTGCCAGTGTTATTGCGTGTCTGTGTAGCTGCCTTTTAGAGAGCCTTATTCTCAAAGACAGCCCTCCCCCACTTTGAAGTTACACAAGTAAACCATTACCCAGCTTCTGGGAAGGCCCAGTCCAGACAGAGGCTCACTCCCCCCCAGCAGTACCACCGAGGCAGGGCCTCACATCACATGCACCATCCGACCCTGCTCTCACAACCTCCGGTGTTGAACCATTGCTATGAGGGTGAGCATATTTGATGTCAACAATCTAAATTAATGTTTAACTAGTCCAGTCTCTATTCTGGTCCTGCATTAATGAGCGTGGGGGAAGCAGTATTCTTGAATAACAAACTGAATGAATTTGGCTCGCTAGCTTTCTGTCTCTCTCATCCTCTCCCCCTCACTCTTTACTCTCTCTGTTTGCTCTCCCACTAGGACACCAGCTTTGTTTTTATGATCAAATAAAAAAGTCAAGTTTAATGTAAATCCATATTATGCAATACGGTTATGCAACTGTATGTCATTTGCATAAACATTTCATCACGCTCACACACATATACACACACACGCTCACACACATACACACACAATACCGTACCTCTACAAGGGGATGCCAGTGAGCGATGGGTTTGCGGGGATAGGAGAGCATCTCGTTCCAGTGGTCTCGTCCCAGACTGGCGGCCTCGTTCCCCACCCTGCACACCCCGATCACCTCGTTGTGACCCACTCTGTTTGATGGAGAACACGACAAACAGCACAGACTGAACACAGACCTGTCTGCTAACACGCACTAACACTGACCGGCTGATAATGCACGTTTATGGGTTGCGTATAACTTAGTGGTTAGACCGCATTACTTTCAATCCAGAGCACAATCGCAAGTTCATATCTATCTTGCGGTTGCATGGGAATAAAACATTGACAAATCAATACATTGTTTTGTACATTGTAAATTTGTATCTACAACCCCCACTCCCGAAAGAAACTGTTGGCAGAATGTAGATGAGTGTGGGCAGCATGTGTGCATCCCTAGTGAATAAAGCATATTCCACCTTTCTGCTCAACTACTAATGATGTTGTCTCATTATAATGAGTTTCTGTTCCGCTTTAATATTAACCACAGGAGCTCACAGAATGTTCTCTGAGGTCTGGAGGCAGGAACTCCACGGTTAGAGATTATGGAAACGTTATTCACAGTGTTTGTGGGAAGTCTCAATGAGAGCCTTGATTAAACAGGTAGGCCATTATTATAACAAAAATCCTCTGAGAATTGTATACAGATATGGGAACAGCAAAGAAGCATGTTCACCAGTGTCATGAGATAACACTGTCCCAAAAGGTTACACACTAATATTAATGTTGAGGGAGCAGCAGATGGGAAGCCTGTGATGTTCCTGTTGTCGGCAAAGTTTACATTTCTGGGGCCAAAGACACACAGGGCGCCAGCTCCTCCAACTATTTATCCGCCTGAGTCATCTGTACTGAAACTTTAAACCAATCAGAAGCATTTACGCTGCACTTGAACTTGTTTCTCATAACAGTTCAACAACGGTCATGAGCCTAATGCATTTTACATTAGTGTCTATATATTGTATGAAACATACTCATCATGTGACTGGATGAATGAGATGGTCACAGCTCAGGTCACAGTAACTGACCAGTCACAATTCATACCAGCTGCAGTCAGAAACTCACCGGTCGTAGTCCATGACAGCTATGAGCAGGCTGATCTGGTCGATGTTCTCAGGTGGAACATCGAACACGATGGCTTCGTTGTAGACGGGGTTCAGAGTGTTTCTCTTGGTGGAGGTCTTCCTCTTCTTCAGCCGGCGGCCCTCACACATCAGAGACACCTTCACGTAGGGGTCTGGAGAGACAAGGAGAAAGACCTTCATGAAGGTCTGGAGAGACAAGGAGAAAGACCTTCACGTAGGGGTTGGGAAAGTCAGAGATAGATACAGACCTTCATGTAAAGGTCTGTAGAGAAACAGAGAGCAGAGAGATAGAGGGAGTGGGGTGCGTTTAAGGATGTGAGAAAACAGAAATAAAGAGAGAGAAATAATAGATATTCACCTAAGGATCTGGAGAGAGAGAACTAGAACAAGGAGTTAGGAAAGAGAGAGGGAACGAGGAAGATTTTTACATAGAGTGGGTATCTGGAGATGAAGAAGACAAGGAGAGAGAGAGCAGGAAGAAAGACTTCATCAAAAAGGTCTGGAAAGAGAGAGAGAGATATAGAGGGAGCTAACCACAGAAGGTCTGGAGCTCAATGGAATAAAAAAAAAAACACGTTAGGGTTTGGAGACAAATTGTGATAACAATGATTTGTTTTACATCAAACATACATTTTGTCTGTATTCCTGGATAGAATCTTTGTGCAGAACCTGAATCATCCATAACATTGTTCAAGTTGAGGACAAGCGTTCCTACCTGACGCTCCAGTGATGTCCATAGCTTTGAGGTTCCTGGCCTTGATCATGGTGATGGTGAGTCTTCCAGCAGTGGGCAGGTAACACAGAGAGAACATCAGGTCTCCCAAGTCCACATTGTCCTACCCAACAACAACAACAACAACAACATCAGGAAAAATGCGGATTGTATATTGGAACCTTCATTTGAGCAGGACTAGTCACTTTCACGAGGATGGCCAGTAAAAACCAAAATGGTATACAAAATAACAAAAATATTAAACCCCTAAACGCCTTCAAATAAAAAACAAGCAACAGCACCGATCCTCTCCTCTGTTGGGGGATCTACAGTGTTCAGGAACGTCACGCTCAAACATTCTGCAGTGTTTCCATCTTGACACAGCCTGCAGTGGTTCCCCCTCCCCTCTGAAATAGCCTGCATTGTGTCCCCACCCTAATGATCGACTTAACCTTTAGACCTCGTTCTCCCTGTCCCAAATTGACACGATTTTTCACTGTCAGCATGCTGAGCCTCTTTTCAGTTGTTTAAGCTGTTGATAGGTGAGGTAGAAAACGGTAGGTACCAGGATGGGGTTTTAAGGTATTTAGTCAAAAATCTCATTAATCCCTTTTATTTAATTTTTCATTCATTCATTCATTCATTCATTTTCTTCCGCTTATTCCCGTTAGGGGTCACGGGTGACTGGAGCCTATCCCAGTTACTTTCGGGCCGTAGGCAGGGTACACCCTGGACTGGGGCCAGCTAGTCGCAGGGCTATCACACAAACATTGACAGACAACATAGAGACAACCATTCACTCGCACAGTCATACACTAGGGACAATTTTTTCCACAATGCCCAATTAACCTACCACATGCATGTCTTTGGACGGTGGGAGGAAGCCGGAGTGCCCGGAGAGAACCCACGGTAACACGGGGAGGACATGCAGACTCCACCCAGAGAGATCATGGTCGGGCCCGAGATTCGAACTCATGATCTCCTTATTGGGAGGCGAGAGCACTAACCGCTCTGCCACCGTGCACCACATTTCACTTCATCAATGTGTACACTGCTGTTACACAGATAGTGTGTTTAGCAGTGTCGCAAATTCAATACTGCACCATCTCTCTCTTTGTGAATCACTGTTTCCTGGCCAATAACAGGGAGTTCACACACGCATACAGAAATCGTCCAATTAGCACTCCTTAAAATAACGTGTTAGGTGTGTCGGAGGGTTTGCGTGTATGCGTACGTGTATGTGGATTTGTGTGTGCGTGTGTGTGTGGGTACGTGCTTTGTGTGCATGTTGGTTGCGTCAGTGGAGATGGCTCTGTAAATTTGAATTAGCTTGAAGCTCCTAGACCACCCTGCTTTGTCTGGTCCGATGCACCCCTACTCCTTTCGAAGAAGGCCAGAGCTGGAGGCCCCTCAGCACTACCATGGGAGACCCCATTATTCTGGCTGAGCAGAAAGGTCAGCTTGATTCTCCACTGAGACCCAATCATTACCAGCCTGGGCTGTTTTCCCCTCAGTGGCCCCGGGGCCAAACGCAAGCTGACTTCTCTGTTTCAGAACACTTCAGGGGGCTTGATTTGAACTTCCTGTATTTGGCAACCATTGATTTGAGTTTTGGGAGTATTCCTTGGTTTTATTGAATTAAATTAGTGCAAAAGCTTGTTAATAGAATACACGCTAGGCCGGATTTAGGCTGGATTTCAAACAGATCCTGTTTTTCCATGGAAATGTTAATGTGCACGGTGCAGATGTAATGGTCTGAAGAAAGAAAATCAGTCTACCACTGAAAATACTTTGTTCAAGGTCTCTAAGTCTCCAGCTAATTAGTTAGATTTTCCATTTCAAAGCCCCTTTACCTCATGTCTCTTACACACACACGCACATATAAACATACAGGCACACACACTTCAAAAAGCACACATATCAACTAAGCAAAATCAATAGTTTTGGTCGCTAGGTAGTGAAGCTCCCTGTCTGTGCAGCTCTTCTTGGAACGTCGTTAATCTCGCTCTTGGTGAACTATCTGTTCCCCAGACAAGGATGATTATCCAGAGCAGCGAAAGGTCATGTGGACACAGTGTAGGTGGGGGATGTTAAAACTGGGATCATATCCGGTCTTGCATGCATGTGTCTTCCCTCTTCCGCTTTCTCTCTCTCTCTCTCTCCTTCCCTCTCCCTCTATCTTTCTTGCTCTCTCTCTCTGCCCCTCTCTCTCTCTTTCTGGTGGGCCACACAGACAGATAGGAAGTGATCTACAGCCTCTACAACATTATTAGCATGCTGTGTTGGCGTCTGGGTTCTGGACCTGGTCCAGGATCAGTAAGAATCAAATCAGACCAATGAGATGATTTCTCATGGCTGTCAACAATGACCGCCAGATCAGGCCAGGGGGCAATTGACCTTTGTCCTAAACCTTATTAACGCATAACTCCATTATAAGGAGATGTCAATGCGCATCTAGAAAAATCATCATCATTATCATCATCGCCATCATCATCATCTTTGTCATGCCAAGCTTAACACACTAACCTATAACACTGTGCTGTACTGTGCTTATGGCCCAGAACCCAAACTCACTCACATATACTGTGATCCAAGATAGCAGGCGTCTGCACATTGATACACATGCAAGGCCTGTGTTATGGTATGACCACGCCCAGTGAAGTCTTTTATTAAAAGTTAACTTTCTGGTCAACTGTTCATTTGGGATGTGTAACAGGGGTCATCGCGTAGCTTGTCAGTATAGCTGCCTTCCTCACTGACCCACTCAGTGCTTCAAACTTGTCCTCTGACTCGCACATATGAAGACCACCCTTCATTAACACTGCTTAAGCCTGCTCCACTACTGAAAAGCTCACTTTTCAATGTGTGGTCACGTTTAAGCGTGCTTCCAGCCTCTCTGTCTCCCTCTCACACACACACAGTCAACGAGGGGCAGCAGGGATGGCATGGCCTCGGAAATATATAACCCAATTACCACCCCATCCCCCCCATCAGCAGACTATAGAATAACAGCCGCCACTCCTGTAAGCATTTAAATCAAGTCAGCGGTTGGAATTATGGTCACTTGCGCTCTCAATGAGATTATGCTGGCACTCTAAAGGGTCTTGGTAAGGCTGAGAGAAGGCAGCAGTCTATCTTATGTAATTATTTATTTCGAGTTAGCATGAGCACCTTCTCCCCCCGAGGCTGCAGTCTTACCTTTGTCTTTCCCTATATCTCTCTCTCTCTCCTCTCTCCCACGATCTCATATCTCTCACCTGCTCTATGTCTATTTATGAATATAAATATAAAAAAGGTTTTACGGCAAACTTAATGGAGCTTGAACTAAAAGCCACAGCTCATACATTCATGTATGGGAACAAAACCACAAATTAATTTATGTGGATGGTTCCATCATTAAAAGTTGTGTATATTGACATGTTGTGCGAAGCTAGCTATTTTTGCTTTAGTTCTTAAATGATTCCAACCATAATATACCACCCCCTTCCTTCTTCCTTCAAAACCACTCCCACAAAACTATAGTAATGTGCATTGACTAAAGCGTTGCAATGAAAACAGCTTGAACACAACGTTCAACATGCTCAATACCTGCAAAACTCCTCCTTCACCACCGAGGTGAGCGCAGCGAGTTCGGGTACTGTGTTCCCTGGCCGTTCAGCTGCGCGACTTTGGGCCTTGTGGATAGAAAAGGCTGTGCAGTCATTATGTGGCAGGTCTAGCATGCTGTGGCACAGCAGGGTGTGATGGGAACACATCCATCTCCCTCGTTAGGCTCCTCGTTAGGCCCAGGTGGAGGTCGATAGGATCGAGTGAAGGCAGAGGGCGAGAGGTAATCCTCAAGTCTTTGTCATCATGGTTTCAGACACATTCTGGGATTTCTAAATGTATTTCGACATTTACTGATAGATTTCCCTTGTCTGTAACTGGTGTGCAGGGAGGTCCCAGCTGCAAGGAGAATTATGATGCAGGATTCTCAAATAAAGGGGCTTTTAATCAGGACAGTAAACACTACCAGGAAAGACAACAGGAAACACTCTACATGAAACGACTGACCAAGACTGAACCAGCGACAGGGACTTACCGAACCAAACCACATACAGGTGAGCGCAACACTGCCAACACTGGTAACGGCACCACTGTAACTGACTGTGAACATGCAAATATATACATGTAGTGTATTTAATACTGGTAATATATGTTACTTGTGTTATTACTAGTATGAAAGACTTGCAGGTAACAACCCAGGCTGGAATTGAACCTAGGCCCCTAGCTTTAGGCTTAGTGCTATATGCTCTTACCCTGTAAGCCTCCAGGATACCCCAGATACTGCAGACTATTTACTTTCATAGTAGTGAGAGACAAGGAGAACTTTGCCAACTTCTCCTCTCTCTCTCCTTGACAGGAGAGACCATCATTAAGGCTTCCTCTCATGTCTGTTAGCTCAATGCAGCTCAATACAGCACACGCACACCACCACACACTCAGACACACACACGTACATACAAACATCCCAGCACACCACGCCACAATAATGTAGCTCACTGGAGGATTGAAACGCAGTATTGCATCTTGATCCCACACACTCAGTCAGAAACATCACACACTGTTTTTATGCAGTATCCCTCCTCCTCTTCCCTGTGAACATGTAGTCCCTGTTCCGCGTAGGTCCAGGATCCCAGTGAATGTTGCGTCGTCCTACAGTGTGTTATACACAGCATATGGTGGAGAATACTGTACATTCCAAAGGCATGGCGATGAGATGTACGAAGCTTCTCTGTGCCCTGAGTTATGGTTTATGCATGGATCACGCAACAGTGTACGGACCCTGGCCCGTCCCATCATGCTTTAAGGGTCCCCAAGGGTCTGGCCCAATTCTAGGGGCAGCAGAGACCTGATCTATGTGGCTCCCGGAAGCATCCGTTTCACCTCCTTTGCCCCCGCTAACACCCCTCTCTTCCTCCCCCCATGACTCCTCCGTTCTGTCCTCCCAGCAACCGCCCCCCATCCTTCCCAGACCCCCTCTCTCTCCTACCCCTTACCCCCTGCCCCTTAGTTCTAAAACACACTATATTGCTTCCAAAACACACTGTTTTCAGTCGCTGGTGACTTCAAACCCAGTGCACCTACAGTGGAGTGCCCCACCCAGGCGTGCTGTCCCCACTTCTCCATGGCACAGTTGTGATACCAGCGGTTAATAATGTAATGTAGCTCCATCCGGCTCAACATCCAGTCGCACGTCAGTGCCAGCCCAGATTTAGGTCACTACCCCCCAGTGTTTCCTTGTGGCATCATCAAACATTCACTCCAGCTAAGTATATTTCTGTGTTCCCCCCTTCCCCCCCCGACTACCCCCTTCCCCCCTCCCCCCCCCCCCGGCCAAACACCCCAAACTGTACAAACCAAGGGAGTCTGTGTGTGAGTGAGCGGACATGCGGTTGTATGTGGTTGTACATGCACGTTTGTGTGTGTGGGAGGGGGGGTGTATATTGCTCTGAACTACTCCTCAATGCTTTCCCCCTTGTCCAATTCTGTAGTTGCCATGGTTCTACATGGTCTTGGATTCTTACACCACTTTTCTGTGAGGCAGATGGGAGGATCAATGAGGGGGACTGACAGAATGGGACAGATCCGGCTCCCAGAGTTTCTGAGTTGAACTCTTCCCAACTCCCAGACAGATACAGACAGACGAGGACCCGAGCCTTAGAGCTGACAAACGCAGGGAGACGACTGGGAGATTTGAGCACCAGCCTGTTTCGTGCTAACCAACTCTCTACCCTCCCTCAACACTTTCCTCAACGGTGTTGGTGTGACGCGTGTGAAGGAAGCTGGGACTCACCGAGGTGACGTACTGGATCTCCCTGTTCAGCTTGGTCTCCCGGGGGAAATCGGCCAGATCCAGGAAGTTATCCACCACCACTTGGCCAATCAGGTCATGTCGCGAGAAGCGGTCAAAGTCGTAGACGCTGAAGTGCAGCTTCCGGGACGGCAGCTCGCCATACGCCACAGGAAACAGGAAGACCTCGTCGAAGACCGGGTTGAGCGTCTTCCTGTGCACCTTGGTCTGGTGTTTGGTCTTCCTGTCTGGCAGCAGATAGATCTTGACGTAGGGGTCGGAGGTTCCGGAGAAGTCCTTGGCGGGGAGGTCCTGGGCTCGCTGGATCTTGACGATCAGCTGCTCCAAGTCGCAATCAAACTTGAGGATGAAGTGGAGGCGGCCACAGCTGTCGTCGCTGTGCTCGTCGTCACCGTCCATGGAGCGCTGTTTGTAGAGCTCGGGTTTGATCCGGCCCAGGCCCGACAGGGACTCCTGTCTCTGGAACTGGGCCGGGTTGAAGTCCGGGTTGGACAGGTTCATTTGGCGCCGGATGGAGTTGTGTCTGGGTGAGACAGGAGGAGACGATAATGGGAGTTGTGTTTTTGGCTGACAAAGGGCTATATTTAAGTTTAGCGCTTGGTTGTTATATGAGGTGTTAGGAAGCCAAGAGATGGATAGGGAGAGGGCGATAGATTAGATAAATAGAGAGAGACAAAGAGAGAGAGCAAGACAGAGAGAGATTTTCAGACAGAGAGGGAGACCGACAGAAAAAGAGTCAAACAGAGAGAGGGAAACAGTGACAAGCCCAGATCAATCCTAACCGTCCAGAGGAGGTGGGCTCGGTGATCTGTCTCTGCACACGGGCTATGTGGTGAACGTGATTGTCCTTGGCCTTGACCTGGGCCTCCAGGGGGATGTCTGGGGATGTGTGGCTGATCTTCATGGCTGACTCCAGGACCGTGTTGGGGCCTGGGGGCTCCTTTACACACTCCTCACTGTATTCCCGCTCCTCGCCATCCCCATCCACCTGCAGCACAAACACAGGAACACCATATTGTTCTGACTTATATTTCTAATATGACAGGTGTTTGTGTATGTGTGTGTATGTGTTTGTGTGTGTCTCACCTCCATCAGAACTGGCTGTTGGTCCCCAAGGCCCGCCTTCAAGGCGTCGGCCAAGCTGCCTCCTCGCCATGGCAACCAGCATAGTTTCCAGGAGACGAAGAGAGAGACGCTGAAGAGGGCCAGACCACAGGTGGTGACGAGGAGTGACAGGAGACTCACAGATACATCTGAAGAGAGGAAGAGGAAAAAGAGGAGGGAGAATTAGGAAGAGGTTGAGGAGAAGAAGATGAGAGAGGTTGAAGGGGAGAGAGGGGGGTTAGAGAGAGAGGAGGAGGAGGAGGACGGGGAGAGAGAAATGGAGAAATAGGATTGATTGGGGGGAGGAGGGGGAGAGACAGAAATAAAGAGAGAAAGAGGGGGGTGACAAGGTAGAGACGGGGGAGGAGGAGGATGAGGAGAGAGAGGTTACAAATACAAGTAACAGTGTGGATGGCAGGGATGATGATTATGATGATGATGCTAACCCCCAAGGACATGGGATGAAAAAAAGTATTCCTTGGGATTTTATTTTTTAAGTGTGTATCATTGATGTCATTCTGGAACATCTAGGTAAATCTACCATCAGCAAGCCATTGTTAATCAACCTTGTAGTCCTGTTGTCTACTCCTGTTACAGTCAAGAACTGGGCATTCAGGACTAGAGATGAGATCCATTAGCTGAAGGTTGCTTTAGCTCTGTTGAGTAATGCTAGGTTGGACAGTAAGTGCACCTCCCTCTTCCCTCTGTTCTTTCTGTTCCTCTTCCTTTTCTTCTCCTCTCCACTCCTGTCTGCTCTTCTATCACTTCCTCTCCCCCTCCCCTTTTCTCTTGTCCTCTCCTCATTTATCATTTGGTGTACTCTCCTCTTCATTTCCCCTCAGTCATAATGCCATTACTCCAACCGGCTTCATTTGAAAAAAGACATGTCAATATTGATTGTGATGTCAAATCATCCCGCATCCAGCACGAGAGTTTTAAAGTCTTAGTGAGGTTGTAGCTCAGGGTTGGAAGTCGAAAACCTGGCCGTAATCAACTAAACAAGCATTGAACCTGCCATTTTAATCGAGCTTTGGTTGTTTAATTTACTGTAATGCTCCATGCTTAATCAGTACCCGACAGGACACAGACGTTTAGACGTTCTTGAAAGCAACTTGTTTAATTGACATTGGCTTGATTATTTTAATTGTCTATCAACAGCAGGCACTGTCACTCTCCCTTGCCTTCCCCCCCCCCCCCCCCCCCACCCTCTCTTTCTCACACAAACACACACGCCTAAGTCAGTAACATATACAACTGTGTATGAAATTATTTTGTTTACTTGAGGTAATGTACTGTATGTAGCAAAAGAGAACAGCTGCATGGTTTTGTTCAGTCTAATCATGTTAATGTAACAACTGAGCCGCGAGAAGCCCTGGGTGTCTGATATTCAGCAGCTGAATCTCTCATGATTCCAGCTTGTGGCCTTACTAGGCTGCGAGGGTGAGCTGTTCAATTAGTGAAAACAGATAATAAGAACAGGAAGGGATGGAAATTCGGGAAATCCTGTTTGGGGAAATACCTTGAGACAACTCATACAATGTGATGGTGTGTGGGTTGGTGTGTACCAACATTCAGTTCACCAAACCAAAACAAAATTTCCGAGGATCTCGTTTAAGCAAAGAGGTTCTCGTTATCTTTTAAACGAACCCAACTTCAAATCACCCTAAAGCACCGTACTGTATTTCCACAGTAAATGTTGTATTGACAGTGGACAAGGGCTTTAATGCGGCAGAGGAGCCAGACAACAAACAAGATGTTTATCTCGGCCAAGGCTGTCACATGATCAAACAAGTCTTTTGTGAACTTGATTTGCATTGATCTTCAAACACAGCCAGAGACAGAAAAAGAGAGAGAGAGAGAGAAACAGAGACAGATAAAGAGTAGAATGTAAGATGAAGGACACATTTACTCTGAGATTAAAATACATCACTATCTGACTTGGTCAGACGGTACGCTGGTGAAGATCTCAACCCATCTTCATGTTTGTTCTCGCTTCCATGACATCTTACTTATCAGAACATCTCTTTGCTCCTACGTAGCCTGCATGTCAAACCACATGTAACAGGCCTTTTCCAACTCACACATACATGTGGAACACAGCCTCTCTTTGAACTGCAGTGTCTTATCTTTTCACGGGCATGATGACAGGCTTCAAACCTACATGAAGGATGTACGATGACTTATTCATGAAGTGTGTGTGTGTGTGCTTGTGTGTGTCTGTGTGTGTGTCACCACAGTGCACATCACCACAGGACACCGCAGTAACACTCTCCTGCTCTCTCTTTTTCACTCTAAATGTGTGTGGCTCTGGTACACTGAACATGCAAGTCCTGGAGGTCAGAGTAGTACTAGTCTTGGGTCTATCATAGTACTATTCCTGGGTCTATCACAGTAGTTCTAGTCTTGGGTCTATCACAGTACTTTTCCTGAGTCTATCAAGGTGGTACTAGACTTGGGTCTGTCATAGTGCTTGTCCTGGGTCTATCACAGTAGTACTAGTCTTGGGTCTATCATAGTACTAGTCCTGGGTCTATCAGAGTTACTGGTACTAGTTATGGGGTCTGTGGGTGTTGACCATGATAGGACAGGGGTGTTAGAGGGATGTTAGAGATGGTGCTGGTGTATCTCTTGGGGGTGACCCGTGTATCATGAACACACAAACACACTGACACACACATACATTCACATACACAAAATGTTCCCCAGAGGTCTCATTATGGCCATCTACACCCTATAAAACCCCTCTCTGAGTCTGGACTCTAAACCCTTTAAAGCCCATTAAGACTGGCTTTACTCTTGATATTGACTGTGTGTTCACATCCTTTCCCAAGGCCAAGCCCAGGCCTCCATTATACCCTCCCAACCTTCCTCTGATGACACTGCTGACACGTGTCTCAAACAGGAAATTAAAAAGATGCCAAGGGTCAGAGTTCAAGGAAAGATGGGGCTAAAACATAAAAGTATTTCAAAAATATGTTCTGTATTTGTGCAGCGGTATGAAAGTGTAATGTTGAGAACTTTTGTGTTTCATATTTTCATTTATTGATTTTGCATACAATGATAAACATGGATGGTTTTTACAACTCTTTTGTCACTAAGCATACTTTGAGTATTTTATGCAGACAGATACTTAAGTAATGTTTGTTAAATATTCTTCAGGGCTCTCAGAAAAGTCCTGATTTTCCTGCAGAGCAGAAAGACCTCGTCCATTCATTAGTGAGTGTGAGTGTTGAGAGCCCTTGACCGGAATTGTTTAGACCTGCCATATTATCTGCTCTTCTTCTGCAGATAACACATCCATGAAGTGAAAAGGCTGGAATGTTGAATGCAACATGACCAGTGCCGGGTCAACATAAACTGAACCTCCTCGGTCTAGCAGAGTCCGTTATTGGTGGATGTGGAAAGGAATTGATTGAGATAAGTCATTGGCATTCCACCGGATTTCTAATAAGGTGTAATTGATGTCATGTTACGTCAACAATACCGGGTTAATGTGGAACAACCGGCAGTAAATGGGTCACACGGCCTTTTGGGAAAAGAGCCAAACTTCCGCTGGATCATGAATCTTTAATGGTATTTGTAACGTGTTTAAACGCACCAGGCCAGATGGTAGTCCTGAATCCAGCTATATATATAATAAATCAATAAATACAAAATAAAAAACAGAACACCGGTTGATAGAAGCAAATCTCATTTTCTAGTTTTATGATTGGCAGATTTAGTAATTTAATAACCGAGTATATCAGCAAATTAAACGTGATGGGGATTGTATATTTGTCCTAATCCCATAGAGTTAAGGAAATAAATAAATGATATTTAATAGTTACTTTTAGTATTGATAATGTCGTTGCTGGATTTCTTATAACGCCGTAGCACCGTCAACACAAACTTAAAATAAACGTAAATGTGCATACTTTTTTAATGACTTGGTGAATCCTACGGATTTGTATCGTTCAGTAAAACCCCCCAATCTGCCCTCAACAGGTTTCAACGCCCTCGATATGTAAGGCTGCAATAGGAGCAGATTGATGAGCGGGGAAGTTTACGAAAACCTTTTTTTCTACAAAAAAACAGAACTAAAAAACAGCCCATCCCTACCTGAGTCAGAATACCTCGGTCTGGCAAGATCACGGAAATAGTAGATAAAATCCACACAGTTGTCGTTCTGCACTTCACCCTTAGAGCACAGGTCGGAGAGCAGTTCCAGTGCCTTTCGACAGATCTCGTCCTCTCTGTCTCCAGGCATTTCCCACCAGCATGCTTCTGAATGGGGGGGGCTCTCTAGCGGCGACACACCGCTCTTAGACCGGGTCACTGACACTCCGGTATCCCCGGAAACCACTTCGAACCGACCACCTCGCGCTCCTTATCCACTAATAAGATCCGACTCCGCACGCGCTTAAAATATCTCGTCGGTTTGCATCACGTAAAGTGTGAATCTAGCAGCGCAAGGCTGTTCCTAATGTAAACTGAGTTCGTATGAGGATAACAGATATTTAGAAATGTGTGATTCGGTGCTCAGAGTCGAGGACACTGGTTGAATCATCCACCCGGGCGCGCGCAGCCCTATGGCCGGTACATCCAGTCTCGTGCGTAGTCAGTCGCTCAGTGGTGCTGAAATCTCAGCGCTCCGCGCGCCAGTCAAGGTCTTGAATGAATGAATTGAGACTTTGCTCGATTATTTCTCAATGCACTGGCACTGGCTGTACCCAACTGTTCCCATCCACCCCTCGCTAACTCACTGGTATTCAATGCACGGCTACGAACAGTTTCAACTTGTATTTTGAATTATATACCCCCCCAAAAAATTATGCCAGACCTGTTCTTTTGATGTAATGTAGACACCTGATGTAATTTTCCAGAATATTATTGTACTATGCGAACCTCTTTGACTTTTGGGTTTTACTCTCTGATATCCAAGTTTTCATTATTCCACATATATAGGGATTTGTTTTTGTCTTTCTTTCTTGGTCTTACTTTATTTCTCACTCGCTCTCTCTGCTTTTCTTTCTCTGTCTTTTTCTCCCCTTACCCCCCATCTCTCCCTTCACTCTCACCTTATTTTTGATATTCTCTTTCTCCATCTCTCTCTCTGTCTTGTCCCCTCACTTTTTCTCTCTCTCCCTCTCTTTCTAGATACCCCAGCCTAACCAGCAAGCTCATTTTTTAACAATGTTTTTAACCAGTTTATTATCAGCAGGGTTACTGTAAACTTTGACAGATGTCCTCAATGCCTTGAACTGATTCAAAACCTTCACTTGATTCAGGTCGCAGTGTTTGTTCTCAACCAGAGACAGTTATTTATGTAGCACTGTGTCAGTCAGTTAGCCTGGTTATTGTACGTGACGAGTAATTGCATTGAACATTAACGTCTAGCCTTGGACTCTAATATAATAATAATAATAAGTAATAGTTTGGAAACCATTGGTGAACTGTCCTTGTAAATTGATGTGCACAGAAAACCTTGTGAAGAAAGAAGATTGCGTGTCTGTGTGTTTGTCCTGTCTTTGTGTCAAATGAAGGTAGGAGTTACTGTCTATGGCTATAAGTTACATAAAAGGAACCATGTCATTATTTTTCTCTGTGTGGTGACCTACATAGAGAAACCCTGTCACTATCATTATAGCATCACAGATCGTGAGGATGGAGAATGTCAGCAGGTAGCTTGAAGTAGGAGTGATATTTTTCTCTGTTGATGTTCGTTGGTGTGTTATATCAAGCAGGTGGGAGTGTCCCTATGTATGCTATAGCTTGAAGTAGAGAAGATAGCTACCTATGGATTACTCACCATCTACTGTCTGTGTCTGTTTGATGGCCTGTCTGCCTATCTGTCTGTCTGTCGGTCACTCTCCCTGTTTGTCTCTCTGTCTACATGTCTGTCTGGCAGTCTGTCTCTGGCTTACAGCACAGAGTTAAACAGAGATGTCCTAACAGTTTTCAAGACAGTTAACTTGAAACAACAAACTATTACCACCACACCAACCATAGCTCTTATTAAAACTATGACCACAGCAGATAGCAGACAGAGAGATATAGCCAGTTCCTCACAGAGGTCGTTTGTTTTCCAAGAGGGCCTCTGAGCTGCACAGAGGAGCCCAGAGTCTGGATCTCACTTCAAAACAAACGGCTCTTTGAAACAACATTTAAGACCAGGATACATTTGAGCGCAAACTATAGAGAACCCTGGCTGGCTTACTGCTAGAATACTGAGAGGGTTGTCTTAGTGTTTCCTTATCCTTCGCTCAATTCCCCTCTGTCTGCCGAGCGCACGTGCACACACACACCCATACACACACACACAGACTCACACACACAAGCATTTGTGGAACAGTAATAAAAGATGTATTATATACCAGAGAGTGATGAGGAGAAGGGAACACCTGTGTGCCATTGATTACTCACCCCCTGTGTAACTGTGATTGGCCTTTTGGTGGAGAGTTTTTAGTGTTCAAACCTTAACTGCATGAACCAGGTGCTGCTCTCGCACATGTACATGCTGGCTCAGGATAAGCCAGCAGCATTACCTTCCTCTGGGGAAGAAAACTATTCCACTGTCTGTTTGTCTCCTGCCAGGACTGTCAACTATGGCAACTGACAAGAAACCGTCTCTTAGCTCTGGTCTGCACGTGTTGTCATGTCAATGGCAAAGGTCTTTCAAAGGCAGGAAGCAACATGGAGGTTAGGACATGGAACACCTAGGTTTGCATTTATTTCTAGTTTAATTGAGGATGTAGCTCTTGTTTTGTTGGTTTGTTTTTTTCCTTCTACTATTTTCCACCTCTTGTTTTTCCCTCTCTGTCTTTCTCTAAATGTGTCAATAGCATGGCTATGTTGAGATCCACCATGAAAAGCAATCCTCTGAATCATACTGGCAGATTAGTGGGTAGCTGGTTGTCCCTTCACCAACTCCTTTCACACAGTAGAGACACACATTAGTTTACATCATCCTCCTCATTCCCCAGAATGAAACCACTTCAGAGCCCTCCTTGATCTCATCCATAAGTGCTTATCCCTGTTAACGCCATTAATCATCCGCAGTTCCCAGGTGTCTGATGAGAACAACAGCAAAACAGATCAATGCGTACTCTGGCTTCAGTTCTGAAAGCCAGTTGACCACCTCATGGGAATGTGCTGTATATATAGTGAGACAGGTTGTTATTAGACATACACTCAAACTCTCTTTTTCCTTTCACTAAGCCACTCTACAATGGAAGACTACACAAGAGGTCACATATTTTGATAGCAGTTGTCAGAATATGTGACCTCTTTCAGTCGATCTGATGGACACAGAGCTCTCCTGTTCTAACAGGGTGTTTGAAATGTCAGCTAAATCCTAATGTAGCCTCTTACCTGGGTGGAACCAGAAGGATAGATGCACATCACTGTGATGACACAGTAAACATGGACTCTATTTCTTCATTGGCGAAACCTCTGCCTGTACACTATAATCATTCACATGGAAACGTAATTAACAACAGGACTATCTGCACTCCTGTAGTACCTGCAGATCAGAGAGAGAAACAAGTCTTCATATTCCTTCGATAAGGTGTTTACGTTGTCACACGGTATGCTTCTGTACTGATCAAGCAGTGAACCCCGATTTCTGTGCAGAGCTTGAGAATACAGGCAAGAGTATATTCACATTTCAGAAATGGAGTCAGACACCTTCAACACGTTTAAATGCCATCATAGGAAACTAGTTCTTGAATGGAGAATGAGCAGACCAGCCAGTGCCTGTTTCTGCAGGGTGATTGTGAGTTCTCTTGGATAACCAGAAGCCCCAAGATGGTGAACTGTCTTTCAGTCCGGAGAGGGGGTTGTTTGGTTAGATGTGTGTATTTCTGGATGTGTGTGCGTTCATATTTTTGGGGATGTGCGCCTGAGTGATTGGATGTTTGTGTGTGCTTGTGTGAATGTCTGTATGATCCCATGGTGCGTGTATGTGCACGCGTGTATGTATGAGTGTGAACTGAGAACATGGGGTTTATTATCAGGATGTAGCCTTCTCTGGCAGACTTTACCCATCCTACAGGAGAGCTACTGTGCTGGCTGGTGGAGGTATTGAGCTTAGAGAGATCCAAGAAACAAAAACTAGAGTAGGGGTGTGAATATGAGGATTTACTGGCTTGAACGATAGAAACTAGAGTTGTACGTTCGTCTGTGTGTGCGTGCATGTGAGTGCATGTACAAGGATGCTATTTATAAATACATGTACTGTACAGAACACAGCTAATTACTGTAAAGCAGAATGCACAACATCTTCTATACCAAGACTAATTTCAGTGGGCAGTGTGCTCACTGTGAATCATCGCGGCAATGTTTTAATTAGTACGATCTTTACTGATTCAAATTATATAATGTAATGTAAACAAAATAATATAATCTTTCGATATAAAGAAACCCCCATCTGTACTGTGTGTCTGTATTGTTTGTGTCATGTTGTCTTTTATCTCTTTCTATTCTCTCTTCTAAACTCTTGAGTCTAAATCTGAGTGTCCTGCTGCTATTGGCTCAACAGCATCATCGTTCCATCTGGAGAAAACAGACTACATTAAATTATTGTTGAGACTGGAGAAAGTGTCGGCTAATAACCAGAAGGGCCAGGTTTCAGGTTGAACCAGGTTCAAACCCTGGCTGCGCCAACATGACAATGTGTCCATGGGCAAGGCACTTCACCCTTACTAAGTTGCTCTGGTTAAGAACGTCTGCTCAATGTAAATGTAACACAATGAATGTAGTTTGGTATTGAAAATTGTCAAGATTTCATTTTAGACACTAAACGCTTATTCTTAAAAACACGCATTTTATGTTCATATTAATTGTATACACAGAAACAGTAATCACAGACTGAATCTACACACCTGTGTATGGCTACATTGTGTGTGTGAGTCTGTTTCCCCATGCATCAGAATGTATGGCTATTCATTTCCAACAGAGACCATGACTAAAGTAGGGCATTTACTCCTGCTGTGTTTCACCAGATTTCTATAAGCCTGAGAATAGAAAAGGTTTTAGGTGACCAATGCCTCATGTTGCGAAATGACTCCAGCCAAGCAAATCGTTTCAGTGAGATCCAAAGGAACAGACAAAGCCTGTTTGTGGTTGGCTGCTGGGACTGAGGCGGGAACACAGCAAAGGTGGTGTGTTTAGATGGCGGGTTCCCATGTCACGTTCTTCGATAGAACTGAGCTGTCGCCGTCAACGTTCAACCAACCTTCGTGTTGAACCAATGTTCAACCAGTCCTTTGTGTCCCTGGTGATACTTTAACACTGGAAGGTCAGAGAGAAAATCTATCTGCATCTCATTGAGGGGGGAGTGAAGTTAAGTACCACAGGGAGGTTTGTTCAGATGAGCCTTCTCAGGAGAGCCATGAGGGGAGTCAGGGAAAGGAAGAGAGATATGGAGAACTATAAAGTCAATTAAAGAGAGATTAGAGAAAATAGAGGGATTTACCATTTAAGATTAGTCCCTCAATAAACAGTAGAGAGAGCAAGAGAGAGAGGGAGATAGAGAGAGGACAAGATAGTGAGAGGAGACAGAATGAGAGAGAGGGGCTGGGAGAATGGCTCAAGGGGCAAGGTCAAGGTTTAGGGAGACACAGGTGGAAATAAAAGCAGGAGGGAAGGAAAGAGAGGACAAGCGATTCCTTCTTCAGCTCTGCAGTTCAGGCTGAGAACAAGTATGAAAGGAACCATTTAAGGCCTTGAATCAGCAGATTCAAGACTAGAACTCACAGACACAAACAGCCTGTGGAATTACATCAGGTCAATTGTTAAATATGACTCAAGTAGTGTATGTTAGGACCTGCATTTAGATGAGGTAGAACATGTTAAGAAACTATCAACAGGAGTAGGACCAAATAATGACGGTGTAGTCAGACCTGTTACAAATGGCGAGTAAACTTGAAACTTGGTTAATTAAACATTTAACTGATGACAACATCCTTGATCATATGATTTGTGAAAAAGGTCATACATATGATTGAGTCCAGTATCACTGGTCTAGTTCTAGTTGCCAGGCAAGATTTAGAAAGTTCTCCAAACCGATTCGTTGTGAGACATCCCATTCAGTGTTGAGCTCGTACCTTCAGAGGGGGAGTTAGGCTGTCCTGCTCCAAACTTTACCCAAACAGAGATGTAGTGTGGAGGTGAAGCTGACAGCTACCTGCTGCTCAGCCTGGCATTTAAAATGCTGCTCTGTCACACTGAGGGAGACAGGCAGGAAAGGTCAGCCAACAGTGCTTTGTGTGTGTGTGTGTGTCTGTGTGTATATAAGAGAAATGCCACCTACTTCCATACAAACACACACACGCGCACGCACAAACACACACTAATCGGCGTGCACACGTGCACACACACACTGCTGCTTCCACTGTGCTCTGCCATTTAACAGTGTTTCGTCAGATGCCTTGTTGCGATCCCTGCATGGATATTTCATGGCGATATCAGCAAGTGTCTCTCGCCCAATCCATCGTAAATGTTTCATGAGTGTACAACATAGGCCTATGTTCGTTACCATAGCTACCAAGCCTCGCTGGGTGATGTTCGGATGTTTTCTAAAGTCATTTTAAATTTCACGTCTGTCATATCAGATGCAGTTTAACATTTTTCATCTTCCATTCTTTCCTTCTATTTCTTGGTTAATTTCTTGAGTCAAACATGTGTCCATTTGTTTAATAATCCATCGGTCTGCCTAGATGTATATCCATCCATCAATCCCTCCATCCATCCATCCATAGCTGGCCTCTATTTGTTCTGCATCCAGTTAAGATGTACCTCAGTGAAAGTGTCTGTTTTTGGAATGGAGGGTCTGTCATGCTGGGGGAAATCTGTGACCAAAGTCTTGCTAGTTCCAGTTATCTGCTACTCTGTTCTGCAGCTCCACGACACTGTTTAAAGACTTCTGACTCCACTTTGTGGCCAAAGACTAGAACTGCACAGAACCGCACCATGCTCACAAACTCATAGTTGAAAATTGTCCACTTTATTGTAAAGTTGATTTATTCCAAAATAGTGATATGGTGCAGAGGCGAGAAAAGTAAAAAGACAAAGAGAAGGGGAAGGGGGAGAGGATGAGCATCTAAACCGGAATTGTAAATAGGACTCCGATCGTTTGTATCAAAATGCACAAAAGAAATTTGCACACAAATCTCTGACATCTACAACTGGCATTTTCAACATAGAACGACGGAATAAAAGCAGAACTGTTCACTAGAAAAAGATTGTCTGCTGAAGTAAGAGAAACCACAGGATGCAATAATGTTTTCAGTGACTTACGGGGTTGACCTTCCCGTTCAGTGACACGTCTGTACGATCAACACTTCTCCTCCAAAAATGGGCAACACTTTATACATTAAGATCACATGAGCTACAACGCATCTACACAGCCACATCTACTGAAACAAAATGACTGGTAGGTAGAAGATGGCATGAGGGGAAAGGACAAACAACTCAATGTGTGTGTGTGTGTGGGGGGGGGAGGGGGGGTGCAGGGGGGAGGTTAGGGGTGAGGGTCGTTGCTGCAAAAGGGCCGTTAAAGATTTGTTTGAACATCCACTGGAGAGCCCTCCGCCCAACCCCCAAACTGTTATTTATCATTGTTAACCTTGTGAACCTGTAGAAGGTTAACTGCACAGAAGTTCCTATGAGACTACAACGTTGCTACCCTAAGTATTGAAATGTAGTTACACGGTAGTAAACGGGGCCTTAATGTGACGCGTTACCCTAGATGTCTGACTGTTCTGCGCCGTACAAAAGCATATACTTTACTTTATGGAAGTTCGGTGGGCCTTCGCTCTGCGGTTTGCTTAGCAGGTGTGTTCGTAGAACATCTCGCCCAGTAGACCATGCATGGTAGAGACCCAGGAAAGATCCTGCCAAAATCCTGACCGCTGAAGGGCTCTGCTGTGCTGAAATTCTGACTCGGGATGGTTCAGACCTGTCCTGAGTCTGACTCGACACTTAACAAATCAGACAATATGATGAGTCACTTGCACAGAAAGGGAATAACTAAGAAAATAAATGTTAATGGATATAAACAATCAGTAGAGATGGATATAGCTCAATGGATAGAAGGGGCAAGTTGGTAGGTTTGAATCTACTTTGTTTAGCTTCGGATAAAATGTGCTAAACAAATTATTGTATTTCAGTGCTAGTTATGTAGTCCAGCAGACCTTCAGTATATATAGACAGCAAAGATATCAAAATAGTGATGGATGCATGTGTGTGTGTTGAGAGAGGGATGTCGGTAGTGAATAGAGTGAGTTACATAGTTACACAACGCATACTGTGTGCCTGATAAGGGAGGCAGATAGAAGACTAAATTTGGCTGGTCTGGTCCACTGATTGCAGCCCAGTCTTCTGCTAAACAACTACAGAAAACCCCTCCTGTTTTCTCCCCTCATACTAGCTTCAAACTAACTGGCTCCCCTCCCCTCCTCGAGCCCCCGGCACAGACGGACATCTTAGTGTTCCTCCAGTCCTAACTCTTCTCCCTCTAGCAGGGGTGAACGTTGCAGGCGCGGATCTCCTTTCTGTCCTTGCAGCTGCCGTCCTGAGAACTCTTGGCTCGTTTTTTCGCAGACATGAAGCGCTCCTGGATTCCCCCGCCACAGGGCTTGGTACAGTCCGCCCAGTTGGACCAGGGCCTGGATCTGCAGCCTAGACAAACGAACCAAGGAGGGAGAGGGCGGAGGGGCAGTTAAGGTTTTCTTAAAACATAATCTGACAAGGCAATAGTGGCATTAGGTAATAACATGGCAACCCTAACTTCATCACCCAATCACAGGCTAACTAACTCTCCAATTCACAGCATAACCTAATCGAATCATCCAAAGACAGCAGACTGACCTGGCTGTTCCTCCACAGCAGCATCTCTCCCCTGCTTGCCCGCCCTCCTCCTCTCTGCACCGCCATCCGCCCTCCGCCTCTCCGCCCCTCCCTCCCCCCGCCTCCTCTCCGCCCCTCCCTCCCCCCGCCTCCTCTCCGCCCTGCCCTCCTCCCTGCGGCTGGTCTTTTTGTCATCGCTGCGGCTGCACTTCCTCATCTTGCACTTCCTCCTCTGCACGGCCTCGGGGCAGGGCCGCCCCCCGAACTGAGGCTCCAGCTTCACCATGCGCGTCCGCAGGGCGTGGCCACGCCCACACAACTTGTTACACTCAGACCAGTCGGACCACTCAGACACCATGCAGTCAGTGGCTGGAAGGATGGACAGGAGAAAAAGAGGAAGGGAGGGATGGATGGATGAATTCATAGAGGAGAAAGAGAAAGAGAGAGAGAGAGCGGGAGGGAGGGAAGGATGGATGGACATGAGAGAGAGGAGGGGAGGGATTGATGGACAGAAGAGAAAGGAGGGGAGGGAAGGAGAGAGGAATGAGGAAAGAGAGTTACAACACAAGCCACTGTAAATAATTGGTCTGAGATCTTACTGGACTTATTTATAGGAAAGCGCCCGTTTGTAGTTCACTCCTTACGACATTCAGGCAACATGCATCTCTCGCTCTGCTCCAGTTCGTCGTTGCAGCCGCCCTGCTCCGACTTCAGCATGCGCTGGCGAGTTCTCAGGCCCCGCCCACACGTCACACTGCACGCGCTCCAGTCCGACCAAGGAGACAGCATACACGGGATGGAGTCTGCGCGCACACACACGCACGCACATAGATGTGTGCAGTTACACAACCACAATCTTGCTTTTTGCTGCATAGTAGTCTGAATAAACGTTTATTAAACTAGTTATATTAATCATCACCATCTTTTTAAATTCCGACACCCATCTAGGCTGTCCCTGTTAGCTGGAGTACTGCAAGATTAAGAGAGCTAGTAATGGTGAGCAAAGTGTTCAAGAGCTGAAGTGCTAAAAGCATTTTAGCGTCGATGCGTTGAAGCGTCAGATGTTTTTAAGACATCTTAAGCTTAAGTGTTGGGGTGACTCACCGCAGTCTGGCATCATGCACTTCTCCACCTCCTCCACGTTTGCCCGGCACGCCGAGCCGTCCAGCGGGGGCATTTTCACCATGCGCTGCCGCCACCTCATGCCCAGCCCACAGGTGGCGCTGCACGGGTCCCACTCCCCCCACTCGGTCACAACACAGGTGCTGGGCGCTGGGCGGGAGGAAGGGAGGTGGGTAGGGTGGGAGGTTGGCAGTCATGGGAAGGGCGATCATATTCTATTATTTATCATGTATCATTCGACATCTCGTCTCACTACATCACCGCATCGTATTGCATCACGTCATTACAGATCGGTCATCAACTCGTTCGTGCGGGGTTGTGCGTGTGGTATTACGTGTGTAGATGTGTGTGTGTGTAAGGGTGTGAGTGTGTGTATGTGCGTGTGTGGCGAGTGCAGACTCACAGCAGTCTTCGTTGACCACACACTTCTGGCTGTCGTCGGTGGGCATGGCGCACAGGGAACCGTCCTCAGGGAACTGCTTGACGTAGCGCTCGCGTGACCTCATCCCCATGCCGCATGACGCGCTGCACGGAGACCAGCTGATCCACTCTGACATCATGCAGGTGGACGACTCTGAGGTAGACACGGGCAGACAGGTGGACGTTTGACATGACTTGATTGGTTTCATGATGGCTTATGGCTTCATCCAAATCGATGCACAATTATGTAGTACATCTCACATGTAGTTAACAAGTACACATGTAGTATGCATGTTCTGTAGTGTAGTGAAACGTCTTGGTTTCGAAAACAGTGTCCAGATGATTACCTCTGGAACTTGTTCTACTTCTCTAGTACACAGAATGCACACTCAGAGTAAAAAGACCTTCATGATTGTGTGTGTGCGGGCGCATTGTTCGTGGTAGATTGACAGTATTCTGTATTCTCTGCATCATTTATCAGCTTTCATACAAAGCAACATACAATTTGCATTTGCACATTGAGAAAAGCACCACCTGAAAGGAAGATGTGTCTCCCAGTAGGACATCTGCTGTCTGTCAGATGGACAGAGACTCCAGCTAGCTCTGTTCTTTTTCCAGGCTTATGTGGCTGGTAGAGCTTTTCTGTATTGCTGTTCAGATCTTCAGGACATGGTTTGATAGTGTTTTAGCATCTGCTACAGCTGCTGTGTGTCTGCATCACCTGCTCCAATTATATGGAACTGCACTTGTGGAGTTTAACTTCTCATACAAGACGGATTAACTCTCTTCATGGATTTCCTTTTCCTTAGTGGACACGTACATTCACAATACGCTCGCACTGTTTCTCGACTTTGACGAATCGTTTGATTTGTAACGATCACTTAAATCATTCTGAATGAGGGGGGATTTAATTTTTTAAGCTGCTTTGTGATGTGGCCCAAAGCTGCCCCTGAGGCACCCCCAGGAATACAAATCAAACCCAGAACACTAACACTGTATAACATGAAAAAGCAGGCCTTGATAGGATAAATAATTTATTATGGGTAGTGGTGAGCTGTGTTAGCCGTGCGTCTTTCAACATCCCTCATTAGACACTGGTAAAAGAAAGAAAGGGGGAGGAAAACAGGCATGAGAGTCAGTTAGTTTGATGAAAATGACAAAGAGAACGAATGCCTGACTGAACATTTCCCTTTCAGCCAAACCTGTCAAACTGACAACCGATGTAAATTGGACAAAGGAGATGTGCTGGAGGTGAAGAGAGGGATGAACAGAGAGCTGAAAAGTGAGAGAGTGCTTGACAGAGAAAGAGAAAAATACAGAGAGAGAGAGAAAGAGAGAGGGGATAATGGTGATCCAGCCTAACTGGAGGAGCCAATCAGCCTTCATATCAGACCCTGTTTACGGCAGAGATGAAGACGCGGCTGAATAATGATATTTACGTCTCCTGATCTCTACCCTGCTCGTGTTGATTAGCCTGCAAAGCCTCCAATTTGCTCTTTTGTCATCAAACAGCTCTGAACAAACTGGGGAGGTGCGCCTGCTGTGCAAAGCGGGAAGCAGGAAAATCGGAAAATGCCGGAAAATGCTGCATCCTTTTGATGTTGTCTGCAAGTTCCAACCTGGCTGCTTCTAGACTGCTGCCCTGCAAGGCCATGACATGCCCAGTCAGGTGCTGAGATGAAGAGAGAGAGAACGTTTTGAAATGAGTCTGGATATCTTTCAAAGACAACTGAAAACACACCTGGTTAATGTGGCTAGTGTGTGTTAATTTCAAGTTGTACTACTAATGTTCATTTTTTATTTATTAGTATTTTATTAGTGTAAGTAACACCTTTCCTTTTTTCTTTTAACTCCTGTTTGATATTTTTGAAATTCCATACTGCCTTTATTTAAATAAATTAGACTGACTGAAATCTGTGGAATGTCCCATGACTTAATTAAAATTAATTAATTCAACTTAAAATTAATGAATGGTGGGAGAGCATGTCATCTGTGGTCACTAAACCCCTCATCCCTCCTCTCTAATCTCACAGCTCCCACCAGCTCCTGTCTCCACCCTGGCTCTCTGTTTCAGAGGGTACAGACACCGTGTGCTGCAAGCTTAACTGCATCCCAACAAACATGTCAGCCAAGCTTCCTCAGAGCTGATCCAAGCGGTAAAATCCTCACCCTCCTGGCTGCATCCTGGCCCCATGCAGGGCTGGAAGTCCTGGGTGTGGGGGCAGGAAACACTGAGGTCCAACTGGGCCTTTAGCATGCGCTGCCTCATCCGGCGCCCCTTGTCACAGGTGGCAGAGCTGCAGGCCGACCAGGGAGACCAGCCGGAGTAGATACACGTCTCTGGTGTGTCGTCTGGAGGATATGGGGGTGAGGAAAGAGGGTGGAGGTGGGATGAAGAGGGAAGGTGGGAGGCTTGTTACAATATCATTTCTCACTCAAACTAATACAATTTCTCACTCAAAGACAGGGATGCAGTAATGAAAAGGATAAAATGATAATAATAAGTATGTGTAATGTAATGTACGCTGATGTCCTAAGCTAAGTATCCTTCATCTTAGTACTTCATCATTATACACCCCTTCGTCCTTCTGTACGCCAAGTTTTGTACATTGTTCAAAGCCACTTCTTCTGTCCTATTTCAGGAATAAGAAATCTGAATTTCAGTGCTAAGGACTAATTTAACACTCTCATGAGAGTGGACTTCTGCAAACAGTCAGTGGGTTCAGTAAACACTCTGTAACACGTTGACACTATGTTAGTGTTGTTTCAGCTCCTCCTGAGGCACAGCTTTGCTGTTTCCCAACTCTCTCCTGTTTACAGTCCAGTCCCAGGAGGGTGGGCTTCCACCAAACCCATTTCCTGTGTCATTTTTTATGAGCTTCCCCCGGTCACAGTGCAGTGTGTAATTAAACTGTCAGCTTCCAGGAGAACCAACTAAATAAACCTTCCAAACCGGCGGCAGATATGAAGACTGGAGATCTGAGATAAGAAGCAGAAGCACAAACCTTCCCCCTTCTCCTCCTGACCAATGTCTGCCACGATATCATCCACGGTATCTGGGACCGTGTTACACTGTTCCCCCTGTGGAGAAGACACATTTCAGCCATATAAACAACATCCTGTTTACTTCCTGTGTTCTGGACTGCTGGCCTTAGAGGACAAGGGAACATAACTCTGCTTAGGGAAATGTATTACTGAGGCGAAGCCCTGGTTTGGGTTTGTATAAATGAGATTGATTTCTGTTGCTGAGGTGAATTTGTTTATTTGAATTATACGTTTTGGACAGACACAGACATACACACACGGACACACACAGACACACACCTTCCTAGCGATCCTCTCCACCACCACCCTGGCCAAGGCAGTGATTGGCCCACCCTCAGGGTCGTAGAAGGGGCTCTGTGGTTGGTCGAGGCTTGTGAGGGGGCGGATCCTCTCTGGGGGAATGCTGGGCTTGTTAGGAGACTGGAAGAGTGGAGCACATAGAGGTGAGATGAGTACTGACTAACAAATTCCACTTGGGGAAGTCAAAGTATGTTTCTGTTATTCTGTATTGTTTCGCCACGGTATTTCGCCATAGGAAATCTTCGAGTTTAACTGCATGACCACAGTTAAGAATACTGCTACTATCATTATCATTGTTATCAAAAGTAGTATTCATGATAAAAATCAACAGTACATATTTACATTTATCAGACGCTTTTATTCAAAGTGACTTACAGTAAGTACAGGGACATTTTCCCCTGAGGCAAGTAGGGTGAAGTGCCTTGCCCAAGAACACAACATTATATAGCCACAGCCAGGGCTCGATCTCACAACCTTCCGATCATGAGGAAAACGCCTTAACCATTGAGCCATCTGACCCCCATATAACACATTTTGTAAATTATCAGACGCTCTTATCAATAGCGAAGGCAAGTTTACCCTCTCCTGTTAGTACATATGTCCTCTGGAAGGTACAGAACAGGAGTGGGAATTAAAGTAGGTAGTGAATGTTCGGGACTTGGGCTTGATGGAGACGTCAGGAGAGAAGACAGACTGGAGATGAGAGTGAACACCTCATCCTGAAGCCATCTGGTGTCGATGCATGAGTGTGTGTGTGAGTGATTGTGTTTGTGTGTGTGTGTGTGTGTGCGCAGGATAGGGAGTGAGAGAAAGAGGGATATATTGTGTATGTGTGTGTGTGTGTGTGAGAGAGAAAAACTGCATATGTGTGATTGACGGAGAGAGATTGTGTGTGTGAAGGGGTGGGTTTGGTTGTTTGATCCTCCAGTGCATCATTAATACGATGTGTAATACAAGTTAAATGAGTGATTGGGATTGGGAGCAGCCTGGTGTCTGAGGGAGCTGTCTGGAACAGAGACGCTTCACAACACACACATACACACACAAAAGCAAAACAAACACACACGCAATTCAAGCTCTGACTACGAGACAATCCCAGCTCCAGCCTGCTCTACCTGTCATGTCCCTCTCTGTCCTGTAGATGGCAGTATGTTTGCACTGACTCTCCAGAAACACTACCTGTCTAATGGCTCATATTCAGTACCCACGCGCATCACGCGCTGCGGACCAAAATGGCTAGCGGCGGCACTGCTCATATCACACCTGCAACCCCAGTCTGGTGTCCAACTCTGACTGGGCAAGACGACTGTCCAGGGAGTATTTTATCAACTGATCGTTAATTTCACTCTGGTTAGCTGGTGTCCAGAACACCAAACATACTTGGGTCCAGAGCAGACAATGAGACAGTAATAGAGAGGAGGCCATCTGGATGAATACAGATGCCATAAACATGATTGTGCAACTGGCAGGTTTGCAGTGTTTGTAAGGTTGCAACGTATTTATCGTTTTGGAACGACAAATTCATGTGACAAAAATATGGAAACACAGAACCACACAATGCACATGCACAGTGTTGTTATGGAAACACATTTACAGACAGAATTTGTATTGGAAATGCACAAAACCGAGCTTGCTGATTTGCTGAGAAGCTGGGGAGGAACATGAGATCCAGGCGTCGCTCGCTGGGCCTTACCTCATAGGTGACCCCGCTGTCGGTGCCTGCGTCCCAGGGGATGAGATCCTGGACCAGCCTCTGGACCCAGCCACACTCCCTGGTGCACAGGTCCTCCCTGGACAGACCCACGTTCCAGTCTGGACTGGGACCCAGCATGGTCAGAAAGGACATGAAGTGACGCACACGGTCCACGGAGAACTCTGCCGACGGGGCAGCGCGACTGGAGAGGGAGAAGGGGGAGAGGGGAGGGGAGGGGAGAGGGGAGGGGAAAGAGGGAGGAAGGGGGAGAGAAGGATAGAATGAGGGAAAGGGAGGGGACAGGGATAGAGAGAGAGCAAGGGAGAGAGAGCGAGGAACGGAGGGAGGGATGGAAAGATAAATAGATGGATGGAAGAAAGAGGGGTTTTTACAGACAGGCAGATATTAATACAGACTTGTATTAAACACACCCACAAAAAATTTGACATTCAGAAATGTAATTTAAAGAGTTCCAAACTAATAATCTATTGCTTATAATATGAACTTGTTTTCCCACCAATTCTAAAGCATCATTCTGACAGTTTGTGTTCTGTGGGTGTAAAGAGTTCAAGCTGTATATATCTGTTACTTTTTAATAAACCTTTTCTCTACAAATGAATTTAAAAACATAACTGTCAAAGCGTCTCGTTAGGCAGGCTTCTGTATTACTGTGTGAACTAGAGGCTGATTGGTTTCTCATTAGACATAATTAGTGAAAATAATAGCTCATGGCATTTGGGTCACTACACAGATGTTTTATTGAAGATTCCCCGGGCTAGAAGGCTTGGTGTTGTGGTGCGTCTCATGAGATTAGGGCCATATTTATTCTAATTTAACACCAAAGGACACAAATACTTAGTTCTCCATAGATTAATTTGAAGAACATTTAGGATAATATAAATGTTGTGTGAAAGTCGTTGTCAAGTTAAATTAACTGCAATGTTGCAAACACATTTCCCTTCAGCAGTATTACAACACAAATGACCCATCAGATTGAGAATAGTCTGTTTTTCATTTCAGAATCAGAATTTGTTTCTAAATTGCTGCCTGAAACATCCAGGAACCTTCAAATCTATCAATCTCTTTCATCTCTCTAGCCCTCCCCAATACCCCCCCCCCCCCCCACACACACACACACACAGACACACACAGACACACACACGCACACACTGCCTCAGAAACAGTTTGGAACTACAGTGATGAGTCCTTGAGTGATCATTATGTGTTGTACTGTATGTACGTCCATATCTAGTTTAGTTTTTAGTTTTTTCAATACAGTGGCATACCCCATTGCCTCCTGTGGGAAGAGATCAAGTTGAAGGAATTAAAAAGTGGAAATGTGTCAGTTTACTCACACGTTGAGTGGCTGCCAGGCCGGCCACTGGGGCTTGGTCTTTATAACAGTCAGTACTTCGTCACCCTGTGAGGGAGAGGAGGGGGGTGGGGGGGGGGGGGGGTGGTGGGGTGGGGTGGGATAAGCACAGAGACGGAGGGAGAGAGCGTGAGTTTGAGATAAACAAAGAGAAAGAGCGGGTGTGTGTGTGTGTGATAGACAAACCCAGTGAGAGAGAGAGAGAAAGAGAAGGAGAAAAAAAAGAAAATGTCAGTAGAATCAATTGCCATCAGACAACATTGAGAAAGCCCTGAAGGGCGCACCTCTCTGTAAAGGTTAAGAGCTGAATTCTGCAGTGCGGGGGACAAAAGTGTGTCTGAATAGTTTTCTAATGGCTGTCGGCCCTCAAGGGGACTGGTCTTAATGTAGAATCACAGACAGAGCACTTCACCTGGACTGGACCTTGCATCTCTCTGCTGTCCCCTCTCTCTCCTCTCTCTCCTTCACCCCCTCTCTATCACTCTACTTAGTCTCTCTTTCTCCATCCTTCCCCCTGCCTCTCTCTCTTTTTCTCTTTCATACACGCAGGCTGTCCCCTAGTGGGAAGGCAGCAGAACCAATCAGCCGTCAGGATCCCAGCCCGCTGGCCAAACCTCAGATCTCAGTGTTTGCGGCTGACTGGCGGTGGCCACCTGAGTGGGTCCTAGTGTGGGTTTCAGAGTTGAATTATTGTGCGTCAGCCTATGGCTACAAGCTGGCCCTTCCTGAACTGATATAAAGTGACTCGTTCAATGGAATGACTGAGCGAGAGAGATCGAGAGAGAGAGACATAGAGAAAGCGAGAGACAGAGAGAGACAGAAAAAGAGAGAGAGAGCCAGAGACACAGAGAGAGAGAGAGAGAGAGAGACAGAGAGAGAGTTAGAGACAGAGAGACAGAGAGAGAGAAAGATGAAACGTCTGTCGGAGGCATGTTTTGCAGATCACACGGCTGCCCTCCACCAGAACCCCTTCCACGCTCAGACAGAGAGAGGAATGAGGGGAGGGATGAGGGGAGGGAGATGGGGACAGGATGAAAAGCAGGCCAGAGGGCATCAGGGACTCTCAGGCTCTGAGAGACACAGTCTCATAACAGGAAACCAGCCTGCTGAAAAGGTTGCATCATTTCATATATTCCAATATCCCAGAGCTTCTAAGTGTGGAGCTTTGTGAGAACCGTACTGAGGTAGATAAGTACAGATGTCACTTATTACTTAACTAGTCATGCGGACTATCTTTAAGGTCTTTATGCAACAAGGAAAACATCTCTAGCTGAACCACTGACTAATTCTGGACTGCTGGACAAGCATTGTCATATTCAAAAGCCTTATTGTCTACATAAATGTTGCAAAAACGGTAAATGAATGCTACATACTGCCAATAAATGAATGGAGAAATACAATCAGAGTACCTGTGTATGTTCAGGTATATATGTGTTACGTTGTGAATAACTGTACAAACAATATCTCTGTAATATACTATGTATGTGTTTGCCTGCATTTTCTTTTCATGAATTTTGTATTTAACTATTTCCAGAGGAGGAAAGTGGGGGTGTTATATAAGATTGGATTTCTTTTGTTGCTGTTTTTCACGAGGCGAGAGGAGCAGAGAAACACCATGCTGACTGCTCTTCAGTATGCTGCATCTGACACACACACACACACAGTATGCTGCCTTGCAACCGACACAAACACACACAGTACTCCGCCTTGCATCTGACACACACACAATCTGCTGCCTTGCGTCACACATACACGCACACACAAACGGCTACCTTGCATCTAAGACACACAGTCGTTTACATTTCAGTTATTTTTTTATTTAAAGTTTTGGCTTAGTCTAGTTACAATCGTATACAAACACGTGCAATGTAGATACTGTTTATTTACAGTAATCACATTACACACATACCTCGACAGCACTGAATAATTAATCAAACCTCAGTGACATGGAACATAAAACAGGAAACAACCTGACCAATCACAGAGCCGTCTCTCCCTCTCTCTCACAGCCCGGGGGAATTAAACCCTCTCTGGTGATTAGATGTTATGTTCAGTGAACACAGATCAAATTCTCACCTTATCAAATTATAACCGTTCACTGTGCCCGCTAGCAGAGATGTGTTTACTTTGCGATTGGCCAGTAAACACAAAGACGTTCCTGCTGGCTCAAAATTCAAAACGGTCAAATGTTTGGTTCTGAATTACACTATAGTGTAGTGCAAAACTAACTAGAAGTTATGTTTACTGTAAGTAAAACTTTTTCTAAAAAATTCTTGCTATTTTGAACGAGCTGAAAATGAGAGAACTTTGAAATCCAGCGGACAAACTGACGATTGCCTCAAACATCTTCAAGAGATGACTTAGAGGAAAAGAGAGGATGAAGGGGAGGAGGGAGGAGTGACAGCTGAGGGGAGGAGGAATATGGAGAGGTGAGACAAAGATGATGAGGAGAGACAAAGAGGGAGGAAGATTAGCTGTGAAAAGGGAGAGCTGAAGGGGAATGAGGAGAGGAAAGGAGAGAGAGGAAAGAGATAAAAAAAGGGGGAGGGTTGAGACAGCAGAAGGAGAAGTAATGGAGGGAGGTGGGAGTGGATAGGGGGTTCATAGGGTGGAGCAGGATATTTGGGAAGGGATGGAGAGGTTGGTAATTGCTTTGACCTTCAGTAAAGTTGTACTTGACTCCGCCTGGGGTGCAGTAATGAGTTTCTGCCCCCTTGGTCTCTCCAGGGAGCACATGGGAAGCATGTTGTTGACTCCACGGACGAGCTTTGGCTTTTTGAAGGAGAACTGTGTCAAGGAGATCACCCTGAATGAGAACAAGGTCTGACTACAGCACAACTGCCGTATTTAGGAGACTAGTTGAATTATAATTGGATAATACTATATCCAATAATTAATTGGAATCATCTCTTATAAACATTTCCAATGCAGCTTTTTCAACTAAATGCTTTAGCTATTAGAACATGTATTCTATTTTCACTGTGTTGCGTTCTTCGAAAGCCTTGCTCACTATGAAGATGTCACATCACCCTGTCTGGATCAGAACAGACCAGACCCCACTCTGAAACTGTAATTATCTTGTCATCTCCTGATTGCTACCTTGAACGCTGTTAATGCTGAGCGACAGCCAAAATAAGAAACTCAAGCAGACACAATGAAGAAAGATGAGAGCCCGTGTCGCGCTCTCCTCACACTGATTTCTTTCTTTTCCGCGGAGGCCACGACCCCTGACCTTTTAAGAGGTCCTCAAAAGGCTTCTCATCAGCCTCAGCCTGGTGATTAGCAATTATATGACACGCAAAGTGGACAAATACCGTAGATCTCCTGGGCATCATAACTGTCTTTGGACTGAAGCGACGTGCGGTGGTTAGAGTGTGGAATAGAGCCTTATCAAAGGGAGATGAACTCAAAGGATGAACTAAATGTCTTCCAGCAGTGGGTTCCCTGACCATTCAACTAACTATGCAGTTCAGGTGAGCTAATGAGCTAGAAACAACACTTACTAGCTAAACTAGTTACTCTATCACCTGGAATCTAGTTAACTTCAAGAGAGTAGCATTCATTTCAAAAGTACCATCCAGCATAACTAATGTTGACTAAAATGTAATATAATTTCCCTGCCACCAAATATAATTTGCTGACTACATGAATGGGTTATAACAATCACCACCGGTGCACCATCACGTTCTCCAGAATCCTCACTCATTTCTTTTCATGAGGCTGCTGTTACTGTTGTTCTCTTCTATTTTAAGCTTTGTCATTCCAAAGTAGACTGTTTTTAATTATCCAAACTGCATTTAACTTTTTCCTGGAGGCCATAGTTAGCAAATCAGGAGCAAAAACAAACAAAAATCAATTCGTATCAAAACACCATCATGATGTGACGGCGTCAAGAGAAAGCAATCATTCTGGCAAGAAATACATGCACAGCATTGGTTTGTGTTTCTTATGTTAGAAACTGATCTCTCAGCTACACTGCCCTCCACACATCACACCACTGCACACACTGACACCCTGCATACACACACATTCATTAAATGCAAACTCGTAGAGAGGGTCTGTCCTTCCATCAGAGGTTGAGAACAGCACCAAGCAACCAGCCAAAATGACAGGGAACCGCTGTGATGGAACCTTCTCCAGGAGAACCGTGCCTCTGTGCACTGCCGGAGGAAGGCTGGGCCAGGGGGGATGAACTGATCCTGGGGTCTGTTCATGACAAAGAAGCCAGCTGATGATGACTACAGCCATGGAGACACTCTAAAACGTATCTTTGCTTTGATCTCAAATTGAATCCCACTCCAATGTGTTCCATCAAAGGCTGGGCACATCAGTCAGAAGAGAGGGAGGGAGGAAGAGAGAGAGAGATAGGAAATAAATGTTGTCATGAACACGCAGATACACTCACAAGCCCATAGTCACGCACACTCACGCATAAAGCCAGACACACACAAACACAGACTCACATGCACATAAACACACACTTACACACAGACTGCGCACACCAACAGATTCCCACTCAAACACATACGCACAGAAGCACACAATTTGACCACCAACCACGGTAGCACCACATCCTCATCTTACTGTATCCGATCTGCCCTGAACAAATAAGGATCAGCCCCGAGAATTGGAAGCCAGAAAACTCTCACACCCCCCCAACCACACACAGGCAGGTGTCAAAGTGAACATTGTCCTCCCACTGTATGAACTTTAATACCTCGATGATACCCATTCGCACATTTGAAATCCCTACAGCCTACATTATAAAACCGGTCTCTTGTCCATCACGTGTTTTAAGAAAACGTTAAATTGTTGGGGTTGGTAAATAATTCTGTTGGATAAACAGAAGTGGTGAACTGAGCAGTAGAGAGGCACTGATAAAGGAGCTTGTAAAGATTCCTGGAGACAGTCCTTCACCGCCTGACAGAGACAGGGATGGAAAGAGGGAGAGAGAGAGGGAGACAGAAACATCTCTCTCACTCTTTAAATACTGTATACTTAGATATAGGAGGGAGGACTAAATACTGAGAGATAGGAGGGAGCTGGAGAGATGGAACGAGACAGGGAGACATAAATACTGTTCAGAGACAGAGAGAGAGAGGTCCTTCCAGATCTCTTACAACCAGGAAACAATAACAAACTTGGAGCAGCGGTGTTTAAAGTATAGAGTCAGAGCTATCTGTCAAACTGCTGTTTGTATGTTTGTGTGTGTGTGTGTGTGTGTGTGTATGAACCCACAAGTACATCTGTGGAGCTCATTTACATAGAGCTTGTGACAGACCACTCACTGAAGAACAAAACAACATTTTTATGATGAATAAGGGGACTTCCATTAATTAAAGAAGCGCTGTTTGTGTATGTGTACGGGGGGCACGGTGGCAGAGCGGTTAGTGCTCTCGCCTCCCAATGAGGAGATCATGAGTTCGAATCTCGGGCCCGACCATGATCTCTCTGGGTGGAATCTGCATGTCCTCCCTGTGTTACCGTGGGTTCTCTCCAGGCACTCCGGCTTCCTCCCACTGTCCAAAGACATGCATGTGGTAGGTTAATTGGACATTGTGGAAAAAATTGTCCCTAGTGTATGACTGTGTGATCGGAAGGTTGTGAGATCGAGCCCCGGCTGTGGCTATATGATGTTGTGTCCTTGGGCAAGGCACTTCACCCTACTTGCCTCAGGGAAAATGTCCCTGTACTTACTGTAAGTCGCTTTGGATAAAAGCGTCTGCTAAATGAATAAATGTAAATGTATGTCAATGTCTGTGTGATAGCCCTGCAACTAGCTGGCCCCAGTCCAGGGTGTACCCTGCTTACGGCCCGGAAGCAACTGGGATAGGCTCCAGTCACCCGTGACCCCTAACGGGAATAAGCGGAAGAAAATGAATGTATGTGAGTTTGGGCTTATGAAAGTAGGGACATTGAAATTGTCTTTTTCAATGCGGTTTTATTGTATGAACTGTGTGCTTAAAGTTGATGAAAATCTGATGGGTTTGGTTCCTATTGCACACATAAGACAACACCCACATAAACACACCCTTGAGAACAAGCCATGGACGATGTTGCATAGAATGTTTCAGAAAATAGAGAAGATTCAGCGCTACACTCTCACAAGAAACTATAACTTTTCCTGTATTCTGTTGGCTGTATCGATGCTCTGTTAACCCACAACACACACACACAATTTCAAAGCATTTGCCTGCTTATTGCACACAAAGTTACACAAATTTCATTACAAGAACAGAAACAATGTCAGCAGGTGACAGCACTGCTGGGGCTTACTGTGAAGGAGGCTTACTTATTAGCAGCCTGGAGGCTGCCGAGCGTGTGTGTGTGTGTGTGGGGGGGGGGGGTATTAGGATGTGTGTGTGAGTGAGAAGAGCTGTCAGACACAGGCTGAACTGAAAAACCTCCCTTCCTCCTTCTACTGACAGAGAGCTATGTGGGAGGGAGTGAAGACTCTCTCTTTCTCCCTCACTCGCTCTCTCTCTTTCTCTCTCCCTCACTCTCTCTCTCTCCCTCTCTCTCTCTCTTCCTCACTCTCTCTCTCTCCCTCTCTCTCCCTCTCTCTCTCTCTCCCCCTCTCTCTCCTTCTTTCTCTCCCACTCTCTCTCTCTCTCACACACACTCACTCTGTCTGCATCTCTCACCCGGTCTGTCTGTCTCTTTCTTTCTCTCTGCTTGTCCTAACCAGCAAGTGAGTTCTAACCATCATGTACAGCACTGTACAGGAAAACAGAATCCATCTTACTTTTGGGGGGTTTTGCAATTTAAGTAGAGAGTGTATTTATCGAATGGACACCTGCGTACGCAGACTAATGTAGACCGCCCCCCATCCCTGTCTCCTGATTCCTGGATTAGCATGTATGTGAATGGGATAAAGGGAGCTGGTTCATGGGATTAGAGAAACATAAGAAATTGTGGTCTTTGTCTTCACAAAGGAGTCCCCGGAGAATAGTTTAGATTTCTATTAAATCTGCAGTTTCCACACACACTCACACACGCAGAAGCACACCTTAACACACTCTGACACAAACCCAAATGTCGCCCTCAAACATCCTCACCCAAACCCACGAGGATAAAAAAACAAACATTTCCATTTCCCCACTTTCAAGACATTGAACCATAGAAGAATGGACATGGTTTTCACTGCGGAGAACCAGGAGTGTATAGTAACATCCTGTTTTGGCAGCCAGCAGAAGGGAACAGGGCTGTCAAGCTGCCACCAGGCAAACCCAAGCTGACAGCCAAGCAAAAACTGCCAGTCCACTGAAATTAGACAATTGCTCCTGGATAAACGTCTGCCTGCACCTTTCAACACAGCGCAAGGAAGCAGGGTGTGTGAGACTTGCTGGAACAAAGGACCAGCCAGAAGATGATCCACGCACCCGGGGAGGAATTCTGTGGCCCACTTCCAAACAAGCCGACAACAGACAGCTCACTGCCAACACTCGAAGCTGTGTTGATACTGCATGTTCCCTTGATGAAAAGGTTTCCCTCTAACTTCACTGTCTGCAGACTGAATGTGTGTCTAATTTTGCAGAGAGATGCAGGATTACTTTCGAAAGTATGGAAGTGCTTTATAATTGAGGTTGGGGGTAGGGTTTCTCTCCACACACACACACACAGACACACAAACAGAAACACACACACACAAAACACACCTACACACCCCAACCTGCTACCTGTTCACCACTGTGAAACAAAGGTAGACGTGGAGGGATGGAGGCACAGACCAAGAGAGTTGGAAAGAGAGAAGGAGTGGAGAGTGAGACAGTGAGAAGGAGGAGGCGATCGAGACAGAGAAGGAGAGAGTTGCAGGGAGAGAGAGAAAGAGAGAGAGAGAGGGGGAGCGAGAGAGGAAGACATGTTGGCTGGGGAGTGACAGTCATTCTGAATCAGGTCTTTAGAGATGTCTGTATAGCCTTTGGCTAGCCTTGGTATCCGCTGTGGCCAGAGAGCAAACTGACACGAGCAGACTGCCAGACCAAACACCACCCTGCATCCAGTAGACACACACACCCGGAAACACACACACCCCCAACCAGCTCCATACACCCCACCCATATGCACACTCAACTGAGCTGACCCTGCCTGGAGGACAGCAGGACATGTACACACACGCACACACACACTACTCCACCCCCACCCCCCTGCCCACCCCACCTCAATCACACACCGATTGTAGTTACAACGCTAAGTCCATCTATTTTGTGCTGATGGCTACGCCCCATACTGTTCTACGAAATAGAAATTTCACAGCATTGTGTAGCAGGAAATAAGCAGCCATGCAGTCTTGGCACACTCCTAATTACCTTCCCACAGTGTTGGAGGAGACCACAGCCTTAATGGTGTACTGAAGACAGGTCTCCAGGGTGGCACTATCTAGCACGCTCTATTTCACGCATCACTCTCTTCACTGTGATGAGGTTATATTGTCTGCAATCTGTGAAGTTACAGGTTCGAGGTGGAGAGGGTTTGGGTTGAGATGGTTACTACTCTAAAAGCGAAATCAGTCCGTTTCTTGACTCGGACCACCGACATACTGATGGTAAATAAGGCTTAATCAGGCTTCCACAGAGCTTGATAACAACCCATTCATTAGAATCAGGTGTGCTGGAGCAGGATAACATCTAACCTTCAGGACAGCGGCCCTCGAGGACCAGGATTGCCCACCCCTGGTCTAGAGGCAGAAATCCTTAAAAGTCAGACCTGACCTGAGGCAGGGTCAGTGTTCTCCTCTGCTCACTGATACCAGATGTGTTGACTTAACGTGTGCCTTGACGTGACATGACCAATGTGTGTGCTTGTGCAACCAGTCCTGAACTCTTCTGGTCTCGTCAATCACAGCACACAAACACAAAAATAGACAGACACATCCACACACATCCTTGAACTAGGTTTTCTTTTGTCTGTCTTTTTGTTTCATTTTCTTTTGTATTGCTCTCTGTCCTAACTGCTGTGTCTAGTCCTGCTGTGACTGTTCACATGGGGAGAGAGAGAGAAGAGACTATCCCATTTACATGATGGAGTCATCAACCTGAAGCTGTGATGTCTGACACATTAACAGTCTGGCCCACAATGCATTATGGGGTGTTTCGGGGTAGAGCAATCCAATCCTACGCGACATGAAATAATCTCTTTCTCGCTTTCCAGTTCTCATTCTTTTGTCCTTTCTCCCTCATGTTTTGTTTCACTCTTACTTTCTTTCCTTCTTCCTCTCCTTCTCTCCTCTCTGCTTCCCTCCCCTCTTCCCCCGGTAGCAGGAGAGTTGCCCCCTACCTTCTGCCGGATCTCCTCCTCCATCTTGACAGGGGAGCCCAGCTCGGCCACCTGCCTGACGCCCTCGCTGGCGTAGCCCCCGTACTCCCACAGCACGTAGTCCTGCGTGTGGGACGCCCCGATCAGCGCCGACCAGTGGTTCGCTCGTCCTGGGGGGTGGGGGTTGGGAGGGGGTGAAGGGAGAGAACACACACACAGGCGCATTCAGCCACACAAGCAGACGCTGGCCGTTTCGCTCCTGCTCGCCGTTTTCTCTTTCTTCCTCCCTCTTGCCTTCTCGCTCTGTCTTTCTCTCTCACACACGCGTGCATTCTCTCTCTTTGTGTGACAGATTGCCTACAGAGCTTCTGACGAACAACCAGACTCCCTATCTGGCTAATCTGTTTAAACCAAGCAGAACGTGGGTTCTGCTCTCTGATGTTCTAACATGTTCCACTACTTGTTTTCTTCTTTTTCTGCCAGAAAATACGTTTCTGGCAAACTCCATCTTCAGTTATGTAAGAAAATTCATTTTCTGAGATTCTAACCCATTAGGCTGACTGCAGGAGCCATGTACTAACAGCTGCTCCGTAATGATTTCACTTTACTATTCCAGGCTGACTTGGTATTATTGAGCATCTGCAGGACTCACTGGGGTAATCTTTGGGGTGAACTTGCTCTGACCAGTTCCCATAGAAGGTGAGTCTGTACTTGGCAGTTCCACAAGCACAGCATTCCAAACCAGGTTTCTCTGTAGCCGTTCCAAACGTAGCCTCTGCAAGGGTGAAAACACACACACACACAGAGAGAAAGACATAAAGAGAATCAGGTAAAAAGGAGCGAGAGGTAGAGAAGGAGGGAGGGAGGGATGGAAAGAGATGGGGGTATAGAGAAGGAGGGAGGGAAAGGAAAGACAGGGACAGGGACAGACCACATTATACTATGTAAGTGGAACAGAACAGTGTGATCAGCATTCATTGGCGCTGGAGCAGCGTATCATGATGGCGTCTGGAGAACACCCGTCTGGGAGAAAGTTCTGGTACCTTTCTCACACAGCCTGATGGTGAGCGAGCCTTCATCCTGGAAATAGATTATCCTCTTCTGAACAATGCTGGCCCTGCAGACAGGAACAAGCACACACACACGCTGGCTGGCTTGTGAGGGCATTATGTTTTATTGTAAAAACAACCAAATCCACTGTGCACATAGCTGAGAGAGGCTACCTGTATCCAGTAAACAGAGAAGCTAACAGAGACATTGAACATGTGAGTTAGGGAAGTCTCAATAAGGAACAACCCACCCAAAGGGTTTTCACCGATTCATATTTACCGCCTCAACAGCCTCAACAGATTGAACAGATTGAGTGTGTGTGTGTGTGTGTCCTGGCCACAAACTGTGCTCCAAGAATGCAAATCTTTCCTTTGAGCTGAGATGAAGAAGTGTGCATCAGAAAGCCAGGTTACACAGCCCTGCCTAGCAAATAATACCTCACTCTTCTACTTTCTCCCTTTCTGTATACCTGTCTCTTTTTATCCATCCCTCCCTCCCCTTCTCTTTTCATCCTTCTATACTCCCAGGGGGGCGGAGGGTGTTTTCCAGACAAACACTCTCCAGGAGAGTAAGAGGTCAGAGTTCGAAGGTTAGAAGTCTTAACAGCTGCTCTACATCTGACCTTAAAGGTCAAGAGGCACGACACATCCTTAAAAACAGGGAATGCCAAATCCCAAACTGTCCTCCACAACAACCGCTCGTGTTTATAAAAAAACACAGATGGTGGCTTCTTGTTTTCCATGGTTTTTGCAAAGCACTTTTTCTTGCACACACACACACGAGCACATACACACGCACATGCACAAAGAGATACACACAGACAGACTCGCACACACAGAAATACACACATACACAGGCAGAGACTCCTGAGGCCATGTGAGTTGTGGGTCTCCAGTCAAACAGCCTGTAATCACAGACGCACCAGAGACAGAACAGAGAGAAGGAGAAGCAGGCGTCAGTGGTCTCATTGTGGATCCATACTCCTGATCCCAGTACGCCAGACATTCACAACCAGAACACATCCCCTCTGTGGGGCCAAGCTCTCTGGACACACAGGCATCCTCTGGTGCCAGCAGGCACAAGGACCTACGGTCTTACAGTCTAGAATCCTACAGACCTACAGTCTTGAATGAAATGACTATTGACTATTGATTGATACTACAGATGTTTAACCATTCTGGGAGCTTGTCTGGGTGGATTGTGTGTGTCTGTGTGTGTGTGTGTGTGTGTGTGTTGCTGGGGAGAAGAGCTACCTGTAATTTACTGTGAATCCCCACAGGACGTGGCTTTACTGATCTATCCCCCCCCCCCCCCCCCCCCCTTCCGGTGTCTGTCTATTTGAGTGCAGGTGAAGAGCTTTGGGTTCGGTTTTCATTCGCCATTTCCTGGGGAGACGTCAGGGGACGGGACGCGGAATTGGGTTTCTTTTGATGTCAGATGGAGGGTGACGGCCGCTCTGACTCAGTAACAGCCCAGCCCTGGAGCTACTTGCACTGAGGACGGTAGGGCTGGGGGGTAGGGCTGAGGCTGGGGCTGGATGTGGGAGGCTCAGGGCTGGGGCTAAGGGCAAAGGCTGGGGCTGGAGGTATAGGATTTGGAGTTGAGGCCGGAGCAGGGGGCTGGGACATGGTATCTCTACCAATACAGCAATACAAGGCATCATTTACAGATGTTTGCACCGCAACATTTAGAATATCAGGACACCAATGAGCTGTCTTGGAAATGTGGCGGGAAAAAACATTCTGCCTCTCAGGAAAGCCAGCAGAGCAAACTAAAATGGAGTGAAGAGGAAGAGGAGGACAAATAGAAGAGGAACCAGGCGAGGAGGAAGAGGAAAATGAGGATGAGTCTGTGTCTAAAGATAGAAGCTTTGAGTCAAGCTGCAGGAGACAAGGCCTGTCTTCTCTGGTCTGTACAGAGAGGTTGGGTAGTCTGAGGACACTAACTGGAGATAGTTTCAAACTAGAGCTACTTTAATTGTTCTTGTTCCATTTCAATCTCACCTCAATTTCACACCTCTGAACATTAGCACTGACACAGGGTATTATGTCTGATTAATGTTCAAGTGACTGGACAGTGTGATACAGTAATTGCATTTTAACACCTTACTTCCATCCTCTATGACAATTAATAAGGGTAGAACCCCTATTCTTTCCCAATGCAAATTGATTTGTGAGTGTGTGTGTGTGTCATGTGTGTTTAAATTTGAGACGAAAGGGGTTCTATGAACACTTTTGTGAGGTTGCCTACTTGAGGATGACGCAGCCGCTGCCAGCAGGGGGCGCAGTCCAGAACACCTGTATCCTGGTGCGCCTGCGGGGGGTGCTCTCTGTCACGGCGGGGGGGCAGTTGGTGAGGAACTGGGTGTCGTCCTCGTCAATAATCTAGGAGAGAGACAGGATATTTGATATGAATAATCTAGGAGAGAGACAAGATATCTGATAGCAATAATCTAGGAGAGAGACAAGATATTTGATAGCAATAATCTAGGAGAGAGACAAAATATCTGATAGCAATAATCTAGGAGAGAGACAAGATATCTGATAGCAATAATATAGGAGAGAGACAGGATATCTGATAGCAATAATCTAGGAGAGAGACAAGGTATCTGATAGCAATAATATAGGAGAGAGACAGGATATCTGATAGCAATAATCTAGGAGAGAGACAAGGTATCTGATAGCAATAATCTAGGAGAGAGACAGGATATCTGATCCACACACACAGCTGGTTCTCTTTACATTTCTTTTTCCACTTTTGGAGAATCCTGCAAAGCCAGAGCCTGGAGATGCTGCATGCTCAGACACCAGATAATCCCTTGGATGGGGATCAATAAGATATGATACTGTACAACAGTGGCTGGTCCCAGCTCTGCTGCTCTGAGGCAGACACTGCATCCCTGAGGGAGGACCCCCCCCTGGAGGTTCCACCACCATCGAACAATTTCTGCTTTTAATTAAAAACTGTTAGAGGCCATAATAGAGAGGGAGAGCTGGCCCACGGGGCAAAGAGTTGGAAGAATAACGACAGAAAGAAATCAAGCAAGCAAGAAAGAAGGAAAGAAAGCCGGATATGAAGGAGGAAAGTAATGAACAGCAGTAAAGTGACTGACACGCGGCAGACCTCTGACCTTTCTCGAGCTGCATGTGGTCTGCTGCTAGCCACACTACCCACCGCTACAGCGTCAGCCGGAGTGTAGCGTGGGAATGAAACGAAGACAAGCGAACGTGGATTTATTGGAAGGTAGAAGTAGAGTACCTTTGATGAGTCTTGTGTTCCTACAGCTTCCTGTGTCTCCTACTCTGTGACTCACAAGCCTTTGTGTACTGCTGTTTCCATCAGTCCTGTTTACAGACCAGAAGGAGGTTTATACTGTGCTTCCTGGAATGTTCTGGGCTGTTTACTTCAGCGCCCCAATGAACTACTTTCTCCATTATTGACACGCTGCTGCCAACCCGGCCTCACAGCTGCCAGGATATGTGTTTGTGTGTGCATGGGAGCACTGCGTGTCTGTATGTTTGCCAGTGGATTCCCAAAGTCTTTTCTAACAACCATTGAAGCTTATTCCTGTGTCTTGTCAGGAACCAGGTCCTGTCAATCATAGACAGCCCTCTTAACAACTGGCACAGAAAAACTGAAAAGGGGTGGAAAAGAAGATGGAGACCGAAAGAGAGCATAGACAAGACACTGAACTTGTGTTCGACAAATGAAGGAAGCAGACTCCCTTCACTCTGCTCATTAGACTGTGTGTTTCTCTCTAACATATCCCCTCTAAATATCTTGGCTAGGGTGTTTAGGAGGGAGGGATAAAGCAGTACTGAGGTTCGTAGACAGGAGGGGGAGAGAAGCACTGGGACTAGAGAAGGGAGGGGGGTGGAGACCATTGTGTTGTAACTAGGCTAAACAGATCTGTCCCAGGGGAGTTCCGTAGACTGTTTTACCTCCAAACTGCCTCTAAGAGGCTGTCATATCTGAGCTGGGCTCCGACCAGCCCCGTGGAGAGGTAGAGAAAGACAAAGAGCGAGAGAGAGAAAAGGGGAAAGCGAGCGAAGCTGGTGCAAGATAGCTTCAGAGAGAGAGTGAGAGAGAGCGAAAGATAGAGGGAGAGAGAGCGAGAGAGCGATAGAGAGAGAGAGAGAGAGAGAGCAAGAGAGCGAGAGAGAGAGAGCAAGAGAGCGAGAGAGAGAGAAAGCCAGACAGTAGAGGAAGAGAGAGATAGGAGAAAGCGGACAGGAGGAAGGAGAGCTGGCAGGGAGAGGGGAGCGTTTGTTTTAATTGCAGCTTCTGGCGGAGAGTCTCTCCTCTCCCTCCCTCTCCGCAGCACTCCACCATGCCTGAGGAGGGGCTGACAGAGGGCATGTGTGTGTTTGTGTGTGTCTCTGTATGTGCACGCATGTGTCTGTGTGTACGTGTCGCACGTGCGTGTGTGGTGAGCTCTGGACTTGGTTGAGCAGCAGCTGAAGGCCTGTGTTTTCTTAGTCCCTCTGTCCCCTGTGACCTGGCAAACACAGATGCTGAGCAAAACTCTAAGTAAACGTCCCGTTCTCCAGAACACACAGATGGGAAGGACTCATTCAGGCCCAGCCAGAGCTCGGGCCCAGGCCCTTCGCTCCCCTGGGAGAATCAACACAGAGTCCGTGCACAGGCCCTTCGCTCCCTTGGGAGAATAAACACAGAGCCCGTGCACAGGCCCTCCGCTCCCCTGGGAGAATCAACACAGAGCCCAGGCACAGGCTCTCCGCTCCCCTGAGAGAATCAATACAGAGCCCGTGCACAGGCCCTTCGCTCCCCTGAGAGAATCAACACACAGCCTGTGCACAGGCCCTTCGCTCCCTTGGGAGAATAAACACAGAGCCCGTGCACAGGCCCTCCGCTCCCCTGGGAGAATCAACACAGAGCCCAGGCACAGGCTCTCCGCTCCCCTGAGAGAATCAATACAGAGCCCGTGCACAGGCCCTCCGCTCCCCTGGGAGAATCAACACAGAGTCCGTGCACAGGCCCTCCGCTCCCCTGGGAGAATCAACACACAGCCTGTGCACAGGCCCTTCGCTCCCCTGAGAGAATCAATACAGAGCCCGTGCACAGGCCCTTCGCTCCCCCGAGAGAATCAATACAGAGTCCGTGCACAGGCCCTCCGCTCCCCTGGGAGAATCAACACAGAGCCCAGGCACAGGCTCTCCGCTCCCCTGAGAGAATCAATACAGAGCCCGTGCACAGGCCCTTCGCTCCCCTGAGAGAATCAACACAGAGGAGAACAAGATCTGTTTAGCAGACACAGGTGGAACTTTTGTGACACGCGAGTGGGAGAGATTTAAATGTCACGTCAACAGCACGTGTGCGGCGGGCCGGGGAGTGATGGATTTCATTCGTCTTTTCGTGAAAGCAAATCTCTGGAGCGTCGATACCTTGCCTTGGGCCCTTAATCAATCAAACTGTTTTATAACCAAGGATCTCCTAGGAAGGTTTTCACTGGCATCAAATCACATTATGTGACATATTTCTCACACCATTATAATGCCTCACTGTATAGATTTGCGATTCATCCACAGCTGGCAAACTAATTCCTTCACTCAATAACAAAAAACATCAACAGGAGAAGCGATGATAAATTTATCTTAGCTCATCACTATTCTTCAAGCAGTGATTAAGTTCTCCTCTCTAACTGGGTATTTGACCATCTCGACAAGGACGAATCTTGATGTTTGTATCTTCCCTGTAAAGACAACATGGCCCCTGTTTTTACATTATCTTTGGCACTCAGGGCTTCAGGGAAGAGAGACACACAACCACAGCTCAGGAATGGTCATCCATAACTGTCAGGGGCTAAAAACTTCAAGTTATAGAACCAATTAAAGGGAACTGAACATTTTCTCCCCTGAAAGCTCTTCAGAACAAATCATGCTTGCTACCCTGTATCTAGGACTCTCAGCTTTGGTGTGAAGTTTGTGTGAAAAGCAACCCATAAGAGGTCGGTCTCATTGCAAATGGAGAACACTGAATTGTGAAGCACTGACATGAAACCTTTGTGAAGAAAGACCTTCCTCCCTTTCATCAATGTTCTTGTAAGTAGACTGCAAGATTTGCAGTTCATAGAAAATCCTGCAGATACAGTATATTAGGAATACTCTGTAAATGTGTACAACTCAATTCATACTAGTCGTCTTTGACCACAAATCTCAAATACGTTAAAGAATCTCTTACACATCTCCTTCTATCGGAGCTCAGTCAGTAATGACTGCAACCTCTGACCTGATAGAGGGGGATGGCGTTCAAATGCACTCTGTCACCATGGAGATGCTTTATCTTATCTGCGAAAAGCAGATTGCATCTTCTATCCTCACTCCACCCCACCCCCCTCCACGAATGTTCTGCCTTCCTGCAGCGTCGTAACTTGAACCTGGCCAAGATCCACTGAGCTGACTGCTGCTGAGACAGTCTGGGGCAACGCCCGCCACTCGTGACCAGGGCTGCCCTGCTTGACCAAGCTTCGATCCCAGACAGGTAAACAAGGCGGAATTGCTTGTGTGGGGTTGGAGAACAAGCGCCTCGATCGCTACCAGCACAGGAGATAAAAGACAAATCGCTCTTCACTTGAAATATGAAGGTGGAGAAGCTCTTGTGGTCAGTAAATCTTTCATTTAAAGAGAGGGACGGGAAACCGGGGGAGCCAAGAGCAGCAGGGGAGTGTTGGATGCATCTGTCTCACTCTCCATACAGTCAAACCCACAAAACAATAACACTCTGTCTGAAGCTTTGGTTCTGGAACAATGAAAACAATTACAAGCAGCTACAAAGGCTCTCTGGGTGGCAATATTGAAATTGACGTGATGGAAGGGCTGGGATAGACTAGCTAGGTGAGGAGGGAGGCCAGGTGGGTCAGGGGGGCCCACTGAGGGGGGTGGGGGGACTGTCTGCGGGGTTAGAGCAGTCTTCTCTTGACACTCTAAAATGCTCTTTAAATGCAGTCTTCTGCGCATTGACAGGTCAGGTATACGCTAAACATGTTTGTTCAGCAAGACTGACTCATCCAAGAGTTTAAGCAAGGGATAATACTCATTTTAAAAGACAACCCAGAACATGTACTGTAATGTAATATATGTAATCCCATATTGTAAAAACCATGCTGTAAATCACTTCAGCAACGGAAGCGTATATAGTTGGGGATGTGATTAAGCTCTCTTATTTAACTGCAGACCCACAGAATAAGACTCGCTCCCCTCCTGTTGGGTTCTGCTGAGGGACCGTGAGCTGCGGTATCTCACCTGAAACTGCCCAGCGAAGTCCTCATCTGAGGTTCCCTCTCTGCCCTCCCGCAGAGCGATGAGGGTGAAGCCCCTGAAATAGGCAGGACTGGAGGCCAACAGGGTCACTGGGAGAGAGAGGAGAGAGAGGAGGAGAAGAGGGAGGAGGAGAGGGAGCAAGAGGATAGTGGAAACAAGAAGAGGGGAGACGAGGAGAGGGAGAAGGAGGAGCGGGAGGGAAAGGAGAGGGGACAGAAAAGGGGGAAGTTGAAGAGTGGAAGAAGGAATACAGGGAGACAGAGAAGAGGGAGAAGAGTGGCAGAAGGAGATCGGCGGAGGAGGGGGAGTTCGAAGAGAGGGGAGAAGGAGGAGAGGTGAGGAGATGTAGGTAAAATAAGACCATTAGTCTTTCTCTTCTCTCTTTGAGAGGAACAATTGTTTTCTCCAAAGTATTTTGAGAAGGGAATACTAAGGTACATGTGGACAGTGGGGAGATTCAAATTAAGAATAAAAAATAATCTTATATGAACCTCTGTTTAATTTTTATTTAATGTAAGTGGTCGTTTTAGGCAGGATGTAAAAATGTTAAACTACACACAGAAAAAACTTGCTCATTTAAATAATATCCCTATGAGAGGTTTTCAAGGCAAATATAAAGCTTCAGGGGAAACAATTAAGTCGTTAAGTTTTATATTGATTTGTAAACATAGACTGATTGAATTCAGCAGGCCTGTTTTTTATGCCTTTGGAACAATAAATTACACATCGATCGCACTGATCTTAAACTTGACTGATGACTAAGCTTTTTTTCTTTTCTTTTTTGCTTTGCAAATCCTTCAGAGTTTATTATTTGACGCTTTCCAGCATACCTCTGTAAGTGTTCCCCGGCTGGTAATTTTCAGGATCTCCTTCGATTCTGAGACGGAACTCATTATAGCCTTCCCTCCGTGTGCCCTGAATCTGAGCCCGTAAAATCCTGCCGCAATACCCGTCTGACTTCGTTGCCTTGTCAGAGGGCTCCTCCACAAACGCGACGGCGTTGCAAACAAAATTGGAGACAAAGTACTGCAAAAGCAGCAAATGAACGTATATTCCCATGGCGTCCACCTCTTGCAATTGAAAGAGAACAAGAGGGAAAACTAAGAATGTTCTCTCAAAAAACTCCGGGAATCCCACGGAACTATTTAGACACAAGGAAACCGTAAAGTCATCTCTGGTACTTGACCGGGTTTTGAAGTTCGGTAAAACCGCTGAAAGGCAGCCCAGTTTCCGTACTGTGACAGGAGAGCGCTGTTCCGTGGTGTGAATAATGAGTTACGGTGGGGAGCGATTCTCAGGCTCCGTTAAAAAGCCGAGCGCAGTGACGGGAGTCCTCGACAGCCCCCTTTAGAAGAAGAGAATCAGCTTGAGATGCTGATGGCAGTGGGCTTTAAACACAAGCCAAACACCCCACCAGTAGTCGATCGCCTGTCAGATACATGATAGAGTCTGTGTAACCATGATTATCATAGTAAATTACAGAGTCACACACTGATTTGCCTTAAGCTCCTGTTTTATAGCCTTTGTTCATGTTTGGCTTGAGGAAACATTTCGCATGATATCTACAAAAGTGAAAGATGTGGTTGCATGTGTGATCAGACTAAACTCTCAATATGTAGACATCCTTTGGTGTCTTATTTCCATTTATTTCTCCACAGCCAGAAACATGTTACAGGGATCTCATCCCAGCTTTTGATCGCATGGATCCCATCCACTCAGCTAATTTGAATTGTTGTAGGCTAGGTGACTGTAGGCAAGGACACTGTAGGCAAGGAGACTGTAGGTGAAAGGAAGTAACCTTTAATTAATGGGGCAGAAACTGGGAAGGTGCTGGCCAGCAGGTGTCACACCAGCACCCTGTCCCTAACACCTAACATTTGAACAATACACACACACACACACATGGTTGCATGAATCACAGATGTTGTTTGTTGTCTCTAAATAACAGGATCTGTGACTGCAAACTCTGCTCAACTCAAATAGTTCATTCAGCTCTGAAGCCTGGATCTGTAGAGTCAGAGTAGTGAGCTCTGCATGCAGCTGGAGGTAGTTACCCAGGAGAGGAGCCTTCAGCGAGGGGTGTTTACCTTGAGGGAAATGTGACGTGTCAGAGGAGCAGGCCTCGGGGCATTCAGTCTCTAGAGGCTTCACACAGCTGAACATGGTTACAGAGGGGGGAGAAATGCTTCTGGCTGGGAGCCCAATGGGCCTGGGAGCCTGGGGCAACATAACCTGTGGAAGTAGACCTCAGGGCAAAAGACCCAGAGCAGTAGACCTTGGGGCAGTTGCCTGGAACAGTTTTCACCTGGAGTTCAACAGTGCAGCTGGACATGGTTACAGAGCTGGGAAGAGCAGAGCCTAGTGAGTGGGTTGCTACAGCACAGAGGCAGAGCATTTTACTGCAGATTAAGAGATCACAACCATTTCTCTCTTTCTCTCCCATCTTCCACTCTCCCTCCCCCTCTCTCTCACACTTCCTCCATCTCTCCATCTTTCTCTGCCATCTTCTCAGCAATCTCTCAGTCTCAGTTTGTTTAGTGTTTAGTTTATCTTTGACCTCAGTTCTCAGTCAGGAGAGGTAATCGGGATGCAGTAATTCATGTCCAGAGACCTTGTTAAATACACAGCTCAAAAAACCTTTCAGTCAAGACACTCACGTGATGATTGATATAAAGAATATTTATTGATGACCGTACATGGAATATGTTTGACTTTGGCGGAGTGGAATGTCTAAGGGGAAGCGCTCCCTACCGCCTCGAGCGACACATACGTGCACACATATATGACATGAGGCATGGAGCAATAGATATATAATCCCCCTGATACAGATATACATACATTCAGACAGACATACAGATATGCATAAATTCAGACAGACAGACAACCGGGGGAGAAAGGGGACGGTGGTGGGAGGCAACAGTAATGATCCTAACCATTCTGTGTGAGTGTTGGATATCCGTGCAGCCTTTTAAGGCAGTCTTACCGGGCGGAGCCCCAATGGGCTTGCACTAGCCAGGTCAGGTGTGTTCATGATTGATTGTTTGCACTACCTGTTTGCTTGAACTGTTAATGTATGTGAACTGCGGTGTGTGATGAGTATCAGTGTACTGAATGATTGAAGTGTATGCTGAGTGTATGATGAGTTATGTGAATGAATGATGATATGTACTTGATGTCTGAGTGATGACGCGGGCAGCCCGAGTGCCGTTGCCAGAACTAGCTTCGCCCATTCCTGTTTTTCAAAACCAGTTCCATTGAGTCAAAACAGAGAGTTGGATTTTAAGCGCAGACCCTTGCTCTGTCCGTAAATACAAAATAGAGGCAGTTGTTTACATTCTGTTGTGGCACAAGTTAGAATGAGAGACATACATTTACTTTCAAAGCCTTTTATTATCACGTAGGTGATCAAATATTAAAATATGATATCTGAGAACCAGATTTTTCATACTGCCTTTGGAAATGCATGATTGTGTGAACGTGCCCTTGGTGAGGACATACAGTATTTGGCTCACCCTAGAGTCCTTATCTGCAGGTAGATAAGCGAACAGGATAAGACAGGTAACTATCAGGGGTACAAATCTTACACAATCAGCAAGCTACATGTGTATGTGTGCCTTGCCCCAATATGTAGGGTGTGCATGACTTGACTTTTAACCTTGGCTTAATGTCCATCCCAAGTGTCTATTGACATGCTGAAGTGAAGTGTCAGCCAACATCTGATTTATTCTTAGGGTGAACTTATCATCTGTCGGGCGGAGCACCTTAACTGCTGTGGTGGACCAGGAGGACTCCATGCTGCCCTTAACCACACTGTGGAGTGGAGTTTCCTGGACTTTCTGCTGTCATTTCTCAGTGCGATGTATGTAAAAACAGTCCACCGATGCAATAGGCAGAACCTTTATGGCACCATCATTTATCAACTGTGACGATGCAGCTCACTCAGCATACACACATACACACGCATGCAAGATGCATGAACGTACACACCAGTACACACACACAGACATGCAAAGTGGGACCACACACAAAGCTTGGCCACACACACACACTGACGTACACACACATAGTCAGAAAGGATTTCTGACCCCAAGGCTTCTGTCTTCCTGTCATCTGTCGTGACAAACCATTCATTCCCCTGCAACCCTGGACTTGTTGACTAATGACAGAAGCACTCGACTGTCTGTACAGTGAAGCATTTATCAAATATGAGCTAAATGAAACGTGAATGTACATTCATATCTTGTATTAATGACCTAGAGTTTCAGATTTACTGAGCTAGTATCTTTATACTGAGCAATAATTTGTCATGTGTATTTCATATTATATACAGACCACTGCAGAGTTCTGCTAAACTCAATTCGGTTCCACTCTCCTAATCTGCCAATCAATAAGACCAGCCACAGAGAGAGAGAGGAGGAGAATTGTAAATCCACGACACCATAAACCATACAATATTACCAGTGCCTGCTGGAGTTCATTAAGCTGTGGTTTGGATGCAGGTTGACAAGTTTGCGATGCCTCAGCAGCAATCTTTCATCTGAGAAGATGTCTCATAAAGGACCAGACTCACTGTAAAAGTGTTATCACACAAACCATCTCTGTTACTGTTCAAGACCTGGCCTTGTTGTTATGTACTCGTATAGGAATTTAGAAAAACAATAACTTCAAATGACATACATGTTTCGGTCTTGTAAAAGCACACAAGGTGAACCAGCCTGTGGAGATTTCAGTCCCAACTATATTTATACTTGTGTTCAGTCTTCACAGGAACCAAGAGTTGTGCTGAGTCCACAGAACCAGGCCTGGAGCGAATCTGAAACGACCAACAGGCGGAGAACATCACAGCGCCATCACAGAGTCCATAAAAACCTGTTTTTTCTCGACATCAGCAGAACCGAGGAATAGGAACATTTGGACGTTCTGATTTACATTTTTGCATCCTGGCTTTCAACAGAACGTTGGATGCCAAAATAGATCATTTTGCAAAGTCATGCGTTTCTAATCTATAATTTCCGCAAGAATGCATGTAAAGATGTTTTGCCCTGCACAGCAGAGCACAGGTTTGGATGATTTTGAGTCAATTTTGCCCCATTTAGGTAAACCGCCTCACCACTCAAGACTGCAGCATGAATTCAGTTGCAGCACTAATCAAGAAAGGCGAATAAGCACAAAGTGTAAAAGCCAACCATTATAAAATAATCTTATGAAGGATAAATATCCTGTTGAACAGGTTTCTGGGAACACAAATACAAATCCCTAAATCAGCTTCTGCACATAAAACTGGCTATTTCTGCATTGCAGCTTTTCTTCCTGCTTATTTCCGGAATTTCTACCATGATTTCTACTATAACCCTTTTACATCCTAATCCTTTACTCTCCATATCAGGCTCTCTGTCTCTCTCTCTCCTTTCACCTTCTGTTTCTCACTTTACCCCACTGCCCATTGCCCCCCCCCCCCACACACACACACACACACACACAAACACACTCAAACACACACCCACATGCTAAAGGTGTACCAGAAAGTCCACACCAGGGTCTCCAGCACTTCATTTACCGGAGGACTCCGACGTGGCTTTGCTCCTCAGCCCATTTACGCTCCACCTCTGGAGTCTCAGGTGTGAAACCTGTCTCATATATATGTTAATGTCCTGCTGCGTCAGCACTGGAGCCTGACTTTGCATGGAGCCTGGGGGTCCTGGCTAACACACGCACCTACCAAGACTCGCTCCTCTGAAAACTCCAGTCTTCTTGCTCAGCAATTTATTGAGTCTCTCTTCAACTCTTTGTGCTAACTTCCCCAGGCGTGTGCATGTGTGTGTGTATGTGTGTGTGTGTATGTGTGTAGTTAACAGAATGCATTTTCAACCTGTTTGACACCTGACAAAGTCAGGTTTTGCATGATGCTGACCATGCACAGACTTTTTTATCCTCTCATGGTTATTGTTATCAGGGTATGCTGAAACTGCCCCGTCTAACTTGATTGTATTTCTTTGCCATCACTGGCTCTGAGATAGTGATTTGATCCCAGACGCTGTGTGTTTTTAATACATTTACCCTTGTCAAAGTGTATTCCCCAAATTGTAGTGGAAGTATCAGGAAGGGGAGAAAATACCCTAATGTTCTTCTGCATTTGGGGCTCTCAGTGTCCTCAGCCAAACTCTCATGGTTCTGTGTCTGTCTGTTCATATGTCTGCTTGCCTGACCTGTCCATCTGTCTGTTTGTCTGTCTGCCTGTCTGCCTGTCTGCCTGCCTCTCTCTCTCTCTCTCTCTCTCTCTCTCTCTCTCTCTCCCTCCCTCTCCCTCTCTCTCTGTATATAAATTGATTGGTTGATTAGAGTACTGGTCTTCTGAACCGTTCCGAGCCAGATCCACCTGCTCTTCATGTACCTTCTCATTCAGATAGTTCCCTATCGAGACATAATGAGCTCTGCCAACAAGAGCCATTTCCAGCATTGATTGTGGATTTCTGGGAGAGAAAGACTGAGAAAGAATGAGAGAGGTTAATACAGGGAGAGAAACAGTGGAATAGAGGAAGAGTGACACTGAGGGAGGGAGAGAAAATGGGAGAGAGAGCGGGAAGATGGGTGGAGAGAGAAGGGAGAGGGAGAGGGGGAAGGGAGGGGAGAAAGGGAGGTGGGAGACAGAGGTAAATTAATGAATCCTCAACAGAGGAGTCCCCTGTCTTCCTTATCTAATATCTTGATTCCCCTCCCTTTAATCAGGCTCTCATCCCTCGCTTCTTAAAGTTTAAATTACAACCCCCTTCCCCCCCACACACACAGACAAAAGTGCATACATTGCATACGCTACAGTCCTTGGATGCAGTACAGGATGGCACTGAAAAAATTGTTTGTGTGTGTTATATCTGCATCTGCATGCTTCCCTGAAGGGGTTAATCCTGCTGTCGCCAGTGCTAGGGGGAGTGGTTTCAGGTGTGCGGGAGCAGAGCGGGAACCACCAGCTGCACTCAATCCTGCAATCACCAACCCTACTTCTGCTCAGCCCTGCCAGGAACATGCTGCCAGATCGTAGCCACTACTTGCTAGAGTAATGTGTTTAGACTTACCTTCCTGTTACGTTCCTGCCTTGCATTTGCTTCTAGAGTTTGCCTGCTCTGCCCAGCGCTAGCCTTCCTGACTTGTTGCCTTTGCCTTCCCTGCACAGCGCTAGCCTGCCAGACCTGCCTGCTCCACTGCCTGCCTGCTCCATTGCCTGCCTGCTCCGCCAGCTGCCTGTTCCCTTGCCTGCCTGCTCCACCGCTTGCCTGTCTCATTGCCTGCTCTACCAAACCCAGCCCTGGTTCCAGTCTCCTGTCAACCAAACCAACCTCTCTATAATAAACCGGTTAACCTTCACCCATCCGCCTCCTTGTCTCTGTCCGCACCTGGGTTCACCTGGCCCTTAACAGTGTGTGTGTGAAGGGGTATTACTGATAATTATTGCCAGTGATATACCTCATGTGTTAATTGGGTTATTAAATAGATTTCCCTTTTTTCAAGGTATAAAATCTGTGAGAATAGTTTAAAAAAATTATATAAAGTATCAGTACTCACTGACAGTAAAGCTGTATTTGAAAGACGTCTTGATCAATGCCCTTCAGATGTCTATTTTTTTTAACCATTGAATTTTCACATTTCCATTTCTGCATATCTTTACCTCTTTAAAAGAAACTTCTCTGAAAAGGTGTGCAGCTTTTAGATCGGTTGATTGTTTTGTGGGATGCTTTTCTGTGGATTCAGACGCGGGTGGTGATGAACGGTTGTTCAGCAACCCTAAGGACGGTTTGATTGAAGTGTGAGATGAAGAAGAGCTTTCATTAGTGTGCTTGTATTCTTCTAGTATGTCCCTCTGCGGAACACATTAAATAGCAATTAGCTGGAATTCAGGAAATACTACACTGCTCAGTTCAGTAGTTCAATCAACACACACACGCATACACACACGCTAACACCTTCCCACAATCATGTTAGCAGGACTTCAGAAAAGTTTTCTGTTCGATTAAAAATCCAGTAAGATGTGTGCTTTGTTACCCTCCTCTGTTCTACTGTCTACTGTGTCGTCGGCTGGGGTATTTTAATTAAGATGGAGGGAGAGATAGAGAGTAGATTTATGATGAATGACCCTTACCTTTGTGGGTGAGGGATAAGGTCACTGCAATTAGTTCAATGATAAAAGTGACAGGAAACAAAGTCTGTTTCCACAACTTCCTCTACTGACGTTAGATTGATGACTTGTGACTAGCAGGTATTTTCACGCTGACACATGCATGAGGGAAATTTAATCTTTACAAAAATGAAAATAGAAATCACATTACTTAAACCCATGACCTTTGGAAGGACTCTCTGGCATTGATTGCTCAAAGCTTTTCTGCTTGTTCTCCGGAGAAAGATGGACGTTTTATTAGAAAGATACCCAACATATGTTTTTATCTGGAAGCATTAGAGCCTAAACTTCTTAATTCAAACCACACAAGAATTATTTAATCCTAATAAAAACAACGGAAAAGGCTATAAAAAAAACGTTGATGTTAATGAGTGTTTGTTCATGAGAGCGGCCAAATAAAGCCAGAACAGGAAGCTGACATCAACTTCATCAACACTCTTAATTAAATGCCTCTCAGAATACAGCAACACCACAAAATGTGTCTCCCATTTTATTTGAGCAGCTTTTTAATTAGATTTCTTTTTTCTTTTCTTTTTTTTTCACCACATTTCAACAATCCAAGCTGAAAACAATGTTACTGCTGTAATTATTTTGAATGAGCCATACTTTGCCAAGCATGTCACAGTCCAACTAAATGCCAGAAAAACTAGAACTTCAAACCACAACGTTGAAGTTGCAAGTATGGAACTCTGGGAAACTAATAGCTGTGATATGGATCTAGAAAAGCAGCCATTTAGAACCATTTGTGACCCTTGTAAAACATTTAACAGAACCCTTTCCAGCTTTGTACAGGTCTGGAGAGAATCATTTTCAGGTTATGAAGCTCCATTTATGAGGTCCATGAGGTACATCACAAAAGCAAGTAATTTTCCAGCAGGTTCTTTGATTGGTGCTGCACTACTTGCTTACTGCAGTGCATACTTGTAATGTCATTTGGATATGAGGTCTGGCTCTTATTCCAGCCCCAAGCCCATCTCCCTGTCTGAGTTACAGAAGCTAGCCTGACCATTACCTTGATTCAGTGCTGAAACAGCAGAAATCTCATTCTATTGCAATGTTCAGCTCAGTAAAGCAAAAATAAAGCCACATATATTCACGCCTTAAGTATTTAATCCATTATAAAATACTGCCTTATTGTCCCTGTTTCCCTGTTTTCTCTGGGAAAGGGATATTATTTTGTAAAAAGTGCTGATGCCAGGAGATGTATTAAAGCTGGTGTGTGCATGTGTGTGTGTGTGTGAGAGAGAGATAGGATAATTCTACAACATCCATAACAACTTAGTTACAGTGAGTCTTATAAGTCTTATATAAAGAGTGTGGGAGCGAGCCAGGGGATAAATGACTCTCCTAGGGGAGACCAGTGGAGGCCAGAAGAAGCTGGCTGAGGCCAGATGCCAGGAGAGGCTGGATGAGGCCAGATGATATTAAAAGAGGCTGAGTGAGATCTCATCCCTACTCTGAGGAACTCCGTGCATGATCAGAACCAACCCAGAGAAGAATGAATGCAAGGGATGCTGCCTAAATAGATTCAGGTATTGAAACTTTTCAATATGTCTCTCTCTCTTTCTTTTTCTTCACTCTTTTTCTTTCTCCCCCACTATCTCTGTCCTTTTCTCCCATGCTTTTACCTGGTCATTCAGTTCTAATCACAGTGTGTGTGTGGTGCTGCAGGTTTTCAGTGTACATGTACACAATCCTAGCCCTTTCATCAGAACACAGTAATTGAATTCCTTATCTTCGATGGATTATGCAGTCATCCACAGAAAAGGTTGCCACTTTCCTCATGCCACATAATGAAATCATAAAAGGCAGGAGTGTTGTATTGTTGTGACGATGTGCATTTACAGTGCCTTATAATGCGTGGCCATGGACCGCAATCCATTCTTCTGTGTGGAGGGTCTTGCAGACCGTTTATCATTTAAGTTAATGCTGGCAAGACCACATTTAGTACACTTCAGCATTTTTACCTCCATACATACCGTATGATACAGACACACGTGCACACAGATTGGAACGGACACACCTGCACAGGCCCACAAGCATGTGGGTACCCACTCAAACACATACACAAACGCATACAAATACAAGAATGTGCACATGCATTGCATGCATTATTATCTTGAATCAGGTTATTTGATAGCAGAAAAAAATAAAAATAGCTAGCAATATTGGTAAAAATGCAAGCTGTCCAAACACTACTCTACATTCTATTTGCCTTGATCTGGATGTATTTCTGAGATTTAAATGGTGCAATCTATTTTCTTGGGGCTCTCTACCATTTTATAGTGAGTGTGTGTGTTTGTTTACATGCCTCCAGCAGATGTGAGAGAACACGTGTCACAAAGGAAATGAGAAGAGTAATTAAACGGATTCAGTGGCGTCAAAGTCATTTCCTCAAGGCCTGGCAGTGTCGTCTGCAAACACAAATGTCTCATTAGCCTGGCTAACACAGCACACAGAGGTTTCAGACTGGGACCGGCTCGCTTATTCCCCCAACATTTCAGCCAAACTGTTTTCCGTCTCTCCTTTTCTATCTTTCCCTGTCTTTGTCTCTTTTTACCCACTCTCTTTCTCTCTCTCGTTTTCCCTCTTGTTACCTTTTCCCTCCCCCCTTTTCACTTTCTGTCTGTCTTTTTCTTTCCATCTCTCTCGCTCGCTTTCTGTCTCTGCCTCTCCTTCCTTCCTCCCTGTCACTCCCTATCACCTGCTGAGTCCCAACAGTGAGCTGCGAGTCTCTCCAAGAGCGCGTCTCACAGGAGAGGCTGATCTCGTTTTGTCTGCCTGTGAAATGTCAACCCTCCTTTGTGTTCTCACCTTTCACAGGCTCTCCGACCACGTAGGCCCACACACAGCAGGGTGCTCAGATTCTCCCTGTAACCAGAAGGAAAACTTGTCACGCTATCATGTAATGACACCAAGACCATCCAATGAAACCAGATGTCAGTAGCCAAACCTGGGTTGATGCTATTATAAATCATAAACAGGGAATAAAGTATCATTAATGCACTGTGGAAAATATCTACCCACGCAATGTTTGTGTGAGAAACAGACATGGCTCCAGTTGTTTTGTGACGAGGCTGTTATGTATTTCAAGAACCAAGGTCCTGCATGTTCTGGTCCATTCATCTCCAGCGCAAAAGGTTAAATACAGCAGAGAGAGCACAGAGCCCCAATCACTAGACTTGGCTGTCTGATTGTGCTGGATGTGTTCTAGAAACATGCAGGTACATTTAGTCATTTACTTGATCTTCCATCCCTCCATTCCTCCATCCTATGCTGGCACATGGTCAAGTTGGCATTATTTTCCCTGTTGGCATCTCATAAGCCTGCCAATCATATCTCCAAGGGTTTGCATCAACATGACAATGTCGGAAAAGTTCCAAAAGTGTTTCCTCCGAATCTCCAGTGTCTTCTCCATCATAATCATCATAAACGGAATCCTCCTCGTCATCATCGGGACTCTGTCGCAAACGAAACAGCTGTAACCCCTGTCATTATCATCATCATCATCATTGCAATCCTCATAATCATTCATGTAATCACCATCATTATTGCTATCATCAATCGTCGCGTTCGTAATGGACACAACAGCCAATTGATTCTGGTCATGAGCTCCACAGTTTCCTTACATAGCCAACTGATCTGCATGTTGTTGCACAGGGTCCCTGGTGGAGCGTCACTCTGCACATGCCTGCTCTATGCTGGTCCACTCCAACAGGCTGATGAACTTCAGATGCAGTTTCATGGGCATGTGAAGCTCTTTGTGTCATTGCTGTTGAACAGCACTGTGCAAATATTTTCTCCATCACTTCCTCAAATAAAGGATTAATTATGCTATTTATTATTAATTGCTGACGTTTCAAGCTAGCACACACTATAACTCGTTATTTTAAATAGATTGTGTATGTGTATATCAGTATTACATAATTTCTTTTCACGCTGTGATATTACTGGTCTTAGACCAGGTGTACGTCAGTGGAATTCAACAGATGAAAAGTAACCTTAGGCACTGTTGAAGGTAGAACCATCTGCTCTTAACACCTCTTCTGATCCAAAAACGTACCATCTCACAAGCTTACCATGTCTATATATATAACCACAGATGGCTTGCCTGAATACAGGTGAAAGGCTACATAAATAATTAAACACAAATGTGTTTTCCCTTGTCTCATGTGATTTACACAGCAGCATTATGCTGAGAGAGGCTCAAAGCCAGCCAGAAACTTTAATGAATAAAGTAGCTGTTGCATTACTCTTACATTAATGTCCGTAGCATGGAGCAAGTAGCTTTATCTTCTGTCTACCGCTAGTGAGAAATGGTACATGCTTTACATACTGCTGACCCTTAAAAGCCCCCCATTAGCTGCTGAGCAAATTGCAGCAAGCGACCCCAGAATGAACGAGAAAACGTTTCAGCATCAACCAAAATTGATGCTCCTGAACAAAGAAGCATTCTGTTTCAAAGAACAAAGGAGGAAAGAGGGAAAGGAGAAAATCTATGTGAATGGAAGTCCCCATGGTTACAGTTTTAGAGCCAGAGGCTTTTATGGACCTCAGAACCAGAGGACAGGTGAGATAGCACCTGTCCAGGTTCAAGATGACGTACCTGTCTCAAGTTCAGGTCTTGCCAGAGCGTGTCACACCGGTTTGAGGGGTTAGGTTTTGAGCGATTTACTGCAAATCAAGAGACTGCAGGTTCAAATCTATAGTTCAAATGCGCGTTGCATTGAAAAGAAAGTGTCTGCTAAAGCAGAGGTACCCAACCCTGATCCTCAGGGCCCATTGTCCTGCATGTTTTAGATGTTTTCCTGCTCCAAGACATTATCATTATGACACTTTATTTAAATCAGGTATGTTGGAGCAGGGAAACATCTACAACATGCTGGACAGCGGGCTCTGAGGACCAGGTTTGGGGACCACTGTGTTAGAGTAGGATGATTTACTGTGGGAGCCAGCCCCCTGCTCCCCAAGCAAGCCACACAACTCTGGGAAAAAGCAATTTGGGAAGAGGGTATAAGCCTTTTTGCTGTGAATCAATACAAATTACCGAGCGGAATGTTACGTCTAATCGTTTTCTTTTTTTAACAACCTAATTAAATTCTCAGGGTATAGTTACCAGGAATCTGTGCAGGGAATTTTTAAAAGCTGATTTCCTCATCCATGCCTGACGTCAGTCCCTGGTCTCCAGACCGACAGGAAGTGTATTTACAGGCATGGCAAATTTGAAGAATTCAGGCTCTCCTCGTTCTCCATAGAGCTGCTGGTCTCTACTACTGTACTGCAGCTGCCCACTGCCAAGACAAGACTAATAATAATATTATTATGTTAATACAGAGGCTTAAATCCCAAGAGATGAACAAAGGGGAATTTGAACCTTGGTCCTCCAGGTCATCTGTCAGATGTTTTAAAGGTGAGGATTCCTCCCATCTGCAGTTCTGTTCCAATAGAGCTGTTCTCAGTGGTATGACTGACTGCGTCTCGTGTTTTGACACCTGTGTGAAAGGCTCAGGAAGAAGCTTAATGACATGTTGCTGACATCATGTACAAACATTTACATTTACATGTATTTATTTAGCAGACGCTTTTATCCGTTGGGGGAAAGGATAGATATAGCTGCGTGTCGTCAGCGTAGCAGTGATAGGAGAAGCCATGGGAGGCGATGATTGGCCCGAGTGAGGTGGTGTATAGGGAGAATAGGAGCGGACCACGGACGGAACCCTGTGGGACCCCAGGGGAGAGCAGGCGGGTAACAGATGTTTTTCCTCCCCAGGAGACTTGATAGGATCTTCCTGCCAGGTAGGATGAGATCCATTTAAGCGCAGTGTCAGTGATGCCCATCTCTTCGAGTGTGGCGAGCAGGATCTGGTGGTTGACTGTGTCGAATGCTGCGGAGAGGTCTAGCAGAATGACAACAGAAGACCTTGAGGCTGCTTTGGCAGACTGGAGGGCCGTGGTAACCGACAGGAGGGCAGTCTCAGTGGAGTGGCCGGTCTTGAAGCCCGACTGGTTAGGGTCCAGAAGGCTGTTCTGGAAAAGAAAGCTTGACAGTTGGTTAGCTACAGCACGCTCAATTGTTTTAGAGAAGAAGGGTAGCAGTGAGACTGATCTGTAGTTCTGGAGGACGGCTGGGTTAAGATAGGGTTTTTTGAGTAGGGGTTTGACTATAGCCTGTTTGTATGCTGAGGGAAAAGTGCCAGAGGTGAGTGAGGAGTTGAGGACATGGAGAAGGAATGGAGTAATAGAAGGAGAAATAGTTTGGAAAACTAGGAGGGGATTGGGTCAAGGGGGCAAGAGGTGGGGCGGTGGGAGAGAATGAGACATGCCTTTTTCAGATAAGGGGGAAAAGGAGGAGAGGCAAGTAGAGGGTTCAGACAAGGTGTGGGAGCGGTTAGGCAGGGAGGGTTGCTGATGGCTGATGGCTGATGGCTGCTGATGGCTGATGGCTGCTGATGTCTGCGATTTTATCCCCAAAGAAGCGGGAGAAGTCGTCTGCTGTCAAGGTAGTAGGAGGAGGAGGGGGAGGAGGGTTGAGGAGTGAAGAAAAGGTAGAGCACAGTTTATGGGGGTTAGGAGCATTGTACACCTGTTTCAAGAAGTGAGTGGAGAAGGTCTTGAGAAGGGAGTGGTACTTGTTGAGTACAAACACATATACTGGTGCTTCCTATAAGACTTATGGCGCTTTTCCACCGCATGAAATCAGCTCGCCTCGCCTCGCCTCGACTCGCATTTTTGGCGTTTCCACCGCAGTTCCATGGTACCTGGTACCTGCTAGCGGGTACTTTTTTGGTACCTTCTTGCTCTAGGTACCAGGCGATCTTAAGTCGAGCTAAAAGGTGACGTCGGCAGACGGCCGGCCATTGATTGGCCAGAAAGTGTGACGAAGTCACGAGAGCGACTTAAAGCAACAGCGCCGCAGCTTTTTACTATCAGATACAGTCCATTACACCAACAGTCTACAAGCTTTTTAAAAATCAGATAATTTACAAAAGAGTTCGTCAACATGGCTAAAATTAAGTCTTCGCCGTGGACCACATCTGAGGTGCAGACGTTTCTGTGTCTTGTGGCCGAGGATGGAGTTCAAAAAGAGCTGGACGGAGCCACCCGCAATGAGAAGGTATACAAGGAGGTCGCCAAGTTAATGGAAGAACATGGTTACCACAGGACTTACTTGCAGTGTCGTGAAAAGCTTAAAAAGCTTAAAAGCGACTTCAAGACCATTAAGGACCAGAACGGCAGGAGTGGGTCCAACCGTACAAAAATACGTCACGGGCTACGTCACGCCCCTTTCGCCGACGACCAGGAAGTACTATTTGCGGTACTATTTGCGGTGGAAAACCACCGGTGTTTACTACAAACCGAGTCGAGTCGAGTAGAGTCGTGCTACATTTGCAGTGGAAAAACGCCATTAGTTCATAGCTAATAAAGTTTAGTGTTTACCCCTTAATGTTAATCATCTAATAATCCTCTTTTACTCATGAACTAACACGTTATGAGCTCCTGGATCTATAGGGTCTCTTCCTTTTCCTAGAGGAGAGGTTAAGAAAAACAGCTTGCATTTTCAAAGAAGCTGGCATGAAGCTAGATGAAAATTGTTCTTGTGACTGTAAATCTGAAATTTGGAGAAAAAAACTGTGTTTTCAGATATCAGAGCAATATGCTAGCTTTTAATGCTGCTTTGAATTATTCAAAATCGATCTTCAAACTTCAGTAATTTACCATAGTCACTGAAAGCGAGAAAGGGAGTTATTCATGAAAATCTATAATCAATTGTAACAGAATTTTTCTCCCTTTGGGTTCTTTGACATGTGTTTAGAATATCTGTTTTTCATCCCATTTATCCTTGTCAGGTGTTCCGGTAACTTTAAACGACCGTTGTGTCAAACAGCAGGTCGACAGATCAAATTGGAGAAAAGAAAATGATTGGAGAACATTTTTATTCATGAAAATGACCAGAAAGTGACCCAAAGTCACTGGACATTAAGTGCTGCCGAATCTGTCCACTGTTGCTCTGGCTTCCTGTCTGCCCATATGTCTGCCTCTCTCTGTCTGCAAGTCTGCCTGTCTGTCTGTCTTTCTGCGTCAGTCTGTCCATCCAGCAGAGTTTCACTGAGTTGAGGTGGCACTGATCTTGATTGAATCACCTTTTGACGTCAGAAAAATTCATAAGGGGCACATTTTCCCTATGCCGTTCTTTTTAATAGCAGTTCCCATCTCTATCAATGCGAAGTAAAGATCAATAATGAAATGATTGCTCCACACAATGCAGGGCTGGCAGCAGCCTTGTCCAGGGTGTTATTGAAGCTCTATCTCGGAGGACTTCCAAATGAAAGGAAAATATTTTTTCTCCCACAGGTGTGGCTCTCGGTAGACTGTCAGGTGTACTGATCAATACTTTATTAAACATAATGAAAAACCCAGCTACAGGCTGACCCTGTAGAATGGTAAAAACCTTTTCACTCGGGAGTTATTCAACAAATGGAGTGTGTGCGTGCGTGCACCCGTTTTCAATGGAGAGTTTCAAAGCTCGCACACTCCACACACCTTCTCTGAAAAGCAGCGGAGAACCTTTTCCTTAGCAAACGTTTCCAAGGCATGAAACGTAAACAGCGGTCCCCCGTTGGCAAACAAACAGACGGCGACCAGAATGGTCTCTCCCAGCCCGTTTGATCTCATTTTGTTTTCTCTGCACCATCTCAGCAGAAGAAGTGGGCAGGGAGTATGGGAGAGGACAACATCTGGACTGCTGTCTTCATCGCAAAGACCCTCCCAGGGGGTCCAGGAGAGGCGCTGTGGATGCATGTCCACCAGCGATGAAAGAGACGGAAGGAGATGAACATCATCAGAATCAGAATTTGTTTTTAATTCGCCATGCAAGTAACACAAACACGGAATTTACTTTGGCAGGATAGACCAAACATAGAACATATATGGAACTTAAATAAGATAGCGATACAGATAATAAGATTAAATAGAATAAAATAAAATGTGGGCACTAGCTGTACAGATCGGAGGCATATACTTATAGCAAGTACAAAGTATAAAATAAGGGGTACAGTATATGGAGGAGAATGGATATAGTACAGGGGGAGGGGGCCTCACAGTGTAGGTTCCACACACACACTCACAAACATAATAGCTTCTCGCACACGTCACGCCTGCTGTAGTGCTAGCCAGCTAACAGAGAGGGCTGGTGCAGGGTTCAAAGTGAGAGGGAGTCCAAAGAAGGGTGATGGAATTCAAACAGGCACGGAACTGATCAAACTTCATCTTCGCCCCTCCTCCTCCTCTGCTTGGAGAGATCTAGAAGCACCAGGGACTCACACAACAAGGGATGCTGCAGGCCCACACAGCCACTCAGGGTTGGAAGACACGCTACTGATGTTTCACAGTGACTCTACCAATGATTCACCGTGAGACTGCTGTAGCCAGCAGAGCTGAAGTCAAGGTCATGGAGCTATGTCGCTCTAACAAACCTGGTGTTGCTCACAAAACAGCCTTGCAGCTCCTCAGTCTTTAAAGGTTCATCGAAGCCTTGTTTAAGCCATGTTGAACTGTGAACTTTGAACTTTGACATGGATGAGACGTCCGGGCCTTTACCAAAGCCTCAACAGCCCTGAACTACCCTCCTGTTTCGTTCACACTCGCCTGGATACACATGACACAAACCTCTCATTGGTCAGGAAAGAACCTTCCTGTTTACCCAAGGCAGTGATTGGTTGAGCAGGGGAGCTTGGTTCATGTGGCCAGGGGTCAATCCTGGTTCTGATTCACCACAGCTGTGTATGTTTAATCGTCATGGCAACCATCAGGGACTGGTTCCAGCTGGGGTGGAGGTTAACCTATCAGCAGGCCAGCTGTGGCAACACACAGAGCTGCGAGACAAATTAGACCTGTCAATCGTAGCCTGACAGGGGCCCGGAGAAGGCTGTCTGGGTCTCACGAGACTGTGCCTCACTTGTCAAACATTTCCCAAACAACACAAGCATCACAGAGCTCAGCTATTTCAGTACCTTGTTATCAGGCAGGTGGAGTTTAGCGGCACCAACTGTTGTTTGCAAGCTAGCTAGCTAGCACGCTAACCAGCCCGAACGTGTGGGAGGTGATACTCTGATCTGGATCTCCTGCACACAGTCTCAGGCCACACGCTGTGTTACAGCAGGCAAGATTGAGTGCAGGAAAGAAGCACAGTGAAGCACATGGAGGGGGCTTCATGTGTTTTGGCTGCAAGCACCATTTTCTAGGGCTTATCAGTGTTATGGTAGTTATTATCTGGGAGGGGAATACTGAAGGTGTTTATGGAAAACATATAGTTTTTTACAAACTCTAAGTTGCTATGGAATATAAGTCGCACCAGCCCAACATGCTTAATGAAGAAGAAATATATAAGTTGGACATGGACTATAAATTTAGGAAATTAATTTTATAAAATCAGAGACCAAGAACAGACATTTCATCTTGAAAGGCAAGTTATAGTAACAATAGAATAGAGAACAACATGCTGAATAAGTGTGCGGTACGTTAACGTACCAGATGCTTGATTTCTAAATATTTACGACACTTCTCACTGCGTAAGTAATTTCAATTTAAAGAGTTTCATGGCTAAACTACCTTGCGTAATACTCTTAAGCATGGTTACTACCATCTTCATCCATACTCTATACCTGTGAGTATATGTCGCAAGACCAGCCAAACCATGAAAAACGTGTGGCCTAAAACGATACCTAAAAACGTCACTTAAAACAACTATTGTCACAGAAGCAGATTAGGCAGCATTCCATTTGCCTTGTGAAGTACCTTGAAGGTTATTTTTATGAGATGACCCATCCTGTTTTCATCCACGGTGGAGAAAAGATACATGGCGGATGTTGAGAAGACAGTTATTGTGGCTGTCAAAGCCGGTTGACAGATGAGGGGGTGAGAGGATGCAGAGAAATGGGAAAAGGATTCTGCCACAGATCTACTTTCCCTGCTTTTTTCTAACCACTAGTTTCTTTCAAATAATTCTCTCTTTCCTTCATCTATCGCTCTCGCTCTCTATCTCCTTATTGAATCTATGATCAATCTATGGGACTTATAGAATCATCAGTCTCTCTCCTCCTCCTCCATATTGTTCTCTTATTCTCTCTCCTACTCTCACTCCTTATTGGAACTTTCTATTATTCACTGGAACTCTTCTGTCTTTACTGACGGTCCCCCTCCCCCCTCCCTTCTCTCCCTGTGTGTCTGTCTCTTACTAAAGAGCGATGCGAGCCATAAATAAATGTCTTCATTGTGTTTCTCCGCAGTTCAGGGGCTTACAGAGCACAGAGGCAGAAAAATAATCATTCTTTGTTACTCTCCGAATCAACAGAGCAAACACAGCCTCCAGAAACCTTTCTCCTTAGATGGCTGGCATTGAAGTGCCACGTCGCAGATAACCTAGAAACATGGCTGAGCAGGCCTGAATATGAGCCATCAAGATGTACGCGGTCACCAAGCTGTAGCGTACTGGCCAGGTAACAGAGGGGGAGAGTTAGAGAGGGAGATAAGGAGAGAGGGAGCAGAGCTGTAGTGCCCTGTACACATAGACAAGGTGCATTTTGTACATGCAACAACAGTAATCTTTACACTGTGTAACTTTTTAAACCCACCACATCCTGTAACTGCAACTTGTGTAGTTAATTGCATTGACATGTAACTGTTTGCATTGATGGACGCTATTATGTGTGTGTGTAAGCAAGTGTTTAAATACCGCTCAGATTTGATTGAATTCCATCCTCACAGGCCCACACAATCTCTTTGGGTGAAGTCTAAGCAAGGCTCCAATCAATGCTGCCTCCTCCAGCACCCTGTGACAAAACGGTTTCTGTCACACAGTAAATGTTATCTGTGATGGGGAGAAAATTGATCGTCATTTCTTTTAGATTGAATGGCTGACCTTTCCAGACCTTCGGAGATAGTGATTTTAGATACGACACGTTTCATCGGAGGTTAAATGTGGTATCGCCCATCAGCAGCCTCTTATCGTGCGTCTGTCACTCTGCTTTGAGCGCACGCATCCAGGAGACACAATAAAAAGTTCGTTTTTCGCTCCTTTCTGGTCGTCCCCAGAGATGACAGTGGCATTGTGCTCACCCTGCAAAGCTGCTCTGAGCCACGATCTCACAGACAGCCCCGGCCTGGCAGCTGCAGGCCTGGTAAAGCACGACATTCTTTTCCATTATTTCCAAATGAAAAAACAGCCAAGGTCGTCACCGGAGCATAGAACAGTGTTTCCCAAACCCTGGTCCTCAGGGAACACCAGATAGAGACACATTTGTAGTATAGGCCCCAATACTACGAATCAAGATTTGGTGTTAACGAGGTAACTTCAGGTTAACCCAATACAGAAACCTCTGAGTCAAAACTGAAGTTACCTTGTTAACGCCAAATCTTGGTTTGTAGTACAGGCACCATGTATTCCCTGAGGACCAGGGTTAGGAAACACTGGCAGAGGGTAAGGACAAGACTGAAACTGGACAAAAACAGAAGACTAAATATATAGAAGCAAACCAGACACAGGTGGATGGAAGACAAATGAGAATTGAAACCACTCAACGAGACACAGGTGAAGACAATGACAGATGCAGGTTAACAGCAGGGCAGGGCAAAACCTAAAACAGGTGGGGGGTGGGGTGGGACATCTGTGGCGGTGACACCTTCTCTCATCTTCACCATTCCTCCACTTCTTCCTCTGATGATTGCATCCATGATTTGGAATCCCAAGCTGGCTGGCGGGCTAACCCTAACCCTTATCCCTTACCGTTTTTAACGACCAATCACAGTGAGGTGTTAAGAGGTTAAAAAGAGGAGTAAACTCTGGAGACTCATAGGAACCGGTCATTAAACATGCTGGATGAGGTGGAGCTTGTGAATAATATGCAGGGACGTATTCAGGAGCCAGCAGTAAAACACACACATGTATGGACACTAAACATACACATGTACATACATAAACGTAAAACACACACAGGAGATGGGAGGAAAAAGGTTGTAAATGTAACAGCTCTTTGAAGCTCTGCTGTGGACTGTAAATGTGTGTTATAGTCTTTTGCATATCATTAACTTCCTTTGAGCATGTGTGTGTGAGTGCGGGTGTGTGTGCGTGCAAATGACTGTGTGTCTGTGGATAAAGGATGCGATCTCCAGGCTCATAGTGATGAATGAGCACAGATCCAGGCTCTCTCTGGTTATTATTCCCATTTATAGTCCACCTCCCCAGCTGACCAGCCCTCATTTGACACCATGAATAACCGCCCCAGCCCCAGTTTAATCACACGTTCAGCTTCACAATGCTCTGGGAGCAACGACATGCTCGCCGTCTTGTTTGAGATGCAAACAACTTTCAGGCTGTTCGCTCAGACAGTCTCAACTGTTAAACTGTTCTTTGTTTCTGGCTTGTTTATGTCGCATCGACCTGTGGACGATGATCGTAGAACAGAAATAATTAATAATTAATAAAATAATTGTTCTAATCTGTTGCTCATCAATAATCTGTTTCTCTGTTGCTGCACCCAGGTTATAGAATGTGCTTCCCGTTGCTGTTAGAGATGCTCTCACACTAGCCAGTTTCAAGACTCATCTTTTTAAAATGGCTTTTATGGATTGTCAGTAATATTCTACTGTGTTGTACTGTAACAAGTATTTTATGATTATTACAAAAAAATCTTTCTTTGCATCACATATATGTATATTTTTTATTTGTCCATTGCGCTATGGGTTATAGAAAAGCGCATTATAAATCAAATGTATTATAATTATTATTATTGTAAATTTTCTGTTGTGTTGCACATAACTTCAAGATGTGCACTCAGATTTATATGACTCATCTAGAGCTTTCTTTATTAAAGTCACATCCCATAGTTTAAACAGACGTGAGAGAACTAAAGTTTCCTTGAAATAAAGAAAAAGTCCTCTTACCCTCCCACATCTCACAATCTCTCTTCCTCTCTCCTCCTCACCTCCTGATCTTGTACATTCTGGCATTACTCCTCTGTTTCTACTCGTTCCTTCCTCGCCCATCCTCCCCTTCTCCCCTCCCCCTTACGCTCCCCTCGCTCTCTCCTCCACTCCCCTATGGACCTCTCCCCACTCTCCCCCACAACTGTTGCACCACCTCTTCTCTCATGTCTTCCTCTGTCCCCTCCTCGCCCTTCTCCCTCTCTCCCTCTCCCCCTCTTCTCCGCTCCTGTCTTGCGCCAAATCCCCTTCCTCCGATGTCTGCTATTATGTGTCCTTCCCTTCGATTACCAGGGGACGAAATGGAACTCGTGAATGGCAGCAATTCCATCCCATTACAGTAGGACATTCTGCTCCTGGCCAGGCAATTACCCAATCAGAGAGCAACCTTGTCATGGATAGATGTAGTGTGGTTAGAATTGTCCTTTTACCAGGACCAAAACAACAGCATGAAAACCCCGGAGCTGCACTTTCAGCTGGGAGACTAATGGGAATATTAAAGACAAATGAGGGAGAAAACAAAATATGGAGCCATGATTGAGGGAGAAAATGGCGACTTGGGAGAGGAAGAAAAAGGATGGAAAGAGAATGATGCAGAGACAGTTTGGGTGCAGTCGGTAGTCATGGGGATTCGATACTAAATTCAGAGCAGGGATGAACCAAATTGGACAAGGAAATACCAGGCTATCCATTCATCAGGGTTTGTGTTAACAACTGTTGCATTGTGTCTCATCTGGGCCCAGCTTTCTAGAACATTCTGATCATGCTCTCTCATCCGATACAGGAGATGTTGTCACCTACATGCAGGTACACACGTGTACACACACCAGTATGCACATATAGACATGCACTCACACACACTAAGGCACCCAGGTAAACGCACACACAACACACAAACCCGAGTATGCACACACGTATACGGACAAAACTGATTTTGTTTTGTGTGTTATCGTGTCTACGGAGCAGTCTGTTTGGATCCGTATCAGTGGAGCCTCCCAGCTGTTGTACACAGATAACGCCTCCACCACCATGAATAACAGCTCAAACATCTCCTGCATTCCACGATTCACGGCTCCACATCCGTTACAGCACCTTGACAGGAGCAGGCACAGCTCACGAGGCACTGCCGGGGTGGGGGAAAAGTGTCTTTCTGGGGCGTTGATGGTGGACTACATAGATGCGTCAGCAGTTCAAACCTCTTTTTCTTGGCTTTTGAGGAGCGGCTCGACGGGAGCGCGGTGTGCTTTCCCGGGCACAGTGAGATGAGGCGTCGCAGGGAAACGACGACCGCGGCTCCTCTGTTGTTCAGACGTTCTGAATGTTTCATAACCGTCAGACTGGGGATGAGGCGGCTCATTTGATTCTGGCTGACATTGACGCAGCGTGTGAAGTTGGAAATGAGAGAGAGAGAGCGAGAATAGGAGGAAGAGAGTTAGGGAGAGACAGCAAGTAAACAAATAACAGACACAGTGTAATGTAGACGACAAACTATGTTGACTAGAACTACAGGTACTAAAGTAGTTAGGTTAGGAAGCAGAAAAGGAGAGAGAAAGAGAGAGTAGGATGCACTGTAAACAGGAGTATGCTGGCTTGGTGGGTAACTGGGGACAGAGAATGGAGCTTTGATGTGATAAACAAGTTCCCATTGGGTCGTTTGTTTACCTTCCTCGGTCTTCCTCGTTTTCCTGCAATTACAGCTGCTTGTTTCCTCAGCACAGATCGGAATGCTGGTTTGTCGTTTCTCTAGGCCGTAAAGCCAAATGTCCTCCGTCATAAATCCCTCATTACCCGCACTAGTCATTTTTCTTCTCCACAATATTCTAGCACGTGTTTACTTGCTCCACGTTATTAGCTTAGCATGAGGGAAATGTATTACCTCCCCTTCTCTCTCTCTCCATCTCTCTCGCCCTCTTCCCCTCTTTCTGTCTCTCTCACCTTCTCTCTCCCACTAACTCTTTATCTCATGTTTGTTTCTCTAACTTGACCTTCCTCAGTTTGTCTCTCCATCTCTCATGCACTTTCACAAATTAATTCATTTAAGTTGATCCCTTGCTTTCTCTCTCCCTCTCTCTTTCTCTCTCTCTCTCTCTCTCTGTCCTCCCAAGAGAGAAGAACGGAGGAGTGTGGAAGACAAATGAGCAACTTTGAAGAGGAGGGAGGATGGTTTTTGTAATGTGAGAGGCTGAGCGCTGAGGGTGTCCCCCTCATCCTGTTACAGCTAAGCGGAGGGTGAAGATTGTTGCGTAAGACAGCAGAGGCAGAGAAAAGGAGAGAGGTGGGAAGGAGAAAGAGAGAGAGAGGCATGGACAGATAAAGAGTTGATGAGACATAACTATTGAAGCGGAAGTGGAGTAAAATGAAGAGCGACAGGTGAGGACAAGAAGAGAAAAAAGGCGATAGAGGAGGGGAAAGTTGTCAATGAAAGTGAGAAAAGACAGACAAACTATGGCCAAAAAGAAAAGAAAGGGGAAGAAAAAAAAAGAGTGAAAGAGAGATAGAGTGGCGTTCGAGCCAGAGATAGATGAAACAGATTGGAATAGCCACGGGCATTGTTGATAATGGTGCTGGATGACAGTGAAGCTGGGGTCATGACTGTGTGTGCGTGCAAGTGTGTGTGTGTGCATGTGAAGAGAACCAGATGGTGGTATCTTTAGGTGCAAAAGAGGCGCGACCCACACCACAAATCACACGTATAGCTCTGCAGAGGGTCTATCAATAGAAAGGAGGGAGTGGAGGACTGGAGAGGCAGACTAACAGATGAGTGATAATGTATGTGAACACTGGAGAGTTTTATGCAGGGACACTATCTCACACCTCACGCTCTCTCTCTCTCTCTTTCCTCTTTCTATCTTTCTCTTTATCGTTCCCTGTTTCATTATTTCTCTCTCTCTCTCTCTCTCTCTCTCTCTGCCTCTGTTTTGCTGTATTTATTTCCAGATGGTTCACATCATAAAGGTAAATCCCATTCCACCGTATATCCATAAGCCCCGAGAATAATTACACAGCTTCAAGCTAAAAGGATACTGACCTTACTGAATCAGTTTTTTGTTTTCCTTGCAAACTATTAAAAGTACTGTCAAGGATGACGACCAGGAGGAGACTGCTGATGTGATCCCAAAGGCACACCAGGAAAACCAGACCCAGACACCAGCCTGTCCCCAAACCCAGTGGTCCCCAACTCTGGTCCTCAGGACCCACTGTCCTTCATGTTTGAGATGTTTCCCTTCCCGCACACCTGATTCTATGCATGTTTGTTACCAGGATTATTCAGCGCTAGATAACGACCCATTCATTTGAATCAGGTGTGTTGGAGCAGAGAAACATCTAAAACATGCAGGAGAGTGGGCCCTGAGGACCAGGGTTGGGGACCACTGCCCAAACCCACACACTCAGAGATGACTATCTGTGTTTTCATTAAGAGGCACAGCGAGGTGTTGAGATAGCAACGTCTGCAGGCAGCCGAGATGGAACATGATGTCTCCATCAGCTCAGCTCCGCACTGCACAACACACAGCGACATCTGCTGGGCAGACGAGATATCACACCTCTGAAAATAGTGTGGAGGTGCTGAAGGTGGCCCTGGAAAGGTCGTTCTGGTGTGCGCTGTACCACAGAGGGTTGTTCAGGTGTTTTGTTGTCTGTATCATGTACCCTGACCTCACTTCTCTCTGAACTCAGGGAGATGGATCGGGTGGCTCAGCGGTTAAGGCTCATGATTGGAAGGTTTTGAGTTCGATTCCTGGCTGTGGCTACATGATGTTGTGTCCTTGGGCAAGGCACTTCAACCTATTTGCCTCAGGGAGAATGGCCCTGTACTTGCTGTAAGTCGCTCTGGATAAGAGCGTCTGATAAATGATTAAACGTTAAACGTAAGGAGAGAGGAAGACCCTGGAGACAGGGAGCAGAACAGCAGGAAGAGTGTCCTGGACAGAGAGGAGATTTGTGCATTAGAAACTGTGAAGCAGATGAGTGTCAGCAGAGAATCTTGGTTGAATGAAAAGATGTGTTGCACAGTTTCAGTTTGAAGTTGCAGAAATTGCGGCACTCAAGCCACAGAGGAATAGAGAGAGAGATAAAAAGGCCAAGAGAAAGAGATCAGGAAAGAAGGCAGATAGAGATAGGCTGCCTTAGAAAGCCTTTCACAGTACTGATTTTGACCCAGCTATCTGATCTGAAGGGCGGGATTAAGATCTTAACGGGGTTCATTAACATGCCTCGTAACACAAAGCCAGAGTCCTGCCATCTGATACAGTTACAGACAGAGCTACTTGTCACATGTGGTTGACATAAGCCATATTATCCTTCTACCTCCCACTCTCTCACCCCCCGTCTCTCCTTGCCTCCTCTCCGCTCATCTCCTCTCCACTTCTCTCCGCTCTGCTCCTCACCTCCCCGCTCCTCTCCTCTGATCTCCTTCTCCTCTTCCTCTCTCCTATTCTCGTCTCAGGTACTGTTAGATGTAATTACTGTACAGTCTGTCTCTGTTTCCTATTAGCTAATAAAGCTTGGATAATGTCTCCTCTGGGAGAAGCCAAACCTATTTAAGTCAGGCCTAACAAGGTCTCTCTCTCCCTCTCTCTGTCTCTGTCTGTCTCCCTCTCTCTCGTCTACCGCCCACGCCCCAGAGGAACTGAGTAGTGTATCATCTCATCCTTCTAATCCTTGTTCTTAAAGCTGTGGTTTGCTCTGGTGCTGTCAAATCTGGCGAGGACAGCCCACTGCCTGTTCATTATCTTGAGCGGAGCCCACTCACACACACACACACACATGCAAGCACATACACGTACACACAGACCAACGCGGGCATGCACGCAACACACAAAGAGACACAGATGCAAGCACACACGCATCCTCTGAGATTAAAGCCATGTCTCTGACAGGAGTTTTGGGTGTAACAAGGCAGACTATTAGTGAATGACTTCAACACTGACTCATCTAGCAGGATTAAACTGGATGGCTCAGGGCTGGGCTGGGGTTGGCTAGATGTGTCAGAGCAGGCTGTGGTTGGCTAGATGTGTCAGAGATAGGTATGCCATTTAAAACGGCAGTATATAAACTGTTCTGATCAGAGCCAGAGCAGCTCTCACAGCAATACCCTCCACCCTGGATCCGCACACTCTAAGTGGTTTCAGCTCCATCTTTTGCTGAGCTGCAGTCTTGTAATACCCATTTATATGCCTTTCAGTGATTGTACATTAATAACTGTAGAACGCAATTAGACTTCTTCGATTACGCCTGGCCAACCAAGCAGAGGAACTCAACTCGCATCGCACAACCACTGCTGGACACACACATGCAAGCGCATGCACACACACTTTCCACACACACATAAACACACTCCATAAACATAAACATTCTACCATTTCAAACACTTTACACACAGACGCAGATAAATTGCACATGGACCTTTACTTAGTACGCACAAACGCACATAGCAGTCAGAAAGATGCTGTTCTGGGCAAATGTAAAAGACAATTAAGTGCACAGTGGCAGAGGCAGAAGAGAAGCCCTTTGAGCACTGTGACAGGTGATTATGAGAGAGCTGCAGGTTGAGGACAAGACTGAGCCCTGTTTGGCAAAGGGGAGGGCATGAGGAGGGTGAGGGAGGGCAGGTAGGGCAGGGCACCAACACATTGCACACACATTATCTTTCTTACATATATACAAACACACACACACAGAGACAAACTGCCACTGGACAGTAATCCATTGTCTTTATTGTTTGATTTCACCAACGTTCTGCATAACTACATCCAGCTGCATTCATCATCATGACATGGTTCAGAAAACATCGATCACAGTTCCAGCAGAGACCTGTAGGTGGTGCTATAACACAGTCAACCTGAACACAGCGTCATCTCATTTCTTGCTCTGGACCAGCATCAACAAAGCACACATAATTACAACAACATCTTTGTCATTTCTTTTATCTCAAGACTGTTATAATCTTGGATTCATCTTGATTCAGAACATATTGTCAAACACAGTCATAGAATTATCAGTTATCATTTGGAGCGCTTTGTGGCAGAGCTATTCCAAGCAGTTAAAAAAAAGACATCCACACGGCCGATTTCATTCTTCACTCAGTAAATATTTACTTTTCGGTGTATTTACTAAATTTACTGAATCTATCTAGCAGAGAGGAGGTTAAAAATGTATGAGCTGATAAAAGTTCTGATCATTTCCCTTCGTGGAGTACATGTGAGTGTAGATTTCGAAAAAATGCTTAATTTGTTTTTTGTCTTCCTACGCTTTTATCATATTTGCCTTGGAACATTACAGTTGAGGTTTCAGATCTAACATCTGTTCATGGAAATTCCATAATTTAGTAGAAAAATATTAAAATAATAAGTTTCCAAAAGATTTCAAACTGGTCACAATAGTTGATATCCGTTAAAGACATCAAGCCAATGGATGGACTAAATACTTAGTTTGCTAGAATTGAGCGTTAATACTCATCAATACTGCAACAACCAGACTTGTTAAAAAGGAATATTGCATGCCTAACAATGTTTTTGCATTGATACTGCATTGATGTCTTCATATTTGGGAAAGTGCTCCATAGATGTAATATTTTATCTAATCCCTACCCTACCAACTGTACATGTTATTATAGATCACATTGTGATTTATACATATTTTTCACATTGAGGAAAATATTATTATTAAAAGCTGGTTAGCATCTCTCATTTGGTTCCTCTAGTTTAGCAGGGCTACACCTTTCAACTCAACCACCTTTAAAACTGACCTCTACTATCTCTCAAATCAACCAACTCAAATCAACTATACCTCAACTCTGACATCAACAATTTATGAACTGAACCAGTTCTGCACCCACCCACCTCTGAACGCTGACCTCACCCACCTCTCTACTTTCAAAGGAGCCACCAATACTAGCAATGCAAAACCCTCCTCTTCTTCAAATAGAGGCCAGCTAGGCATCTCTAAGATAAGCCTTTCCTTCTCCAAAACATTTAGATGGAGAATTTTCGATGGAGCTCAGACCGTGGCCATAGAGGTGACCAGGCCCTAACTCTCATTATGTGTCCTTGTTACTCTACTGTGGGAAGCGATCCTGCTGTCTCAGACACACAGCGCTGCCGTCACATGTCTCAGTGTTTAAACCGTAGAGAAACAACAAACACCAGGAACAGTCTGAACCATCCTTCAGTAAAAATGCAGCAAGCAAGCCCACATGAGTATGACGATAAATGGCGTCGAAATACAGTTTACAGAGCAACAAAAAGCATCTCTCTTTTGCATAAACCTTTTTCAATAATGCATTGTCTTTACCAGATTATATAAGGTTTCATAATCGATAGGTCTGTAGGTTTTCTGGTCAGTGCCCACCCTTCATCATCCTCTGTCTTTGAGGAACCAAAATATTACCCTAAATCTTTTTCAAAATGTTGTACTTTACAGACCAACCCCTTTCCTGTGGAAAAAGCCCCTGTAAAACCACAGCAGTGCAACAAAATACTTGGAAAGTTCAGATTTCAACGTCATCTTAGCTAGCAGATAAGCTTCATCAACATACTGTATGACCCAACAGAACGTTGTGATCATATTGTTTTTTTCTGAATCTGATTAGGAAAAAGGTAAATGAGTACTAGCTTTAATACAGAATGTCAGAACTACTTACACCAAAGCCTTATCTGCAACCCAACTGTGGTTTGTTATTTTAGCCTTGAAATAGAGCAAGTGCACATGAAGATACACCCACTAGATGTATTTTTTTCTCCATTGAAAATGATAATATTAATTAATTCACAAACATAAATGACAACGTACACAAATATCCAAAAACCAAAACAGAGACAGCTCAAGACAGGTTTTTTTTTCTTCTTTTGTTGTCGTTTTTAAAATACACATAACCATCACCAGTAGTAGGTAAAACTCTTCTTCCCATTTAGGGAATTAATATTCATCAAAAAGCACAGTTAGTCAGTCAGTCAGGCAGTCAGCTACACCAGCAAGTGGCGCTGCAGTATGGAGACTGTGGTTGAAACAGAGGAAGGGAGGGGGGACGGCCCTGTGCCATGCCCTGCTGGGTACAGGTGGCAGTTGAGATGAAGGCCGGGGCCCTAGGGGGCCTGCTGGAGAGGCCCTGGGGCTCAGAGAGCAGACCTGACTGTGCTGAAGGGTGGGGGGGGGCCCGTCTGGGGCTGGTCTGAAGAAAGCAGGTAAGGGGAAGGGGGGGTGTAGAGGGGGCGGGGTCGAGTGGTGTCCGGGGCTTCTCAGTTGGAGGTGACCCCTCCAAGGTGACACCTGAAGAGAAAAAGAGAACAAAAAATGATGTCTCATCTTCTCAATCTAAGGAAACACGGTGCTACGGAAGACTGGAGAGGATTTACTGTTGGATGATCTCAGTGTCGGCCATCTTGTCTCTTCAGCATATCGTTTCTAAATGACGAGGGTTCTGTGCGGGGGAAGAAAGAAGAGCGGGACTTAAGAAAGCAAAACAAAATAAGGCTATGAAAAAAAAGACAGGAGGCAAAAAAGAGAGAAAGAAAGACAGAGATGGATGGACAGAGATCAAGAGATGGATCGAGCAATACCGTGTCGTTCCACTGATGGGGCAGGTCCTCCGGCTCCGGGGGGTACGACATCCAGGAGGGGCTCCTGTAGGAGGACGGGGGGGACATGACGAAGTAGTCTGAGTAGCCAGGGCGGTTGGCAGATATGGCGTAGACTGCTGTCATTGGGTTTCCTGAAAGACGACAACACCATCAGTCACGGTGGGTCTGTAGAGAAGGGCAGCTCAACACTCCACAACAATAGATATGAAACCAAGCGCACATCCCCTGCTACAAGCACACACACACACATACCTGAGTAGCTGGTCATGGTCTGGTCTACAGTGACAGCAGGGAAGGGAGCTCTGGACAGGGGCAGATAGGGGGCGGTATGGAGCTCTGAGACCTCAGACACACGAGGCTTCAGACTGACGTCCGGAGTCGAGCTGGAGGGGGGAGGGAGGGGAGGGAGGGAAGATGCGGAGGAGAGAAGAGATAAAGAGGGTGGAGGGAAAGGGATGCGGGGAGGAGGAGAGAGAGGGAGGGGTGAAGGAGGGTTTGACAGAACCAGAAGTCAGATGGGACTAGAAATCCACCTCAACACTAACTTTTTCCGCTGAAAAACACAAAAAACACTTTATAAATGTGTGGTGGTGGATAATCTGGTCACAGTAGGACATTTAGAACATTTGCATAGCCTTTATTCAGCTAAAGCTTTAATCCAAAACTACAGAGAAAAGTTAATATACTAAGTGCAGCTAATATTCAAGGATTAAAATCGTATACAATATTACAGTGATTAATGCCTATAATAATGACTAACCAGTGCAATAGCAAATTGATGTCTCCAAACATAATGTTAGTATAATGTAGTACTATGATGATCAAAAGTTCAATCTCTGCTGGTCTACAGTGGTGCTTAGATAATAGTTTATGTTAATGTTACAAAGGAATGACCAGGCTGCAGGTACCAGTCTCTCACCACTAGATGGCAGCTGTGCTCTACATGCCTCTGTGTAGCTGCAGTAGTGCACCTCAATGAAGATGCAGAGGATTTTAAATTATGCATCAGCCAACAGGACAATAAATAACAGGCACTATATTAGCTGCTATTATGAAGTGTTGTCGGTTAACATTTGAGTACACTGAAGATGAACCAGCGCCTGACAAGATGGAAGAGTGTTAAATGTTAACCTGTGTGTACTCATGACCTAAAACACACAGGCTAAAATGTAGACAGTGTGTACGTGAAAGTGTGTGTGACTGCGTGAGCGAGATACCGTCTGTGCACGCCCCCCATGGGGGGTCCGGGACGGGAGGGGATGAGAGGGGGCGGAGATCCCAGACCCATGTCAGGAAGCTGTGTGAACCTAAAACCCTGTAGTGGCCAATCACACGGGAGAGAACACACAGTACAGCCAATCATTTCCACTCTGCTTTTCACCCCTCCAACATGAGCCCAACCTGCCAGAAGGGGCAGCATATTCCACGATGTTTCGACGCGAAAAATACAAAAAACAAACAAATAAACAAACAACTTCTAGTCCAGTAAGGCCGCTATCCACTGTGTTTACACAGCCTCTGAACCCAGCCTCTAGTCTGTTAGAACCCCAACAGTGTGTTGTCAGTCTATCATCCACACGCTCAGCTACCGTTACTCTGCTTTGTTTAACTTACAGGTTTAGGTAAGCTACACTGGTGCATCTCCCCATAGCCTGGCCTCTGGCGCCCCCCACAGGGGTGGTTCATGGTGCCCGGGGCGCTGGTCACTCCCTCTGAGTAGGGGCTGGTGTGGCTGGGGTTGTAGGAGCTGTGCGGGTGGCCGTGGTGGTGGGGGTGGTGGTGGTGGCTGGAGGCAGCAGGAGGAGCGGGCTCGTCCGGGGCCAGCCCGAAGGCGTTTCCCAGAAGCATGTGCATCTGCTGGCGGACCTCATCGATGGACGGCTGGGAGCTCAGCGTGGAGGAGTCCGAGTGACCCTTGACCCTGTGGCTGCCTCCGTAGCCCAGCGAGCTCATCAGGCGGTCCACGTTGGTCTCCTCGAAGGGTTCAGGCTCCCCCTGCAGGCCAAACAGGGAATCCCAAGCAGGGTGGGGGGGGACGGATTACAAATATGTTTACGGTAACAGTCGGACACGCCAGTTTGGCATTGTCTGAACACACACATGACACCACGTGCACATACACAGGAACTAACATGCAGCGCTTCAGTTATCCATTCGCAATTTCGAAGGCTCAGCACTTTCAAGGCTATTAACTGGTATCGAGTTTCTCATCTGAATCACTGAATAGGCTGTAATGATATTCATGTTCATTGGCATTCAGTTGGGTGCTGCTGTGCAGGCAGCAGAAAGATAGCTCTCTTTCTCTCTCCCTCTCTGTCTCCCTCTTCTTCTCTCAATCTCTCACCTCCCTCCCTGCTTCTCTCAATCGCTCACCTCTCTCCGCTTCTATCACGCTCTCTTTCCGCTTATTTCAATCTCTAACCGTCTTTCTCACTTGCTCTCTCAGCCTCTCTCGCTCCCTCTCTCGCTCACTCTCTTTAAATCTCTCTCAATCTCTCCTCTCCGTCTGTCTTTCTCTCCGTCTCTGTCTTTCTCTCAATCTCATCGCTCTATTTTCCTTCTTCATCTCTATCATGTTGCTCTCTCCATGATCTACATAGCAGAGAGTAGAAGTTTGTGCTGCTGGTAATCCTGTAGCTCAGAGCCCAGAGCGCTCCCAGGGCTTAGGTAGGGGATATAGAGAGATAGGTAGAAGGATGGACTTAATGTGGCAGCTTCATTGGGTCGTTCCTTTCCGAGAGGAGAGCTTTTCCTTCCTGGCCCTGCACTGACTACACGTGACTCCACAGAGAGTGAGAGAGGGGTTAGACAAAAAATGACTCCAAACTATTCCAAAAGAGAATTAAAGTTCCACACATTGGCCTCTTCAAATCTTTGATAGATATTATGGGACAGAAAAAATGAATCTTTAAATGGTTTGTATAGAACTTGAGGTTGAATTTAAAGACCAAGCGCTTGTGTTCGGGGCATTCCGGTGACATAAATGAAAGTCCTTGCTGGGCGGTTTGCAACTATGAGAGAGTACCTCAGGTCCGGTGGTTTCAAACTTACGTCATAGCCGCTGTTGCGTATGCCCCTCCTGGACCTCTCCTGGAGCACGAGCAGGTCCATCTCAGCCTCCACGGGGCTGGGGCTGGACAAGGACTGGCGACTCCAGTATGTGGGCTCCCTGGTCGTGGTGTGGGGGTGTCTGGGATAGAGCGATCCTGTAGTGTTAAGAGCGCTAACCTTCGTACGTTGGTCTTCATACTTTACATTATGATCGGTAATAAGAGCAATTATCCCCTCAACCTCTCACCACCTCTTCTCTTTTCTCACCCCTCTACCGCCTGATTAACCTCCCTCTCTGTCTGTCTCCCTCCCTCTCCTTCTCCCCCCTTTCTCTCTCACCTTCTCCTCTCCCTCCCTGCTCCTCCCCATTTCTCCTCCTCGCCCATCCCTCTGTACCTCTTATGGCAGCCTGCAAACGAGGCCCTCTTCTCCTCCGCGGTCATTGGCTCCTTGCTGTTGTCATGACGGCTGTGCCTGTCTCTGTGCCCGTAACCATGGCTACCGTTGTCGGAGAGGGAGAAGCCTTTCCTTTTGGCCTTCTGTCTCAGCTTGTTCCTGTAGTGCTCGATGTCTGATTTTTGCTTCAAGCCAAGGTTCACCTGAGAGGTAGAGGGGGGGATGGAGTGAGGGCAGGGTAGGGTAGGGAGGATGAGGGGTGGGCAGGAGGGGGGGCAGGGGGACGGGGGGCAGGGAAACACGTTCCATTTACAAAATGCCAGCAGAATCCATCCATCCATCCATCCATTATCTTCCGCTTATCCGGGGCCGGGTCGCGGGGGCAGCAGTCTGAGCAGGGAAACCCAGACTTCCCTCACCGCACACACCTCCTCCAGCTCCTCCGGGGGGATCCCGAGGCGTTCCCAGGCCAGCCGAGAGACATAGTCCCTCCAGCGTGTCCTAGGTCTTCCCCGGGGCCGCCTCCCGGTGGGACATGCCTGGAACACCTCCCGGGGGAGGCGTCCAGGAGGCATCCTAAACAGATGCCCGAGCCACCTCAACTGGCTCCTCTCGACGTGGAGGAGTAGCGGTTCTACTCTGAGCTCCTCCCGTGTGACCGAGCTCCTCACCCTATCTCTAAGGGAGCGCCCAGCCACCCTGCGGAGGAAACTCATTTCGACCGCTTGTATCCGCGATCTTGTCCTTTCGGTCATGACCCAAAGCTCATGACCATAGGTGAGAGTAGGAATGTAGATTGACCGGTAAATCGAGAGTTTTGCCTTGCGGCTCAGCTCCTTCTTCACCACGACAGTCCGGTACAGAGACTGCATCACTGCAGACGCTGCACCGATCCGCCTGTCAATCTCACGTTCCGTCCTTCCGTCACTCGTGAACAAGACCCCGAGATACTTGAACTCCTCCACTTGAGGCAAAGGCTCCCCACCCACCCAGAGGGGGCAAACCACCTTTTTCCGGTCGAGTACCATGGCCTCGGATTTGGAGGTGCTGATCCTCATCCCAGCCACTTCACACTCGGCATCAAACCGCTCCAGAGCATGCTGGAGGCCCCGGCTCGAGGAAGCAAACAGGACAACATCATCCGCAAACAGCAGAGATGAGATCCCGTGCTCCCCGAACCGGAAACCCTCCGCCCCCTGGGCGCGCCTAGAAATTCTGTCCATATAAACAATGAACAGAACCGGTGACAAAGGGCAACCCTGGCGGAGTCCAGCATGCACCCGGAACAGGTCTGACCTATTGCCGGCAATGCGAACACAGCTCCTACTTTGGTTGTACAGGGAACGGACGGCCCCTAACAAAGGGCCCCGGACCCCGTACTCACGAAGTACCCCCCACAGGACACCACGAGGGACACAGTCGAATGCCTTCTCCAGATCCACAAAACACCTGTAGACTGGTTGGGCAAACTCCCATGAACCCTCGAGCACCCGGTAGAGGGTGTAGAGCTGGTCCAGTGTTCCGCGGCCAGGACGAAAACCACACTGCTCCTCCTGGATCCGAGGTTCGACGATTGGCCGGATTCTCCTCTCCAGTACCCTGGCGTAGACCTTACCGGGGAGGCTGAGGAGTGTGATTCCTCTGTAATTGGAACACATCCTCCGGTCCCCCTTCTTAAATAGGGGAACCACCACCCCGGTCTGCCAATCCATAGGCACTGTTCCAGACCGCCACGCGATGCTGCAGAGGCGTGTCAACCAGGACAGTCCCACAACATCCAGAGACTTCAGGTACTCAGGACGGATCTCGTCCACCCCCGGAGCCCTGCCACCAAGGAGCCCATCGACTACCTCAGTGACTTCAGCCCGGGTGATAGGCGGGTCCGCCCCGAAGTCCCCAGTCTCTGCTTCCTCCTCGGAAGACGTGACGGCAGGATTGAGGAGATCCTCAAAGTATTCCTTCCACCGTCCGACAACATCCCCAGTCGACGTCAACAGCTCCCCACCCGCACCGTAAACAGTGTTGGTGAAGCACTGCTTCCCCCTCCTGAGGCGCCGAACGGTTTGCCAGAATTTCCTTGGGGCCGACCTATAGTCCTTCTCCATGGCCTCCCCGAACTCCTCCCAGACCCGAGTTTTTGCCTCTGTGACTACCCGAGCCGCGGCACGCTTGGCCTGCCGGTACCGGTCAACTGTTTCGGGAGTCCCACAAGCCAGAACGGCTCGATAGGACTCCTTCTTCAGTTTGACGGCATCCCTTACTTCCGATGTCCACCACCGGGTTCTGGGATTGCCGCCGCGACCAGCACCAGAGACCTTGCGACCGCAACTCCGGACTGCCGCATTGACAATGGAGGTCGAGAACATGGTCCATTCAAACTCGATGTCCCCAGCCTCCCCCGGGATCTGTGAGAAGCTCTCCCGGAGGTGTGAGTTGAAGATCCCTCTGACAGACGGGTCTGCCAGACGTTCCCAGCAGACCCTCACGATACGTTTGGGCCTGCCAAGTCTGTCTAACTTCCCCCCCCGCCAGCGGATCTGACTCACAACCAGGTGGTGATCGGTTGACAGCTCCGCCCCTCTCTTCACCCGAGTGTCCAAGACACACGGCCGCAGGTCAGAAGACACGACAACAAAGTCGATCATCGACCTTCGGCCTAGAGTGTCCTGGTGCCACGTGCACTGATGGACACTCTTGTGCTTGAACATGGTGTTAGTTATGGACATACCGTGACTAGCACAGAAGTCCAAAAACAGAACACCACTCGGGTTCCGATCAGGGGGGCCGTTCATCCCAATCACCCATCTCCAGGTGTCACTGTCATTTCCCACGTGGGCGTTGAAGTCCCCCAGTAGAACAACGGAGTCCCCAGTCGGCGCACTGTTCAGTACGCCTCCCAAAGACTCCAAGAAGGCCGGGTACTCTGCACTGCTGTTCGGCCCGTAGGCCGCCACAACAGTGAGAGACCTGTCCCCGGCTTTTAGGCGCAGGGACGCAACCCTCTCGTTCACCGGAGTAAACTCCAACACGTGGCGACTGAGCTGTGGGGCTATAAGCAAACCCACGCCAGCCCGCCGCCTCTCCCCACGGGGGAACGCCAGAGAAATGAAGAGTCCAGCCTCTCTCAAGGATAATGGTTCCAGAGCCCAAGCTGTGCGTGGAGGCGAGGCCGACTATATCTAGCCGGTAACGCTCGACCTCCCGCACAAGCTCGGGCTCCTTCCCCGCCAGCGTGGTGACATTCCATGTCCCCAGCGCTAGAGACTGTGTGCGCGGCTCTGGTCGTCCGGGCGCCTGCCCCTGACCACCGCCCAAATCACACAGCACCGGCCCCTTACGGTCCTTCCTGCGGGTGGTGGGCCTACGGGAAGGTGGTCCCACGTCGCCTTTTCGGGCTGGGCCCGGCCGGGTCCCATGGGAAAAGACCCGGCCACCAGGCGCTCGCCTGCGAGCGCCCACTCTGGGCCTGGCTCCAGAGTGGGGCCCCGGTTTTGCCGATCCGGGCGACGTAACTGACTTCGTTTTATTTGTCATCATATGGGTTTTTTGAACCGCTCTTATGGCGCTTTTCCACCGCATGAAATCAGCTCGCCTCGCCTCGCCCCTACTCGCATTTTTGGCGTTTCCACCGCAGTTCCATGGTACCTGGTACTTTTTTTACCTGGCTAGCGGGTACTTTTTTGGTACCTTCTTGCTCTAGGTACCAGGCGATCTTAAGTCGAGCTAAAAGGTGACGTCGGCAGACGGCCGGCCATTGATTGGCCAGAAAGTGTGACGAAGTCACGAGAGCGACTTAAAGCAACAGCGCCGCAGCTAATACTTATTACTATCAGATACAGTCCATTACACCAACAGTCTACAAGCTTTTTAAAAGTCAGATAAGTTACAAAAGACTAGTTCGTCAACATGGCTAAAATTATAATGTGGGTTCTGTCCACTTGTGGGTTGCGTTGGTGTTATTTACGTTGCGTACAAAAAGACGTCAGGGCCTACGTCACGCCCCTTTCGCCGAGTACTTTTTGAGGTACAATTTGCGGTGGAAAACCACCCCACGGGTTCAGGAGTTTACTACAAACCGAGTATAGTCGGGTAGAGTCGTGCTACATTTGCGGTGGAAAAGCGCCATTAGTCTGGCTAGTCACCTAGGACCTGTTTGCCTTGGGAGACCCTACCAGGGGCATAAAGCCCCCGACAACATAGCTCCTAGGATCATCCAAGCACTCAAACCCCTCCACCACGTTAAGGTGGCGATTCACGGAGAGGGCCAGCAGAATCCTTCAGACATAAAAATCGGCATGACTGTACGACCAGAATATCACTGTCGTCTTGTCTCAGTCTCCTTTTATGCCAGCAGAATCCTTCAGACATAAAAGGAGACTGAGACAAGACGACAGTGATATTCTGGTCGTACAGTCATGCCGAGTGATGCTTCAATGCGCGGCCTATTTTAGTACCAGCCATCGTTACCCCGCCCGCAACCCAGGGGACGACAGCAGGAGCGTGGGGCGCTCCGGGGCTTACCTCTCCGTTAAGCACCACCGAGTCCTGGCTGTGGCTAGAGGACGAGGGGTAGGAGTAGGTGGGCTGGCTGGCCATGGGCTTAATGGTGATGAGGCGCAGGGAGCCTGTGTGGTCTTCATAGGGGTCTGCTGACACAGAACAGGAACTTGTCAATACTGCTGTACGGGGCCTTTTACACTCCTGGCTACAAAAATAATGTTATACCGTGTACATATTCAATGATATTCGGTGTCTGCTGCCTGTTTCGCACTTCTGGTTGGACGCTAACTGCATTTCGTTACCCTGTACTTGTACTTGTGTAATGACAATAAAGTTGAATCTAATCTAATCAAATGTCTCCACTAGAACCACACCACACTTGGACGTTCGTTTAGCACCAGAAGAGATTAGCAGCGGAGTGTGTGGGCGGTGAGTTAAGGTGGTCTGTCTGGTCAGAAGCCTGGGCCGGGGTGTGTGGCAGAAGGGTTGAGGATGAGACATCTCGCCACGTCATCCCCATGCAGCCATGGGCTCAGCGGGCTAATACAGCCACCAGCCAGCCAGATCTGATAATGTAGTCCCAACTGATAGACCCAGGACTGAATGCGGAGAGGATGACTGATGCTCTGTTCCCCTTTGCGATTAAGAGGACTCCTATCTTTCTCTTGCCCTCCTCTTTTACTTCTCTGTCTCACCTTTTCTCTTTCTCTCAGCTCGTTATTTATATCTCTCTATTGTTTCCTCTCTCCATATATTTCTCTCTCTGTCCATATTTCTCTCTCTTACTCTCAATTTCTGTCTCTCTTTTGCCATCTCTCTCTCTCTCTTTTATTTACGCAAGCAGCATTTGGGGAGTCTTCTAAGGGAAATGAAATGATTACTCATCCACTGTCCTGCCCACTGGGGATTTTCCATCCTTATTACAATTGCACAAACAATATCAATCATACCATCTGAAATTGGGTCGCAGTCATGAGAGGTAAATAATAAACTGGGAATGTTTAATGCTGCATAGGGGAAAGACTTGACTCACTTTCAATCATCCTTATTATACTGCAGGTTAAGTAATACGGCGATAAAAAGAAATACTTTTTTTTTTTTATTATGTTGTTCCACCAAAAACCAAATCCCCGAAATAACACTGTCCCCAGGACCTCATATGGGAAGTGTGTGGTGATTGGGTTGAGTCATGTGGGCGCCAGGCCCGCTTCTCAGTGATCTTTTCTTCTTCTGTGGTACAGTAGCCTCCAGAGGCACTAGGGGTAACTTGGGGTCCTGCTCACTAACATAACTACCACACATGACTTCAATCATTACACATTAAACATGTCTTCACATTCACATTCTTCCCACCTGTCTCCCAGTGTGTGTGTGTCAGGGCTACTATAGATGGATATGAACACATATTCTTTTAAAAGTGTGTGTGCTTGTGTAGCGAGAGAGGAGAACGTGTGTGTGTGCGCACTGTGAGAGCTTGTTAATTTTTAATGTGCTGTTCATCAGGCCAGTCTAATCCAACAGTGACTCAAGCTGTCATGAGGATGACATAACCACATGTTGGTCAGTCCACTACAGAGAGACTGGGAGGCAGAGCATGGCCCCCAGTAACAGTGGACCATGCCAGCCTGTGTTCTCTGATCTCCTCCCTAATCACCCCTTCCCTCTCCATCCCCTGTATCTATCTCTTCACTTCCGCCAATTTTCACCCTCTTTCCCTGTCTCTCTTCCTCTCTCATCTTTTTCTGTTTTCTCTCTAGCCTCTCTATATATCTCTCTCTGTCTTACTATCCTCTCTTTTTATGTCTCGATATCCCCTCTTTATACCTTCCCCTATCTCTCTCTCTCTATCCCTTCCTCTCTCCCTCTCTCCTTTTGTCTCCCTTCCGCTCTCACCCCTCTCTCTATCCCCTCCTCTCTCCCTCTCTCCTTTTGTCCCCCCCCTCTTTCTATCCCTTCCTCTCTCCCTTCCTCCCTCTCTCCCTCCCTCCCTCTCCCCCTCCTCCCCTCTCTCTCTCACCGCTCCTCTTGTGTAGCTCCTCCTTGCCGTTTTTCTGGGCAGCAGATCGCCGTGTGGACGAGCTCTTCCCCGTGTTCAGCTTCCCGGACTCGCTGCTCGTAACCGAGCCTTCCTCGCTTGGCAACCTGCTGCGGGTAACCATAGCAACAGATGCAGTGGTGTGAAGCGCTGTGCATAAAGTATCACCAGAGGTTAATTCTGGCATCATAGCAGTCCTTCATATGCAGACACGCACGCACACACACGCACACACACACATACACAATGGCTGCAGGGTTGCAAACCTGTGAGGAGTTACACAGACATGGGTCAGCAGCCAATGTTTGCTGAGGTTTACTCAGAAGGACAGCATGTCTGAGCCAGACCTGTATGTCTATACTGACTGAGCTACACCTGTATATCTATACTGACTGAGCTACACCTGTATATCTATACTGACTGAGCTACACCTGTATGTCTATACTGACTGAGCTACACCTGTATATCTATACTGACTGAGCCAGACCTGTATGTCTATACTGACTGAGCCAGACCTGTATGTCTATACTGACTGAGCCAGACCTGTATGTCTATACTGACTGAGCCAGACCTGTATGTCTATACTGCCTGAGCTACACCTGTATGTCTATACTGACTGAGCTACACCTGTATGTCTATACTGACTGAGCTACACCTGTATGTCTATACTGACTGAGCTACACCTGTATGTCTATACTGACTGAGCTACACCTGTATGTCTATACTGACTGAGCTACACCTGTAGACCTTGATGGCTAGGGCCGCTAGGTTGGGCTGAGTCACATAAAGACTGTGGCAGTGACTGAACCTTTACCTCTGACACACAGTAGCCTAACTGCTGCTTTACTGCAGTGTCTCAAAGGACCCCAGATCACTGCAGTACCCGAGCATCACACCTCCAACGGGGTGGTTGTAAATATGCCTGCCTAAAAGGCCACCAGAAACTAAATCAGACCCCAGTCCAGGAGGCTACCTGACAGTTTAAGGACCCTTGGCAAATGCTGTGAGAAGCTTCCAGATGAATGGGAGCGAGCGTTTGGTGGCTAGTAAATCACAAATCCTTCCTGTGTGTCTGCTTAGCATTTTAATGTGCCTGGAGGTTTCAAAACAAAATGCTCTATATGGCTGCCTTTGCGTTGAAGAGCGGACAGAGAAGAGGTTCATATTGTAAATTGTATTAAAGTAATTTAAACATAACATGTCTATCATGTAAGAAAGCTCCGCAATTTGGGGCTTTTCTCTGACAGAACTGGAAGAGTAGCGGGCTGGACTTTAATCCTGACAACAATGTCAGATTTAGCAAGATTCACTTGAATCTGGGAAACAATCGAAATACTAGAATGAGTCATCACAGACACACTCACTCACAAACACACTTGTTTACAAACACGCTTGTTTACAAACACGCGCACGCTCACCCTCCTTTGTGGACGTCGGCAGATGGAGGGCGTTTGGAGGCGGGGCCGTCCTGGTGCGGCTTCATGTCCAGAGACAGGGGCGCGTCTCGCACCGGTAACCCCAGCACCAGGGTCTCTTTGGTGACCGACATGGTCTCATCGCCCTGACGACCCATGTGCTGCTTGGCGTAGTCGAAGCCCTGGACAGGCTGCAGGGGTGGAGTTAGGCTGGGTCAGTAAGACACAGGCTGGCAGGGAGCAACACTACATGACATTGTTAACGCTACATGACATTGGCAACACTACATGACATTGGCAACACTACATGACATTGGCAACACTACATGACATTGGCAACACTACAAGACACTGGCAACACTACATGACATTGGCAACACCCCATGACACTGGCAACACTACATGACATTGGCAACGCTTCATGACATTGTCGATGTCCTACAAGATAATAAAATGATATGACACGTTCCAGATCAATGCATGGGATGGTTTTGAGTTTAAAAACAATAAAAGCTAATAAAAGGCTGATGTGGTGATCTCAAGAAGCAGAGAACAGTGATAATCCTAAACACAGTTGTAATACTCAGTCACCATGCCTGGTTTAGAGATATATAATACCAAGAGACAAGTTAACCAAATCCTGAGACTCGTGTTCTGAATAATACATAGTCATAAGTGATGACGTGCGCAGGCAAACAGACAGTTAACATTCACACAGCGTGGCACTTAGAGACCAGATCCAGACCTCAATGACGACCGCCAGTGACTTCTGCATGACACAGACAGACGGGATACAGAGAGACATGCTGTGCGCTCTACTGAGCTAGAGCTCTAACTCTGTCTTTGAAGTCCGGATCTCTGGCCAACGCAACAGAAAATCAAACAGGTTCGCCATTTATTTCACAAGGCTAAACTCTACGAGGCATAAGCACTTTTTTTCGAACTGCCAAATTACTCACACCCCGTTCGAAAATGCAAACAACGGGAAGAGAAAACAATTCCGGACAGTCAATGTTCACTGACTGTAGCTTCGTGTTCTATTTTGGAGCATGTTAGGCTGAGATATATCTCATTCTGCTCTGACGTCGTTTGTGGCTCTGAGCGTGTGAGGCTGGGGTGGGTGGGGGGAGATACGGCACAGTAGCATGACTGAAAACAGGTTCAATAATGCATGAGTTGGACGGGTCTAATGCAGAGCTACACCACTCGCACATGAGCGCTGGGGCGGGAGGAAATCAATGCTGGGCCTGGACGTCTTTACCGTGTCTAGGCACTCTGGGAAGAGACTGTCCCACTGTGCTGATGGATGGGAGATGAGACCCTGTCCTTCATTAGGAAGACAAATGTTGTGTGTGGGGGTGGGCTTGGCACTCATATAAGGTGGAGAAGGTGTGTATGTGTTTGCGCGTGTGTGTTTGTGTGACCATGGGGTGACCGTTTTATGAGACACCTGATGTGTCATTTTTACTGAAGTGCTGTCCTTGCTGGTCACACACTGGCGACCGGATCAAGTTTTTATGCTGTTCCTGGTGGGTTACGGTAAAGGAAGCATTCCTACACCTGTCTGATGGTGGGAGGAGGACAATCAGGTGGATTCTGGGTCGAACAGCCCCGTCTGTCAAAGCTAGCATAGGCAGGGCCACGGAACGCTTGGTCAGAACGACGAGGAGGGTCTTACAGGCTGTCCGGGGTGAGCTGGTTAATGCAGCAGCACACATGTAGACACAGGAGCGAGAGGTAAAGAGAGGGTATTGATTGCGAGCTCTGGGCTGTCTCTCTCGATACGGCGAGGTGGACGGAGGGCTGGCAGATGATGAGGTCCCAGGCTCCTATGTGGATTAGTGCGCTCTGTTTGGCATTTTGGTGCCTTTCCCGGAAGCACACACACACACTCACAAAAGCAGAAGGCACATGCATACAGAACCCACCCCACACACACAAGCAGGGAACACACACACTGCAAATATGTCCAAAACCCAGCGCCAAATAGCTTAGCTAACTAAAAGTATTTACTGCTAATTTCCCCTTTTGTCATATTGCCACAAGCTGTTCATGAAGCAAATAATGATCCGAATATTCATCTCTGTTCTGCCGGCCGTTCCTGCAGATCAGAGAGGAGCCGTCTCACCAGCATGGAAGGCGACCGTGCCAGCCTGATATTAAACAACTCTTTAATATTTCATGTCACATTCAAACCAAAACAACCCAAGTGACATTAAATGTTTACAAACCATTTCCCAAAGAAACAAATGCTCTTAGCTTGTTACTCTGACATATGAATACTAGAGTAATGTAGAGTTATGTAGAGTAACTGTAGATTCATTTAGAGGTAGGTTTAGAGTACTGTAGTGTAACATAGAGTCTTTCTGCCCTAGTTACAACAGGTAGATGTTGATCTATAGTAGTGAGTATGTTTTCATGAGCTCCACAGCTCCTCTGCTCACAGTGCAGTCCAGCTCAACAGTACTGACAACAGGAGTCTGCCATAGATCCTGTCTGTCTCCAGTAAAAATAACTATATTGATCTGTAGATATAAACCAATCCTCCCTCCCTCCTCTCCCCTCCTCTCCCCTCCCTCCCACCCTCCGCCTCTCTCCTTTTCTGTCATCCTCCCGGCCTACACACCCCTACCATTGATCTCAAGTACCGTGTAGAACAAAGGGTCCAGTTCACAGCGAGTCACATGCGGTCGCTATGACAATCAAGCTAGTCAATCTGCTAGTCAGTCAGTCGGTCAGCTAGACAGTTAGCTAGTCGGTGAGTCTGCCAGTCAGTCAGGTCGATCTATTGGTGGATGAGCCCATAGACAGTGGGCGGAGGTGTGATGCTGTGGTGACAGAGGTGTGATGCTGTGGTGACAGAGGAAGTGTGATAGCGGAGGTGTGATGTCGTGGTGATGGTGGTTACCTGGTGATGGTAACTGGCTTCCCTCCGGTAGGACGTCTAAACAGGAAAGATGAAGAAAGGGACATTTCACTGAACATCAGAGGATCATGCTCAGTGGTCTAAAGGTAGTCAGTGCTGACCAGGGCAAGAGAGGTGGATCAGGGAAACTCCTAACCAAGAATACTGATTACTCCAAAAGCCTCACCCAGAACTAGACTATAACAAATCTACAATGTAAAATGTCCTTTGTACTGGGATCTTACAATGTTCAATGTCCATTATAAGGTCATACGTATTGGTATCTTCAGTCTATGTTCAGACTGAAACAGGACCCTGTCTTACCTTGGAGCGGCTTTTGAAGGATCTGAAAGCGCTGGTCTTAAAGATGACTCTGTTTCTCTTGCACAGAATGAAAGTCACCATGCCGATGATGACCATCACCAAGGCAACAGGGGTCAGTATCGCCATGATCCAAAGGTTGCTAGGGGGCGTCTTTACCACCGCTAATGGGAGTCGTGGCGGGGGCAAGACACACGTGTGAACACACACACACACACTAAAGACTCACACCAATCGATAAGTGTAATTGTCTGCAATCATTGCCAAATGATTTAAGTATCGAGCAAGCCCCTCTGCTAAGGTAAACAACAGTTCCTGAAATTAAATTGTAACCATAACAGACACGCTGCCATTAGACCAGTATAAGATCTGATCCTGCCCCCTGTCCTCAGATGAACACAGCTCAGCCATCTGTCAGCAGCTGGAAACAGCTGGGTCACACACAGGTCTCTACACACTCCCATCCACCTGCACTGGTGAGCTGCCTGATCACTACAGTCACTGAGCTAACATGCATTCAGTATACATCACTACTGAGATTTTTTTGTCTCCCTGGAAAACATGTTCTATATTTTTGGATTGGCCTGCGTTAACTTTCCTGTCTCCAGTTCATATTCATTGAGGCAGTTAATTTATCTTCTTTCTTCAGGTTTTGCTATATTACTTTTTACTCTGGCTAATAGCGTGTTCCTAACAGATTTCCCTTACCCCCAATGAGAAAATGAATTAGTACTGAATGAATATAAAATGAGATCAAATGTGAGGGTCATACGTTCGGCCTGCAGCTGAACGAAGTATCCCAGTGCCAGGGCCATGGTCTGGGAGTCCAGCGTGCTCAGGGTCTTGGCTGCGGTGGTGCCTGGGATGGGGGCACCATTCACCTGGGCGTAGTACGTCATCTCCGCCGGGCTCCTGGGTCCAGGCAGACGCCGGATACTCACCATCTACAACCCCGTTTGGATTCAGCAGAGAAATGAACAAGTTGTGAGGAGTTTGTCCCATTTGAACATCTCAATAAATCCCTAAATGTAAATTAAGTTAAGAGTTGAATAAAAAAGGCTGTAATGCAAATCAAATGAGGGCACTCATTTCGAATTTGTAGTTATTGTACGACAGTAGAGGCTGATCATAGATCAAACTGGCTGATATATTATAACAGTTTAATCATTTTGTAATTAAAGCTTGCTGTTAAGCAGGGGGAGGTATTAATCTATAAGGTTAGCAGTTATAGCTCTTTCCCTCTATCTCACTCTCTCTCAGACACATAATCTTTCTCTCTCTCTCTCTCTCTGTCTCTCTCCCTCTCTCGCTCTCCCTCTCTCTCATCTACTCAAGCCGCACTGTCAAACTTGCTCGACTAAGATGCAAAAATGAGAATCTGTGAAGAATCATTGAGCAGCACGAAAAGGTTCAGATTTGTATGTGTTCATAAAACAATAACGTCCTCCCTTGCACAGTTAACACTGGGCCATTTTCCAGAGGGTTTCAGGAGACTCTGTTGCCGGGGGTGATCTCTCCAAAGCTCAATGAAGAGACTGTAAGGACCCTCCGGTCCAAAGGGTTTCTCAAGAGACCTATGTATGAAATGACTATTCGCACGCACACACACTCGCACACGCACGTAAAAACACACATACGCACAAGCATACAAAGACAAATGCACACACACACATACTACTCAAACACACCTGTACTGTGTACGCTCCGACTGTGGTGGCTCTGCGGAATCGCGTCCCATGACGACCGGCCACCAAAAACAGCTCGGCCAGTCTCTGTTCCATTAGACTGGAGAAGCTCTGGTAACTCCCCTCCAGAGATGAGCTGTCTACATCCTGAATGACTGCAAAACCATGGGGGGTTGCGGGTGAAAGGGGGGGCGGAATGGAGGGAGGGAGAGAAAGAGATTAAGGTAGGGAAAGGGAGATTAAGAAAAAGAGATGGAGGGAGGGAGGGAGAGCGCACACGAGAGAGAGAGGACAGCGGGAGGCAGGGACAGTGTCAGAGAGATCTGATTAAACATGCGACCATTACATTCTGTGTGGACGTGTGTCCTCATTGCCTAGACGATTACATTCATGCTGACCGCGGCATTCCATCTGCTTCTGACAGAAGGATAAAACAACGCCGCAGAGGTGGACAGGAATTGAGCGGAAGAGGAGAGGAAGAGGACAGGGAGGAAGGGGAGGGTAATCCACCCCCCCAGCTATGGGAAAGCTTCTTTCACGCGGAGGGTTGATCTGATCTGATCTCTCACACACACCCTGTCACAGACATCTAAATAATACATCAGTAGCTTTCACAGGGGTTAGCTAGGCACTGAGAAGCTCCAAAGTGGAGAAGAGAGAGCGAGGGAGTAAGAGAGGGAGAGACAAAGGGAGAGAGAGAGGGAGAGATTGAGTAGAGAGTGTGAGAGATGGAGAGGGAGAGAGAAAGAAAGAGAACTAGAGAGGTAGGGGGGAGAAAGGGTAATACCACTGGGTTTGCAGAATTAACCAACAGACTGGAGTAAACCGCTTGACTAACTGGCAGTTAGAGAAATCAATGAAGGTCTTAATTACCTGTGATGAGCCAGTATTGCCTGGTAGCAGCAGACGTGTTGAGGTTGTGGTACTCAAGGGCTGGATGAAGGGATGGGCCAAGGGATATGAGACGAGAAAGAGAAGGAGAAACAAAGTAGAACATTTTCATAAGGATGGAAGGAGAATAATAATATGATGGCAAGAAAGAAACACAGAGCGAGGGAAGAGAGCAGCGGGTGGGGAATTATAGAGTGAAGGAGAACAGTGGAACGATAAAGGGCAGAGAAGCTAATTGTTGCTACGAAGCACCGGACACTTTTGAGGAGTTCCACCTTTTCTGTCTCATTATGTTCCCTGTCTGTCAGTATTTTGCTTATCTGTCTTCCTTTCTACCTGCCTGCTTGTTGTCTTGTCTTCCTTCACCCCCCCCCCCCCCCCATCCCTCCCCCCTGCCCCCTCCCCTCTCTCCTGGCTAGCTGGCTGGCCGGCTGCCCAGGGTCTCTGTCTCGGATGCAGAGCCCTGTTCTTCTCCCTGCTAACATGGAGGCTGACACCTGACAGGCCTCTGAGACTGTACCAGGCTCATTTCACCTGGCGCATCCACAAGGTGAGCCACAAGGTGAGCCACAAGGTGAGCCACAAGGTGAGCCACAAGGTGAGCCACAAGGTGAGCCACAACGTGAGCCACAACGTGAGCCACAACGTGAGCCACAACGTGAGCCACATTGTGAGCCACAACGTGAGCCACAACGTGAGCCGCAACGCCCGGAGGAGGTGGGGAGCAACAGACGATAATCTGATGCTGCCACGGCAATGTTCGCAGGACAATGACAGTGTCTGCCCACAGGAGAGGAGCGTACAGTGATTGGGGTGGAGATACTACGGCACACTGTAAACAAGCAGGCCTTTTCAACCACACTGCCTCTGAACCCAAGCTATATGTCGCATCTAGGGATCTGTGCTGGGGGGTTGTTGGGTGGGGTGGAGGAGGAGGCATGGGGGGAGACAGACTTGAGCCTAATAAGAAGAACAATCATAATAATACTTTATTTGTAATTTTTTTCGGAATGCACTCCAGTGTGGAATTGTTAGAATAACTTTTTGTTATCTCATATTTGCTGTTATAACTTTCATAGAATTAATACAGTTGTTAGCTTGTGTATGTGCTTTGGAGTTTGTCTTGCAGAGAGAAAGTGCTTTGAAGTGGAGATAACCATTTGGTTGACCATCTGCAGGACGGGGGTTGTGTCCTGAGAATCCAGACCCAACTCATCAGGAGATAAAACAAGCTTCCACGAGAACATTCTTGAATTACATTTATTTTGATTGATGTACTGTGATTGTGTGAAGATTGTGAACTGATGTAATAAACGAGGTACCAGAGAGATGTGGGCCAGATCAGATTTGGGATTGCCATAAGCACATCTCTGCTCGTCTCCTCATGAATATATTTAGACCTTTGTCTCCTTTCTTATGCGAATATAGATTTAGATTGAATCTAACAGGAATCTCGTGTCAAGTTTCCCAGGATGCAGTGGCTCAACTCACGCTCAGCGATGACGAGCGGTGGGTAGAACAGGAAGTATCCCACCAGCTCGGCGGTCAGCTGGTTGAGCAGGCCGCTCGAGACCGTGCCATTTAGGATGGCGTCCTCGTTCCTCACCACGTACACCAGAGAGACCGCTGGAGAGCCCGCCTCCTGGGACACACTCTGGATCTGCAGCACAGTCACACACACACAGGGAGGATCTCTGTTTAGTACTGTTACGATTAGTAAGAGATCATCACTGTTGGGCAGAGCTCTCATATCTCCATCTTTCACCATGTGCGTTTTCTTTTTTTATAAATCATTGCTATTGTTCATCCTTTGTCATCTGTTTGTGGGTTTTACAATTATTTACATTTAGTCCTTTAGTAGACTCGCTTATCCAGAGTAATTTACAGCAAGAACAGGGACATTTCCCTTGGGGCAAGTAGGGTGAAATGCCTTGCCCATAGTTACCCAATGGATAGAACTAAAAAGAGCTAAATCTACAGTAAATCTTGTAACTCCATTGTATTTCAAACTGTCTTCAAGTTCCAATGGGATTCCCTGACAAATAAAAGTACATTGACATTTTAATATACGGCTTCTTAGGTTCCATTGTGGTCTAACCAAGTTCCATAAGGTTCTTAACCTTCATTCCTACATAACAACATCTTCAATTTTTGTTAGTAACGTTCTACCCTCCTTCTGAAAACACTCGTCACGGATAATAGGCAGACAGAGGCAGATGTTAAGGACATTTCTTATCTCTCCACGGGTATATATAAAAAAACGTACTAAATAAAAAATCATAAAGAAGGAGAATGCCTTCCGGCGTCGTTCCAGAACAACCAAAAAGTAAATTTACAAAACAATAAAGAAGCCGGCCATTTTGGAATGACTGAGGAAGAACGTGGAGATCAGTGTTAGTGTTGAGGCTACAGAAGTCTTGTACCTCCACGGTCAGCTGGCTGTAGGTCTCTAACACTTTGTCCTGCGCCTCGTCGAAGGCATTCTCCAGCCTCTGCTCCAACATCTGGGAGAAGCTGCAGGAGTGAACGCTGTCTGTTGGCCCCACGAACCTCAAAACTGAAACACAGAACAGACCCAGGGACATGCCGTCCCCATAGAAACGGAAAAAGCAATTTTAGACATTGTGCAGCTCCTGTCTTTGTTGGGAGATTATTTATTCGTGGAATGCCCTTGAGATGAGGGTCTCTTTAAAGAAGGTCCTGGCTTTTCAGGATCCAACCACCACAGTGACATGGAACAACAGTAAAACAGGAAAACATGATTTACTGTTCACAGCACCGCGATCAAACACGCTTTACCTCTCCAGCCGTGAGTGGCTCAACACGCCTCACCTGTCTTCAGCTGGTGGTGGATGCTGGGCGGTTCCCTCCAGGTTGCCACGGGGACAAGGACAGCCTTGATGAGGGCCGTGTGCTGCCGGATGTCGGCGAGCAGCTTGTCGAAGCCGTAAGCGTTCACGGCCTCCACCACGGCTGAAGAGATGTACACAGTCTTGCCGCTGGATACGTAGTAAGCCAGGGTCACGTTATGAGGACTGCAGATGTCCCTCTCAACCTGGGAGAGGCAGAGAACAAAGTATTTTCCACTTGGCCCTTTGATATATGGGACCAAGGAGAAACCTTTTCCACTGGGAAATACTACCACAATTTCAGCGCTTGCTAATGATGACTTTTGGATCTTAGATACCAATCTCTTTATTTGACTTCACCATTAGCAAAAGCTGAAATTGTGGTAGTAGACTTTTGCTCCCTACTGCAATTATACTTTCATGAATAGCATCTATATTTTACACTGCCATTATTAAAGACATATAAATTAGTGGTGGGATGGTAACTCCTGAGTAGAATAACAAGCAAGCTACTTTATTGAACCAGGTGTCCAGTCAATCCCATTACTGCTGTTCAGGGAGCTATGGGCCATGTGCTGCAATTAGGCTACGGGAAACATGAGTTTATCAGCCCCTACCACTACCCACACCAGCCTCATCCCCGGTCACCCTCTCCAGGGGGAATCGGCAGCATCAGGCCAGGCCTCCCTGACTGCATGCAGCTGTTGTTGCTGCTGTTGTTGTTGTCTCCCACTGATCACCTCCGGGGCTGACCAGCAATAATGAACGTGGACAGATGGAGATAACAGAGACGGAGAGAGGAGGAGAGACAGAGGGAGCAAGGAAGGGAGAGTGAGCTTGAAGGATAGAGAGGGAGAAAGAAAGCATGAGTGAGAGAGGGGGAGAGAAAGAGGGTGAGGAGGGATGGAATGACAATAGAGAGGGGAAAAGGAGCAAGATAGAGAGAAAATGCGTGGAGAGAAAGGAAGAGAAAGACAGAGAGCATGTGAGAGAGAGCGAGAGAGATAGCATGGAAGTAGACACTTCTACAGAGGAGAATTGGAAACGGGAATGATATGAGTCTTGGCACTCAGCTTTATAAGAGCCATTCTATACAGAGGAGAGTAATGCTTGTAAAACGCTACACCTATTCACCAGAGAAAAAGGCTATTTATCATCCGATTCGAATCCTTTCACCATTAATCACTTCAGGGAGGAGAAGACCAGGGAGACTGGACAGGAGAGGTGGAGAGAGATGGAGTCAGGAGAGGCAAGGGAGACAATAGAGGTAGAGTCAGGAGAGGCAGGGGAGACAGTAGAGGTAGAGTCAAGAGAGGCAGGTGAGACAGTAGAGTTGGAGTCAGAAGAGGCAGGGGAGACAGTAGAGGTAGAGTCAGGAGAGGCAGGTGAGTCAGTAGAGATGGAGTCAGGAGAGGCAGGTGAGTCAGTAGAGATGGAATCAGGAGAGGCAGGGGAGTATTTATTGCCGGTCTCTCCTAGACAAGGCAGCATGTTGTCTGACCTGTGCCTGTGCGTGGGAGTCGTTCAGGGCCATCTGCAGGGCGTGGCTCAAGCCTCTGGACAAGTTTTGCTTCAGGATGATGTCCAGACGGTTCCTCCTCAGCTGGAAGGACAGAACTGAGGAACAGGTAAAGGGGTCAGGGGTCAAGGGCAGGACGTAGGGGCATAGGGTAGTCAAGTAGTGTTAGGTACTCAACAAACAGGTTTTGCAATCAACAAAAATCAAGCTTTTTCACGGTCCATCAATCTATCAAACACACCTAGTCAGATATTGCAAAACAAGGAACATTCTGGAGCAGCATGATGATGAGGTTGAAGACAGCCTCTGAGGAAGTGCAGGAGGAGGAGGAGAGCGTTACCTGTCTTCACCCAGGACCTTTCGGTGATGTTGCACGGCAAAGGCATCTGCTCTGCGGTGGTGCTCGAGGGGGGTTCACTGCTGGTCTGAGCCAGGGCGGTGGTGGTTGGGGGCTGGGTGGTGATAGGACTGGTTGTGGGTGTAGGAGCCGCTGTGGTCGTTGTTGGAGGTGGGGTTGTTGTGGTCGTGGAGGTCGTTGTAGTGGTGGGTGCAGCGGTTGCCTCCGCTGTGGTGGTGGGCTGTGTTGTGGTCTGCGGCGTGGTTTTCTGGGTTGTGGTCGTGGATTCGGGTGTGGTCGGTGGGACGGTCACAGTCGTTGTGGTCTCGGTCAACGGAGCGAAGGTTGTCGTGGTGACCGTGGTGAGCTGCAGGCTGTCGTTGGTCACAGTGTCCGGGGCGGGATTTGTGACCGAGTTAGTGGGGGAGTGTGCTGTCGTGAAGGGGGGGGTGTGTGTGGCCGTGGTGATGGAGGGGGTGGAGAAGGTGGTGTAGGAGGAGGTGGGGAGGGTGGTGAAGGAGGAGGTGGGGAGGGTGGTGAGGGAGAACGTAGGGAGGCTGGTGAGGGAGGGAGTAGGGAGGGTGGTGTTGTCTGGTGCCTGAGGAACTGTGGCGTTCCGGAGGAAGGTGGAGAAGGGGCTGGTCACGTTGGCGGGCAGGGTGACATCAATGTCATTCAGAGTGGACAGAGAGGATTCTGGGACAGTCGGGAGGTCCCAGGCATTTTCTGTCAAACCAACACAGAAGTGTTACAATATTGTAGAATATCAGAAGATGAGATCAAATATAAGAAGATGGAAGGTTATGTCACGTACATGATAATGAAATACCTGGGAATGAAAGATGGAGTGATGGATTGAGAGATAGAATGATGACGTATGGAAGGAAGATGAACACTGAGCAAAGCAAGAAGTTATTAAGTGATCGATAAATCAATGAGCGCGAGGAGGATGACAAGAAGCCAGAGCTGGAAGGTGAGGACGAAGATAAAAATCATGACGAGAAACCACATACTGTAAATTATGTAGACACAAAAGATCATCCATTACTTATATAGAAAAAGCAAGGTAGACACCACAGTTTAGTTCTAAAAGTACAGATACCGGTTCCTTACCTGTGATTGTGCTGGTGTTGGTGCTGCCTGTAAGTTCTGGTTCTGCAGTTTCTGCTGGCTCAGACTCGGGCCCTGTGGTCTGACTGCTAGAACTGAGGGTTGAGGGTTGTTTGGACTGCAGAACCGGGGCCTGGACCTTAGACACCACGACAGGAGGTTGGACCCTAGGTACTGACACCGTAGCCTGGATCTTGGACACTACGATTGGGGCCTGGTCTTTAGGTGGGAGCTTTGGGCTCCGACTTGACCCCTGTTGTGGTTGCTGGCTCTTTGACCCCTGTGAACTCTGGTCGGGGTTGGCCACCACGGTCAGAACCGAGGAGAAGGCCGGCTGCTCCCTGGCCCTGTCTGATGCTTTATCAGAAACCACACCAGAGTCTGTAGGCAAGGCTAGCTGGTGATCCCCTCCAACCTCCTTTATGTCTGGTGCTACCCCAACCCCATCCCCGGCCCCGGCCAGGGCCCCAGCCATGGCCCCTGCTCTGGAGGATACGTTGGCATGCAGCGCTGGGGTCATGGGCATAGCTCCAAGCCCTGCTGACTCAGGCTGACGTCCTTCATCTGGAAAAAAGAGAGACAGAGAGAAAGACACACAGAGAGAGGGAGAGAGACAGGGAGAGAGAAAGATGGAGAGGGGGAATTAACAAGAGAAGAGCAGTGTGCTCTGCTTGACTCACTATTAGACCTACAGGGCCCTCTCTGCCCATAGCCAGTCACTATTTCCATCCTAAAATTATTGCTGTTCTTCAAAATAGGATTATACAGATTGTCAACTGGCTCATGGGGAGGAAAGGAGAAAATACTGTTATTGCTCAAACAGTATTAGCATAATATGCAAGGCCAAACACACAAACTAACACACTTCAGTACACAGACATATAAACAACCTCAAAAACACATCCACACATACCATATTTGTATAAATACACACATAAGCACCACAGAAACACACATTAACACACAAACACACACACAAATACAAAACATCAGTCATCCAGGGATAAAGAATTCTAAAACTGTGACTGTAAAATATAATCCTTAAGTAGGTCACTTATTTCATTTTTTATTTTTTTCTCTAGAAATTATTTTAGATTTTACAGACAACCAAACTCTGACAAAAAATGCAGTCAAACTAAGCAGCTGTCACTGACAACAGACCTGAGACCAGAGAAGCAAGCTGTTCCTAGTCTGGCCTAAGCTTAGACTTCCCTAGTCTGGCCTAGTCTAGTCTTCCATAGCTTTATCTAGCTTTCTCTAGCCTTTCTCAGCCTGGTCTACCCTTCCCTACCCAGGTCCAGCCTGTTCTAGGCATCCCTGGAGCTGAACAAGTTACTCCTTAATGTTCATCCAAGAAAGACACTTTGTACTTTCAGAGGCACATTGCCTCAATGGAACTGATAGATGAGTAGCAAACTTCTAATATGGTTGATTCTGTAGTGAAAGAACGAGAAAAAGAGAGAAAGAGAGAGGATGTAGCGCCTGGCACACCTCCCAGACTACATTTGCACCTCCATTCTGAGGACACTGTTTCCACACTCTCATCATATTCATGGGAGGATTGCTTAATTTAAGGCAGGATTTGGAAAGCAAGCCAGTCTTTGTACTACAAGGTCAACACTCATGTTCCCAGAATATGTGAAAAGAATTCCAACGTCTATACCCAGTACAGCTCTTTACCGGAACGATTCCTACGATACTCTAGCCACCATAATACACTATCAGAAAACAAAAGCTATTCTTCCAATACAAAGGTATGCTAAACAGTTATGCTAAACACAACATGGTCGAGTAAACATACACGTTATATACGAACCAAATACGAACCCAGATTCGTCTCCTTAAACTCGAAGCAGGATGTTATTTAAGATGGCCGTTATCTGACAGGGACAAGCTGGTGCCAGTGGTGTAAGCCTCATGTTCCCATGCCTGGCCCAGTGTGTCTTAGCAAAGGCCCTTCTCAAGACAACCACCTGCCCAGACTGAGAAACAGCATATGGACCCCGTCGCTCAAGGAGCAACCAGGGAGGATGGAGGCATGTGTGCATGTATGTTGACGTGTGAGCAGCAGCATGTATGTGTTTGGCATGGATGGTGGTACTGCAGCAGAGGCAGTTTCACATGGAAAAACATGTGAACGACAGTACATATTATCAAGAGGTGAGAATGTGTGGGCAGTCTAGATATACGACATGTTGTTCTACTTGTGTTCTCCTAGTTCGTCTTTCCCATGGTAACACCATTATGGTATGGCTTCCCTGCTGTTGGAAGGCCTGCCTTGCACGTGAGCAGAGCTGAGCTGGTGGAACAGGAAGGGGAATCATGGGCGGACATCCAGACAGGCATTTACTCACAAACAACTCCTGGCCTAGTTTTTTTAGATGTAAAAATATGGAGGTGAAACAGTCACGCTTGACGTGAACGTTATCTGACAAGCTAGGTAAAATGTTGGCTCTGCTCAGGCGTCGAACACTGGGTCAACACTGGCTCTGGCCTGGGTGTTAAATTGGGTAACCTTCCCGCAGATCTACAAATGACATCAAATGAAATTGTATCCGTACAGGCCTTTTTACAACCAGTGTTACATCGTATGGTTTTACATACGCCCACTGATACTTATAACCAATATCAATCCCCAAGGAGTGGGTTTCATCAAGAGCTTGTTAGAAACAGCATCTGAGAGCCAGAAGCTGGTATGTATCGCTGGTCCATGTATCTCCCAGGGAGGCTAGGCTGTAGGGGAGCAGGAGCTATAGTAGCTGATATGGAACTGTGCCTACTGAAAGCAGGTGGACAGGAACGGGTTGATGGGTAACTGGCCAATTGACATGTAACCCATTGAGGCTCAGTGGTCGTCATCCAACAGGATGACGTTGGACGCCACAGTGACAGGATGGACACCTTAACACTTCCTGCCACTATTCCAGCTCTCCATCTGTCCATGTGAGACCAAGGGTGGATCTGGTGGAGGTATCTCGTACCAGAATACCTGCAGGCTGCAGACACAGAAACTAAAGCAGGAAGCAGGAAGGAAGAAACTCTGCATTCAGTGCAGGTAGAAAACAAAACAAGACAGGCTGTCCTTTCAAGTTTGAGCTGAGCCGTGCACTTGTTAGGGAAAGCAACGCAAATGACTGCTGTGATAGCAGCAATGTATGAGCCTCATCGTTAAATCCAAACCGCTTAACGCCAGTGTTCAACATGAAACAGACGCCAGTCTGTGGTGGGAGCAGAGCCGGGTGTCTGGCAGAGTTTCTGATTAAAGAGAGCATTAAACCGTTTGGGATGAGAGGAAAAGAGGCCATCGTAAAGGACTCAGTGATGGGTATTGACAAAAACCCTAGACTGGGCTGGAGTAACAAACAAGCTTTTTATGGTAATAGAGGAGGGCGCTAGGTGCTTTAGTGGTACATCGGTGGAATGTGGCTGTGTTTGGATAGCAGCACCCAGACTCATATTTACCTTTCAAAGGTCAAACCAAAATTTGACCTTTTAGGAAACTGCTGTGGATTCTAAATGCAATCATGGCCCTTCATAATCCATCATGACCCTTCTATATAAATTTAGCAGGATCGAAACTCTTGACCTTAAAACAATATATTGGCAGTATGAAACTCCTTTTAATACGCTCTTTCAAGTGAGGTTTACAGGTTTAATCTATGTTAAGGAAAACAAACCTTTGGTGTTACAGAGCTTGGATTATTGATCTATGACAAAAAAAAAGTACCATGCAGAAGAGCCATTCAACTTGAAGGATGCTTTCTAAACCCGATAAACAAAAAGCTGTCGTGACTAGCGAGGCGAGCGAGGCGACATGGCCTCAGCTGTGCTAGGATTCAACCATCCCTTAAGATAGTCATGTGACTCGCTCCTGATCTTGGGGTAGGTCAGGCAGACAGGCGAAAAAAAGAGAAAGAGAGTGAGAGAGCAACAGTCTTTCCGCACACCATTCCCACCACACCCAGTCATAAGGACACATTAAGCATACAGCACGCCAAGAAAGTGGGAAACAGCTGGCCATCTGGTTAACTGGGGATGTGACAGGGAACATGGCAGAGTAGAGTGATGGTCCAGCGAGAGGGAGAAAACAATTATAGATAAGATCCGACACGCACAGGGTGGGGTGAGGATGAGATGCCACACAGAAGGGGACAAAACAAAACACCATTACATCATTCGCTAAATCCACTTTGGCCAACACACATAGAGACATGCACATACACAAACCCATCAACAATCCTAATCCGTCCTTTTTCAAACCTCGACACACCTGCTACCACAGCCGGACTTGTCGGATGATTATGTGACACATGGGGATGAGGCATAGATGGGATGAGGCGTAGATAGGATGAGGCGTAGATGGGATGAGGCGTAGATGGGATGAGGCGTAGATGGGATGAGGCGTAGATGGGATGAGGTGTAGATGGGATGAGGTGTAGATGGGATGAGGCGTAGATGGGATGAGGTGTAGATGGGATGAGTCATAGATGGGATGAGGTGTAGATGGGATGAGGCGTAGATGGGATGAGATGTAGATGGGATGAGGTGTAGATGGGATGAGATGTAGATGGGATGAGGTGTAGATGGGATGAGGCATAGATGGGATGAGATGTAGATGGGATGAGGTGTAGATGGGATGAGATGTAGATGGGATGAGGTGTAGATGGGATGAGGTGTAGATGAGATGAGGCATAGATGGGATGAGGTGCAGATGTGATGTGGCGCTGAGATGAACCCTAGACGGGATAAGCAGCTTCTGCGGCACTTCCTTTGTGTGCTACAGTCAAGGTGTAGGAACTTTCAGGTACAATTAAAATCACTGTGGTCCAGGACTGAAATATTGAAAGCTTTCTAACCTGCTGTGAGGAAGGGGTTTGGTTAAAGATGCTCTTTCACCCCTACTTACACTCTCTCACCCTCCCCCAGTCCTCCTCACCCCATCCTCACCTCTCACTGAGCACTCCTCACCCCCCTCCCCAGAACTGCTCACTTCTCCTTCCCACATAGCTCTCCTAACCCCTATCTGCTCTCATCATCCCTCCCTCAGCCATCCACTCATCACTTCTATTCACTTCCTCTATCCACATTCCTCCTCAAAGCCTCCTCACCTGTCCCTCAATCTTCCTCACCCCAGCTCCCCTCTCCTCGCCCTGGACTGAATACTCCTGTAGCTCATCCAGAAGAGCAGCTGGCAGGTAGGGAACCAGAGCCTCCCCAGCCTGGCTCTCAGACCCAGAGGAGCTCCAGTCAACATTAGCCAAGCAATCACTACTGTATCAGAGCTGGATCAGTCTCATCACAAACTCCTCCTCAACACTGCAATGAAACGAGCAGACTGAGAAAAATCCATCTGAGGAGAGTAAGAACACGAGTAACAGCATCACAACCCAGTAGGAACTTGAGGAGTGGCTGACAGTTACCATTAGACCAAGTCCATATAGAATACACAACCTCGGTGGGGTAAGGGCACATGTGACTGAGAAAGCCACACACTGAAGTTGCTTTTGCAGGAAAAACCTGGTACGTATGAAAAATACATTTGCGTAAAAATACAGTACATAATTCATAGCTTTATAATTTATAGTTTTAACCCATTATGATTTACTATGCCATTATAACATGCAATATGTAAATATGATAATTGACTAAGCCTATACCTAAAACATAATGCATGCAGTCTGGATGATTTAATTTTATAAGACAGTTCAGTTTATAATCAGACATACAGAAAAATACATACAATTGTATATGTCTGAATACATTGCCCTGTCTGTGTTTAAATTACATGCTTGAGGTGCCACTGTTAAATTCTTATGACGGGTGCTTTTAAATGTTGGTTAACGTTTGAGAAATGCTATTTAACACGTTCACGAACACACATGCAACACAACAAAAAACTGAGAAAGTGCATGTGTGCGAGACAGATAAAAGAGACAGAAAGAGAATCAGAGAGAAAAATTGAAAGCTAGAGAGAAGCAGCATATCTTGACTCGTGGCCCAATGTCAGAGAGCATATCACGCACGCTTCCAGCTACAGCCTTTTTCAGCCATCCAGGCTCGAACACTCCCATTGATAAGAGTCGTTGAGAGGTTAAGTGTATACGCTGTGATTTAATACAACAAAGAATGCTGCAGGATCACTGTCATGTGACAGCATGCAGCCAATTACATCGCTGGACAGCAGGTTCTGCAAGTTCTGCCCTGTCAAGGCAAGAGCATGATGAGGCGGCAGGGAGAATGGGGGGGGGGGGGGGGCAGGGAGAATCGAGGGGGATGAGTGGTGGGATTGGGGGGGAGGTGTCCATGATGGGGAGGCATGGTTTATAAGCTGTGGTGGGGGGGATTTGAAGGTGCATATGGTGTGAGTGCGGAAACCCATTTCATTATCGTCTCTGGGAATGACAGGCATTAATCGGACAGAGGTCATCTCTGATCCTACTGCACTGCAGGCTGTGTTGATGACTGACTCTCACCATGTGAAGAACTCCAGCAGATATTATGATGAAGAGAAATTTCATCTGACACCAATGTATTACGGTAAATCTAATGTAAAACCTATAATAATCTGGACAATATGTTCATCTGAATTATTAGTGTACCACAAATGTGTGCACGCCAACGCATGCACACACAGATCCACGTTCTCTTTTAGTCAACACGTTTGTTTTTACCGTAGAGAAGCAGGGAGGAGCCAGTCATGATTTGGCTTTCCTCTTCTATTATGCAATACACACTCGCACACACACACACACACACACACACTTAACCTTAGTATCTCTAACTTCCCCATTGTTGTTCTTCAGACAGTAAAGAACACTGAGCAGAGAATCTAAACTGCATGGGTGAGCTGCTGCATCAAACCATGTGTTTCTGGTTCGCCACAGTAGCTGTGTATCTGTAACTGTCTATGTAGAAGCTGCTGCTAACTAGCTGAGTAGCTGTGTCACTGAGCAGCTGGAATAACTGTAGCTGTTTCTATCTGTGTAGATGTGTAGCTGCTGCTAGCTGTGTAACTGTGACACGGTTTTCAGTGGCCTTATCCCAGGTTGGCTACAGCTTGAGAGAGGGACATTTGTAGGCACTAATATGATGCATTTGCGTGGTAAAACCGATGTTAAATGGATTCAATTAATTAGCAAAGTCATAAAAGTCTACAGTGACAGCATAGAAATTAAAGAGATTTCTTTATCCAAGGTTGAATGACGCCTCCGGCCTTGTGCGTATAGCTTTGCTCACCAAACCCCAATACCTCACACATCACATGAAGCCATTGTCAGAGCTCTAATCATGCTGTACATCAGTCTTTCCTTTCATACGGAGTTTTTTGTATTGTGATAACTCTGAGCTCTTTCAAGTGCATAATCTCCAACCACCCCTCCCTCCCTCCCAGTCACAAAGCAAGTGAACAACTGCATCTGCCGTCACGGCCAGATGTCAGTCCAAATTCACACACACGTACATCTACACACGCACACTCACAATAGACCAGTAGAAATGAGGAGGAGACGATGGAAGAGAGGAAGGAGGTGAGGGAGAATGTCTACCAAGCTCAGTAAGAACACACTGTGTTTTTAGGGTTTAAAGGAACGGAGACATACAGTATAACAGGCATAAAATCCATGTGAATATCTTCTCTTTTAATCTGAAAAGATCTTGATTAAATTTTTCACATATAGGACAACACTCTCTTTCTCTGAGATTTGTATGGCTAAATCCTAACAGGGTTGGAGCAGGGTCAATGATACTCCACAGTCCACACACACACACACACACCAATCCTTGAGGAGCCTGGTGACAAAGCATTGTGTTGTAAACATGGGCAATCGCTCTAGGGATATGTCAGCCCATTCATCAGAGGCAGACTGGCAATGAGAACATAAGAACAGAGAGTCATCACAGAAAAAAACTACAATTATAATAACCACAGAAGACTAAATCAGATGGATGTTGTCTCTGCGTCTGCGGACTGAAAATGTGACACATTTCGCTCTTTCTCTGAGAACTTGACAGGCAAGCTTCAAAAAGCCATTCCAGAAGCTACACATATATGGCAGTAACATGTGTGTATATACAGGATATATTGGATATGCATGACAACACCTGGAGCATCAAGACAATTAAAGGGAAGCCTTAACTATGAACTAAGTACCTGATGAAGAAGCATCAGCTTGCTTCAACTCACAGAACTCTCCTGCAAAAAGGGAAAATACTGTAGGCGAATCCCCAAAGATGGGGGAATAAGAAATGCACCTAATTGAAAATAGAAATTACATTAGCCAAACGAGTTGGCCCAACCCACATGATTTGTAGAGACTTGCCGTGCATAATGCATTTGATGTACAAGGAAATATCTATTTAAAGTTTGAGGCAGTGTGAAGGGCTCCTGCAAGATGTAATTAAGTCATGCAGTTAAAAGCCAATGAAGGAATCAGCTAGGCCTGTGACAGAGCAGCAGGAGGGGGGCAAGGCAGGCTATGGAACTAAGGGACAGAACCGTGAATCATGGGGCCCGGTTCTGAACCCTCTCTGGTTCGACTACAGACGCCCAACAAATTTGAAGTCTTACTTGTCTCAAGTCAGCTGTGTGTTTATGTACCCAACAGCCTACAAGAGCTGATTAACTGAACCCTGGAAAGCGGTGTGGATTATCTGTGCCGTGTGAAAACAAACTTAAAAAAATGACCATAAAATGAAACTAAGCGTCAAATCCCCACCGGCATCAAATTGAAACACACCCTATACACATCAGACACACTATGCACAGCACATACTAAGCTCCAAGCGAACTTGACAAACACCTCCATCCTTAAGGTGCTGAAACTAACTGTCAGTTATTGAAATGCTAGAGAAGTCTAACCTGACGGTTATTTAGATGCTATTTCAATCTCTTTTAAATCAAGACTGAGAAGTGCTAGGCAGATCCGTTCCCATGGCAACACGGCAGGCACAGTGGGCTGTGTTGACTGAGCGAGCGTCTCTGCGGGCCCATTAAAGCCAAACACCTCGTCCTGGCACAGCACGCGGACCTGGCCTGAGCGCAGCAGCCCACGGCCAAGACACGTAGAGCATCTTTTCATGAATGGAGACAGTGGGGTGTATGAGATGCTACTATCATAAGTCTTACACATGAGTGAAATCTATTAGGTCGATTCTGTACGTCCGTGCAGCTTCATTGATTGTACCGATATTTTGAAATAATAGTCTAACACAGCCTAAATATGTGGTCTACCTAAATGTAGGTTGAACGTGAAATCGTAATTTAATAAACAGCATGCTCATCATATAAAAACAGCTATGAGAAAACTATACATATATATATATATTTATTTTTTATTTTTATGTTTATATAAACGTTACAAAAGCAAGCACAATTCAGAGTCTGCCTTGTCTCATGGCAACATGATCAATTATTTGTTAACGCTGAGTGTGAAACTTGCCATAGGCTTAAGGAAGGTCAGTGACCTCAAAGGAGCATTCAATTATTCACCGCTGCCCAACGAATAAAAGTTGTCATCGACACGCGTCCATGATGCCCAGTCACTCCTACTCTGCGCGCGCGGCGCACGGTCGCGCGCAATGTTGCAGTCTCTAGAGCGCTCCTTGTTCTGGGTTCTCTTGCTGGTTCTAAAACATGCTGGACGGTCTACGAGGTCGATACAATAAGTCGCTTGACGCCCAAAGTCGCTTGACGGGATCCTTGATATGGGTCTATGTATTCATAAATTATTCTGAAATCAAGGTCAGAGCAATGGCTCAACATAATAAGTGACCAACACAAAACATACGCGATATTTTTTGGGGGTGTTGGGGACTGTCCACTTTGGGGGTTGTGATATGGTATATTATTGACTGAACAGTTCACGATAACAGATTTGCAAACCGGCTTGACACCTCAGGGCATTAGCCTACAACATATCTCCAGCATATGTTCTCGCTCTTGACATTGGGTTCATGTTGTATCGTGGTATGGTAGGGGACTGCTGTTCCACCATGATGCCCCAATGAAGGTACAGCAGCTTTACTTCAGTCAATACGATACATTTTACACCATGGCCTACATTTCCCCAAGTCATATTGCGAGGTCATAGTTCTGAATCTGTCATTTTAACCTAAACCAAAATGACTCGAACAGGTTGTCAACAACAACCAAATGTTTAAAAAAATCTTACCATCAGCCGCCGTGGCCGAGTGCATCGCCAACCAAACTAAAGCGACTGACAGCAGCCATTTGGACATCATCCCCTCCAGCCCCAGCGTCTTCCCGCGTTTCGGAGAACAGGAGGAGGTTCTCATCCCTGCAACTATCCATTCTGCGGAGCCGAGCGCGCGAGCAGCAGCTGCATTGTTTATCCCAGCAACGATCAGATCGTCGGGGCTGTGGCGCGCATGTTTCAGAGCCATTGGTGGTCAGGTTTAATCCTTGATTCATCTAACGGTCGTGTTTCGTAAAAAGGCATTGGATCAATCCTTCACTGCGGACCGACTGAGTCTTCTCCATGAGCCCGTCTCCCCCCGAAGGAGGCTGGCAGAGGAAGGCAGCAGTGGAACTGGGTCCCTAACGCGCCTTCAAAGCGCACCGCATCCCCACCTTCAAGTGTAGCAGCGCGTTTATTATTTGAGGTCTGAGGTCATATTACTTCAGCCGGAGACTTTCTTCTGGGGAGGGTTCATGAATTCCGATGGTAACCGCTCCACCGCGGAGAGGTATAGTGTGATAAATAAGGTTTCTCCCTCGTATGCTGCCTGGACCCGTTATTTCATTACGAAAAAAGATCACGTCAGAGACGTGCAAGCGTGGCTTCCTGACTGCAAAGCCTGCAGTGCTTTGCGACCCCTTGCGGATATAAATGGCGCATGAGTCCTTACAGAAATAACTAATTTGTCCAAAACCAAAAATCGGTTTCTAAATGAAGGTCATCAGCCAACCGATAGGCAACAACTGACTGACGTATCCTCATCTTGACCTGCCTCTGCGCAGTTGTGTTAGGGTTATTTATTATTATATTATTTTTTAAATGGTAAAGCAACTCAAACAGGCTGTAAATAATTTACTGCAGTGAAAGTGTGTTACAGTATTATACATTTACAAACATTATTCAGTTCAAATGAATGTACAAATGGTGGCGCTGTTGGCCTTTTAGCAAAGCCAAACACGTTCAACAGGTGAGAGTAAGACATTTTTTTCATTTTTTAATTATAGCCCTTTTCCAAACCTGTCAGAGGGCATCAAATACACCCACAGATCTGCCCCTCAGCCAATCTAAACCCTCAAGGAAGACAATAAAAACGCTCAAGAAAACTCAGAATAAAATGGAAGAAATCTTAGGAGCAGAGATCCATTCCTAAGAGATGGTTGGTGAGAGAGAGAAGCACAACACAGTCTAAACATAGTTGTACAGCAAGTGCCAACAGTATTGAAACACAAATCCAAAGTTCAACTCGTGTCAGAGTTGGCAAATGTCCTTTTAAGCAGTGGTAGCCACAAGGCTGGGGCTGTGTGATTGGCCCACCATCACAGGACAGCCAGCTCGATGGATGGACAGGAAAAGGACCACGAACGTCAAAGCCTGATGTCCACTTGGCGACTCAGTTCATGCAAGCAATGTTTACAAAGTAATAACCAAGATGAATGAAGCAAGGCTTTTTTTTTTTATTCAAAGTGAATCTTGACAATAGTACACCATCAATTCTTATTTTGACACTCACCAATAGTCACCAGGAAAAACCCGCTTTTGTGACAAAGTACATAAGGCTTGGTCACATTGAAATCACTGAGAACTACTAGAGCAAAATACAGCCGCACACTGTAAAGAGACATTACATCCAAAACATTTGACCCCAGTCCTCATATCATATATATATATTGCACAGTGCAGTTGCTACATGGTAAACTAGCGTAGCATAAAATCAAAAGCAAACAAATCATGATCATAAAGCCACAAAAAATACACATTAAAACAGTAACAGGTCAATTTTAGCCATCAAGTCTACATGTTTGTGTAGTCTACATATATTATCCAATACCTGAAGAGTGTGGTAGCTATCACTTTCACTAAGCAGGTGAAATTACTGCAAACCAGATCCAAAAGCAATCAAACCAAGTGGTATGGATTAATAATTAATTCAAAAGAGCATATTAGAAAGATTCATGAAAGACCCTGAATTAATCATAGCAAATGCAAATCGTAAAATCATAATACAATAAAATAATACAATACAGATTACATACGGAGACCAATGAATATTGAGTAACTTTGGACCTAATCTTTGTGTACTTCGGTAGTTAAAGCAAGACACCAACAATTGTTACCTCACCCGAGCGGATGTTGCTATAGCGACAGCTGCATACATTTACTCCTAGTTGTCTAAATACAGAAATGGATTATCGGCTTTGCCATCGATCACAGCAACAAGACGCAAAAAAGACGCTTCTGCAAATCCAACAGTTCAACTTCAACAAATACATTCACAGTGTACATAAAGCATTTGCATTTGTGTAAAGCTGAGTTCATGTCCCCCACTGTCTGGAAAAGGGATGCAGTTCTAGAATAGTTCTGTTCTCTGGGGAGTTTTGATTCCAACATCCCATTTGTAAAACTGCTCTAAAGACAGACGTGGTTGTTGTTGTTGTTGTGTGTGGAGCAGAACGTGTCTTTAGTAAGGAGTGTACAAATATTCCCTGACTTGGTATCTGTGTAGGAGTCTATAGAAAAGTAATGTGGCATCATCAAGACCTCACGCAATCTCATTAGTCTCATCGGGGGGGAAGGGGGCATAGATGATCGGCAACTAGTCTGAACCAGTTGCCTTTAAAGGCACTAGGTTAGGATACTGTGGGAAGGTTTGTGATGAATACCGGTCCTGGCAGCTGGGATGACAGGTGGGATGTAAACCAAGACCAGCCCTGATCTGTGTTTAGGACACATGCTCCTGAGGGTGCCACCAAGTGCTTGTTATGTCAGGTGAAGGCATCTCTGAAGCCTGTCTAAAGGACAGGGCCAGCTGGCCCTGATGGCATGGCGTCAAATGTTCAAATCTGCCAATGACTATGCAAATGCTGCTGCTTCTTTTTTTTCTACTATCAAGACAGAACTGTCACTGAAATAACTAAAAGCAACCTAAGCCAACACATTGGGTATTTTATGCAAGGAGGAGCCCAACTTATAGTCAAGATAAAAATACTGATGCTAAATTAAATGCACACACCAAAAACTAAATAAGATAAACAAATAAGGAAAAAACAAACACCAATGTCAATAACTTGCAATACAGTAGTTACAATCACACTTCAAACATCAAAGCAAACAGAGGCACCAACATCATCCTAATGCCTTTCAATAATAAAATAAAACCCACTTCTATTTATTAGATAATTATGATAGAAATAAAAGAAATTAAGAAAGCGCAAAACAAACTAGATTCACCCCCTAAATTCACAGCTATTAGAAGTGGCGATCAGTATATAGCAGCTCATCTATAATACATTCCAGATAAAAGTCACCAAAAAGCTAAAAAAACAAACCTTAACCATTTTAAAATATATTTCTCTTAATATATTCTGTCTCTACAACTACAGTATACGTGAGGTCAATAGAGAAATAAGGATTAGCTACCACCTTGCTCAGGAAACCATTTACAGTCTTTGGTGCGCGAACACAAAGCAATTTTTGTTTGACGTTTTCCGACTGCTCAAACACCAGCAGGCTAAAGAAATACGAAACATGAAAAAATATCAACACTTCCTCTCTGACGGAATGTATGAAATGAGCAGTTGACGTGGACTAGAAGCGGGGGGTAATAGTACTGCAGGCAGGTTAATAGATGATCATTTGAACACTGAGGAGATGGGAGATCTGAAAGGCATTCCACTCGGGTATGAACACCATACCTGGACACCAGTCCAATTCAACACGGGGAGCAGAACATCAACACAGCAAACCAACACCCCATCTAGATTGTATTGCAGTTTCAATCAACAGTGTCAATACTGTTAGTAATTAAGTATTCATAGTGACTAGAACTATCGATTATCAAATATGACAGCGTTCGCGTTTCGTTTATGTACACAGAACTCATGCGGGGGAGTCACCACCCCGTCATCATGTTGCCAAAGCTACCATCCCCAAACAGTGACACTAAACTGTAGTGAAGAATCAATGTCTTCTGAAACACAACAGGCTGAAGGAGACAGGGCATTTTGGGGGGTTCAAGTGCTGTGGTACAGAGCTGGTCTATACCAAACTCTATACCTCTGAAGTCATCAACAACAATCCCATATATAAGGCACTAGTAGGTATGGGGACAGGTGTGATGCGTGTACAGATAGCTCCGTGTGTGTGGGGGACAGGTTATAACGTTACACATAGAGAGAGCTGATAAAGTGGGGGAGGGCTTCACACATATCTGTGGGGGCAGAGGGGAAAGGTTACAGCGTTGCACATACAGTTTGCTGTGGGGGGGGGGGGGAGAGACAGGTCCCAACGTTGCACACAGATAGCTGTGGAGAGACTGGTATGGAGTAACTAATTAGAGATGTGACTGGCTAGCACGTGTGCTAGAAGGCAATATAGACAGTGATGACCGAAACACCCCCGTCTCGCATTTAAAATCAAACCCTTTTCATAGGTGGGGCATTTGATCACATGACAAAATAGAGCAAATGTGAAAAACACATTAAAGTGATTATTCCCCCCCCTATCATTTACCTGTTCATTCATTCCTATTTAACGTTGAATAGTTTTGTTTTAAAGCTTCTGATTGAATAGATGGTTCCTCAGCCAGGACAGACAGGTTTGTCTAACAGTCCTGTAGGTTCCACACTGACCGTGTCATGTTCTGTTTCAGTGGAGATGGCAGATGAGTATGCCATGAGTCCATGTCCTCCTCCTCATCATACTCCTTTTCCTCCTGCTCCTCCTTCTCAGCGCTGGCCAGCCAGCTCAGCCCAGGACCTGAGCTCTGGCCTCAGATGTAGGAGTACTGGTGGTGGGTGAGCTTGGTGGGGCTGAGGGGGAAGCCTGCATATCCGGGCGAGGCCATGTAGGAGTGAGGGGGAAACAGGGTCTTGAACTGGCCCTGTGGGGGGGGATGGTGGTGGTGGTGGTGGTGGGAGACGGTGGGCGAGGGGAGCAGCCGGTGGGGTGCGGTGAGGCCAAGGGTGACCTGGTGCACCATGCCACCGGGGTGGGAGAGCCCGTAAGCGTGTTGGAGGAGGGGCCGCGAGCCGCAGGCTGGAGAAGCCAGGAGGTGGGCCAGGGCAGGGGCGGAGGGCGGGTAGGACAGCAGGGGGTGGGAGGGGGGCGGGCCTGAGGTGTGGGTGGGGCTGGCGTGGGGCAGGGTGAAGGCGTGGCCGTGTGCCGTGGGAGGGATGTAGGCGAGAGGTCGGCGAGGGCCAAAGTTGCCGTTCCACTCTTTGTGGCAAGAACCGTAATGCTGCAACTAGAGAGAAGGAGACATTTTTAGACCTCAACGTTATAAAAAAGACTGACATCACTAATAAGACTTTCTGGCACTCTTGTCTTACATCATCTCCAGCTGATGAACCCAGACTGGCTTGAGTAATAGGATTTTCTAGCTGTCTTCTCTACAGTACTTCTACTGCATTTTCTATCAGCACTGTGTATCACTTTCGATCAGACTTCAGCTGAATGACCCAGACGCACCTGGCCGAGGTTCGGAGGCTGCTGCTGGAAAACCATCTTCTGCTGGCGGGGCTGGAAGGGGCCAGGCGGGGGGTTCTGTCTGGGGGCGCAACGCCCTCTGGACTGGGACGAGGATTCTGAGGCTGAGGAGAGGAGGAGGGGGGAGATACGTTTTAGATATGGAAGATGTGGAGAGTTGCAGAGGAAGCTATTCTGTAGGTCAGAACTAGAACGAGTAAGGGTCGAACATGATACCAGAGCATGCCTTGCTGAATTCATCGTGGAGATACAGAACACAGAGACACACACACACACACACACACACACACACACATGGTTGATGCACAGGGAGGGAGGAAAAAGCTGAAAATAGGTGAGAGTAGTTCATGCTGTCAGCAGAGACAAATCCAACCAGCTTGCTGGGAAAACAAGACATGGCTAACACACACACACAGGGATTTGGGGTGTGGATGCACACCTAATGCTTTGATAAGTCTAGAGGTGTGGTTCTGCATTCAGGGATGATGTCTAGATGGATTGTCCTCACAGCCCACCAGGGACATGCTCTACTTGGCTGGAGATCCCAGGCTGAGCATGGGGAGATGGCATATGGATAAAGTATAGCCACGTATGCTCTCTGAAGACACGAGTGGTGGGGACATATGGTGGGTGTTGCACAGGGAAGATTGGATCTATACAATAGAAGGGACCATTTTATTGTTACTGAGACTAGAATTCTTAGAACAGGTTGTGGCTGCCATTTTAGGAAACAGATCCCAGAGCGACTCCAATATGGCAGTTGGACAGTCGGTTTCTGACACAGGGTAGAGAAAACAGAAGGAATTGGCTTAAGGAGATGTCCTTCAGTACTGGGAGAGGGCAGGAGGTCAAAGCAGACAAGAGTTCACTCAGTAAACTGAACACCAGCAGAGAGATGAGCTGGCCCGGGGGGGGGGGTGTGGTTCTCCATGCTACCTTCACGTCTCCCCAGAACACCAGGAAGAGAAGGATCGGGCGATAAGCGGGTAACTTGAGGCGTTACCGCTAGAACTCCTGACAAGCTCTGAATGCTTCAAATCGCATTCAAGCCTCGGAATACATGTGATTCCAGAATGTTCTGAGGAGTGTCCTGGGGTTCTGAGGAGAGCGCGAGCGCAGCATCACCTATGATCACCTGTTATAGCCTCTTTGACCAAATGGGGAGTGGAACTCCCTGGACAGACCTACATGACCTGTGGAGCAAACAGATAGCAGACTAGACTGCAGACTGTACACCTGTCTAGACAGACTAGACTGCAGACTGTACACCTGTCAAGACAGACTAGACTGCAGACTGTACACCTGTCTAGACAGGCCTAGTGGGGACGTCATGTTATGGTACATACAATAAATAACACACTCCATGCTTTCCATGGGCTCCACTGAAAAGGGAAAAGGTCTCTTGTATTAGTGAATACCAGCCTGTTGCTTGAATGACAAATGCAGAGTACAGACTGCAGTAGTAGCAACATTCCACAGAGCAAGAATCAATACCGGATCGAACTGGAAGCAGGCTGAGTCTGGCTAGGTACATGCAATACTTCAGCATGAAAAACACAATTGATTGCTCCACAATGGCCCACAAGAGTTTCGCCATTCCCTCACAGATTAAGAAAAATGCTGACCTGTTCTGGAGTTCTGCACCCTCATGGGTGGCACCACCATGGTCCTCACACGGGGTCTCCCAGGCTGGGTGGAAGGGGCCAGGCGTGTGATGGCCGGGTGGTTGCCCAGATAATGGGGGTCAAGGTAGGGGCTGTGGGACGAGTCCGAGGCCGGCGAGCCTTCATCCACCGTGTCACAGCCACTCTCGTGCCCGTCATCCTCTGACATGCTGGGAGAGAGAGAGACAAGGTGAGAGACTAAGAGTCAGAGACACATGCAGATACAGACGAGCATGCCCGCTAGAGGTCAGTGCCCTACCTGTTGGGTCTCTTGCGGAGCTCGGGGCTGGACTGCAGCGAGGCGGAGGCAGACGAGCCGGAGCTGAGGGTGCTGTCAGGACTGCTGAGGGAACACACCCTCTCCATGTCCAGACCACCCTTACAAGCCTCACAGTCAGGGCTCTCTTTGCACCTAGTGGATGAATACACACACAGGGTGATTCAGAGATGCAGCAAGCACAGATCAATACATGCTGCTCCTTGTAACTTGAAACGTTAATGTCTACGCTAACAAGGCTTGAGCATGCTTGTTGTTCCTCTGATCGAACACCTGTGGTCTGACTCCTCCCCCTCCCCTGTGATCTGACTCCTCCCCCTCCCCCGTGGTCTGACTCCTCCCCCTCCTCCTCACCTGTGGTCTGACTCCTCCTCGTCTGTGTCGCTGCTGATGCTGATTGCGCTGGGGGCGGGGCTGGGCATGTCCCCGATGACGACGCTCTCCCTCTGCTGGTGGTTCTGGTGCTGCTGATGGTGGTGGGGCTGGTGGTCAGAGTCTGGGCTGGGCTTACAGCAGCTTCCATCCTCCTCCTCGCCACGTGGGACAACCTGCTTGACTTCCTCCTCCACAACCAGCTCCACGGCAGGCCCAGCCATGTGAGGGCACTCCCCTCCGGCCTGTGGGCCGAGCCCGTCGGCCATCTTGGGTGTCCGGCACATGGAGATGTGGACGTCATTATAGTGGGCAGCGTTCACACTCCTGCAGGGAGAGAAGCAGAGAAGAACTGGTACACACCTCCAAGACCATTCCACTCAGATCTGAAGAGGCTAGCAGACCACTTACAGGCCTCTCTCTCTCCCTCTCTCTCTCTCCCTCTCTCTCTCGACAACTGTTAACTTGGTTTCAGATTCTACTGAAGCAGTGTCGAGCTCCTTACCTGCTGTGACTGGCTCGATTCCTCTTGTTGGACGAGGGTTGGGGCCACACCACGTGAGCCACGCCGATGTTGATTGGCTGCGGGGCGGACATGGCTGTCATCTGATTGGTCAGGAGAGGCTGCTGCTGCATGACAGTGTTGTAATGGCTGCTGTGGGTTCGGACTCTCCTGCAACAACATGGATGCGTTCAGCAGACCTTCCAGCCACAAAGCACCGCTCTACTGATAACAAGGCTGCCATCATATCTGCAAACATCAGCCTCATCCCTCATTTCCCTGTCAGAACTTGAAAGAGGGAACTTAAGAGAGGGAACATGCAAGACAGGAATTTTTTTTAAATAGATAAATATAAATTATCCCCAGGGGCTTTGCAAAGAGGTGGAAGAATACCATTAGTGAAAACAGGAACATCAATGGGAATTTGTTATGCAAAATGCTACCTAAAAAACATAATGATTTTTTCCATTTCACAAATTCTAAATGTCCTCTTTAAGCAAGTTTACCAGGTGTAAGAACAGAAGAAAAAGGAGCTCCAACTCACCCCCAGTCGCTGATTCTCTGCGGGCCGCCGTCTGAGGCCAGGGTGCTGGGAGGGGCCACCTGCTGCCAGGCCGGCACCAGGATCTGCTGCCCCCTGCTGGACCACGGCTGCTGTGTGGCAACAGGAAACCGCATGAGGAAACACAGTCAAGTGAACATTGTTCATGCATTACTGTTACTGTAGTCTCTTATTGATATGAGATAGTACGTGGCAAGGCTGCTATTGCTACTGTGCAGAAGGATAGCAACTGCCTAAAGTTCAAAGACACACACTTATCTATAGGAGTTGAATTGGCTACGGGTGTTTTAAACGCAAGTAAGGGCGTCATGACCGTTTTAAACAAGTCAAATGTTCCATCTGTGAAAGCTTCACCAAACGCATGGAGCAGGAGTGTCTCAGCCTAGATCAAATCAGATCACGTTAGGCATCTTAAAAACAGGCTTATCTGGTCTCCCTCCAGAGATGCAGTTCTCCCAGCCAGCCAGCCCCAGCAGGCATCTCACCTGTGCAATGACCCCCGGTCTCATCTGTAAGGGCTGGATGGGGGGGGCCTGGGTGACCAGGGGAATGGTGTTCTCCATCCTGACTGCATAGCCTCCGGGCTGGGGGGGGTTTCCTAAAACACACAAGGTAGGGGGGAAAAAAATAAAAACGAACTGAGCTATGAAAAACGAATTCTGCTGCTGTAGGACAGTGATGGGAACTGAGCCATGAATAAAACAAGATGGTAGCTGGTTCTTGGTAGCTGTGATAGCTGTGCTGCTTACTACCTTGCAGGGTGGGTGGGCAGAGAATAAGGGCAGGCTGGAAGGAGTCGTTGCAGCCGAACTGGGCACTTCCTGTCTGCAGAGATATCCCAGAGTGCATCACCGAGGGAGCTGACTGCCTCATGGCCTGGACAGGAGGAAGAAGCCTTTCAGAACCTGGAACATTCACTTAGGACCAGTACACATGACACGCAGCCATTTCAACAGAGAACATTGAAATGAAACGATTCCTTAAGTCCAGCAGATGGCATTATTGGTCATATCTCTACAAGGACAGAACATTATGTAACTAAAGACAAAAACAAGATGCATGGCTACATATATACATGTGTTCTTCTTTAATTTCCCTTGTGTGTGTTGAAGCAGGTGGCATGGGCTGACCTGTGAGTGGACAGGGGCCATGCTGTTGAAGGCCAGGGGCATGCCAGAGGTGGAGGAGGGGATGGGGGGCCTGGAGAACGATGTCTTGTTACGGTTCAGGGCGTCGTACACGTTGGGCCGGGACTGACATGCATCCATAATGTGGAAACACGACTGAACGCTGGAATAAAGGGGCAGGGGAGAAGAGGTCAATGTTGGGACCCACATCGCAGAGAAGGAACTGGCATGACATTCAGGTAGGCTGTTTTCAATGTATTGGTCGAGATTTGCATGTTTAGTCGTTACACAGATATGGGTTTCTGTGTACAACTGTGTGTATGGTAATGAGAAGACAGCATAATGGTTGCTGTGTGTGTGTATATGTCCGTGTGCGTGCGGGGACAGGGTTCCGTACTGGCTGCTGTGGGGGAAATCCAGCAGGTGCTGCATGGTGGTGAAGGAGTGGCTGAGGGCATCAGAGGGGCTGATCCTGAGCTCTGGGTCCACCATCAGCATGGTCTTCAGCAGGCTCACAAACTCCCGCCGGTCAGCCTTCTCAGCCTGCAGGTCAGAGCCCTCCATGTTCAGCAGCAGGTTCACCTGTGGAGATGGGGGGAGATGTGGGCAGTACAGGGTCAGGACAGACAGGTAGCAGACCAGCCTGTCTCGTCACCGAGGCAGCACTCACATGGGCTATGTCGTCCAGACAGCTGAAGATGTACTTCCTGGCCTCTTTGGACTTCAGCCTTGTCTCTGTCTCATGCTCCTCTGTGGTCTGTGGGGAGGAAAGACATTGGAAAGTTCATAAGGTTTCCTTCTAGAAGGTTGACGTGTTGCATGCTTATGAGTGTGCATTTATGAAACCTAGATAAAGCATGTCATTAGATTGTAGGGATGTGTGTGTGCATTTGAAAAGGATATCTTTTGTAGGCTTGTGTGTTTATGAAGCAGGACTTTAGACAGTAGATGTGGAGGAGTGTGTAAGCATATGTGTGTGTGTGTGTGTGTGTGTGTGTGTGTGTGTAGGTACCTTGAGCCTCCAGGCAGCGTAGGGGGAGTCAGATTCCTTGCAGAAAAAGCGGGAGGTCTTGGTGCCCACGTTGAGCAGGTGTTCCCCGGGCAGCCCCTGAGTCTGGGAGATGTAGCGGATCTGGGGGGGGCAGAGCAGGACGGGAATCACTCCCACATCCATACGGACCTACAGCATAGCCTCTCGTACAGGCTGGCCAACATCAACACTAGGTTTCGCTCCCACGTTATCAGGAATGTGGAGTGGTTCCTGTTTGAGAACAGCTTGGGTCAAGTCTGCCAGGTCGAGTACGGCACAGGGGGGCAAATGTCTGTGCAAACCTGACCCAAACCTGTTTTTGCTGCCCAAACCCACCCCAAGCCTGTTTGACACAGACAGTAGGGAGTTATTTTTCTATTTTTTTCCCCTATTATTTATTTCATGTTGAATAACCAGGTAGGCTAAGCCCAACCCTTGACCTGGCCTCCCAGTACAACACAGCATGAACATTAGCACCATATCCAGCCCAAATGAGCCCAGCTTAATAAGAACAACATAACTGATAGACATGAACAGTCAGTTATGGGAGTCATGCACTTTAAGGAGATGTCAAACAACATCTCAAACATAGCCTGCAGGCTGTTCCTGGAAGAGTAGTGAAGTCTACTGATTAGATGTGCCGATAGAGGGAGATAACAGGTAACAGGCTGTGCGTCAGATGCCTTAACACTTTAGCAACAGGGTTATATAAGTCAGATCCATTCAATACTGTTGATACTGGCTGGGCTGCATGAGACCAGGGTGTAGCAGTATAAGACCATCAACCACCAGGCAGCAGCAGCAAGCGTCTGTGTTGCAGTTTCCAAGCAGACGAGACGAGAGAGCTCTTGACATGCCCAAGACAGATGCACAGGGCTCCAGAGGTGTCATGGCAACCTCTTCCACCCTGCCATGCAAGTCCAGAAGCCTGGGATGAGAGAAAAGCAAACGCACAGATCTGCCCCCTCCCTCAGAGACGGTTAACTGGAGATTTACTGAGGCCCCTTACCAACAAATACAACAGCTAAGCTGTGGCAGCATTTTGAAACCCAATCTAACTTCTCCACTGGTATAATTTCTCCCTGCGTGTGATTAGAAAACCAGTCTCTCCAACAGCAATGGGTATCTCTGACGCAGAAGCTACCTTGCTAGCATTCGTTGGTGACAGTTGAGCCCTTTGGGTTTCTCGCTCCGTAGGGCTGTGTCATGGCTAACCTCCCTGAGCCAACACAACACGCAGTTCTGAGTATCGAGCTCCCTACCCTGAACAGAGCGAGCGCACAGGACCAGGCATGCAGCAGGTATGGCTACACCCTCCTCTGTGCTGGGAGGAAGGAGGGGACCAGAGAGCGGGACTTGGGAACCAACGTGAGAGCTGACTAGAGGACGGCAGGTTTGTTTGGTTTGTGTTCACTGCGCTGGTTGGCTGTGTGAGCTGGTTGAGACGACCGTTCACAGAGAAGGGGCTAAAGTAACAACCTTCTCCCTCCCTTCCCTTCCCCTCCCTTCCCCTCCCCCCCCCCCCCCCCCCCCCCCCCAACCCAGCCTCAGGGCAGCAGTCATCCGCATGGCTCTGTTTATAACATGATGATGTGGGTGTTAGAGAGCCGAACACAACGCTGAACAAACACACAGAGAGCACTGGACTGAGAACATGCTGATGATGCAACCCAGGAAGGCAGAGCTGGACAGGACACACACGAGGGGAGGGGAGGGAGGGAAGGGGGGGGGGCGTACACATGCAAGGCTTTTTCATTATTTTAATTCCACGTATATGTGCACGTTTGTGTCTATTATTGTGTGTGATCATGTGTTTAGCGCGTGCTTGTGTGCAAACACGCGTGTTGAGAGCGTGGCAGCATCGAGCATCAGGCTTTGGTTTATAAATAAATTTTGCTGTGCAGAGTGGAACTAGGCCCACGCCTGGCAGAGGGCAGCTCTGCATCAGGATAGCACAACCCAGTCTAGAGCCTGGGCTCAGGCCAAAAGGCCATACCAGCCAACGAAATGTCCTGAGGGCTCATCCAAAACTGACACAGATCGCACCGGGCCTGAGGAAAGTTATCTTTGCCTGACTGCCTGACTGGTTGTCCATGCCCTTGCACTACATAAACCTGATCTGGTTTGGTGCCCTGTGAGTCATTCTGACTGGCACAGTTTCCCTACTTCTTCAGCAGTGGGGTGGTGAACTGACACCGGAGGCCTCAGCCAGTATCAGGGCTGGTCCAACTGTCAGTATGGTTGTTTAAGGAAGGGGGAAATCTGAGTCGCACTTCTACTTATAGATCACTCGGACCTGGGGTGGGGGGTTGAGAGGTGAGGGGTTGAGAGAAAGGGGGAGCATGGGGGAGGGATTTAAGAGACAGTGGGGGAGTGCTGCGTCTGGTTCCCATGGTCCTCCTGTCCTTCTTAATCTCATGGGACCTGAAACTCAAATCCCTCAAGTCCCTCACCCTGTGAAAAACCATTACCCATGAGCAGGTCAATTTCCTGTCCCGGCAGAGTCCAGATTAGACTGTTTGGTATTTATTTTGGTGCTTATGGAGAATTAGGAGCAACAATAAGCAGGGCTCCCAACTGGGGTGGGGGTGAAGACACAGCTGTAAGCATCCTTCTATTTATACACACTTAAGCAACAGGGTTCATGACATAATGATTACTTAGTCCTAGTCCATCTCCCCCCCCACTACAGAATCCTGGAGCCCTGCCCCCATCCTGAGTACTGCCTACCTGGTCATACTCCAGGGCTCCGGGGTAGAGGGGCCATCCCAGGAAGAGCTCCGCGATCACACAGCCCAGCGACCACATATCGATGGCCTCGCAGAACGGCAGGCCCAGGATGATCTCTGGAGCCCTGGGAGAGAGAGACAAAGGAACGGAGGAGAACAACATGAGTTACTGTCATGGCCACCAGTCTACAGGTTCAACAACAGCACTCTCATGAATTCTGGAAAGGACGGCGATGGCATGCCTGCCCTGCCTGAGGGCCAGGAAGAGGAAGAGGGGAGAGGATCAGAGGAAGAGGAGAGAAGGAAAAGGATGGAGGATAGGACTGGAGGTGGAGAGGAAAGCAGGTGCTCCAGGCTTGAGGGGAGGCCTGCAGGAGAGAGGGATGGAGGTGTGTGTGCAACATCATCTATCCATCCACTTAACTCCCAGTGGAGGTCTGCTAGCGGCACACTTGCAGACGACAGCTCTATCAGGGTTCTGCCCTGTTCAGTCATGCAGACAAGAGCCTGCTTATGTGAGAATGCATGCACACGCACTAACACACACAGCTGGATTTGTGTCTTAGTACAGACATGCCAATGTGTGTGACAATAAAAACCAATATAGGGTTACCCAAATAGGGAAATGAGCTAGAGGGTTGGAGATGACTTGAATCATGACATGCAAAACCTGCTTTTTAGCCAACTCTGTGGGAAAAAGTTTCTCTAGTCAAACTCCTATGAAACCTGCTTATTAAATAACAGCATTACAAATTACAGCGACAGAAGACATGGGGGGAGGGGGTTTAATCTTGGTATTAGTGGTGGAGTAGCAATGAGAGATCGGACTTGTTGCTTTTCGCTATAGAATATTCCCAGAGTCACCTTGCGACTCAGAGATCAACAAAGTTCAGTGTAATGTAATCGGATGTAATGAAGGCCCACAAAGTATTCAGTGTAATGAGCATGACTAATTCATGACCATGACCTCAAACTGCAGAAGTAGGCTAGTCGAGGTGTGCTGAAGAATCACAGTTTGAAAGCTGTGTGGTCACACAGCAAAGGGAGCAGCTTGCTTAGCAACCAGGGGAGTGTGGAGTGTGACAGGGCCCCTGGCTGGGGCCTAGCAACCAGGGGAGTGTGGAGTGTGACAGGGCCCCTGGCTGGGGCCTAGCAACCAGGGGAGTGTGGAGTGTGACAGGGCCCCTGGCTGGGGCCTAGCAACCAGGGGAGTGTGGAGTGTGACGGGGCCCCTAGCTGAGGAAGGCTAGCTACATGATAGCATAGCATGGTAGAGTTCCAGACTAGGAACAATCCGCCCCACATACCCACCTTCAAATAAAAATGTGCCACGGAAAAACTACCAAGACACTGTAACCCAGGGCAGCCTGTGGGGCTGTCCAGGAACAATGGTGGCGTGTGAACAAACAAACTATATCAACACCACAGATCAAAAAGGGAAATGTGCGTTTCCTGACTGCATTAGCACAGGCTAGCGTTACAGACATGAGGAACCTTATTTGGCTTGGCCAGTAGGCTACAGCTCATCTCCAGGTAACTCAAGCAACACGCCCACCTGATCTGGAGGGTTGAATTATTAACACAGCTCAGCGCTCCGTTTTCTGCAGGGCTTTGCGGCTCACTGACAGCAGCCCCCTCCCAGTGACTCCTGATCAGAGCGATGACAAGCTAGCTGCTCCCTCCACTCAGCTGTGCTGCTCAAACCTGGGCAGACAGATTCCTGTCTGCAGACAAGCCTCACTTCTAGGCTCACAGATCCCAGCATGTTTGGCCAGGGTGTGGGTTAACCAAGCAGACAAACACTGCTGAGTTTATATAGAGGGTAGTATTGCAACTACTTTGCTTCAAAAAAGAACCTTCAAAAAAACACACACGCATGCAAGTCAACAGTATGCTTACAATAATGCTGATGACAATGTAAACAACATAAAAGATGAGTTGGGCGTGTGTGTGTGGAATTACAAAGACATCAACTGACCCTAGTCGCCCAGTTGAAGGTGAGATGTGTATGTTTTGACAACTTCAGCTTCAGTTTGAAAGGATTAAATACCAAATATCCCACCCTGTGCCGTGAAATACCCTCAACCAAAACAGATGACCACGCTGCCTCACTACTGTTGGAGCTGGGTAGACAGACAAGCAGTCCATCCAATCACTGTTAATGAACGGTCATGTTATTATAGTCCTGCAACGCCCATATATATCTGAGGTACTTAATCTTACTGTCAAACCTTTAGATTAATTGGTTGCTGTCAGGATGTGAAGTTTACATTAGACTCCTGACACTGCTTTTAAGAAATGAAGAGACACACTTGACTGAGTGAAGCATGCTACATGTGGTTCAGTATACGACACACACATATATTCACACATGCCTTCTCACTCACAATGTGGTGTAACCACAGGTACTCATGAGATGGACCCAAAGTCCAGTTCCGACTCAGGTCAGGTCTCAGGCTCGAGAGTATCTGTCCCGTCCGCCCTGCTGATAACACAGCCCCGTGTCTGCACACGCTCACAGAAACACGCTGTGCTGCGGGGATGGGCCAGGCCATCACACTATCTCACAGCTGATAGCTCTGCAGCTGTAACTGACTGCTAGACAGGCAGGTGAGCAGGGTGCGCTCACACTGTGTACTGGACTGAGCCCAGAGAGGCACACTGTGTACCAGGCAGTGGACTATGAGCTTGACGGATTCCGCTCCTGTTTATGGCTACGGGGAGGGCGCAGTGTGGAGACGGCAGGCCTGGATAGAAGCCTGCATGTGAACCATGCTTAGATTGAGATCAAACAGACTTAATAATGAAGACACAGAGCCAGTCCCAGAATTCAGAGGCTCCTAGAGGCCCATGGACCCTGCAGACACCTGACCAATAAGAAATAAGAACTTAAAAAGTACATAAAACAGAATAGGAAACGAAGCTCGAAAAAGGGAAGCTCGAATAAAATGACTTGGAGTGAACAGGCCTTATGTGGCTAAGACTACAAAACAGGCCTGAGTCTGAAGATGTTCTCCAGAAAACACATCCACTGACAGAGTACATAGTTCCTGCACAGTGCAAAGGACTTGGTGGGTTACAGTGTTCACTGTGTGAGGAGAACACAGGCTGGGAGGGAACCACATGTAGGAATAAGGGCTGGGTTACACGTTATGCAACCCTGGTTCAACATTTCACATACTTGTCAGAGAGGAGGCGTATGAGCAAGCAGAGCTGCTAAAGGATTATGGTAGCTAAACACCCAGGCTAAACTCCCAGGCTAAACACCCAGGCCCAGCGCACTTTCAGAGGAGTTTCCATCTGCTTCGTCTCAAGAAACATGCTAGACATTAAAGACATTCTTGTTCTTGTAAACACTTCCATCAGAGACTTAGGCAACTGTTTGGGTGGGAATGGGTGATGGTTAACAGAGAGAAAGGGCGGGCTGGGGAGAGAGACATAAGAGACTGAAAATTTGAGAGGGAAGGCTGAGAAAGTGAAAGAAGACAACTGAACGCCATCAGTCCCAAAGCTAAAACAAAGGCTAAAGTTGTTTCCTTCCTTACCTGTAATATCGTGACTGCAGGTAGGTAGAGCAGACTGCCTTGGACACATGGCTGGCCGAGCCAAAGTCGATGACCTTGACCCTGTAGGGCTGTCTGGAGGGGTCCACCAGCATGATGTTCTCCGGCTTGAGGTCAGCGTGGATCAGACCCAGGGTCTTCAGCTTCCTCAGAGCTGTGGCCACCTGGGGGAACACACACTGGCACTGAACTCAACCCTCAGGCAGAACAATCCTCATGCCCCCCCACCCCCTACAACCCCAGGAACAACACCTGTAAAAAGCCTCACAGGACGCTGTGTGTACCTGCTGCAGGATGGGCCGGATCACCCTGAGGGGCAGCGGGCTGAACTTGTTCTGCTTCAGGAAGTCATACAGGTTCTGCTCCAGCATCTCGAACACCAGGCAGGTGTGGCTGCGGTGCTGGAAGCACTCCAGAGCCCGCACCAGGTGGTGCTCATCAGCGTTCTCGCCGCTCAGCCGCGCCAGGATGCCCACTTCGATCTGGCCCTGCCGCGCGTACGACGGGTGGTTCTTCAGGATCTTCACAGCCACCACCTCCCCCGTGCCCCTCTTCCAGCACTTGACCACCTGGCCGAAGGTCCCGCGGCCCAGGAACTCCAGCACCTCATAACTGTTCTTGGTGGAGCAGAGCACCTCGTGCTGCACCAGCTGGTAGTCTCCATCCCCAGCCCCGGGCCTGGAGCAGACTCCGGTCCCCGGGGCGTTGCCACCCTGCTTGGGAGCTCCTCCTTCCACCTCCACGGCGTTCGTGTTTCCAGCGTTAGTTTGCAACATGGCAGCGGGTAGCATGGACACGTCCTCCACTATCTGCATGGCTCTCCCTCCTGGGCAATCAGCCTCACGTTTCCGCCCGCATAGCAGTAGGGAGCAGTCGGACAAGTGTTTATCTCCTCCGTCCTCCTTCACGTTCTCCTTCGGTCTCGGACCTTCTCTTGCTGCCAACAGGGACTTACTGGGGCACCTTCTGCCTCGCTAGTGTCCACGCACCGCCCCCTCTCTTCTGGGCTGTGGTCTTCCTTCTCAGACAGCCCCCCAGGTAGCTCACGGTCTGACAGCACTGTCAAAGCCACCGAACCCCGAGACAGCAACAGGGCGTCTGCTTCCTGCTCGCTGAGAGTTCCACAGAAAGTGGAGGTGACTGCTGGCTTGAATGTGGGGTTGATTGTGAAGGGGTGTGCAAGGCCAAGGCTGACTCCAATTACATAGGTCTGCTGGTAAGGGGGGGCTGCACAGCTGCTGCTGGGGTGCTGGTTGCCAGGTTTGTCAGCGTTGCTAAAGGCACTTGTTTGGGTTTCATTAACATGTGTTGAGTAGACCATAACTTATAAGGCCATACCTGCATAGAGATAATAAAATACAGGTTAGAGCCTGAATGCTTAAATGTTTAGCACACAAAACCTTTTTTTCCCAGATTTTACCCCTCCTGCTCTAGGTTAATTATTAATCATTAAAAGTAAACAAATAACAGGTGATCACCATTAAAAGCAATGCCCATTAGAACTGTCACAAAATGAATTCCTATCCATAGTACAGAGCTTTTCAGCAGTAACGAGAACTGACATGATTCAGCCTATTGAAGGGAGAGTCCCATTCCATCATGGGGCTGTCTCTAATGCGCTGAATTAGGTCTGTTTCTGTGTCACTCAAACCATAGATCCAGCCAAACAAATATAAAACAGAGCAGCTACCATAAGATAAGCAGACACTGTGACAAATTCAACTGAGACAAACACGGCATTCATGACAATCACCAACTGTCACGGCAGAGAAGGCATGTAGCCTAGCTGTTTTTATCAGGGCTAGTGTTACTTTGAGGAAGTAAGCTGTGTTCTCTCTCACACAAGGGAACTCCTCTGACAAGCCAGCTCATGCAGCAGGTGTGTTTTCATGAATATTGATGGGGAGGGGGGGGACTCTGACATTGGGAGTTCTGATGCAATCTGAAACAAAACACATGTCTGCAGCAGTCTTTGAACTTGTTAGGTCATTCGTTAAATGTCAACTAGCAGGGTTATCTGTGAGACCAGTTCCCTCTCCGTCCACCAGCCTGCCAGGGCCTTTGGCCTGACAAGCCCAGTGTTGAGTTTCACAGCCTGCTAACCATGACAACTTTGTCAGAGCGCTGGAGGCAAAGCAGCTTCTTAAACACCAGTTAAGACCAGTCTGGTTGCCGTTACTAGTACAAGTCACACCGTAAAAAGACCAACACAATGAACGCAATGGCGTCACACAAAATACATGACTATAAATACACATAGGCATAGCTAGTTATGTTATTGTAACACAATATGAAGAAGAAAATCAGCCATCTAGCTGCCTATATTTAAACCAGACCCATTCCAAATCCATGATGTCATTCCATAACATTATATTCCGACTAAACATAACTGCAAATTCAGTTCGTTGCTGCCATTGCTCGAAGAAACACAAATGATCTGGAATAATTATGAAGAAAAGACAAGCGAGTGCTGTCGCTTAGCTACAAACTATTGACCGTTTAGCTCCCTAAATAACTATCAACAACTAGTTGAACCATTTCCCAGATCCATGATAAATGTCTAGCGGTAGTGTATGTTGGTACTTTAGCTAATGACAAGTAGCTAGTGGCGTTTATTTAAGAAGTTAACCAGTAGATAAGGTAGCTAATTATTACATAACTGCAAGCTAGCAAGCAATTTAGTGCTAAAGTCTGCTTCATATTCTGATAAGTACTTAGCTACCACTACCTAGATGTAGCTAAGCCTTCTGGCTAGCCCTGCTAACTTGCAACTAAGTTTATCTACATAAAATTAGGACGGATGATATGTGCACAAATACTACATTAAACAGATAACTTGACATTGTTGTAACTTTTAGCAAGGTAGAATCCTACCAAAGTCCTATGTTACCAACATTGTTTGATAGATAACAACAAAGACTAACTTAGCCTAAGTATTTTTTTACCCACTACTTTAAAAACAGAGCAACGGTATACGATATAACGGTATAACACAAAACAAACTTAGAGCTATTCATTATGATACAATATCACAGTTAGCGTTATACACACCTTTACATACTGTGCAGGAACAGATCAAATACACATCTTATCCAAACGTTTGCTAGCTAGCGACTATAAACCGACCCCACCATGCTCAGCCTGCCTGCGATGCTGCCATCTTGTTCCGACTCGAAAACGAGGAACGTTGTATTGGATAAAAGCCACTACTTCACTTAGCCTAGCTGGATATTATATCACAAGCTGTTATCTCACATTATCAGCTCCTCACCTACCGTGTTTCACCATCTTAGGAGACCAGTCTTCAGTTCAGGACGTACTTCTAAAAAAATTATAACTTTCCGTGTCCGAAAAAAAAAGTTTCTCTTATATTATTTACATTGTGGGAAGCCAATTTTTTTCTGCACGCGTCGAATTCGTGTGACTCGCTGCTTCCCCACTTTGCTTTGCAGTTAGTTAGAGGCAGTACGTTGGGAGACAGTACGTTAGAGGCAGTTCGTTAGAGGCAGTAAAGTACAAGCAACAGTATCGAGTGTCTGTCTTCGTTTTGGTTGCCCGGGCCACACCGCGGCACATCAAGGTGCCCAATGTAATCGACGTTTCCTTCTACCTGGGTTTGGCTTCCCTCTGCCGTTACGACTTTCACAATGCATTGTGTTGCCTTGGCAGGCCACTAAAGCGTCTGCTGATGAATTAATACACCATAAAATAATAATCATCTGTTATTAAATACATTATAAAATAATACTCATCTGTTATTTGTGCCTGCCTCCCCCCAGGCAAATACGCATTCACACATTCTGTGCTGGCGATGGCTTTATTAATTTAAGGTTATCATCGTGGTTAACACTTTTGACTGAACGTGAATAAATAGTTACAGTAGCTGGCTTAAGTCAGAGGGTTACATTTCCTTGCACCAAAACTAAATTAATGTAATAGATTGCGCGATTTTTTTTGGGTACATTTACAAAAAATATTGGTCCATAACGAAATGCCGTTTTCCTTAACATTATCTCTAAACTCTTTGTAAGGGGCGTCATTCATCAACGACCAATGCAGTGTCAAACTTCTAGCACTTCATTTAGGAGGCACATATTAAATTGTGTAGGATTAAACACATACACTAGTACATTTGGACACAAACCGACTACATGTTGTAGAGATGCCTCACTTTTAAAAGGCACCTCAATAAGCAGTGAAAACCCCAAACTAATGTCTGTTATCTACAGACCCCCCACTCAAACTGCTGTTGTCCGAAGAAAAAGAGACATGCAGTTGCCCTATTAGTTGCTGTTTAGGCTCAAAACATTACTCACAATGGGTGTGATATGTTTCTTATACTGGGATTCTGCAACTGTGTAATACACCACTGTGGATGGCATCCATTGACCGCAAGGTTAGGGTGAATAGAATGGTTATCAATCTTTTCTATTTTTTCATTCAAATGCAGCTCAGGAGATCCTACAGTTGTTTGTGAACTTGTGTAATACTACTACGGTATATTTACTGTTAACAGCCATATCCTCATTCTTGGTATCTGAGGCGACAACTATCTGTTCAGTATTTAAGCTGTGGCATCATCTTTAAGGATTCTTTGAAATATCTGCTGGTAGAATGGAGAGAAAACTAGCTTGTTGAGGTTAACCAGACGACTAAACTTGACAGCTAACTCTTCTAGCTCTTTGCTGATAGGTGCTAAACCTCCAGGCAAGGAGGGGGCGCTCTTGTGAATGCTGGACTCCAGGACCCCCAGCAGGTAAGTCTGGATACGAGAGTCTAGAGCAGGAGAAAAGGGGCGAGAGGAGCAAAATCACAGGATGTGGAATTAGACCCTCCTCTCTCAACATGATACCATGAGTCTGATTTCAGTGATTTTAGGTGCACTTTAGGTGACTTACCTATGACCTTGCGCACAGCGTTGTCGGAGTGCGCCACCGCAGAAATCTGTCCCTTCAGCACCCTCTGACCGTCAGGGGACAAGGGGGTGAAGCCATGTTGAGACAGAACCTCACCCAGATCCACACACAGCCGTTCTGCTATGGTCGCTAAAGCATCCGCAGCCCTGAAAGAAGTTCACACGGAGGACACCACTAGTTAGCGAAATGCAACACTTTCTCCACATGTTCCCTTGAGAATTTTCTCACTCCCACTCAGGTTTCAAGAGACACGTTTCAATCGGCTATGAGGGAAACTACATTACATAGATTTGAGTTCTTACGGCTGGTGGAGGTCAGTGAGTAGGGTGTAAATGGTGTTCTTCAGGGTGTCCATTAGGCCCGGCAGACCGGCAATGGCCTCTCCTGAGGTGTTGTACACCACTAGCAGCACTGTGGCCACCAGCACCAGCCTGTCCACATCCATCTTCATCTCCTGGAAACGCACCTGGTCCATCAACACAGTCTGGAGATCAAAGGGGGGAGGAGGAGGAAGGAGGGATGGGATTTCAATATTGGGAGAGAAAGGGGGAGATAAAAGTAATGCAGAGGGGGTGTGACAGTCGACCAGACAGAGAAAAAGCAAGAGAACAGTACGAAAGACCCCAAGATACCAACAGCATTTTGTCTCTGGAAGTGTGTGGGACAGACAGCCATGTATACCTCAGGGAATGTTTCTAAGGCGTGGTCCCACTTCAGTAGACAAAGGAAGGCATGGTTGTGGATGTTGACAGGGAGAAGAGGGAGAGGGTTGGAGGCAGCCATACCAGAGCCATCTGCCCCACTCTCTTGTAAAGACCTCGCTGCATCTTGAAGCCATTTCTCAGTCACATCTAAGGCATCTAAAAAAAATAGCATGCTTTTTCTTCACAAATCTGCAAGTTTCTCTCCAAAAATCTGACAATAATTGTAAAAAATAACAAACATAAAGTGCAATTCTTGCATATTTACACACTTGATGAGGATGCGAAATGGATAAACAAACCATACGATAAACAAACAGAAGTTGTGACAGTCATGGTTAACTTGAACGTCAAAAGACAAATTCTTCCTTACTAGGTTGTTTATCAAGAAACTCCTGGAATTTGTTCCTCTCATACTCTACCGACTGCTGGAGGAGATGTGGTCGAATACTGCTGACTGCAAAATTGGCCATGTCAATCTTCATCATATCCAGAACTGAGAATATCGCCCTGTGACACCCCAAGAAAACATGACATTAAACGTGTTTGAAGCAATCAAGTCACAAACTGGCATGACACCATGAAACCAATTACCAACACAGGCCTTTTATATTTACAGGAAGGTGTATTGCATTGCAATAGGCAGGTTTTTAATCGCATACAAGGAGTGCAGACATTAAAGAGATAGCAGCTGTAACTAGCAGCTGCCATATCCGGAGTCTAAAACCTACCTTAGCAGTGGCACGAGATCAGTGATCTCCTTGAGTGCTCGAATGTCTCCATCCCTGGAAGGGGCGCAGAGAGACCCCATCATTCCCACCACAAAGTCCACTACTTTACGGATGTCCAAAGCCCTGTTCTCTGCCTGCTGCTGGATCAGCTCCAGGTCCAGAACCTCGTGGATGAGGGCGCGGAGCCGCGTGTGACCCGGCCCGGTCAGCAAGAAGGAGAGTAGAGTCTACATGAAGGACAGCAGGAGTGTGGGGGGGGGGGGGGGGGGGGAATCTGCTAATTACTTCCCTTGAACACATGCATCTGGAACTGAAGTCCATAACAGACCAGCTTCTATCCTCACTTCTTTGATTTCCGACAGGAGCTTAACGGCCTGGTGATATGATGGCGGCTCCTCTTTCAGCTGGTCCTCCAGGCAGTCCCAGAATGCTTTGTGCATGACATCTTTGATTCGTTTCTCCAAGCTGAAAACATTTACAGATGGCACAGTCAGCCACACCATTCATATTCGGATAACTTTCCAAACTACAGATCTCAATCCCAGCACCACTTCCATTTACCTTCCCTCCGGCGGCTCAACTGGCTTCACCTGGAAGTCCTGGTTCACCACAATCTCATGGGCCAGTGCCATGTTCGTCACACCCTTGGCGGTCTTCATAAGCTCCTCCACAGACACAAACTTTGGGCTGGCTAGGCAAAGAGGAGGGACAATAATGTGACATTCACCTATGAATGGAGGATTTAGGGTGTGTTTGATTTGACTGGATTATAGCTCCTTACCTCTGTCCATCTGAGAGTCATCAGATGTCTCAGTCCTGTCCTCTGTGTTGTTGTCCTTGTCACACCCAGGCTTGTCAGAGTCCTTAGGCATGATGATGGGACCAGTACCGTGGCTCTGTTTACGGATAACGGGTCGACATTAAGGAAAGATGAACAAGAGTAAACCTACGCACCATCAGGCGGTAAAAAAAAGAATAAAACACCGTGCAAATACGTTTATCATATTTATCAACCAAAAGTGTCAAGGTACTACGGAAATTGCTGACATCATCAATTGCCTACACCCTTTTACCTCCGGACACGCATGACATATATTTAACAAACTCGGTAAAACTGTTGACGTACCTTAAATCGTGACTAGTTTGTGACAAGCAGCATTACTTGATCCAAGACTGTGAACTGATGCTAGTGCTAGTTATGACTGTGACGCAGTTATATACAAGTATCGTTTCTGCTCCCAATCGTGCTTTTCACGAGTGTTTTATCTGAGTTAACTAACTCGTTGTAGCTGGATGTACATCTAGAAAGGTCAGATATTTCCGATAGGTAAAATATTGGTTTAGTGTTGTCTACGGGCTGTATTGCTGCGACATGATGCACGGATGAGTCTTCAGGTGTTCCGGCGAATTCTCTTCCCCCCCTTCGTTGCGCGTGCGCGGAATCGTGACGCGTTATCAGAGCCATAAAGAGCTGAGCTGAATGGCATTTAAATCATTATCCGTGTTGGCCGTGTTCTAGTCTCAAATTTTCAAGAGCATAAGGTACATTTATTGTTCTTCGTTAGTTAAAATGTAATCTAATACCAAATCTCTATTTATATGTATAGTTATGTGTATAATTAAATGTATGGTTAGATGTTACACCTAAAGTACAACACTGGCTCACCTAACCCCATTCTCCGTGAATCGCCACCTTAACGTGGTGGAGGGGTTTGAGTGCTTGGATGATCCTAGGAGCTATGTTGTCTGGGGCATTATGCCCCTGGTAGGGTCTCCCAAGGCAAACAGGTCCTAGGTTAATAGCCAGACCAAGAGCGGTAAAAAAAAACCCTATGATGACTAAACAAACGAAATCCGTTACGTCGCCAGGATCGGCGAAACTGGGGCCCCACTCTGGAGCCAGGCCCAGAGTGGGAGCTCGCAGGCGAGCACCTGGTGGCCGGGTCTTTTCCCATGGGACCTGGCCGGGCCCAGCCCAAAAAGGCGACGTGGGACCACCTTCCTGCAGGCCCACCACCCGCAGGAAGGACCGTAAGGGGCCGGTGCTGTGTGATTTGGGCGGTGGTCAGGGGCAGGCGCCCGGACGACCAGGGCCGCGCACACAGTCTCTAGCGCTGGGGACATGGAATGTCACCACACTGGCGGGTAAGGAGTCCGAACTTGTGCGGGAGGTCGAGCGTTACCGGCTAGATATAGTCGGCCTCGCGTCCACGCACAGCTTGGGCTCTGGAACCATTATCCTTGAGAGAGGCTGGACTCTTCATTTCTCTGGCGTTCCCCGCGGGGAGAGGCGGCGGGCTGGCGTGGGTTTGCTTATAGCCCCATAGCTCAGTCGCCACGTGTTGGAGTTTACACCGGTGAACGAGAGGGTCGCGTCCCTGCGCCTAAAAGCCGGGGACAGGTCTCTCACTGTTGTGGCGGCCTACGGGCCGAACAGCAGTGCAGAGTACCCGGCCTTCTTGGAGTCTCTGGGAGGCGCCGACTGGGGAAATGACAGTGACACTTGGAGAAGGGTGATTGGGAAGAACGGCCCCCCTGATCGGAACCCGAGTGGTGTTCTGTTTTTGGACTTCTGTGCTAGTCACGGTTTGTCCATAACTAACACCATGTTCAAGCACAAGAGTGTCCATCAGTGCATGTGGCACCAGGACACTCTAGGCTGGAGGTCGATGATCGACTTTGTTGTCGTGTCTTCTGACTTGCGGCCGTGTGTCTTGGACACTCAGGTGAAGAGAGGGACGGAGCTGTCAACCGATCACCACCTGGTTGTGAGTCAGATCCGCTGGCGGGGGGGTGGGGGGGGGGGGGGGGGGAGACAAGACAGACTTGGCAGGCCCAAACATATCGTGAGGGTCTGCTGGGAACGCCTGGCGGAGGGGTCTTCAACTCACACCTCCGGGAGAGCTTCTCACAGATCCCGGGGGAGGCTGGGGACATTGAGTCTGAATGGACCATGTTCTCGACCTCGATTGTCAATGCGGCAGTCCGGAGTTGTGGTTGCAAGGTCTCTGGTGCTGGTCGCGGCGGCAATCCCAGAACCCGGTGGTGGACACCGGAAGTAAGGAATGCCGTCAAACTGAAGGAGTCCTATCGAGCCATTCTGGCTTGTGGGACTCCCGAAACAGTTGACCGGTACCGGCAGGCCAAGCGTGCCGCGGCTCGGGTAGTCACAGAGGCAAAAACTTGGGTCTGGGAGGAGTTCGGGGAGGCCATGGAGAAGGACTATCGGTCGGCCCCAAGGAAATTCTGGCAAACCGTTCGGCGCCTCAGGAGGGGGAAGCAGTGCTTCATCAACACTGTTTACGGTGCGGGTGGGGAGCTGTTGACGTCGACTGGGGATGTTGTCGGACGGTGGAAGGAATACTTTGAGGATCTCCTCAATCCTGCCGTCACGTCTTCTGAGGAGGAAGCAGAGACTGGGGACTTCGGGGCGGACCCGCCTATCACCCAGGCTGAAGTCACTGAGGTAGTCGATGGGCTCCTTGGTGGCAGGGCTCCGGGGGTGGACGAGATCCGTCCTGAGTACCTGAAGTCTCTGGATGTTGTGGGACTGTCCTGGTTGACACGCCTCTGCAGCATCGCGTGGCGGTCTGGAACAGTGCCTATGGATTGGCAGACCGGGGTGGTGGTTCCCCTATTTAAGAAGGGGGACCGGAGGATGTGTTCCAATTACAGAGGAATCACACTCCTCAGCCTCCCCGGTAAGGTCTACGCCAGGGTACTGGAGAGGAGAATCCGGCCGATAGTCGAACCTCGGATTCGGGAGGAGCAGTGTGGTTTTCGTCCTGGCCCGGAACACTGGACCTGGGGGGCATTTCAGACATTTTCAGTGGATCGCCGATTTCACGAGTCAACATGGAAACTCTAAACGGAAAAGAGAGCGACGTATTTTACAGAGGTGGAGTTGGAGGTTTTAATGCACGCTTATGAAGAGTTTAAGCCAATAATATTAAAAAGAAGCAATACAGCTGCATGGCTAAAGCAAGAGAGTTGGCTTGGCAAAAAATAACGGACAGAGTAAATGCGTGAGTGTATTAAATTACAAATTTGGTATTGGCTCCCGTTTTATTATGATGAAGTATGACTTGTATATATTTTTGAATATGTTATATCACTATGAAAGCATTTACTTTTCGTGACATTTATTTCTTTAGTTTCAAATAATAATGTCTATTTTGCGTTTAATAAAATGTAATCCTTCTGGAGCCAGAAGAACTTTAAGCCAAGTCAAAATGAAACACAAAAACATTATGCAAAAAGGTAATATTTGATTACACAATTACTGAACTATTATTATAACAGGATTTAGTATATTCATTCTGTCATGAATGAATGAATGAATGAATGAATGAATTCTGTCATGTAGCTAATAGAAAGAAGACAGAAGCCCATCTAACTGGCAGGGGTCCACCACCACCTCCCCTCACCCCATCTGAGGAGCTGGCTCTGTCCCTTAATAAAGGGCGACCAGTGGTTGCTGGCATTTGAGGGGGCAGTTCCTTACACACACCATGCACCACAAGTGATGGTGAAAAAATTGTGAAGTGTAAGTTCAAATCTATGATTTGTTTTCCTTTTTTGTCCTAATAAATTAGTATGTCTGACACTTAAAGGCTTTTTGAACAAGATTCATTTTTATGTAGGCTTATTTTATTTAACTGCATATACTGTGATCTTAGTTTGACAACTGGCTCTTTTATGTATTATTTTCTTTGATAATATTGAGAATTTAACGGGTTGTGTGTTATAGATACTGATGGACGGATTGTATTATTGGACACTCCAGAAAGAACACAGTCTGTCACAGTTGTAAGGTTGTCAGGTACCTTTAGTTGCTTTTATTGTAAAAAAAAAAAGCCAGATAATGTACACTACCGTTCAAAAGTTTGGGGTCACCCAAACAATTTTGTGTTTTCCATGAAAAGTCACACTTATTCACTACCATATGTTGTGAAATGAATAGAAAATAGAGTCAAGACATTGGTTAGAAATAATGATTTGTATTTGAAATAAGATTTTTTTTACATCAAACTTTGCTTTCGTCAAAGAATCCTCCATTTGCAGCAATTACAGCATTGCAGACCTTTGGCATTCTAGCTGTTAATTTGTTGAGGTAATCTGGAGAAATTGCACCCCACGCTTCCAGAAGCAGCTCCCACAAGTTGGATTGGTTGGATGGGCACTTCTTGCTTACCATACAGTCAAGCTGCTCCCACAACAGCTCAATGGGGTTCAGATCTGGTGACTGCGCTGGCCACTCCATTACCGATAGAATACCAGCTGCCTGCTTCTGCTCTAAATAGTTCTTGCACAATTTGGAGGTGTGTTTAGGGTCATTGTCCTGTTGTAGGATGAAATTGGCTCCAATCATGCGCTGTCCACTGGGTATGGCATGGCGTTGCAAAATGGAGTGATAGCCTTCCTTATTCAGAATCCATTTTACCCTGTACAAATCTCCCACCTTACCAGCACCAAAGCAACCCCAGACCATCACATTACCTCCGCCATGCTTAACAGATGGCGTCAGCATCTTTTCATTTGTTCTGCGTCTCACAAACGTTCTTCTTTGTGATCCAAACACCTCAAACTTGGATTCATCCATCCACAACACTTTTTTCCAGTCTTCCTCTGTCCAATGTCTGTGTTCTTTTGCCCATCTTAATCTTTTTCTTTTATTGGCCAGTCTCAGATATGGCTTTTTCTTTGCCACTCTGCCCTGAAGCCCAGAATCCCGCAGCCGCCTCTTCACTGTAGATGTTGACACTGGTGTTTTGCGGGTACCATTTAATGAAGATGCCAGTTGGGGACCTGTGAGGCGTCTGTTTCTCAAACTAGAGACTCTAATGTACTTATCTTCTTGTTTAGTTGTGCAACGCGGCCTCCCACTTCTTTTTCTACTCTGGTGAGAGCCTGTTTGTGCTGTCCTCTGAAGGGAGTAGTACACACCGTTGTAGGAAATCTTCAATTTCTTAGCAATTTCTCGCATGGAATAGCCTTCATTTCTAAGAACAAGAATAGACTGTCGAGTTTCAGATGAAAGTTCTCTTTTTCTGGCCATTTTGAGCGTTTAATTGACCCCACAAATGTGATGCTCCAGAAACTCAATCTGCTCAAAGGAAGGTCAGTTTTGTAGCTTCTGTAAGGAGCTAAACTGTTTTCAGATGTGTGAACATGATTGCACAAGGGTTTTCTAATCATCAATTAGCCTTCTGAGCCAATGAGCAAACACATTGTACCATTAGAACACTGGAGTGATAGTTGCAGGAAATGGGCCTCTATACACCTATGTAGATATTGCACCAAAAACCAGACATTTGCAGCTAGAATAGTCATTTACCACATTAGCAATGTATAGAGTGTATTTCTTTAAAGTTAAGACTAGTTTAAAGTTATCTTCATTGAAAAGTACAGTGCTTTTCCTTAAAAAATAAGGACATTTCAATGTGACCCTAAACTTTTGAACGGTAGTGTATACTTGAAAATCTCTCCTGTAGGATGAAGATGACGATGAAGAGACCACATCTGCTCTGACAGAAGTGGACAATGCTGGTAGATCCACTGAGGTATGATGCATACCATTATAATGTATGGGCCCTTTTGGCATTAGAGTAACAAACTGTCATCGTCCTTTCACAGCACATACCCAGGGCCCACAGATGAAGGTCCTTCAACCTCAGCACACAATCTAAGCAGGGTAAGAGTTTGTGTCCAAGTGTTCACATTATAATTTAATTGCCTGCCAAACAATCTCATTAATAAAATAGTTTCCACCTTCCTAGTTGCCAAAAGGACAGTAAAGGACAGTGAAGTCTTCCGTCTCTTTTTGCCTGTAGGTGTTCCATTGGTGATGATTTGGGTTGCGTCACATATTACCTAGTTAGTGGTAATGACTTTATTGATTTTTAAGAAGGGACAAAAAATTATGTTGTTATAGTACCTGCACATTGATACTATGAATACATTTCCTATTGACAGTCTTTCTCATTTATTGGTGGAGCTTTAATAGGTATGTGAGTGCCATCAATACACCCAATTACATTTGGAAACCCTGAAACAGAAAGTTATGAAGTGTTTGCGCATAATGAATACATGTATAGATATAAATGATATGACTAAATATACGTCATAGATTTTATTAAAAAGGACAAAACTGCCACTTTGTGGAAATCGTATTTTATAACAAGCAGAGTTTTATGGCCAGGGAACTGCACGAACGTGGGTAAGAACTGTTTAAGTGCCAGACATACTGTACTGCTCTACACACAGTTGCCTTTCCACATGCTCTGAATCGCCCACACTGTACAAAAAAGTGCTATTCCCAGAATGTTTTCCGTGCTAAGCGCAGAACCGCGGTTAGTCACATTCGCGATATGCGGTTTTAAAAGACGTGTTAAATAAACTAACGACTCTTTTGAAAAACGATAACGCTCTTTCAAATATTCATTAGGGTAAGCAAACACATCAATAGTCTTATAACCCTCTCCGGCCGAATAATTTGGGCTTCTACGTCCACAGGATCCTCATCAAAAGGGCACGCCATGCTCACTAACCTTCTAGGACGAAGTTACCCTGAAACATAACCTGCTCCCGAGCAGGTTATCTTCAGAGAGTCAGTTGCTATGGTTACATACATACCCAGAAAGTTACCTCCGTTTTTGGAACCGAAAGTTGAGGTTATCCACAAACTTACCCTTAAACATACCCAGGTATGTCACATAACCTGCTTTCTGGAATACCCCCCAGCTCTACACCCTCTACCGGGTGCTCGAGGGTTCATGGGTGTTTGCCCAACCAGTCTACATGTGTTTTGTGGATCTGGAGAAGGCATTCGACTGTGTCCCTCGTGGTGTCCTGTGGGGGGTCCTTCAGGAGTACGGGGTCCGGGGCCCTTTGTTAGGGGCCGTCCGTTCCCTGTACAACCGAAGTAGGAGCTGTGTTCGCATTGCCGGCAATAAGTCAGACCTGTTCCGGGTGCATGCTGGACTCTGCCAGGGTTGCCCTTTGTCACCGGTTCTGTTCATTGTTTATATGGACAGAATTTCTAGGCGCGCCCAGGGGGCGGAGGGTTTCTGGTTCGGGGAGCACGGGATCTCATCTCTGCTGTTGTCCTGTTTGCTTCCTCGAGCCGGGGCCTCCAGCATGCTCTGGAGCAGTTTAATGCCGAGTGTGAAGCGGCTGGGATGAGGATCAGCACCTCCAAATCCAAGGCCATGGTACTCGACCGGAAAAAGGTGGCTTACCCCCTCTGGGTGCGGAGCCTTTGCCTCAAGTGGAGGAGTTCAAGTATCTCGGGGTCTTGTTCACAAGTGACGGAAGGACAGACCGTGAGATTGACAGGCGGATCGGTGCAGCGTCTGCAGTGATGCAGTCTCTGTACCGGACTGTCGTGGTGAAGGAGCTGAGCTGCAAGGCAAAGCTCTCGATTTACCGGTCAATCTACATTCCTACTCTCACCTATGGTCATAAGCTTTGGGTCATGACTGAAAGGACAAGATCACAGATACAATCGGTCGAAATGAGTTTCCTCCACAGGGTGGCCAGGCGCTCCCTTAGAGATAGGGTGAGGAGCTCGGTCACACGGGAGGAGCTCGGAGTAGAACCTCTACTCCTCCACGTCGAGAGGAGCCAGTTGAGGTGGCTCGGGCATCTGTTTAGGATGCCTCCTGGACGCCTCCCTCAGGAGGTGTTCCAGGCATGTCCCACCGGGAGGCGGCCCCAGGGAAGTATTTCTGGAGGGACCATGTCTCGGCTGGCCTGGGAACGCCTCAGGATCCCCCCGGAGGAGCTGGAGGAGGTGTGTGCGGTGAGGGAAGTCTGGGCTTCCCTGCTCAGACTGCTGCCCCCGCGACCCGGCCCCAGATACGCGGAAGATAATGGATGGATAAGTTGTATTGCCCATCAGAGGTACATGGAAATAGCTTTAACCTCAATATTAAATACACAATTATATAAATCACATCATGTTGTCACAAGGCAGTTAAGCAACTGCAACCTGCTTTCTATAATTGTACTTTATTTATTTAAATGTAACCAACATACATGAATATATAGCCATTCTAAACACTAGAAAATGTTATAGTTATCATCTTTACAAGACAGTAGACACAGAATCACCAAAAAACTCCACAAATATCTCAGAGTGGCCTTGATAAAACTGGCCAAGGAGCCGTTTCTTTTTCTTGGCTGAGTGGCTCGGGTCCTCATGAATGCTTTTCAGCAAGGCATACAGCTCATTGGTGGTTGTAGCAGTGTCCTCAAATGTTTTATTGGAGACTTGTTGACAGAACACTGAGCCTAAAAAGATGACAACGATGATCATTCAATGTGGCCGAAACAAAAATCAAAGAAGTAGGCTGAAATGATCGTAGGTGTGGTTGGTGCTTACCAGTGACATCAGGTTGCTTTCCTAGGATGATGCTGGAGAGTTTTTCACTAACCAGCTTGTGAAGGGCACCTGGTATCTAAGAAAGACTGGAGTGTTAATGGTTTCAAGGGGAACTGTAGATTGGTTACTTAGCATCAAATCTCACATGTAACTATGGTTTAGAATTAGACAGAGTACTGTAGCTGATTACCCTAAATATGTCTTGTAGATTGTCCATCATGAACCGCAGGAGAAGATCCACCTTCTCTTTGGAAAGATGTTTGATGTGAATGATGGCTCTGGAGAAGGTCCTCTTCACTACTAGTCTGTTCTCAACCTGAAGACGAAAAACCATGTGACCCAAATGAACAGATCCCCACTATGGAGACCCTGATCCTCGTAGATGTCAGAGGTCAAGTGTGGCTTCACTCAGTGCTGTGTCGTTAAGTGTTTAAGTCACCTAACGACACTGTGCATCCTTTGACATTTGCCAACAAGAGCATGGCTGAAGGCTCAGCTGAATTACATCCTTTTAGATGGGTGTGTTAGGCACACGCACACACCTCCTTCTCTAGAGGGAGCTCCTGAGGGTGGGCAGCCAGGGTCATGTAGCTCAGCAGTGCCTGCAGCTCCTCCCGCCGGTGCTGTGGGAGCAGCTTGAGGCTCAGCTGCATGGCCTCCAGAGCTTGGTCCAGGTGGCCCTGCACTGCAGCACACAGCAGCCGGGAATGGCACATGAATGAATGACACAATTACAGAGAAATACCCATCCAGCTCAGTTTCAATCTACTCACACAACAAGTGATGAGACACTTTATTTGTCATTATACAAGTACAGGTACAACAAAATTGCAGATACAGAGCCTCGCCTATACACAATGCTTGTGTGTTGGCCCATGGGGAACATTTACTTCAGTAGGTAAGCATGAAGTGTCATCCTAGATCAGAGCTTACCCAGCAGGTCAGTGACTCCAGTGTAGATATCTGCCATGTGCGGGAACAGCAGGGGCTGGCGGTCTGGATGGCTGTAGTATCTCAGGAGGGTGTCAAACAGCAGGAGCTTGCACTGCATCAAGCCTGGTCTACGAGGCTGGGCCTCGGGTCCCGGCTTGATGTGGTCCACCTCAGGAGCAGTGCATCTGGGCAGCTCACGGCTCACCTGGACCAAGTATTGATCAGGAAGGAAGTCCAGGCAGTCCAGCGCAGCACAGAGCCATGGATCATTCCTGCAACAGATGAGATTCATTCATTGTTATACATCTTTCAATCTGTATGTTTTGAGTGGATCGAGGCATTGGCGGAAAATGCTCTCATACTGACAGAAGCCATTGCACCAGAGCTTCCGGAAGTATCAAAACAGGATGAAACAAATGAACAAATGAAACAAAACACGGCACAATCACAGGTAATGAACCCCCATGCTACGTACTGCGAGTCCCTGAAGGCGCGGAGGACCTCCCTGTCCAGATAGTTGCTGGTGTAGATGAGGTCCGGGTTCCCGTGAGCTAGGCGCTGGGGGGAGGGGGCGTGGGCGCTGTGGAGCAGCGTGTCCAGCAGAGGGAGCTCCAGCAGCTGCAGCAGGCGCAGCATGGTCTGCTCCTGCCACACATCATCCACCACTGGGGAGGGGAATGAGGAAGCCTGTGCTTAAACTTTACTACATCCCCTTAAATGCCTCTTATCACAAATACATTCTTTCTTTTAAAGTATTTATCTTTCACAATTTCAAAAGGAAGAACCAGAGAAGATTAGATGGGTGTGGAAGTGTTTGAAGTGATGGTTCGGCAGTCTGTCGACTCACAATACTGTGGTAGGGTTGGATCCATGGATACTCTGCCTGGGCTTATATTCTCCACCAATGTCTTCATGGGCAGGCTTAATTTAACAGGTGTACTGTGGGTAAAGCCCACATCTTCACTGCAGGAAAAATAGGAAAATGATGAAGGTTATTTGAATTCCCATTCTAACAGTGCACAAAGTACCAAAACAAGTTTCTTCCTACATGCTGGGTTTAGTCCTGCTGCAGAACAGGGTCTGGATGTCTGGGTGAAGAACCTTCTCCAGTTCCTCCAGAGATGGGTTCTGCGTGTTTAGGAACCTGTAGAGGCTGCTCCTGCTGTCATGGAACTCAGATTGTTTCTTCTCTTTGCCAAACACCTTGGTTCCCACTGCCTCAAAGACACTGCAGTCCAGGAGGGACTGACACAAACACACTACTTTGGCCCGCGTTATTTCTACTCCATCAAAGAACCTGAGGGGGGGAAGGAGTTTAAGTGCATAATAAAAAAGAAAATAGTAAAAAGTAAAGTAATAAATAAAAGCAACAAACACACAGTTGTAATGCATGTTGGAATGTATATAAAATCGGTGTAGAGAACCTGCAGTGGAGGATGTGGGAGGATAGGATATCCACCGCGTCAGAGCCCAGGAAACAGTCGCTGTGGGCCTTCAGATGCACGCGTCTCTTCTTCACCTTCACCGTGGCTCGGAGGTTAGCGATGATACTGCTCCAGATACAGGTCTGGAACGGCTTACTGGCCGCCCCCGTGCCTAAAACACATACAGTTTCGGGGGAGTTAGCCATTAATGCTAAAGGGAAAACATTGTTACAATTACTTGATGCACAAACAAAAAAAAGAAGAAAAAAAAGTATGAAATGTAGGCTTGACCTGACAATGTAATACATTGGGCCTACTCTGAAGGGAAGGCTAATTAGCCTAAATAACACAACACAAGCAATTTATCTCAGTTACGTTGTGTAGACGTTAGACAAAAATGATTACCCGGTAAAATGTAAGCCATTACCTGAAGGACGCAAACACAATTTATCTGCGAGATTTAGCGCTGCAGCCCGCTCCTTTACTGTAGCCATTACTCAATTAACTGTGGTGACGTAATCGATGTCATGGCAGACCAACCTTTTATAGCCTCCCGTGAGCGACAAATGGCAAAATTAACTCCAGTTGGTCCAAATATGTAAGAACTGAATACCAGTCAATACTTACTTTCGGTTACGTTTTAATTAACTCATTGTGTACATTCATAAAGAACAAGGTGCATTTAGTTTGGCTTGCGTGACTTTATCTACAGGCCTTAGCAAAACTTTATTTGTGTATTTGTTCTACCTCTAGATGGCAGCAAATACCCTAAAACTGTCCGCAGCAATCATTGGTGCAAACTGGCCCAACCTAAAAAATTTTGATTAAAGTGGTAGGCCTTTTGAATATTTTATAAGACAATGCTTAACACGCAGCAGTGTTTAAACGCTGTAACACGTGTATTTTGCTTGATGGCCCTCGCGCTGGACCTATTGAATCCCGCTATTTCATCCTGTGCGCGAGGCCATAGCAGAGCTACTGTAACACACTTAACCATTTCATTTAACTAACCTGTCATTTTAGCCTACTTAAAAATGGGTAAGTTTGTGTCACCGTCAAGTTTATTGACAGGTCGCCTTTGTTGTACTTAATTTCATTCAGGTTTTTTAAGAATACCAAACTTTGATGGCTATTAGTGCGACTAACTATGGGATTGTTTTAGTCTGCCCGTGTTAATCGGCAGTCATACGATAAACTGAAACAGCCACTTGTTAGTGTGTGGAACCAGCTGTCATTCTCTTGTTAAGGCTACTGGCACAAACGCTAAAGTTCAGTGACATGACATTATCATAGGTCATTTCAACCCACCATGACAATAATGTATGTATATCAATCATAGTAAAACATGTCCCTATAATCTTACCACTTGTGTGGCCTTATCAAGTACTTTTTAGTGACCTAACGTTGTACTTAATTACAAGTGGCTTTAGTAGCTTACTGATAATAGATGGTTTTCTGATCCAAATATCAACCATATGCTATGTGTTATTGGACATTAAACTGCTTCCCCACATTTTGCTCTGAGTTTACCTCATACGAATGCATTAGTCTACAATAATCGCAGTGTTTTCAGTTAGTCTCTGTTCCATTTTAATTGTAATGTTAGTTGCTAGATTATAGTCCTGCAAGCACAAAAGACAGCCAAGCTTCCGTTATAAATGGTTTTGTGATTAAACCCATATTATCATCACCTAAGGGCTAAACTGGATTTCAGTAGTGTGTTTCCTCAGAGCATTACAAAAACAATAGTCATATCTCACAAAAGATAATACAGACATCACCCTGCTGATGGGAATTATCCCGTTTTATGGATGGTGTCTTTTTAATTTGGTCTTTCATGGCTTCTAGAATTGTTTAATACCTGCTCAAGTGGATCAGAGGAGGGGGGGATAGGAAGGTATCCTGAGCTCCCCCACCTCACCCCCCCGCAGGTCACAGTGTCAGTTTATGATAGTAGCAGATTCTAACGGGATCATTTAATTCCGGCACGTGATTTATAACAGGGCAGGTTAAATGGAGAAAAGGCACTCTTTTATGAAAGGATCATTGGCAGTGGAGACCTCCCACTTAAAAACCCAGTCACGACGATAAGAAGACTGGGGGGGTGACCATCCACAGGTCAAATTAAATAACTTATATAATTTAAGCCAAATGACAGAACAATTTGTCCATTCAGCGTTATGGCCCTGACCCCTATTAGACTCTAAGGACAGCTTCATATTCACCTTGATGGGTTGAAGATGTTATGTTCTCACTCTGGAGGGAAGTAGGGAGACTATGGACAGCACAGCCATGCAAGACCCCTCACATTACAAGACTTCTGCTATGGTTGCCTTGGTATTTAGTTACTAAAGGGTAAATAGAGTATATTTTTTTCATATAAAAAAATACTACAATTATCGACAGTTACATGCTTGTGTTAAAGATAACTAAAACGAATGTAATTATATTTGTTGTATGTTAGAATTATGAATGTGTGAACATTTTACAAACATACAGTATTGCTTGGCACAATAGCTCTCTGAATGCATAATTCTAATTTAGACAATATATATATTTCTTTTAATTGTTGTTTTTATTGCTGTCTCCATGCACAGAAGGTAAAAGGCAGTGTAAGAATAGGTAGCAAAAGGAGCCTAATGAACGTTCAAATGGATCTCACTGCAGACTCCTCTATCAAAGCAGCAGTAAGTAAACACAGGTTAAACCTGCCTTATCAGTGGACCGTTTAAAACTGTATTTCTAATTGTAATTAAAAATATTTTTTTACTTTACACACCTGTTTAATAGAGTTTCATTGTGGCTGTACAGGCCTTGTTCTATTGTCCTTGTCCTGAATTCTACATAACCTCATTAGAATGTGAAATTAGAATGTAATGGAATATGTTATGCAGATGACAAATAATAATAGTAATCCTGCACTATTTCTCTCGCATAATTCCCCAGACAGAAGGATCTGATGTTGAGTGTGAATATCCGTTCTACATCCCACAAGAGGTGGACAGTGGACTCATCTCCCTCCAGCTTCTGGATTTTAAAAGCAGGCTGCTGGAGGCCGTGGAGGAGCTGCATATTCACAGGGTAGACTGGCACAGAGACCCACAGATCAACCTGACGACACAGTCATCAACCATAGAAACTAGAAACCAACATTGGCAACTTTCCCCCCGCTATTTTCTTTCCTTCAGCTATTCACACAAAGAGGAATATAGTGTAAAAAAAACTATCTTCGGCCCTTACAACATTCTGTCTCTGTAACGTGTCACATTATTGACCAAGAGAAGCTCAACCACTCTGGCCCAGTGAGGGGGAGGAATGGAGGGTCACGTCCTAGAAAAGGAGGCTTATTATGGGTTATACAGAGGAAGCTCTGAGCCCTTTTTGGCAATAGACACGAGTCATCTGTAGTTGCACATAACATCAAAATGGGGTCATGCAAGCCGAGTACCCGATGAATTCACGTATTTCCTTGTAAAAATGAGAAAATAACACAGCTACCCTGAAGCAAGCACTTTAAACTTGACACTTGCTGGACATGTTTAAAGGTTATAGGGGAATATATTTTTTTACTATTGTCCATCCTGGGCTTTTATTGTTACGGCCGTGTTTCTGAATCAGAAACACAGACTTTAAATCAGTGTGATCCCGGGGCTCATCATTAAAGTGGCACTTTGTAGTTCTTGCTGTTTATTGGCGTGGGGTTAAAAGCGAGAGGATGTCATGATGTCAGACATTCTTGCTCAGGTCAAATTCCGGAGCTTTTCTTTTGTACTTCCTTTAAAACATGGCGCAACATCTTCACTACCACAAAGGGCAATATGAAATCAATTCTCTCTTTCTCCCTCCCTCTCTCTCCCTCTCTCTCTCTCTCTCTGAAAGTAGTCTTTCAAGTCTCATCATTCATCAGTCATTTATAAACCAACAAAATTACAGTAGACTGGTTCTTTTTTAGACCCTGTTTTGTGTGAGGACAGCCTATCTGATTCTAGATTTTCTGCTCTGCCCACACCCACAGAGACACTCCATTATTCCTCTGCTGCAAAATAACAGCTTTATCTTCTTTCTTGAAGTGTATTCTAAGCTAGTAGCATAGTTTAATGGGAACTTATAAATAAGCTCTGTGAACCGACTCCCACATGCATATAAAAAGTCCCCTAGTTGTAGAAAGCAATTGACTTTTACCTGCCTTCTCTCAGAGAGCAGGGAGGATAAGGATGGCTTTACTCTGATATCACCAGTCTAATGTTCCACAGCTTCTCCAAGATATGCTGGGCTGCACTACTGAAACTTAATGCATACTTTAGTCTCACTTCAGGCAATTTATAGACTTGAGAGACAGGGGGGATCTCTGCTGGTGTACACTTCCTGGACTGGAGTTTAATGATGAATGGGAATTGATAAACAGGGATCTGGTTATGAGGACATTCAAAAATATTTCTGCCTCGACTGCTTTAATAGGCACTTTCGGATTCTGTAATGTTTGTAAATCTCATATTGATTGAAGTGTCTCTTCAAGTGTATACATTTATTGTTCCATAAACTCATTTAGTGGTGGGCTATTGAATGGTCTTGTTCTCCCCCAGGATGCAGAGACCAGAAACCAGAATCAGATGAGTACGCTGGTGTTGGAGAATCAGGAGTTAGAATGGCAGAAGGTCAGTGCCTGCCGCTGTCTACAACAGCAGCAGATATAAAACAACACGGCTTGATCTGTCACCTTTCTAAGACTTGTTAACCTGAACTCTGTTGGACTCCTTGTGCTGCGTGGTAGGAATCTCTTCAGCGTCAGATGGAGACCATGGCTGCCCAGCACGCAGAGTCTCTGGCCAGTGTGAACAAGCAGGTGTTTGCTTTCTCTGGCCCAAATGTCACTTCTGTCTGCGCACTGGCACTATGCCCTGACAAGTGAATGCTGCTATTTGAATGCTTCATATGTTTTCTCCTTTCAAATTAAGTTTCAGATCAAACTAAGGGATGTCGAAGGAGAGAAGGTAAACAGAAACATCTGATGTGTAAATGTAGATTTGGAGATCATCCATAAAAAAATACAATTTATGTCGCAAACATAATGTTGAAATTACTATAACTTTGAAGGGAAGGTATCAGTTGTCTACAGAGTTAAAAGACAAGGAGACCAGCAATCTAAGGGAGGAATTGAAACAGTTACAGGTATTTAAAACCCACAGAAACTTCCATACACACACACACACCAAAACGCACAAACCTCAAATCCAGAACTCCCAAAATGTGGACATCAACATTAAGCCTTCACTCTGTGGGTCTGTTGGGTCGAGCATATCTTATCAGTGTACCAGTTATGTTCTATGGTTTAGGGGTGCGTCTTATAATGGGAACAACTACCCCCCAGTTGACCTTCTGAATAGGGGTGGACGAGGCGTAGTTTGGGGGTTGATACCACCATGGTGATATACGACTATCTCCCTACGCTCCATTGATTTAACAGCCTAACCCTGGGATTGAGACTGGTTTAGAAAGGGGATTTTGATATTCTATCCTGAAAGATACACAATGGAGTCCTCTGGTGATGCATTCTGGGTCACTGTTTGACACCGTGTTTTCCCAGAGAAAATGTTTTATGTCTATTTGGATGGAGTTCTTTTTGATCAACTGCCTTTTAGGAACTGCTTACTTTGCCATGCTTGTGTGTTTTACTACACAATTGTTGGATGTCCACATTTCTAAGAATCTTATCCCCGTTCAAAAGTTTATATTTTGTAGTTGCTTAATTCAGGAATTCTTCTAAACAAATTTTTTACTTACTACTGTTTACAGTTGTTCAAGTACAGTTTGGAGAAGAAAATAAGCGAGCTGGTAAGGATTCCAATTATATGAATTGTTGACAGAGGATAGTGGGAGTGGGAGGAATTAAAGAGGAGGACGAGGGGGAAGGAACGCCTCATCAGGACTAACGGATAGGGAGTGTGTGACACTTGAACCGGCTAGGCCACAGAGAAAATATCACTATTAAAATATTTTATATCCAATGCGCGCTCTGTTTAACCTTCCGCTGTGGTTAAAGAAGAAATGAGGAGGGGGGGGGGGGGGGGGGCGGGGGATTTTGCTAGATACAGACAATCAAACAATAACGACAGGCTTGACCCAATAAAAGGCCCTGAGGCATGCGCCGAGTTGACTGCTTATCTCGGGGAGAAAGCAAGCAGCCAAGATGTTAAACAAAGGTCCCTTCAGCCCAAAGTGACAGCAGACTATACGCTGGGATCCTACTGTTCTGCATGTGCTGGACAGAGCATGCTGTTACTGAGAGAAATCACACCAGTTTCAACAACCCCCCTCCTCCCCTGCTCATGAGGAACCCCATGTTTAGAAGGCAGTTGTAAACTCATCCTGTTTTCAAGGGCAGGCTTCGTTCTTTAATGGAGACATATAAATATCATATGACAAGTGTTCTTACAGGATGTTCAGTGTTTTGGGCTTTATTGTTTTTACATGGACCTATCCATGTAAAAACCCAAAAATATAAATCAAAAGCCATGTGTTTGTGTGTCAGGATCAGAAGCTTCATCTACAGACCCAGAGCAGAGCCAGACACCTGAGCCAGCTGGGCGAGGTGGAGAGGCGCTTCACAGCTCTGTCCCGACAATGCGCTCTGCTCAAACAGGCCCACGCTAAGCTGGAGCAAAACGGTATCGACTGCATTATCCCTTTGATCTGCACATGCTCATTTGACCATAAGAAGAAATGGCTACCATTGTAGATTATTGCAGCTGCCTTCCTTTGGACGGTGCTTTAAACGTCAGGCTTGTTTGCTATTGGAACTTTAGGCTTGAACTGTTTGCCACATTTGGAGATAACTACGGTCTGTATGTAACGAGGGCCTTTGCAAATTGTTCTGTTATTATGAGTGTTGATAACCCCAACAGGCCGTACATTATCAGGTAGCCATGTCTTGTCTCATGTTTAACCATCAACAGGGTTGTCATTTCATTGCCATGCTTTTTTGTTGTTGTACTATCACTATTTATTTAAAGTATGGTGATAAAGTTCTGCAGCTGCTGTTCATTTAAAGAAGATAGGACACTTTTAATGTTTTCTATGTGGAATTTGTCTGGAAAGTGTTTTTCCCCTTGTCCCTGTAACTAAAGGATAAAACTCCTGCTAAGTAAATACATTTGTATTGTAATATAGATATGTGAAGGATGAAATGAATATACAGTATTATCAGGCCAGTGATTTAGTTCAAGTAAAGCATGCAGACTTGTATGATTCTCTTACAGTGGACGAGGCCATGAGTCAAAACAAGAAGCTGTTTTCTTTAAACAGCAGAAAGGAGTCAACGATTAAAACCTTAAAACAGGTGAGCGCCATCTGCTGTCATGCACTTTTGGGAATCGTTTGTCGAAGTATGAAGGTGAGGAAGGCGTCACAACTTTGACAAAAGCAGTAACCAGGGTTTCTATCCGTTGAGGAATCGGAAGCGCTCTGACATTCCTTCCTCTGTCCACCCAGAGCTTGGAGGAATTGAACAACAAACTGATAAAGGCCCGAGTGTGTTCGGAGGGCAGGTCTGAGAAGAGCCAGCCAGCAGCCACAGGACAGCTCCTACAGCAGCTCCAACACAGACTGCATGTGGTACAAGACATCCTTTAATCACCACTCTTTCTATTACACAGGACAGATAGATCTGCTTTACATATTATTACGATGTACATATATTTTATTCATATACATGTAAGTATTATTGAATGAAGTATGTTTCATAGTATTCTGTTTAATGAGATAACTCCTGGCTATTTTAAAGGTACGATGTTGTTTTAAAGTTTTCAAACAGTACACTTTTCCCCCTGTAAGCATGTTGCGTAAGCTTGCCCAATGTGAGTTGTTTAGCAACACAGACAGCTCAGTGACATTGAAATATAAATGAATAACTATTGGTTCAGCCCCACTACTGTCCAGCTCATGATATCCCCAAATACCATCGTCCAGCTATAAGCCTTCCTCATCTTGTTTTTGTCAGTCTAAGTTCAATCGAACTTGATCTGGAGGAACACAAAAGAGTTGATCAAGAATTAAGAGCGCTGCTTGGCATGTCAGAATGTACTTTGTTATTTATTTTGTGTTACCTATTGCAACTTAAATTTGTCTTTGTTGTAGGAAAAGGAAATGAATAGAAAGCTGGGAGAGGAGAATGCAGCTGAGAGAACAGCCAAGCAGGCAAGTATCTGCCTGTACTCAGGATGGAACCCTGGATGTGTGTGGAACATGGATATAGTGACATCAGAGGAAGCTGACGCACAGGGACTCAAGGATCAAAGTTGGAGCTAAATATGTTTAAATGAGGAGTGTGTGCGTGCACACTCGGGTGTGCTTTTGTGTTTGTGTGTGTCTATCTGTGTGTCCATGTGTTTGTGTCCGTGTGCCTGCTTGCTTACTCTGTCTGTGTTTGTGTGTGCCTGTTTGTGTGTGTGTCTGTGTGTGTGCCTGCTTGCTTGTGTGTGTTTGTGTGTGTGCCTGCTTGCTTGTGTGTGTGTCTGTGTGTGTCCCCTTGTGTGTCCAGGAGGTGTTGACGTCCCTGCAGCACACCCAGCAGCTGCTGCTGGTCCAGACACAGGCAGTGTGCCGAGCAGAGCAGGAGCTCCACGCCCAGAGAGAGCAGTACCAGGTCCCGCTTCAGACGGCCCTCTCTGTCCCTACCGCCCCGCAAACACCACCTGACCGGCTTTTACCACCACGTTTCATCTCAAATGAACCCTCAACTTTGTGATTCATTTATTTCAAGGCTGACACGTGGGTTAAACACCAGGCCTCCTTGGTACAACGTGGTACAGTCGTTTCCTGGGATTTCTCTGTTTGGAACAAAGATTTTTCAGCCCTATTTAAATGATTATAAGGCAAATTTATACAAGGACGGGAATAAATGATGATGGTCTTGTGCTCATAAAGATGATGAAGAGCGTTGTATATCACGCTCTCCACATTAGTGCAGTCGTGAAGTGCAACCCGAGGATAGTGTGTTTATTCTCCGTTTACAGCCTCCACTCATTTATGGTTCCCTCCACCCCGCCCGGCCCCTACCTCCATGTAATTCACAATCACACATTCCATTCATTAATTAAAAACATTATTAACATGACACAGCCAAACTGATTTGTATGAGCCCCTCTCTCTCTCCCTCTCAGTTTCCTCTTCTTCTCTATCTCGCTCTCTCTCCCCTTTGCTGTTTAGAGCCCTCAGTGGAGGTTCAAATAAACACATAAAAATGTATTATTGCATTAAAAATCTCCCGGGTGATTAATTTTATTGCAGAGCCTTAAAGGGGAACATGAAGTGATGCGAGCGAGGGTCGATGCTAAAGAAGACAGATCCTCCGTACTGGAGGATCAGAGCAGGAACAGCAGCCCAGTCTGGGGGAACCAGGTAGAAAACTAGCAAGCTCCAAAACATACTAGAAAGCTCCAAAACTAGAAGGAAAAATTTTCTTTTAAATAATGTTGTTTAGGACATTTAGAACATATATTCATTTTATTTAAAGTCTGTAGTTGACGCCAAAGATATTTTGTGTGTGTGCGTACATGGGATATCTGCGAGAAACAAATACATATGCACAAACTGTCGGTATGTCAAATCAGTGGTGTGATCGTTTGCTTGGCTGGTCTAGTGTGATCAGAAGCCGGAGCGGCTGGAGCAGATCTGCGGTGAGCAGCAGGAGCTGAGCTGTGAGCAGGAGGTCTGCCACAGCCTCTCCATGGACACGCAGGTACAACAAGCTTGGTGCCACGCAGCCACTTCCTGCTGAACAGGGAGGTCAGCAGTCAGCTAGCGAGGGGTTCCTTTATGACGTCAACGTTCCCTGTAAAGGAGGTGGGTAAACCCAGCCAGAGTCCTGAACGAGGAGGCCCGTCCAGTCATGGTAGTGACGTTACAGCAGAGGAGGTGTTTAGAGAAAAGAACCTGGATCAAACCGAACAATTTCACCCCACCCAGTATGATCAGCAAGGTAAAGATATACTTGGTACACACACATTACATTAAACACAATATTCTATGGTTGAGAATATCAAACATTCTGGTGTAGGACACAGCCACCTTTAAATATATTCAACTGAAAATGTTGGTGGCTTGAAAGCACTCAAGTAGAAGCAAGACATATCTGTCTCACCCTGTGTGTCTGTGTTGAAACCATAGATGTAATAATCCAAAATGAACTACATTTCTTGGTACTGCTAATCTATTGACCTGCATAGATAAACCCAGTGATGCAGTCTCTTCCATGGAGTCGCAGAGTGGAGGCCAGACAAGCTCCAGTCAGGTCACCCTCCCACAGCCCATCAGTGTTTACAGCCCAGGCTGTTTAAACCCAGACCCAGGGAGGACTGGAGAGGATGGACGTCACGGTGAGGACAAGCCCAGCCCACAGCTCCACAGACCAGGCAGCAAAGAGGGCCTGCCTTCCTCACGGGCCGGAGGCCAGCCGGGGGTCACAGACAGTCTGGTTACAGAAATGGCCGCTGCGGTGGATGTGCTAATGAGGCCTATCTGCGGAGCACCAGAGGGTCAGCCAGGCGAGTCAAAGACTGAAGCCAGACCGAGTAACTCTTCTCTGGGAGAGAGACGGGATTCTGATCCTACTGTGCCATGCAGATTACTTGATCATGCCTGTAGGTCTGAAGGCCCTGTGTGGAGGCGGCTATCCTGCTCAGACAACAGGTCTGTTTCCAGTGGATCAGAAGGCTCAGGCCCTACCATCAACGTAGCAAAGGATGACAAGGAAGAAGAGGAGAGAGGGATGACGGGTGCAGAAGAAACGACAAAGCACCAGATGTGCGCTAGACAGGAACCCAGACACACAGGAGGGTTATCCCCTCCAGAGGACGTTGACCGGCACGATCCCGAGGCTCCGGTCCCTGCGTCACAGAAAGCACATCCCCACAGGGAAGCAAGCCTCACGGAGATGGCGGGGGAAGTGCGAAGACATGCCTGTGATGAGTCACACAGCTTATCGCCATCCAAGGCCCAGAGCCAAGATGGAGCTGAGACTCTGCAGGCTGATCCACCACAACCTCAGGACTCAGAGGAAAAGTTGGATACACCAGTGGAAGGCAGGCAAGGTGTTTGGAATTCATCCCAGCATGAGCCCACAGCATGTCAGAACACCTCACCAGAATCTGCCCCTGTCACTGGAGTCTGTGAGGCTCCTGCAAAGCCCAGAGACGCAGAACTGGACCCTGGCCGATCCACACCACACCTGACCTCCTTCACACCACACCTGGCCTCCTCCACACCACACCCAGCCTCCTTCACACCACACCTGGCCTCCTCCACACCACACCTCAACTCCTCCCCACTACACCAGGCCTCCTCCACACCACCCCTGGCCTCCTCTACACCACACCCAGCCTCCTCCACACCACACCTGGCCTCCTCCACACCACACCTGGCCTCTTCCACGCCACACCTGGCCTCCTCCATACCACACCTGGCCTCCTCACCACCACACCTGGCCTCCTCACCACCACACCTGGCCTCCTCACCACCACACCTGGCCTCCTCCACACATGCAGACTTACCTAGTTTGGCAAGACAAGCAGTGACATTGGCAACCAGCCACCAGCATGCTGAAGCTAGATCCTCCCAGGCTGAAAGGCCCATTCCTGCCTCTGACGAGGTGGATGTCCCTCTCCGTGTCAGCCAGCCCACAGATGAGGTGTGTGAGAGCCGCTGTGGAGACATCAACCTCCTTGCCAGCAGCAAGAAGTATCGCTCAGCGTTTGATTGGGCCGCTCAGAATCGTAGCAGGAACAAGCTAGGCCCTCCAGACAAGGACCACGCTACATCCCAGAAGTCCTCAGTGTCTGACCTCAACATCAGACAACCTCTCCCAAGCCTTCCCTTCTTCCTCCAGGGCAGACAGGACAGCAGAGGTAAGGTGGTATCTTCAGAAGACAGTGGTAAGATCTGGCTCTGTCATACTGTTAACATGAGCGGCAGTAGATATTCCTGTTGATGGAACACTTTCTAGATTTTATTGCAATACATTATTGTAAATTATTTGTAAATTATTACAGTCATCAGTTGGATATGAATATATATATATATACATACAGTATATTAATACTTTTTTTAAGACTAATACTTTTATACAGTGCTATAAATGTAAATATGTCTAGTGCCCATCTCATCTTGTCATCTCATCTCCCTGGAGATGCAGTCATGATGCAGTCCAGAGCAGCAGAGTGTTCTGCAGCCAGGCCCCTGTCCTCCATCAGAGGCCAACAGGCTATCACAGAGGCCTTCAGGGACACCTCAGCAGAACAAGTATGTTTACAAAATGATCCCAAAATATATATATAATATATATATAATATACATATATATATATATATATATATATACTGTATATATATTACTGTAAACAATGACTGCTGTCCTCTAAGGGAGGAAAATAGAGGAAAGAAAAGCAAGACTTGATGAAAAAGAAAAACGTAAAAATGATTAGAAAAATAAATACAACTAACAGCTAATGAGTTCACCTCTGAGCTATGCAGAGCGATGAATAGATCTACAGAAGTGAGCTTCCACTTCCAACTATATTTCAGCGCCCCAAACTGCAGCATTTTTCTCAATTAGAGCTTGATAAAGACCAGCAGGAAAGAGTCACAGTGGATCCGTCACGGAAATGTATCCCCGACTCCTTAAGGAATTACTGCTACAAGAGGGATCAACCCCAACTGGCTGGAGATCCATTGACCTATTAACTTCAGGGAATCTCTTTCATAAAATCTCCAAACAGTTGACGAAATTCTTTACCCAAGTACAATAGATCCCTCTGATATATCTTTTAAATTATAGAAACACAGACGCAGTATCAAGAGGGATGTCTGAACGAGCGCTTCTCGACAGCCATTTTTCCTCACTGTCAAGGAGTTTTTGGCGTTCGTAGAATCAGGGGTCACAGGGAAGCTTCTGTGGCGCTGGGTGAAAGGGTGTTGGACGTGTGTCCTGCACACAACAGGCTCGCAGACAAACGCACAATGGATAGGCTGTGGGAACAGGTCGACTAATGATCCTGCACTACCTCTCTTCACTCACGCACTCACTCACTCTCCAGTCACCATCAACACTAGAAGGCTGTCCGCTGCTTATTGATGCCAGGTGCTTTGTATCGGAGAGAGTTGCGAGTCAGCGGGCTTCGAGCAAGAAGGAGAGATACAGTATCCGGAAAGAAAAAAAAGATAAAGAGTTGAACACGCTTGTGCCTCTGTGGTCGGGGCTAACGTCGGTGCGTTTCTGCAGGAGGGACGAGGTTCTATCTCTGTCAGTTCTCCTCGCATCCATCAACACTCGACCGCCACCAGCAGGTTGCCAAGGCAGCCAAATAACTCAAGGTATGTTCACCCACCCTACTTGTCACCCGGGGTCAAAGTCTGACAACCTTTAAAAAGTATAGTTTGGGTTAGGTTGTGTGTTTGTGTACTTGCTGCCCCAACATACCATCAAATCTCAGACTAGTGTCTTAAGACCCGCCTGTCCCTCCCTCTCCCCCCAGCTCTGGAGGATGTTCTGGGTTGGAGCAGTCGGGGTCCCAGGATGTAGAAGACACCCAGCAGTCTGACATCCGAGCCCAGATCACCAGGATAGAGCAGTTCCTCTGCTCCGAACAGTTCCAGACGCCCAAGAGACGCAGGACAGACCTCAGCTAGTCCACCCAGCGCTCAACAAGTCACATGACAAGGACGTGCGTTGCATCATTTTTTAATTAACGTGTTCCTGTTCGTTAAGTTATACATTTTGAACTGTTCCTTGTTTGTGCTGTGCAGTGGTCGTTTCACAAATAAATGTGAACTTGACTTGAAATTGTAAATCTTTTTGTTTTGTTTCGCAAAGCTACGGTAGAATGGCCAGAAAAACAGGTGATCTTTAATGTAATGCATTGTGTCCCTGTTCCAAGGCATTAAGCCAGGCTGGATCTGATCAGTATCAAAAGCGAGGGGAAAGTGGCACGACTTCACTGTTTACAAGCTAATTAATGTTAATTACTCCTGTGCCAATCTGGCTGGGGTCTCGCAGGGACTTTAACGACAGCGGCCGTGTTCACCTCCAGAGTGGAGCTGCATTCACAGTGAGCGGATGCTATAACTTGGGAACTAATTGGAGTGTACAAGGCACGAGAATCAATTAGCGCACATTAACCCAAATTAACAAATGCAAATGAGCTTCTCATTAAGTTTATGTCCCTCCTTGTTTGTGTGGAGGCAGAGGAGACCATATGGACATGTGTCGTGGTGACACAGGCAGTGACATGTGCTAGTCGCAGGCCTTCCACAGGCGTCTGGGCGACACACTGCAGCAGGGAAGCTACAGGCTCTGGTTAGACAGCGGGCCAGTGCTCCTTAAGGGATCTGGGACATCATTGATAGATTATTTTTCAATGTGCAACCGTATTGTGAACGGAACGCTGCTGTTATCATGGTGGTACGTTATGTTCTGTTACTAATATCAGCAAGGGTTGAGAAGTCTTAGGGCAGGTGCACCGTTCTCTACCACCTACCGTATGTTCCCTTTTGTACTCCCGTGCTGCACTTCTGGACTATAACATTATTAATCGCTTGCCCCAAATTAATGGCACACCTTTTGATGGTGGCATAAGGTCCACTGAGGTCCATCTTACTACACTTACTCATAATGAATACGTCACAATGTTAATGCCCCCATAAAGAAATCGGATGCATTTGAGTGTCTCTCCACCCGCGATACTGACCCTTATCTTCAGCAGGGAGGGAGAGAGGGAGTTTGGGAGGAGGAGCGGGGGGGATACGAGACCATATAGAGAGCAATTTTTATACACACACACTAATACACACTTGATCTCTCTTGTCCTCTGTTCCCCAGAAACACACACACAGGATTATGAAGCAGTGGGCCTTTGAAACAGTCAATTACACTTGTGTGCGGGAGGATACTGGGTGTTAATTAGCAGAGGGTTTTTATATAGCGTGTAAATAAAGAGGCTGCTGACATTGACATTCCATCAGCATGTCCTGAGACCCCAGCAGATTAGTTTGTGTGTGTGTGTGTGTGTTTGCTTCAGTGAGCTCTGTGTGCATTCACCTAACTTTAGAATAACATACTCTCCCAACAGCATCGAGGTATGGACAGTCTGGGAATGAGGGCTATCTTGATCTTACTACTTGGCTGACAAGCAAGATAGGATGCTCAAGCGTTACCACTCAAAAGCAGCATCCCTCAATTTGTTCTATAAAGGTCAATATTCTACACATTTGTGTCATTGTGAATGATGACCCATAAATAGATTGTTTTAAATATTTATTACCAAAACCTGATAATATATAATGTAATATTCATGCACGGCTAAACACATCAGTCATGTTCTTCATACCAATAACTCCTTATAAAATAAGAGATTTGGTGGTAAACCCTTTTTTTGGCCTCTGGTGGCTTTAGTGTTATTGGTGTGAGTGAAAGAAGGAATGTCTGTGCCTAAAATAGCCTGTGACTCTGCTCAAGACGCCAGCCTCAAGATAGACCTGGTGGGTAACTTCAAAGTAATTAAAACTCATGACGAAACAAAACAATTTACACATACCATAATATTGTTTAAACCACCACATTTTCACTGGGGTCAAAAACATGTAAAGAAATCTGTGAGCCAGCTGTAAAGGTATGTTTTTCTCAGTGCATCGCTTTCAGCATTTCAGAAAGTCCCAAATAAAATGGAACAACCCCAACCCCAAACCTTTCAACTGAAATAGATCTTTCTAAGAATGAAACTGGTTTGTTTTAACCAATTCTTTAATGAGACTGTTGGTCATTAACTAATACCCCACAACATTTGGGGTCATCCTAAACACTAACTGTGCATTAAAGCCACTGCTGTGAAGTAGAACACCTCAAAAAACCTTCTTCATCTCAAGGAGTTATGTGTTAAAGTCTTCCCTGATTTACTGTTCCTATTTTATTGGAAAACTGTAAAAGCAAAAAATACGTTTTATTTGGCAATTTTCTGCAACCTTCAGTTAAACGATAGAGCCTTCTAAATAATTGTTGGATGCTTGTTGGGAGATCTATCCTGAGGTTATAGACCAATGTTTTGTCATATTATGCCTATTTGCCTCAAAAGCCATCACAGTAAATCTAACAGGAGAATCTTATTAAAGTGGAGAGAAAGCATTCTGTAAGAGTGCCGTCCTGGCTCTCAGAGCCTCATAAAGAGAAATACTGCAGCTGGTGAACTATGAAAACACTTACATGAGTGTTGATGCAGGCAAGATGGCTCCCAGCTCGCTGCGTACACTACAGCCAGTTTCTGATGAGTAATCAGATTTAAAAAAAGCTATGACTAGAATCATTCGAAATGACTCATTAGCTTGTGGAAAGGAGAAGTATGTCTGCTCATTCTCCTCCCAGACTGGTTTTACTTTCCCATTTATCCCGTAAATGAAAACGTCTTTTTTTCTCAATACTTGAAAACTGGAATGTTTGTTGTACTTTATCGGTCCTCCACTTTAGTTTTATGTAACAGTTCTAGTACTGTAACGTACGCTGCCAGGAGTGTGTCTGCAACAACCATGCTCTCTTAAACATACTAACTTTTAACCACCTGATGAATAGACGGCTTTACCTTTCCTCACCGGGGCTTTACATGACTGACTACACGTTTTAGTCCCGCTTGAGCCTGTTCACAGCTGTGAATCACTTCTGTAACCCTCCACCCCTGCATACACACACATACACACACACACACACACTAACCCACCACGGAGAATTGAGAAGACAATCTTAGAGACGTCCCCCACTGTCAAAGGTCACCAGGGTTTAAAGTTCACACTTCACATCATTTATATGCTCTTAAATAAGCCCTGTACCCCGGCCCCTAATGTCCCTACCGGCTCGCGTTTTCTTCGCACAGTTATCAGACTTTTCAAATTGTGAGGTACTGTACCACTACCACCAGCACCCCCCACCCCCCTGCCCCGCTCCCTTCTCCAGCCCTCTACAGATGCGGCTAGGGAGAGATAGAGAAGAGAGGGGGGCTGATACTCTGTGGACGGTTTGCTTGATTGAATTATACTCCTTCAGGACCACCACAGCAGCCAGCATACGTTTCTGATTTCAGCTGCGAGGTTGTGAACATCACATGGGGTACATGGTCCTCCCACGGACGGCCGGTATGTCACTGATGCCTGTATATGTACGGTGGAGTGTGTGTATGTGTGTGTGCGCTGTCTGCCCCGTAAAGAAGGATGAACCATTTTGGGGTTGTGATTGAGGGCTTGGAACTGGAGCTGGGTCTTAACCTGTACGCCGTCTTGCATTAGCTGGGTCCCCCCATTGAGGTGTCAGCCCATATGTCTTTCACTGTGGTTCAACACACACACTTACACACACATACTATGAACTGGCACATACACTGTTCTAACACACACAGTATCACATACTGTACATACACACACACACACGCACACATATACCATTAATTGGTACATTACAGTTCCAACACACACAAGCTCTCAAATACTTATTAACACGCACACACACACACACACATGATTGAAAACACTTTTGTACTCCAGGGGATCTAGTAAAAGTGGTCTGATCCTCCCCTCCTAGCCTGGCCTCCTCATCACACACTCTGCATGCTCCACACAAGCCTGCTCCTCTAAATCACTCCCTCCAAATGGCATGCCAACATCCATTAGGCTACAAATGTATCTAGTTACCAACTTGTAAATGTTAGTGGTGTTGTGAAGTTAACGGTGTTGTGGAATTTTTTTAGTTAGAGATCATACTGATAGTGTAGCAGTTGTGAAGCGGTATCTGTGTGGTGGAGATAGTAGTGTTGTCGAGTGTTTAGACAACAGTGTGTTGTGGTGATACTGGGAATAACAGCATGGTGATTATACGGCTGCAGAAAACACACAGAAAGGCCTGGGACGTTTTACTGGCCAGTTTGCCATGTGAATTGTAATTGTTTTATTGTTCGTAAAATCCCTTGCAGCATTTCAATCTGCTATTTATTTCTCAGGTTGGACAGTACTGTATTTACTGTAGTGTTGTTGCCCTTTGACTCGCTGTAAATACACTTCATCCATACAATCGTTGTTCTACGTTGTACCTTGCCGCCGCTAAAAATGTCTTTCTGGAGGGTTTGTGGAAAGTGTGTTTGTGGTTGCAGCCAACCAGAGCGCTCCCTGATGAGTCTTCAATGACATGCTCCATTACCCCCAAGCCCTGCCACCCCAGCCCTTACCTCTCTGACTGACGGATGGAGCCACAGAGCAGAGCAGGGGGTAGGGAGGGAGGTGGGGGATAGGGGGTTGGAAGAGGCGGATGAGAGGGGAAGAAGGAGGAGGGGGGGTGGGGGGTGGGGGGTTTGGTGGGTTACCAGGTTTGCTTACCCTTATTTCTCCTTTTCTTACTCTGCATTCTTGGTTTTTCTCTCCCATCTACTTCTTTCTTTCTCTCTCTCCATCTCCTCTCGCCATGTCCTCTCCTCTTTCCACATCTCTTCATTCCCTTTGTGATCTCTCAGTTTTCTCATCCTCTCGCCCCCCCTCCTCCTTCCCTCTCTGTCAACCAGGTATTTTTCTCACCCTGAGCTGTGTCTGCTATTAGCTGAGCTCGTGTCGGCTTTCATCCTTGTGGCCCCTCTCCTCTGGTTCCCCCTACCCAGGGAGGAGCCCATCTCCCTGGGACACGTCTGACTGAACAGCTGGTATGAGATCCAAAGACCCTGACAGCCCTCTGAGGGTCTACATCAGGAGGGCTCAGTGGTGAGGAACATGGATCCATTGCAGGTGGTCCTCCTCGCTGCCCAACCCAAGTGTTCACACACTCAGTCCCATGCCCCTGGCCCCAGACCTGAAGCTGCAGACCTCTCCTCTCCTGCTGGTCTCCAGGCCCCCTGACGCCACCTTCAACCCTGATTTGGATCTTCATCCTGCTGGACTGTAATGATCAAGGTTTTGAATCAAACATTAAGATTATTTATTTTTATGAGGAAACCAAGCTCTGCCAGCCTACTCGTGCCCTTTTCAACCTACGCAGAAATATGTTAGTGCAGCAAAGCTGTCGTTTGATTGTACTTGATGAGTAGATTTGTTGATTGATGCTTTTTCTGTAAATAACTTTCTTGTAGAAACAATGATCAGATTGTTATCCTTTCCCTCCAGATTGATGATGTTCAGTTCAGCGTTTAATGACCTGTCAGATTGGAGGAGAAATGGGGTCAGAGGTCACCAGATAGGGATCAGTGTAGTTCCTGGTTCAGCGATGCCACTGTATGCATTTTCCGTTCCCTAGCACTGATAATCCCTGTTTGGGTAATTACATGTTTGGTTGTGGTCGGAAGTGGAAAAGGGAAAAAATGTATTCTGTAAATCCCAAAGCACACTCTGTTCTATGAATAACTCTTGATACAGTACTGGACTCCAGGCATGCAAGCCAGTCATCTACTAAGCCTGTGATCTGCCCAATACAAATGATCTGCCAAACACTAAAGCATTGTCTGCAGCACATCGTGTTATTGTATCTGAAACCCATTTAATACTTCACCAGAATAAACATAATCTCATATACCAAGATCTGTGCGGAGCGCATAGATCAAAATTCCTCAGGGCCATTAAACTATAACGTAACGATGTCGCTTGTTACCTCATTAATTATTAGATGCGGAGGAATGCGGCCTCTCTTTATCTCCATGTGCTGGGCCCAGTCGGGGCGAGGACACAGCAGGCATGCCGGCAGATGATTTAGCTGGGCCTGACCCAGCCTGTCCCCTGCAGACTTCACTGGCAGCGATGATGGATGGGGCTCGTGTCACTAGGTGGTATTTGTGTAGTGGCAGTGGCACTCTCATTGACTTAACCACAAGTCAAGGGGATTGTAATGGTGAGGTTGCAGATGGCACAGTTAGAGCACGTTCATAACGTCCATGACACAGATACAACTGAACAACAGAGAGCCTGAACTCTTCTAATTCTCAAGCGGGAGTTCATTTCGTTTCAGTGTTTTTTTAAATGGATTTGTGCTGCTAGACCGTCTGTGTACTAACATTACCAAAGTGTCACTTTGTGAGGACAACAATAAAGATATTTAGTGAAGAAGATCAAATATCCCTTCTAGGGTTTGTGTTTTCCCTGTCAGGACCAGGCAGTAATAGTCAGCAAACTTAGCCGCTGTCCCACATAGACAGACAGACTCCTTTAACAGTCTCGCTTCTCTCAGGTTTCCAGGTTTCCTTTCCAGAAATTGCCTGCCGAGTTGTGCGCCATCTTAGTAACCACAGTAATGCTTTCTTATGAGCAGGTGACAAGGATGGGGTGTCCAGAGAAAAGCCTGTAGTAAAACCACCCCACTCAGGACTCCAACCCAAGTCACCCGCTCCAAATGAGGACTATTCCACTGCAAGACCTTGGCCTTGAGAACAGCCCTTAACTCTGACTCCAGCCACCACCCGACACGGAGGAAAGCACATTGATAAAAGTGTCATCGCCATGTTTATCTGCTCGCCACGCTCTGAACATGTCCCTCCGGATGGCAGCAGCATGACTGGGCCCAGAGAACAAAACTCACTTACAAGCACACCGCGATCTGCCACCGATCTGCCATATAATCAACCCATGTTCTTCACTGTGATCGTCCCAGGTGCGCAAAGTAAAATTCTGACGGTTGTTACTAGAGATGTGTTCCCTGTTTATGACCGGCAGATTTGTATTCTGGGCCTGACATGTAGCTGAGTTTAGAGGGTCCATAGGAGTTCAGCTGTGTGGATTTGGCTGGAGATAAGCAGGACTGCTAGGTGATTTGTAGGCCTGATATTTGGTTTCTACTAAACTGAGGCTGTGGCTGCTTTTACATAGGAGATAATATCTTGGAAGAAATTTCCCGACCAAACATAATTTCTCTTGTCTCTTGAATCTCCGCCAGCCAGCCTGCCTGCTCTCTCTCTCTCGCTCCCTCTCTCTGGTTTTTCTTTCTGTATATTATTTTACATTATTACTCTCCACTTCTGAATTGCTTCGTTCTTCATTTTATTCCTCTATCTTTCTATCTTTCGCTCTATCTCTTGCTCCCTCTGTGCTGTTTCTGTTTCATGCTGGAGATGGCCTTATTTTTCCATGATTTTTAAGGAATACTTAAGGAAACGACCACTCTCAAAATTATGACATCATCACATTGTGTAATGACAACATATCTCTGTTTTTAAAGGAAGGTTTCCATATTCCCCTACCATTCAGTAGTTCAGTACGCCTGGTGTAGATTCAAGGTCGCCTCTCCCCCCCCCCCCCCGCAGCTGGTGGTACCACTCTGATAGGACTTTCTCCTTCTCTTCCTCTCTCTCTCTTCCCCCTCCTCATCTCTCTCTCTGTGTTTAGGTAACATTGGATGCCTTCCCACATCCTCTAAGTCAGAGCTTTCTCCACCAGTCCTTTTGAAGGCTAGCCAGTGTTTTGGAATACTTGAGTTGAGAGACTCTTAGAACAAGTTTTTTTGTCTTTAAACCTTATCAGCCTGCGGCTCTATGCAGACCCAGCACCGACTTCATCTGTTATCCTACCATCATTCCCTTTGCCTTGTAAATCAACTTGGCCAACTGCTAGAACCAAAAGCTATAATACAACCTTGCTGATTTGTACAGCACCAACTTTACCTTAAACCGGATATTGTTCTCTGTTAAGCTAAAGATATTATCAAAGTAATCTTTTTTTTTTTTTTTTTTTACACATGACCAAATAAGTGTGAATGTAGGCAGTCTTGCCTACCCACCTTCCTGAAAGGCTATGGTAACACCAGTTCAAGGCCTCGCCTGCCTATGGCTTCCCACTAGTGTTGTTTTATAGTAGTGTTTACAGCCATTGTTAGCTCAGCTCACGACTGCTATATCTGAATATTGTCCGCAGACAGTAAGCATGCCATCTTGATCTAATGGTATACTGAAGGCTTGGCTCCGCGTTCCAGTGTGCCATGTGACAGCCTAAAGTCCCTGAGTGTGGGACACCTGGTTTGGGGGCAGGGGTTGGGGGGGGGGGGGGGGGGGGGGGGGGGTTGGGGGTGCATTGTGTCCAGGCAGCAGAGAGGGCCGTTGGGCTGATGCGAGCCTGTTATCAGCAGATAGACGGGAAGGGAGTGATCAGGCCTCAACGACACCAGCCTCCAAACCCAGAACAAAGGAACGCTTCATTCATCAGTACAAGGTTGCTCCCCCTGGAAAACCATCTGCTGCATGTAGGAGGCTACAAGGAGAACTGAGATAGACTAGACTGCAGGGCAAGGGTGAGTTGTGCAGTGTGTGTGTGTGTGTGTTGGGTTCTGTGTGTGTGTTGGGCTAGCGTTCTGTGTATGTGTGTGTGTGCGTGCGTGCGTGCGTGTGTAAGCCTGAGTATGACAGTGCGAGAGAACTGAAGCGGCGGGTGTGAACAGACCGTTGGACGTTGTTTTGTAGCAGAGCACAGCAGAGGGTTTGACAGCAGCTCTGATACAGTCTGAGCGTCCTGTCTGGGAAGACTTTGCAACATCCTCACACTGTGTATCAGGTCAACTTTAGCAGCTGGCACCCTGCCTGTATTGAACCAGGCCCTATTCCCACAGTGTTTACAATAAATCCCTGCTACAAGTGGTGTCTGTTTGCTCAAGGCGCCAGAAACATATTCAACTTTAGTGTCCCTCTGCCTTGTATAAAAAACAAAATTTCTCATTTCCTTTAGAGGTTTCAAGTGGCCTTAGACTAGCAGAGATGAATCATGGGGCTGAAAGGCGTTTGGGGCCATCAGTTAGCACAGGATCCAGCCAGACAGGATCACTGCTGCACCTTGAAGTCCAGCCCCTTTTGATGAAGCGGCGGGGTGTGGAAAAACAAAATATTTTCCGGGTCACAGGGATCACTGTGTTTCTGGTGACTGGAAAGCACTTGGGTACAAGGCAGTCAGGTTTTCATTTGAAGATAATTTGTTGTTTGTGGGGTAAAAATGCTTTCTAATGGCCACAGGGGCTATCAATCCTCTCCGCTATTTTTAAGAAATGCCAGAACGGACGTGTACAGAATGTCTCGTAGGTCCTCTGGGAAAGAACCTTTACTACTACTCTGGAGAAATATAGCCAGAATTGTGTGTATGGACGTGCACGTGTGTGTATGACCGTGGGTGTGTAGGCGTGTGTATGAGTATGTGTGTGTGTATGCTTCTCCCTCTGTGTGTGAGCTTGTGTGAGCACTTATGAGTGTATGTGTGAGTGTGCATGTGTGTGAGTGTGTGTGTGTGTGTCTTCCTGGGTGTATAAACAGTATACAAAGGGACAGACGTGGGTGATGAGTGAAACTGTGTGTTATTAAGTCTTTGCTATCAAGGGGTGTCGGTCTCCTATCAAACATCAGAAGAATGATCATGATTGATCTGACCTTTGATCAGAGGGATTAATGACCTGGCAGGTCACTGTGCCAAACAGGCTGAACAAGAAGGAAAACTACAAAGACTGACTTGTATCTGAGCGTCTAGAAAGTAATGTTGTTGTTGAACTGGCACACTCTCAGTGAGCATGAGCATCAGGCTGGTCTAGACTGTGTGTGCGCGTGTGCGTGTGTGTGTGTGTGAGCGTGTGTGCCTCTACCCGGCCCTCTCCAGACGTATTCCAACTCCCCAGTTGATTGTAAGATAAAGGACTTTGACACAGTGACTCTTCCCCACATGACAGCCCGCCCCCCCCCCCCCCCCCTCCCAGCCCCACTTTCCTCTCTTTTCCTCTGCTCTGCTCTCCTCTGCTCCCCTCTCTTCTCGTCTCCTCTCTCCTCCTCTCCTCCACTTGTCTTCTCTCCTATGCCCGCCTCTCATCTCCTCTCCTCTGCACTCCCCTCCTCTGCTCTCCTCTCCCTGAGTTGAAGAGTTGAATGGAGGGTCAGGCAGGCAGCTCTTAACAGATCCCCAGACTGAAATTCCAGATGGTGGAGTCAGAATCTATCTCAGCTCATCAATTTAACAAGAGCTGCTGCTGACTTTCCTCCGGAGCCCCGGAGCCTGAAGTCTCTCGTTCGACTCTGCTCCGCTCCGAGCCCGTGTTTCCGGCCCTTGCCATCGGCCGGGACGATGGACAAATTGAGACGTATCGTCTTGGTTACAGGACGGTCCTAATGTTTCCCTGGGTAGAGCGACGCCAGAAACTTTTGTGTTGAGGAGACACTTCTGTTAGACGCCCAAGCTCTGACGTGTCAGCCTGCAGATAGTTACTTTTGTTAGTTGCTGGGTGTGGACAAATCATCCATTTGAGGCTGTTTGCCAAAATATCGATATTCATTAATTCCCCCCTGAAAGAAAGATAATGAGAAAGCCTTGAGCAGAACTATCCAGAGAATATTCCCAGCGTAAATAAACTTCTGGCAGCTAAAAACTGCGAAGTGTTGCAATAGTAGGTGATTAGAGTGTAGTTTCACATCCATGTAACCAGAAATCAGAGGATTGTGCCAAAGGAGCAGATTGGCTACATGGATGGTGTTTGTGTCTGGGTTGCCATGAACACGGAGCAGTTGGCAAGACCAGGAGCGGCAGAGAGATAACCTTAAAAGCCGCCATAGATCAAGACTAGTGTGACTGCTCAAGGACATCATGCAAAACATTGTTGGACTGAATACAAGAACACATGGAAGTTTTCGCCAGGAAGGAATTGACTACATACAATGTTGTCATTTGTGGAAGCCATCTTTTCTTCACTAACGTCCATTCAGTATTGTTTCTTAACTTAAGTCCATTAAGGAGTATGCAATGTGCCAGTGTGAAAGCTTTCTTAGCCTGGGGCTAACACTGTGGCTAAAACTGTGGCTAACACTGAGGCTAATACTGGGGCTTACAGGATCACCCTGACCATTTGTTATGGAGCAAACTCACTATGGAACACACTTGCGCGCTTGTGCAATCACATGCGGGCACTCATTCACACTTCCAAGAGCATGCATACATGCTCGCACACACACATACACGCGTACAAACGCATCCCTGGGCACATCCCTGGGTCTCGCGTGTGTGGGGGGGCGAGGGGACTTTATGTTTGTAGGTGATGCCCATGGGGGGCAGTTCCCTGCAGAACACCTGTTCTCCCCCAGCGGAAGGTGAGAGGGCTGACCAAAATCTGTCACCACACAGAAAGATCCATTGAATGTCACAATAATAAGGTTTATTTGGCTAACGGATCTACTATGTGTCTAAATTTCATATATGTTTATGTTTTTCACAAACGTTCTTTAGTCTGTTTAATGGAGCCTTGCACTTGTAAGTATTATTGATATAGATGAGAAACCCAAATACACTTTTTGAGCCCTTTAAAGTTAGCTATTTGGATCGAAAAATCTTATTTCCGAACTAAAAAGCTGTATATCAAACAGTTTTCCTCAGATGGTTCTTCTATTAGCCTATTTGGTCTAGGCACGAGGCTATTGTAATGCAAAGTATGTAGGCTAGCATATATTTGTGTGTATTTTAATGTAGAATATTTGTACATTAAAAAATAAATAACTTAAAATTACAATACGGAGGAATCCCAATAATTTCACTATTTTTACCCCATGGAAAAAGCGTCTCCGTTAGTGAATCACGCTGGTACTATGAACTACGAGTCAGGCAATTCCGTGTTGGAAATGGGCCTATTTCTACATCAAGGTACAAGTCCTATATGTAACATTCACCTATTTTGTGCGGTCATTTGCCGACAACGTCTTGAACATTATTGCAAGTGGAGAACGTTATTTGCATATAGCTTTAACTTTTCACCGCCTCTCACTTTGAGTTCACCCAGAAGTCAGCAGCACCTGTTGGCTCTAGCTGCCCCCCTCGGAATAACAGATAAGAACTGGACTTGTCTAATCGAAACGGAATTCCCATCTTTTTAAGGACATTAATCACCAGGAAGGAGAAGGATTTCACAGTCAGAAGCTCCGCATGCCAGGGGAAAACCATAGGCCTGATATGATAAGACTTCATGACCGGGTTAGTCTCACACCAACACGGCCTCAAATACCCCAATGTCAATAAAAATAAAATGGCGCACTTGTGTCAAACATATTTCGTTTATTCATTTAGCAATATAGGTAGGGTATTTTTTGGGTCAAGCCTGTATCAAAGAATGCTGTTGAAACATTTACTTTTAGTAGGATCACACACCTTGCCTTAATAAAAGGCCAAGGTCACCCAGTTGTTTTGACGGAAATGTTCCGTTCAAGTAACTCATTGTCTTTGCACCATTTAAGCTGATTAAACAACAGCTAACAAACAACAAACACCTCATTTGGAATTGCCCGCATTATTGTTAATGTTGTGAGGCTATTAATACACAACTAAAAGTAATTTTTGTATTGTTTGATATTGTCTTTTGACTGACATGACATTATCGTTTTCTGAGATTTGAGTGCATTCTTAGAGAATGAACGGTGATTAAACGAATAGCATTCAGTCATCTGTCGAATATTTGGTATTCTACATGTTAATCGAAAAAACTGACTTCTTTAGTTCTTTAGATTCTTTAGTTTGATGTTATGATCCCTTAGTCAGCTTGTTCTCCCTAACTATACTGATAGTTTTGAGGACAAAACTCAAACTTTCTACGCTGTTGAAAATACCCTATAGCAAAAGAAAATCCCAAAACTATTTCTTTTTCAATTACGAAACCATATTTATAACTACATGTAAATCAACCCTTTTTCATAATATGGAGATTTCATCTAAATTAGGCCTATCAGATTATTTATTTTTTAATTAAAATGAAGAAGAAACATTTAATTTAGAGAGAATCTTATCCAGAACGATTTACATCAACATTCCCCCGAGGAAAGTAAGTTGACGTCCCTTGTCCATGGACACAACGTCATGTTGACACAGCCAGTTTTCGAACCGGGAATCTTCTGATTACCAGCCCTACTCCCTTAAAGCTCAGTCACCTGACTCCCCACATTCTTTAAAATAAAGAGTGAAAGGGTCTTAGGTCTTAAAAGGTAAGGCTAAATTGAACAGATATATGTTTTTATAGAAAGCTTTTCTATCATTCTTTTTTAGCCTGACACAACACACTCACATACAAATGTAAAATATGCTTTGGGTGAGGATGTGTGGAGTGTATGTGTGTAAGTGAAATAAGGCAGTACTGTAAATGAATGAAGCACAGCTCTCACTCAGCCTCTCTCTCTCATCTCACTATTCATTGGTCCCTTGCCCCTCCTCCTGCCCCCCTCTCCCTGTCTGGGGTTGGAGCTCAGCGTGAGGCGCTCCAAGGAAAACAAGGCAGCAGAAGACTACTCCTCTCCTCCTCTTCACTCCTCCTCTCCTCCCCTCCTCCGCTTCCACTCTCTCCTCTCCATTCACAGAGTAGAGAGCCCTGCTGCTTGCCGGACCAGACCCCGCTGCATGGACTACCAGCGCTCACCACCAGAACACTGTTTTAAAACACTTTTATTTGACTATGTCTCGGGCGAAGATTTGACAGGTTTACCAAGGAAGCTTCTCCAATTTGAGGGTTTGTTGGACTTGACTTCTCAGAGAAAAGCAGGAACCAGCGGGTTAGTAAATTGACTTAAGCCTTGTAGCGTTCTCTACTCAGTCAAAAAGCAAGATCAGGTTGTGTGTTTTTTGCCGCCAGACCCCAGGGTGGTTTCCAGGTGTGTCTTGTTGCCACGTTGCTCCCAAACAGAGCGATGGGTTCAGATGTGCGTGACCTCAACACTCTGCTGCCTCCTGTGCCCTCGCTGTCTGCCGGGCCCAACTCCAGCTGCACTGCTCTGCCTGTCACCTCTGCACCGCAGTGGGCACCTGTGTTGGACTTCCACAGCGCCCCTACCTACAGCTCCCTGGCCCCCCACTCCTTCATCAAGCAGGAACCCAGCTGGGGGGCCCCGGACCCCCATGAGGATCCCCATTGTGGCCTCAGTGCCTTCACCGTGCACTTCTCGGGGCAGTTCACGGGCACCGGGGCCTGTCGCTATGGGGCGTTTGGAGCCCCGTCGGCCCCCAGTCAGCCCACCCCCACCCACCAGCCCAGGATGTTCAGCAACGCACCCTACCTGACCAACTGCATGGACACACAGACACCCTCCAGAAACCAGGGTAAGACACCCACTGTGGTCCTCTTTATTCTCTGTCACAGTCAGAGGGAGCTTAGGTGCCCTGGAAGAATTGGGTTCCTCTGATTCTGTCTATTGTTACGGGTTGTATTTATTTATGGGGTGGTCTCTGTTGAGAGATAGTCTCTGTTCCTTTATGGTTGTCATGTTTGCCACTGTGGGCACAAATATTTATATTGTGTATATTGGTGTTTAAAACACACAAAATACACAGATTAATTACTGTTGTTCTTTCTGTTGAAATCTGTTTAAACAATTGTTTTACCACACCAAAAAGTACAGTGTTATTATTGTGAAAACTAATATATCGTTTGTAATATATAATATATACTTTGTTGTTTTGTTTAATGCTTGTTAATATCAGTACTGTTCGTTTGGGATTAACTAAATAATTATCTGTAGATAGATCAAAACAAGTTGCTAGTTTCTTACATTCTTCTTCCTATTTTAGGGGTCTTAAAAATATGTATTATTGCTCTCAATGTTTTCTAATTGCTTTCACTATTCCATTATGTCATAATTTTTCAGTTATCAGCTTTCTGTTTGTAAAATGATCCAAATAATTACCCACATTTTTTATAATATATACTTTGTAAATACATAATAAATAAAGTATATATGTTCATGAAAAATGATACAAAATTAAATACATTTATTATTAATTAAGTGGATCCTGTCCAATTTTATAAGTAACTTCCGTTTTTATTTTCAGTGTTAGTGTACTTAGCATATGATAGTCAAATTACTAGTATGAATAACATAATTTAAATATCCACAAAAACCAACACAACTAAATTTAAAAAAATCACGAAAGGAACCATAAATAATAAAACAAATTTAGTTTCAAGAGTATCACAAATGAAAATTTTTCTAAATGCCGACGTCAAGAAATCTCATCATCAGCCTCTCTGTACTTATTTCTGTATTCGTTTTACATATTAATACAAATTATACATATTATACTTGATAATATCTTCTAGTATATTGCTATATACATTTTTGTGTCACATCATCAAACACAATCATGTGCAGTTATCACATCTTATCATGTCTGCATCTTGCATTGTAACTGTTAATTCTCAAACTCACTTGGTCAGTTGAAGACTCAGAATACATATATTTTTTTACATTATCACTTAAATAACAAGTGTTGTTTAAAAAGTGTTGTGACACTTTGACTTAAAGTTCACACACGCACACTTATACAAACACTAGATTACCTGGAAATAATACATTGTGTAATATATTTATAACCAAGCTTTTTTGTACAAGCATTATATGTCTGATGTATGTCAAGTTGACAAAACAGTTAACTGAAGTAGAAAAAAAAATGTCAGCGCACTGACGGGAAATACAAATGAAGTTAATCGTTATCTCCTTTACTGCTCTTTCAGCATATGCGTCCTGGAATTTACAAAGTTATATTAGGAAATAATTCATTTCAATTTGTATTTTTTATTTATTTATTTAGGAATATCTGTCATTTCATATTTTCTGTATAAGTAATATTGTGTCTGCTAAATCTTCCTTCATTTTGAGTAGACCATTTGGTCTAAAGATTTTTACATTTGCCTCGAGCCACATATGATGTTTCAAACACACGGTTTTTATCATACTACGTACAACTACACAGAATTGTGAACTACTGGGGAAATAGACCAGTGTCTTACTAAACCAGCATCAAGTGGAACTCATCTTTAATGAAGTTTACATTATTGTAATTATTTAACTTTTAATTAACTTACGCAATACAGGTCAAGCACCAAAACATTTAGAGTTGCATCAGAATTGACCTCTTCTCTCTCCACTGCACTGGGAGTTCCCCTTCAGAAGACAAATAGAGACTTTTAATGAGCCCCTGCTCACCTCCTACGACCCCCCCGCCCCCGCCCCTCCCATGACCCCCCCTTTACCCAGACAAAAAACTGGTGAAAGTGGCGGCTGTAATTGATGGACTTTCTGTGTGCGTGTATGTGAGTGTGTGTACTTGAGCGCTTGTGTGTGAGTGTGTTGGTGTGTGAGTGTGTGTTATTAATGACCTCCAGGCCCTCCTTGGGTCACATTCAGGCATGACTCTTGGTGAAGTGGTCATGAAGTCACACTAAGCTTGACCATGCTTTCTTTGTTTGATTCTGGACTCCCACTTTCACTACTCTACAGGGTGTGTGTGTGTGTGCGTGCACATGTGAAAAGTACATTTGTGGACAGGGGTGTATAGGTAAACATAGATAGACGTAACAAAATGAAAATAATCTCGACTTACAACCATGAACTCTGAACTGTGCACTTCACCAGAGTATACAGACATGTCATGGTGGATGAATTGAGCGTCTCTCTTTTGTGTCCTCCAGGTTACAGCACCATGCCTTTTGATGGCAGCAGCAACTACGGCCACACCCCCACACACCACACCCCCCAGTTCTCCAGCCCTGCCTTCAAACATGAGGATGCCATCACACAGCAGAGCAGCATGGGTAAACAACCAAAAACTTCCATTCTGACACTGTGACATGCGTGTGCGCGTGCATATGAAACATGTCCATAGTAGGGTAGCCCTGTCTCATATTTGTGAGTCCTAGGACCCCAATTCCGATGGTCAATTGTTTGTCAAGCGGGCACACGTTCATGAGCCTCTCTCTGGGAGCCTGCTGTTGGACGGAGGTTGGGTTGGAGGTGTATCTGGTCTCTCAGTGGCTGATAACCTCCACACCATCCTGGGCATTCCATCCAGTCCCCTGGCCCTCGCAGAACGCTCTGTGGAGCGTGACACTCATTATTTAACTGTGGTAATATTTAAGTGTCTCTTTTTATATGGAAATGATAACTTGAGGAAACAGAGCTACGAGTTGCTTAGGAATGTTCAGCACTGTCCTGGGAGTCATCCAACATGTCTACAGAGGGAACAGAGAGGAAGAGAGAGACGTAGAGACTGAGAGAGAGAGAGAGAGAGAGATGGAGAGACAGAGGACAACAGAGGGACAAAGAGAGAGATCAATAATAGGACTGAGAAACAGAGATGGAAGGAGAGAGGATGGAGTGAGAGAGATTGAGGCAGAGAAATAGATAGAAGGAGAGAGAGACATAATGAAATAGAGAGAGACTGGAGAGAATAAAGAGAGAAATATGTGTTTCTGTGGCTTCAAAGAGGCCTATGTTGTTGTTCTGGGTCTGTATAGTCACATATCCCACTTAGAGTTATATTCTTGTTTTTCTCTGAGGAGAACTGTCTGTTACTGACCCAGAACTATCAGAATTAAGCTTTACTGCTCTCTGGAAAGAGAGCTTTGCGTGACAGAGTCAGAAATTGCAGGCATTAACTTAAAAGTGAAGTTAAAAGTGACCGTGCTTCTTTTTATTTTTCTCAAGGGTGTAACAATTTTAGTAATAACATTTCACTTTAATGTCTTTGTGCAGTACTATTATTAACACCTGTGTGTGTGTGTCTGTGTCCGTGTGTGTGTGTTTGTGTGCGTGTGTGTGCGCGCAGCAGAGCAGCAGTACAGCGTCCCTCCTCCGGTGTATGGATGTCACACCCCATCAGACACCTGTACCGGCAGCCAGGCTCTGCTACTGAGGAACCCTTATAACAGGTAGGACAACTGCTGCCTGATAATAACCCTAACCTTAGCCAGAAAAAAAACTTTCCAACATAAGAGAAGAAAGAAATATATATGTATGTATATGAAACAAAGAATATAACAATATACATACTGTACTGTATATTATCACGTTTTTTTAATGATTGGATTATGGTGGACTGGCAGAGTACAGTATAGGTCAGGTTCACCCCAACTCTTCCTATCTGTCTGTCTGTTTGTCTTTCTGTCTGTCTTTCTGCCTGGCTGCCTGCCTGGTTGGTTGGTTGCCTGTCAGCTTGTCTGTCTGCCCATCTGTCTGCTTGTCTGTCTGTCCAGCTTCCTGTCTGTCTGGCTACACTGTCCCCAGCACACACTGTCTGGTTAGAAAAGAATCCTCAAAAGCTTCCAGTAAGGCAGCCAGAAGCTTCCAGAACAGAGGCCTAAAGAATCACAGAGCCACTGAACTCCTCCATCCAGTTCCCGGAATGAGGAAGTAAAGGAACGGTGGCAGGAAGTTGGCCTGGAATACTGATTTCCTGGAAATTATTGAAAATTAAAACAAAGATCAACTTTATGTTCCTTAAATGCTCAGCTGACATGGAACCGCAACCTGTTCTTCAGTGCATATCTGGGTTTCCAAAACAAGCTATTTTAACTGGTAAAATGCAAACAAAAGTTGATAAAGTTTGAATAATTCTTGTGTGAAACCAGTTCTGTTGGACGGGCTATAGTAACCAGCAATGGTGCCCTCAGAGTGTATTCCTCTACTGGTACACTGTTACCTGTGAGAGAGAAGGCATAAAGAGTGAGAGAAAGCGAGATAGTGCAGGGGAGTGAAAGTAATGCTACTACCCCACTGCAAGATCTCAGAATCCTTTAATCATCCGGACACGGCACAAAATGAGCATGCATTCCGCAGATACCTTCAACATTTTGTTTGCAACTCCGGGGGAACAAAAAGATTCTAAAAAGCGAATAGCTCTTGATAAGAATGAGTGTGGTGGTTAGCCCACTAGACCTGCTCTCTCATAAACAGTGTTATATCTCATATCATGCACACACACTCATACACACACACGCACACACACAGTCTGATATCTGGGCTGGGGAAAGGGCTGGGAATCCTCAAATCAAAGCGCTTCAGTCCTGACATGGCTCCTCTAATCAGCCGCCCTGGTACCAGCAGCTCTGTATTTAGACAGGACTCAGCTACAGATTCAGCTTTGCAGTTAGCACAGCTACTCAGAGCTAAACTCCAGAACAACCCTGGGAGCTTATCAAACGCAGAGGTGGGAGAGACGCTTCCTTCTGGAGGCAGAAGCATACTGCCTGAACTGAGTACTGTAGTACCAGAGACTAGCCGAATGTAGTTCCAGAGACTAGTCTGATGTAGTACCAGAGACTAGTCTGATGTAGTACCAGAGACTAGCCTGATGTAGTACCAGAGACTAGCCTGATGTAGTACCAGAGACTAGGCTGATGTAGTACCAGAGACTAGTCTGATGTAGTACCAGAGACTAGCCTGATGTAGTACCAGAGACTAGGCTGATGTAGTACCAGAGACTAGCCTGATGTAGTACCCAGAGACTAGGCTGATGTAGTACCAGAGACTAGCCGAATGTAGTTCCAGAGACTAGTCTGATGTTGTACCAGAGACTAGTCTGATGTAGTACCAGAGACTAGCCTGATGTAGTACCAGAGACTAGTCTGATGTAGTACCAGAGACTAGTCTGATGTAGTACCAGAGACTAGTTTGATGTAGTTCCAGAGACTAGCCTGATGTAGTTCCAGAGACTAGGCTGATGTAGTATCAGAGACTAGACTGATATAATACCAGAGACTAGTCTAAAAAATAAACACATTCATTTAAGATTTGCAGATGACCTGAACTTAAATTATGAAGATCACCTTATTATTTATGATGGGTGTTAGACTACAAACCGTTGATGTATGTGAATGTGGGAAGGCAAATCCCTCTCTGGTTAGGGTTTGGAGATGTTTTTACAGTGATGATGACTCAAGCTTACTACAAAATACCTTGAAGATGAACATATCTTTTAAGATGTATGATCCCAGCATGAGCAGGAGAACATAGAACCTTTACAGTACGCAGCAATCTGTACAGTAAGACCCAGAGTCAGCCTGCTGTCAGCAGGGTACCAGGCACCAGAACGACCCAGGCACGGTGAGCTGTTTCTGGGGAAGGACGACCGAGCGCTGGGGTGTCAAGCTGGAGGTGATGAACGGCAGCTATGTGTTAGGGAAAGCACCTGGCAGGTTAACTAATGGTGCTTGGACCTGGACTTTAATAATGAATGGCCATGAGGGGTGTGAGCGATGCTGGGTATTTGATTAACTGGATGTACCGTTAGTGTGTGCGTGTGTTCTTTATGTGGCACATTCACAAGCCGTTGCCCTGGGTTATGAGAGTGTGTGTGTTTGTGAGTGTGCATTAGTGTGTGTGTGTGCATTTCTAATACTCTCTTTTTTAAACGCCTCTGCAGTACCATTTCTTTTTCTAAAGCTTTTTCCCCAATCACCATTTTCACCAGTCCTCGATGAATCGAACTAGTCAAAATCCACCAATATAAAAGCAACAGTGGAGAATGACAAGTTAAATCCACTAGTGTAAAAATCAAAAACAAGTGTAAAACAACAATTTTTAAATCCATGGTTCTTAAATCCTCTTTTCTTATTTGTTCCGATCCAGCAGTGATAATTTATACCAAATGGCCTCTCAGCTGGAATGCGTGGCATGGAATCCTGTAAACACGCTGGCTTCTACCATTAAGAGGTACGTTCCCCGGCCCAGATAACCAGCCATATTGACTAGTCACACTGACAGAGGAACACAACTTTGATCTCGGTTAGCATCCATTCATCTATGTCCAAGTCTAGAAGCCAGTCTGGGGGGGGGGGGGGGGGGGGGGGGGGGGCTCTGCTTTATTAAATCAGACATCTGACCACTCACTCACTGGCATTGTTGAGGAGGCTGATTTGGACAGAAGACACAGAGGGGTTGGGGGGGGGGGGGGTGTGTGGTAATAAATACTTCATTAATCACTTTCTCACTGAGGTGATTGGTGAGACTAATGTTTGATTGTAGCCCGTCAGAGAGACCAGGGTTGTCTTCGGGGAGATCTCGCCTTTTTTATAGCGTACATGCATGAAATCGCTCAGGTTCCACAAGAACAGTACATGCACACGCTCACACATACACACTGCGGTTGAGCTGTGGCTGTACCTCTAAGACAGTGTGTGTGTTTGCGTGTGTTTGTGTGCGTGCGTGCAGAGAGTCCAGCGACACGTGGGTTCAATCCCTTTTTTTACACAGCTCTCGAACGAAAATGGCCGTTCCATTTCTTCAGTTTATAATTTGGTTTGTGTATGATTTATTGGAGTCTCAGATTGGGTGTAGTCTGTAGAGTTGGGAATGTGGCCTCCTTGTGGTGTGTCCGCTCCGGAGGGAAACACATCCTGCGCTGCCTCTGCTGCACAGTCTGACCTGGCCTTGACCAGCCTGGGCAGGGAGGCTCTGGAGCAGAGGAAGAGGAGCTGTGTCCTGCTCTGCTCTACTAATTCTAATCCTTTAAATGTATTTTTTACTCTATTTTACCTTACTATATTCTACTCTGCTCAATTATATGTAAATCTGCTTTATTAAACTCTACTCTACTGTAATCTTTTCTCTCCTACGCTAGTCTGTTCCATTCCACTCTGTCCTACTTCACTTTACTCTACTCTGTCCTTCTCTGCTATGGGAACGGAAAGCTGGTGGAAGTGTATTTAAGGGAGGCTTGCAGATCAGAGCCAAGCTCAGCAGCCAGCAGAATTAGGCGCCCTCCCCCCCAAAAATCTCCTAATTCACTTTTTAATGTTTTAAGATCATTTCTTTGTACAACTGTATTTTGTGCAGTTCAAGTGCACATCTCAAAATGAAACTAAACAGAACGCCAACTCGTATCTAGTGATCTAGAGGCCTGGTCTGACCCCTGCAGCAACCCCAGGTCTCCTCAGGTCCAAGGGAGGTCTGGGGAGGGTAAGGCTGGGGTGACTGGCTCAGGACCAAAAGAGGGGGATGGGGGTGGTGAGGCAGGGGTGACTGGGTGATTAATCTGCTGCTGGATGAGGATCTGGGGAGCTCAGGGTCGTGAATAAGCAGACCAGCAGTCTTATCTCTGGGGACATTAGCTGGAGCAGTGTGACCAGCATCTTCCAGACACAGTCTAACCACCATCCTTACCAGCCAGGCCCCAACTAATCCCCAGAAACACACACAGACACACACATACAACACACACATACACCCACGTACAGTACACACACAGACTTACACACACACTCAGGTGAGGTGAGAGAGTGATTCTAATGAACTGTTGCGTGATTTACTGCAGGCGGCTGCCTAGCTTACACCGCCTCAACCCCCTCTGCCTCGACTTGAGAAACCCTGAGACAAACGCACGCGGAGGGAGAAAGCATCATGTCTCCTCGCCTCGCTTCACTTCTGACTGCACAAGCGTCCATCCTCCTGTCAGACGCCCAGATTAGAAACAGACCTTTATTTGTTTACCCATGCAAAAACTGCTGCACATCTGTCTTGAGCTGATGAGTGGACCAGCAGAGGAAGCAGGCCTTCCAGCTGTCTGCTGGGTTTTACCTCTGTGTGAGAGAGAGAAAAAGGGGGTTTGGTTGACTGGACTAATGGCTGTCAAAACTATCGGTCATTTATGATGTTGTTGTTGTCGAAATTCCAAGATACAAGTAGTAGACCTTTTGGAGGAGAAATTAAGGACGGAGGGAGGGAGGCAGGCATGCAGAAGGGAAGGAAGGAAGGAAGAATGGAGGGAGTAATCTAGGATGGGATGGAGGGTATGTGTCCTTCCATGTCAGGAGGGAAGCCAGACATGGACTCCTGGTGCTGCTGGGACAGGGTGTTGGCCCCTTGTGGTTCACATGGATATATGAGACTGTCCTCTTAATGCTGATCTCTTCATGCTGATCTTTTCATGCTGATCTTTTCATGCTGATCTCTCCATGTGCTTAACAGAAAGGGTAGGATCGTACTTAGTCCTGGTCAAATGCAATGCCAGTGTCCCTCAGGTTAACCTGCCTTCGATAGAGTCTGTGTGAAAATTGTAACAGCACAACTGAGATGCTTGTAACAGCTTGATACATAAGGGAGTTTAACTGCTGGAACATTACCAGCTGCTTACACATGATGAAGCATATTTCCTGACTCTCGCTCCATCTTTCATTTACTCCACTCTCTCTCTCTTTCTCTCTCTCTCAGTCACTCACAGAATATGGTCTTGATAATCCACAAAAACGTTACTAATATATCCTGACTGAGTGTGTTGTTGCATGTGCTCCTGTTTTGCAGCCATGCCGCCGGCTATGAGAGTGACCCCAGCAGCCCCATGGTGTACAGCTGCAGCACCCAGTACCGCATCCACACACACGGGGTCTTCAGGGGCCTACAGGTGGGCCAACTCCCCATCCAACACCACACCTCCCCCTCCAACATCACACACCTCCCCCTCCAACATCACACACCTCCCCCTCCAACATCACACACCTCACTAGTATCTCCCTCATCCTTCCCCTCACCTTGACTGCTCCACGTTGCATAACTGCCAGCTGAGGTAGAGAAAGATAACTTCTGAGAACGTGAGAGAACATCCGGGAGAGAAAAATAGATAGAGCAGAGCCTTACGCAAGGAGAAGGTTATGCAGGAGGAAGCAGCTCTGCTTCCCAAACAGCTGAAGCATGTAAAAGGCATGCAAGGATGAAAAGACCAAGAGGAATCCCTTTCCCCATCTCCATTAGCAATAAAGCTACATTTTCTATGTGCTGGCTTCGTCGCTAATAAATCACTCGATCTTAATTAATGTCTGTCAGTAGCTTTCAAGGCCTGAGAGCAGACAGTCTCCAGACCTGGGCCAGTCAGAGAAAGGGACATGTTTCATTTCATCCCTCATCCTTCACTCCTCTCCCTTTTTCCTAGTTCCAAACGGGAACGGATGAAGTATGAAACAGCCAAGGTTCAGTTACTCCATGCAGATAGTTGCTCGAGTGAACCTTGTATTTATGTAAAGGATTATAATATCGATATATCAACTCTCAAGAAATGATTACATCAACGCTCCAATATCAAATCGAATTAGATGGAAAATAGTGTTTTAACGAATCAGTGATGATTTATTCGTAGGTGAAAAAAAAGGAAGAACATATATAGCGTTTTACTAATGTATTTCTTGGCAAACCAACAGCACAGTGTGAACTGAGAAGAGAGCAGTGTGTCAATGGAGCCTTGTGGGCTTGGTAGATAAAGAAGCCTGGTAGGGTCATAAAGTACTCAGGTCATTTGCTTATCAATAGCTGCTAACACTACTCATTACTGACCCAGAGCCCAGAGAGCCCATTACACCAAGCATCTTCTAATGAGGAACAGATGGGGAGTATGCTAGGTGTGTCTATGTGTGTGTGTGTGTGTGTGTGTGTGTGTGTGTGTGATTGGAGGTGTTACAAAGGGTTGTTAGTGAGCTAGGAAGCGAGTGGCTGGGTTAGGAAGGTAGGGGTATTCGAGGTGAGATAGAGAATATGGGATGAGGGAGAGGCGAAGAAGAGAGAAAGGGGGCGGAATGGGTGGACGAGAGGGAGGGGATGGGGCCGGGTGAAGGGGGGAGAGGGAGCGCTAGAGAGGGCAGAGATGGGGTGAGAGCGGGGCCCGTGACTAACAGCTCACATTTAGAGAATAACTCAGGAGCAGAGTAAAACTGAGGGCTGCTTTTTACTGCTAATTAGAATATAATGAGACCCTCATGCTCTCTAAGCACTCTGCGTTGTTAATGCAAATCACTAGGCCATTACAATTGGTATGTTATTAGGAGACTAATGTCTGTGTCCTTTCTGTTTGGGATTGTTTGTGTGTGTATTTGTGTGAATGTGTGTGTGTATTGGTGTACACGTGTGTTTGTGTGTGTTAATGTGTCCATGTGTTTGTGTGTGTGAATTCTTCCAGGACGTAAGGAGGGTCCCAGGCATCACCCCTGCCATCGTTCGCTCTGAGACCAACGAGAAGCGCCCGTTCATGTGTGCGTACCCCGGCTGTAACAAGCGCTACTTCAAACTGTCCCATCTGCAGATGCACGGCAGGAAGCACACAGGTGAGTTCGGGGGGGTGGTGGAAAGAAGTACATAGGTGAGTTTAGGGGTGGGGGTGGGGGCAGGATGGAAGCACACTGGTGAGTTCAGGGGTGGGGGCAGGACAGATTGATTCCCATTGCACCTTAGATGAAGACATACTCTAGAGACCTGTGACATGGCCCCCTCTGTGCCCCCCCCCCCCCCCCCCCCCCCCCAGGAGAGAAACCCTACCCATGTGACTTCACAGACTGTGGACGACGTTTCTCCCGATCAGACCAGCTCAAGAGACACCAGCGCAGACACACAGGTTTGCCCTCCATTCCTCTCTCTCTCTTTCTGTCTTTCCTTCCCTCCTTCCCACTGTCTTTGCTCCACCCATCCCGGCCTCTGCAGGTGGCCTGTCTGACCGGTTTCTATGTGTACCGTACGCCCCTGTGCATACTAGCCCCTTTTGAGGTGTGCAGCTCCAAGTTCACACTATTTAGCATTCAGTATGCTCTAAAGTACATGCTAGCTTGAGACCCGGCATGTTTTGGAATGGCTTCTCTCTCTCTCTCAGCCTCTGCTCTACTCTGTCTGTCTGTCTCTCTCTCTCTCCCTCTGAATGTGTGTGTGCGTGTATGTGTGTGTCTGTGTGTGTGTGCGTTTAGGAGTTAAACCATTCGAGTGTGAGACGTGTCAGAGAAAGTTCTCTCGTTCAGATCACCTTAAGACCCACACTCGGACTCATACAGGTAAAACAAGTGCGTAAACTTTTATATTTCCACATCTTCTCATCAGTTTTTTATGTCACAATGATGCTTTTTTTATAAGAGACACAAAAGTGTTGTACATGTCAATTGTTTGTACTAGTAGTTAAAAAATAAGCAAATGTTTTGTGGCTCTAATTAACAAAGCCACGTGAGAGCTTCTGTATATATGCGTGTCACATGTCTTACTCCCAACGTCCAATCTTGAATTCCCATTCAAATACTAACTCCTTCGTTCTCTCTCCCCCTCTTCTCTCTCCCGCTCTTCTCTCTCGCCCTCTCCATCTCTCAGGTGAGAAGCCCTTCAACTGCAGGTGGCCAAACTGCCAGAAGAAATTTGCCAGGTCAGATGAGCTGGTACGACATCACAACATGCACCAGAGGAACCTGACCAAGTTGCAGTTGGCCATCTGACCCCTGCAGATGTCCCGGCCCGATCAGCAGGGAGCTCTTTCTTTTGGAGGCCATTTCAGTTCCCAAACTGGCAACCAAATTGAATTGACCAGGATAAAATTGAGTTCAATTGGACTTTTAAATGATGGCTTACCTCAGACTTTCCCTCCCTCCTACCCCTGCATCCTCAGTCGTGTACAGGCCTCCCAAGAGGAGCACACAACACAGAGGTGTCCATATTTCAAACAGAAGAAAGTGTGTTTCTTGCTTTGATGTAGATAGGGTGTATTTTACTTTGAAACTGTTGTAGTCACTTGTTCAGTTTTTGACTTTATTTATTTTCCTTTAATTATGGAATAAAATATCGTTCACTGGAATTCTTGTTGGAGGGGGAGGGAGGTGACTGACGTGTCTGAAGTCTGGTTAGCAAAGTTTGTGGGAAGAGCAGAACACCTACTAACGTTGCTAAAGTTAAACAGAACACTTAGAACAGTCAGAAGAATACTTTGTTCCACATGGAACCTCATGTTATAAGATAAAAACAAGAAACAAACAAGTTCCATCATCATAAGCTGTTGTTTGTATCCTAAAGCGTTCTTTCTGACCTTGGTCAAATGGTTCCAAGTATGTGTATTTGAAAGGGTTCGGTTAGCGTAGACCAGACCAGACTGCCTCTGTTTCACCTTCCCTGAACCCTGGAGCCTCGGACCAGGACAGCCACTCGGACATTTCTGTGGAACTGTCCGGAAAATTGATGTCCAGGTCAGTCTGGTCATGTGACCAACACCCTTTGGGTAGATGTGTAAATAATAGTACAGAACCATGCATTATGTTAAAGATAAAAAGCCTGCTCACCGTAAAATGTGACTTCACTATTAGTCTAGACTAGACTTGCGTCAGTGGGTTTAGGAAATGCTTTTAAAATGTGTATATCCTGTCATAAAACACTAACTGTCATGGCAAGTTTTTTCTGTAATGTGTAATAACTGCATAGTGGTTAATTTCTGCTGTTCCAACTTTATCATTCAATTTTTTATACAGTATATATATACAGTATATATATATATATATATATATATGTGGATTCTTTTTTTTGTTGCAATTGTGATTGTTAATTTTTTTACTGTCTCTCTCTGCACCCCCATAAAGAATTGAAATGTTAGAATGATCTTGGCCACAAAATACTTTTAACGTTGACTAAAAAACGATTGTCTTTCCAGAAAATAACTCAAGATGTCTTTCATAATGAATGGTTCGGATGAAAACCAACATGCACAATTGTCCACTCTGATCATTTGATCTGAGATTAGAATGGTCTGCACATTCCTGTGTCTTCCTCTGAAACACGCTCGTGCCTCTTCTCAAACTCAGGTCACTAAAAGTGATAATCTGCTCCATCCTTTTCTGTCTCGCATATTGCGTAACACACGCTGTAACCAACTGACACTGACCACACTGGAAAACTTCTTCAGTTTTTACAGTTTTGTCAGAATACAAGCCAAACTGATTGTAAATGGCCCAAACAATTTCCCTCTTTCTTTTTCCCCATCATTTAGAATTAATAATGAGTAAATGTATTTTCAACAAGAAATGCAATTTTCCTCTCCAAAGTGGTTATAGTTATGTAACATTGAAAGGTAAATCTAGTTGTTTTGATCCATTTGTTCCATATTGGGCTGGCCTTGCTGTGTAAATCACAGTGACTCCTGGTGCTATTACTCATGCAGAAACCCCCGCCGTATCTCAGCTGAGACCACGCTTCATCTCTGTCTCCCTGCTCTTTGAAGAGAGGTGGCTGGTCTTCGTAACGCTCGGCCCTTCCACCCGCACAGCTCACAAAGGAGACGCTATTAAAACCCTTCTGAAAAAGGAGGGAGAGGAAAAAAAAGAGTGACGCTCCATCAGATATATGTTGTGGTTCGTAAGTACCTAAGGGGTTGGGGCCAATATAGTTTACTGTTAAGACTAGCCAACCTGTTTTTTTTTCTTCTTCTTCCACACACAGCATTTTGTCGCGGGCTACTTTTTGTTGAACGTTCCCGGCTTAGCTACCCTCCCAGTGTCCCATCCATCAGAGCCCTAGCCTGCGCTGGCTTTTTGGGTTGGTCGGCCGTTCTCATGGTCATTTGAAAGGTGCCTCTGTTGAGAATTACTTGGGTACAAGCAAGGAGAGATATGGAGCCTCTTCTCTGATCCAACTTTGACGCACAACAGATAAAGAAGAGAGATGAGGGCAGCCGTCTTGTGATGGTTTCAGATCAGAGGAGGTCTTGGAGAGGTCGACCCCTCATGTCACTTTGCCCAAACAACGAGCACCAGTTATCTGACGGACCCCAGCAGCATAAATAATGTAAAATACAACGGAAACGGCCCTAAGAAGCAGTACAGCTTGCCCAGAGAGAACGGCTGGGAAAATGTTATTTCAAGTCTTGGAAAAGTCTTATTTCCATTTCTTCTGAAATCCTCCTAATCCCTATCATATAGATTTTAAATAAGGTTTAATATTGCAACCCTGTGTCTTCCACCCCCAACCCTCTCAGTCCAGCTTGTCTGTCAGACCAGACCTGAAGGAGGAGAATTGATGCTGCCTATTGAGGGAGAACCAGCAGGGGAAGGTAAAGGTTCAAATACTGTTTGTTTATTTGGTTTGAGGTGAGGATTGGTGGCCCTTGACTTGGCTTAGCTACAGCCTCTCAGAGCTGAAGGAGGGGATAGGGGATTTAAAGCATCAGCTGGGTAGTAAATCAGACAAAGGTTGGTCGACATTAAACTCCTCTCTCTCTCCTGACCCCCTCTCTTCCTCTGAGACCAAAAACATGTTCACCTGGGGGGCAAACGGACTGGGACCAGGACAGACAAGGGAGGATAGAAAATAGGTGAGAGGAAACGGGGGGGGGGGGGGGGGGGGTCAGATGGCTCAATGGTTAAGGCGTTGGCCTCACAATTTGTAAGGTTGTGAGATCGAGCCCCGGCTGTGGCTATATGACGTTGTGTCCTTGGGCAAGGCACTTCACCCTACTTGCCTCAGGGGAAAATGTCCCTGTACTTACTGTAAGTCGCTTTGGATAAAAGCGTCTGCTAAATGAATAAATGTAAATGTAAACAGGGAGAAGGTGGGGAAGAGAGCTTTCCTCTGGGATAATGTTGTAATTTCAGGAGCATCCTGTAGATGTTTGGGTCCTGGTACAACTCAGCACTACCCAATCCTCCTGAGGCACACAAACACACACACAAGCAGTAATACACAGACATACGCCCTACGCACACTCCGAGTTGTCCTGGCAGTACTCAACCGGTTTCTTCGAAGGCTGTGTTCCTTCAGCTGCTGTCAGAACCTTCCTTTCATATCAGGGGAATCCCGAAAATGCTTTAGGTCAAATTATTCCAGTTATTTGTAATTTCCAGTCATCCTGTTGAACTATAATACACAGCCATTTTGAAGAAAACACTGCGGGGCACCTGCCATAAAAGTTTGTGTTAATCTAGAACGATCTTCCATCAAGAGCTGAGAGCAGCTGAGAGTGGCTGTGGCCCGGAAGAGCCCTGCAGGCATGCTGTGTAAGCCCACCAAGACAACCAACATGGATGTTGTAGGGGGTTGTAGGGGAAATAAGAGGGCACAAGAGGGGTAGGAAGCGTGTTCCTCTGCTGGCCTCTAAGAGACAGCCAGACTGGAGGCAAGTCCCAAGACATGTACATCCATCTGTGTGTTCGCTACACTTTTCTGTCCACAGAAAGACATTTGGTAGAAGTGTTGGAATAGAGCTTTCCTTACAAAATAAGTGGTTAAAGGCCAGAGTTAGGTTTAGGGTGAATTCCGTAGGACTAATGCAACAATGTGGTATCACTATTCAAGACATCGATCTGACCTGTTGTCTTTTCCAGTAATGTTGAGAATGGGCTGCACTTAGTCTTTCTTCACATGCTAAAAAAGTGGCATGTACTGTATGCAAGCAGGCGTCTCACACACACACACACATTGTGCAGTTGCACTGACCTTTGATGAGCCCTTTAGCGTTGATTCATCTCCTGCTGAGGGGAAGAGATTGATCAGAGTTGTGGGCGTTGATTTAAATGCCTTTTTACTGTGTGTGTGCTGGTCTTTCTCAGGGACTGTAGTCTCTGATGAATTAGAGCTTCTAAAATCCAGCCTTTTGCTCTCTCTCCATCTCAAAGTTACGGTCTATCTCATTTATTTTACTTCATACACACAATCACACACACACACACTCGCACACACATTGAGCAGATACAGCGACTGCATTAGACCTTCATTCCTTAATAAAGCTTGTTAAAGCCTGTCATTGAGGAGGCAGCATCCATTTTGAAGGAATCTTCTCTCTCTGTGACAAAACATCAGGGTTTCCTGCCCAGCCTTAACTACAGCACAGAACAGCCTGATCTGAAGTTTGAATAAAAACAATACGTTTATGTTGAAAACTAAACATTTCTTGACCAGCATCCGGTCCATGAAATATTCCCCCAATAAAAACATTCCCTGTTCTTCTTGTATGATAGAATCTTATGAAAACAGCAGTTTAAGGCAAAATACTACATGTATACAATACATTCTGGGACCAGACGCTAACATAACACAAAAATAATTATTGTGCAGCCAATCTCTGAATTTGATTTACAAGTGAAGGAAAGCCTTTTACTTTTATTTGCTAAATCAGGAATCCATTAGTGTGAAAGACAATCTGGACAAAGATATACTTCTTACACAGATTCATATTTTAAGACTTGCAGGACGTCCGACTTGCAATTGAACATTGTATCAATAATAAAAGCAGCTAAAAATGTCTGCTAAACTAATAAAACTGTAAAACTCAAATCTAAACCTAATTGTTTAGTTTGCTACAATATAGCACTACAATTGTGTGTGTGTGCTTGTGTGTGTATTTGAATGTGTGTCAACTGGCATGTGCTCAAAATAACAGTCAACTCCTGTACGTCAAGGCAACATCTCCCTCTAGTGAGCAATAGGCTATTTAGCTGTTCCTCTTTAGTCTGTATAAGAGATTTTTTTACTTAGTTGAAAAACGACACTGTCATCTAGAGGCTGAAAATGAAAGGGCAGGACAACCATTTAGCAGAGCTGAATACATTTCCAACTGCTTGTTTCCCATTCATTCTACTTAGACCAATACCTCTCCCCTGTGGTGGTCGCTGTATCAGGCCCAGACCAGGGATGACAGAAGCACAGCTAACCCCAAACTCTCTCTTTCTCCCATTCCTCCATCCCTTCAACCCCCTCCCAACCCCACCCCCCTCCACCCAGAGAGAGAAACGTGTGGAGTGTGTTTGTACAGCCAAGTATCAGATTCCATTCCATTCCACATCCATCACCTGTGAGACAGCGAGCAGGAAAAGCGATTGGTCGGCACCTGGTAAGGTCAAAGGGTTACGTGCTAGCCTGTCGGTCAGATTTATGACGTGTCAGCGAGCCTTGCGACCGAGGACCAGGGTCTGAAAACAAGAAATGTCTGGATGACGAAGACTTTCGCTTCGTCATCCTGTGGGGTCAGGGTGGAGCTTGGACATCTTCTAAGAACCATGTCCTGGAGATGGGTGCAGTTGTCATGGATTTGATTATTGTTTCTGTGTCTAGTCATATTTAAAAAGTAGAGACCATGGAAAAAGTGTGTGCTAATATTGACAAATAGACATAGAGGGCCATATACAGGAGCTTGTTTAGACATGTCGATGCTGGGTTTTGGGGGGAAACTTTGGGGAAATGTTTTGTGCCTTAGCTTCAAATCAGGGTCTAAAGTGTTGAACACTATTTTTAAGTGTTTATTTGGGTTAATTAAAGGCCTGTGAGGGCTTATTCACCATCCTTTGCCTCCACCCATGCATCTTGCTCTGCTCCTCTCTCTCCCCCCTCATACCTCACTGTCCTGGCCTCCCCCATATATTCTACCCCCCATAAACATTTCCTTGTTTCCTCACTCGCTTATCTGTCTTATATTTTCTAGCTTGTATTTTCTCTGTCTCGCACTGTCTCCTCTCTTTCTATCACTTGTCTCTCTGTCTCAAACTCTCGATCCACATTTCTTTCACTCTGCCTCTCATTCCAAGGCGATGCTGGACAGTGATGTTCCTCCCTGTCCACATGGGGGCAGTGTAAGTCCTCCTCTCAGCCGGCTCACAGCAGCCGTGGGCAGAAGAGACTGTGAGGTCCCAGGGTGACGTGTAAGATCGGACTACAACATGTACACACACAAACACAAACAAACACACACAGACATACACACACACACACGTACATAACCCACACACAGACACACACACATTTTGAGTCTCTAAACTGAACCAAAATCTAATTTACATGACAGATGTAATGTTATGTTATGTTTTAGCATATGGTCTAATCACTTCCAATGCTCTTGTTGCATGTACTTTCTTAACTCTTACGGCAGGAATCTGTGTGTCCTATCTGTGTGTGTGGCTCGATCATCTTAACAGCACTGCAATAAGCGTGAAAATCGTCAATAAGCGATGGAGTCATGTATCTTGTGAGCTGCCGGTGAGCACTGCACCAGTCTAGCTTTAAACACAAGAATATCTGTGTATCTCGGTCTCTGATTAATTATCGTTACTCTCCACAACATTAGTTTGCCTAAAGCAGAACCGGGAACCCTTAATCTCTTCAACACACCTGACCCCGTAGCAGAGGGGACAGATACACAACATTCATGTTGGCAAGTTACATGACCCTGATGACAGAGATGGAGCGAGAGAGGGAGGAAAAGTGGGAGACAAAAGCAGATTCACACAGCGATGTTGACATGAAGTGGGATCGAATAGTTAAACAGAAACATCACACAGCTCCTCAGACCTGCTACGAAAGACACTGCGTGTGTGCACGTCTATGTGCATGCGCGCGTGTCTTCCACAAAGGAAAAGACACCAGTCGGAGGATCGATATGTGAAATCTCTAGTTTTGTCTTGTCTGCCCTCCTCTGGTTCCTCTCCTGTTTGGAGGTCAGGGAGGTGTCCTCAGTGACCAGGCTGTGATGAGAACAGACGCAGCAGCATCTCAGTACAGCCCAGGTCCTACTAGAGGAAGCACAGGGTTTCTCATTCCACCACCCTGGCTCCTCTCCCTCCAACCCTGGCCTGGTTGGAACAGGACAACAACATCCCATGATAATCAGACTCATATGGAACACTTCCTGTTGTTTTGCTAGTTCTAATCTAAAGTCTAGGCAGGTCAGAAGGGTTCTCTGGTACACCCCCCCACCCCCCCGCCCCAGTGTATGCTGGACACACTGGTCACGCTTTCTGTGTCCCCTCTCAAATCTGTCACGTTTTCTCTGTCTCTCCCTCTTTGGCCCTCATTCACTCTCGGTTGGTCTCTCTCCCTACTTGGGCAGACAGGAGGAAGACTGTTATTGGAGGATTGAAGGTTTCACTGGCTATCAGAATAATGAGTGTCATCCTGTTTATCAGCTCTCTCTCTCTCTCTCTCTCTCTCTCGGAGACACAATCATTACTGATGTGTGATGCTCTGCTAAGGCAACACAGCATAGTTGTCAGTCTGTGTGTGCGTGTGGGTGTGTGTGAGTGTGTGTGTGTGTGTGTGAATGATAAATTGTTGAAATTAGTTGAAATGGCTGCTGGAATTTGATCATCCTGGAGTGAGTTCAAGAGAGTGAGGGGGGTGGGGGGAGGAGAGAGAGATGCATCTTTTCTGCTTGGCTGCTCTGCCCTACATAAAGACAGTCAGATATAATGATCGGAGACTGTGTGAGCCTGCTGACAGGAAGCAGGGATGAGAAATCCCTTTCTTAGATCCAGCTCTCTGATACGTCCACTCATCCATGGCTCCGGTCACATGAGGCAGCCAATTCAAACCCCTGATTATATAATTTTTTTCTAAAATAGAAAGGTATCTTGCTTCGTAAGATCTCCATGAATGTACTTCCGCCAACTGCCGTAAAAAACTAGGACGATTCCTCTGGGTTGATGAGAAAAGCAACATCAACACTGACGCATTCCCAGACCTCTTTTCCTCAAAGCTGCTAACAAGCCCTTGTGGATGCGTCACCTTAGTGACCATCTGCTTATGTATAAAGTCCAGAGTCTCACTGCTGCTGTCTTCAGTGGTTGAAGAGTTCCACCAGGCTCAGTCTGGGGTCTCTCTCTCAACAATCTCTCCAACGTGTGTTTGTGACTAATGCTGCCCCAGTCTGTGTCTCACACCAGAGAGACCACCCCCCCACCCACCCTCCTCACCCCCTTGCACGCCTGGACGTAACTCCAGGACACGCAGGGCCTTCTGGGGGATCACGCTCAGACCCTCTGGTCTCTCTGGGATGTGGGAAGCTGTCTGCCAGGAGCTGAGGAAGATCACAGTCTAAATAGGTCTGTAATAGGAGGCTGTTAGCAGTGAGTCTGTTGTCCAGTGCCACCCTAGGCTGACCCTTCCATCTCCTTCTGTCAGAGTTACATTCTCAGATTCCTCAGTGACCGTCCGAAGGCAGTGTGCTGCACATGTGTGTATCTACTGTTATGTGCTTGTGTGTGTGTGTCTTTGTGTACGTATATGCACAATTGTTTGCGTTTCTGCATGTGCATGTCTTGTTGTTTGCGTGTGTGTACTGTGATGGTGGATATGTTTCTGTGTGCGTCCTGTGAGCATTTGTATGTATGTCAGAGCGTGTGTGTGGGGTTATGTGTGTGTGTGCAATTATCCAGTCAGAGCAACACAGCAGGGCTGGGGGTGAGGGGCTGACGTGTTAATCATACTGACCCCAGGAGTAGCTCCTCATCGACAGGCCTCTGGTCAGACAGGAGGCCCTCCTGGAGGCTGAGATCATCCAACTCCACACTGAACCTTGCACACACACACAGCCCCCTCCAACCCTCACACACACAGCCCCCTCCCACACACACTCTCTCTCACACACACACACACAAGAACTCTCACTAGAGTGTCAGAGCAGTGACAGGAGAGGGAGAGAGGAAAAGAGAGAGAGAAAGATTCTGGCAGCAAGACGGGGAGACAGGAGGGAGAGAGGACATGAAGGAGAGGGTGATGGGGAATGGGAAGGAGGGAGGTAAAGTGGGAGGGACTGAACCAGGTCCCCCTTGAGGCGTTATATTAATTAAATGTCTTAAACAAACATGGCTGCTGTGTTTAGAGGCTGAGGAACCGTTCCATCTGCTGTCTCTGTGTGTGTGTGTGTTGGGGGGGGGTTTGTGTGCATCTGTGTGTGTTTGTGTGTGAGGGAGAGAGAGATAGACGGGGGTAGGGTGGGGGCAGACAAGAAGAGTTGTAGTTAAAGTTCAGGAACACTGAGGAACAGATGGGCCTCCTGTCTCTGGGGACCAACGATCTCCCTTCGCCTGCAGCACTCTCTCTGTCACTCTCCCTATGCCTCTCTCTAGCTCTCTCCCTATGTCACTCTCTCTCTCCCTTGGCCAGCATTTATTTATCTCACTCTCCCCATGCCTCTCCCTGTCTTCCCTATGTCACTCTCCCAATGTCACCCTCTCCCCATGTCCCTCTCTCTCCAAGCCACAAGGAGATGGAGGCAAGTCGAGAGAGAGAGGGAAAGAGAGGCAGCAGGAAAGAGAAAGTGAGGGATTCAAAAGTGGTATGACTGGTAGGAAATAAGAGAGGAACAAACATGTTAGAAACTAGTCAGAAGGTTGCTCTTCTCTGCATTCAAGTGCTGTCTGATAGACTGGTTCATCTGCACAGCCAACAGTCACTGGTAAGTGGAGTGTGTATGTGTGTGCGGGAGAGAGATAGAGAGTGTGTGTGTGTGACTTGCAAATCTTAATTAGCTCCATGTAATCCCATTGACTGCAGCTCTGGAGTCTGTGTGTTCTCATCTCCCCCAGGACAGACCACTCAATAGACAGACAAACCCTTTCATTTACTTGTTAGTAATTACATTTGGATTGAGCAAATTACATCTGATCTTTTCAATTCTCCTTTGATTACACAAATCATTTGGCAGGAGGCTCACGTGGAATAAGTCCACAGGAGGCAGGAGTTTCTTGTTGTGACCAAATAAGTCATGAGGGTAGAGGTCAGTTCAGTCAGGAAACTCTGGTAGGTTAGTATGATGTTTATTGATTATCACTTTTTTACTGATAATGCTTCTGACCTTCTATATCTGAGTACATGGCTTACTGATATAGATATCAGTACTATATTACTCCTCTATCAGTCCTCTAGCAATACTACCAGTACTTTGTCAGTATTATATCAGTACTATTTCAATCCTCTATCAGTACTTCAGCAGTACTTCATCACTCCTTTATCAGTACTTTGTCAGTTATCTATGAGTGCCCTTTCAATACTCTATCTAAGCACTTTCAGTCATCTATCTATACTGTATCAGCTGGGCTCAACACCATCCCTGAAACACACCTGACAGCTCTGCTCCTTGTCTCTGATGATCCATTAGGCCTGTCAGGAGATAATGATGGCGTCTCCCTCTCTCCTCCAGATGAGCCTGGGGTGACATTCCTGCCAGGGCCAACCCAGCAGAGGTTCTTTATATTCAAAGACAGCGGATACTTAAGCTGCTGTCAGAGAGCGGCCAGTTCTCTTTGTAGAAACTAAGAAGCCCATTCACAGACAGGAGCAGGGCTACTGTGATGGGCAGTAATTATCCACATGATCTCTATTATTTTGGGCCTGTTTTGTTCTGTAGAGAGAAAAAAAAAAAGTATACGGAAACTTTCTTGCTCATCGTGATATTTCGTCTCGTCATTTGAACTCACGTTTCACAGCAACTTGTGCTTTACAGCAACTCAAAAACATTTAGCTCATGTATTTGCTATCCCTTGACATTAATTCATGATCGGTTATCTACAACGTATATATTTATGATTGTCATCCATATCTTCTTTTCTTACCTACAGTTCTTGTGCAAAGTTGACCAACTGCAGACCAGACTGAGGGCTGGATAATACTGTCTTGAAGGATGCAAAGAAGTGTTGTGACACTGAACATCACAGACAGACAGAAAGGGGGAATATATTAATGCTGTGAATAACAGATGAGCTGTTCTGTATTAAAGGCAGTGCTAGAGGTCAGCCTTACATCAAAGGAACATAATTAGTGTCATACATGGGAGCTGAACAAAGCCAATTTACATGGGCCAATCTTCTGTTGTCCCTGTCAGTTTTTCTTGTGTGTTTTAATACCTCATCATGTAGTGTACTTTTTCATTGCAGCCAAACACACACACACACACCGTTCCTGTGTTGACAGGGGGGCACACACATACACACACATACCGTTCCTCGTGTTGACAGGGGGGTTGTTAGTTGTGTTTAAAATTACAATGAACAAAAACGATCATGCAGTCACCTTGTCACCTTGTCAAGTCACCTCTCATAACAGCTCCCCTCCTCTGTCTGTCTTTCTTGATCTCGAATGCACACACACGGGCACGCACACACACTTACCTTGTGCCATTGTTTCTTCAGATATCACATCTTCCCGTGCTGCCACAGAAGTGCACACACTTCTTGCACACGAGCGCGCGCGCGCGCGCACACACACACCAACACACACACACACACACACCCTACAATGTCTGGCTATTACCGCAATCTGCATGCTGCGTCTGCTAATAACGACTGAGGAAGCAGGCATGACACGCAGCGTGCGGCAGCGACGCACGCAGTAGAAGAGATGAGAAAACACTTCTTGATAGACAGAATATTAAATGGCAGAAAAATGAAGCGTCGGCCCCTATTATCACGCCTGCTCCCCCGCAATTAGCTTTTAGTCTAAACCCTGTTTCTGCCTTTTCCAGGAGGGCAGACTGGGGAACTAATCAGATTGTGTACGGAGACATTAGAGCTGCCTCCTGATCTGACCTCACTAACATGACCAGCCCAGTCTGGTTTCATTCACACACTTAAACGTGACTAAGGGCATTTACATTTACATTTAACTGACATTTGTACAGAACGGAAAACGTCTGAAAATGCAAAACGTAGAAAGTCGGATCCATGCTGCACAACAGTGTTGAGTAGTTAAAAAATGCACTGGAACGCAGAATGTGCATTCGTTTTGTAAACGTAGAAAATTAGTTTATCTTAACGTACCATGTTGTGATTGGGTTGAACATGAACTTAAAGACACCTGTTTTTAAAATGACGCTATCTGGCATCTGGCTAATGGGCAGCTCAATATTCTAGTTTTTGGGACTTCATTGGGAATATTTAATTGGTGTTAGTTGCCTACCGGTACATAAGTCCAAACCAGCAGCACTTAAAGTATTTAAATGCCTTCTCTTTACACTTTTTTGTTATAGTATCATCCTGTGTTATGTACCCATTGCTGTGGATTCAAACAAAGCCTCTCAGACACCTCTGTGATGTCATAATGTAGATCATTTACATTTATTCATTTAGCTGACACTTTTATCCAAAGCGAGAGAGAGCTAGTTAGACCCCAAACAGAGCAGTTATAGTTGGTTATTATATTATACATTTCATTGGTAGAACTTCATGCGACTTGACATGAACATGTAGAAGTAAACTAATTCCTAAAGAAAACCAGAAGACATTCCGGAAGGAGTCCTCTATGAAAGATTTCATCGAGCGTTTCAAGAGGCGAAATGATACTTCCGGTGCCCATCACCAGAACAACGTTTACCCTGATGTAAATATTTTTAGATATGTATATTACATACTGTAATTATCTTTTTAAAGTTAGCTTTATATGACTGGAAACAACTCTTTCCTTGATGTATACGTCATGCTTCATTCAAGGATTCGTTCTCACCCTGTTCCTATCTGTTTGCAGTGCTGTGTGGAGAGCAGTGCAAAGCCAAAAGGCCAGCAGAATTCTCTCAGCCAGTCCAGGTTTCTGTACACACGGAGAGCTGAACAGGAGGCCCTGGCTGACAGGCACAGGAGGGGGATTGCCCTGAAATCTGTTGGAGTTGCTCCAGAGAGGGTGATTCTCCCCAGAATAGCCCCCCAGGGCCGTCAGCCCGTGAACCTGGTGGGTGTGGACCCTTCTTCCCATCAGGAGCCTTTTTCCCGCAAAGCAGGAAGTAGTGTAGGCGCACAGCCTCGATTTATCTTTGCTCTCAACAATGAGAAGAAGAAGAAGAGCTGTGTAGAAAGCGATGCTGTTGCGTCCCGTGTGGCGGTGAGGAAAGAAGCCCAGAGGTAGGAGGAAGAGACTCCTGCTGAGTTAAGGGCCCACCTGGAGGCCGACACATCTGAGGAGGACATCATTCTTGGATCTGCTCCCCCTACCCGCCAACCCCCTGCTTCTGCCAAGTCCAGGGGCAAAGAGTCTCAGGCCAAAAAGTACCTGAAAGTACCGAAGGATGCACCAAAATCAGGTCAGCCTCTCAAAGATGCGACAAACTGCAGCGCACACACAAAGTGATAGAACTATTTAAATGGAGATAGAATGACAGGGATACACAGTCAATCTAGCTCCAGGTGAATAGATACCTTCATACCTTTTTGGGGGGTTCACACCCTGGCCCCTGGCAATGATATTCTTTTCAATCCCTATCTATATTCATAGCACAATGGCACATGCAACAAAAGGACGCCTGTCCAATTGTGTGTGGAAGCACTATTCATTCTGTAATGAAATGCAGCTTTTCTCATGATTAGATGAAGGTTAGACAAATAGGTAGAGGTGGTAAACAGTATGCACCATCTCCAAACCATAGCGATGGAGACAGCCAGGGTGTCTGTGGTGCAGACAGTGTAGATCGAAAAGCAGGTCAGAATGTGGACAAACCCAGATGAGACAGTGGCTCAGGCCTTCTTTCTGCTCAGCTCAGAGACCTGGTGAGAGTGTTCCCACAGAGCAGACTCTGAACACACGGCATGGCAGCAACGAACACACACATTTGATTTACAGATGTAACTTTGACCCTACAGCAAGATCCCTTCTAACGAGGATGATTAGTCTTTTGAGTATCGGTAGAACAGAACTGTTGCTAATTTGTCTGTTTCTATGGCTTCCATCCCCCCAAAAAATTTAACAGGGAGAAGAAAGTTGCTGGGTTGAACCTTGCTCCGAAACCATGGAGAGGCTCTTAAGCCTGATCTTCATGGTACCTGTCTGGCTGTTGTAAAGGAGGTAAAGATGCATTGAACTGGATCAGGGAACTGGTTGCGTGTGTATGTGTTAGTGTGACAAGACACTGTGATCCATCAGCTGATATTGACCTGAACGGTTCTCCTCCAGGTGAAAAACCTTCGTTCAGCTGTGTCCCTGGTGGCTATAGAGACTCTTGGTGTGATGTACGTCCACCTCAAGAGGGCCATGGACAAAGAGGTGGAGTGGACGGCCCACGTGCTGCTCCTCAAAGCTTCCGAGATCAACACCTCCGCCATCCGCCAGGCTGCCAATCTGGCCCTGGGTGACATGGTGCAGCACTGCTCCCCGGCCCGCGTCATGAACGCCCTGCTGCTGGCAGGGCTGAGGTTCATCAAGCTGAACTTAACACTTAACACTTAACTCTTAAACTGGTCTGATGTGATTGGCCTAGATCTTCCTCCTTCTTGTTTATTCGTATCTCGTCACATTCGTGCATTTGTCCCTCTTCAGCCATCGTAGCGTGGCGGTCAGGAGCAGCATGGCCCAGCACCTGGAGGTCCTGACAGATATCCTGGGGCCAAAACGGCTTCTGAAGGGGAAGAAGCTGACAGGATGCTTCCTGGTGGCCGTCAGTGAAATGGCCCAGGACTCTGGACTGGAAGTCAGGTGGGAGGTTTGCAAATGTAGTGCTATGATTGGATGTGAAATCCTATTTCAAACCCAGTTGCTAAAAGAAAGAAGCTTTATTTCAAAGGTCCCATGGACATAACATTCTACAGAAGATCGTAGATGACAACAGCTTTCCAAAAATGTGGGAGAGGTTTGTCCCACTTAAAGAGTCCCTGAAAATGGTCATCAGCAAACTAAAATCATGGTACATTAATATTCTCTTTTGAAAGGTTACAGCCAAGAACAGTTTTTAACTCCCAGATTGAATCAAACTTGTGTTGGGATGACATGTTTTTCTTTTTTTCTTAGTAGGACCTACACTATATTACCAAAAGTGACCAAATACTATTGGTAGTATAGTGTATTTGTAAGGACTGCTGGGACATACATCTACCATCTCTTGAACGTCCTCTGATTAATACACAACTGGAATGAAACCATTCCTATCATGTTATCCTATCACAAACGTGCATTGTCACCTTATTTCGTTATAGTCAATAATTTTCTTGTTGAACATGCTGGCAAATAAGGGACACCAAATACATGTAATCACTCAAACAGTATTTCCATAGAATGTAATGGAATTATAAAGTATTAATCATCTTTAGGCAGAAACCTTTTGCTTGAACCCAGTTGTAAAGGGGACTAGACTTCCCACATAATGCCATGGCATAGCAATGTCTAAATCAGGGGTGTCCAATCCAGGTCCTCGAGAGCCCCTGTCCTGACACTTTGTTCCCTGCAGTTTCCCTGCTCCAGCACACCTGACTCTACTTAATGATCATTATCAGGCTTCCACAGAGCTTGACAAAGTCCCATTCACTAGGATGATGTGTCCTGGAGCAGGATTGGACACCCCTGGTCTACATCATATCAGACTTGGCTTGCAGGAATGCATTAGTGACTTGAGAGATGTGATATTACGATAAGAGAAAAGTTGGAAAAGAAAATCCTTAACACTGAAGAACGTTAGATTTGACAGACTCACATTCCGTTGTTTACCTTTGGAAGCAGCCAGCTAGTATCATTAACATAACCGGGTGTTTGAATGTGTCACTTTGAGCATTCGTCTACGGCACAACTGAATATTCATGTGAAGATTTCACACCCACATTTCTTTGACAGAAAGCATTTTCTGAAAATATGAAGGGGCTGGCAAGGTCTAAGTTGTTTGAGTTACACTTTCATGGTTCACTGGTGGCAGCCAGTGATAAGGTCAAGGTGTTTGTCAGCATCATTTCATCTGAGAGCTTCCACAGCACAGATGGGTTGCTTGCTATAGGCTGTATTGTCATGCAAACAATGTAATACAAGCAGTTTAATTTAAAACAATTGTGTTTTAAATCACACCAGGATACCATTGGATCCTTACAACAAGTGTGTTGAGGATTGGCACAAACAGAGACATACAGAGATACACACAGACACACACAGACACACTAATGTTAAAAACACAGACTCATATACACACACAGATATGCAGACACACAGGGCTCGGGCCTGATGGACTTGACAGAGAGGACGACTGAGATCATGTCTAGCAGCAGATCAGCTCCCATAACCCCATTGAGGGTGATCCACTTGTTAATTTCTAGCGCCATGGAAACCAGCCATGATTGACAGGTTAAATAGCAGAACACATTTGCTGGCACAATGGGCCCCAGTGGGGTGCCACCCCCCCAACCCCCTTCAGATGAGGACAAGGTAGTGGGGTGCCCCCCCATCCCCATTCCCCTTTCCTTGGTGGATGAGGTAAGCTCTCCTGCAGTCTCCTGGAACCTGACACTCACTTCCGCAAAACAGGTGCTCAAGTTGGGGGGCCTATTTGTTCCTTTGTTGGCCTACAGACAGTTGCAGACCCAGCCCTACAGACTCTCAGGCGAGCGTCTGGGCCTGCACACACACAAACACACGCATACATACTGACACAAGCAAAGAAGCCTATCCACGGGGGGGGGGGGGGGGGGGGGGGGGGGGGGGGGTGACCCTGGTGGCAGGGAGACACTCCCCCTAGTTTTGAGGGCTTGTTCCTGCATGTCACAGTCTTAGCTGCTGCCATGGTCACAATGCAATCCTTACCTCAGCGCTCTCTCCCACCTCCTGTTTCTACACACACACACACCGCCCCATCCGTGTTGCATACTCATCTGCTCCTGGAGCCAGATGCCCAGTTGTCATCCTCCCTGTCCCCCCCCCCCCCCCCCCCCCCTCATCTCAAAGTGCCAGCGTGTGAAATCTCAGGTGACTCACCTGGAGGCTCCTGGGCCCTGTAACAGCTGTAGGTTCATGATTACCTCCCCTGTGTCTACCTGCACCCCCCCCCCCTCTCGCCCCCACATGCCACCCACAGATGAACCCTCCCCACTCCCTAGATACCTCTGCCCCTTTGAGGCCCCACAGACACCCAAGACCATCACCAGATCAATCGCCTGTCAATCCTCCCCAACCTTAACCACAGGGTCCCTGGAGGGGAGGAGTAGCGGGGAGTGAATACGGAGGAAACAGGGGCCTGGAAGGGTAGTTTGGGTGAGGGGGAGCAGGGGGAGGATAGTGATGGAGGTAGGGTGGGGGAGAATTGTGATGGAGGTGGGTGGAAGATAGTGATGGACGTGGGGTAAGTGTCAAATAGTTCTGTAGGTGGGGGAGGGGGGGTAGTGATGGAGGGGGGGGGGAGTATAGTGATGGGGGGACAGTGATGGCAGTGTAGGGAGGCGGGACATGAGGGAGTATGAGGGAGGGGGTTGCTCGTGGTTCAAATTAATTGCTACATAAGGCAAAATGGAAAGATCATTATTTGTGCTTCCTTGTCATCGCTGGAGAGACGATGACCTCATTAACTTGCAGCTTGTACACAATTCAATTACCCAGATATGGAAAATACATTTCTGATTGCTTTGGAGACTCCAACTCGATTAATCTCTATTTCAAATGTACACTGGGGTGTTGGTGTGTGAGGGGATGAAAGACAAATAGAGTAAGAGAGGGAGGGGCATGGAAGTAAACAAATGGTTGCTTTGTAAATGTTTTTCTCTGTGGAAGATTTGGTCAGGTTCTTTCTCTCTAAAAACAAAAAATAAACTACCTTCACTGTTGTTATTTCACCATGACCCTGCCTCTAACTCTGATCCTTTCTCTAACCCTGACCATGGCTCTAACCCTGATCCTTTCTCTAACCCTGACCCTGGCTCTAACTCTGACCCTACCTCTAACCCTGACCCTGGCTCTAACTCTGACCCTACCTCTAACCCTGACCCTGGCTCTAACTCTGACCCTACCTCTAACCCTGACCCTGGCTCTAACTCAGACCCTACCTCTAACCCTGACCCTGGCTCTAACTCTGACCCTACTTCTAACCCTGACCCTGGCTCTAACTCTGACCCTACCTCTAACCCTGACCCTGGCTCTAACCCTGACCCTGGCTCTAACTCTGACCTTACCTCTAACCCTGACCCTGGCTCTAACTCTGACACTACCTCTAACCCTGACCCTGGCTCTAACTCTGACCTTACCTCTATCCCTGACCCTGGCTCTAACTCTGACACTACCTCTAACCCTGACCCTGGCTCTAACTCTGACCTTACCTCTAACCCTGACCCTGGCTCTAACTCTGACCCTACCTCTAACCCTGACCCTGGCTCTAACTCTGACCTTAACTCTAACCCTGACCCTGGCTCTAACTCTGACACTACCTCTAACCCTGACCCTGGCTCTAACTCTGACCCTACCTCTAACCCTGACCCTGGCTCTAACTCTGACTCTAACCCTGATCCTACCATAGGTCCTGTAAACTCCTAATAACCTGTGACAATCTATGAGGATGTGGAAGTGAGAGAGAGCTGAAATCCTATCAGCTCTTATGCAGGCTTATGCCCCATCACTCTAATGACATCAGGTTTGTTTAATCTAAAGGGCAATAGGTTTAGCCTGTCCTGGATGCTAATGGCTTCCTGGTTATTACAGTTTTTTTTCTCAGCTAAATATAACTTGGGGGCTGCATAATACACACATAACACAGTGTAATCTCATCTGAATGGTCCCAGTGTGTGAGTGTGTGTGTGCTCCACCATGATAATACCTCACCCATAGTTTGTGAGCATAGTGAGATAGAACATTGCATTATTGTGGCACACTGGGTTCAAAGACAGAAAAATTGAGACAAAGAGACTGAAATATGGTAGAGAGAGAGAGAGATGGAGAGACAGAGAGATGAGTCGGGAGGAGGCAAGAGAGACAGAAGGATGGAAGAGAGTGTGTGTAATAGGATTACATCTGTTAACATCATGTGAGATAAGATCACAGTTTGAGGGCAGCACTCCTGGGGAAGAGGTGGGGGTGGGTGAAGCTAGGAGCATCCATCCATCCATCTCTACTTCCCAATGGGAACCTGACTTCCAGTCATGTTGGGAGAATAGGGGGGAGAAGGGTGGAGAGAGAGAGAGAGCCTCCAGGCATTAACCTAATTTCTGCCAGAGGCCTTTTCTTCAAAAGGAGTGGAGAGGATGGGAGGGGAAAGGGGGGAGAGGAAGGGAAAGGAGGGGAGGATGAAAGGGAAAAACAAGAGGGGAGAGGAGAGGAGAGAAGAGGAACAGGGACGAGAGGGGTGGAGGGGGGAGGAGAGGAGAGGAGAGGAGGGGGAAGGAGAAGAGAGGAGGGGAGGAGGGGGGAGGAGCGGTTGTCTCTAGAGAGCATTAGATCCCTAGGCTCATTTCCATGCCAGATCTAATAGAAATGTTTGGCTTGCTCTCTTAATTAAACATCAGACCCATTTATTTTCCCCAAGCTTGGTGATCTTTACTTACACACACACACACACATAAACAATAACAGATAACACACGTATAAAAACACATAAAAGCACACAGGCATGTACACACATTTACATACCTTTATTGTCTGCTATTAGAAATAAATACATTTGCATTTATTGATGAATATTGATAGTTAAAAATGAACCGATCACAAGACAGATACATACACGATATAAATAAAGATTAAAACATGTCTTCTCATGGGTTGAAATATGACCGACTGTAATTATAGCAGAAAGCTGTTTCTTCAATATTTGTAGACATGTTTTGCATATAGGTCTGTTGTGAAAACAAACAAATCTGCCAGGAAAAAGTCAAATGAATGGAGCTGCTCCGGTTTTGTCTGTTTAAACCCCATTAAATGATATTGTTGAACTAAAACAATAGTTGTGCTAATCATGCTGTGTGCATATGCATACTGATTTCCCAAGAGAGATGGAGGGATGGAGTGAGGGAGGAGTGAATTCTAGCAAACACATTCATTCTCTGTGTTAATCAGACTCTGAAAGGGGCTGCCATGCAGATTTAAAATGGAAAAACTGTTTGATTTGGAATCAGGGTTCCATTTATAGTCCGTCTCCCCCAAATTGGCTTTCTTCTCTGGAAAAGATGCTTAAACTTAATTAAGCACTCACCAGGTTTACTGTGCCTGAATTAAAATATATGGCCCCGATGGTGTAGCTATCAGGGGAGTGGGCTGCAGGGCTGGCTAATGGGCGGACAGAGATTCATGATGCAAGACGACGGGGGCGTTTGGGCGGCTAACTCTGTCATTCACTCTTATGCCCTCCTGTAGGGAGGCCAGTAGGGGCGCTGGAGCGCTGTGCAGACTGGGAGGCCACTGGTGAGGGAGAGTTGTGACCTTTCCAGATGCATCCTGAATAATTGATGGGAGGATGTGCTCACGTCTTTCTATGAAACCCACACAAACACACGTACACAAACAAAGTCACACAACATCCTATGCTTTGAGCATCCTACTTTTAACCAACTTCTCTGGAAAACAATCTCCAGTGACATGAAGAGAACATAAGAGGGTCAAAGGGCGTACTGTCTTCTCTAACTGAGATATTCATCAGTCTACATGAAAGGTTCTGGCTGAATATGCGAAAGTGAATCTAAGCAGGGTATCAAGGTAAGATCCCCTTGTGATTTTCAAGCTAAAAGGACTGTCTGTCTTTGAAACTCTCCCTGGCATCTTTTATGAAAGACACAACTGGAATCAGAGCCAGAGCCAATGCCGTTGAGGGATTTCTGCTGAGAGGAAGTGAGCGTACCGTACATCCTGTCAAGCTCTGTGACTAAAACTGGGTCTCCAGGGGCAACGATTCTCTGACCAATGAGATGGAAACTGCTTTGGTAAAGAAATGAAACAGACTTTTTTTCTTCTGTTCAATGCCCAAAGGAGAACAGATATTTGAACATGGATAATTAGGGCCATCCACTTGTGATTCACATTCCAAATATCATACATATTCAAACTGGGTTTTAATTTATAAAGCACCTTTCAAATAACTTTTCAGGCTTGAACTAAAGTCACTCCATTACCAGTGTTGGTGTTCTGTTTACGTATCACATTGCACTACTCAAGACTCTGTGGTTACAGGTGAGGCTCTGTCTGTTGCGGAGGTGGTAGTTTGGTCCTGGTCAAGGGTTAGACACACAGAAACCCAACCCAGGCAGCTGTCTATTGCCTTGACGATCGACCAATAGGATCTGAAGGTGGCTTGGCCACACTGAAATGGCCTCAGAGGAAAGGCATTACTTTAATTGGCGGTTGTGAAAGTGCTTGTATTTTACATGAGCGGTCCGGGAGAAATTAAATGTCCCTGCTTCAAAGCTGGTCATTTTTCTCACACTTGAGGAAATGCAAATCAACAAGATTAAGGTTAATGTATCATCAAGTTCCGCACCATATTACATTTACGTCTTAATAACCTCAACACTTCTATCATTTGATTCATGTCTTTACATACAGTCTGTAATAGTGCGAAATGTCACACGTAATTCATCCTTCATTTTTCTACAGGAAATTAGTTATGTCATTTTTGTAAGTGGAGAAAGACATGGTGAATAAAAGGCTCGTAGGTAACGCTGAGAGATGGAAAGATAGACGGGGGACGGGGGAGGGAGAGAGAGACAGGGAGGAAAGAGAAAAAAGGGAGAGGGGGGAGAGAGAGAGAGAGTGGAGGAGGCAATGGAATTGCTTGTTCCGGGCACAGTGTGGGTAGTTCAGCTCCAACCAGAATGTTTTTACCTGCGCATGACTTCCTGTGGCAGACACAGTTCTTCTTCTACTGATGGACAGCTGGTGCAGTGGTGCCATCCGGCCTTCTGCACATGGCAGCATTTTCCTCTTATTACATTTTTAAGATCCTCAGCAAATGTGGGCTTAATGTGACCGCATGGTAAACCTTTTCTGTAATTACCAAACCTGGGTTATCAGTGTGTGCAAACAGTTACATTTCAGTTGCTCCTAAACTGCTTTGTAAGGCTTTTCTTTCTCTGTCCTCCCCCCCCCCCCTCCTCACCCCTCCTCCCCTCACCCCCCCCCCCTTTTCTCATTTACCCAATTGACCTTGACTGCGCCTGTGTGCCAGTGCTCGTCCTGCCAACATCCCACACCTCTTCTCCTCACCCTGGTCCCCCCCCTTCATCTCCCCGTCCTCCTCCAGCCTGCATCATCAACCCCCCACACACCCATGTCCTCCCTGTCTCCCTCCAGCACCTGTCTGCAGGCCACCATCGCCACATCTCCCTTTCTCCTCCCTGTGCTTCTCCTCTCCCCGGTCCTCCTTGTCCCCCTCTTTCCCCCCATTACTCTCGCTTACCCTCCCCCTCCCCCCCTCGTGTCCCTCCATCCTCTCTCCCTCATCCTCCCCCCTCTCCCACGCTCCAAGGTTTAAAGTCCCATCAACAAAATTATCCCGGAATCCTGATAATGTGAGAGACACTGCCTGATGCAGAGGCTGCTGCATTCAAATATTAATATTCAAATTAAAATATAATTTATTACATTATCTCGCTCCTCAGACCGTCTGTAATTTTTATTGGAACGGTTTGATTTACATAGACACTGTAATAAAACCAGTCCATGGTCATTAAATTAGCCTGGCTTGAATAATTAGATACTCATCTTAAACTGAGAAGCGTTTGTAAAAGATAACCGTATGCTGAGCCCTTCCAGTCGCTTCCAAATTCACATATCTTCTCAATGCACACACACACACACGCACACACTCCCTCTCACACACACACACACACACACATGCATACTCACACACAAGCACACAGACTGTGGGGTCTGAGAAGTCACTACTCTGTCCGTGGAAGCAAAGAGCACTTAAGCCCCCCCAAACCTGGTCTGACCTTCCAAGTAGTGCAGAAAAACCTTGACACATTTGTTAGACAGACAGTGACTTTCCAAAGCTCTATGTTGTTGTGGCGCTCATATAAAAATGTATCTCAAATGTACGGTTGTATTAAATAATAATTTCCCTTCTGTGTGGAGAAGAGGGTGTGTGTAATCTATTAATTCATTTTGTTGTGGAAAAACGATGTACCTGTGCATATTTCCAACCAAGATATACAGACCTCCGACTTAAACAAAGGCGGTGCCATTTTACACTCGTCTCAAAGGTTAAACGTTCGCCTTTTTTCATAGACTCAAGAATTTAATTCAATCAAAGGCTACACCGTGTCATTTTCTCCTCTCCAAGATGTAAAGACGACTAGCGGGCGTCTTTGGAGCGAAGGATAAAATAGCAAACGCTTGACCCTTGACCCCCGGCGCTCGGCGCTATCTTCCCCCTGCCGTGTTCGCGTCGACAGCGTGAGCTCCTCAGTGTCCAGGCCCTTCAGACAAGACAAGGCATGTTCACGGCTATAACAAATGCTGACAACTACCTAGTAATTAGATGACGGCAATTTCCCTGAATGGACTTTAATTACGGGGGGGAACAGTAGTCTGCTATTGTGTCGGTGGAGTGGAGGGGTGGGGGTGGGGGAGGCGGCCCACCGAAGGGCCGAGGAGAGATGAGAGACGGAGGTAAAGAGCTGTCATCCAGCCTCCTGCTGCGATGGGTAGGAGCTTCGGGTCATTATCAGGTGAGTCTTAATCACTGACCTGCAGTAAGCTATTAATTGTAATCCTGCGAATTAAAGATAATTCTAATTAGGCTGCGCTGGGTGTATAACTCATGTGTTGTTGCTTGGGGCCGACATGAGAAATCCGAGAGAGAGGGATGAGAGGAGAGAATAGGAGAGATGGACATGTGAATATTAGTGTGTTCCCTCAGCTCTGGGGTCCCTGATAGGAGCTGTAATGAGGACTATCCGTTAACACTGAACCCATCATGATTTTATTATTATTATCATAATTACACTCCACTTTCTTCAACCATCAGTCTTCTCTCTGCGCTTTCAAACCTGAATCCCCCTTCAGTCATGAGGCACTGTGGTGCTGAAACAGGTCAAACTTTCAAACAGCAGCACAGTTCTGAGTATTTTTTTGAGAAACAGCCCAACATTTAGATGAACCTTTATTTGTCCTCCAGGAGGTGGAAATTGCATTTCCAGCAATTCCAGCATCCGACGCTGAACACCAGCATGGCGCAAAGTCAGAAGCTGTTTTTATAGCTTCATAAATATTTACTGAGTGTACCTGCACTAACCCTTGTAGGAGAATACTTTTTGCCACGCAATCCAGCCCACACATACATATACACAGCCCATACATACATACACACACCTCAGAAAGGACAGGTTCAGGGCTAAATGTTCCAACTACTATGGATTGAAACATCTAGCCTGAGTCAGTTCTGTTCCTCAGGGCCTGGTCAGAGCCCTTTATAGCTCACCAGCCCGCTGCCAGCAAGGTCATGCTGCTCCAAAATACAGTTTACTAATACACACACACACACACTCACACACACACACTAACACGCATCCACAGTGAGTCCATTGGGAGGGTTATGCAGCAGTTGCTATACTGATTGTGGCAGAAAAGTCTGTCTTGCTTAGCTTTGACAGTTGGTCTCATGATGGGGAATTAAACATTGCCAAGAGTTTGTGTATGTACAGGTGTGGCAAAGATTATTCCGTTTACAGTGTCGATCGAGTAATGTTTCGGTAATGCGGCAAAGTATTTTTCAGACTTGTGTTTTGGGGTGTGAAGAAAGCGTTGTTTCAGTATAATTTTTATAATATGACATCCCCCCCCCCATGACTATGCCTCAGGTAATTAAAACACTGTATAATCTTAAACTGTTTTAATTTTATTCATGCCGACCCCCCCCCCCCCCCCCCCCCATCTCATTCAGCTCAATGGCAGAGCCTGTCAAACAGAGAAATGATAGGACATAAAACGTTGCTAATCACCTTGGAGTTCAGAGAGAGGGTGAGCCGCCAGCAGGGATGAAGGAAATCTAACCATCAGAACCCGTAATTAAGAGGTTGACGGGAGACAATGGCGCCTCTGACACAGTGTTAGCAGGCTGGATAAATGTCTCCCTCACAACAGGAGGATCTCAGAGGTGGGAGAATGTGTGTGTGTGTGTGTGTGTGAACGTGCCTTCCTGCCTTCGATGTGGTTATGTGTGCGTCTGTGTGTGTACATGCATGCTTGTGTGTGTCTGTGTGTGTACATGCATGCTTGCGTGTGTCTGTGTGTGTGTGTCATCTGAGTGGATAGTGACCATGTTGAGGATAGTGTAAATGACAGGGAGTAATTTAATCAAGAGGAACATTTACTGGGAACATATATAGCAACGTTTCACAGTGTGGAAGAGTCTGAAGCCTGTTCTACCGAGCCTTCAGCCTCCAACCCAGCCTCTAGCCCCAACCTTCTGCTCTAGTCACTAGCCCAGCATCCAGCAACTAGCCTCCGTCCTATCTTCAGGCCTCCTGCTCTGGCCTCCAGCCCCAGCAACCTCCTCCAGCTCAGCCTTCATCCCAGCCTCCAGTCCAGCCTCGAACAGGCCATGTTAGACTTTTCTTTATACATTGCCCGTGCCCGTTCTTTGCAGAGTCCATACTGTATACTAACCTCAGTCGTAAAGAAAGTGCCTTCGAAGTCCTTATGGAGAAACTCAATAAGAATATTACCGTAATAATCCCATTTGATTTAAAACCTCTCATATTTAAGGAGTGTGAATGTTGATTAAATTGAGGGAATTTAATGTAATCTGGGCTATAAAAGTTTTAATGAGGCTAGTGGTGGGATTGTGAAGGGGTCAGCGGTCAGTCTGAGAGGATGGGTTTATTACTCTGTGTAAATCTACCTCCAGCATGGATCTATCACCCTGCTGCAGCTGATCTGATGCCCAGGACAGATCTTCTCCTTTTCTGTCCTCTTCTCCAGTGGCACTTCAGTGAACCAGCAAAACATTCAAATTCAAAATCAAAATTCACTGAAAGATTTCTTGACTAGAAACATAACATTTTTGTTTATATTTGTATTCCAATATTTTATTTGAGCTTTCAATACGTTTATTAAACGTTAAGCCACTAGAGAAATGCTCTGCAGTTTGCATTTGTTGCTTTATTAGGAACAAACTCAAACCCTTCCCCCAGTTACAGCAGTGTGCATTTTTCCAAAAGGGAGGTGTGGGGTGGGGGTGGGGGGGGGGGGGGGGGGGGGGGGGGGGGGGGGTGGGGGGCTGCTCCCTGGGTCCAGCCATGTTAATGAACTTCTCATCTTCTTACTTCTCCTTTTAATCGCTACAGTAAAACGGAGGCAATCACACAGGGCCCTTGCTGACATTTTAAAGCTTCCCCCCTTCTTCCCCCCTTCTTCCCCCCTTCTTCCCACCTTCTTCCCCCCTTCTCTCCCTGTCTCCCCCTTCTCCTCCTATCCTCCCCGATATCGCCCAACATCCCCACATCTTCCCCCCTTCCTCTCCCCTTCTCTCCCTGTCTCTCCCCCCTTCTTCTCCCATCCTCTCCCCATCACCCCCTGTCTCCCCCATCTGCTCTACTTGTGAGAAACAAATGGCTGTGGTCGAACGATCAGGACACAAGGTTTTTTCTTGTTTTTCCCCCCCTCCAGCCGAGCCATTACTTCTGTCAGCAGCCATTTCTAAATTGAAAAATCTGAAACAATAAATGATGGGGAAGCAGTTAATAACTGTTAAGAAATCACATTTGGAAAATTGCGTTTAAGCAATAACCTTTTCTCCCTGTAATTAAATGACAGAAAGGTCTCCGCTTTTAATTAAGTCAGCAATTTATAGTTATGAAGCCATACTTCACTATGCAGATTAGAGCCTGATAGGTCACAGAACATTCTGACTGCTTTTTTAGTGCAGCTGATCGGGTAATTACTCTGCTGCTCGCCAGTGACCACACTCAGCCTCCCACTCTGGAATGTAGCTTCACGAACACACATCACACACACTTCCATATGGACTCATACACACACACTTCATTATGGACACATACACACACACACTTCCACATGGACACACATACACTTCCATATGGACACACACTCACACACGCGCATGCAGGAAGAGACAAACACACACGCAGTCATTCTGAGACACGTCCACACACTGGACTGCCTTATGTCAGGGCGCGTGCAGACACGCACGCAGACACGCGCACACACACACGCAGCACTCTTCATGCCTACACACAAACACACAACCACTACTCTTCATGTCAACACACACTAATCCTAATGTCAGCACACACACAGACGACTCCCCATGCCAACGCCCACACACACTACTCCTAATGTCAACACACACACTACCCTCATGCCAACACACACACCACCCAACACACACACACACACACTAGCTTCTTTCCAGCACACACACACAGCACTCATCATGCCAACACACATACTATACAATCATGTCAACACACAGACACACACATCACCCCTACTGCCAACACACACACACACCTCCTCAGGCTATGTGATTCAGGGTTAGTCAACATTCTGTCACAACTGTGTCAAGCAACTTTAAATTCAAATGGATGTGAAAATGACAAGCATCAGTAGAGGAAATAATGCTGTGTGTTGTGAGAAAATCTTTATGTCCATGTTACTGTAACCGTGTTTACTGTATGCATAAATACTACAACAATAACATTTATGGTATATTGTGTTTCACAGTGTGCTTCTTTGTGTGTGTGTTGCATGTCAATGTGAGTGGCATTAGTCGCATGTGTGTGGTAAGAATGAATCCATGTGTGGTATTAATAGTTATGTTTGTGGTGTGAATGGATCGGTGTGTGGTATGAATGCATCTGTATGTGGAGTAGGAATAGCCCTGGAAGGCAAATCCATAATTGTATTGTAAAAGGGATTTCCCACCCGGCTATGAGCTGTAACAGATTGAGTTATGCCTTATGAAGAGCAGACATGCTAATGTTGCTGCACTTATAAACATAGGAAGGCGTTTCATCTTTAATTTATTCCTCCTGGTTGAGTTACGGGGCTCATGCTTTGCTTTTCTGGGCAAAAACAAGGCTTCATTAATACTCGCCTTCACAGCACATTTAACTGAACCATGGAACACACTGATTATACAATCGCAAAGGGCTTTTGCGTTGAAATGCGTATATAAAAAAAATGCATCCACCACATTAATTTCTGTCTTCCTGACTGTGTAGAGCTTTATAAAAGGGATCCCCCCACCCCCCAATAGAAGGTTGCAGCTGAATAATAGTGTAGTATAGCAGGGTGTTAATTCAACATTGTGGTGGCCTCTGGGAACGTCACATTCATTAAGGGACATGAAGGCTTCCCCCAGCAGATCTTTGGGTACTAAACCTGGCAGGGCCCCAACACTTCATCTGAGGGATTAGAGCTGTGTTTTGATGTGGCCTTGCTAATTGTCTAGGGTTAAGGCTGAGCAAATGTGATGAACAGGACCGAGAGAAGAGCACAGTGAACAGTGCCAACAAGGCCAAACGGATCCATTGCGATTTATGTCAGCCATCTCCCAGAGATCATTCATCCGATTGTTGATTTGAATGTAGCTCTGCATATTTTTGATGTGGATTGCGTTGCTGCTTTAGCTGTGATGTAGGACATGTAAGCACACATGTTTGCACCTCTCTGTTCACGTCACCTGTAAGCGAGCTACCCAAACAGCCACAAGGAAGCCGTTACCAAGAAGCTTGGAGGAAAGTTGAAAGGTCCGTGCATCAAGCAAGTTCCACTGACTGCAGAGACATGACGGAGGCAGCACACTGGTTGTGGTCTGTTAGAGGGAACAGACTGGCGAGGTTGTAGGCTGTTAGAGGCAGCCCATGACCTGACAGTAGGCGGACAGAGGCAGCAGACTGGTTGTAGACTGTTAGAGGCAGCAGCCTTTCCTGGCTTTAGGCTGACAGAGGCAGCAGCCTTTCCTGGCTTTAGGCTGACAGAGGCAGCAGCCTTTCCTGGCTTTAGGCTGACAGAGGCAGCAGCCTTTCCTGGCAGTGGGCTGACAGAGGCAGCAGAGCTGCTGCAGCTGGCACACACCACAGCATGGGCGTTAGGCACCATATGGGCCATCCCAAAGCTCATCATGTCTTCCTTCAGATTCTCAGCTCCCATGATCACTGGCCAACAGAGCGTTGCAAGACAACACCAAGAGAGGAGAAGAGAGAGGAGGAGGGGGGAGTAGAGGGGAGAGGAGGAGAGAGCAAGGGAGATGAGATATTAGAGCTGAGATGAGGGGAGAGGAGAGGAAAGGGAGAGCAGGGGAGAAGGGGGGCAAAAAGAGGACAGGTGAGAATGGGAGAGGGAGATGAGGAGAGAGAAGAGGAGAGATGAGAGAAGAGGAAAGGGCAGGAGAGCAGAGGAGGGGAGAGAGAGACGCACCGGAGAGAACAGATGAGACGAGCAGTGAAGTGAGGAGAAGAGAGAGGTAGGATGAGAGAGGAGAAGGGAGGAGAAAAGAGGAGAGGCGAGATACTTGATTTCAGGGATGAAACCTGATTATAGACTTTATATGGAAGCTTTTGGAAAGACGCATCTCCCCTCACTCCACCCTGACCGCCCCCAGATGGAAATTAAGAAATGAAACGTTTCTTATTGAACCAAAAACCAAACCTGACATCCATCAAAATAGTCTCATTCCGCAAAAACACACACAGCTGAGACATGGAGCCGGGACATCCTCCAAGCACACACACACCTTCCAGACGTCTGCTTCTGCTTTCCCCCTACAGGGCTGCTGTGCTCTCCTGAGCAGCCGCCAGCACTGGGCCAGGATGGCACGGGCGGGGGAGGACGCCCATACACCAGGCAGACTGGGCCTGCGTGCCCGCGGACGGAGCACATCTGGGCCTGTTGGAGCGCGGAGCGACCGGGATGCAGGCTGGCAGGAACAGCTGGACTAGCTGGTACCGGAGCCCAACCTGACTGATAAGATCAGAAGGCCCATATGCTGACAAGCACACACTCATCCGCGCTCGCACACGGTTACACACAGCCTTGAATGTGCTCACATGTGCTCATACACACACACACACTCATACACACACACATACACGCATTCTCAAGACGGTCTCTCACTGGACGAGCCACATGACAGAAACCTCCTCACAGACCTACAGACATGTAGTAGCTTCATACAGACCTGTGGTCAGACATGTAGGCTCTCGGTTGAACAGAAGACCCAGCCTTCATACTTCCCTCCTAATGAAGCAGAACCCCAGTCCAGTGAGTTTCCCCCCTTCTGTAGGACCATGAGAAGGCTCCCTGGATGAGGGGGCTGGTAGTAGACGCTTGGAGCGTCATGCACATTTTGACACTGAGATGCCTTGAAAGCGCGATTAGTCTCACTCCTTTCAGGGAGGAATACGTGTCACACAGACATTGACCCCATGACCTTGGGGCTGCAAACCCCATCGCCGTGCTTAACCCACTGGATTCGAGCCCCATGGTCGACGTCAGGTCAAGGCAGGCTCTGGATCAGTCCTCCCAAACTAAGCTATTCTCTGTGCTTTGCAGACAGGCACCTCCATCACCACCTCACCACTGCTTGCAGGGTCCTCTCTACCACAACATTCCCTCGGATTGATTACGACAGTGTGTAATTAATATGGGATTCTCAGGCTCCTGTGGTTCCACTGTGCTAAGGTCAACTAGGAGTAGGGCTAGAGAGCGCAAAATCCAGCAAACTGGCGAGAGTTTGGCATGATATATTTAGACTCAAGGCCATGTTTGCTGATGTTCCTTGGTCTGTCTTTGTGCGTTTGTTTTGACTTGACACAGACAGACAACAGTTCCCCAACACTCGTACACATTCATGGGTCGTGCAAATGGACTTTGTGGCTGAAGGCAACTCATAAAACGATTTTTCTATTTTAACAAGGTGAGCTGAGGTCTAGCATAAGCCATCACAAGCAGTTGAAGTTTCTGTGGCGCTCCATAACGCTCTGCTAGTGTCTCTCTCATTTCCCTTCTCCCTCCAACCGTCTCCTTCCCGTCTCTCTTCCTACCCCACCCCTCCCTTCCTTTACTGGGTCAGTGGGGCCTGGACGATCCATTAGGCCCTGTGTCTCTGCTTTATTTTGCGCTAAGCTAGTCGCCCTTGTTGACCTCCAGCATCTTGGCTGAGATGAAAATTTAACTACACTCAGCATATTTTCCTCTTGACGCTCTCCTACCACCAACTCCCTCCTTTGTGGCAACCCCCCCCACCCCCTCTACACACACAAACACATACAATCCTTTCCATTACTTTCAAAACAGCCCTCCCCCCTCAGACAATACGAAATTGTTTTAGGTATGTGTGTGTTTGCATCTATCCATGTGGGCTTGTGTGCGTTTATGTAGGCAAGCAGGCACTTTATTGATCCCCAAGGGGAAGCTGTGGTGTTGTGGCAGGCAAGAAGAGGAAATATGAATAGGTTACCAGTAAAAAAAAACATACATAGCATGCAACACACATAATAAAACATTTAGCAATAATAACAAACCACTGGTAGGCCCAAACTAAAGCAACCAAGTTATCTCTACGAAGGCATTCAGAGAGGTACGGGGAGTGATGGTTTGGGAGGGGTAGAGGGAGGAGCACTAAGGTGGGGTAAGAAGGCAACATAAGACAGAGGGAGAGCTGAGGAAGAGTGTGGTACATGCGGGGGCTGTAGACACAGCTGCCTGCTCCTGTGCTGCAGCGCTGGAGAGACCAGGGGTGGTGCTGGAGCATATGCTGCCTGGCGGGTGGGGCCGCTTTTGTTCCAACTCCTCCTCCTGCTCCTCCTTTTCCTCTTCCTTCTTCTCCTCTGGCTGCCTCCTCTTTTTTCCCCCTCCAGCAACCCTCCTCCATCCTCTCCTCCCTGCTCTCCTCCTGGGGTCTGGCAGCTGAAGAGGGCCCTGATCTCGGCCGCCCTTCCTGACCTGGAGGAGGCTCAGCCCACCATAAATCACACCTTAGACTGAGAAACAATCTTTTTTTCACTTGGAGCACGTTCCACACACCTGAGCTGAGGCTCTTAACTAGATGTATTCATCAGCTCACCGCACAATGGTGACATTGTCAAGCTGCTGGGAGCAGAGCAGTAATGCTGTTACAATGTTGATGGCTGCTCTAATGGAAGCACAGGCAGAAAACGATGGAGCTCTGATGGTACAAACTTGTACAATAAATGTTTCAGTTTGTGTGAAAATGAACTTGTTCCTCTACTTTTCTTGCCATCTGAGGTAGCACAACTGAGGTAGCATGCAAGGATACCGAGGTAGAAGACTGAGGCACTAGATCAGGGGTGGGCAATTCTGGTCCTCAAGGGCCGCTGACCTGAAGGATTTAGATATTTCCCTGCTCTAACACACCTGATTCTAATGAACGGTCATTATGAGGCTTCCACAGAACTTGATAACCACCAGTTCATTAGAATCAGGTGTGCTAGACCAGGGAAACATCTAAAACCACAGGACAGCGGTCCCTGAGGACCAGAATTTCCCACCTCTGATCTAGATGGAGGTAGTAGACTGAGGAACCGTTGCAGAGCGAGAGACAGCAGACTGAGGTAGCAGACTGAGGCTGCAGACTGAGGTAGCAGACTGAAGAACAGAGAAAGAAGATTGAGGTACCTAAGAAAGAGTACAAAGAGACTCTTCTGTCACTGTGAGAAATGGAAGAGACTGATGTATGAAGGAGGACTAGTATTGAGGTAGTATTCACCATCATCTTCCATCTGTTCCATTATGTAATGTGCCCCAAAATGACTTTCATTTGACATATTTGGGAAATTAACTTTGTACAACTGCATTGATCTGGACTCTGACACACCAATGAAATTGTAAGTAAAATAACCAGAAACTCATAATTAACATATTGAATTTGCCAAGGCCATTAGTGAGGATTACAAACTTTAATTGAAAAATGTGAAGTGATAGAAAGAGAGATTTAGAGAGGGAATGAAAGATGGAGGGGAGAGAGCAAGTGTGAGAAAGAGAGTGTGTCCAGTAAAAAAAACTATTTATTAATTGCCTTTTCTTATAGAAGGGCGTGTTTATTAGTGGGTGAAATAAAGATTAACCTTTCAAGCAGGACTGACATTTTCCTCTTCCCCCTAAATGCAGAATTAATACACATCTTATCATCATTAGTTTAATTTCCAGAATGGTACTGGTTCTTGTACTGGCTGTTGAACTGTTACAGATCTTTCATCCTCTCAGGTTGTTGTGCTTGCACAGAAGAGTTCAGTTGTATTTATAATGTATTATTATTTTAGATTTTTGGGGGGGTAGTGTTGAATAATTCATTAAGAATTATTAGCCATGCATGGTGCCCTTCATTGAACCCTTGAGTAGGTTATTTGCCAGGGTCTGACAGGCAATCAAAGTTCTTATCAGTGCAGAAAATTTGCTATTTGGAAATATTCCGTACTCAGAACAATTAGGTATCAGTGGACTGGCAGGTGGGGAGAGAGAGAAGAGTAAATTGGGTAAGGGAAAAGAGAGAGGGCGAGAGAGAAAAAGAGAGAGTTGTGGGGAAAGAGGGAGTGAGGGAAAGAGAGGAGAGAGAGAGGGAGAGACAGACAGGGTGGTCTGGGTTCACACAGAGACATCGGTGTCAAGGTTTCCACCTTGTTTTTGTCTGGAGTGAGGGGGTGATAATAGGCAACAAACAACAATCCCATAAGGTGAGGATATGAAGGCACTGTTGTAATAGCTTCTGACATATAGTAGCTATTGCCTCAACTATCTTGCTCTCTCTCCCCTCTCTCTCTCCTCTCTCTCTCTCTCTCTCTTTCACACACACACACCCACACACACACAGTACACACACATATACACACTGTTTTGTACCCACACAGGGGAGTGTTTTGCATCTGTGTGTTTTGAGCCTAAACAGTCTTTCCCGTCTGCAAGACCGCTATCCCGTGGGCTGTGTCTTTAACACGCTGGACAGTAATATGGCTTGTGAGGAAAACACGGCTCCATTAAGACTTCACTCCCACCCCTTTCTGACCCTCATTAAACACATGGCCACTCTTGTTAAAATACAAGCCAGATTTGCGCTTAATGATCTCGAAAGAAATGTAATTGACTGTGTATTACCATCCAAATGGACTCACAGGCAACCGCAATGTTTACTGTTTGACGAACGGCTGATGAGCTTGCAACCCGGGCCGGGTTGATGAAGGAACAGTTTGACCAGACATGTTCCCGAGGGGATGGGTGTCACGACTTCCCGGTTCATTATTTGCTGCTGTGGAATTAATGAATCCTGTAAAACTGTGAAGGTGTGTGCAAATGTTTGTCTGGACAAGAGTTTGCATTTCACAGCACCTCGTTTCCCAAAGTCGAGGGACAAATTAATCTTACTTACTAAAATATGAATGTTTCCGACTCAGTGGTTCCCATCGTCAAGGCGCTGTTCTTTCAGCCACCATGCACTCTGGTTGAAATTCCGGAGCGTTCCTGTCTGGAAAGACTGAGATTTGAGTTCGAGGGCGTGTCTGTAAATGATGTGATGATAAACATGTCACTATGTTCAGGCTCACATTAGGCTAATATAGAAGACCTACATATGACTCTGCCCAGCCAATGTGCGTGTGAGACTGCTGGACTTCCGACGTCCTCAGTCCACATTGTATGATTCTTTACAGTTACGCACACCATCCCTGCTGTTTATGCGCACGTATTAACGTAAAATCAGGTCTTGCTGATTTTTCTGAATCACATGATCAAATAGCTCATCTGAAAACCATTTCAGACATGCTGTCGTCATATGTTGTTGTGAATTATGTGTTAATTGAACCCCCTATGCTATCCTAAAAACACCCTAGATGAACAACAAAAATGTAAATCAAACAGCCTTGTCCGAGTGTGTTTGTAGTCTCACACACTTTGTGGAAGTCACAAATTCTATCAGGCGGTTTAACCGCTAGAGGGCGATCAAGCACAGTACAGGTTTCAGTGCATTGCAGACCAGCATGGGTTGACGTATAATTTACCTTCCGGAGATACTACATAGCAGTTTAAAAGCTTAAATCTTATTTCGAGTCGAACCTACGGTTCAACTGCATTAATTATCTCCAGTGAAGATATAAAAAATTCTGTCGTTGCATATAAAAACAAAAGATAACAGTTAGGCCCGTCGACGAATACATGATCTCATTTTAGGATGTCGTTCTGAAAGGGGATCACAGCCAGGGGGGCCTTGGAGTAGAAACACTGTTCACAAAACAAGTGGATTGCGTTTTTATCCGCTAAGCTGTTTAGTTTTGTATAAGAAGTATTGATCTTTCTATGTCATTAAGCTTTCCTGGCACAACTGGAAACACCTACCAAGCCTGTAAATCACACAGGGGAGGCCGAGGTTTCGCTTACATTTCAATTTAAGAAAGTCCAACTTGATTTTACTGATCTTACTGATCTACTTTATTGCTGGATTTCTCGACTTCTTTTTTCACTTAAAACTATTTCTACCAGCACTTAACGACCCATACTTAATTGGCCTATAGCACATATCATTTTGGATGATATCACCTTTGAGGTGATATCAATTTATTGTAGGCTACGTTATATTGTTTCATTCATCAATGTAGCAATAATATGTCAACAAACATAACGAATGGAAAATACTCTCGTGTGTGTGTGTGCGTGTGTAATTTTGCGTGTGTGTGCGAGTGTGTGTTTTTTTTTGGGACCGGATCTGTTATCTAGTATATGTATAGTATATCTTAGTCATGCACCATTTTTTTTAAGCATGAGCGATACATGTATTTAAATACATGAATATCCCATGCTCTAAAATTAAATTAAATTAGCTCTAACTCGAAACTGCCTAGTTGGGGTGACACGATTGCAATTTATACTGGTTTAATCTCTGTTAGGTGTTATTTATTTATGCCTGCAATTGCACTATTTTTCACGTTCAGATTATTCCATAGTTCCATAATCAATGACTAATTTGACTGCCATGGACTGTTGCAAGGTAGGCAACAGCCTGCATTAAAATACTCTGGACTATCTCTGAAGACTGACGTCCACGGTATATTTCAGACCCAAAAAAAGATAATGCACTATGTTTTATTTACTGGTATCAATTAATGACGCGATAGCCTCCATTGTTTCGATTTATAATTAATAGCATGTATTTACAAACCTCTTCATGAATGCAATGGCCTGCATTAAAGTTGTCAGACGATACTTATTGAAAAAGCATGCACGTTGCATGTATCAAAATGTTATATTTATGCATGCATCGGTCGATTTCACTATTGCAATAATTAAATAATTGTGTTTAGCTGTTTAAAAGAAAATGTGCTACAGTTATGCCGTCAAGCTTAACACGTTGTGACTGCTCCTCTCTCCTGTGACAAAGTCTTACAGCTGCATCCAAATCAATAGACGTCAAAGCAATATGAAAACAATCATGATGGGAACTTAAAATCCTGCTTCCAAGCATGTCCAGCTAATGAAAAACCTGCCCTTTATTCTCAAGGCAACTGACTGATTCAACCCTTATAACTTTTGTCAAACTGTATTTCTTTTACCTTATTCGGTTTTCCCCACAGATGAGGGAAGGCCAGACGCATCTGTTGGGTTTGTGGAGTCATTTGTAATTGCTGCCCTTCATGTGGTGTTTCAGCTTTGAACCGACTTTAATTAAAAGCATAATTAAGGGCCGGTCTTAAGCAAGACCATAAGCAGATGGTTTTCTGTCAACAATAGACGTTTTGGGGACTTCATAAACCAACTTGACACAATAGACAGCGTCTATTCATGCTTATTCAAAGAGAGAGATGTGAGAAATCAAATGTTCACGCTACAATAAACAGACAAACTTGTGCAATGCAAATATTTCGAAATACAAATAACTAGAAATGTACATACAAGTATACTAGAGTATGGCTCATTCAACGTCCCACCTTGACCAACAAAAAAAACACATTTGGATTTACTGTGTGTAGTATTTACTTCATGCTAGTTGAAGTGACTGCATTGTGGTTTCATTTCTGGAATATATGGGGCAAGTTCTGATATCCCATTGTCACCCACGTAACAGTATATATAGTCATTTATTGTTATGTTACAAGGAAGTCAGATGTTATCATACCAAATTGTTAATGTATTCATACTATATAGTATGAAGTGTACTATACAACATATTTTTACACAGACTTGTGCTAAATCCTTGTATCCTATATGGCTTTCAAGTCTGGGCAGTGTGTTTCTTATTCTATGGCTGTGAAATGGTAAATTATTACCATTATTAGAATGGCACACATCTTTATTTCACACACCTTTGTTTCCTGATGGATAGGATAAACATGTTTCTCTAAGTGACACTGGCATGTATACATGCACTCAAACACACACACGTATACACACACACACACACACATACGCGCACACACACACACACACACTGTGCTTTCCAGAGCTCTCTCTGCTGGGAGGCAGCACCTGGATAGGGAGAGGAAATTAGCATTGATATGGATTTAGTTGAAATGCAATCTTTTAAATCTTCGCAAGATGCGGGTGCAAAATAATTACAGTCTCAGCAAATTGCCAAGAGGTCAGTGTCTCCATGGATCCAACATGCTGATTCACTGACTATAGACGGTACATGAAGAAGAAAGGGGCCGCAGTGTGAGACTGCTGCTGCAGTGTTAATGGGGAGAGTCGCTGGGGAGCAGGAAGGGTACGCTTGGGAGAAAAAACTAATTCAGCGCTCAACGTAGGCTGAACTTGGGTCTGCTTTGTGTTATTACTGAGTCTAATTTAGGGGAATGGACTCCTATCTAATGAGGAGACGCTAGCCTGTGCTTTGGGCTTCACTCGGCTTTGTGCTGCTCTGCATGATGACAGACAATTTGTTCCTAGTCAGCTAGAAAACATATTATTTCAAGTTTGTGTTACGAGACTATGAGAGACATTGTCTGTGGATGACAGCGCAGAGTGAGTTTCTGAAGCCAATCTCTCCTGTTAAAACTTATATTATTGCAGGCACGGTAAATTGCATTTCCTTTACTGGGAGGCCTATTGGCTTACATCTATGGGCCTAATTGGACAAAAGAAAACTAGTGATTTCGTAGAATCAGAGGATTGCTTTTGGAGTTAAAACAATTGTTTCATTAATATTTTTTCAAGCACCAAATGGTTGTGGCGAACATGCTGCCACATGTAGGAAGGCAAGGATAGTTGAGGTTTGCAGGAGTTTAAGGTCTGCAGCATGTGAAGACTGAGGATGAGACAGAAAGAGACAAACAGACAGACAGACGGACAGATACCCAAACTTAACATTTTGTTTATGTTAACTGGACTAAAACGCTGGTGATGTGTTTTTCTATTTCCTACCTGGTTTTGAGGAGCCTCCACCTAGGGAACCATGTATGGAATCATTAGAGCAACTGGCCTGAACACATGACACCTGTCTGATGCCTGTGTTTACTGATCAGGAGAAGGGAGAGGGAAGGAAACCGCCTTTTATGGAAGTGGAATCTGGAATGGGTGGTTTAGTTCATTGGGTCTGGGAATGTGTTTTTTAAGGCATGTATTATTATACCAGTTTATTTACAGCCGGCTGACTACATGTATAACGTGTGCCGAATATCCTGCATAGATAATAATTATATTTTAGTGCAAAAAGAAAGCACAGCAACTCTAGAATACAGAAATGTTAGGGCATGATTCTTTAACAAGAAAAAATATTGAACACTGTTTAGCACCATCATCAGCTTGGATGGGAACAAACAGCAGATGGTTAGTATTGAGCCCTCACCCTCTGAGCTGGGCCTTAAAGTGAAGAATACCATTCCGCATGCTAGGCCACGGTGCACCAACAACCGCTCAGCGTCTATGTGTGTATTTAGGCAAGTCAAACGTTATCTGACACGTGTGTGTGTGTGGGGGGGGTGGGGGGGGGGGGGGGGGGATATCATTAGTCCAATCGTATCGAACAATGCAAATCATGATCGGTACAACATGCGTGTAATCCACTTGGATGTGATTAATTACTCGAGTTAGGGCCATTCATGTCGGACAGTGCTGAGGATGTAGGCAAACCGTGAGGTTTTATAAGCGCGCTGGCTCGGCGTAGGACGTCCCCCGGTTGAGACGGATCGGTTTACGGCAAGGAGATGGATTCTCATTTGTCTTGTCAAAACGTCTGACGTCCTCGTTAGCGCGCCTTTTCCCGCTTGTTCAGCGCACAGCGCGTGCCATGTATCTGCGCTAAACTTCCTACAGTCTCACAACGTGGATCAGCCGTCAGTCCATGGATGGAGTTTTTCATAGAATTTGGCTCCACATTGGCGCAGATACATCGAAACAAATGTCGATGCCGAGTGGTTTGGCAGGTGTCCGTCTCAGAGGCCGCGTCTTTATTTAATCCTGTCACAAGGGTCATGGAGTAAAGAGCAAATCCCCGTTACTTCATTCATATTGGCCAATTTAAAGGCAGCAGGCAAATGAATTGGACAGGCGACAGGAGACATTTCCATGAATACTACGGAGTCGAATATTAATGTCGAGGGCTCTAACTAGGACCAACACGTCTTTAGAGGTTCTGTTTGAACTAAATGAACAAATGTTGTAATGTGAACGAGGCTATAGTGAAGTCTTAGACTTTTCGCTCGGTGAGTTTTCAAATTAATTGTGGATCGAAGTCAGCCTTGTCAAGTTGAGAGAAAGTGAATTTGTAACGTTGCAGGACGTGCCTGTCAACTTGGAGCAATTTGCTTCTCATCACCCCGAGGGAAATGCATCTAATGTCTCAGTCAAACGGGCTGGACTAGAGGGGCAAGAAAAACACGAAGAATTACCTTGTAGGCCTATAATGTTACCTTGTAGCCCCCTCCCCCCCCCCCCCCCCCCTATTTATTTTAACGTATTTACTTTTTGGTATTTACTCACAAAGTGTTGCATGAAAACAGAGTCATTGCTTTTTATTGTTGGTATGAAATGAGGTCATCGTATCCTACCTGAATGGTGGCATATGCCATTTATCATGGACTAACTGATTGCGCATTTATGAACAGAGGGGAGTTCTGGCTAATTGCCAAATTATTTGTCTAATTGCCTTTGATATCCTGGGATAAATAAGACAATATGGGTATTATATGCCATGGTTATATAATCGCTGATGATCTTATCGCAAGTCTTGACATTCTGTCAACAGGATACCTCATATCTGATCATGTGATAATATATTCAAATGTATTTTATAAACCAATTTAAGCCCGCCTGGGATCACAAAGCAGGCCTAAGCTGTTCAAGTTTCGCTGATGATATTCAAAATATCACAGTATTTTTATTTATTTATCAGAACCCCGTCAAACTGTAAAGTTATGGTACCCCTACATCATTAGACACCCATTCCACAAGACTGAACACCATGGCTTAAATATGCATAACAGAAATATGCGCCTAGGAAACTACAGCCCTTCCACAAGGGTGATCGCTATATCCTGAAGTTCACACCTGCTGAAGCTGTAACCTATGTGGCTTTAACCCTCTTCATCACCGTACACAAATGACTTGGGTCAGTGCATTGGGCCACTTGTCATCACGGCTCTACCGTTCCCAGTAATATATTTACATAGGCTATAGGTTCTGTATCTGGATTTCATTATCCCAGTGTATATAACTAAAGTGTAATAAAGACAATTGCATGTACCAATGTCGTGATTTCTTATGAATGGTTGAGGCTATATATTTAAGCTTGTAGGCCAGTCGTTGTATAGGCCTAGACTTCCTATCCACTGTAGGCGATAGATTTTTTGTGTGCACATTCCTAATTTCACATTGCACACACACACACACACACACGGACAAACACACACGCCATGACGGCTAAAAAAGAGAGAGGGGGGAGGCTCGCTGGCCAGATTTAAATTTCCGCCTGATCAGTTTCTGGAGAGGAGCTATTGGAGAAAGCGCGAGAGCACCTGGCGCGCGGCTTTAGCAGACCCTCGCGCCTTATTGACAGACGCACGTGCGGGGAGAGACCACAGTTTCTACCGGTGATTTGGACAAACCCGGTTTCAATTGTATAATTTTTTTCTACATCTGTGTGCATGCTTGTTTGTATGTATGTATGTATCTATCTATCGTGGGAATGGTAATCGTTAAAATAAACATTAGGGCTCGTTACACTTTGCCTGGCTTGACGTTTTGGACATGAGTTTGGACATCCCCTTCCATCTTTTCATCTCTCAAATTTCTTTTGGGGGGGGGGAAGTGCTAAGTGGCGTCTAAAGTGACGTGTTGAGCTGCTCTGGCCAATCGCTGACAGCTTGGAGATGATATTAGCTGAAAGTTAGTAGATGGGACAGTCTTTTTATTCACAACGATGTAAAAAGCATTTGGCAATCATATTTAAAAAAAACACCCGGAGTCCAAACTTTCTACGATATTTTTCACATTCTCGGGTCTATTCTTTTGGAACAAAAACACGGACTGGAGTCAAACAAGAAGTGGATTGTCTTCGTACCAAGCGCAGGTAAGATATTGACTCTGGTAACGTCAGAGCTGAAAGCCATTTGATATAACTCATAAAAGTCCAGGTAATTTGATTGTCGTCTCATTAGGACTGGGCATTCATCACCGGTTGATGTATAAATTCAAAAGGTACACAAAGACTATGTATATTAGTGTCAGTGTAGTATTGACTATAGAGAAAGTGTTGTTAATGAGTTGGTCTTATAAAATAATACAGGCCAGTTGCAGAGTCAGAGTGACAAAGGCCTTCAGCATGTTGTCAAGTGATCTTCTATGATGCAGTCATATCCGTTCAATCAACTGTCAAATGTCAAGAATCATTCAATGGACGGATTGATTGTTTGCTTGAAAGGATATATGCTATGGTTATCTTAATGTGTGATTCTCGAGCATGAACAGCAGGCCCCTATCATAGTATACTAACATGAATGTAAAGCGTGATCTCTTAACCTATACCAACTTTATCACCAGGAATGGAAATTGCATGGGTGTGAACTGCATGGATGTGATGGCTTTCAAACTATTCCAATAATTCAGTTGAGGCTCGCTAAAACACGTGTAATGCAAAATAATACTCCAAACATCAAGCCATTAATATCGTTCCTGAATTTAGCACACATTTCCCCCATCTATAACTATATCCTCGAGGAATAACAGACAAAGCCTGATGAAACCCATGAAGAATAAGTCGGATCATTTGAGTAATTCAAGGAATCCACACATTTAAATGACTAATTATTAATTATTAATAACTTATATTTAGGTTACTGACAGCTTTTGGGAGACTCGACCATGCAAAGCAATGCAGGTTTTCTACCCACAAGAGAGAAAACTAAATCGCAGGAAAGTTGAGAAATATAGGCTATCACACCCATTTGATAATATCAGAATGTAATCACGCATTTGTACATCATTTGTACATCATTTGTACAGCTTTTATGACAATGTTCTAATTATTTATCGACCTATACTTCAGTTTTACAGGTCAGCATAAACTCAAATTTGACTTTGGTAAATCCTTTATTTTCACTCTCCTGCATGACTCTCAATTCTGCCACCGTGTTTCCATGGATGACGTCAGGCGTGTTCCCCTCCCACCCCCTTATGATTTCTTGTTCCCAACTTTCTGGAGGAGCTTTTGCCCCCCAGGGCAAACACAGCGACTAGATGGCATTCTATTCCCATGGTCTTTGAGCTCTCCTGCTAATCCCAAAGGGCGCTAATTGTCTTCACAATTCTGTAGTTCGTGGATATACCTCTCCCTATAGCTCAAATGAATGGATTTGGCTTTACATTTGTTTGGTTTTCCCGGTCCTTGGTTTCTATCCAAGTTCCATCTGCTAAACAAGTCAAGAAACAAAGATCACTCCACCGCAACAGGATAAAAGAGGGATTAGACAACTTCTCAGAAAAGACATAGGTGATCCAGGGGTGCTGTTGTTTCACGTAGCAATGAAACAACAGGTTGAACTGGGATCTGTTTATTCAGTGGATTGACGAACACAAACTGGGTTTGTACTTTCTACGATACAACTTTTGGGTTGGGTTATGCATCAGCTGCACTGCGTCTCAGGTGACTGGAAAGGAGATTTTCTCATCATCAGAATTTAGATTTCTTTCTTCTCCATTTGCTTACTTTGATGTGCATCTATAGACTAGACTACTCCTTACATATCCGATATATTCGCAATGCAGATTTCACTGGCAACAAAAATTCACATGTTAAGCCACTAAAGTTAATAAACCATTACTTTAAATTCACACAATGTCATGCAAATGTGAAGGGTGGCGTCTCTTGGAAAGTAGTTAATAATATTGAACATAATTTTGATGCACGGAATTACACTACGCTAGGATTTTTAGTCAGGAGGCAAACATCCAGTGCCAAGCATTTTACAAGTTGAATGCACTATTCTAACTCTTTGACCAATTCAAACTTTACAAAGTTCCGGGACCCTATACTTCGTCCGAGTACTGCCAAACAGAAATACACACAAAACTATGAGCGGTATGTCATATTTTGCGGTGGATGAACAGATATGCCTAAAAGAAGAAAACAAATATATTGAAAATATCCTCCGGAGTGGCGGGAACTGCAGATGACAGTGCATGACGGCCCCAGCAGCTCATTATCCCCGCTCCCCTTTCAGCCTGTCTTTCATCGCCATGCAAACTCCCTGGCAGTGTCGTTTGTCTCCTCATTGTACTATATAGTTGGGAATGCAATGGTTGTCAGGACTCTCATTCAGTTTCGAGATAGTTTATGGATGAGCTCTGACTTTTCAGCACTTTTCACATGTCAGAGGAAGTCAAGTGTATGCGTCCACACAACTAGAGGTTATATGCTGTGCGCGTACTCACACTTTTCCCTTTGCACCCCAACCCCCCCCCCCCCCCCCCTTTCCTCCCCCTTCGGTCGTCTCGACCCGGAATCTGTTGCTTTTGGAACTAACGATTGGAACACCCCGAGTTCGAGACTGGTGCTCGAAGAAGAACCTCAGAATCAGTATTTATATGCAAGATTAACAAACATAGAATACACTGTGGCAAAGAGTTGTTAGTGCAAGAAAGATGGGTATATATAGTACAGTTTACACAGTAGTGCAAAGAGTGGTGCAAAAAAATCACAAGACTCAACTACTGGCACGGAGGGGTTGCTTTGATGTGAACTGGGATGTGCGTTGAATAGAGTGGACCTGGCTGCAAAGACATTTCCTGATTTAGTGCCTGTTTCAAAAAAAGGAAAGGAACGCCGACTGACTAACTTATTGTTTCGCTATTGCTAATTGAGTAAAACATGTTTATTTACGAAATGTCAATAACAAGGACAGATGTCCGAATTGAGATGTCTGCTAAACAGCAGTGAACAGTTGTCAGACTGTCAAAGTGCTGCTTAGTGACTGAGAACCACCAAACACGCAGTAATTCAGATGCATATTAAACTGGATTTACGCATTTAATCTTCATTCAAATCAGTATTCCCAAGACGCATTCATATGTATTTTAGCCGTGGTCTAACTGCCCCAGCGTCAGATAATCTAGCAGCCAGTAAATGATCAAAAATGAAGTTAGACTGTAAACGGTTAATGCAGATCCGCTTGGGGGTCAGCGCGCGCGCACCATGTGCTCGATGCCCGCGTGCCTCCATTCCAGGTTCACGGTTAGTGGAGAAAAAGGCAGCTCAGGCTGCGTGTCCGAGATGCACTTGCCATTTCCTTCCATAAGTCTCAATAGCTTTTACTTAAAGTTAGTATTTCTATAGCATTGTTTATGTCAGAGAAAAGGGAGCGAGGAATAGAGTGTGTTTGCGTGAGAGAGAACAAGAGAGAGAGCGCGCGACAGAGAGAGAGTGAGAGAACTAGAGAGAGACAGAGAATTTGCATGTGTAGAGTGATTAGTTGGTTTTGAAAAGCCGGCCATGGTTCTGCCCAGTTTCCCGCCCTGGCAACGCGAGGTATGAGGAAGTGTTTCTCTGGAGCAAGATGACAGAGGTCAGCCACCACTAATGGGGCCAGAGGAGGAAGAGGAGAGAAGGAGAGGCACACACCAGGAACCAGAAACACACAGAAACACACATGCATTTAATACTCGAGTGGTGCCACCATCTCCAATAGGTGCAGCCTGCCCCCCCCCCTCTCACTCACTCTCTCTCTCTCTCTCTCTCTCTCTCTCTCTCTCTCTCTCACACACACACACACACTCTCTCTCTTTTTCTCTCTCGCCCACTCGCGAGCGAGCGCACATTTTCAGTCTCGCGCAGATCCTGACATTTCATTTTATTGTCAATCTCTGCTTCCTTCGCAGGGATTTTCTTTCTCCATCAAGACCGCTTGGAACATATATCACAGCGCTATAACTCTAACCGAAACGGTTCCATCCAACACTGTGGTTCGCGTTCTTCAACGCTCCAGTCATCAACCAAGGACTTTGGAAAGCGGAGCGCAAGATGCCTCAAAAAGGTAATCATTTAAATAACACTTTATCCCATTCTTTTGGTAAGATGTGTGATATCTTCTTCCACCAACACTTCAAATAGTCCAAATTCAAAACGCGCGTTATTTGCTCATTAGATTGAGACGAGCCAATATTATGCACGTGAAATGAAGTAGAATGTTCTCCAAAGTTTCGCGTGTTCTTGTTAGTTTAGAGAATTTTGGATCACTTCCTCGCGTGTTTAAATTGTGTTATTGGAAGGATCAGTTGGTGCTTGAAAATAGACGAATGCTTATTTTCGACAGGAAAGACTCCAAAGTCAGTTTAGGTCATAACATAAGCTGTGATCAGTTTTTGCGAATGGGACGCAATGATCCGATCGAGGTGGTGTGTCAGCTTGAATCATGTATTCAGACCCAGCCGCCATCACTAAACACGACTAGGAAAAAAAAACTTTGCCCAAAGTGTAGTGCATTGCCAGTAACGCATGTTAGTTATTTAATATAGATGCATTTTACACGGATGTATTTCTTTTTTTAAATCAATTAAGGTTAGGTTAGAGTAGTATATGATACAGAAATTAATATTGCTGTTTAAGTGGTTGTCAATATTTGAGAGAATAAAGAAATAGTCGGACGTGAAGAGTATATCATTAAACATCTTTGAGGTGGCATTAGTCCTGATGAAATAAACAAGGAATGTTGATCTGATTCACTTTATGAACCGCTAGTAAGACTAAGACTTAAACGTAAAATGTCTCTGGCACGTGAAAATAATATTTTTTTATATTTTTGGATTCATTTTTGGATACATATATACACAAATATCTAACCAAAATGTTTTATTGTTGTACATTAAATTATATTTTCTGCAGATTATGAAGTGCGGACACACAATCTACTACTGGATTTAAAGTGATTGTGGCAACTAGGCCGTGACAGATTGATTTTGATACTTGATAAACATACCGTTTGTCAAATAAATCACACTTAAAAAGACAGTTGTTAGATTTAACTGCGTGAATGAATGAATGAGGTTGATTTGATTTTTTCAAAGTGATTTCTCAATTTAGTTGACCGTTATCAATGAATCAGGCTACTCTTAATTGATGTGGCTTTGGTAAATGTTGGCAGGGGCCATGGTTTAACAATGATTGTAACATTGTAACAAAAATATGACAGGCTCGTTTAGGATCATACCTTCTAATAATATAAAAAATGAGTTGTGTTTGGATCCAAAATGTTGAACCGTTTCTTTGAAATATCTCCATTTATTGTGTTGCACAGCTTGGTTGGTTTATTTGTGAATGCACACTGTAAATACAGACACAGTCCATCGCCTGTTTAAAAAAAAAAAAAAAAAGGGAGAAAAAATCAAAGCCAGGACGATAGTTCCTCAGTGGGCTCCTTTTTGAATGGGCTCTTTATCGCAATTGTCTTTTTCCAAATTGAGCTCCCCACTGCGCTGTTGTGTCTTTTTTTTTTTTTTTTTTTACAACTTCTAACGACACACACCAGTAACACAATTACCATTGGATATTTATAACGAGAAATTGCGTTTCTATTTTCCAAAACGAACTCACAAAAAAAACAGAGGGCTGCGGGCACCAGGGGTCATGGAGAGCAGCAGTGAATGTGGCGCAGTGAGAGGAGTCTGTTGTGCAGTAGGTGTGTGTAGGAGTGTATGTGTGTTGCTTGCAATCCCTTCAGTTCTTTGTATCCCTTTGGAGTTGTTGGTACGTTTAGTTCGATGCTGTGTAGCTGGTTAGGGAGCCTGGGTTTTCCCCTCCCCTGGTTTGTGCGGTAGAAGCAGAAAGGACGGCCATTGTTGAAATTCTGCAGGCTTTTGTTGGCCAGCCTTCACCCCCCTCCCGAGTTCACTTTTCCGGGCAGCCAAGCGAAGCAGACAGCGTGTGTCACCGCACCAACACGTCTAAAGAGACCCTACACGTAGCAATATTACCAAACTCTGTCTGGAGATAAAAATTTGGAAGATGCACAATAAAGGAACCAATTATTTGTACAATTAAGGATTACTGTCCTACTAGAAACTTTTTTTCTTGCACCTATCTACTCAACCTGCAATGAAATGCCAAATAGTTTCCGAGTTATTTCTTCATATGCAAATGTATGGTAATATCCATAACTTTATGCATGAACTTCACCCTTAATGGACGCTGCAAAAAAATGCCTAACCTCAATAAGTCTTTAATCTTAGGTGAAAAAAAAACAGTAGTTAAGTCTCAGTTAAAGCAACAAAAAAAGAAAGAAAAAAAGAAGATAAGATAAGGTGTACTAATAAAATGTTTTGCTTTGTCCTAGGGAAGTATTAACTAGAGAACATCAGATGAAAGAGTCTTTAAATTGTTTTAAGCGGACAGTCCACACTGTTTCCAGGCAAGTTAAACACTGAATCCATATCATAGCCTTAAATCACAAAAAAAGAGACTTTGTTAAACTAATTGCTCTCATATTGTGGAATATGAATGCACAACAATTTGCATCCTAAATTTAGTCTTGTATAACTCTGTGTCTCCCTTTTGTGAATGTGTAATGAAGTCTATGTGATACATTAATCAGTTTATTATTGTACTGATCCTGTCCTCTCTTTCCTATCTCTGTGTGACCAGAGTACTATAACCGGGCCACCTGGGAGTCTGGAGTAGCATCCATGATGCAGAACAGTAAGTCATGTTTTATATTATCTTGTGGTAATGAGAAAAACTGGGGAGTAAAGGTGTGTAAAAACAACAAGGAGTTAAAGTAGACTTTTGGGCTTGTTATGAATTGTTGTGTGGGTGTTTTCCCTTATGTAATTTAAAGCGTTGAATAGATTCAGAGAGTGTTCTATTATTGGGCAGAGGTCATATGTAAGCTGAATTTTATCTGCTGATAACATGTAGACCTAAACACGGGAGTTGGAGGATCATAGTTGCCACATAACTCAGTAAAATGCAATGTGTTTTTCAGAGAATTATCTCAAACATGAATGCATTAAAAAACTACTAAAAACCATTAAAAGAAAACTATTTACTCAGAGATGCCAGGAGACAGAAAGAAACTGAAAGAATACTTAGGACTGAATATAGCTGCTTTGAATGATAAACTATTGTAAATCCCACTGAATTAATATAAGTAGTGTACACATTTCCTTCCTTCTTGATGCATGCACTAAAATACATTGCATGTGTCTCCTTGGTAATGTCTTGTGTTTTTGAAGATGTTTTCCCTATCCCCAGTGTGTGGGTGAAATTATGTTCTGGGATGACACTTCCACAGTCTATGTTTAGGAAATACGCTGGGCCTGTAAATCTCAGTACAGATTCTACCTTGGCAATTTGTGATGTGTAAACACAACCAAGGGATCGGCAAAATAATAATAATCTCTTCAAGGTATTACTTGCAAAAATGGATAATTTTTACAGTGAAGAGAACAAATCTAGAATTGCAACATTGATCATTTTGTGTGATTGTCAGAATGGTAAATGATACATATTTTCTTTCTTAATGCTGGACAAGAGGTGTATGACATCTGTAACGAAGGTGTGTGGAATGGCTTACTCTTATTCTTACTCTTTAACTACACGTGTTTGTTGCAGTATGTTTTCACCGTCTATAATTCTCAATGATAGCCTACTACAAGTGTTGCCTTGGTACTTGGCATCCTTACTTTGTGGATATTGTCATAGCCAGTGCAGAATGAACATTGGATCAAACTTTATATGAGTAGATTAAAGAGAAGAAAGTGAGGCCTACACTTGAAAGACAACCAACCAAACAAAGCACTTGAATCTAGGTCAGCTAAAGTAGGGCAGATGAAATAATTGAGCGGTGATGTGGAGTCCCATATTTCCTCCCTCACAAGGGGAAATTCAACGCAAAAAATCTACATATTCGAGAGAGCTGTGTTTGTTTACCGTTATCATATGCACTATACCGAATTGATTATTCTACTTTCAAATGTATATTATGAATAATGTTGTATACATTTTTGTTGCATGCAAATATACGGCAGGGAACTGTTGCTTTCGCCTGTCATTTTTATTTATTTTTTACAAACGATGATGTTAGTATTGAGTGATATCCTGAAGGAAATAACTGAGGACATCATTCGGGTTGAGGCCTTCAGATTGTCTAAAGGTCGCGCTGTGGGTTTTGTGTTAATAACTCCTCCAAATTGACACCATATGTCTTTCTATTAATTGACTCGCACTAGAATAGAAGGCGCATAATCATGGCCACCAGGCGCGATCCACACCACTTTACCGTGGGGAATTATATGATGATTAAGACTTTAACCTTTGGAGCGAACGTTTTATTTACTTTTTTTCTTATAGGCCCCGTGCGTTTGCAGCCATCTTTAAAATATATGTGAGCACTAGAGAGACTTTTGAATCCTGTAAAATCTTCCATATGCTTCCCTCATCTGACCTATTAAATACACAATTGACAAATGATTTAATCCGGGATTTAACCTAAAAAACAATACATTGCAGAGGATTTAGCCATTTTCAGTAAATTCCTGAGTACATATTTAGCTAAAATGTTAGCATGGGGCATATTTAAAAAAAAACATATTTAGAATATAAAGTAGTCTACCAAAAATATTAAAATCATGTTTACCAAATGTTTACAAATTCAACAAATCTATTACCTTATTGTCACAATAGAATAGCAGTATTTGCACATACACCATACAGCACAACCTGGCTTGCAGACTTGATAAGAGTGTAAATACAGGCCGTGTTGCTCTGTGGTTTGGAGAGAGAAAAAAACCCCCACTAATGTCACTTTTGATATATGGAGAGCGGTGCGCGCCTCCGTTCTCGTGCCCGCGCACAGCCCCCCTGGCTGCCATAAAACGAAGCTTCCCTTGAAGCGGTAAACGAGTAGAGTCCAATTTAGTCTGAGTGATATCACAAATGCAGACAGAAAGGGTCGTTTTTATCATGCCACTATTTGTCGTGACGATGCGATTTCCAAAGCAGAGCAGCGTCCTGAAGTGACATTCCCGCCACAAGTGCTTCAACTGATCTTCTCAATTAGCCTTCCATGCATGATCCAGGGCGACTTCCGCCTATTTCCAGACATTAACATCAAACTTGACGTGCAGCTAGCTTTATTTTAAAAGACAAATGTCAGACAGCCTCATCATATTTCCCCTCTCTTCTATATTTGGAGCTCTTTATTGCTAAGGAGCCCGTGCTCTTGGAGTCAATTTAACGGGAGGCTTCGGAAGGGAAGGGAGCTTGGAGAGCACGCGCACCACAGACAGGCTTTTCTGCCCGTTTGACTTCAGGTTTGGTCTGATTTTTGTCTGGGCTTTTCTTTACTTGCTGGATATGCTGTTAATTAACTGGCATGACAAATACCTGGTTTTGTAGGTGGCTTATAGTGTCTAGTGTGTAGGGTAATACCAAATTGGCACACCGTGGGATTAGGGGACGAATTGTGTTTGTAAAAAGTATTGGCATCATACTGTAATCACTGCTTCATGAGGCTGACGCAAATAGTATTATGCTGTTTTGAGCTGTTTAAGGTATTTTGCAAAGATGCGCAAATCTCGGCTCAGTGGGCTGGAGATGTTTTGGTCGTAATCAATGTTCTGCATGTGTGGACTAGAACAGGATTGTTTCAGATAATGATATTGCAAGCATTTCCGGAAAGCATTTCCAAACATATGACAGATGAACAATGGAAATAATTACTGGGTATGCTAATTCCAACGTGGTGTTCCCCCCCCCCCCCCATCCCCCTTCACACACACCCGTGTTGCTGAACCTTCCATTTGCCTTTTTTTCTGTTATGCTTAGTAACTTTAGTAATAATAATAATAAAAAATGCTGTTTATCATTAAATGCTTGCATCTAGAGCATATGTTATATATATATATATTTTATATTGAATTTATTAATGTTTTATTTTATGTATTTTTTACGTGATTTAAAAATATATATTTTAATATTAGTCACGAAAGCTTTGATTGAACTAAGGAGCTAAGCGTGAATCCTGGTCTCTCTGCAGGTCACAGCGGAGTGAACCAGCTCGGCGGCGTGTTCGTCAACGGGAGACCCCTGCCAGACTCCACCAGGCAGAAGATAGTCGAGCTCGCTCACAGCGGCGCGCGGCCGTGCGACATCTCCAGGATCCTGCAGGTGATTGCATCCCTTTACCGCGCGCGCACGCCCGCGCGCACAGTCTAAATGCGATTCCTAATGGAATCGTTTCCACTTTTGAATGATTCTAACTGCAATGCAAAAACCATGTATTTTTTGTCCAGTACACATTTTAAAGGGTCGGAATTTGCATTTCACGGTGCACAAGTTGGCAAAGCGCATCAGTGTAACTTGGCCTATAGCTGGTTTGAATGTGGGCTGTATGACATTTACATTGGTAAATTAAAGTAGTTTATGACCATAATAATTCAGGTAACATGCAAGCAGATTGTTTTGCATTCCAAGGACATTACAACAAGACAGCAATTTATTTCTTACAGAATCTTATGAAGGCCTAACCTTGGCAGATCCAAGCAAAATGCATTTTTAAAAGTGCAAGTTAAATATTGATATAGAATTTAAGGTATATTTCTTGTGTTGTAGACCCATGCTGATGCAAAAGTCCAAGTGCTGGACAATGAAAACGTAAGCTTAACATTGTTTGAAGAATACTCCTATCATTCACATTAGTCTTAAATAATGTATGTGATTTGTGTCTGTTGTTTTCTATACAGGTATCCAACGGCTGCGTGAGTAAAATCCTCGGCAGATATTATGAGACTGGCTCCATCCGACCACGGGCAATCGGAGGCAGCAAACCCAGAGTAGCCACTCCTGAGGTGGTGGGTAAAATAGCCCAGTACAAGAGGGAGTGTCCGTCCATCTTCGCCTGGGAAATCCGAGACAGGCTGCTCTCCGAGGGGGTGTGCACAAACGATAATATACCCAGTGTAAGTTCATTGAGTGTAAGTTACTATCATTTCATACGCTCCAAAAAATAAATTCAGTTGTTAATATAACTGGCTTACATTTGGACTTGGCAACGCATTAACACATTGCCAATGCCATATAATAAGACATGTAATTAATCATTGGTTTAAGCTAATGCCACTAAAATGTTCTTCGCAACCATATGTGAATAAAAACGCATCCTGTTATATAAACAAACAGAAATACAAATTTTAAGGAATGACTGCCGCCCACATACAAAATAAGCGCCGTGTAATTCATGTGTGGCATTGGGTTGGTCTTTCAGGTGTCATCGATAAACAGGGTCCTGCGCAACCTGGCGAGCGAGAAGCAACAGATGGGGGCAGATGGCATGTATGAGAAGCTGAGGATGCTGAACGGGCAGACGGGCACGTGGGGGGGGACCCGGCCGGGTTGGTACCCGGGAACTGGAGTGCCGGGACAGCCCAATCAAGGTTTGTGTTGCAATCACCTGCATTCACCGGCAGGAATGATTTATTATCACACATACATCGTTCATTCATTTAATCATTAACCTGAATAGGATTAGTTATATTGTTAACATTATTATTATTTAAATTTAAATGTATTTATTTAGCGTTTAGCAAAATTTCTTATAGCCTATAGGCCTAGTAATTACGATAGCCTAATGTCTGTGCTATTTTTTTCCATCAATTATTGTGGTATAACATAATTTAAATTAAAGCCTAATAATTAATTTAATGTTTTAAATAACTCGTAGCCTAAATGTTGGCCTACCTGCATAACTGTGGTGGAATGCGTGAATCCAAGCCTGTGTTGAATTCCTGTTTTTGTAGTGTGGTTCATTGAGAACCATAACCCATCGGTTGATTTATTAATGAAATGACATCTGGCATATAACTAATTCTTAACAATGACTGGCAGATTTATTTTCTTCTTTTTGTATTTATTCCGGTCACTTCTTTTTTAGAGGCACATTGTAAACTTAGTTAGCACTTTGAATGCTCTCTCAAGGATAGAAACAAATCATGAGGATATCTCTACAAAAGGCTGTTTCTGTCACACGCAGGAACTTGTTATGGGAACTGCTCTGTCAAGATGTCATTGCTCATTAGAGAGCGTTTTGTTTCTCATTAGGGCGACATGAATAAGCAGTCTAGTTTAGGGAGACAGCTGTAGAAATGTTCCAAGGGAGACCCCTGGACACGATATGGCACCACTTGCCAATTAGACATGTCAGTTTTAAGAGAACCAAACAATATAGGATGGACACACTATACAAAGAGACCTTTTTTCTCCCCATTTTTTATGTCTCTCTGTGTGAAAGCTGGTTCAGCCCGTTTAGATGGCGGGAACCCCTTCTGCCTTGGCGGGAAGGACAAGTAATTCATTGAAAACCAAAATGTTAAATGTAACTTAGGCCTAATTGTTTCCCTCTGTTTAGATACAGGCTATAGTAGGCTTCTGTTTTTTTTCTATTTTTTTTCTATTTCATTTCAATTGTATCGATCTGTAGCTTATTACCCTTCAGGATGAGGGAATCAATATAGGCAAATAGTAAATTACTAAATTGCTAGATAAATCAGTGTATAATATATTAACAAAGACAAAAACGTGTGAACTTGTGTAATAACAAGCGTGATAATAATAATAATAACAATGCACATTTGCTATTTATTCGATAGGATACAGGTAGCGTGTGAGATAACCAAATCATTTTCTTAACGCATTGACATGCGTGACTTGCGTGAATTTCATCGACATTAAGAGCAGCATACGGCAGGGAGAGGGTCTCAGAGGGAGACAAATATGGTCTCAATCTGATAAATGTCACGCAACAGTGAATAAAACCCTGGCCTCATCGAGAGTGACAGCTACCCCAAAAATAGGGGAAAAGAAAGCTTTCACCGGCGATTTATTGTTTTTTAGGGATCAACGTGCCAGATTTTTTTTCTTCTTATCTCTATTTTGTCACCGACCCACTAAAGCCGTTTAGACACATTCCCCTTTCAGAACGGCCTGACAATGTTGCATGTCTAGAGCAAGATGCACAGATCGGTGCAACCTCCCCCCCCCCCCCCCCCCCCCCCCCCCCCCCCCCCCGGAGAACAAATAAAGGTTTTATCTAATCTGATCTAATATTTCTCCCTAGTTGTACGCCTCATTGATTGTGACACGTGATTACTATGGGATGGTTTGCTTTCGCCAGCGTTTTTTCTTTTTTTTTTGTATCCAAAAGAAAACAAATAAAAAATCTAGCGACAGTTGGACTTGTTATACGGGATAATAGGATACACATTCACTACTCTTTGACGGATTAGCTCTGAGAGAAGGCATGCAGCCTTTCTCTTGGGGCACAAGAGCCATTTAAAGAAGATTATACTTCATCATCTCATTTGACACACACCTCGTTCTTAATAATTCTTTCAAATCTTCCACAACAGCCAGTTCTACATTCTCAAATAAAGACATTTTAAATTTACATTTATTCATGTAAACCTAAATTAATCTGGTAGGCCTACATCATATAGCTGTTTATTGAGATTTAACTATAGCCTATACAAGCCAGCTCAATTGTCCTTATCCATGGCACTTTATTCTCTAGATCTTTCCCTAGCGTCCTGTCGTTCAAGGTTTGAGGGGAATATAAGCAATAGCCTTGTTACAATACGATAATTACTAGTCATCAAACTGTCCAAGCGGTAGGTGATCCCATATTCAATTATGCTGCAACATGTGACGCTTTAACACGTGAAACAGCGCAGCAGAGTGAAGCCCGCCAATTCACAGCCGGTTTCTCTGTCTCTTTTATGTCGCTAAACAGGGTTTCAGTAAAATGTGTATAGTATAATGTGCCCCTTTCAATAACTGACCGGGGTGTTTTCTTTTCATGGCTTGAAGAAGGCATAAATCCTAACTTGCGTTCAACGGGTTGAAGCCCGATAGACAGTGATTAATGACGGTGCTGCGTAAAGGTTAACACATTGAGTTGACTGGGAATCTTCAAGATACAATGAGGACCACTGCAGGCCGAGAGGGGAATCCTTTTGTCGTCTTTTCGTTCAATTGTGTCCACAAACTTCTGTCCACGAAAAGTTTGCCAACCCCTCCACAGTCTGTGAAGTTCCTTATACTCCCCGGGAATGGTCACCATGAAAAGCAGTCCCCTTTAGTCAAAGAGATATTCTGAAAAAGGCGTTGGTGGTCATCTTCATTGGCGGTACAAATGTACACATAGTGGCTGTGATGAAGAGTTCTAAAAAAGGCAGTTGAAAGCATAGGTTAATAAAAAATATTTCAGGGGATGTGAAGTTAAATGGATTGTTTTTATTTTTTTTGTCCCCAGATGGCTGCCCACAGTCAGATGGAGGGGGAGAGAACACTAATTCCATCAGTTCAAATGGGGAAGATTCAGATGAGACCCAAATGAGACTTCAACTGAAAAGAAAATTGCAAAGAAATCGTACTTCATTCACACAAGAACAAATAGAGGCACTTGAGAAAGGTAAAAAGTACACAACTTCACTTGTCTAGTATGCAAATGAACATTACTGGATGAAATAAAAACAGTTCTGAGCATATGTATGTCTAATATTAGAGTTTTTCATATTTGTTGTCCTTACAGAGTTTGAAAGGACTCATTATCCAGACGTATTTGCAAGGGAAAGACTGGCGGCCAAAATCGACCTCCCTGAGGCTAGAATACAGGTAGGACCGATGATTTTGTGTTGTTCATTACCAAGAACCACTTGCCATCCTTTCCAGATGCGACATTTCATGTAAAAGGGACAAACATCGTAATCAACGAATGGTGATGTGGTTTCAGGTGTGGTTCTCAAACAGAAGAGCCAAGTGGAGGAGAGAGGAGAAGCTCCGCAATCAGAGACGGCAAGCCAGTAACTCCTCCAGCCACATCCCAATCAGTAGCAGCTTCAGCACTAGCGTCTACCAGCCCATCCCACAGCCCACAACACCAGGTGAGAGACAAAGCTCCCAGCAGACAGATTTCAGGCTTAAGCCATCCCTATCCCTCAACCTAAACGCTGACCCCAACATAACCCTAACCTGTTCAGTGTGTTTGTGTGTGTGTGTGTGTTGTTTGTTTTTCTCCATATTGGTCATCACATCATCACTGTAGCCAGCAATGATGACTTGGGATCTAAAAATAACCCTGCAGTCTGTCGAAATGCTGACGTCTTCTCTCTCTCCTCTTCATCCTGTCCTCTCCTGTGCTCCTGCAGTATCCTTCTCATCTGGCGCCATGCTGGGCAGACCAGAATCAGCCCTCACCAACACGTACAGCGCCTTGCCACCCATGCCCAGCTTCACTATGGCCAACAACCTACCTATGCAAGTAAGTAACAGTTCAGTGTCAATGTAACAATATCAATTTGACACAGGAATGCTGCATGTGTTGCTCGCCTACACAAACGTATCAATTATGTTTTGAAGTAGTAACTCAATATCCAATGGACTCTCCTGTGTTTTTTCAACAAAAAACTCTCCAGTCAGAGATGTCCAAAGTAGCCACAGAGCCAAACGAAGATCAATGTATTCCCCTGATGTTCCCATAGATGTTATCCATTGTACCACAATGAAACTGACGGAAGGCTTGAATGTGCTATTTCCCCTCAGGCGCCTGTACCCAGCCAAGCACCCTCGTACTCCTGCATGCTGCCCACCAGCCCCTCCGTGAACGGGAGGAGCTACGACACCTACACACCCCCTCATATGCAGGCACATATGAACAGCCAATCAATGGCCGCTTCGGGCGCTACCTCCACTGGTAAGCAAATTACCTAAACATTCAATTCTTCACTGGGCAAATTCTGAACATGTATATTGTGTGTGGATATAATTGGAAAAGAGAATGCAGAAAAGAAGAGCAGGTGCATTGATACAGTGCAGGATTCATGTTCACTTGACCTAACGTACGAAACACTGTCAGGAAGTTGTGCGACCCGTGTGCTACCACAAATCCACTCCTCAGATCTCATCCTTTTTACATTGTCTGTGTCTGTGTGATGCTGTGTTTCTCCTGAACTCATCCGTGTCTCTGTGCTTGACCTGTCAGGCCTCATCTCCCCCGGAGTGTCTGTTCCAGTCCAAGTCCCAGGCAGTGAGGCGGACATGTCCCACTACTGGCCCAGGCTACAGTAGGACTGTACGTGTCATCATCGTGCGACTCCCTCCGCTCTCCCTTGGCGGACCAGAGTGTCCAGCAGTATTTCATCACGGACCTGAGACTCTCCTGACAGACTCTTATGAAGAGACTCTTTTGTACTGGGATTGTGCCATTCTCCACTGTTTGGACATGAATACTTGAAGGAAAGAAAGAAAGAGAGATTGAGCGAAAGAGAGACTAATGGACTTCTGTAAAGTGCCCTGTGTAAAGAACTCAATGGGGAAAAAAATTATCTCTGTTTTCAGTTTCCAACTTATGTCATTATTCGTGTATTTGTATATGGCCAGTTGTATGTCATGATAAAAAAAAAAAAAACTGATGGAACCATGAAACCGAGTCTTACTCGATTCTCATGAAAAGAGGAACATTTGTGAAGCTTTTCTGCCATGATGAATAGTTTTTATCAACGTATTTCAAGAACCTCTACCTGTCTGTCTGTATACAGAATGTGGACTAAAAAAGTTTATATCGTTCCAAAGCAGAGCTGGACTTGAAGCCACTAGCTGAGGATTCTGTTTCTTTGCTCATTTTTTCCAAAGCTTGCTTGGGAAGCGTAAAACTCTGAAGAGGGAAAAAAAAACTTCTGGTAGCTAAAAATGGTAGATTGTGTCTTCGATATAATTCAGTTTGTTATGTCGAAATGTAAGTATTTGTCTTCCCTGGCAAACTCCTGGAACAATTTCTATAATAAAATGAATTTCATTTATATTTCTCAGAATATTCTATATATGTTTTATACATTATTATTTTTCATTCATTCGTAAATACATTTCCTTCAATCAAATCTATGTTTTGTGTTATGAATAGTGTGTAGTTGTGTGTTTTGCCTTACACTGAAATAAAGGAAAGTATATCTGCAGGACAGATTAGAACATTCAGAAATCTAGAGTCAACTTAGCATCATTTTAAAACCTGAAATACTTTCTTCTGACATGTTCTTGTTCGTTTGTAGCCTGATGGTATGATTCAAACTAAACACTTGACCTCAATCCGTAAAATGACCATAAAACAATAGTTTTATCAAAACAGAAAGAGAGTCCATTAGATAATTAGCAGGCAAAGGGCTAGCTAATCAAACTAAAATCATAGTCTGCTTTTAGAACTAGAGGGGATTTGCAAACTTCTGCAAAACTTTGCTAACCCAGTCAATGGTGAACCGTTCAGAAATAGTTGCCTTTTTCATTGCCTGATGTAAACAAATGTGAGGCTCTGTAAAAACCCAAGAAGACGTTGATCTATGCAAATGAAGTGCGGATGTTTGAGGATAGAGACAAGAAAGAAGTGTCACAGTGGTTTGGGGAAAAGGGGGGAGGTGGATCCTCCCTTTTCTGAGTAACAGATAAACAAGAAGACGAAAGATCACTCACGCAAACCACATTTCAGTCAAGCACTGGGGACTGCAAACACTGTCAAACCAATCACTGCTCACCAGGCGGGGGGGTGGGGGGGTGATTCCAGAAGAGAGGCTTGTGGACCTCCACAACTATCGATGTCACAGCACAGACTAGGGACAGGAAACAAAGTGCACCCATGACCCATTTACACAATCTAGTCAAGGATAGGTCTGTCAGAAGCATCTTTTGCTCTCAACACAACAGTAAGAAGTTGACAAGGATATTTGATTAAATTAATGTTGATCCAGTGACCCTTGCATTCGTAAAAACCTCCACAATCCTATCTCGGAGGATCAGGGTGTCACATGTGTGGGGCTCTGTTGTCTGTGAGTGTTTGTGAATTGTTAACGCACTGTTGGTGTTGTGTGTTGTTGTCATCGGCGAAGCACTGATGAAACAGAAAGCCAGTCGCCTGAAATGACTCTTTTGGTCTCTGGTGCTCCAAATGTGTACTGGTGTGTGCAAGTATAAAACAGGAGTTCCCTCAAATACCATAGTCAACTTCAACTGGGCCCTTTAGCAGATTTTAATACATCTGACAGAATCCAAGTGTGTTACCTATTGCTACACCTTCCAGGTCTTCAGTTCTGACACATTGAATTCTGACAGATTGAGTTAGCCCAAATACACAGCAGGAATGATAAGCCTGCGAGTAATGCTTCAACAGAAACAGCGAGAGAGAGAGAGAGAGAGAGAGAGAGAGAGAGAGAGAGAGAGAGAGAGAGGAGAAAGACAGAGAAAGAGATGGAGAGAGAGAGAGGAGAGAGACAGAGAAAGAGACAGAGTGAGAGGGGATAGAAAGAATGAGCAGGAGAAAGACAGAGGAATATAAAGACAGAGAGAGGGAGGGGCATGTTGTCAGAGATTGAGTTTTTAAGGAGTATTTAAATATGACAGGACACAATTATGCTGTGCTTTGTGGCGGGTTGCAGATGTGCCGTAATTCCACACCCTTCCTCTCAGACTCGTCCGCGTGAGGCGTGTGCGCTCGCTACCTAATCACAGAAACAAATGTCAGCCTGCTCCATCGTGTTTACGCAGCTGTGTCTAACATCATAAACAAAAATAAGATCATTTGGAATTCCATACAAATAAAGAAGCCGAAAACGGTCGATTTTCTTCTGTCCTGTGTTCAAAAGAGGGCTGGTGCAGACAGCTTCAACATCCCATTACAGCAACTGTGTTTATGCTAAACAGGCCATTTCCTAACCAGGTTGCCACTTAGTAGTCGAGGAAGTGGAATAACCTTGGCCCTTTCCAGAGGTTGAAAGTACATCACAAAATCACGTCAGCAATATATGGATGGAGCACATTATTGATGGAACACCAAAACGTTTTCATTCAACATTCAAAGCAGTTCATGTTGCTTGAACTGAAAACACATTAAGAACAGCAGTTCACTGTTTCAAGTGCACACATGACTATGCACACTCGTTTTACATACTGTTGGATAATAGTATGGCAGCTAACTGCATGTTGTGAATTAAGCCATAAGCTTACAGTCATAATCCTTGTGAGGAAACCGTTGAGAGCCTCTCGACTGGGGGACCGTTCTATGCCATGCTAACTCGACACCAGAACTAATCTCTCCCCTCAGACCTAGCCTAGCCTGTGCCAACAGCCATAACAAAGAGATGTTTAAGCAGCGGTCGTGTTTCTGTGTAAAGCCACATAAGGTAATGTAGAACGTGTTAAAAGGGGTTAAGAGTGGTCATGTTTGAGTGGGGATTGGGTTGGTGGCCCATGGCACTTCAGGGACAATGCTGAGCGTTGGGGATGAGGAGAGGAGAGGAGGGAGAAAATGTGTGTGTGTGTGCATGCGTGTACGTCTATCCTGAGGAGGGGTTTATACAGGGGACTTGTAAATTGCTGTGAGAGCCACTTCATCCCTTTCCCCACCTTAACCCTTGAGCAGAGCAGATAAAGAGCTTGTGTGCGAGGAGGGGGTGTGCACTTGTGTGTGTGCACGTGTGTGTGTGTACTTGTGTCTACTAATGAAACTGCCTGATGACCCTCATAGTGTGCTGGACAGTAGAGGGGCACCAGGAGAGCAATTCGAGTGGCAGTGAAGAGGCTCTTCTGTGTCTCACGCCTATGCCACACACACACATGCACACACACACAAACTCATTCAGAAAAGTAGGATAAGCATGAGTAGTAGTTGAGGACAAGAGCTAGGTTGATTTAACCGAAGTCATTTAACAGGTTGTTCCAACACATACATCCGTATTTCCGTCCGTCCTTCCTTGCTCAATTAAAGTACACACTCTCTTCTTCTCTCTTTCTTTTAACTTTAAAGCTTAAGTGTTAATGCTCCTGCCGTGGAGATACCCCACCATCATATCATAGAGATACCCCACCATCCTATCATGACACTGCCCCACACCCTGCTCCTATTCTGGGTTTAACCTATTGGAGTGCTCCTTCCACGAGTATTCCCCACTACAGTGAGCCCAGGTTGGAGCAGATTGCATGTAAGCGAAGCAAGGATCAAGAGGGATCTCATCCTAAAGACTTTACGAGATTTAGCTGTGTTTATATCACTTATGTGAGTGAATAATTTGTGACCTAAATACCATAATTTCCCCAAACAGAGATTAGAAGGAAAAAAGCCTTGGTACAATAAAAGCAACACACAAATTCCTTTGGCTCTGGGTTTAGGACTAATGACATGAGTATTAAGTGTTAATTCAACAAGACAGATTTGATCCTGGGAGCTTTTCATCAACTTTTCAAAGGACACAAGTACAGTTTGCAAAATTACCGATTGCATGACTAATTATGTGAAACAACTGCAGAATTGCAACAGAAATACCAGGAGCATGAGGAAGGGGAGGAGGCCAAATATATTACGACAATCCATGATAGCACATACATTTAATATAATAAAACAATGAAAACAAGAACAATTATATCATTTAAATGAACCAGGACACAGTGTGAAATGAATGGACCATGCAAGTTCTCTGCCCAATGTCACTGTTTGTATTAAACAATGATGTCAACGAGTACATGGAAGTGTACTTCTAACAGGAAATGTACTCCAAGGTAGAAGCCTTTTTCCTTAAACCACCTTAAGAGATTACCTTCAGCCAGAAGACTCTTAGTCCTTAGTCTGAATTTAACCCTAACTTCACTGCAGGGTAGAGTGGGGGGGCTGGAAGGAGGGTGACTTGACTAAACAAACGAGTTCCGCTGCAATTCTACCCTACTATCTGGGCTAATACCACCTGAATCTAAAATGCACTTCACGTGAAACTCAACCTCACACTTACTTTCCTGTCTAGAATTACACCGTTCTCCTGCTCCCATTGACCTGTGTGAACTTCCTCTATCGTTGGAAATACAGGACTGTTCGGATTCGAATGTAAGCAGGAAATGGAAGGCTGGGATTTTAGCACACGTAAAATAAATGATTTGACAAACAGCGGTTTCTAACTGTAAAGGCAGGATTCTCTGTCTGTGGCTCCATTAAATGAAGTCACATCAAGCTCAGCTTCGGCTCTTCAAAGATCTGAATGTGGATCAGTGTTTCACTCAGGACTCAGGATGCGCAGTTCCACTCTCGCATTGAAGGTTTTGAACGCGTTGTTAAGAAAAACTCTGTGCTCTGGTCGTGAACACAGGGCAGAGCTGTGGCTGTGTCTGGTGCAGTCAGAGGCTGCTTGGCTGCCAAGGCGGTGTGGTCTGTAGACAAGGTTACGGAGCGAGGCTGGGATATGTAGGCCCAGTGAAAGCCTGAGGGCTGCATAAGGTCATGGGGGGGGGGGGGGGGGGGGGGGGGGTGAGGGAGGGAGAAGGAGAGGGGGGAGGGGCTATGTTAGCCAAAACAGCGAGTGTTAAATATTTTATCACAGCGAGCATTCGCCCACAGGCTTTGGAAGAGTGCTGGGGGCCAGTGGCAAGGCTGGATGGAGGGACTAGCATAGGCAGCTTTGCGTGTTTGTATGTGTGTGTGTGTGTGTGTTTGTAAGTATGCGTTGGCAGTGGGTTTGGAGTGTATATGTAAGTGCTGCCTTCACATTGGATAGCCTGGCCTAAAAAGGCTGCAGCTCCATGTATTATGACAGCCTATCCAGGGGTTATGGTTGCTCAGCCTTCCTTCTTTGTTCCTCTGCTACCTCGTATTCATGTCTGGTTCTTGTCTGGTTCTTCTCGTTCTCGCAGCTGAAAACCATGTTGCCTGTGGTCGTGCCACAGTATCGGTGACGCAACGAACGACCCAGGCCACCTATCAGACATGTTACAAGCGTGTGAGACAACACATCGTTCGTTCGTGCACCGTTAAAGAGAAGAAACAAAGATGACCTGCGGCCAGCGCAAGCATCCGTGATTTCATGCGTCGCAGTAGCAGGCGTTGATCTGACAGGCAAGGGAAAGCGAGTGTTTGGGGGTGCGGAGGATCTTCAGTGAGCCCACAGCAGAAGGACAGAAAGCTGTGTGTCATGGTTGGACCCTGCAGCCTCTGAGCCCAACAAGCTGGTCCTTGTCCTGCTGCTGTGATTGACTGTAGCTAAGTGGCCTCCTCTTTCCAGCCTGCAGACAGCAGCTCGGGGGTTAATGAGGTGTAAAACGACGGAGAACAAATATTTACAAGGCTTATAGGAGGACACACAGACACAAAGGAGGTGGTGAGAGTAGTACCTTGACCTGGAAATAGATTACCAAGGAATTATGGGAAATTGTGTTTCAATGCAAGCTGCTCTCTATAGGATAGTGTGGATGGTGATTTATGCTGCATTACTAGAGGTGGTACAGCAATATTGTTCGCTTGTATGGGATAAAGGGACCATCAGGGCCAGGACAGAGGGACCAGCTAGCCTAGGACAGAAGGATCAGCAGAGCCAGGCCAGAGGACCAGGACAGAAGGAACAGCAGAGCCAGGCCAGAGGACCAGGACAGAGGGGATGACTGCCAGAATATACTGACTGCTCTCCTACTGAGTTGGCTGGCTGAACGGCTGGTAGACTGGTTTACTTTTCTTTGACTGGATGGCTTTTATTTTCTCCTCACGGAACAAGAAGTACTTTTCAGACACCTGGTGTGAGGTTCAAACAATTTAAACAACTATGGTTTCCCTGCCCAGAAATCACACTGAGGTTACAGCGGGTGTCAGTGTCCAAACACATAGACCTGGGTGTGGGGAGTGATTAGCTGAGTCTGTATTAATGATACAGACAGAATGTTTCTCTCTCATTTATGTGTGTGTGTGTTTTGATGAGTGTGCACGTGTGTGTCAGCTGCGTCAAGGCTTGGAGAAGCATGGAGCTTTCCAGAGAGCAAGACTAACTCCATCATACGGGGGTATGGTAGGTTGCCTATGGTAACCTTCCACACCAAGGCAGGCATGTTCAACACTGTTGCCTGTTGTTAATTTCCCTTCCCTCAAAGCAGTCTGACTGGGATAACATCTCCCAGTCACACAGTCCATGCCACTGAAAATGTCCAACCGACATGGGAATGTCTGAACAAGACCAACATGACCCGTCTTTCAGTGAAAGCTGTAAAAAAAATTACTAAAGGGCTAGCCATAACTCGTCTGAGGGGATGGCCCTGGCAGGTTGTAGCCTACAGCTCCTCTGGTATTATCACCCATTGAGAAAACTTGACTTTAGCTCAGTAGGCTAACACGGCCTGATGGCAGACAAAGGCAGATGTAATTGAACAATTCCATTCATTTTACTGGATTTTTTTACCCAGTACCATAGTTTGTGTTAAAATGTGTATGCGGGGCCGGCTCTACCTAATTTAGTGCGAGCGATTCCCAAAGACGACAGTTTTTTACTCGTTTGCAGGCTTAACCGGACTGGAGAGCATCCGGTAATTTTTCGAAATAAAAGACTGTTATTAATTATCGATTAAGGGTGCAGCGCCCCTCCAGCGCCCCTGCAGCGACCCTCCAGCCGATGGCCGCCTATGTCGCCTATGCCTAGAGCCGGCCCTGTGTGTATGTGTGCGTATGAGTGTCGTTGTGTGTGTCATTCTGGTTCTAGCCCTGAGACACCTGGCTAAGCCCTTGACAGACGCTAGCTACCCTGGACATGGATGAACTATGACACACTCCCTCCATGAGTCAGTCCTCCATGAAGATGGCTGTCCTCCGTGGCAGGGCGGAGGTGGGCCGGAGAGAGGGGGCTGTCTCCAGGTGTGCTGGCCTGTCAGAGGTGATCTCTCTCTGGGGTACGAGGTCTGCCAGGCCGGGGCACCGCTGATGGGGAGACTCGTGCCGGGTTGGTTTTTAGATTTAACGACATTGCTGTCACAGTGAGACAGAAAATACTGGGGGGTTGTTGTGTGTTTATGTTTTGTGTCTGCACGTTACACTCAAGTGTGTGGATGTGTGAACAACACTCACGCACATGTACACACACAGACTGTGAAAAACGATGAAGTGAACTTGAGTAAATAGGATCATGCTAAAAAGCAATTTCACAATTATCACCTCAAACATGTTTACACTCCTGAAAGACAACAGTATTTAGTTATTTCTTGATTTTTTTTCTCTCCAGGGAAACTGTTTCTGAATCTAATACTTATCTTCTTCATCCTCTTAATTAACTGCTGGTCTTGGGCCTGGGTGGGTTGCCAGGTTGGGTTGCCAGGTTGGGACAGAGTTGGAGTTGTCAGGAGGATTATGGTCCTAGGCGGCAAAGGGCTGAGTAGGCTGCAATTACCCAGCTCCGTACAGCGCCTTTGATTTCAAGGATACTCTCAGGAAACTGCTAGAAGGTTAAATGATACACCTTTAGCACCTCCCTGGTCTTTCCCCACTCAAAGTACTCAACCAACTTCTCTGGTCTCTGAATCTGTTTGCTGCAAAGACGTACCACAGTAAGGACCTGGCAAACACAACTGGGGGAAAAAGAAAAAGTTGATAAATAATGTATCAGCCTAGCAACTTGGCGCTGTTCACGTTTTAATTGATCTTTTACAACTGAGTGAAAGTTGTACAGAAACTCTCCGAATGTTAGCGTAATGGAGTAATCACTTCCTCCCCCTTTCACTCAAATATATCAGTATATTCTATTGTGACTGAGCCATGAATGAAATTCCTTTCAAAGGAGAATCTTTTATATGACAGCCTGAGATTTTTAAATGAAAATGGGGGTCAACTTCTTCTCATTTTCCTTACAAAGGGGAGAAAGGAGGGATGGAGCGGGAGTTGATGGCTACAGCATAAGGTGATGTGATAAAAGGGAGAGAGAGAGAGAAAGGGAGGCGAGAAAGATGGCAAGCGTCGGCTCACATCAATGCGGCATTGTGCGTGTTGGGCTGAGACGAACGAGCAAGCGCTGGCCACAATCTCAACGCCGTAATTAAATTTCACACAATATGAGGCAGCCAATGACATGTAAATTATGAATGGCGGATTCCTTGCTTTCCATGACAGTGTTAAATAAGGGAGGTGTGGGTGACATCATTAGATTATGTCCCTCGATTTGGAAGGGGGGGTGCGGGCATGAAGGGGGTGTATGTCTGTGTGTGTGTGGGGAAGGGGGGGGTGGGGGCGGGGCACAGCTTCAAAGGTCGTCTTTGAGGGCCCACAGCCAGAGCATGGCACAAACGATGTACTAGGAGATGATTTCAAACGCCGGCCGTACAATGAAGAACCAGCCTGGGATTGTGTTTGTCCGTCTAGGTATAAAATAGACATTACAGGCACAATTGTCCCTCTCACCAAGATGCTCCAGCCGTCTCCAAAGGGAAGTGAGATAAGTGGATGCACTTCACTGGCTCCCTGTTTCTCTGTCCAATTACCCCTAAATAAATAGACACAGCCCACTGGCATCAACAATGAAATATAGCTTGAAAGGGAAGAAAGGAGCATTTTAAAACTGTTCGCAGCATATAAAAGTGCTGTTGGGTAATTGTGTGAGGGGGGGAAGCCATTGGCTGGGTCTTTTCATTGAGAGTTTTTCCTTAAGCAGGGAGAGAGAGGATCAAACGGGCGAAGGAGCGACCCGCAAACTCCTGAAAGAGAAAGTCTGTTTTATCCTCCTTCAGTCCCCCGCTAACAAGAGACTGTTTTCGTCGAGCCCAATTCAAATGGCCACAGTTGTATCCAGGCCAGGCCGACCGGACTATTTCTGCTCAAATACCTTGACACAACTTGCAAAATAAGGTCTAATTTGTGAACTGCGTGGGGAAACGTACGTAAGGAAGTAAGCTACTGCCGACAATATTAGCCGATGATACTTTCAGTTTCTTGTCTTTTCCTCCTCGTCTTTTCTCCTCTAAAAAATACAACTTTGCAAGTGTGTTTAAAAAAGTAATGTGCTAGCACGGCCCGGCTATCACGTACAACCATACTATTTATAATTAGGACACAACTCCTTTGAGCCATGCAGCTTTGGGGGGAGAGGAGGGCAAGGATAGGTCTGCCCCGAGTTAGGCAGACAGCTCATTAAAACTAGGGAATGCTGCCGTGAGAGAGAAGGAAAGAGAGAGAGGCAGAGAGACAGAGAGGGAGTGAAAGAAAGAGGCGACGAGAGAGGCAAATGAGAGGAGAGAGCGAGCGAGAGAAACAGAGAGCAAGAAAGAGCCCTCTCCCTCCCTTTCTCTCCCACTCCCTCCTCCTCTACACCACCCCCACACCCCACTCCCCTCCATCTTTCTGCTTGAGTAGTTCCAAGAGGCCTGCAGGACAACGTCCCTCTCTGGTCTCAAGTAGTTGTCTTGCACCCAGTGCCCAGGGAGAATAGAGCCACAACTTGTTAGTCAACAGCCGCACTAAGGGGGCTGTGTGTGTGTGTTTGTGTGTCGGGTGGTGTGTGTGTGTGTGTCGGGTGGTGTGTGTGCGTGTGTGTGTAATGCGTGAATGGAGAGCAAAATATCTGTTTAAGAAGGGGGTGGATTGAGATGTCAATTCATAGTATTGCAACTATGTAACTTAAACATGGATGAAGGGTTAACTGCCAGAAAACTGTAGCAAGGGACAGGACATTCCCATGTGCCTTTATTTGTGAATTTGAAAAAGCTATACTATATAAAAAATACTAAGGATCTAACTCAAAGCACACCAAACAACAACCAAGCACCAAGCACATGAAACAATCTGAAATGTGTAAATCACCCAAAATACATTACGACCTCCAAGTTGAGAGGCCTTGACCTATGAAACCAGCAATAGAAATCCCGATTCAAATGAATCGAACGCTCCACTGAAGCCCCAATCCCACACTTCTCTCATTTCTAGATGTTTGTGTTGTTCCATGTGCGCTTGTTTGTGTGTGTGTGAGAGTGAGTGAGAGCGGTTGCAGGCCTTGCTTGGCTGTCAACTCTCGACACAGTAGAGCAGACCAGGGGTGACATTAATCCAGATGGAGATCTCTCCCCCAGGCTCCCCTCAACCAACTACAGCCTTCAGAATCACACACACATAAATAGTTTGGAGTTCTCCAACCCACTAACGACTTACAAAAACACACATGATATTATTCATTGTTACTTTTCTGGCCTTGACCTTGGCGTGTTCAGTTGCACCACTTGTATTGTGAGACTGATGTAAGCTTAACAGTGGTAATGTTCACTGGGTCTCTTAAAGCTGCCTCTCACCTTTGTTCCTTGAAGGTAAGTGATCTACTAAGGGTCCTTGTAGAGACCTGGGGAGAGAAGATTTAGGAGTCAGCACTTGGTTTAGCTGTGAGCTAGATAATAGTAACAGCCCTTCAGAGACAAACGCTGGGCTGAGTGAATGGAGAACAGAAATCGCCGGACATTATTCAAAGGCAAAATTAAAGAAATGCCTGATTATCTCTGTTCCCTTCGGTTGAGTTCGAAAACATTAAAACGATGTCAACCGCTCATTCTCCTGCTTTAAAGCAAGGGAAATTAATTATTTCGAATACATGCGCTTCTTTTATGAGCAGGGACTTATTTGCATTGAGGAAAATTCAGCAGAAGTAATTGATGCACACTGAATGAACTCAATTTTCATTCCAAATTTCCTCAAAATCCCCAGGCACGAGTGTGTTGGAAGCGAGCGGCGTAACAAACAAAAGTAATATGAAAAAGGAACATGAGGTGGGAATATTAGAACAATCAAGAGGAACAAAAGACCTAGGAACTGTTTGAATGTTGCAAATTAATGATGAAGCTTTCATTCAGGCAGTGGAGTGGGAGAGCCTATCATATGGTGCGCTGACAGTTGATGTCTTCATATAAATGTAAGAATTTACATTCTAATTAAACAGAATTTACATCTTAATCACCGCAGTGCTTATTGTTTTATTTTTTTACAGAAACGAACAACAACAATTGATGTGCTTTTTCAACCAGAAATGAAAAATCAAATTCACATCTGGGTATTATTTAAATATTGCCTGTGTAGACAGTTACAATTGGAATTCAAAGGCCATTGGATAGACAACAATATGGTACCGACTATTGATTACGTTTCTGACAGCCTTAGGATTCACTGAATTCATGAAGCCATAAGATCTTGAAAATTTTCATAAAAGGACATAAATAGTATTTACTAACATTATTAAAGAACCACAGAACAGAGTAAGAAAGAATATAGCCAATCTTTGATTAACAAGAGAGTGAGTGGTTAATGAATTGACTTCTGCGGGAGCTTCCGTGTAGAGAAAACAACATTAAACTAGAACTGATATGTGTGTGAGAGGATGGCACAAGTGTGTGTGTGTGTATGTTTCTGATGTTGGTTCTAGTGTGTGTGTGTCTGTAGGTGTGATGGTGACACCAGTGTGTGTATGTGTGGGTATGGTGCCCCCAGTGAGTGTGTGCATGGTGGATGTTATCTGTGTGACTGTGTGTGTAAGTGTGGCCCTTCAGTTTGTGTATGATCATGATGGGTGTCGTAGTGTATTTGTGTGTGCGATGGGGCCTTGTGTGTGTGTGTGATGAGGGCCCTATAGTGTGTGTGTGTATGATGGGGGCCCTTGTGTGTGTGTGACGGGGGCTCTTGTGTGTGTGTGTGATGGGGGCGCTTGTGTGTGAGTGTGTGATGGGGGCCCTTGTTGGTGTGTGATAGGGGCCCTTGTGTGATGTCTGGCAGGTCTTAGTGGATGTGGCCCCACAGCGGGGCCGGTGAGAGCAGCAGAGAGCTGCCGTCTGAACCTTCTCTAATAAAAACCCAGAGAAAAGAAAGCGGACAATTCATTCAGAGCCGAGGAACGGATGGTCCATCATCCCCACTGACACTGTAAATCATTTTTAATACACTTAAAGACCATTTATGCCCGCCTTTATAAAGTCACTCTGCAAACATTATTCTGGGCACAAAGACCAGGGGCTAAATGAAGCATGATTCATGGAAGGGCTCTCTGCTATCATGGCTGGGAGCCAGAGAGGTCATTAGGTATATTATATCTAAGTGAGCAGCTTATGCCTGCTTCATTACTGGTCATTAAGACACCTCTTATCTGTAGAACAATGTGTCTGCCAGCTTGCATCTGCAGAGAGGTTAGGATTAGAGCATGAAGCATCACTCTCCGGAGGAACGGAAGAGTGGAGAATAAAACAGGTGAAAAGACAAGAGAGGAGAGCCAGAGGAGAGGAGGCTAGAAATGAAAAGAGAAGAGGGCGGAGGAGGAGGAGGGAAGATGAAGGGATATGATGTTTGGAAGCCTGAACGTGGTTGGACTCCCCAATGAACAGTTTTCTAGTCAGGCCTGGATACTAGGCGCAGGTCTCGGGTTTCGGACAGGCCTCTGCACTGGGATTAGGGGGTCAATTAGAATCTACTTGCTGTTACCTCGGTATAGCAAACACCTCATGATAGTATTTGTGAAGTGAACATGGTCGGTAAAGCCTCAAGTGCTGGGCCACTGTACAACGTTTAGGGAGTTCAGGGCTAGTGCATTACTGATGCTGCGGCCTAGCAAAAGTGGCATGGAACAGCACTGACAATTACCATTTCACAACATGTGAGTGTTAGCGGTGGAGGAGGGCGAGTGTGGCGGATGCGACAGAGGCAGACTGGGAGGGACAGTGCGACTTGAGAGGATTAGCATCTGTTTGGGTTCAACATCCACTTAGGCTCAACATGCGTCTGAGCTAGCCCAGGGAGCACTGCGCCTCAAGCGGGGGGTGGGGGGGGGTAGCTGTGGTGGTAGGATAGAGAGAAAAGTGGGTTAAGAGAAATGTGGGGAGTGACAACAAGGGACCAACAAGGAGAGAGCGAGAGAGAGAGAGAGAGCGAGGGGAAGAGCGTCGGGGAAGCAGCTCGGTCAAAGTTTGCCCTGGAGATAAAGAGAGAAAACGAGAAAGAGAGAGAGTGAGAGAGAGAGAGAGAGAGAGAGAGAAGGGGGTGAAAGAGAAAAACGAGAAAGAGATAATAGGGAGTGAAGGAGAGAGAGGGAGAGAAAGAAAGCGAAGGGCGAGTGAGGAAAGCGGACAAGCGCTTTGGAATGCAACATTCATGAGGTTGAAGAAGTCTGCGTGTTAAGAAGTGTACGTTTGCGGACCAATGTGGATGTGTCTGTGTTTGCCTGTGGACGTGTGTGCTCCTGCAGATGTGTGTGTGCGCACGTGTATGTACACGCCTGCCTTTAGATGAGTGTGTGTGTGTGTGCTTGTGAACAATATGTGCTTTTCCTGTGTCTGCCTGTGTACTCATGTCTGTGTATGTGTGTGTGCTGTGGTGTGTGTTCAGTTGCGTCTCCCTTCTCTCAGCGAAGGTGTGTATGTGTGTGCAGACACCATGTCTCAGTAGGACTGCTTCCGTAAGAGCCAGCTTGGATCTCACGGCCTGCTTCCTTATTAACCACTACACATGCTCAGCCCACTGCCTTTCAAGACTGTAGCACGCAAGCTTCACAGGCTCTAAATAGGTCTTCTCACCTGCCAAATTTACTCTGCAGCCACATCCGGCCTTAGTGCACGCATCATCTCCTTTTCTGCCCAGAGGGAGGGGTGTGCGGGTGTGCGTGTGTCCGTGTGCGTAGATGTGGGGATTGTGTGTGTCGTGGAGGTGAAGGTTAGAGCGAATGTTTAGTTGAGCCTCACAATGAGTAGACAACCTGTTTCAAAACAAGAGAGATGAATCAGTGAGTTGAAAGGCCCTCATGATATCGTATTATACAGTTCCGTGCTTGAGTTGTCGTGTGTGTTTCTATGCATTTTTGTGTGTCTGGGTGTTTCTGGGTGTTAAGCGATATTCCCATCTGTGCATTTACTCACATGTATGATAAGGACCTCGACAGTGTGCTTCTCCAGTCATCAGCTGCAGGTTGCTTAGCATTAGCGCCAGATGAGAACTCACATGAATAATTATCAGGTAGAGAGGTATCTTTTTAAAGACAGCATGACTGATAAGAAATGATTTGTATTGTCTTTCAGTGGTGGAGGAAATAAAACGTGACTCCCATAACCAAAAGAACTGAAGGGCTTCTAAGTGAAAGTAAAATCTTTATTACTCATAAAATTATCAATATGTAATAGCAAACCACCTGCATGAGATTTGATTAAACAAGTGTGATAAATTCATGAAAATTTAAAAATTTTAATAATCTATGTGAAGGTCTTTCTGCACAGACAGCCAATTGAGATATTGAAAATGTACACAAACTTAGATGAAACGCTAAATGAAATCAAACTGATTAAAGCTATGTTACGTGATGTTGATTTCTCTTCACAAGATAAGCTTCTTTTCCATGTAAAACTATAATTGTACAAATATTATTGCTGCTCTATCAAAATACACTGATGGCATGAATGGTGTTTTATGCATTTGAACATCTACGCCGTTTAAGACGATTTTGACAAGATTTTCCATCTCACTCCGCTTTAAGGCTGAAATCTGACTGGTGTAAAAATAGGCCAAAAAAGGCCTTAAGTTTGCTTGGTTGAGATGATCTGCTTTGACAAATTTAACAGCTCTTTTTTCCCCCCTCACTAATGCACTTGTCACTCAGTATTAGCTGTCCTCATTAATGACAATGGGAAAGTTTATCTTGGGCACACATTTAAAATCATCCTCTGCTTACAATGGAGCTCAGAAATCTCCTACCAAATAGAAGGCGGATCTACTTACACAGTCTTCCTTTTTTGAAGTGGTGTTACTCTTTATGCTGGTCCGTGAATAATCTATTCAGCACAATAAAGTACATTCTTCGCTGATCAATACACATTATCTGTGCTCAGATACATCTCTATACAAGCCCATTGAATGACTACCTGTGAGGTTTCAGTCCTGATGGTGGCTGGTGTCTGTTCAAGGATGTACAGATTTCAGGCCTTCTGCTTCTGCCGGCCACTCAAGTGTGAACAGCTTTACTTCACATGGAAAGAATGCTGAATAAGCAAATAGAATTGCTGTTACTGAATCTTAGTGAGCGAAAAGTGAGTTGCGTATTGGTGTTGAGTAAGCAAATACACCCCTTGTATCAATATTTACACATACTAAACAGGAAATGCTAATTGGCTAAAGGTTGTTTTATTTAGCATCTGATGGCTTCCATTAGGTTTGTTCAAGATGTACTTCAACTCTCATTCACATTTCACATTCACACATATTGAACTGTTCCAGAAAATAAACACGGAATAAACACAGAAATCACATTCCCTGACTTCCATGAATTCCACACAGTTTAAACCAGAGTTTAAAGTCAGTGTTGTTCTTGATGTTTCTGCAATGGAGGGTGATGAGCCTCTGGTGTATTGCAGGGAATCATGGTAGCAGAACATGAGGAACCATGGGAATGGCTCTTCAGTCTCAAAGTTGCTCAGGATCTAGCAGTAGACGCTCAGAAAACCATGAAGAATGGATCCCATTTTGGGGGGGAAATCAGTTCGACATCAGTTTCATCAACAAAGGTTTGGAACGTGGTCAGCAGAACCCTCAGCCACATAGGTCTCACGCAGGACAAATTCAAAGGCCCACAACTTCAACTGAAAACCGTCAAACCAAACAAGAAGAGAACACATGCATGCCCTCAACCTTCGGCCCCCTGGCCCCTGGACACTGGCCCACACTCCTTTTTGACCGACTGGAATGACCAACTGTCATTCGCTGTGGGAAAGTTATTTTGAGCTCAGATGCCAGAGTAAACAAGCAGGAATGGCTCCTGGCTATGGTACCTCTCTCTCTCTCTCTCTCTCTCTCTCTCTGTCTCTCTCGCTCTCTCTCTGTTTCACCAGGATCAAAATTCCACCTTTGGAACAGAACGGTTATCCGATTAGAGGTTGGCTATGCAGTCAGCAGATATCCCTGTTTTTCCTCTTTGGCCTGAAGAGTTTGTTTGAGCAAAGGTCAACTGAGGATCCAAACATACTGCTAATATTCAAGCTTTTTTGTTTTGATAAGATTAATAGTGAAACGTTACAGGAAACAGGAAATAGAGGGGTGGACTTACATGAATTACCTGGGCTGGAATTTGTATCTCTGGTGAGTCCTCATCCCATGTCATACGCACACTTCAACGAGACACCGCATAGAGGAATTTCAAAGAGACACTGCATAAGGGAACTCTGGATGTGTTTGTTGTGGGTTAAATTGGCTGTCAGTAAAGTAGAAGTAAGACACTGTCTATGATGTATGTCATCAGAATAATTCCACACCTCCTGGTTCTGAGTTTCTGAGGAACTCTACAGCTGCATGGAATGCCCAAAAAAAAAATTTAGTTGAAAGAGGCCATTTTGATGTGCTGCTCTTGCGTTTTGATGTGCTGCTCTTGCAACAGCCGCTCATATAACAGTGAGAGACTGAAAACAAGTTTCAAGCGAGGCGGGGCGGGGCGGGCAGGAGGCGGGTGGATGTTGTGGCTCAGTTTGAAAGTTATTCACTTAGCGGAGAAGGGAAATGTAATAAAACAATTTCCCCCCTCCCAGCCCCCACTTTCTCCACTTTACTGCACAGTCACACAAGCACTTGAAATAAAACGTATAAATAATGAAGCATTATTTGATGTATGTTCTAAATTATTTGCTGTGCTGAATGTGCAGCTCCTGGTCCGTTTGCGTGAGCTGTCGCAGCCACCAGAGAGAATGAGGATTTCTAAACGCAACAGGGTGATACATCCAGAAAGGTGCTACATTCATTATTCATACCAAATATTATTTAAAGTCACTGCAATCTCTGATTAGGTGGCGAATTCGGGGCGGTGGGGGTTGGTGGAGGGTGGGGGTTGGTGGGTGGTGGATTGTGGTGGGGGAGTAGACATGGGGGGGAAATCTATGAAGGATGATAGAGTCAGTCATCCTTAATCCCTCTTTTAAAACTAAAGTTTGATCCGTGAGAAGATTTGATAGTCCAATCCGTTTACATGTAACCCAGACCTTCAACTCAGTTCTGGACCTCCATTCTCAGTGCTGACAGCTGACTTGGTTCCAGAACTTCAGGTAGAGTTTGAAATGACAGGCCTTCCGTTTCGAATGCAACCCTCTCACACACACAGACACCCACTCTTAACAATGTAAGATCCATTTAGCCACACAGGCTCCTGAGCTCCCGACTTTACAACACTCTAATCGCTCCCATTCAACAAAGGCTAACATCACTTGTTATAAAATAAATTGCCTCTTAAGTGGGGGCACCTCTCTGAAACCTGAGTAACAAACTCTCCCGTCAATGTCCCTTGCTTTAGCGCTGCAGCAGAGCGGTGAGGAAAGACTTATCGAAGAGAAAACGGGCAGACGTTCACACATTTGGACAATCTAAACTCGTACCCTGACACTGCACCACTCTTTTTCTCCCTCCCCCCCCCCCCCTCTCTCTCTCTCTCACTCTCTCCCGCTCTATCTCTCTTTTTCTCTGTCTTCTTTCCTGGCCAATAGCAGAAAGGTTGGCGTGACAACGCCTGACACAACAGTTCAGAGTGGAGCGTCGTCCAGGTAACATGAACCTGAGCAGACGAAGCACAACGCAAAGGATGCTGGGAGAACTTCTGACAGTTGGGATTGTCAGAGCTTTCAAAACACTTTAGCACTCATGGTAAAACGATATATTGTCACCATGAATATACAAAACCGTGTCAAAATTATTATTAAAGTAAGAAGAAAGAAACATACATGTTGGAAAGTTTGAGTTGGCCTGTAATGGTAGGAATGATTCAGCCTTGTGAGAATATTCCAGAGGTTCTGATGGCTGAAGCCCTTGGCCAATCATTTAAACCATCCCACCATCTCTCTACATCCCAGAAACTAATTGACATTCCCGAACCACAGCTAGGAGAGATTGACAGAAATCCTCCAGTGTGGATCACTCTGTTTTCTGCATTAATGCGTCACCCTCCTCCTCCGCTGTCTAGCCCCTAGTCTAAGTTTAATTTAATAGCCTGTCTTTCAGTAGCGTTGTCAAGCCCTGGCTGTGACACAGGTGAGCCGCTTACCTAGTGAAGGGAGATAAGATGATTTAATCCTCAGCCTCGTGTCTCTGCCTCATACCTCACTTGTCACAACATGGCTGCATCCTACACAGCCTGCAGGGAACTTTGGGATTTGACAGTCCATCAACCTTTCCATGAACTTAACTGGGCCTGGACAAGGTACACATCCATGTCCAAGATTCCCAAACATCTGTGATATATTGTACGTATTCAAATGAATATTGATCTAAAGTTAACCTTCATCTGAGGTGTAGCACTGTGTTCTCTGTCATCACTCAGACAAGCCTCCTCAATGAGACTCCACTAAGGAACAACCTCTCTGTCTGTCTGTCTATCTGCCCATCCATCTGTCTTTCTGGTGATTTATCCAGTACGGTGTATGAGGCTGATGTTATCAAACACCAACAAGATCAACAGCAACAGTGGCCAAAAGAACACAAGTTTCATCAAAGAGAAAGAGTTAGAGTGAGAGAGAGAGAGAGGGAGGGAGAGATATAAAGAGAGAAACTGAGAGGGAAAGAGAGGGAGAAATAGAAATGTGGATCGAGGGGGGAAAGGAGGGTTTTGACCGGCTTTTCACACATCACTTAACTAGAGTGCATTAGCTAATCACAGATCTGAAGGCAAGTGCTTTGCATGCGAAGTGAAACATTGAGTAACTGAGAGAGTACACACACAGAGACACGAACACAGACACTCAGAAAACCCTCTTTTAATTTGACTGATGGGTCATTCTCGTTACAAAATGGATCCACGTTTAGAGGGGTGTGAAAAAAAGAAAAACACACAATATTCAGACATATTTCGAATAACTGAGAAGATTACTTCATAACAACAGCTTTTTTCTTTCTTCCTTTCTTTCTTCTTCCGCCTCTGACATTTTTTTTACCTAGCTATCCTCTCGGTCAACCATCAGGAAATCAAAGGCAATCCAACTGACTGGACCCAAACTTTAATACCACATGACTGTGTGTCGTTAAGCTGGTTTTGGATGAGAAGCGCTGTGGTTTTAGTCCAGAGATTAACGCGCTGGGCCAAAGTTGGCCTCCAATCCTGGGCCTGCTGATGCCTCCAGTCTCTTTGAAGTCGACCCATCATACCTGGCTGGACTGTAGGGGGAACCGAACTGGTGTCAGGTCCAATAAGAGATTCTGTCTCTGGATCGACCAGCCTGGGCCAGGCCAGCGCTAATTGGCCCAAAGGAGGATTATGGCCCTTTAGCTGTAGATCTGAGTCAAATGCTGCTTTTTTCATTAAGTTGCCGTGATGTCGGACATATGAGATCGGACAGAAGACATGGGTTTACCTCTCTCTAGGAGAGAAAAGTATTTCACTCTCTCTCTCGCTCTCTCCCCCTCTCTCTCTCGCTCTCTCTTGCTCTCTCTCTTTCTTTCTCTCTCTCTCTCTCTGTCTCTCTCTCTCTAACCCTTTCTCTTTCTCTCTCTCTCTAACCATCTCTCTGTCCTCTGTCTGTCTTTCTATCCATTTCTCTCACCCTCTCTCTTTCACCCGCTAACCCGTACTCTTCCCCTGTCTTTAATTATTTAGAACAGCATCTGTAAATAACCAATCTGTCATGTTGAAAAAAGGACATTTCTGTAGGAGTATTCACGTCACCCTTAAGGTCAGCAACACACAAACAGAATAAAAAGATAATAAAGTCCCCATGCACGTGGAGGCATGTGACGCAAGAGGAGCAAGTAAAAGCCATCATGGCCTGTGTCTTCCAGAGACAGCTGGCTCCTATATGACATCCTCTGCTCCGGGCTGCTGACCCAGAAGAATAGTCAAAGAGCCGCAGCCTCACAATGCGATCACAATGTGATGTGTGGCTTTCAGAAAGCCTCTGCATAAGCACAACCAAAGGCCATCACAAACCTCTCTGACTGGGATTTTATCACTGCCATAAATCTAGCATTACAGTAAGTGGTAATTAGAGGTGTTAGACTGGGGGCTGTAGGGGTTTATGGGTGTGTGAGTGTGTGTGTGTGTGTGTGGGTGAGCGCTCACAAAATGTCCCCCTGTGAATCGATGGGCTTCCTGACCGACCATAAACACCCCTTCTGAAGAGGTAAGTGTCCGTTAATGACTGTTAACTGTGAACACGGATTTGTTTGCAGAGGGAAGCTTCATTTGTCATTGCAGACACTCCAGCAGGATTCATGACTGAGGAGGGGGACAGCAAGGTGGAGGAGGGAGAGTGTGTGAGTGTGTGGGTGTGTGTTGGAGAGAAAGAGAGTGAGAGACAGAGGTGTGGGGGGGAGGGGGGGGTACTTCAGTAGCCTAATCAAGTGGTTGGATAAAGAGGCCAGTAGGTCAGTTAGAGGTCACACCGGTCACTTGAGGGTGAAGTCCCAGGCACCAAAGCAGTGCCAACCCAATTGAGCAGCAAGTGGATGAAAAAGGAGGAGGAGGAAGGTGGGGGGGGCAGAGGTTTAGGGGCAAGCAGGGGGCTATGCTAATTCAGGGGGTGGGGCGGGTGGGTATTCTCCTGTCTATTGGAGCCTGGACTTAAAGCCCTCTTAGGCCAGCCTCTGTCTGAGGGGGGATCAAATGAGAACGGGTTGTCAGTGCTGCCCACTTGTTTCATGGCTGCCATTGTCTCTGCGCCCAGCATTGACCAGGACAGATAAACCAGCACGTCAGCCTAGGACCCTCCACTGTCCTCACACACTTAGGTTCTGCTTCACTGACCACCAGCCAGATACCAGGGGGAGAAAGAAGCTTCTAGAGAGAAAGGGGGTTGGGGGTGGGGGGGGGGGGGGGGGATGGGGGGGGGGGGGGGGGGGATGGGGGGGGGCAGGAGCAAGATAAAGAAACCAAGAAAGAGACGGAAAGAGTTCGAAAGTAGAGGCTGGATTTGTCAAAGATAGTTCTTTTTTCTTTTCTTTTTTTAAAGTAGTTCTTTTTTCTTTTCTTTTTTTAAAGACAAAAACAAAATCGAGAATTTAAGTGAAGGAGAGAAAACGAGGAGAGGGTAAGGCTATTCCTCGAAGATATCACAAAGCCAGCCACCACAATCTCTTTTAATTAATGACCACCCACAAGAGCCTATGAGCACCATTTTAAGACGTTAATGCTGTGATAATAGAAGGCTTACCTATGTGTGGGAACTACAATAGCGCTGTGCATCCCCTGAAAACCTGACCAGTGGTGTGCTGGGAGAGAGCTAAGCACCAAGGAGGATCAGGGATTGTCCCATTGACTGTTGCAAAGTAGGCTTTAGTGGCAATTAATTAAAAGCACAAACTGAACACCCTACTGGAGTGGGAACCAAATCAGCTGTCGTGGGTTCCCTCTGACTCTCTAGTCAGACGCACTGATTGTTGATGTAAGATTAATTGATGAGTTATTGCCATCAACACCTTACTTACGCCGTACATGTTCCTTCCCTTCCATGAAACCAAAGGTGCTTCTGACCGGTTCAGTCTCACAGTACTCATGCTCTGTGTAATTTAAGTGTGTTGTGGGAGAAATGGGGTTTCCCATATGCATTGGCGTTGGAACTGAGAAAATGAGCCTATACCACAGGGTTACAAAAAAGGTGTACATTTGGAACTTTTATTTTGAAAGTGTGAAAGAGAAGATATCTGCTTTTTCCAACAAATCTGGATCAACCCCCCCCCCCCCCCCCCCCCCCCAATGTCAAAGTAAATCCTACGCCCATGCCCATATGCCTGGGTGTGCAGGAAGCCACGGAGAGCACTGTGAGAGGCCCCGTCAGGGGTCGTCCCGGGCGGGCAGGCATGCGGGCAGCCAGCCAGTCCGCTGCTTGTTTGTTTTGAGGTCCGAGGATGACTGCACAAGCAGACAAGGCCCTCAGATTAGTCCTCTATTAGAGACAAGACTATTGGTGTAAGAACAGCCTAAACCAGGTCAGCGAGTTACGGTGCGCACCGTGTGTGTGTGTGTCCAGGCACATGTGTGAGCGTCTCATGTGCAGGAGGAGTCGCACACGACAAAGACAACATTAGATTTGAGTGAGTGAACCTAGGAGCTCAGATGGGTAAACTTGACAAGGGTGGGGGGGAGGTGGGGTAGGGTGGGGTGGGGGACAAATTTGAAGGACTCCCACAGCACCCCCTCCGGGCCTAAAACACCCCAGTGCCCCCTTTCCCACACACACACACACACCGATCAAACACACACTCCTCCTCCGCCCTCCCCTATATTTCCTTTGTGCGCAGGTTCAAGTTAAACACTTGAAGCAGCCAAGCACACTGTTGTCATTATGCCGGAGTAATGAAGCAGAGAGAGATAAACAACAATTCTTGTTGAAGAGGAAAATATGAATCGTGTTGAGGGATTATTGTGGCAGCAGTGCTCCTCAAGATGTCTCACACACACACGTGCACACGTACACACAAACATACGCACCAACACGTCAACGCACACGCACGCACACAAACATGCAGATGCACACACGCGCACGCATGCACAAGAGCACACTTATGCAAAGCCGTACAGAAGACACAAACAGCCATGCAGACAGAATGTGCAGAAAGATCACCTTGCAGGCTGCCCACAGCTGACCTCAGTCCTCTTTATTTTATTAGCTGCACCAGTGGGCAGCTACCAAAACACTGAGCCAGCAGAGCGAACCATGCAGAGCGCAGAGGGGGGGTGGAGACCCAGACCAGCCTACCTTGGGAGGGGTGCTGCATCGCATCTCCTAAGAACTTGGATTTCCGTGAGCTGACTTGTGGGTACATCTACAGACCTCCGTCCGGCCTGCGGGGAGGACACGGTTACTTTACATGCTACTAGCTGCTGTGCTCAACTAACCCAAGCAGCTATCTCTGTCAAGCTGGCCAGAGGAGAAAAAAAGTGGCAGTTGGGACCAGAGGAAGATGTTAGGGGCGGGGGGGGGAGAGGGGGGGCGGAGATGATGAGGGTGAATGAGCCCGCCCCCCCACACACACACACACACACTCACACAGACCCCTCCCCCCTGTGCTCTGTTCTGGTTGGCCGGTGCCGTCTTCCTGATCAGTAGAGACATGGGGGCTTGTCAGGTGATACACACCATTGCAGCTAACACCTTGGAGCTGAGCAACATGGATCCATCTGTCTGTGAACAAGTTCCTGATCGCGGGCTTCTTCTGTCTCCATCACGCTGTTGCAACTGCGGTGGCTGAGACTGGGCAGTTCTGCACCGTGCACCATGACAGATTTTACACTGGAAATTCACAGTGGACAAACAAGACTTTCCACACAACTTGTCCTGGGGCCTTTTCCTCCTGTCTGTCTGTCTATCCATCCATTTGTCTGTCTGTCTCGCTCTTTCTCTTTCAGTGTCTCTCTTTCTGACTAGCAACCTTTTTTGAGAAAAGAGAAAGAAAAAAGATTCCTCTTGTCTAAATTGACTTTTATGGAAGCGTTGAAATTTCAGGGGTAGAGGAGGGTGGAGCTGTACTACAGACTGTAGTCAGATAAATTCAGGCCTGCTGTACTGTATACATCAATCTTTACTGCAGCTGTAGTAGCTCTGCGGTAGACAAACACTCTTTACTTCCACAGCTGTATAGACTAACTGCTGTCCCACCGTATTGAGCGATGGGATTGTCAATATATCATCAGATAGCTATTGGTCTGTGGGGTTCTGAGTGTTTGTGTGTTCTGTGTGTGTGGGGGGTGTTCTGTGCCTGCGAGTGCATTTGTGTGTATATGCCTGTGTGTGTGCTTCTGTGTCTGTGTGTGTATGTCTGTGTGCCTGTGTTTGTGTGTGTGTCTCTGTGTGTGGCTGTGACTGTGTGTGCGTGTGTGTGTAGGGGTGATCAGGGCTGAGGGGGCCGCAGGCTCGTGCAGCATCCCAGTTCCCCAGAGTCAGTCTGCCAAGATTCTCGTCTGATTGAGCCGCGTCACACTAATCTGTCCTGACAACACGCCATGTTTCCCTCTTAGCACTAATGCACTTTTGTGTGTGTGTGAGAGAGAGAGAGAATGAGAGAGAGAGAGAGAGAGAGAGAGGGAGAGAAAGAGACCACCCCTATTCACTTGTGAAAGACTGGAGGGGGAGTGGGAGGAGGGTCTACACTACAGAGTGATACAGACTTCTCAAATTCATGTGTTTGGTGTTGATTTTGTCTCTTTATTATTTAGCGTGTCGTCCAAAGCAGCTCTGAAGTAACACACACATAGACACACATACTCCACAGGCAGTGTTTGTCAGAAGACTATGTCTTTTGTGAAAAAATGTATATGTTGTAACTGGTGAATGGGAATATGCGACTAATCTAACATTTTCTAAATTTATTTAACTGACCAAATGATGAAGACAGCAGGTAAGATGTTGATTGAAAGGGTAGGGGGAAGGAGTTGTGTGTTGGGGGGGGGGGGGGTGACAGAGGGGGGTAGTTGGGTGAGTGGTGAGAGTTGAAGGGGGGGTGGCGAGGGTGAGGATGGAGAGGATGGTGAGGGGTGAGGTAGGGATGGCAAAGAGGAGGGGCGAGGGGGAGGTGGTGCAGGGTGGTGGGTACGAGGGGGGGGGACTCTGTCTCTGTGGGCCCACACCCCCCTCAGCACTCGCCCCACCCCCTCCCTAAAAATCCACTTTGTGCCACATGACTGGCTGCCCTACATTATTCACACCACCTCTTCAATATTTCACACAAGCCCCTGCTCCATGTTTGTTGGCCTGCTCTAATGCAGTTTTCATGCCACTGTGTTTCTGTTCTACTTTAGACGGGAGCAGGACTACCACCACGCCATTGAAGAAGTCAATGTTAAGGTAATGTGCAACGGAGAGACAATCCAAACCATAATATTCACACCCGCACATCATACCTTTGTGGAGTTTGTTTCCGAGGTAAAAGATGAAGCCAGGCAGCTTGTTTCCATCCTCCAGAGCAGCGCCAGAGTGTCCACAGAGGGACTGTGGGGGGTTTATATATCAGAATCAGAATCAGAATCGGTTTTTATTCGCCATGAATGTTTACACATACAAGGAATTTACTTCGACATTACATGCCATGGCACTATAAACAGCGCCAACTCAAGGTTTCAGCAAACCAAGATATGTATTTATGTTTATGTGTGCATTTATGTTCATGTGTGTTTTTGTGTGTGCGTGCCTGGAAGGGGGGTTATTAGAAGATCCCTGATCCCCTCCTCAGAGGACACCTTCTGTTTAGAGAAGTAAGCAGACTTCTGACGCTGGGCAGCTGGCTGGTGTCCAGCACGCTGTCTCTCTCTCTCTCCCTCTCCCTCTCCTTTCTCTCTCTCTCTCTCTCTCTCCCTCTCCCTCTCCTCTCTCTCTCTCTCCCCTCTCCCTTTCCCTCTTCCTCTCCTCTCTCTCTCACACTCCTCTTTTTCTGTTCTATCTCACACATACTCATTCTCTCTGACCAACTCTCACTTTCCATCATTTACACACTATACAACTTACCCTTTCTCTCTCTCTCTCTCTCTCTCTCTCTCTCTCTCTCTCCCCCCCCCCCTCTCTCTCTCTCTTTGGGAAGGATGCTCCCTGAATTGTCCGCACACATGAATCTTGGCACACATGCATGGACCCACAAACACACACACACACAAACAAACACACAAGTAAACAAACAAACACACACAAAGGCTACTGATTGTGTTGGTTGTCACATAGCATTCTTACCAGAGGCCTGATTGGCCGACGAGGACCCTCTCCACTCAACACAACGTACACAGGTTTACACCAATCAAGGTTAGATGGACTGTAACACATCCTCCATACGTTACAGTGTAGACTGGCTAAGATGGGCAAAGCTGGGCTGAAGAGGCATCTGTTAGCCTCATAGTAAGACCTCATGGGTCTTTTTGTGTGTGTGTGTTGGTGTGAGGGCCTGTTTGTGTGTGTGTGTGTGAGGCTACTCTCCCCTCAGCCTTTAGAGCAGTTGTGTCTGTGATTGGTCAGGGGGCAGCAAGCAGCCTGTGTGTGCAGGCAGCCAGGACCCCCATATGCCTGGCCAGATGACTCCCTCTGCAGCCACGCCCCCAACGACCCATACCTTGTCTACAACACACACACACACACACACAAAGGAACACACACATATACACAAAGGCATGTGTACATTCATACATTTCAGAACTACAACATACACACATGCAAATATGTACATACATACATACTTATATACATGCATACATACACTCTTACATACACACACACGTGTGCAACCACATGCATACACACTCACACACACATATATAGTCTCAAAGTGGTAATGACCGATGTCTTTCCTTAGCTTCAACGACTAAAAGTGTTTTGTCGGATCGACCTTTTGGAGTTTAGGTGAGTCATCCATTTACACTTTCCAGTGGGAGAGCAAAGTCATTAATATTCCAGCAGATGAATATTTCAACACTTCCACCAGAAAAAAGGAAATTCATTAGATCTCCTCATGAGCCGAGTCCAAATAAGTGTCCTTCGGCACACGCTCACACAATCACACACTCACGCGTACACACTGTCAAATATGACAGTGAGATGGTTGGTTTGGCCAAAAACAAATAGGATGTTGCACTCTACCCCTCTCTACCCCTTTCTACCCCTCTCTATCCCTCTCTATCTCTCTCTAACCCTCTCCACCCCTCTTTAACCCTCTCTGCCTCTCTCTAACTCTCTCTACTCCTCTCTATCCCTCTCTGCCTCTCTCTAACTCTCTCTACCCCTCTCTACCTCTCTACCTCTCTCTACCTCTCTCTACCCCTCTCTACCTCTCTCTACCCCTATCTACCTCTCTCTAACTCTCTCTACCCCTCTCTGACTCTCTCTAACTCTCTCTACCCCTCTCTACCTCTCTCCACCTCTCTCTACCTCTCTCCACTGTGATCTGAGCTGACTACATTTACATGCAACTCACAAGAAAAATGGTCGTCCTAAGAGGGACTTACCAGCCTCCTTACACACAAAGTCCCCTGCCTCACTGGACTCCCATGTCTTCTACAGAAGTTTACAAATGTTTCCACGCATGGATGTGAAGGGGAGGGGGAATTTTGGCATCGGAGAGAGATATGGGGACAATGGAGGGATGACAGAGTAAGCAGCAGTCTAGACTCTCTGTCAGGATGTCAGCTTCCTTACAAAAGCTCCTGCTCCCGTTCCTGGCACATCAAGCGAGGGAGGCGGCACGACGACAGCAGAGAAAGATGTAAACCTCTGAGGAGAGGAGGGAAGCCAAGAAGGCCAGGCAGGGAGGCAGGGAGGCTGGGAGGCAGGGAGGCAGGGAGGCAGAGAGGCTGGCAGGACGACCAGATGCTCCGGGCCCCGCCTCCTTTTACCACCGTATCAGTAACGTTCAGACATTTACGTACACCGTCAAACTCCGCCTCTGGTCCCCCCCCCCCCCCCCCCCCCCCCCCCCCCCGAGTAGGACGACACAAATCACACAACAGTCGGGGTGTTTGTCAGAACGAACCGTCATTGCAAGGTTAACCGTGACACATTCTCCTCCTCTCCCGTGAATGTGGACACAAGGAAGTGGATGGGAAACAGTGCAGTGTTCATGTTCGCTGTCTGGATGGGTTAGGAGGAAGCGTGGACGATTTTAAGGAAGTTCATAGGAAGTTAAGGAAGTTCATCCAATCCCTCTCTCTTTCTCTGTCAATGTTTCTCGCTGATTTACTCTTGCTCTCTCTTGCTTTCGCACCCTCTGTTGTTCTCTCTCACCTACTCGTTCCCCCCCTCCCCCTCTTTCTCTCTCTGTCTTCCTCTCTCTTTCATCCTCTCTCCTTTGACTGTTGCTCAGGTGAGGCGGCCTGCTCTCTCGTGGCCTTGCGACAATGTGGGAACTGTTATGACATGCCTGTTACTATGACAACCCCTGGGGAGGGAGGAAGAAGAAGTTGGCTGTCAAGAACCAGTTTAGTCCCCGAGAGGGGCATCTAGCAGCGAAAACCCCGGAGACCATTTCACTCTGCTCGGATCCGTTTCTCAACACAGACTCAGAGGGGCTTCCACCGCTTTAAAAATGATCCAATGAGAAAGAAGCAAAGAAAAACACAGAAATAGGAAGCATCGACAAACACTGAGCTGGAAACAAGGAGTCAGGTTGGGAGGTGTAAACTAGGATGTACACTAGGAGCAAGGAGGTAGGAAGTAGAACCCCTTGTGCAAACTGGGAAATCGTAACACGGATGTATTGCAGGAGCAACGAGGGAGAAGAGCAGCATTTACCTGAGCATCGTGAGGGATGAAAAAAAGGTTTTCTCCATCTCTTCATTAAAGGAGTGACTGTTCTGTTTAGTTCTGGATTTTATTAGTGTCAATGTACAGACTGGAAGAGAAAACCAGACCTCTGACAATAAATAACACTAGGCTGAGGTCTCAGTCATGTCTCTCAGCTCTGAAATCCTCCAGCCTTCTGATTCTTAAAAGTTCTATTGATTAGTGAATAATGCAAGTAAATAGCAACAGTTCAATTCAAGCACACAGATAAGGCCGCTTTCACTCCTGCACCGCCTGCACCTATCCCCCTCTCTTCCTGTCTCTCTCTCTCTCTACTTCCTCCCTCTCTCCTTCCCACAGAGAGTGTTGCAGATGCAGGAGAGGAAAGAGAGAGTTAAAGCTAATTAGGACGAGGGGCTAGCTAGTACATCGCACCACTCATCTAGACCCCGCGGGTGCTGCCTTTGTTAAAAAGGAACCCATTTAAACACCGGGGTCAAAATCACCTCACTGACACCATATCATGCAAGAACCCCATTTAATAACCAGGAAATCAACATGGGGGCGAGGGCCATGTGTCCCCAGTGAGAGGAATAATATCAGGCTGAGGCTGTCATTGTCATCATAGGGCTCTGTCAGAGAAAGGCCACTTTTCTCTCTATAATGTACCTCCTCAACAAGAGAAGAAACATCCATTTAATAAGATTCCAGCTGGCGGTAACATGTTGCGTGGATTTTTTTAATGGGAAAAGTAGATAGTAAATTTTCCATTCAAAGTGTTACGTCCTTAAAGTTTTGTTATTGTGTGTGCTCTAATTCTCTCTCTCCACTATCTCGTTCCCCTCTCCCTTTCTCCCCCTCTCTCTCTCCCTCTCCTTTTCTCTCTGCCTCCCTCTCCCGTCCCTCCCACTCTCCCTCCCTCTCCCCCGCCTCCCTGTGCGTGGGACGCCGTCCTCAGCGCAGCCCAACCCAGCCTTGACTGGCTGAACTTTGATCTGATGTCTTCATTGAGCACAGCTCCGGGGCGAACCATTTCACATGCAAATCCTCCCGCGAGCCCATTGGCACTTTGCAAAAGGAGGAGAAAAAGAGAGGGAGAGAGGGCCAGGGAAGAGTCCCAGAGGGCCTCTAAGGGAATCCTGGAAGGGTGGGTGTTAGGGGTGGGAGCAGTCTCCCCCTTTCTCTCTCTGATACCCCCCCACTCTAATCCACATAGCAGTATGGATTAAGGTAGGGGATAACCTTCTCTCCACAGAAGAAAGGGTCTGGCTGGGGACAAGCTGGGCGGGGCGTCGCAGGAATCCCAACCATAATACCCCATAATACACCAGTGTGTTCTAGCAGCATGCTCTGTGTCAGAGCACCCTGAAAGGGCCTGAATGCAGGCTATTCCCAGGCGCTGCTGCTGACTCTAACCCCAACTCCGATCCCTGCTGAGGCGGCCAGCTAAACTCCACCTACAGCCATCTAAGCGTAAGTAATCTGGCCCGGCTCAATGGTGGGGGTGAAGCCCATTGAAGGCTGGGGGAGTTTAAGAGTTGATAAATTTATTATCAGTGGCGATTAGGCCGTGCGCCTGTCACCTTCTTAAACGACACGGTCCACAGGAGAAGAATGGGGGGATGAAAGTGTCGGCAGATAGACATCTCTCTCTTCTCCCGGACGAGCTCCGCTTTTCTATTTTGTTCTTTTCTTTGCGCTCTCTCTCTCTCTCTCTCTTCTTGTCAGTGTCCCAGTGCAATGCATTTTTCTTACTCACCTTTTTATTCTCTTTTTTTCTCACTCACACCACATAAATGTTTCCCTCTCAATTTCTCTGTCCTTTACTATTTCAATCTATCTACCTACCCCCCCACCACTCCCCCCCCCCATCGTCCCCCCCCCCTCCCCCCATCGTCTCCCCCCCCCCCCTCCCCCCGATCGTCCCCTAACCCTCCCCCTTCTAATCTCACCCACACTCCAGTCTCTAATTGTATACCTAAATATGGTGCAGGCCAAAAGACTTGAAGGTAGAAAATTGATTTCCTGCTGGGGCCGTTTATACATCACCGCAAGAAAGACTAAATTACTTATTGGAAGAAAAAGAGGAAAGAAATAAAAACGTTATGTTTTCGAATGTTTCTTGGAGACGGCGTCATCCCCTGATGTGTGTGACAGCGTGGCGAGACTGCTTCCTGTATGAGAGGGAAAACAAAAACCACTATTGCCTTCTGACACCAGAGCCTCAATCATCTCTCCTCGGCCGGGTTATAATGACAAAGTCAGTTAACAGATTGTGTTGTGGTTAAATAAACACAAGTTGGAATCAGCTTTGTCTACTTGGATCCCACCCTTCAGTTCAAACACAAAAGGTGCAGCGGTTTGAGACAAATCACAAGTGCTCCGTACACACCCTTCAGCACATGGATAAACAATTTTATTAGCTCCATTCTCTCTCTCGCCCCCTGCTTTTTCTCTCTCCGTTGTGTAGTCTCGTCCGCAGAACTCCACGGAAACCCCAGAAACAAAAAATGGGCGTGTCGTGCGATAATGACTTATAGTGCTTGCTCATATGGTCATCCACTTGTGGCTGATGGAGTGCGACTGAATGGCAGCACACACAAGCCAGGACCTTCAAGCAGACGTAATGGTTTTATAAAGAAGGTCCATTACCAAGGCCCTGTCTGTCAGTCCCCCATCCTGAGGACCCGTTCCCCCCTGCCTCGCTCTCTCTCTCCCCTCATCCTCTCAATTTCTCTGCCTCCTCTAGTTCTTTCGCCCTCCCTTTCTCCTTCCCTCCCTCTCCCTCCAAACAGCATCATGCCCCACGCCCCCCTTCCCATAGTCCTCCACTACACTCTCTGTGACACTCCAAAACACCTTCAATCCCTGCACGCATTCCTCTTGTTTCCTGCAGCCAGCATGGAGGACATCACAGGGAGCTCTCCGCCATTGATCACCGAGTCAATTACCCTGCACCTCTCTGTGTAGGAGTCATTATGGGTAATTCACCACGAGCCAGAGATGGAGGGAGTGAGGGGGTGAAAGGATGTGCGGCACATGGCACTCCATCACCTTTATGAGGGCTCTGGGTGTACAATGGACAGCGTGAACTGTAGCCGTTTGTAACACACCATTAATGGGACATGAGTGAGCTAAACACCGTGTCCCTAATTTAGACATCTTCAAACTTAATCACAATGTTAACTAACATTCTGGGAAATATATACAGGATATGATAAATAAGTGAAACAATTATGATAATAATAATAATAATAATAATAATAGTTTAGCAGATGCTTTTATCTAAAGTTTCATATTGAGGGATTAAAACCTTTAACCTCTAGACGTACTCATGCTCTTCCACTGAACTACACCTGTGGGATGCTATGCAGGTCATCTGATATGGTTTATCCAGGTTAAAACCCTTTGATTCTTCTGTCCTGGTTACCAGAAGATGTGTTTTGCATTTTCAACTAGGAAACCTGATTCACGTTATGAAAGTATGCAGCATTTTTCACAGCAAACAGCAAAAGATCAGTGTGAACTGAGAAGAACATTTGGAAAGAGAAGGCCACAATGACTGGGAAGAGAGAGAGAGAGAGTGAGAGAGACAGAGAGACAGAGGAAAGAGAGACAAAGTCCCCAGGAGCAGCTTCACCTTTCAGATGCAATAACAAAAACATGCTATTGTCTCCTAAATAACACCTTCAATTAGCAGAAGACACATTTCCTGACACCCGCTCCAGCTCATTAGACCAACCGGGGCCTGGGCCAATCAGATAGCAGGGCCTCTGGTGACCTGTCGGCCACTATTAAGGTAATGCCTGTTTAAATGCTCATGGAAACTCCCAGGGCTGGTCACTGTGGCACAGATTTGCCCCTGAGAGGGTGGGAGGTGAGGGGGCCTCACACCTGTTGTTGAAGAGTGAGAAAAATCTGCACACACACATGCATGCACACATGAACGGGCACGCACACACAGGCCCAGACACACACACACACACGCAAAAAGTCACACACACACACACACGGAAGTGTCGCGGTGGGCTAGTATTACATGGACCCTCCCATAGGATCTCTGCCTTCACACACTGGTCAGGTTTAATGTGACTTAATAGGAGAGGAGGAGGGAGCAACAAGGAGGATGGGAGTGGAGGAGGTGGAGGGGAGTGAGGAGAGGAAGAGCAGGTGAGAGAAGAGAGGAGGAGAGAGGAGGAGGAGAACGGGAGGGAGGAGATGAGGGCAGGGAAGCGAGGAGGAGGAGGAGGAGGAGAGGCGGTGGTCCCTGAGGAGAGAGAGAACCTTCTGTGCTGATTTCATTACTGCAAAGGGGCCGTACACTTGACAATACCTTCCATGCTGGCTCACATGAACGCACCCCCTGACAGGGAACAGGAAGAGAGAGAACTGCACCCATTTCCCCTCTGTCCCGCTTCTGCCCTGAAAGCAAAGTGTTCAGAGATACAAAGTCTTTTTTGTTCATTCCGTTTTTAGACGTGACAAACTCAGGGACTCATGCACAGAGATGACCCTCCTCAAATCCCCATCCCCACACCCTCACACACACTTCCCTTCCTGGGGATGTCATTAAAAGCAATCCCTCTCCAGGCCTGTGGCTAACGAGGGATGGTCCCCACCCCTCGGAGGACTAATGACCTGGGCTGTTCACCTGGCCACTGATGGGACTAACAAGCCTGCTCCCCTGGGGCCACAACAATAACTACTGCATTCTTCCTACCTGAAGGAGGGGAGGGCCAGGATACAAATCAAAAGGCAATTACCTTTTATTGTTGTTGTCAGATACCTGTTCAGATCGGAAACTGTAAACCCTTGAAATGATGAGTATTAGAAAGCAGTTTGATGCTAGGAAAAACCCTCAAATGTAATTAGCCAAATCCCTGTATAACAGAAAGATAAATCAATATGTTGCCAAATCAACACATTGTGTGTAGTAAATGTCTCATTCATTTGACTTGAAATCAGGTGATGTTATCCCAAATAGTCCTGCGCACACCTTTCTTGTCGCTCATGAAACCCAATGGGGAGATATTACATAATATGTGTTATAAACAATGACACAATTCACACAGTGTTGTCAGACCAAGAGCAGCCCATTCACATTATCACCAGAGAACAAAACCATGCCGGTGAAGAAAGCTGAGAGACAGACGTGATATACAGGGGCAATCCACAGTAGAAGGACCTTCATAACATCATGTTCTTTTATCTATTATCGCTCCTCTATCATTCTCTATCTGTCTCTATCTCCTTCTCTATCATCCACAATGATGCAATTTACTCGGATTGAGATCTTTGTGCTGCCTCTCATCTCACCTCCCCTGACAACAGTAGAATGCTTTCAGTGATGATGGATAAATTGCTGGGTGGTAAAATAGGATATCTGAGGACCCAGAGACGACTCGTCTCTCCATCAGGCTCATGGAGGAGGAAGGTAATCACATTATGTTGACTCATTGCTCCACTCGTCTCATTCTCTCACATTCTGTCTTTCTTCCTCCCTCTCTCTCCCTCTCTCTCTCTCTCTCTCTCTCTCCCTCTCTCCCTCTCTCCTGTTCCTTCGCACTGTTGCTCTCTTTCTCTCTCTCTTCTGCTCTCTTCCTTCTTACTTTTATCTGCTTTCTGCTTACTTTTTTTCTGCTTCTTTCTTGTTCTTGTCTCTCTCTCTCTCACCAGGCTTCTTCCCTCCCCCCACTCCCTCTCTCCCTCCCTCTCCTCCACCAGCTCCCCCTCCTCTCCACATGGGAGCAGCTGTGCTGGGCTTGTCACAGACTCATCCTTGGGTGGAGGGCTGGAAGGATAGTAATAAAGCAGAAATTAACATCAGTCCCTGTGACACCCACCTGTCAGGTCCTCTTCAGCTATGACCTTTCCTATGATTATTGACCAGATACAGGCAGCGCAATTAACCCAGCCATCGCCAGCACCGCGACAACCCCCAGCTATGAATGACAATGCATAGCCTTCATCCCAATGAGGCTGTAGACAGTGATTTCGCATGAATAGGTGAATGGCTCGCTACTCCTGTGAATTCAGATGAGGGAACTGTGACCCTGTCATCTGACTGTCAAACATCATGCCAGCTGACAGTTGTGGCGGAGGTCAGTTTAACATTGGCAGAGTTTAGTGCGCAGGAAATAATATGCTGTAACAGTTGCTAATGTGTGAGAATACCTTAGCTAGGTACACGTGCTACGTGTTCGTAGATTTCTATGCATGCTTTCAGCCGCTTCATGTAACCATACTTTTCCAATGTAGCTGACCAGGAATTCCTCTGTGTTTCTCTATGAATGTCTGTCTTCTCTGTGTTCCACTATGAATGTCTGCCTTCTCTGTGTTCCTCTATGTAGGTCTGTCTCCAGGCTGCGTCTGACAGGTAGCCTGTAGATCCGCTGTGTGTGATGAGGGCTGAGGTGAGGAGGACCTCAAAGTGACGGAGACAAACACAGTTGTGTTCTTGTGTGCGAGGTTGGGGCCACGAGAGGGCATGTTTGCTGTGACAACCACCATGGCTGCCGAGAAGAACAGAGGATTCAGGTGAACCCCTCCCCCCTCCTGGGAACTGGACAATATGCACTCACGGTAAAACATCGCTGACAGCAGCCCTGAACTGCTGCCTGTCTATCCAAGAAGAAAGAAGTCTGAGTTATGGTTGTATAATCAAGACATCACACAACACACACGTACACAGTCACACACACAGACATATAGAGGGTGAGAGATAGAGAGGGCGAGAAAGCGCAAGAGGGAGAGAGAGAGAGAGAAAATAAAAGGACTACACCACAGACAAGAGACGAGTTCCTTGCTCTTCAATTTGTCTTGTGAAAGATAGTCTTTTATTGATGGCTTTCTAGGTCAGCGACCCTGTGTGCAGTTCAAAGACTCCCTGAGACCCCCAGATGAGCCATCTCAAGATGGGGCCTATTGTGAAGCTGTTTCTATAGCGTCCAACAAATGAAATCTGCAAGAGACATTAGCCGTCCCTGGGAGTCCCTTAGGGGTGGCAAGGTGTGGGGGTAAAGAAAGTTTGGCTTGGTTTAGGGAGGGAACGGGTTTTGGGAGAGAGGTGTGTGGAAACAACGATTTGAGGGGGAAAGAGAGAAAGAAATGTGGTTTAAAGGAGAGAAAAACAACTTGAGAGATTCTTATATTATTTAATGTTATTAGTACTAGTACTATTTTTTGCTACCACAAACTTACCTATTTCATAGTTTGATTTTTTAATTTATTACAAACCTATCAATGATGCAAGACACTGACTTCGAAAAATAAATGTACCACAAGAACCGCTTCTAACCAACTGTGCTCCAACAAGACAACAATGAAATCTTTCAGCTGTCCAACCTATGAGGAGCACTTTTGGATTCATTCTTCACACTTGTTTTCCATATTGTTTATATCTGCTCACCTTCTATTTCTCGGCTCTGTTCACGACCACAGATTCTTCTATCAAATTTTATATACTTATAGCTGAAAAGTTCTTCTGTCTCCTGTTGGCTGTCTCTTCCAACCCCCTCCCTTAAGGAGAGGAGAAAGAAATGGGGTGGGAGAGAAAAATGAAATAGATGTAGTTAAAAGAGTGAAGCAACCTCTGAACCACAGGTGCTGGGTGTGCTTATGCCTTTGACGTGCCTGGGTGTGAATCCCTCCTGTACCCCTCCACTTCACTTCCTCATTTCCTCACCATCCCAAATCACCTCCTCACCCCCCAAAATCACCTCCTCACCTTGTCATTTTGAGTGAGGCATCTGAGTGAGTTAGCTCACTCTGGTCTGTGTGTTTGATTAGTGTATTAACTAACTCTGGCCTGTGTGTTTGATGAGTGTATTAACTACTCTGGCCTGTGTTTGATGAGTGTATTAGCTACTCTGGCTCGTGTGTTTGATGAGTGTATTAGCTAACTCCGGCCTGTGTTTACCGAGTGTGTACTGAGTGTTAGCTAACACTGGCCTGTGTGTTTACACTCAAACAGCTCTGGGCTCCATTAGTACCCCCTGCTGATAGCTGTTTACGTCTTCCACTGCAATAGAGAACCCTGCTGACCGTTGGTGTGTGTGTGTGTATCGCAGGGTCGATACTGCTGATTCTGATAGATCAAGGCCTTCCAGGGAGCCAAGAAAAGCCAGTCAGACGTCTTCCTGTCACAGAACGGGATGAGACACTTTTGTATCTACATATTTCTAACTAATATTACTTTATGAATCACAGTGACACATTACACACACAAGGCTCTTGTGTACTTTGTATCGCAGTCCCTTTGAGGAAGGAGACTGTGAAAACCCCTGTGTGTTGCTCATTGGCTGGGAATGGCCACCTAATTCCTAGCTGTCTGAGTGAGCCCAGGGTGGGCCACCGCGGGCAAGTCTGCCACATATGGATCTTCCCTTGATATGTTCCAGTCGGCGTGTAATCTTATTATGCAAAGTGCTAATCCTCACCTACAACTGGAGGCCTCAGGGGGGCCACAATATTGTCATATCCATGTTGGGGGTGTGTGGGGTGGCTGGGGGTCTGGGGTTGTGTCGTGTGATCCTAGATCCATGCTCTCACTGAGGAGATCTGGGACTTAAAGACTGTCTCTAGAGAGGGCAAGAAAATGAGAGGGAGGAAGAGAGAGAAGGGCAGTGAGAGAGAGAGAAAGAGGGACAGAGAGAGAGAGAGCGAGAGAGAGAGGAGATTGACATAAGGTCCCTTGCTAGGATTAGATTTGTAGCTGTGGGATTTTTCCTTACAGAGACACATTATTGGACAGGGGAATAAGGGGCCACCAGAGCAGTAGAATTGGATCAGGATTGGCATTCGCAGCCAGCCGGCCCTGGACACAAACACAGCAGCTGCCTGCAGATTTTGACTCCTTTCAGGTAAAGCCACCTCCAGTCACTCGGAAAGAGAAAGGATGGAAAGTGAGCAGCGGGATGGATGGAGGGAGGGAGTGGGGGGGGTTAACAACAGTGGAGCGAGAGAGGGAGAGAAGAAAGAGGAGGAGGGGGGAGTTCATAATTTTGATGTCTGCGAGATTTAGCAGCAACGTAATGGGATTAAGTGTAACACCTTAGCGACAGGGAAAGGAGCCACCTGGTGTTCTGGGAGAGGAGGGGGAGGAAGGAGGGAGGGATGGCGGGGGAGACAGAGAGACCTAATCCGTTCCCATCAGTAGGTAGGCCGTCATTCATAAAGTCACTTCCGCTCTGCTGCTGTTGGTTAATGCTATCATGGAGGGGAGGAAGGGGGGGTAGGTGGGGAGAGGAGAAGATGAGAGGAGGCGAGAGAATAGGAAGGGAGAGGAGGGGAGAGAATAGGAAGAGAGAGTGGGAGTGAACAAACAACCACAAATCAAACAGGAGGAAAGTAAGCTGAGGAAATAGAAGAAGGTTGAGTAGAATAAGAGATCAGGCAGAAGCAGCCAGAATCCAAGCCTCAAACGTGCCTACGTGACCAGAGACATCACGCTTTGTGTATCCTGACGAGAAAACAAACCAAACGTAGGAATGAGCGAATGGGGAACATTAACGGTAGTAAATCAGTGGGATCAGATGATAATGAGGGTGAGAGGTAGATCAGTGCCTGGGAGGGTCATTAACAAGCCGTAGCTATGTTCAGGTACAGGTCCTGACATGCAGCATGGCCCCAGGGTCCCTCTGCATCCCAGTCCAACATGACTGTCGCTCAACCTGTCTGGAGGTTCTACAGGGACCACAGACTGCGTACCTGTCTGCCCTGAGCACCTGTCTCCTCACCGTTGCCACAGTAAAAACTGATTATTTGTCTTCGCATTTCGTCTGCCAATTAGCAGGCTTGTAGTACCTGGGTCTGCAGTCAATTGTGGGCTGGTGTAACACTGAATTGAAGGAGGATGCATTTTGAATGGCTGCCATTTAAAAAATGGAAACAATACAGTCACAGGTACTTATTATTGGCAGTTATATATATCAAAAGATTGTTTCTGAACACTGACATGGTTGGAAAACAAAAAGCTATTTATGCATCGATTACCTTTCAATCTAACAGTATCAACCAGAACTCTAAAGAAGCCCCCACAACACACACACACACACACACACACTGAGCTCAGCCAATTGTGTTGAGCGCTGTTACTGTTAGTGCCAGCTGAGCGGGCGAGCTGCTAGCAAGCGGTGGGCAGCAGAGGCCAGACTCTGAGAGCGTCTCAGATGGAAACATCACCCGGGGCAGACAGCTGCCAGCTCAGCCCAGACACACGGGTCACGTTGCCTCTCATTAACAAAGACATCTCACAACCACAGTGAGCGGGAACTACTTCATTTTAGAATTATCTAACCTCCACGGTTAACTAAATCGAACTATCCTTAAACTATTTACTACGTTTCCAATGGGTTGTTGGTCTTGTTCATGGCCATTTCATTGGTGTCATAACTCGGAACGGTACTTATCAGGGTTGGGGGAGATATTGACAGATGCTCTTTTTCCCCTGGTGTCTCAGATTTGAAGAGCCATTTGTAATGTTGTTCCACATCTCCAGTAGGACTTGGGTGTGCTCTCTGTCCCCCCCTAGTGGCTTGGCCAGGCAAATGCAGATATCTTTTTGAGGCAGTCCATAAAGAAACACAGATTTATGATGGTATTGATTCACACCAACACCTTACTGATTTCTTTAGCTGTTCACACACACACACACACACACACACACACACATAGCCAATGCTCCAAGATGACTCAGAGCTGATTCAACATGATGTGTGTCTATGGTGCATACTCTGATAATGGACTTTATCACACCATCAAAGTAAACAGCTCCGTATAAATGGGTGTAATACAATTATCTATTTACAGTATAACTGTTCCATTCATCAAACGAACAACAAAGAACAAAACATGTTTAATCTTCCCAGGGAACCCATTCTCTGTGGAACAGTTTTGTGATTTTAACGCAGGGTCCAGTTAGCAAAAGAGGGCTGTTGGAAGTTCTGTAGAGCCTGGTAACAATAACAGGTACAGTAAAGGTATCTCTGAAATGAGTGGTGTTGCTTGTGTTGTTACTATGCTACACCTGGTGGTGTTACTACCAGCAGTGTTCTTGAAGAACCCACCCCCATTGTGTGCCGTTACCCAACCCAGAGGGTGTGTGTGTGGGGGGGGCAAAGACCTGGGTAGGAGAGGGATGTGAATTGAATGGCGATGGTCAGAGGATAAAGGAAGGGTAGTTGGTGGTGGGGAAGGAGGGAGGGAGGTGGTTGGACAAGGGGAGTCCTTCTTTTGTTCCTCCCAGATTAAATCCCAAGTTCCAGAGGAGGAGAGAAAAAAAATACAACCATGAAGAGTCTGAAGGAGGGAACGGAGGAAGGAACGCCTTGAAGTTCATTGAGGAGAGCGAGCTGCTATTCTCCCCCTCTCCTTTGAGGCTGAGGCCCTCTTTCAGGCGCTCCTTTCACTGATACCTGCCTGCCACCGAACTTGGAAGGAGATCTGTGAAACAGAGCAGCGCCGAGTTCACACTTGACGGGGGTCTCAGGTGAAAGGCGGCCATTCGCAAACCGAGCCAGGAGGGAGGTTAGGACAGAGGCCGTGAGGGAGGTTAGGACAGAGGCCTCAGTATCGAGATCAGAAAGGAGGTGCAGGGGAAGTAATATGTAATCTTTGCGACATCTGTCTTTCTCCAATGAACTCTATGCGTACAAAGTACAATGTGCGAGTTCTTTCCCAACAAAAAATACAAAAATAACATCTATAACTTCTCATCATCTAAAAGTAACCTCAGCAGAGCTGTACATTCCTCCTCGCCGTGGAAATCAACGGTGAAATGTTTAATTGAGGTCTTCACGTAAACAGCCTTGAGCTCACCCTCATATTCCTACCAAGGGCCTTCTTCACTCCCTCTCCTCCCTCGCTACGTGGCACCATATTTGTTGTCTCTGTCTGCCCGCTCACTCTGAGGAGACGACAGGGCCCTTCATTAGGGCTTTGACAAGCCCACTCTCTAACAGTGATGAGATTATTCCTAATTGGTGTCAGGGTGGATTAAGGTCCGGTCCATTGCGGGCCCACTCCTGGCAGGTCTAGCCCGAGCCCAGGCCCGCGGGACGCTGATGAAAAGCAAGATCTGGCCCCTCTCAAGCTGTTTCTACTGGGAGAGGACTGGAGGAGGAGTGGGAGAGTAGAGGAGAGGAGGACAGACTTTAGCCTAATGACTCTGTTTGAAGTCTAATGAAGGCAGGACCAGGGGCCCCCGCGGCCCTGACCTCTCCTCTCCCCTCACACCGCCCCGGAGGGGACGCACACACAACAAAGGTTGTCATTACCCAGGGGCCTCCGATGCGGAGGAAAGTGTGGAGGCAGTTTGCGTTGCCATTGTGAGCAGGGAGAAAAAAAAACATTTATTTACATGCAAACAAAGTTAGCGAGAACCAAGAGAGGTTAGCGAGCCTCTTACTGGCCATAATGGAGAGGAGAGAGGAGAGGAACGAGGACAGTTACCAGATACACATCCTCGGACATGTTCAGTTGTTTATTTAGACATTTTACGGGGAACAAACACCAGTACTTTGTGCTGGAGGAAACACTTCAAATATAAACCCTCTAAAATTGGATTCCTACGGTCCATATCTTGACATCGTCGGGCGTATCGTTGCCACGGTCTGTGCACAGCGATAAATAGGAGCCCTCTTCAGACGGAGACGGTCATAGAGGTGGCCGTGTCTTCAGGGTTCACAGAGTCTTATGTAGATGGGCCTGACCTGCTGACCTCGATGCTGAGTGAACAGGTGTCACAGCACACAACTGCCTCCGCCCCCCCCTCCGCCCCCACCTCCTCCTCCCCCAACTCCTCCCTTCCGACGCAGAACTCGCCTCCGCAGCGACAGCCCAGTGTGTACACCTCCTTATCTGGGGAGGAGAGAAGGGAAAGAGATGGAAGGAGGAGAGAAGAGTGAGATCAAGAAGGAAGAGACGGAGAGAGACAGCCAAAAAAGAAGAGAGGGAGGGAGAAAGAGGAGGATGTCAGGACAGAAGACTAAGGATATGGGAAAAGTTGACGCGTCTCTTTAAATCCTAGACGTCTGTTTTGTTTCAGGTCAGGTAGCGTATCCCCGTCTGAGGTGGTTGTGACGACGCTCACCCTGGTCCCAGCTCATGTCGTCCAGAGTGACGTGGGCATCGACGGGCCAGCGCTGCTTCAGCTGGGTGGCTGGAGACACACACAGGCTCATGTCAATAAACAAACCGTTACAGAAAAGAAAACAACCACATCTTTAGTCGAGTCTTATTAGAAAGTTCTTGATCGGCAGGGTGGACTCCCCATGGAACACGTGTCATCACGTAGTTCGGATGGTTAGCCCTGTATTTACCCACGTCGCCATGGTAATACAGGTTACTTTGGTGACTGTCCTCCTTAACCACGTACTGGTTTTCAGTCTTCTGGGAATAGGGTCTGGGGTCAGCTAGAAGGTTTTCCAGTAATGGTGAACTAATGGAGCTGGCCAGTAACTAGGGCCAGACTGAATCTACATCAGACCCAGAGGGCACATGGCACACTGCCAAACAAGCAGGACTGGCCTGATCATTAACTAAGAGGCTGTCCTGTGTGCGTGTGTGTGTTGTTGTTTATATGTGAACATGTGTGCACAAGTCTGCAGGGGAGAAATGCATCATCAGCGTCAGCATCTCTGGTCCTCTCGCCTGCCATGCACTGTGGCTATAGTATGTTTACAAAAAGATTTGGCTACAGGCCAATCAGGGGTCGGCTGTCCATCAAAAACACTCGGAACAAGCAGATGGCCATCAGACTGCCTGAAGCCATGTTGTAGCCCACATGTGGTAATTTACACACACCCTAGTTTAGTTACATACCCTATGAACTAGTTACACACACACACACACACTACAGTGTAGTCGCAGCCCCTAGTCCTACATGGTACAGGTACTAGACAGGACTGTTGCTGGACAGGAAGGGGTACAGCGCTGATATAGGCTGGGCTGGGATTGGACCTAAGCACCCTGAGCACCTTAACAAGAGGCTGCAGACATCTGCCAAAAAGCGACAGGAGAGCGACGGGGTGGCGACGACGATGGAGGGAAAGTTAACATGGTAACACGTCCCCCCCTCCCCCTCCCCACCTCTCCCCCTCCTCCTCGGTACCCTTTCACCAGGCTTTGTGAGGAAATGGCAATTAGCACGTCGCCAGGACTCACCACTTTGAACGCTCGCCTGTAATTAGCCGCGAAGGCTACCTAGCAGCTACGCCCTCCGCAGAGGCTGAGGGTGAAGAAGTTTTCACCTGCTACCCCCTCCCCCCCACCCCCCACCCCTCAGCGTTTAGGGATAGGAGGGGGAGGGGTCTGTCTAGGTGTTCCCTAATATATGCCATTCTTCTACACAGACGAAGCTCCTGTAAGCTGCTGCGGCAGATCAATCAATCGGAGGAATCTCATCCGTCTAAACGTGCCGTCTGCGGTGAGCGTGTCCTTCAGGTGCGTGAGCGCGGCATTAAGCTGCTTCATCGTACGCTGCGCTCACGTCGCCGTTTTACAGTGACGCGGGTCAACAACGTTTTAGAACGCAACGTGAGATGGGCCAGGTTTGGTAACGTTTGTTTGCAGATAAGTACCTATGGCTGACAAATGGGACGGTTAGGACTGAACTCGAGCTGGAGCGAGGCAGAACCAGGATTCAAGATTTAACATGACTCATATTCTACATACGATCCTCCAAAACAGCAAGTGTCATTTACACTGACAGACCAGACTAGAAGCAACCAGAGCACTGGACACTGGCAGGCCAGACCAGACCAGACAAGAGATAAGAGAGGGTTGTCACAGACACAATAGTCAAGCGTTAAATATTCCCAGAGATAAACAGTCTAATGACACTTATATGAGTCCAAACACACACGTGTTCCAACCCTGGATGGATGCAAACGACAGCTGCCTCTCCAACAAACTCCCACTTAGATTCCTACTGGTGCCTCAGTCCATTCATCCATGTCTCCCTCCATCTCTCCATCCCTCCATCCCCTCCTCTCTAATAAGCAGGGGGGGAGAGCTCTGGCCTCCCCTGGTGAGGCTGGCTGGAGAAGGCCTGTCGTTAAGCCGGCGCTGGTGGTGCAGCTCCGGGAGAACGGAGTGTTGGTGATGGAGGTAGACCAAGGGGAGCGAGCAGGCAGCAGGGTGTGTGTCTGCAGGGGGGGAAGGGCGGCGTAAGGGGGTGGGTGAGGGTGGGGTTGGCATCATACACAGACAATGGTAAAAGCCAATATCATCATGAGGGGAAGTCAGACAGACGAGCCTCAATTCAGATACTCTATGTGTGTCGATTCTTGTGCCGACAGTGTGTGTGTTTGTGGGGGGTGGGGGTTGTAGTGTGTGTGTTGTGCAGCAGGGATGTGAGAGCAGTGTGTTTCTCTCCCACAGGCTCTGGGAGGCCTCCTGTTAATGGCACGCAGGCCTCGATGTACATTTATTGAAAGTCCTAATGGAGAGTTGGGGGAACCTCTATCCCAGGGCCAAGTCTGCACGTGCCGGAGCCTGTTTTGTGTATGTGGTGTGTGGAGGAGTTGTGTGTGTGTGTGTGTGTGTACGAACGTTTGCATGATCATGTGTGTATGGGCGGTATGTATGTGTGCGGGGGGGGCGGCGGAAGGCTTGGGAGCTGGAGAGAGCCAGCCTATCACTTCACGTCAGAGCAAGTCAAGTGTGACAGACTTGACCTACATTTCCCCTCTCCTCCTCCTCCTCCTCCTCCTCATTGCCTCCTTATACTCTCCTCCTTTCACCCGCTCCTCTCTTCCCTACAGTAAACGGCTTCCTCTTTACACCCTCCTCGTCTTAACATCCTCCTCCTCCTCACACCCCCCTCTCCTCCACAGCTCCTACAACCTCCTCCACACCAATCCCGGGAAGAGCAAGTAAAAAATGTTCATGGATTGATCAATCAAACAGGGAAAATCTGATCGTATATAAAAGCTCAGAGAAGCTCCCACCCTCAGAAAAACCTCCACACCGCTAATTAGCTTCGCCAGAGAACCTCCTGACGGAACTGAGGAATGCTCGCAAGTTTCAAGGAAATCGGGAAGGAGGGAGACGCTCTTAAGTTATGCAAACTGGATTGCTTTCTGCCTCATTTGGCGTGACCTTTTCAGACAACGAGGCTGACTGCTTCTATCTGTGTGGCTTTAGTGACTAATGTCAGCCCCGACTGGGTAGAGCGGCATACTAAAGCAGGTAGCGCAGTCGGGGGGTGGGGAGGGGGTGGGCTTAATTGAGCATGAACGCCGGGTAAAGATAAATAAAAGCACTAAAATCCAACGGCGTAATGAAATGAAATCTTGTTTCATGTTGGGGTGAATCACAGGAGAGCCATCGTGAGGGAGACATGCTTGGTCAGAAGCGTGGAGGCCTGTCGGCCTGACCGTCTACTGACGACCATGGCAACCGCGGGTCCACAGAGTTGGTGGTGGTCTCTTTGGATGGCCCAGAAAAACCGCCTAGAGTGTGTGAGCACACTCCGCCATGGTGGAGGCCCAGGAGAACTGGGTGATGACAGCAGGACTGTGGGCACTGAAGAGGAGACATCCAGGGGGAAAGGAAAGAGGGAGGACAAGGAAGGCGAGGGAAAGGAGAAAAGAGTGGAGGAGGAAGGGGAGGAGGGAAGCTCACCCCGTAGCTGCAGGTCATACTCTCTCCTGCTGTCCTGGTTGCTGAGAACTTTCCAGGCCTGACCCACCTCCAGGAATCTGAGGAGGCGACCAGCAGCTTCCTCCTCTGACACGTCTGGGCCCTGTTTGTCTGGGTGGTACTGCAGGGAGAGAGCGCCCACAAGACACACACACACACAAATATATATAACCGGTCAGACAGGGGATGAATGTTGAATTTCTAACCAACAAGTTCAAGTTCACGGCAGTAGAAGGCCCAGGACAACATGAGGCTGTATGTGTAGCATCTGGAACAGAAGAGGGAAGAGAATCGAGGGAAGAAGGAGGGTAGAGGAGAACAGAGTGAAGAAGAGACCAGAGGAAGGAAGCGAAGTGAAGAGAGCCACAAAGATCCCACAAGACTGCAGAGACAATCCGCTGCATCCGTGTGATGAGAGAGCGACAGGTGTAATGACACAGCTAACCTCCGCCATCACCACACTATAAACATGACCAGGGTAACAACTGTCATTAGCAAGCCGTTGAACCTGCACTTTCAGAGGGATGAGAGATGGAGATACGGGAGTCTGGAAGGAAAGGTTGGGGCCAGGTAAAGAGGTAGGGAGGGGCCGAGAGGAGACAAGGCTGGAGGGGAGAAGAGGGGTGAAGGGAGGAGAGGAGGGCGGAGGGGTAGCAGAGGAGGAGTTGATGGTGGTAGAGACAGTAAGCGCAGCAGACAGAAGCTAGGTTAATTAGCCCTCAGCCGTCAGTGACAACCTGCCAGCGGACGGAGAGAGAGAGAGAGAGAGAGAGAGAAAGAGAGAGAGAGAGAGAGAGAGGGAAGGAAGGAAGGAAAGAGAGAGAAAACACTCCCATCCAGCCAGTGCCCATGTCACAACCTGCGCTGACAGCATTTTCTGGGTAATTTGCTGATGGACCCATGATCTTCTTCTGGACAATTTACCAGGGCAGGCCCACAGCAAACAAAAATAGATTGAGGCACTAAAATCACAGAGGAGAATGACAGACAGATCTGTCCCCTCTAAGACTGAGCAGATAAGTGGAGGAGGGGAACTGTGGTGGCGGAGGGGGGATGTTGTTGAGGAGGGGGGATGTTGTTGAGGAGGGGGGCACAGACGTGTGTCTTAAAATCCAACAGAAACAGTAAGGACAGTCGTTTTTAGATCATTATTGTTCTTTCTGTTTTTTGGGGAGTTTTTAGAGAGTTTGGCCCAGAGTTGTGACTGCAGACACATAACAACCAGGCCTGACATACAGGTCCCAAACCGCACTGACGGATTCTCTCCAGCAGGACAATTACTGGGACAGGAGAGACCGACTGTAGGCTTTGTTACTTATAAAAACGAATTCAGGTTAAAGTATGGTGAAGGTGAAGGTCTGGTGACTGTGCTCCATTTACTTTCTTGCTTGTGCTTTTGATGCTTTCAATTGTATATGGAGCAAATGGAATGAAGGAAGAGGGAGAACAGAATTCTCCTCCCCTTGACACTAACCATCAGCCAGTCATGTCATCTACTGCAGGGCTGTTGTGGCTAAATTATCCCACCTAGTCACCAGTGCTAAACACTTACATTTCAAATATATATAGCAGAAATTATGTTTTAATGGAGAATCCAGGTAGGTTTTATAAGGTTGTATATAAGATTATATGACGAGTAAATCTACTGATTTATTACGGAGACCTTCCGGAAATCATCCTCTGATGTTATGGCAGACTAATTTTATATTCCTCCGGCCCACCTCTGCGTCTTCTACCCTGACCTCAGTGGAGTTAGGAGAAGTGTTTAAATAGTTGTCTCTTTGTAAGTGTCATAAAATATTCATTTCTCATGCTCTCACAGAGCGGATAGGGACTAGCGACAATAAAAAGCTTGGCAACTTGAGAGAACTAGGACTACTGACAAAACATTGTCATCCTCTCCCTCGTTTCAGTAGAGCAGTCAGGCGCAGAAGCATCAGAACCTGGGGGGGGGGGGGGGGGGGGGGGGGGCAGAGGCCAGGACTCTACTGCCCCCTATTGTTGGAGGCCTACATTGATCTGATGTTGTACACAAGGGTAAGAGGACGGTTACGATCTTGCTAGTTTAACACCAGAGCACAATGTTTACTCCAAACATGTTCCATTTCCACTGCAACGTTTGTGGGAAAACCTCATCTACATCTACGTAGCTTCCTGGAAAGTTACCAAAACATCTCAAATGAGCAGCACAAGGGAAACTTGTGCTTCTGTTCCGGGAACAAACATATTGACAATAAAGACAATTATTGTCTAGTCTTTTCTAGGTTACTTAATGATTAAATAACAATGTCTGGTTATGTAGGCACTACATTACTGCTGTTATTAAATGAGCCAGGGATTATCCAAAGCCAGTTTATGTTCTACTTAACCTACCAGTTTAATTGATTTTTTTTTACGAACAAATACACTCACATATTTAACCAAGTCAAAATATAAATATACAGTATCTATTACTAAACCTCAATCATTCAAAAACTCTAGAGAAGGTTGAAGGAGATTTTGAAAGTTGTGATGATGTGAATCACATCAAACTACTAAAGCAACTCGGATGCAGACACATTCACAGCAGGTGACCCCACAGGGATGACTTGTACTAGGCTGGCTTTCCTGTTGTTAACGTGCATGTAACCCCATTCACATTACACTCATTTAATCTCATCGAGGCTATTAACGTTTTTAAATACTTGCTGTAAATATGTGGATTTGATTTGGGTGTATTTTCCTTTCCGCACATCCCATTTTGAAACTGCTGCATGTGACTGCAGAGCTTTCGGTAAGGAGGACATACCAACAAAGCCAGTCTTTGGTACTTCTGTTTTAATTCCTGTAACCCATCCGATGGACTGGCATCCAGTAATGAATACCAGTCTTTGTTATATCTGTCTGCATCTGTCATGCTGAAGAACATCTCATGTTCTGAGCCTAGAGTTAGTCTGCACTAGTTGACTGGCTGTCAAACTGGAGCTACAGTTCTACTGCTGTCCACATTAGCATTAGCAAGCTGGCTAGCACCCAGACGTGTGTTTGTTCTGGGTAGTTTAGATTTGCACCTGTATAACCGCTGGAAAACGCTTTCTATTTCAGATCATGTTACACTAGATAGGATAACTAAAATACCAGACTGATAACCATAGAGAAAGATTGCTGGATGCTACCAAGATATCCACGCTGTTTCTGCTGGCAATTCGCGTGTCACGATATCAAGGTCCCCAGAAACAGTGATAATTACACGGAACGATTATAACCTCAAAATGATCTAATTACTCTTTGTTTTAGTTTTATTATATGTAACTCATGTACGGATTATATTTATCATAATAAAAACTACGATTGGCGGATCTGCCGAGAGACTATAAAATGGTCAACTCGTTCAGGGTTTCTACCCGAACAGTAAATATTGTAACACATGAAAGAAAAGCAATGACGGTTTCTATAAAAACTAAAACAGTGTCTTATGCAATAATTATGATAAATTATAGGCATATCAGACAAGAGTTATTAGAAACAAATCATATTTATTTATCTCCATTTATTTCAGTTTAGCTCACTTCTCAAAGTATAATGTGTGAGTTTGTGTTTTCAGTTTACTGACAACAGCTTTATGACTAATATTTAATTTGGCAGGTATCTTGGGAGTAGTAGGTATACGTAATAAATACTCATTTAGCAGATGCTTTTATCCAAAGTAAGTAAACACCACAGTTTGCAAAGTTAGAATTATAAGTAAAAGGAAATGAAACTCCCGGATGAGTAGGTATACTCTCTAATGAGCTACATATAAGTGTTAAAAAAGGGTTCAGGATATTATATAGAGTATGCATCGAACATAGTGATAAAAATAAGTAAATCGGAAAAGCTCATTAATTCCATAAGAAGTTCAATTCCAGCGCCTCACAAAGGCAGATTAGGACCAGCTGAGTGAACTACCAGAACAAGAAAAGACTAACCTGCCTATGACTGTTAAAGCAGCTGTGTTTGCTAATTGAGTTGGGAATACTGTAACAGTATAGTTTTTTTTAGGTGAGAGGGTGAAAATCTTTTTTTTCATATTTTTTTTACTAGCCGTGCACACACACCTCACTCTTCTGTCTGAAGCTCATTAGCCCCGTCTTTAATGAGCAAGGTGATGGATAGACAGTAGAACAGACAAGTGACATATTGTTTGGCCTTAATTATTTCCTCATTTTGAGGAATTATAAAGCAATTAGAAACGTGACAAAATAGTCTCCACACTATGCAGGGGTGGCCCAAGGGGAGAGGGTGGGGGAGTACGCGTTGAGGGGGGGAGGCTATTCAATTTTTCAGATAATCTGACAAATCTAATGCAACACAATATTGGAACGGACCTCCAAAAGTAACCATGAGTTCAAACTGTGGCCCAGTAGGTCGAGGGTGCTTCAGTAGGTGCTGCTTTGATTACTCAGCACAAACCAGTCACCCTAATTTTCTTTTTATTATATATATATATTTTTTTTTAATGCCAATCCTGCATTTGGTTGTTCATGAACATGACAAATGTTACCATATAATGAGGTTCAAATAGTTTCTTCTCAACTGTTAGCTTTACAGATAGTTATTTATTCTCTACCTGTCCCTTCTGATTAGTAAAAGAAAAGAGTAAGGCTCCCACAAGTTAATTACGAGGATGTGATTTAAATCAATAGGCTTAATCACATACACAACCATCACACCTCACTGCTCTCTACACTTCTCCCTCTCTCATTAATTTATGGAATTATTGACCCACTCATGAACGAGCATCTCATTAGAAATCAAAATAGATTTGTTCTGATCAAAGCTTTCAGTAGTCAGTAAAGTTGTAATTGAAAGTCTGGAAACTTTCCTTATAGTTCCTTAATGACCAATTGATTGAAGGCGTGAAATTTGGAGTGAAGTTATCTGTATCTGGAAGATTATGCTGCTGTAAAATGGCTTTTATAATCATGACTGATAATATAATACAATATAATCAAAGCTCAATTTATTTTGTCAACGTTTGAATATAAATTCTTGGTAGAATGCCCAGCGTTCAGAGAAAGAATGATTGCATCAAGACACATTCCTTAATACATGTATTACCTCCCAAACGTTGGATGGTAGTTTTTCCCTGTGATGCCCACACCACACTTTTATTTTTAAAGGTGTTGGACAGAAACCTTGTCCCAATTTAGTACATAAGATCCAATTTCCTGTGTTGTAAAGGAATGTATATTACCATTACAAAAAGGGCTGTAAAAGCAAAAACTAATTAATTTATTATTACAGGGGAATTCAAGGGAAGTAAGGGAAGGGAGGATCCAGACAAATATATCTGACACCCAAAGAATATCCATATATTTCCAAGGATCATATGCTTTGCACTACTTTTAAGATTCATGCTATTAGTCCCATTAGGATTAACATTACAGTCATTACACATTTTAATTAAACACTTCAATCATATTAACATAAAAAACATAATAATTAGCCATCATGAAGAAAGTTGTTATAGGTTACAGCGTATGAGATGGATGAAGGTATAAGAAACTGTACACATTTCAATCCAAAGTTGTGTGAGGTAAAATCACTGATGATTTGCTTCTGAAGTTCTGTAACGTGAAAAAATAAAAGAAAAAAAGGTGTGCATTTTACAGTGCATCCGATTTAAAGAAAGCGCTGAAGCATGCGAACGTGTTGTAGTTTTGGGTCAGGTGTTAGCGGAGGTGTGCGTGTGACGAGCAGGCGAGCGGACCAGTGGGACTGGAGGGTTGAGGAATTGTCAGGTGGTGCTCAATGTGACCCTCTCCCCTGAGTGAGGCGTTACCGGGGAGCTACCCCGGTTCCCTCCAAACTTATTCATCTTTTGGAGCAGATGCGTGGGTTGTTAGAGTGGATGCCAAGGATCTCTAATTAAACTAAAAGCCAGCCAGGCTTTGTCTGGAAAGGTACCATGAAAGAGCACGGCTATATGCTGGGTCTTCATTTCAGTGGTGTGAAGACTTTATTCTCTACAGTACTGGACTGAGAATAGCAGTGTAAACTGCCATTAATGAACAGTACATGTTCTGTAATCCATTTGGTCTGTTTTGTGGCTTTAAACCGGTCTTTTTTACATCCAGTTGACCTCCTGAGGTGAATTTTTACAGTCTTTTATCAGCAAAGTGAGCTCCTTAAATACCTCGCAAAGCCTGGCTTCTATTCTGTAGCAAAGCAACACAACCAGGTCATCCTGTCCACAGTGCTTTGTTTGCAATGGGATTACAGTAACATGACAACTCAGTTTTCTTCATTAGGACATGGTTCAAACAAGGCCACGGTGTTCTTGTGTCTGTGTGTGTGCACACATGCACATTCACGTTCCTTAGTCATCCTTCTAAGGTTTTTCGCATTTTTAGGTTGTCCAAAAAAGGATCCAGGGATTTCTTCTGTAATTAGAGATAAGTACCGAGCACTTGTAATTCAAGTAGAGTGGGCCGCTTTGTCCTGCAGCCCCCCCTTTGTACCCGAGCAACATCCCCAGACCAGGCTGAGCGCAGAGCCTCCACTTCCACCAGGGAGGAGGGAAAAGATTCATGGAGAAAATGACAAGGAAAACACTTCTCCCATGAAGAAGGGGAGGAAAGTGAGGTATTGGCTATGTGCCATGGCCGGCCATTGTGTTAATGAGAGGAGGGGGTGTTGATTCATCCTACACGCAAGGAAAATAGAAAATAACCCTGCCACTGTCAGTATAATTGTTTAGGATGAAGAGCGTCCGCATGCACATAGGAAGAAGAGGTGATGACTGTAACTTGGAAGTGATGGTGTCATCGGTCATTTCCCTTGGAAACACGAATCAAGTTAGAAAACTGTGATTCTAGGATGTCAAGGAGCTGTTTACGTCATACACAAATTTTTTGGGAAGGAATTGAATGTTCAACTTAACCATCAAGATGTCTCCAAAATAAAAATATTTGTTTTTATCTAAACCTTATATTATGCTGTAATCGTTTTTGTTGTGCTTTTACACTCCAACAGGAGGCAGCTCACAGCAGGTCCGTCACAGAGGGAAAGATTTCCGCAGCGCACAGGTCTCCAAACCCCACGGAAAGCAGGAGAAATTCACTCTTCACACACACGTTCAGATTTTCAGCCCTGCTCATGTAAAAGGCCAGTCCCCGTTGGCCTTGCACACACAAAACGCACGCACTCGCTCACTCACACAGATAAATACACACGCAGGAATAACAGTAGATTAAAGAGTTGCCTCGCAGCGTGAGGCTCCCCCTGTGCACACAGCGTTACCAGTCAATGCAAATCTCTCACAATAGTCGCCCTCCTCCCGAAACAGGAGGAGAAGAGAAAAAGCGAGTGAGAGCAAGGGAGGGGGGGCCATTTGATGGACATCCATTTGGCAGGATGCCAGGGTGGCTGGCGACACCTTTACCAACTGTTATTGTTATCCACGGGGTGTTCAGTGGGATGGGGGCATGCTGCCTGTATGGCCTGAACACCAGGCTGTAGGCTGGGCAGAGCTGTTCTCCTCAAGCAGAAAACAGAACAGGCCTCACTGAAAAGGCTTGGAGATCTTTATCCGTTATCAAAGTTGTGTTCCTTCTTGATATTTCTAGATGTTCACACACTGTGAACTCCCTGATAGTTTTGAGTGTCTTAACAGGCTGAGTATAGCTCCTTGACCCTGTCACGTTCATGTGCTGTGTTTGTCGTGTCAACCCCCTACAAGAGCTGACAAAATGACAAGGTAACACCTACTGCAGAAGAAAGGCTTGACATATCTATAATTGATATGATATGTGATATCTTAAAAAGGAAAACTGCAGGAATCATGAAAGGTCAGATCCTAATGAAAACCCCCTCAGAGTGAAGCTAACGGTGTGCACAGCAACCTCCTACTGATGCTATCTTCTGATTAATACTATGTTGGTTATGACTGGGAGTATTTTTCGTTCTAATCAAATGACAGTGAGTCTACCTACAATTGGGAATGTGAAGAGTAAAACACTTCTTCATCTTTTCTTCGGTTTCATCAAATCCTCTATTTAAAACATTGTCACACCGATAAGACAATCTTGGTCCACTGGTCATTCACACAACGCATCACATGTTATATTACACACATCAAAAATCCACCTTCAGTCATGACAATTTGCATAGACTAGTCCATGTAAAGGTTAACTGCTGAATTTGTAGTGTGGTTATTCTAAATAAGCATCTATCTGTTCAATTAGGAACACCTACGAAGATGTTACCAGAGTTAAATTCTTTATTTTTGAGGGGCTTTCAAAAGTTCATGTGCCATTTACGGGCGGCCCTGGAGATGGTGAGAGAATGCCATCCAACAGCAACGTTTATTTATCAAGCCTTTGTCGGAGCCAAGTCCAGGCCCGGAACTTCTGCTCTGCAGCTGGGTTTCCTTGGCCGCGGTTCACGACGCCATGCATGGCTGTTCTCCCAGCACCAGGATGCCGCGTGGTTGGCACGGCCCACTGTGGCACAGTACTGGGCCCTTTGCTGGATCAGCAAGCTTAACCCAGTGAAATCTGGTGCCACGCGCTGGGTTTTGACTGATAATCAATCTTGCACGCTCCTCGACAGTTGTCACTGGGACAGGCAGAGGAGCAGGTGGCAGATGGGGACTGTCTGTAGAGACCGTAGACCGCTAGGTGAGTGTGGGTGTGTGTGTGTGTGTGTGTGGGTGTGTGTGTGTGTGTGTCTGTGTGTGTGTGGTGTGTGTGTGTGTGTGTGCGTGTGTGCGTGTGTGTGTGTGTGTGCGTGTGTGAGTGTGTGTGTGTGTGTGTGTGTGTGTTGGTGTGCCTGGTCTGGTCCATGTGGAGGGCATGGGGACAGCCAGGCACAACCCAGAATTAGAACAGCTCAGAAAGCAGACAGTTTGCATGCCAGGTTTTGAAAGTCTGGTCAAACCCAAACTTACACATTTTTTACAGATTGAATAAACTAAAGATTTTCACAGTTATTTATGTACATGTACTGAATTTATTAGTATGACTCTAAGTTGGTATATACCTGACACTAGAGAGGAGAAAGATGTTGTGTTTGTTCACGGAGAGCAAAAGAGAAGAATTAATTGAAGTTGACAGAAACCATCACATTTCCTTCAATTCACTTCACAGGAAAAGTGTGCAGTTGGATGTAGCTCTGCATGCAATGTTTTGTTGAGACCTGTCAGAAGGAGAGATGGAGTTGTAGGGGAAAGAAAGAGAGAGAGAGAGCAAGAAGGAGGGGGGAGATAGAGATAGCATAAAGGAGGGTGAGAGGGAAGGCGTGGATGAGCGGAAAGGCCACAGGTGTGAGGTGAGAGCGCTGTGATTGCAGGCGTTGCTGTCAAGCAGAGTTTTCCTCTGTTTGTCCATGGAGCTGAAGTGTTGTGACGGCTTCTGATTGACACGGCGAGGTGTGAGTGGCGGGCAGGAGCCACAAATGCGCAGCAGTTTTTTTGGCGGCAACGTCTCTCTGTTTACATTCGTCTAATTGCTGACTTTTTTAGACGTTTGTTGCCAGCAGCCTGGGAGTCAGGTACAGCACAGTAACACTCCCTACATCACGTACAGGCAAGACTTAATTGCCCTGTCATTTCCTCTACTTCAGGTAGAGCTGCAAAGCTGTTAAATGAAGCATGAGGTGCCCACCTTGTACTGCTAATGCTCTCCAGAATGTTCGGCTTCTGCGGTATTTTTTATCGACAGGAATGAAAATTGGGAATTGAAGGCAAAGGTGAGATACTGTTGATCAAAATGCGTTTGCGTGGTTGCGTACAGCAACTGAAATATGTTACTTCTCTTCTTCCAGCACAGTAAAACTACTCATGTTTTGCCACAAACAGAATGACATAAAGATACATGCTGCAACAACCTGAAAACGTCTTGACTTTTGATTTGAGGACACCTCAAGGACACTTTAGCATGGCACTGGAGCAAGGTACAGAAAGGAAAGCAAGGGCCTGATCTTTCTAAAGGGGGGACGGGGGGACGGGGGGGGGGGGGGGGGGCAGGGGGTATTGTCTGTGAAACCAAGAGAACAGCCAGGTATCTCAGGGGAGTCATAACAAACACTGGATTGAATTAGTGGGGGGAAATGGGTTGATTGGTGGCACAGCCATGATAAGGCGAGTTTGATTACAACTAAATTGCGATAGAACTCCCTGGCACCCCCAGCATCTGCTACCCTCAGACTAGGTGATTTATGGCCCCTATCAGCTATACAAGCCAGCTGCCCGCTGCCTGCTGCTGCTAGTGCTGATACTGATGCTAGATGCTGATAGTACTAATAGCACTGATAACACTGGTAATACTGATAATACTGTACTGCACTGTAAACCCAAAACATTCAGATCACAAAAAAAAAAGATACTGACCGTATCAAACCATTGTGTAAATATAACTAATTTATTCAAGTGAATCATTTCTACAATCTATTAATTGACTGGAATATTTTTTTTATTATTAATATTCACTCGAGAGATTATATTACTTTTTGTTATTGCAGGATTACAGTGTTGTCACCTTGTGCAAATGCTGTAGAAAGAGAGAAGAGGGGAACAGAGATTATGGGGAACCTATCTGTCCTCTGTCCATCTGTGCCTCAGTGGGTCACAGAGTGGCACAGCCATGGGATGGTTGGGTTTCCTGAGTGGGTGAGGATGATCACACAAACAGGCAGCTTAGCGGAATTTGAGCATGGCTACCCCAGCTAACGACAGACTAAGGGAACTGAAAGGGAACACTGAGTGGGTGTTCATGGTGATGTGCTGCATGTCCCTCTATTAACATCCCAGTGTCCTCCTGAACTGGCTGGGAAATAACACAAAGTAAGCACTTTTAGGGCTAATCACACAAACCAGTTGAGTGAATCCATCTGGAACAAAGACTGTGTGTGTCTGTGTGTGTTTGTCTGTGTGTGTGTGCGTTTCTGGATGTGCGAAATAGAAAGCTAGACTTCTATTCTCTCTATGCACAGCATGGTTTGTTTTACCTGGTCTTTGGTCCTCAGTGCTTAATAACACAGGGGTCTCCTTCAGGGCATCACACTTAGATACTCTTCCAACCTTCTCACTGATGAACAACATTAAAATGATGATGATGGATATGATCGATGAAAATGAATGTTGAATGTTTTTTTTTTTTGCCCTCACATTCTTTCATTCTTTCTTAATTCTCAGTTTCCTATATGCAAATGATATAAACCTGTCCACATCGCTGTTTTTAAATCAGTGTATATCATACAAGCTGAAACTGGAACATTAGAGACAAGCTGCTCTCACTTTCTGTGTGCAAGAGTGGGGGTGCGAGTGTGTGTGGAGGCCATGCATGCTACCTGCCATTGCCATCTCCGGGGTGCGGTGATGTGACATGATTGGTTATAACACACCGTGATGGACAAGCTGTCGTGTCAGCTCATCTCCCACATCACACCTGGCACATGACATCACACCTGGCACATGACATCACACCGGGCACATGTTGATTCTCAGGTTGTGGCCCCGCCCCTCTGCTCTGGCTGAGGCCTGTCGCTCTTGCTTTGGATTACTAACAATGGGAAGGAGCACAACTTAGCTCTGGACTGTAAGGAGGTGGACTGCTGGTTGCTGAGCCATTCTGGGCCCCCGCTCTTCAGCACTGCTCTGAACTCAGCACATCCTCCATGCTAGAACCACTCTCCTCCTCTCTTCCTTCCCTCTCTTCTACAGCTCTCCTCCCTCCTCTGTCCATTGACTGTGGGTCATGAGGGAGATGGCCGTCTCTCACCCTCCTCACCATGCTACTCTGCCCAGGAGCAGGGTGTGACTGTGATTATTGACTGGAGCAGCCCTCAGGCTTTCCCACACACACGCTCCCACCTGCACACACACAGACAGAGAGAGAGAGAGACACAGGAAACATGCAAAATTTAACTCCTCAGAGTGCTATTTGGCTGTCACCTGCTTTTCACACCCTTTTCTCTGTGCGTTTTGCCACGCCACACACGTTCCGTCCCTTGGAAGTTCCAAATGAGAAACGGCACGTTCCCTGCGTCCTGACAAGATGTTAAGATGTTATATCCGTCCAGAGATGGGAAAGCTACAAGGAAATAGGAAGTAGATGGGGTTCTTCTCTCATGTGTATTTCCCCGGGTGGGGAGAAAAACAGATAGTCAATCTCGCCTGGCTGGAGAATCAAAGACAATGCAACAAGTCTTCAGCACCCCCCTCATGTTAATAGCGACTCACATGAATTATGTATAAGGTACATGGTGGTATGTGCCTTCCCCAGTGAAACTTCCCTCTCTCCTCTTTCCCTGCCTTAGCCTATTTTACTCCTCTCCTCCTTCTTAACCCCTCTGTTCCCCAGCCCCCTACGCCCACACAGAAATGTGCTACTGTTTGCCAACACCACCACCATACAAACATTTGGTCTGTTTGAGTGGGCCTGTAAGGAGTAAAAGATATAAATATGTTGGAAAAGCCCCACACATCCCGGACAATTGGGTTTCCATTGGGGTTCAGGGAGCGTGTGATTGGTGGAGTGGCCGTGAATGTGTGTACGAGCTCCCATGCTGCTGGGAGGCTGGGCCCCTACACATCCTCTCTTGTTCTCTCAGACACACAACCCCTTCACTCTCCATTTAACCCTACATCAGAGGAGACTATTACCACACACACACACACACACACACCAATGCACACATGCACGCAAACGTACGTTCGCAAATACAAACACACACACATACAGAAACCCAGACACGCGGCCCATCGGCGACGACTTGACAGTGTTTTATATAGAGTGTGATGAAGAGATGAACGCGCACACTAACACCAGATTTCATGGAAGAGAGCGCGGCCATACTGTAGTTGCAAGTGATCAAGCGTTGTGGCTCAAGTGAGGCGCTAAGGCATTAGCCGTCCCCAGCTCGTTCAGTCCACTTACCCAAGCAGATGATCAGGACGCATATTCAATGCTGCCACTTCTCTGGAAGAAGAGAAGCATAATTCAACAAGATACTCTTCAGCCACATTGGAATAGGGGAGCTCTCGATTTGGCTCAAACTAACCATTTAGTCAGGTTCAGAGAGAGTACACTAGATCGTCAGAGACATTGTCGCACAAAACAGAAAGAAGAGCAGCCTGGGCATGTACAGACATAAAGAAGACAGTTCAAAGTATATGTTACATGATTACATGTCTGTATACTCTATGTATATAAATATTAATGACTGTACATCAGGTGATGGACACTAGGGAGGTGATGGACACGAGAGGTGATGGACACTAGGGAGGTGATGGACACGAGAGGTGATGGACACTAGGGAGGTGATGGACACTATGGCGGAGGTGATACAGTGTCAACACACAGATCCAGCGTCTGTGAAATGATTTTGGCACGAGACAAACTGAATGAATCCTTCTAGGTTGGCCATTTGAGCTGAGTAGCTGTGTTTGTATCGCTGAGGTTATGGATTTCTACACTGTCTGTTCCATTCTTATTAAATATGATCAGTCAATACCAAATGCACAGCCTAGCTTCAGGTTATTTGCACAGGTTGTTATTGTAGGTTTGGCAGGGATGTGTAAGGGGATACATTAGCGCATGCAGTACAAATACAATTTCCAAAACAGAACAATTGTACCTGTTAACAAACACATCACGCTGAAGGGGAGATTCGACTACTAGCCAGTCATTGCTTCTATTTGTTGTGCTAAGCAGGGGGTTGACGTAGCAGAAACATGCTCACTGGGTCCATGCTGTGTTTGCGTGGTGCTGGTTGTTAAGCAGCAGGATTCATTATTAACCCCTGGGATCGCAGTCAGACAAATCTGAAGTCTCTTTTTTAACCACTGTTTGTTTTCTTCTCTCTTTTTTCTTCTTCTCTTCTTTACCTCTCCCTCCCTCACTTTCTCAACTCCCCCTCTCCCTTTCGTTCACTCTCACTTCTTCTACTCGCTTGATCCCCCCCCGCACACACACATATTCTCTCCAGCCTCCTTTCCTATTCTCCTTTGCCCGTTTCTCTCTATCCTTCTTCATTCCGCCCCCCAAGGTCCCTTCCCTTCCCACCCACACCCCCCACCACCATCACCCTCCCCTGTGGCCTGTCTCCCACTCCTGCTTGGCCTTTCCAATGTGCAGCAGGCCCCTTGCTCATCTCCACATCCTCCCAGCTCTCAGATCCCAGCTTCACACTCTGCTCCTCAGCCCAACAATGAAAAGGAGCTTTCAGCAAGGCTGGTTCCAATTCATCTGTGATAAATGAGAAGATAAGGCAATCAGTGCACACCATGTCACTGTGCAGCTAGTTAGGCACACTTCACAACCACTCAGGTGTGCCAGCCAGCCAGTCCTTACGGCTGGGGAAGGGGGTGGAGGGGTAGCAGTGTGTGTATATATACAGTAGCAGACATTCCTGTATGGAGACTACTCCTGCCAGGACCTGGTTCTTTCTCTTACCATACCTTAACCAGGACAGACACATACCTTCCTAGTGGAAACGGCTCAGTGTGCAGCTCTGTAGGTCTGGATCCATGTGTTTAGCAGTAGAGAGCTGAGGTCCAGCCTAGGAATACTGCTGGATGGAGGGACTGGCAGCCACAGGTCCTGGGGTCCAGCCTGGAGGAGAAGACGGCACCACAGCAGGTCGAACTGCAGCAGGTGAGGAGAGGAGGCAGGGGAAAGTGGGGGGTACTGAGGTAGAGATGTGGGGGAGAGAGAGACGAAGAGGAAGACAGAGTGAGCGAGGAGAAGGGAAAGAGAGATTGAGAGGAAGAGGGAGCGATAGGGAGGGAGATGGCAATGTGTTGCCATGGTTTCTGTTGTAATTGTAATTGTATGTGTGTGTGTGTGTGTACGTGTTTGTGTGTTCTTGACACCATCATAGAGCAGTCTACTGTAAATGAACATCTATGAGGTATAGCCTCAGTTCAATGACCAACAGGCTGCACTGTTTCACCTTCACACAGACCTGTTCTGATGTATTCAGATCAAACCGTTGGGTTCAAAAGGAACATATTCCCATTTAGATGAGAAGATTGATCCTGTCTGAATTTGTATTTCCTTCTACTTGTACATATTATTCCTTGTGAATGAAAAGCCTGCAGGCTCTAAGTGTCCTGGGTGGATCAGATTAGCTTGACTTGCTTTGTGAACATGTGTGGATGCATCTGAATTGCCTTGGCATTTACTTCAGCACAGGTGGGAGGAGGAGACAAGTTCAGGAGGTCAAGACAGTTTACTGTCAAATTAAAACAGCAGCAGGAACTCACCAAACTGCATTGACACCTCAACCTACATGAACTCAACCTTAATTGTTCATTGAACTCATACATTTGTTAAAATACAAACATAGACGCAAACATGAGCGCAAGCAACATGTTGCGTGTTTTGGGTTTGGATGGGGGCCCCAGGTAAAACGTTCACAAAGAATTTGCATTCATTTATTCCGTGCAGGAGAGCAACAGAGAGTGGCAAAAAGCTGATATTTAAGCTGATAAAATAGGTGTTTGTGTGTGTCTGCATCCGGGTTAGAAAGAGAGAACGAAACAGAGACAGAGGAATAGAAACACAGAGACAGAGAGAGAGTCCACGAGAAAAAGTTGTGAAGTGTTTTTTTCTCCGTATCCCAACTATACTTTGAGCTCTCCAACCATCTCTACCTCCAACTCTGTTGTTGTGTGTAATTGGTGTGTTCATTGGATGAGCGCCTGTCTGAAGCCGAGCCACAGCCACGTACAGAAGTGAGATCGACAGGCTTGCAGCTCTTCTCTGATCTCCCAACAGCTCTAAGTGGCCCGAAGCCACACTCGTGCCCGCAGCGATTAAATGAAGTGAAAATTACATTCTCGTCTGGCTTGCAATGAAAATGGAATTTGTGATCATGAAATACCATACACAGTTGTCACTTCTTAAAAAGGTGTCAGTAATTTGCTTCAGTGGATAAGGTGAATATTTGTCATGACAGGAGAAGAAGGGTTTCAGAGCGAGAGAGAGAGACAAAAAAAGAAGGAAAAAAAGTGTGATGTGTGTGATCAATGTAAGAGTTCATTGCTTCGCGCATCATTGCTTTTGTAATATGTGGCTATAGATCTGAAGCTGCTCAAAGTGTCAGAACAGGGATGTCGGAGTTGCCTCTGTGGCAAGACTGCCACCTAGAGGACATGATGAGCAGCCAGGACAGCGCTGGCCTGCTAATGGAGACATCTGTTCTTGTTCTCACCTACTTTTTACTTCTGAAACTAACAGAAACAAGCGCCGTAAGGGGACCTGTATTTAAGATGTTTTGCCAAGGCTGTGATGGGTTTTGGTGTGGCTGCTTTCTAAGGAGGCTTGTCATAGACGGTGAGATGAAATCCAGTCTGTGTTCCATCATGTCTGGTTCCCATTCCCACATAGGACTTATCGTATAAGATACCAAAAAATTATAATAATGCTGGGCTTGACAACGTTTTTGGATTTAGTTTGCGACAGATCTAATTTCTTTATCCACTCTGGGATTTCGAATGTCATGCCGACATTGCTCTGTGTGTATGTGTGTGTAATGCATTAGAGTGTATGTGTTACGCATTGTCATATGTCTGTGTCTGTGTGTGTGTCTGTGTGTGTGTGTATGTGTGTGTGTTTGTGTGTGTATGTGTGTGTGTTTGTGTGTCTGTGTGTGTATGTGTGTGTGATTGCATGGGGTTGGGAGGGGGGGATGAACTAAAGCGTGAGGCTTGGTCAGATGGGGATGGCTGGGACACCATCAACCAGATCATCCACCCAGCAACAGCATCAGTGTAGATGCACCTGAGCCCATGTCATCCCCCAGGTGAGGGAGATGGAAGGCAGGGTGGAGGCAGGGAGGCCTGGGGAGAACCAGGGCCAGACCAGCCCCTCCCACCTCCAGGAAACCTGGTTTCAGAGCTCAGGAAAACAACTGCACTGGGCTGGGGATGAAGAAACGTGAGGTCTGGTCTCTTTGAAGATGGAAGCGAGGGAGTCTGGTGCTCGGGCCCTGCAGCTGAGACAGAGTGCTGAGGGTGTGTGTGTTTGTGTGTGTGAGGTGGACAGACAAACCTGGATAAGAATGTTAATCAGTAGCCATAATAAGAACCTACATGAATGCATGATTGTGGAAATACGATTCTCAATGCTCAAAGACTGACTCTAAATGGACTACTCTAAATGGTCTGGACTGAGGTTTTACTAAATTATGTATTTTATAAAGGAGCATATTGGCTATGGAGTACAATTCTAAAAGTACATATTTATTTCCATAGCACATATTGTACTCGATGTAGTCTAAAATCTTCATGTAATGTGGCATTAGCTCTCTGTGTGGCATTCTGTGTGGCATTAGCTCTCTGTCAAACACACACACAACACTCATGCTGAGTTAGGTGACAGCTCTGGGGTGAGCAGAGGATTTAGGGAAGCAAAGAATGTTGTGACTTCCAGCAGCATTGTGTCACTTCCTGCCTTTCTACTGGACATCCTGAGGTGAACTCACCAGCTGAGTGCTCGCTGGAACGTTTCACGTGTCCGAGAAGAAAATGCGTCATACGCCTTTCTACACTTTATATTACCGAAAAACGTCCTTTTAGTGTTTTTCTATTTTCTATTTGTAACTTAGCCAAGTTTCTCCTATATTTTAATTACCGTCTCCAATATATTTTTTCTAGTTCTCTGTACATTCATAGTACATTTCAGGATTAGAAATGCATGATGTAATGTAGTGTCTTCTGGTGCTGGAGCTGTGAGAGACAGAGGCTCCGTCACCTGAGCCTTCTGTACTGGCATTGATGTCACTGTCATCCAGGCCTGCTCTTGATGGCCTCACCTCCCACTGTCACATCCTCTCCAACTCCACCCGGAAGGTAATGCCTGCATTCAGAGGTGGAAAAGAGTTTCGGGTTCATGCTATGGATGGGGGCACTGCCAGGGAACAGCGAATCAGGTTCATGTTGCAGATTTGGGCAATGCCAGGGAAATGTCACTGAGCACAGACAGGAGGAGGGAAAGGAGGAGGAGGGGGTGGAGGAAGTTGAGGAGGAGAAGGAGGGCGAACAGAGGGCCAAGGAGGATGTCTGAGTGGATCAGAAGCAGTTTCTCGAGGATGACTGAAAAACCTTTGGATCGATGTTTCTGTCTGTGACACACTGTGTATGTGTGGAGTAAACGCCAAATAAAAGGAAAGAATGATTCAATTAATTAAATTACTATTGAACAGTCTTTGAGATCTAAGAATGTGATCCACACACATATCTGAGGATATTAAAATATTATATTATCATTCACCTCTGCAGCACCTTCTTCTGAAGATCATTTGCAAGAGAGATAGTAATATATGTTCATATGAAATAATGCTGTCTTTGGTCAAGAGGACCTCTGGTTATGTGATCTTATTCTGCACTGCGGTTCAACCTCTATGGCTAACCCACCTGAAATCTCAACAGACATCTGTCAAGAAAATCTACCTCTCTCCCTATATAACTTAACCCAGTCTGATGGCCTGCTTCTTCCTTCTCTTCCTCAACCTCCTCCTTCCTCACATTCCTTCTCCTCCACTTCCCCTTTCAGCTCCTCTTCATCCTCTGCCTCCTCCTCTTCCATCCCTTCATTTCCCTCCTCCTCCTCCTCCTCCTCCTCCTCCTCCTCCTCCTCCTCCTCCTCCTCCTCCTCCTCCTCCTCCTCCTCCTCCTCCTCACTGAGCCACATCTCCTTCTTCATCATCATGACAGACTTTCATCTAATATTCCTTCTGCGTCATTGATAGTTTAGGTTTTGGTATAATGCCATATGAACATGCCCATGTTTGTCTCGTCTCCATGGCTCATTGGGTAGAAGTGAGTACATTTACATTTACATGTATTCATTTAGCAGACGCTTTTATCCAAAGCGACTTACAAGAGAGAGCTTTTACAAAGAGCATCAGTCATTGAGCATAGCAACGTGATAGACCCCGAACACAGTCGTTTTTTTAGATCGTGAATCATACATCATGAGAACCAATAAGTGCCAAGGAAATAACTATACATGCATAACACAACGATTGTGAACATAAAGCAAGAGATACAACAAACAACACTGGCAAGTCACCATATGGGGACCAACAGATCTAAAGCACATTAGATTACCGTATTTTTTGCACTATAGGGCGCACTGGATTATAAGGCGCGGTGTCAATGAATGGTCTATTTTCGATCTTTTTTCATATATAAAGCGCACCGGACTATAAGGCGCATTAAGCGGGAAAAAAACAGTCAGATAAATCAGTCGAATAATATTATGGTGAAGCACAGTATGTATTACTCCGCGACGCTCCTGGCTACGGTAGCCGTAATGCTGCAAGCGGTGCGGCTTTGTAGTTTACCAAAGTCGTACTAAAACATTTAGATTTAGCACCGTGAGCGCCTTGTGACACACAAAAATCGCTTAGAGGTCAGTAAACAAAAGAATTAATCCATATATAAAGCGCTTCGGATTATAAGGCGCAGTGTCGTTTTTTTAGAAAAATAAAGGCTTTTAAGTGCGCCCTATAGTCCGAAAAATACGGTAATAGAGTAGTCTTAGGCCTTACTTCATTACTTACTTACGTCCTGTATCCCCTTCCTTTCTCCTGCATTTCCTGTCCCTTTTATTTTGTCACTACCTTTCAATGAAGCAGACTTGATATATATACAGTGTATCTGTGTTGTTGCTGCTGTCACAGATGCAGCTGTCCAACAACCATAAATTAAGTGTGTTGCATACAACGTAGCTTTACATGATGTCGAAGTAAATGTTTCATTATTACTCTGCGTTTTAGCTGGAAGGAGGAGTAGTTTAGATTAGAGGTAGAGACTGGATGTTGATTAGGATCAATGTCAGGGCTGTCGGAGGCCTGGGGTGGAGTGAGGTGGGGTGGCAGAACCAGAGCCCCTTCCTCCTAGGCAGCGGGATGGCGGAGGAGAAAGTGGTGGGTTTTAATTCATCTCCGCGGAGCCACGCCACCCCCAGCTTGAAAAGGAGAGAAAAGAAAGAGAGAAGGGGAGACGAGAGAGAATGGACAGCCCTGGGTAGCTCCTGTCTCCATTGTGCAGCAAATCAACATGTAGGGTCGCGTCCCAGGGTGTGAAATAACACAGTAACAGCCTTCTGGATTTCACTGGTCATTTCATCCACAGCAGCAGGCCCTCCAACCAAATGACATTATCTTCAACGCTACGGAGAGCTGACTGGCATTGTTGTACTGTTAGCGATCAGGCGTGTAGCAGGCCGGCAGGGAGGGAGGGAGGAGGAAGAGGCCTCTGGAGAGAACGTAAGTGTCGTTTATCTGGCCTCCGGGGCCTAGCAGGACACCAAGAACTTAACTGACAGATCGTTTAGGAAGGAGGCGGTTGCTCTGTCCATCACTCTGATAATGTGTTTAAATGTTTAAAGGAAGTATGTTATTGGAGGGCTCTGTTTTGTTCCCAGGTCAGTCCTCATCAGAGGTTAATTGAAAAGTAACCCAAGGCAATGGCCGGAGGGCTTGTGTAGATCCAGGAAGATGGCCACATCCTTTGACGTTAATTTAGCTCAAAGCAGTACAACTCTGCTTGACAGACAAAGGCAAATGTGCGTATGCATGTGGAGGGTCTGCCATTCTAAAGTCCCTTTCCTTTGCATAGTTATTCATGGTATCAACTCTTCATTCAGACACCTACATTAGTTGTCTCCTCGTCACACCCAGCTTTCCTCAGCGTCCAGACGACAACATGATGACACGAGGGCAGCTTTCCCTCCCCTGCCTGTCAGCCAGTTTAGCAGACAGTAGCGTGGGCTCTGGTGGTCAGGCCAGAGTGGCATGTGTGGACTGTAAGGGGACAGGCTCCTTCTGCTGTCTGTCACTCCCCGGTACCATTCAACAACACCTGGGGGGCATTCCCAGTCCCGCCGATCACGTCTCCCGTTAACGGCTCAGCAGCCCAGCCGGCCGGGGTGTCCACCAGGCCAGAGGAGCCGTGTCTAGTCAACGGAAAAGCATTTGCTTAGCGTGCGTTTTGTGCACGGATTGGTGTCCTGTCATGTGTAGCAAAGCACTGGTCAAACGCTAGACATCTTGTCCTGTGCCATCGTGGCCTCCATCTCACTGCTGTAGGTAGGTGTTGTTACAGGGACGCCACCTTGAGGAAGATGGCCTGTGTCAGCAGGCTCTCCCTCTCTCCTCCATCCTTTCAGAAAGATTTTGTGAAGCATGATTGCTTCCTTTTGGATACCGCACAACCTGAAGGAAACATATGTCATTCTTAAGGGGATTACCTGAACAAATACTGTAAGTGATAAATACAAGAAATAAAACTGATGAGTATTCCCAGCGCTGCTCTCAGGAGACAAAGCCCACTAAGTCTATATGTAAATAGCTCGGATTCATTATCTGCAGGGTTAATTAATATGAGGTCCAGGGGGGTGTGGTTTAGAGTAGAGAACTCAGCAGATGTTTGCTAAAGGCATTTCACATAGCTGGCGGGCTTACATGTTGTGAATGTGGGACAAGCCACTGAGGAATATGTCGCCATCCTACAACAGTCACGCTTGACCTTATTAATAGTCATTATTATTATTTTTACAATTATGGATATTTTACATATTTGTATTTATTTATTTACATTTCATGACTCGCAGGAGTAACGGCTGTTCAGGAGTAAAGTCCTGAAGTATTACCATGATTATATTTATTTGTAATTATTTATCATCTGATAATTATTTGCATTGTAACACAATTCATCTATGTTTAAGCATTACTTTGAGGCTTCAAAAGAAATAACAGCACTTACAGATAACCTTACTGGGCAATCTCTTTAACCTGTTCTTTGGGGAGTCATTCCGTATATATTCAATAATTTTCCATTGTCATTTCATAAATGTACAGTTTCCCATTTTCCCATACAGGATCCCATTTTTAAAGCATTATTTAACTTTTTTTCTGTATCTATGTAATATTCATGGCTCATCGTCATTAAAAGTAGTCACTTTTTATACTGATTATTTAGTCAAATCACAAATGATGCTATATAATCTGGTCTATGAATCGTATTATATAATTCTACACAGCACAGAACAATTGTTCTGTATTTATTCGAATATTAAGGATGTTCATTCTTGAGGAAATGTTTAAAAATAGTTATCTGACTAATTATACTGTTCAATCCAAAGCAAAGCATGAAAAAACTAAAAAATGTAAGTTTCCATTTGTCCTCTCAGAAGAAATGGCATGACCTGTGGAAAGTGGAAAGTGTGACGAACATTATTTCCTGCTTAGCTAATCTTCTTAAGGAGGTTGCTTTGACATTTAAAATATCTAAAAACGAAATAATTGGAACTTTTTGCAGCAGTAATTGTAACGGAAGTTTACAGGTCTATTACAGAATCTGACCAAGTTACCAATATTAAAACTGATATTTGAAACAACATTGGGCGCCAATCATGGGCCCAAGCCCAGTGACTGTCTAAATTGACTTTGTGCAACCTAAGACCCAAGTTGAGCATTGAGTATTGATGTTTCAACAACTTGTTAACTCTCTCTAGAGTTATGACTGTTTTAGCCTGTGTTCTGCTCTTCACTTTCTCCAACCGTCCCTGGAGGAGGGGATCCCTCACTGAATTGCTCCTTCCAAGGTTTCTTCAATTTTTTCTTCCTAGTGAGTTTTTCTGGGAGTTTTTCCTTGTCTTCCTTGAGGGTTTAGGTTGGTTGAGGGGCAGTTCTATGGGCATATGTGAAGCCCTTTGTGACATTGCTTGTAAAAAGGGCTATACAAATAAATGTTGATTTGATTTGATTTGATTTGATTAACATTCTTACCTTAAGTCATTTAGCTGATGCTTTGATCCAAAGCGACTTACAGCAAGTACAGGGACATTCCCCCTGAGGCAAGTAGGGTGAAGTGCCTTGCCCAAGGACACAACGTCATGCTGACACAGCCGGAGTACGAACCAGGTACCTTCTGATTACTAACTTGGCACCCTAACAGACTGCGCCACATGACTCCCCACTGATATTTGCTGGAAGTGATTGCTGGATGCTCAAATAACAACATGTTTTCAAATGATATCCTGACAGTTTTTTTCATAATTCATGAGTTTGGATCTTGATCAGACAAAAGCAGAGGCAGATAGAGAGGTAGAAGTGGAATTCCTGCTGGACCCAGCTGTCAGGATCAGAACACTAAGATGTTAGGCTAGCAGCAGGGTGTGAGGTAGCATGACTACTAGACCATGACAATTAGCTTTCAGCATGTGACATCCTTCTCAAACTCATGCACCTAATTTCTCACCTTCAGCATTTTCAAATATTCTCTTAAAAACACAAAACTACTGACGAAGGGCCTTTGATATATCACTCTTACGGTAAACATTCTGTATGAACTTCACTTCCTTCATTGCTCAAGTCAGTGATGCTTTAGGTTTGTGTGTATGTGTGTGTAGTTGTGTGTGTGTGTGTGTGTGTCTGTGTGTGGTTATTTGTATGTGTGTATGCGGTTGTGTGTGTCTGTATGTCTATGTGTGGTTATGTGTGTGTGTGTGTGTGTTTATGGTTATGTGTGTGTGTGTGTGTGTGTGGTTGGGTGTGTGTGTATAAGGTGTGTTCCCTGTAATGACCCAGTGATGTGCCCTCCAGCATAAGGTTGGTAATCTCCACAGTGTGTGCTTGACCTGCTTCGTGTTGCTCTGACAGGAGCTCTTTATTTACACAATGACAGCATGCTCAGTGGACAGAAGCTACATTAATTCACCCCAGCAGGAATGGGGGAGCAGAGAGCCCTAGTCTGGCAATCTAACGCCGTTCCTCCCACCAACCCCAAACATTCAATCCCTCTCCTACAATTTCTATACTTACAATAGTATATCTTTAAACTATAAATATTTACTTGCAACCAGACACAAATTAACACAACCCTGACTCCTCAACCCTTCAAATGAACACAACCCTCACTCTTTGTTATCACTATAATAGACAGAATTAGGTGCAGTACCTTTTTTGCAACCAACACCGAAGCCATAAGAATTTGAAACACTGGTGTTGTGTAGTTGTAGCATTGGATATGGTCGAAAAAACTTCAGAAAAATTAGTATTTAGCAGGTTGCCAAATGCCCAGAAGTGAGGTTAAATGTGGAGCAGTTAACTTTGCTTGTACCCAGACATGTATTGTTTCCTAAATCTGCATTGTGAGTCAGGTCGACAACCACAACTCACACTTGCAGGCTTTTAATCTGTCTAGCTGTCTGTCTGTCTGTCTACATGTCTGTCTATCTCTCTCTCTCTTCAACCAGAGAGTGGGGCTGGGGTTTGTGAGCGGGGCTGAGGTTTGATATCAAAGCCTCGCAGCTGTGGGTGTAGTAGTGTGTTTGAATGTGTGTGCATGCGTGTGTGTGTGTGTAACAGGGATTCTGAACCAGACCTCCTGAGGGGGATTATGCCCTCACTGGGAGAGGAGAGAGGATGTTGAGTGAACACCTGCCATGGTGTCAATAGAGTGTCTGTGAATCACCCCAATCACTCACAGTATGGAAGGAGGGAGGATGAATGGATTGGCTGGAGTGAGGGGGTGAGGGGGGTGAGGGAGGGGAGATGTGAAGAAAAAAGGGGGATGGAATCAGGGGGGCGCCCCAGTAAGACGACGGTCACCCATTACCATATGTAGCGACCATGCTGCACTTTCAGTCAGATGAACCCAGATACAGACTAAAAGTCCTTTATCTGACATGACACTTATTACTTTCCTTCATCCTGGAGTGAGAGACACAGAGAACAGAGATGAAAGGTTATTTTAGTAATTCAGTCAGTCAAATAGCCTGTATTGATCCATTTATTTTACAGTAAATACTCATCGCAAGAATGTCTTATTTACGGTAATTAACTGTTTTAAACTTCATCCTAATGCATAATAATGATTCTGCTAAAGTGAGTTGCAGTCGTCTATCGCCTTTCATCTCTCTCTGGGGTCTGTTCTGTCCCGTTCTCTCCTTTGTCCTGGAAGCTTCTGGATGCTGCAATGTTTCAAGAACAGACTCGTCCTCCTGGCTATACAAACATTGTGTATCTATGCACGTTTTTTCACTATTAATTTGGTCTCTTGTTACACATTTCAATTACATTTTCATATGTGTGGGTGTGAATGTGTTTGTGTGTGCCTGTGCGTGTGTGTGCGTGTGTGTGCATGTGTGTGAGGGTGGACCAGAACTTAATTTGCTCTGTTGGCACTCTGGTCTCATCACAAGCACTTCATCATCCTCCTCTACAGTCCTTGGTAATTCAAGCCTAAGGATCACCTGATTGCCTAGTCCACTCTGAGCGAGTTATAAAGGGTGTGATGTTGAATGGTAAATTATTACAAGAACATCCGGAGAGAGATGAAGGCTGCTTCCTCAGTGAACTCTGGGCTGGCAGACAGTGAACCTGGGCTGTGAAATAAACTGTCTGAGACAGTGAAAGTGGAAAGAAGGGAGGCGTCTGTGTGCTTCTACTGGAACACTTGGAAGGCAATTATATTTAACAGAAGGACTTGAGGGCACGTTTAATTTGATCTTGACAAATAGACAGAGAGACAACTGGACAGACAGACAACTGGACAGACAAACACACAGACACACAGGTAATGAGTTCAGAGCTCCAGAACAGACCCAATAATAGGGTTTTTAAGGGCGTGGACTGCATTTGTTACCGCCTCATTAATTTGCTTCGCTCATGGCTGCCCTTCCCAATGTTTTGACAGCAGTGGTTAGACGTCTAATCTTTTGTTATTGCACCGTCTTCTACGATTGTATTTTCAAACACAAACCGTACGCCGTCACCTGTGGCTGGAAGGCCTTTTCTTCCAATGCAATATTGATTTGTTAACAGGACCATTTTCATGCAAGCTCATCTGGTCTCTGTCTATCTGTCAGTTATTTCTTTGTTTTTTTGACCAAGGCTTCTGTAAGCACTCTAAATGATATGATTGCAGCAAATCATCTTGTGTCTGTGTAGAGAGTAAACAAAGAGGAATATTGACAAGAGAACTAAAGTGCCACAAGATCATCATCACCATCACCATCATCATCACCTCACCATCATCACCATCATCATCACCTGACACACACTCGGCTATTTTTTTCTTCTTCCCCTCCCTCATCCCCTTCTCCACCTCCTCCATCTTGGGGGAGGATGAGTCTGACGTGTCCTGATACAGTACCTCACATTAGGATCAAGGGCAACAAGTCAGAGGCCACTGATTGAGCCTGTCTACCCAAAGAAAGACTCTCCGACAGCAGAATCAATCCAGCGCTGGCTATTGATTCAGCAATATCACAGCTGCCTGCTAATGAAAGGGTAGAAGAAGAGAGAGAGAGCAACAGAGAGAGAGAGATGGAAAGAGAGAGGGAGAGAGAGAGAGAGAGAGAGGGAGGAAGAGATGGAGGGACGGGGGCCCGAGAGTTCTCGGAGGTCTGGAATTACCTTTCGATTTGCAGAGGTCCGCAGTGTTGGGATTCTCATTTTTGCCTGGGCACCTTTCCTCTCCTCTGATCAATACAGCATCAGCCAGCCACCCCCCTGTAATTATCCCTTCCCTCCCTCGCCGCCACACAAAGATACACCGGCCTCGCTGGGGGAACATAAAAGGTCACGCAAAATCAGCTGGCCGAACCGAAGGTGATGAGCAGAGAGAGGATCCCCCCGTCGGCCCCCTTCCATTCTTCCCCTGCATTGGTGCGGTCGCCGCAGTACTTAGCTAGCTGGGCTTTTTAATTACTGTAATTTTCTCCCAGAAGTGGGAGAGTGAGCTGATGAAGTGAAGCACTCTCCTCCCTGCTGCTCCTGATGAGACTTGATAGGCTTTCAAATTACGCATTGACTCCTCAGCTAGATTTCCCATCACTGTTTGGTGCTAATAACCTGTAGAGCACCCCCCCTCTCTCTCTTTCTCCACCCCCCCGCCACCCTCCTCTTCCTCCACCCCCTCCCCCCCCACCCCTCCTTGCTGTTTCTTCCCCCTCTCTCTCTCTTTCCCTCTATGCCCCCTTCTACCTCTCCCTGGTCCCTGGTGTCAGAGCGGTAATTACACTGTGTGAAATCTCTCCTGCAATCACAGCTGTCCCGCACTCTGCTGGCAGGCCAGGTCAGCCAGGGTGTCACAGAGCTGGCCAAGACACAACATCTCTCCTTCACTCTTGTCTCTTATCTTAGGAAGTTGTTTCCCTTATGAAGCTATTTTTAGATTTGCTCTGAAACTGGATTTTAGTTGTTGTCATGTTGTTTTCAATTTGCAAGTGCGCTGTACAACCCAGCTTTATATTCATCTTTCTATTCTGTTCTGTGTAAATGGAACTCTTGGATACAGGTATTAGAACTTGAAAAAAAGCTGAGAAGTTTTACATTAACTATGCCAGCCAACCTGCAACATTATATTTAGAGAATATAACAATAATCTGTAAAAATTGTACTTAAAAGTTGTACAGTCAGATTTTACTTCCTGCTGTCCTGTAATTCACCAACGCTGACTTTTTGCAATACAGTTATCAGACAGTTGCTCCAGGTTCATTACTCAGTGTGAGGTGATTGTCTCTCCTCTGCAGTGCCTCATCCCGGCCATTCTCCCAGCCTTATGCATCACCGGGCCCAGCAGACACCGCCTGCATCAGTCCCTCAGCTCACCTCGAGGGGACTCATGTGTTAAACGGATGATGGGAGCGCACTGCTGGAGTGAGAGGTGTCATTTAACAGGAAGTTAGGTTGCAGTTTCACAGGAAGCAAGGTGCTGCGCGGCCACGAACAGAACTGGCGCTGCTCTCACTTGCTGTTCCTCCATCGTCTTTATGGCTGTTGACAACCGCTGTGGATGACTGAACCAGCCGCCCTGTTACAGGAGAACGACTAAAGATCCAGTTAGAGGAGGACTGGGATGCCACCAGCACTGAGCCATGGATTAAAGTGAAAAAAAGAGGATGAGAAAAATAGGGAGGAAGAAGGTGGAGACAAGAGACAGAAAGAAAATTAGTCCCATTAGGTCCAGAATCAGTCCATATATCAGTGTGTCTCCTGGATGCTCCTTGAAATAACTGCTTTTTGCAGCTGTGCCCAGTAACTTGATATACCACAAAAAAAGGTGTGCATGTGCGTGTAAGTGTATGTATTGTCACAATCCTCTATTGCCCCCTACTGGTTAACCTGCACACTACAATTTAATCTGCCCTGACCAGCAATGAATGACACCTGGTCAATGATGGATTGCAAATGTCACATAGCCTTCTACTTGTTGGTAGCTGACTGATTACTGTGGTAAAAGGTGTGTGCCATCCCATCATGATCTCACTCCTGTCACTTTCCTAGCTCCAGAGGCCAGGGTCCAGAGTGACTTCCAGGGTCCAGAGTGACTTCCAGGGTCCAGGGAGTCTTCATAAATGTTGAAATGTTGCTTAGGGTCAACGTTTGCTACCCAGCTGCTGATCCGTGTCCTGTCCCCTGCTGGGATGGCTGATGAGCAGAGTGAGGTTGAACCCAACCAGCAGCCAATCACAAGCACCCAAGAACAGACAGAGTTCAACCTCAGCCAGTTTGAAGTTCAGAAGGCTGAGCGGTTGAGGTGTTGGGTTAGTGATCAGAAGGTTGCAAGTTTAATTCCTTGCTATGGCAACATCAACTTGTGTCCTTGGGCAAGGCACTTCACCCTACTTGCCTCATGGGGAACATCCCTGTACTTGCTGTAAATCGCTCCCAATAAGAGTGTCTGCTAAATGTAAACTTGGGCTATCATAAAGGGAACAGTAGACTTGAGTAATTGGTTTTAGATCGCTCTCTTTCTCGGTGAAAGTCTTATTTCCCAGACCAGTTCTATGGGCTTTGGAATTAAGGATTCCGTGCTGCTGAACCACAAGATTCAGAGTCGGTTTGATTAACAACATATCATCCTATATTTGCGGTTTCGTTTTCGGGTCAGCTTCGTGTTCATAATTTAATTCGGATTATTTTGGTGCCCTCCTCACCACTCCGGTTCCCCCCCGATCCCTTGGTGCCCTACGCGCTGTGCGTGATGCGCGTGGTGGAAGCGGCGCTACTATTGTGGTTCCCCAACGAGCCATGACAAGTGATCCACACTCACTCGCTGAGCCCAGCTGCCCAGCACTAACAGCAGAGACGTGTGTTGTCCTGCAGACCTGATGATGCCTGTGTGCATCGTCAGGGCAGGGGGCTGAGAGAGCGTGTTGCGACGGGCACTCTGGTTGAGTACAACATGACATCTTCTCATCTCTCTCCAATTGCGTGTGTGCGTGAGCACATGTTTGTGTGCATACAGTACGTGTGTGATTGCATATGAGTATGGGTGTGCATCTGTGTGCCTAAATGCATATCTGCCTGTGTACGTCTGAGTGTGTGTGTTTGTGTGTGTGTGCTTGTCCTGTTCCTGCTCTGATGGGCGCGTGTCAGCGAGGCTCGCTGGGGTTTTCATGTCTCAGTAGTCACTGTAATGATTGCAGATGGGGGAACCGCAGGGGGTCCGCAGCCCCCCAGCCCCCTCCCAGCCCAACGGCCCTGTCATTGTTGCAGAGCTGGCCCTGTGCGACCTGCTACACTGGCTCCATCTCACCCTCATCTTCCTGACACACAGCACAGCCATTCTGAAGCAGAGCTGCCAAATTACACATCTCAAAATTCCATGTGGACAGCTAGCCGGTACTTGCTTTTAAGCTTGCCGAACACCGAAAGCAGCAGTTTAGGAACAAAGTTTGGCAAAATGAATTCAAAGAGATTTAGGCAAATGAATGGATTTGATTGCACCTAATTTGCTAGAAAGTGTGTGTACGTTTGTGTATGTGTGTGTGTGTGTGTAATTATTTACCCATGGTGATAGGCCTCCCCAGGGAGCTTTCCTATTGGACAGGGATTAATGATGACATGAGCAGTGACTGGAAGTAATGCCCCTCAGAGAGCTGGCGCTGATAAACAGCTGACAGCTGCAGGTCTCCTTTAGCCCCGTACAACTACCTTTATGATAGCATGGGGACTAGGAAATAGGATTACATTATTGTAATGGCTGTAATACGATCATAATCTGTCACTCAGTTAGAGATGACGTATGGAACAAGAGAGCAAAAACCCAAAGACAGAGAGACATTCAGATGTGTTTTCAAAATACATATTTGTAAAAAATATATATATTTGAACACAATCCAGCAATAATTATACCTTATTATCTAAAAGGGCACAGCTTTTTGTCAATATTATTTAAAGAAGATACATTACTGTGCAAGTCTTAGGAAACCCAAAATGATTTTGTTCATGTAATTGTTTCTGAACATTTCTTTTTTTTTGTACTTTCATAAGCTTAAAACTGTTGCATAGAATCACTTTGATTTTCTTTCATCTCCCTCTCTCTCTCTCTCTCTCTCTCTCTCTCTCTCGTAACACTAATAACAGCAAGACCTTCATGTCAGGAAAAGTCCTAGTTGTACATGTGATGCGCCTGGGAGGTGTTCAGAGACAAGAGGTGTTGGATCAGCCTGAACAGCAAGGCTAAGGCAGCAAGGCTAAATCAGGCCAATCAAGCCTGGATCAGGGCAAGGAAGTCTGAAATCAGGCCAAGCAAGCCTAAACCAGGCTGAGCAAGGCTCAACCAGGCAAAGGGAGGCTGAAAAAAGCTAAGTGAGGCAGGGCAGGGCCAAATGAGGCTGAGAAAGGCTAAACAGCTACAAATCCAGAATCTGTGCCATAGATTGTTCTGGGGCTATTTCTTTGATCAGAACCAGACTGGACAGCCCACAGCTCCCGGTTCTAAGTCTTTCTTGGTCCATCTTTCTTCAGAGTGGGGCGGGGGAATGTTGATGGTGATTAGATCATTTTAATGCTGCAGGCCTGCCACCTACAGCATTCAATTTGCCTGCCACTGAGTTCTATCTGTCATTGATATTCCCTCATAGTCAGATGGACATGGTCCTGGCACACACTGGTAGCGAGTCTGAACTGAAACGCAGGTGACAACCACCGCAGTGTTGCATGTTGAAGTGGAGATTAGTACGACTGTCTCATCGGAACTGCTAGATCTGGGTAGAGGAGGTCCCCCCGAAGGGAACATTTTAGGCGTCGTCTGCAGGATTTAATCCTCATCCCTCTTTGCCCACGCTCCCAGGGGGGCCCAGACACCCCTGCCCTTCCCACCCCCTGGGACCCCAACATGTGAGGCAGCTGCACTGCCCCAACCCTGTTTCTCCGCCCCCCCCCCCCCATCCTCTCCTTCATCCCTCCCTTAACCCCTCCTCACTCTGGCCTGGAGCCCCCAGCTTGCCTGCCTGGCCACCCAACCAAAAGGCACGTCTTCGTATTCTGCTGAAATCCTTCATTTCATAGCTCGGTGTGATAACAACTATCCTATACCCTGACAGGGTAGACATTCACATGTGTTCTGCAGCAGGGCATGGATACCCATGATGCTTTAAATCCAAGACACCAACACGTATATTGTTCTCTAATTCGGCTTTATAGGGATATATGAATTAGAGCTCATTCTATCTTTACCACTGTATCACCTGAATCTGGATGTATCTGCAGGAAAATGTATTTGTGTGTGTGTGTGTGTGTGTGTGTGTAGGCCAGGTCTCTTTCTGAAGTTGTTCTGGATCACTTAAAGAAGAATTAAGAATTACAGCCAATGTACCAGAAGAAGAGTGAAATGAGAATCGAGGAGGATTACCCCTACAGTTAATCTAATCTAATCTCTGAGATTATGCTTCTTTTAATGGAATTGGGAGGATTAAGTATGATAGAGATAATTTACATCTTCAAAGAGCAAGAATTACAGCCAATTAAATGTGTAGCTGGAAGGGTTTGTCGAGTAGAGCAACGCTATCCCACAAACAATGAGGGCAACGACTTAATTACGCAACGTCGTTAAATAAATTGTTGATAACGCATTTATCAAATTAGTGTGAGACAAGATTGTGGGATAACTAGATTAGTTAAGTTTATTTTCCTTTTTACCAAGATACAGTGAGACATTCTAGCTCTGTCTTATCTAGCTCTTCATCACTTTGCCCACTGCCTTGCAAAGTCTCCATCATAACATTCCACTACAGGAGGATAACAGAAAGGACTACTTATGCATCATGCTCTATAAAAGACTGCGTCATTGACTGATTGAGCTTGATCCAAATTGCTGCTTTTAAAATAAATGTGTAAGAAATCACTGAAGACTTTAGGGAGGAAGAATACCCCAAAACACCCATAACTTCCGCTTTCTCACAAACTTTGTGGAATCTACACAAAACGCACCTGAGATGGTATGAACAATGTCAAACGTCTAAAGCGTTTCCCTACTAGACAGCTGATGAGGCACCATAATTGTGCCCCTTGTCGTAATCCAGAGGGCTACAAGTATGACGATGACAAGTTATCAGAAAATCGGAAGGTTAGTTAATGAGGCATTAAACTTTGTTATTCTTTTTCCAACATACACTCCTGTTCATCTTTGCTAATTACATGAATAGCTGTGTCTAAAGATAAACACGTCTTCCTACAGAGCACATAAGACATGTCTTCCCAGCCACCAGGCGAGCGCACTGTACATTAATTACATACAGAGACATCCAGCCTAGTTTGAAGGTGTCATATCCTCATGGGGCCTCCACCCAGAGGGGGGTTGGGGCGGTGCTGAACATACAGGCAACATACAGGGCCGTAGGAGACAGGAGGTGTTATTAAACGTGCTGTCATGAGGAGAAGGTGATGACACCTGACCTGATTATATTTAGACTGCAATCTTTCCTGGAGGAGGAATGGCAACGGGGGGAACCAGCTTAACACACCAACTTTCCTCAGCTACAGATGCTTTTAGGATCTGAAGAAGTTTCTCTGGGTGTACTGAACCTTGGGCTTTCAGTCTCCTTTGTAATACGTTTGGATCTGTGTTCTTTTGCCTTCTGGGTTGAAATGAAATATAGTTTTCAACGCACTGGTAATGTTTCATATTCTTGCTGCTGGTTTGAAGTTTGTCTGAAGGAAGTTTGACACAGTTTGCACAGAACTCACTGCCTCCTTTGTTCCACACACAAATAACCCAAATCACGCACGCACATACACACACAAATAACACAAATCAAACATGCGCGCACACACACACACAAAAGGAACCAACAGTATGCTGAACCCACGGGAGCTCATCTGTCCTATGTGTTGTCATGGCTGTCGTTGTTGTTGTTGAACGTTCCGGTGAGTTCCAGATGACCAGGCGTGGACCCTGGTCACTGAGCTGGATGCACCGTGCTCATTCTCCTGCACACCAGAGCGTAGCTCACACCCACATGTGACACGGAAGGTGCAGTGCAGCGGTCCGCATCCCCACTCGCATCTGTAAATCACACATTCATGCCCCAATTTATCAACATTTCACTGTTCAGTGAGTCCACAGCGACATAAACCTCTATCTCTTCTCTCTCCCCCCTCTCTCTGTTTCTCTCCATCTCTCTTTTCTCCCCTCGCTTCTTTTCTTACTCTATCTCTTGCTTCTCTCTCCATCTCTTTTGGTCTTCTCTTTCACTGTCTTTCTCTAAATCTCTCTTCAGTAATGTAAGGATCTTATGGAAGGCAACACAGTAGTTCATGAAGACGTAGGCTGACTGTTGAGGTTAGGTAGCCATGGTGATAGGGTTCTGTAGGGTGGTGAGCCTGTCTTGGTAGAGCTAGGTAGACCTGAGGATGGACAGGGATGAGGCTGGGTATGCTTCATGTTCTGGCTACCCGCAATGTTTGGGGCCTATCTCGTTGTTATGATCAGCGACCAACGCTCTTTTTGTAAAGCTCTCTCTTGGAAGAACGAGTCGCTTAGCTCTTCCCTTGGCACTTATTGGGTTCTCACAATGTATGTTTCATAATCCATAAGCCCGCTATGTTTTGGGGTCTATCACGTTGCTATGTTCAGTGAACAAGGCTCTTTTGTAAAAGCTTTTTGCAAAAGTTGTTTTGGATAAATGTGTCTGCTAAATGACTCAATATAAATGTAATGTAATGTCCAGTGTCCCAGCTTCTAATGCATGTCTACTGGATTCTGATGGAAGGTCCTGGACTCTACCTAAAACAGAAGGCGGTCTGACTCTGGCAATGCTGATGTCTGTTGTGCCCAGAGCTCTGGCTGACCTACCAGCAGGACCAGCACCACTCTGCAGAGGAGGCCTCCCAGCACCAGGGGGCATCGCTGGGGGAAGGGCAACAGCAGGCCGAGTCCATGCTCGAGTGTGAGCCAGGAGGCAAATCTCACAGCATGTGAGTGAGTGGTGACAAGACCTGTTGAGACACACAAACACACAGATTCACACACACACACATGTACATTAGAGACACACACATACATACTCATATACACATGTACAGGACAGACACATCAGGAACATATTTTTCTCAAGTTTTGGTTTTTGATTATCATATTGATAGCTAGCCTTTAAGAGAGAGCTATAAACATAGAATATATAATATAATACATCGGCAGAGAACCTCCCTCCGTATGCCTCATCCATTAATTTGATATAGCGGGACAAGTTATCCCTTGTTTCTCAGTGTGAGAAATACAAGGCGTTGCGTGACAGTGTGAGGAATGGTTGAAATGCGCCAACTGCGTGAGACTTGAGAGCCCTGACTCGCTAAATGTGATTTTTATCATGACGAGGGGGAGATACTATGTAGAATGTAATGTGATATGTGTAATGAACCCATCCCCCTTAAGATACACACCACAAACACACACATTTAACATGGACTTTAGAGTGTAGCAAATAACTGACTACTCAGTCTGTGTCTGAAACTCTGGCACTGCACTGGGTCTAATGCACCAGAAGCTGTGTACCAAGGCATTGCCGGTTCCATGGGTTGTTTACGTCTCTCTTCTCTATTTCAGGAAGACACGTCAGAGATAACAGTTGAGAAAGAGATTCCCCAACAGCCCAGGAGGTTCCAGCCTGCCTCCATCTGACTGCTGCCCCTCAGCAAGTTTCATGGCAGAGTTTATTCCTTCATATATCTGAAGGCCTGGAGTCTGCCAGAAAGCATAACTGCAGAGACAGGGAGAGAGATAGGATCCAGGCAGAGAGAGAATGGTGAGAAGTTTTTTTTTTCATTCCATCCTTCCTTTTTCTCAAACTCAAACCCTTTCCAATTTCAGACTACAGAGCCTTCGGCCAAACAATATCCCTATGAAGAGTGTCTAATATCTTATTAAATTATATCACTTCACTCGGATTCACCCAACGACTGAAATACGTGTGTAATGAATGTGTAGAAGTTACAGTCACAGCTTTCAAATCCACAGTCTGGGAGAATTACCATAATTGGTCAAAACTCACTATGCACAGTCAAACTAGTGAACAATTCAGCCTCTCTGCACACACAGACACACACAAAATGCATTGACCCCACTGTAATATAATTCGTTCCCCATATCCCTATGTAATGCAATTTAACAATGTCAGATTAGGCAATTCACGATTCATTACAGGTCAGTGTTAATTTACACATAGCTCAACACTCAACATAAGGCACTCTAGCAGATCATGGTCGTGTGAGTGTGTGGCCATGTGCGTTTGCGCGTGTGTTTGTGTGTGTGTTTGTGTGTGTGTGTGTGTGTGAGAGAGAGATAGAGAAAGAGTGAGTGTTGCAAAAGCCTGTTCCTGCGTTCACTAGACTTCCATCAATGCCAGTGATTACCCCACCCAGTGTGTCCTTGGAGTGGAAGGGTCATTGTAGGGTTCAGTTCAGTTATTGCCTGTTGAAGGAAATAGCATTTGATATACTTATTCAAGTATACACCCCCATTCTGCTTAACTTCACATTTCTGCCAGAGAAATGTTACATTTTTTGAACAAACATGTTCACACGCTCACTAAACGGACTGAGAATAACACACGCTGGCTTTGAAAGGGGGAGAATGGAGGCAAAGATATTAATCAGCCCTACACTTTAGTCTGTAGGTCTATAGGTCCTCACTGCTGATCAGGAGCAAGCTATGAGCCACAGCTAACCAGTTGTTGGCCAGAACAATTCAGTATTTTTTACTGAGGGTGGTTAAATGTAATTAAATAAAGTGTGTGTGTGTGGGGGGGGGGGGGGGGCGAAGGCTCCAGTTTGGCTCTCGTCAAAGTTTCTCAGGTTCTAACTCCTGTCTCCTGTCCACATTGAGAGGTGGTTGTTCCCTGACTGTCTGACCTACCCAGATCTTGACCTTGATCTGTGTTATTCACTTGACCTGCGATTGGTCCAAATGTTTTGGCTCATCACCGTATATGTCTCACTGTGAATAAGATTGTCTGCTAAAATATTAAAATAAATGAAATGTATTTTATATGCTGTGTTCTAAGAGTTTTCAAAGGTCAGTAAAATAGTGGCTTTGTTTGTGCGTATGTGTGGCTACCTGCGCGTGTGCGTGCATTAAAGGTAGATGCGATGCGCGTCTCATTGCTTGGCCCGCTGAAGCAAGCTGCCCATGCTCACTGGCATTTCTCAAATGTGCCACAGCTGGGGGGCCCTGAGTGGCACACATCTCCACTTGGGGGGGGGGGGGGGGGGGGGGGGGTGGAGGTTGAAAGGGTGAACTAAAGATCTTGATCCCGATATTGTCATGGGAATTGGTTGCGTTTTGTGCCCCCCACCCCACCCCTCCCTTCCAAGCCCCCCCGTCACACCAGAACACTGTGTTGACCCCAATCAAGCACGCTCGGGCCATTAGCGGGCTTGGCCTGGGTGGTGATGCGTGTTTCCTGCACAGTGGTCTACCTCCATTTTCCCTGTGAGAGAAAGGTGCTTCACTTCCAGCTGACAGGTGCATCATGTTCTTTTCTCTTAAGTAACGTCAGTGTCTCTTTTTAATAGTGTTTCTGTCAATCGTCTCAGGGAGAAGCAAATGAAGCTTATATGTTGGTAGAAGGGGGGAGGGAGGGGAGAATTAATTTACTTTGTTGAAAGCATCCTAAATTATGCTCCAACTTCAATCATACACTTAGTCAGTCACTTCTATCTTGCTCACTCTTTCCCTCTTTATCTCCCTCACACCATCGCTCCTCATCTCCCTCGCTCTCTTTTTTCTCAGTTTAGACTGGCCATTGAACATATTTTTTTATTTAAAATCGACCTTCTCTTCATCTCCTTTACTGTCTTTTCAGATACAGTATATTACAATTGTAATTATTATATTGAATATGTATTGAACAAGACTAAACAGAATGTTGGTCATGTAGAAAGTCTGAAATTAATATATACAGTATATACTGCATATATATTGATACTTTGTATATACAGTAAAAAGTATCTTAATACAAAAAGTCTCTTAATACAAAGTTAGATATATCGTTCTTTTTAACTCCCTCCCTCTCTCTTTCTCCCTCTCTGCATCTCTCTCCCCTCCTCACCCTCTTTTTCTAATGGAACTTCACCACGGCATGGACAGGCATGAAGATTTACACTCATTTATATACACACCAGCATGAAGACAAACACATATGCAACCCGTTTGCTGTCTGTACATTCACATGTTTCACATAAAGTACATGCCATAGTCTTAAGTGGAGCTGTCGTGGTAATTATTAGTCTTCATTAAAGTGTCTTTCAAAGGATTAATTCAGACATATTAGCTTATGGAAGAATAATTACAGCAATAAAATGACAGAGAAAGAGAAGAAGATACTTTCATCATTTATTTCTGGAACATACAGCCCCATACTATATCACCATAAATGCTTATTAAAAGACTGAAATAAGAAGACTATAAGAATGAACACCGGAGCCCTGCATCAATTAACTTATTTTATCAATTCTAATAAAATAGTTGTTCTCTTGTTCTCTGGTGGGCATCTGCATCAAGAAAGGTGGGTGGGTGTTCAGGGCTCCAGTGCAGCTGGCAAAGTCAACAAAGGAAGGGCAAGCTGACCTCAAGGCCTGAGGGTGTGGGGGGGGGGGGCTCCCATATCCTGGTTACACATCACTTGTCCTGCACTTACATACACATTTTTACACATGCACACAACAACGCACTAATGTATCCTTACACACCTGTCCACACTCGTACACACCTGCATACGTCCACACTCCCGTGTACAAACATGGCCTAACTTTATTGTTATTCAATACGCAGAAAGCTCACAGACTCTTTTTTGGCATACATTTAACATGTACTCTGAGTATAGAGGCAGTTTGTCTTCCTTTGTCTATGACATCCTCTCTCACCCAAACAAACTCCTCACACATACATGAGGTAGACCCTCAACTGCACATAAGGCAGGCACACTTACAGCCACACTCTCAAAAACACACCAACACACTCTCAAACTCTAACACACATAGCTGATTGAGGGAAAGCAGGGGCCGGCATGTGGCGGTAATAATCTCTGCAGGGGATCTCCATTGGATGCAGTCCCATCATTATGTTTGTGTTGAACACCGGCCCATTTAAATGTCAGCTTGATGGGCCCCTACGCCTGCCACTACCGCCAACGAGGAGGTAAATACCAGACCAATAGAACGAAGCGCTAAAGAGACTGTCTTACCCCCCCTTACCACGCCTCCCCCCCTTACCCATCTTTTGCCTGACAGAAAAAAAACACTGATCTGATGAGCAGAAATTTCCTTTTAATTACCCAATTCTTTAGACTCATATAATTGTTTTGGTCACACAACAAACGCAAGGCCTGTAATTTGAAAGCTATTTTCAAGGGAGTGAAATTAAAATAGGAGTAGATGAGAGAGGGAGCCGAATGGTTGAGGTTGGACAGGAGACAAGTGGTGTATGCCTGTGTTGTTCCATGGAGGAACTCATTAGTATGTTGCCAAGTATTTACAGTACATGTTTACAGCGTGTGTTTACATGATTCTATTAACAGTATGTGTTCTCTCATTGTGGAACTCACAGAACTGTTGGTGGACCTAACAGAACCACCAAAGCCCACAACACAGTTTGATACAGCAGACAGACCGCAGACCCCAATAGTTTTTCTGTCAATAACAGGTACAACAAGATTGTTACTGTTGTTTTGTTGTTATTATGTACATTCCAGATATTGTAATAAAAGGTGGTGAAAGGGTTAGGAGAAATAAATTTGGAGAAAATTGCTTATTTAATTCTTTCAGGGATACTGCTTCCCTGTTTTCATGGAGTTATGTCTCCATCTAGTGACAGTTATGAGGATCCGCCGTCCCAATAACCAGGAACTGAGTTTAAGCAGGCTACCTTTTCCTATGGCGTTGTACGACCTTGCTTATGGCAGTTCAACGTTTTTAAATGACTTCTCAATTAACAACAAACATGTCTTGTATCTACAGTTCGATCATTAGACTGAAAACAGAACTTTGAAATGGATTCAAGTTGACCTAATATGTACTTAGAAGAGGAATCGTGTAATCATCTTATGGATATGGCAAAATATGGAGTACCGTATGTAGAGAAATGTGTCTGATTCATCCCATTTTGCTGTCTTGCTACCCTGCTGTCCCTCCTCCCAATATTAAGCAGTTGGGACTCCGGGGGCCAAGCAAGTCCACTAGGCCCCCCAACACAGACATGTTACGCTATATTACCAACGGGAGGCAGCAGAGCGCTAATCACATCTAGTTTGCCGGAAGTCTGTTAGAAAGAAAGAAGAAGAAGAAGCATCAGAAGTTAAAAGTGCTATTCCTAGCAGCTAGTGTTAACATTCAAGGTAGTGCAACACCAAGCAAGTACATCTTATTTGCAGTTTTTTTATCATCTGCTTGAACAACGTTGGCATGAAGTCAGGATAAAATGTGTTGGGATGCGATTTTAAACTACTGTAACCTGCTGCAGAATAACATGCCAGGCTAACGCTAATAGCTAGTCCCAGTCTTCAGTTCCTGCGCTGATTCAGTCGTGTATTTATGTGAAGGGCTTCTGTTGTTCCGTCTGGTCATCATTTTAAAACTTCTAAACTGGTGAGTCCATAACGTGGACTAGCCATAAGGTCTTCTGGCTGTTTGCTTACTCATTTTCGATAACATGCTGTTTTTAAACAGTGAGACTGAGCCAGCAACTAAACTTGCACCTGCCTTGATATCTGTCTGATACCAATCTGAGATCATAATATGTATAGGTAGCCTACTGGTATTACATGTAGGTAGCTCTACTCGTCTCATTTACTTGCCTTTCTTTGGGGAATTGGCCTACCATAAAAGCTCTATGTCCTACCATGTTATTTAAGGATGTCCACATCTAATGTGATACTAAGCAGTTTGGTTACATTTTCAGGTTCATCATGGATGACCTTACCCAAGCACTCTCATCCAGCTTTGCCATCTCCAAGGATCTGAACAGCACTGCTGCAGCCCACCCTCGGTTAGCCCAGTACAAGAGCAAGTACAGCGTTCTAGAGCAGAGCGAACGACGGCGCCGCTTTTTAGATCTTCAGAAAAAGTATGTTGACCTGTGAACTTTGTTGACAAATCCTATAGCGAAGTGTTGAAGACTTTGGCTCTCCTTGCGTAGCGTAAAGACACAAACGTCTCGATCATTTCTGTCTTTGTAGGAAAAGGTTTAACTATGTAAATCATGCCCGTCGCCTTGCTGAGGGTGACTGGACTGGAGCCGATGATGACGTTGAAGAAATGGTGGCGACAAATGTGGAGGATGACAAGCAGCTGGAGGATGACGTCCCAGAAATGGAGATTGAACAAAGGGTCAAGCTGCCAAAGTACTATGCCAACCAGGTTAGTCTAAAGCAACTCAAACTACTTTGGTGTAGACGCTCACTTTGGCAATGATTGTTTGGTTGTGAAGACTACAATTTAGATGTTTAGGATTATTATGAAGTAATAGTAGTTAGGGTGATTATGAAGCAATAATACTGATGTAATGTAACCATAACATGCATCGCTTTCTTTTCATGTAATGTCAGCTCATGCTGTCCGAATGGCTTGTTGACGTACCAGTGGATCTGGACACTGATTGGCACATGGTGGTGTGTCCAGTAGGGAAGAGATCTCTCATTGTCGCTTCAAAGGTAACTGAAGTTAAATATATTATGAAATGGTTATAATGTCAATAGAAATATTGTCAATGAATATAGATAGAGTAGATTTGTGTTTGGTTTAGTATATTTATTGTATTTGTGTGGAACTGTTTCAAAACCTTAATAGTGTCTTTCACCATTTTAAAGGGGTCTACTGCAGCATACACCAAAAGTGGCTACTGTGTCACTCGCTTTCCATCTTTACTGCCTGGAGGGAACAGACACAATTCAGCCATGGGAAAAGGTACTGGTTTGACTTTATTTGATTTATGCCTTCCACACTTTCCACAAGTTTCACCAAAGAAATCAAATCATTGTTCGTTTCATAAAAAAAATCTGAACCTTACTTTCCATCCATCCATTATCTTCCGCTTATCCGGGGCCGGGTCGCGGGGGCAGCAGTCCGAGCAGGGAAGCCCAGACTTCCCTCACCGCACACACCTCCTCCAGCTCCTCCGGGGGGGATCCCGAGGCGTTCCCAGGCCAGCTGAGAGACATAGTCCCTCCAGCGTGTCCTAGGTCTTCCCCAGGGCTCCTCTCGACGTGGAGGAGTAGCGGTTCTACTCCGAGCTCCTCCCGTGTGACCGAGCTCCTCACCCTATCTCTAAGGGAGCGCCCGGCCACCCTGCGGAGGAAACTCATTTCGACCGCTTGTATCCGCGATCGTGTCCTTTCGGTCATGACGGAAAGCTCATGAAGCATGAAGCACTGCTTCCCCCTCCTGAGGCGCCGAACGGTTTGCTAGAATTTCCTTGGGGCCGACCGATAGTCCTTCTCCATGGCCTCCCTGAACTCCTCCCAGACCCGAGTTTTTGCCTCTGTGACTACCCGAGCCGCGGCACGCTTGGCCTGCCGGTACCGGTCAACTGTTTTGGGAGTCCCACAAGCCAGAACGGCTCAATAGGACTCCTTCTTCAGTTTGACGGCATCCCTTACTTCCGGTGTCCACCACCAGGTTCTGGGATTGCCGCCGCGACCAGCACCAGAGACCTTGCGACCACAACTCCGGACTGCCGCATTGACAATGGAGGTCGAGAACATGGTCCATTCAGACTCAATGTCCCCAGCCTCCCCCGGGATCTGTGAGATCCCAGCAGACCCTCATGATACGTTTGGGCCTGCCAAGTCTGTCTAACCCCCCCCCCCGCCAGCAGATCTGACTCACAACCAGGTGGTGATCGGTTGACAGCCCCGGTTTCACCGATCCGGGCGACGTAACGGATTTCATTTGTTTAACCTTACTTTCCAGTGATTAATATTATGGTTGACTTTCTATATAAAGTATTATCTGAAACCTGTTGGAATATGTCCTATTTAAATGAGGGCTAAATTTCTTGTGTGCAGATTACACTATCTTGGACTGTATTTACAATGAGGTGGACAGAACCTACTACATACTTGATGTCATGTGTTGGAGGGGTCACCCAGTCTATGATTGCCCGGTAAGATGCTATATCAATAGGAAATATACATTGAACCATAACCCAATATTGTTTTGTATTGTATTTTTGCTAAAACTATAATTCTTTGCCATTTTTCATGTGTATCCATCGAAAGACTGAGTTCAGGTTCTTCTGGCTACAGTCCAAAGTCCAGGAGACTGGCGGCCTATCCGAGATCAGCAAACGCAACCCTGTACGTTAACAACTGCACAACGTTTGTTGTTGAAACAATATGATGCTGAATGCATACTACACATGTAAGGAGATATCATTGTCACTTTAACATTGAACGTTTGTTCACTGGTTACATAGTTTCGGTTTGTGAGTCTTCAAAGCATCGGCTGCTCACAGGAATCCATCCAACAGTCATTGGGATCTGAGTACAGCTTTCCTGTAAGTTATGCACAGCTTTGTAGTTCTTTGTTTAAACTGAATTGTGAATTATGTATGCGTATAGATATTATTGTAAGTTTGAAAGCATTATGAAAAAAATTGAGAAAATGAGAAATGCTCCTCAACCCAAATACCATCATTGTCATTTGTTTAACTCCTTGTTGTACTCATGTTTAGGTGGATGGGCTCCTGTTCTACCACGGTCAGACCCACTACACACCTGGCAGCACCCCACTGGTGGGGTGGCTCCGGCCCTACATGGTAGCTGACATTCTGGGAATCAAGGTCTCCGACGGGCCCCTCACTACCAAGCCTGCCTATGCAACCTACCAGCTTCAGCAGATACGTGAGCACAAGAAAACCTCGACTGAAGTCAGGCCAGGTGACATCAACGGCCGATATGAACTCGAGCATCTGTCCACTCCAAACCAGGAGGAAACAGACAGCAGGGCATGTTTAGCGGAGAGCCCAGAAGTGGAGGCTTGCATGGAGAGATAGATAAACATAGTAGATCATCTACTACTTCTGTTTACTTCCAACTTAATTCAGTGGTAAATGAAGGCAAACATTGCTACAACGCAACTTCTGTCAGAATGCAATGGTCACTTAAGATGTCTGTCCAAACCTGATGTTGATGGAAGCCTATTTTATCTATTATTGTACCTTACCTGGATTGTTGTATCATTCACTGCTATTGGAATGAGATGTGCATGTGTTCTTCTCTTACTTTGCTTCGTTTGTGAACGCAAAACTTAATTTGCTTCCTTGAATGAAGTTAAGTTGGTAAACTTTTAATGACTAATGTTTTAAGTGGCTTGTCTCATGAACAGAAGGTTTTCCTCTGTGTTTTATAAATAAACATTTTACATTCATTTTCTAATTGAAGCCTTTTGTCATTTTGTGCATGCAATCAATTCCCACATTACCCCCAGACATCACCACCCTAGTGTCTGCTGCTGGTAATTGTTGATAGAAGAATACCCTTTCATACTTAAACTTACAACAACAAAAAATCGAACCAAACCATCATGGAATTTATGATTCGATTTAAATAATTCTGGATGTCCCACCTTGGCTTAGACTCGGAAGACAGAATCTGCAAGGGATCCCTGTTTAAATTGTGATACAAGAATAAACAAGTGTAGGATTTCCTTCTGCAGGGTTATCGGTTTGCTCATGGCTAAACCTATTGTAACGTCCATAATCTAAGACGTCACTGCTGTTCTCAGAATACACTGGACTGTTTATGTAAGGCTCATCTCATGCTTTCTGCCATGTTTCTGACAGACCAAGAACATCAACATCAATATCAGTAATGTGCATGACAAATTTGGTTTCAAGGGAAAAGATAAACATGCAACAGTTATGGTTTACGATTATTCTCTGACAACTTCCCTTGAAACTGGGTGATCGCTTCCAATGCATTGCGAATGTTTGTTCACGTCTTTGGAGGTCAAAGTGTTTGCTACATAATTCAGGACTGGAGTGCTTTTCACAATTGTATGAATGAAAGGCGTTTTAAGTTTCCAAAAATTGCCTCCAGGGGGTGGACGCACATTCAGAGTTTGTATGTATTTATTTCCCGTATGTGGACGAAGATACCGCATTTTAATGCTGTTTAGTGAAAGACCGTCGACCCAAATATAAAGGAATATGTGTCAGTCCACCCCGATTTGGCACAGAGGACCGAGTTAGACCGTTGTGAGGCTTTTCTCCCTCTACGGTTCTCAGTCATTACCGCAGAAGGCAAAGTAGTGAATGTTAGACGGAACGCATCTATGTTCGTCTTTAGGTAATACAAATGTTAAAAGGAAATGAATAGGCATTTGAACAGTAACATCACGTCCGGACCTTGTTTATCGCTATTTTGCCTCTAAACCAGCACGTCATTAGAGGAACGACACCGTCTTGGATAGATGTAGTCAGCAGCTGCACGAGGAATAATAGCCGACCTTGTTTTAAAGAAATATAAATAGCTTTAACACCTCGCATTAACGGATACAGGTGACAAAAGCCCAAGGACCTTCGGGAAGAATGGCAACCAGTCTGTCGACAGAGGAAGAACAGGTAAGCGAACACAGAATCATCTTGTTGCTTGCTTTATACAGCAGGGGCTCGCGAGCTAACTAGAAACGTAGAATTAAAGGCATCATTCCATTCCATCACGCGCTACATCGCCTCGCGCCTGCTACTCATCTATCTAGTAAAGCAACAATGTGGCGAAATTGTTGCGAAATTGTTTCCCCAGTCAAGCCAGGCCTTTCTATAGCTATACTGGCCTGTTGTACCATGACGTTTAAAGCACAGAGAGAAGCTAGCTAGCTAGCTGAAAGTCAGAAACATTTACTGGTCAACGGAAATGTGCCCCAAATAGAAAAACAATTGGAACTTTTCTCTGATGAAAAAGATATACGGAGGCATTATAAGGAGTGTTAATGAATACAGGGTTTAAAAAAAGGAAATAGTAGACTTAGTTGAACACTGTGGGTATTATCATATTTAGAAATGTAGGGAATATTTTAGGAAACGCATTATTTATTCCTCATGTCTTCGAAATACCAAATGGCAATCAACATGCATGTTGACCATATTATCACGTCCGGACCATTGTTGTTTAGACACTGCATGCATAGAGCCAGTTAATGACTAGTTATAAACATGCAAAATGAATAACTCAATGGCTAACTGCAGATGCTCATGAAGACAAAGTTCACTTCTTGGGCAGGATTTAACATACCAAACTGTAACTACTTTGTTCAAGCGACCTGGTTAAGAGATGTTAAATGAGTCATTGTTTACAGTATATTTAACGTATTCCAACACACTTGAATCCTATTTGCATGTGACACAGGCAAGTGGAGCAAATAGATTTGTCCGTGTTCTGTCCATTAACCCTGTTTCCAGCTTGTAGTGATGGATGTTAATTGTTGGCCTGATTTTCACCCCTACAATGCCACAGTGTGACCGAAATAGTCTCTCACTACTATAGTTCATCCCATGGACCTTTAGTGAACTGTGCCATATTGGGTAGTTAAATTTTATCATGGCATTGTGTGATGTACCAGGTTGTAGAAAGGTGCACTTTGGGCCAAACAGCATGTTGGAACATTACTCAAGGGCAGCTGTTAAAAGCATTTCCGCTGGACTTGAGCAATTCTGCGTGTGTGTGTGTGTGTGTGTGTGTGTGAGAGAGAGAATGAGAGTGAGAGAGAGAGTGAGAGAGTGAGAGAGTGAGTGAGAGAGAGAGAGACACACACACACACACACAGGAGAAACCTAGAGAGAGGAGGGGGGGGGGGGTAGCCACCTCCCAGGAAGTGCTACAGGAAGGGAGAAAGTGGGGGAGACTGAGAGTGACGCATTAAGCTTCCTGTTTAGTATTCACTTGTGCCAAGTTGGACTCGGAAGGAATAGGGTCTCAGCAACAACCATTAGACTGGGAAACTGTTTTTAGTGTTGAAGATCAGATGTCTGGAGAGCTATAAAAGGATCTAGGCTGTATCTCTGCTGATTACATTTCCTTTTGTTATGTGGAACCATATTCTGTCATTTGAAGCTTTTTAGGAACATGCAAAGAGAAGTGCTGTCATTGCAAAAAATTACTATTTAAAAAGGATAGTCCCTCAAGGATAGTGCAACTCACACTGGTCATAAAGTTGTAAAGTGAATATAAGGCAAAATCTAGCAGACAACCTTATCTGAAGTAACACAGGCTTTACTTGAAGTAAAAAAAAATCCTCTGATCTTCTGGAAACATGGTATGTGTTGTTTCTGCTGACTGGGCTTTTATCTGCAGTTTAAGAGACAAGCTGAACTGAAGTAAACCGTCTTGTTCCAACAAAGCAGCACAAACACATTTTCGTCTATTAATAACAAAAACCATTTCATCAAATCTTAATTAAAAAGATAACCTTTGTATTAGGAATATAAAAACCAAGGGATTATCTGAATAAATAAACATGATTTCTTGACAGTTTTGATAGTGTTTTAATAAGGAGCCCATTGACAGGTTCTTATCTTAACATTCATTCAGACCAAGCTTTGAAAAGTGCCTGTTATGTTAAATGTATCTGTTGCTATGCCACAGTGCATGTGTTGGCCAGGTGGTTTGTGAAAGGTCGATGCGCGTCATTGTGCTAAATGCGAACGCAATACCACTCTGCTCATCCCCATCGCCAGGCACAGGCCTAAACCCGAGCACTGTTCCTCATATCAGGAATATGATCGTGAAGATAAACAACAGCATGATTTATTGAAATCTATCGGATCCCTACATCACAATGAAAGGGTTTCATTCTAGAATGGGAATTACTCAAATGTAATCTGAAACCCCATTTTAATCCCATGTTCATTTAACATTAATTGTCAGAAATACACAGTCATTCACACCCCGAACCAATTTTTATGCATTTAAATGCTGGATTAGAACTAAAGCTAGACCTGGTCCTCATCTCTTCACTTTCACTTCCGCCTTCAAATTGTAGCATCCTTTGGGTTTTTAGGCTACAAAGCAGTTTCTGGAAGAAATTACCAAGTGGACCACTCAGCATGGAGTCTCCCCACTGTCTTGGGACCTGGCTGTGAAGTTCCTCATGGCCCGCAAGTTTGATGTCCTGCGAGCCATTGAGCTCTTCCATAATTACAGGGTAAGGTGCTTGTATGTGTGTGTGTGCAAGGCATTTGTGTGTACATGCATTTTGGTGGTGTCAGAAACGTTGCTGTTTGATTTTACTGTCACTAGATCTTAACACGCATCTCTTCTATATAATTTGACTGCCCTCTACATGCCTCACTTCATCATCATGCTTTGATTGGGAATTTACCGAAAGTTGGACCATAACTTTTTCTTCTTTTTCTTTTCTGGCTCAAGTTTAACCTGTAGCTCCTTTTCCGTTGAAGTATAAAAAAATGTCATATCAGAAACTAAAATGTAATCTTCCCCCCCCATACATCTTTTTTTCTAGCACCTGAACAGACTTCATAATCAACAGGGGCCTCATATACAAAGGTTGCGTACGCACAAAAACGTGGCGTACGTCCTTTCCCACGCTCGCGTTCAGATGTATCAAACGTGAAATGACCGTGGAAATGTGCGGTGCCCCACGCCAGCTTCATAGCTGTCGTACGCACGTTTCTACAGCTATTGTTCCTTTGGCGTCACTTAGAGGTGATGCTGGGAAACTGTTAATAATGTGAAAACAGTCAAGTGATGTGCACATCAGAGACACCGTTGTGAACAATTTACACACCCAGGCGTTTGTAATCATATAGGTGAATATAAAAGCATGCACAATGTGATTAAGAAAATGGTATTAACAATAGCAGCGTTCGCGTTGTTTGAGGACCTTGCAAATGGTGCAATCCAACGAGAGCGAGTTTTTAGGGAACGCAAGGATTTACTTGCAAACAATAACTGGCTCATAAACTGATTTCGGTTACCAAGGCCAGTGTTACTGGAGTACGCAATTAGCAGCGATAGCCAGTTTCCCTAAGGTTATCAAAGATATTGACTGCACACACATTGCTATAAAAGCGCCATCACAGGATTAATTTGTTTATGTTAATAGAAAACATTTTAATTCCATTAATGTTCAAATCATACGTGATGCGCAAGTGCAGTTAACTAAAATCGTGGCAAGGTGGCCTGGCTCAACGCATGACTCATTCATTCTGACTAACAGCATGGTTGGGAACAGGCTGGAGGCTGGCGCGGTGCGCGATGGGTGGCTATGGGTGCGTAAATAGTTTATTAGTTTAATCGTCTATGTAAACAAGCAAAATGCACATTTGGGCAGGTGCGCATTCAAATGTTTATTTTATTTTATTGAAATTAGAGCTGCAAAGCTTTCTATCAAGCCCCTGATTGACTCATTTCTTCCCTCTACTCATTTTGATTTATCTGATCTGACCAAGAGGGAAATTAGATAAACCTTTATTTGTCCTCCAGGGGGAGGAAATTGCAGGGCCTATTTACATTGATTTGAATATTTAAATGGAGGCGTGGACAGGGAGGAGTTCGGCACCTCTGCATGTGCGCTCAATTCCACGTTGATTGTGATGTACAAAAGAAACGTGCTTGGATCCATGCCTACGCACACTTTGATACATCTAAATTTATTTGTGCGTACGACAGTTTCTGGGTTTTGGCGTAAGCCAAGTTTCAGTAGGAAATCCACGCAAGTCTTTGTACATGAGGCCCCAGGTCTTTTTCCCATTTCTACAGTTTCCTCCCTGAGCACGAGTGTCTAGGGTTTCTTGTTGCAGGTCTGCATGGAGACTTGAAGGATCAGCCTCATTGTGATATTTTGTCCCCAGGAGACGCGACTGAAAGAAGGCATTGTCAGACTGCAGCCCCAGGAGGAACCCCTGCGCTCCGAGTTACTGAGTGGCAAATTCACAGTGCTGGTGAGTGGGTTTGTGTTACTGCTGAGACCTGCACAGCTAGCTCCAGACCCTGACCCTTACATGTTGCATTTACACCTGCGGCAGCAAAGTGGGACCGATAAATTATTTATCTGATACCCTTAGATCGGTCCCCATAACCAATCTATCTGTCCCACGTCTGGATCGATGAGGGATCATGTACTACAGTGCAGTCATTAAAATCTACTGATTCCTTTGTGGGATAAGCGCATCCCTTTTCAAAAAAACAAAGCAGGCCTGGCATAATTCTCTTTAATGGGTGTGTCTGTACTGCCAGAGTGTCCGAGACCCGTCTGGTGCCTCCATAGCCCTGTACACTGCCAAGCTTCACCACCCCAATAAAACAGGCAACCACGTGGTCCTGCAAGCCCTCTTTTACATCCTGGACCGAGCAGTAGAGAGGTAGGTGCTGCCTGAGTGTTGTTGAAATGAAGGTACGTCTAGAGTGCTTGTGCTCGATTCACATCTTGAGTTTGTGGAGGATGTTTTTAAACACATTTATTTTGACGGGCATGTCAACATTTCAGTTTGTGTATAAGCAAGAAAAACTGGCTTCTGTCGTTATGCAGTATACACAGTACTGTGCAAATAAATATTTAATGTAATTTTCTCAACACTGCACTTTTATGCAAAGATACATTTAAGATTCATGTAAAACATGTTGGGTACTTAAGACTTTTAACAAGGTACTAAAAGTAAAATATATGTAATGTTTTGTGCAATGTTTTATTGATTTATTATGGTGTTAAATGAAGTTTTTGTATATATGTTTTTTTACCCATCTTTCACACCTTGAGAATCGCAGCTGGAAAACCTTAATTCTGTCTTGTGCTTTTAGCTTTGAGACTCAAAGAAATGGCCTAGTGTTCATCTACGACATGGCAGGATCCAACTACACCAACTTTGAGCTTGACCTCAGCAAGAAGATCCTCAATTTACTGAAGGTTGGGAAAAATGGAGCACATTTTGTAAATCCATGACAAATTAATTCAGAAGTTATTTTGTTACATTGTTGTGCTTGTGGCTCCTACATGCATTAATCATCCAGTGAACTAAAGCTTGTTCTGTCCAACAGGGTGCCTTCCCTGCCAGGCTGAAGAAAGTGCTGATTGTGGGTGCCCCCGTGTGGTTCCGAGTGCCCTACAATCTTCTGAGTTTGCTGCTTAAGGAGAAGCTGAGGGAGAGGGTGCGTGGAGCGCAAGGTTCTCCACAAAGCTTATTCATATCCTGAGAAACACGAGCAGGGATAGCATCCTAGGTTCCAAGGGGCCGTCTGTACCAGATCACAACAAATGCATAATGTTTTTTTGCAGATTTGTGTGGCTTTTGTAGTCTACTGTTGCACCTTAAAAATAAGCAAATCATATTGCAGACTTGACAGGATTATTAATAAAAAATAATGTAAAAAGAAGAGATGGCTATAATGGTAGAAGTGAATTCCCTGTTCAGCTTCTCGCATACCCTAACTTTCTAAAATGAGACATCTGCTTGTATCCAGGTTCAGATGGTGAAAATGGCTGATCTCCGCCAGTACCTTCCAAGGGACTGTCTCCCAGAGCATCTGGGGGGGCTGCTGCCTCTGGATGCCCCCGGCTGGAACCAGCAGCTTCTGGCGGGCCAGAACGGACACGTAGACCCTGTGGATGAGCTTGTTGGCATTCCTCTGGAGAAGTCGTCCGTACACGTCCCAGGACCTGAGGCCATGAGTGTGGAGGAGATCCGGGCCCACCTGGGCAGGCTACAGCGCCCGGGGATCCACCAAGAGTATGAGGAGATCCGCATGGAAGCACCTGCCGGAACCTTCAACTGTGCCCTGTGAGTTGGCTCTATGACAAGTTCCAGAGAATTGTTAATAATACCCTTGTAAAATAATATTTTATATACCGTACTTTCCGGACTGTAGAGCGAACCTAAATATAAGCCGCACCACCTAAAATTGAAAATAAATATATATTTTGTCACATATAAGCCGCACTGGACTATAAACCGCAGATATCCAGGTTGAGAAATAAGATTTACAGGTTTATTCGTATACCTGAAATGATTGTTTCTGAACAGTGCCTTTAACGCGGCAGTATAAGTGCTGATCGAACAAAACAGAAAAGTTCTTCGATGGTTTTATTCATCTTCCTCCTGTGCACTAAAGCCAAGTTGCTTTATTTTCCTTCCTTCTGCCTACTGAAACCACTGAACACAAAACCACTGTCACTTTTTCTTTCTTTATTGGTTTGTCACGATACGTTTCATAATCTGTAAACCCACTATGCTTGGGGACTGTAAGTGTAACCCTGCTATGATCAGTGACCGATGCTCTTTTGCAATGCTCTCTCGTCTAAGGCGCTTTGGATACAAGCGTCTGCTAAATGAATAAATGTAATGCGCAACTGTTAAAGTCGGTTCATTCTCCCTTGCGCTGAAGCCACAAGTCACTTATTCATCTTCCTGAGGACTGAAGAAAAATTATAGAAAAGCTGCTTTTCTTTATTTAGCCGCATGGTTCAAAACGTGGGGAAAAAGTAGGGGCTTATAGTCCGGAAAATACGGTAATCGATCCATACATAAGGCGCTCCGTATTATAAGGCGCACTGTCGTTTTTTGAGAAAATGTAAGGCTTTTAAGAGCGCCTTATAGTGCAGAAAATACGGTGTATATATATTCAATTATTATAGTTAAATTGAAGTATCTATTTTTAAGGGCTTTTCAATTCATATATGAATTATTAATGCTTTTTTTTTTTTTTACAGGGACATTGCTAGTTTAATTTATTTTAAGGACAAGAGAACACCCAAATTCTTGAATGTACAGTTGTACCATGCCCTTCTTAATTAAGGATATGTTTTATTGGCTACAGAACTTCATTCAACCAAGAGAGGAATCGTTATGGGGATGTCCTGTGTCTTGATCAAACCAGAGTTCGCCTTAAAGCCAGAAGAAATGAGGTTTGTTCCGCTCCAAATCTCATTTGCACAGTCCCACACATTCTGTGTAGCTGGCTCTGTGCAAGCGTTAGATTCTGTTTGCCCCACAGGGAGGAGCTAATCTGCTTCTTAGAGGCACTCTACAAAAACCTCCCCTGCCGGGCTTCAGGGAAATCAAACAGCTGACGGAAATAACCTTAGTTTAGACAATTGCCATTTATGGCTAATCAGAGTCTTTGAGGGGGCGAGTGTGAAGCTTGTTCGTGTGCAAACCATTTTAGGATTTGTTCTGATTTGTGATTGGAAACATGTCTTGTAGCGTACGCCATGTGTAAACAGCAGTTTTGTTCAGTTGTATTGTCAGTCTTGTAACAAGATGTGTTCCCACAGAGGTCAGACTACATTAATGCCAGCTTCATGGACGGATACAAACAGAAGAACGCATATATTGGCACTCAAGGTACAAGTAGTCCCCAGATCATGTTTAACTCATCTGTCTCATTTACCATCTTGATCAATTGTGAGGAGTTTCCTTATATTGTACTTTGACAAATCATATTAAAATACATTTTGTGCTTTATATAAATGTATTTTATCTCATGTCAATGGTGTGTGTACTTTAGGTCCATTGGAAAAGACATATGGTGATTTCTGGAGGATGATTTGGGAGCAAAATGTGCTTGTTATTGTCATGACAACGAGGTAAATGCTTTTAAAGTATATAGCTATAATAGGAAAGGGTTAGATATACTTTTATGAGCTTCTATTGAAATATTCACCAGGTCAAATGACTGAACTTGAAATATTAACCAGGAAATAGCTTAAAATATAAGACCTTGTGTGTGATAATTTTTGTTGTTGTTTATTGCATGGTACCAAACCATCAACACAATTTTCAATGCCATTGATTTGACGGTTTGTTTTGCAGGACAGACGAAGGTGGTCGAAGGAAGTGTGGCCAGTATTGGCCTTTGGAGGAGGGGGGCCAGGAAGTCTACGGTCACATTGCTGTGGTCAACCAGAAAGTGGACAGCCACTCTCATTACAATCAGACCACTTTGGAATTACACAACACCGAGGTACAGACACTAGCCCCTTATGTCTGTCTCTACCAAACAAAGGAAATGCTTTCACCGTTCAATTCCCAAGCAAGTTTGCAGCCAGCCTTGCATTGCGATAGCATTAGCTCTGCACAGTCCCCCTTCTTTTTCTTTTCTTTTTTCTTCTTAAAAAAAACAAGACTGCTTGTTTAGTAACCGTTCTACTTTAAAATCTTAACTAACTTTGCTCTTGTCTCATCAGACCTGTGAGGAAAGACGGGTGGACCACTTCCAGTACCTGAGCTGGCCGGACTACGGAGTTCCTTCCTCAGCCGTGACGCTCATTGACTTCCTGTTGGCCGTGAAGCACCAGCAGAGGAAAGCAGTGAAGACCCTGGGAGCCCAGTGGACAGGCCACCCTCTTGGGCCCCCCATGGTGGTCCACTGCAGTGCGGGCATTGGCAGGACAGGTGAGGGATTCCATCAAAATGTGCTCGTCGAATTGTGTGTTGCAAGTTGCAGGTGAAGTTCCAGCACCTCTCGTCTTCCTCACAGAGGAACCTCTGTACTGCCTGTGCCGTGACAAACTATGCAAAAACATCTCTGCACTCGAGATGTAAAGCCTCAAATGTCCGTCTTTTTCGCTTTTCAAGAGAGCCAACAGATCACACTTCATTACATTTACATTTATTCATTTAGCAGACGCTTTTATCCAAAGCGACTTTCAAGAGAGAGCTTTTACAAAGAGCATCAGTCATTGAGCAAAGCAACGTGATAGACCCCGAACACAGTCGGATTTTTAGATCGTGAATCATACATCATGAGAACCAATAAGTGCCAAAGGAAGAACTATAAATGCATAACACAGCGATTATGAATATAGAGCAAGAGATACAACACATAATACATTAGATCAGGTGAAATGACATGCTATTGTTAAGTGCCATTAAATTCTCTAAATAGGTGAGTTTTAAGCCTTCTTTTGAAGGTTGGAAGGCAGTCCGTGCTTCTGATGGAGGTCGGGAGTTGATTCCACCATTGGGGAGCCAGGCAGTGGAAGAGTTTGTGTTGCGCTCTGGCGCTCTTGAGGGGGGGTACCACTAGACGGTTGTCAGCAGATGACCGTAGGTGGCGGGTGGGGGTATAGGGCTGGAGGAGAGAGTTGATATAGGTCAGGGCAGTCCCGTTTACCGCCCGGAAGGTCAGTACCAGGGTTTTGAATCTGATGCGGGCCATGACGGGAAGCCAGTGGAGGGCGATGAGGAGCGGGGTGACGTGACAGCGTCTGGGTAGGTTGAAAACCAGACGAGCGGCTGCATTCTGTATCCTCTGAAGGGGACGGGTTGCATTTGTTGCATTGCACTTCATGGCTATTAAGGAATTGGGTATAAATAAAGCACATATCATTTTATATTGTAAGGTCTTGGACAACCTTATTATGAGCATATTCACATTATATTTCCTCATCCCTGTCTTTCCAGGTACATTCTGTGCTCTGGACATTTGTCTGTCCCAGCTCCAGGACGTGGGGACTCTGAATGTAAAGCAGACTGTCCGGTTAATGAGAACGCAGAGGGCCTTCAGTATCCAGACTCCAGACCAGTACTTGTTCTGCCACAACGCCATTCTGGAGCACGCCCAGAGGCATGGCTTGTTTTCAGCCAACAATTGAGACCCTGAACCTCTCGCATGGTTTTGAACCAGTCAATGTGACCAGGCGAGGCCTCCTGGACCAACTCATTTGTCCCCCTTCCTTGATGTTCCGTCTGGGGGGAGACAGAGCTGTGACGAGATCAACATTAGATCGACATGTTTGCAGATCTTTGCCATGTTAGCATCCATTCCACATACTATGGTGGAAGTTCTCAATGTTAAGGTTCATTCATTGTTTCCTAGATTGCCTTTACCGTCGTGACACATCGCTCTGTAATCACATTCTGCAGTGTGGTATAGATGTGTGGCCGTCACTGACATGAACTGTATGCAAAATGCTTTTTAGAGAATCTTTCTGTCCCTATAAATATGGACTAAGGAGAGATGGTGGGCAGAGGGAAAGTGAACCTTATTTTGAAGTACTTCCAAACATCCCCAGCATTTAAAGCCAGTGTATTGTGCTTGAAGACAATAACTGGGGTCGAGTAGCTTGTCATCTGGACGTACATTGTAATACGGATATGTGGTTGTTGCACTACAAACTTGTAACACGTTTTAAGTTTTCACCCAAATAAATTCCATTCAGCTGTATATACAAAGGACTGTTACGACCTTTTAACGAGGGGTCACAATAAAAGACAATTGTTAAAATAGAAAGATGACGTTATATAAGGGTGTTGTGGTCACTATACTAGACCCAAGATGGAAATCAGACTGTTTTTTCAGGCTGGTGTTGTGATGACACTGAAACATCCTGACTTGTTGGTTGTGTGAAGAAGCCAGAGGCTGCACAACAGGGGCCCTGAGCAGACAACAGAGAAGATGGAACACCAACCAGCCTTGGGATTCATGCTGAACAAAGTATCCTCACACGTGTTGAGTAACTCATAACCTGCCATCTGTATGTTCAAACCATATTTAAAGTTGATTTTATTATGTATATGCAGGAGAGTCATTGTCATTTAGAATTTTGGTCTTGTAAATCTTGCAAATCCATCGGTCAAATGAGTCGGGAAAACCTGTATAAGCTTCTGTTTTACCAATGAAATATGGGACCAATATATTGCATGCTGAGGATATCTTTTTTGTTCAGTTTAGTATGGTGATGTTTACTGAGATTAACTATTGAAGATAGTTAGATTGACCAAAAAAAAGATTTAAGTGAATTCTAAATCATGTAACTAACTCTAACTCTGTGATCATAACAGTTAACATGTCTATAGGGATGACATCACCAAATTCGGTTTTCAGCCTGTGTATTTTAATGTACTGGAGCTTTTGTGTCAAACCTGAAGAGGTTGTGACAAGAAAAGGGTGTACCTGAGTCCAAAACTGACCAATCAGGCAGTCCCTGACCTCATGTCTATATGATATATATATATGTATATATATATATATATGTATATATATATATATGTGTATATATATATATATGTATATATATATATATATATATATATGTGTATATATGTATATATATATATATGTATATATGTATATATGTATATATATATGTATATATATATATATATATATATATATGTGTATATATATATATGTATATATGTATATATGTATATATGTGTATATATATATATGTATATATATGTATATATATATATACATATATATACATATATATATATGTAATTGTGGGGAAATGCTAAAATTACTTAAATAACAAAATTAACAAGATATTTGACTTTGGCCATATTGTGTACATGTTAAATGACACACCTGTATTTTTGTCATCTATGTGGATATGCATATCCCTTAGTATATACTGTATATGTGACATTTGCTCATTTAGTCCTCCAGCATATATTAAGAAGTAATGTACGTTAATTCTCAGTGATTATTTTGAAACATGGTTGTTAAATTCATTGTAAAGTCTTGGTAGTGAATTACATCAGATGTAGTGCAGCTGTTTACCGGTCCAATGATGCATTGATTTGCTGAAATATGCGGATCCATTTGTAACATCTTGTCCCTTTATGCCTTCAGAGATTACATCGTGTGGGAAATTCCAAGCAAGTGATTTGTGGCTAACATGATTGCTGTGAATTTGAAATCTAAGGTTATCTAATGAATGTTTTGATACTGATTCCAACAGCTGTCATAATAATTACTTCATGTTGTCATTCCCATTATTGTACAGCACCAGTACATAGAACGTGTCATGTTATCAGTTGTTGGGTTGAAGTTCATTCTTTGCTACTGAATTCATATTGAATTTGCTTGTAGTGAAGCATGTTATGTTTGCTACATTCATGCACTCAATAATTGTAAGATTATCACTTTTAATTATGGACACATAGTGTGACCAATAGTATTTTTTCTATTGTATTCAACTATTTTTTCAAGTAAACATTCTATTTGCAGTAGTACAAGTACGATTACAAAGAAATCACTCAAGTATGCTATATTAAATACCAATGTGTACAAAATCTGTGTTGCTTATTCTATATATATATATATTTTAACTGATTCTATACTAACATTTCATTTAGCCAATGTCGTGGTTTTACAGTTTCTTCTCCCCTCCCAACAAAAAGAAATAATTCAGTGAATCGGCTATAGTAGACCTAAAGTAGGCTCATGAGAATGAGAATTATTGTTTATTACAGGGTAAAACTGTTTTATTGTTAATAAAATCAGAAACATAAATATAGCAATATCTGGTCATTGACAATGCTGTAAAGAGTGTAAGCCTATTCTTGCATCATACATTGCACCCACACAATGTGCCTTTTGCTGCTGTTGGTTCACGCGATGCAGATGTGAAAATGATAAAATATCAAGTGAATTTGAATGTTGGCAGTGCAAATGGCAAAGTCATACGTACCTTCCTTGAAAGGTGAAAGAGTTAATATAGCCACAAAAACACGATACAACGACACATGTAACGCAAATGTAAGCTACATCATGTCCCCCCTTTTGCTACCGCCAATGCCCATTGTGTATAAAATGATCTGTATTTGAGTCTAGCCACATTTGGTTAAGGAAACATAATTGTTCTATGTACTTTTCAGCAATAACAACGTGGTTCGAGGCACTATTTAATTACAGCCCTAATTTTCATAACCCCTCTATTTTCTTTCTGTACCTTTTTTCTCGTTATTCTACAGTGCCGCTGGTCCATTGGTTCTTTAATGTAAGTACAAAGAAACAGCTGACACCATTTCACCTTTAGACAACTCACCTTTAGACATCTCAATATGAGCCTATTCAAACTGTTAATAGTGTTGACTGTGCTGTGATCAAAATCAATTAAAACACATTCATCTTAATTGGCACAAGTGAATATACAGCATAACACTTTTGTGAAGCTACCCAGACTTTCCCTGAAGCTCAAACAGCGAACATGCGTTTCACCACAAGACACAGACAGAATAAACACAGCGCTGGGCCATTTTTGGGTTTGAGCTTCTCTGCGGTTCCCCTTTTAGAAAGTTCTGGAGTCAGTCAGTCAGCGATGCAGGGACCCTCCTGGCCTGTAGGGGATGATAGCAAACTTCCAAGGAGGACAGACTGATCGCTCTTCCCAGGGCTCTGGAGGGAAAACCAGGCAACTTCTGGAAACAGGATCACTGGTCACCGTCCTTCAATGTTTCTGTTGGAGGCAAAGGGAATGTCTGATTTATTCAGTCTGGTCTCATGGTAAGAGGAGCAGCAGGTCATGTATGGTATGTCTCTAAGATAATCAACTGTGATAGGTCAGGTGAGGTCTCTAGTCGGTCTTTCTGATACGTCAGGTTTAGTCAGATCCCACTGGTAGGTCAGGTTTAGCAAGTATTGCTGGTGTGTCCTGTCTCTATTGTGAGAAGCCATACCTGCTGTCCCAGAGCCTGCAAGGAACGAAACTCTATCTGCTCCCGCTTCACCCTGACCCAGTCAGGCTCATCTGGAATCATGAACGCTAGAACCATCTTGATCAGGATCAGTACGTGCTGTAGACCACACATACACACACACACACACAGAGACCCAATCACACACAGAAATGCTTGTATGCAGTTCTGGTGCCTAATTGGAGACACAGCTGCCTAACGAGGCATGCTGGGGGCCTAACCACATCAACAGGCTCTCTAGTGTTTCTGGGTGTGAGAGATGAATGGAGCAGACCTCCACCAGGATGGCAACCAGCATGAGGTTCCTGCTGGAGATCCCTCCCTCCAGGCAGAACTCCCGTATCCGTGGAGACAGCAGGAGCAGCCAGCAGTTAGACATGACGGATACAAAGCTGAGGACCTCAAATGCTGTCTGAGACACACACACACACATACAGCGACATATTATTATAGGGCGATACGGACACCAATAAAGATCTCCACTAGCTAGACACTAATGAGAACTGATAAGAAAAGTTCCATTAATCATCTAATTAATCCATTGATTATTACATCCTTACACCTCATCTCTTCCTCCATCCGTCACATCATCATCTATATGTACACATTGTCTACACTGTACAACAGGCAGCATGCTTACCTGCCACACCCCCATGCTAGCCACAGGGGCACAGAAAGGCTTCCGGAAAAGTTTGCAGATCTTGTAGGCGTCGCTTCGGATCTCCGTCACATTGTTCAGGAGCAGGAGCATGGGGGTGAGAGGGTACACGCAGGAGAAAAGACTCAAATACCCAAACTGCACCAGTAGCTCTATGTACTCTGAAAACAGACCCTAGGAGAGAGAAGAGGAAGAACAATATCCCTGTTTACATTTAGCCGTTTAGTAGACACTCTTGCCCAAAGACACAACAGCTGCTGGGACTCACAGGAAAGGGCGGCAGGCTCCTCTGGGCACGGATCTTGTCCTCCTCCGAGTCGTCCTCCAGCTGGGTGCGCAGTGGGGCCCGGAGGAAGTGGTCAACCAGCCATGGGACCACTACCTCTGTGCACTGATTCACCAGCTGGGTCACAATCAACAGGGAGGACAGCCTCTATATATTCACACACACAAACACGCACACATCCAAACAGGCAGGATCACACATACATATGCATACAGACACAGGCAAAACACAGGCATGCACATATATATATATTACCCACATACATGCGCCCGCATACACACAGGCTATTAGAAATAAATCCACAGATAGATACATTGAAGGAGTATCCAGGGTCTACCTACCTTGCGCAGCAGAGGCAGGTCCTGTTTGTAAAAAGCGATGTGGAACAGCACGGCAAAGTAGTTAAAGAAACTGAACTGTAAAAAGGTGGGGAGTATTGGTTTAAATTGGAATATGTCATCATACATAATCTGGTCATATTTGTAACCATGTATATTGCGTTCCTCTCCAACTCGGAGGAGGAGGGTCACTAACCATCAGAACTTTGGAGGTGTGGTGATTCTGGAAGGAGGACTCCTCCCTGTGGTTCTCTATCAGGTCAGAACAGATATACATCAGCTATCACGTGGTCAAGTCTTTAGACACGCACACAATGGACGATCAAATCATCCATTCATTTTGGAATTTGTGATTATCTCTGTGATCTGTGACTTAACTATCAACCTCACCGCCCCCCCCCAATCCCTCGGTATCACCCTCCCTTTACTTACATCTCTTACTCCTTGTACCTCCATACTATACCCTAATCCACCCTCTCCAACCCTCCCTCTTTCTCCATCCCATTCTCCCCTCTATCCCCTGCCTCCCTCCCTCTCTCACCCCATTCGGTCAGTCTGAGGGCCACTCTGCCGTAGAGCGTGCTGAGCATGTTGGTGTACAGAATGTGCAGCATGGACGGCAGGTACAGCAGGGCTCCCGACAGCAGCGACCCCCAGTTCTGGTGCAGCTGCTTCGCCAGCGCCTCCCCCTGGTAGAACCCAGCCATGCCCAGGACCACCAGCCCCAGGAAGAGCAGCACCACGGGAACGGACACCAGCCCCACCCGCATCTGCCGGCGCCACTCGGGAAAGAGGGGCTCCACCCTCTTCGTCACTGGGTTCATACCCAGGGTTCCCTGGAAACCGGGGCGGGGCTCGGCGAAGCGTTCCGCCAGGTTCAACACGCCCCAGCTATGGGAGAGGGTGGAACTCCGTCTCTTCCACAGCTCCATGAAGATGGTGGACCACATCATGCTGAAGATGGCCTGCACCATGTAGCCACTCATGGTCAGCCCTGCCTCCTCGTCTTCCTCCGCCGGCGGAGGGGACTTGGCCAAGTCGGTGGCCCCGCCCCCAGGAAGGAGCAGCACCACGGCCACGCCCACAAGTGCAGGGGGAACCAGAGCCCAGGTGTAGAAGTCCAGGAAGCTGAAGTAGAAACCAACACTGCCGCCGAAATACGCCTGGATGGCGTCTGTACCAGGAGAGAGGCTTTAGGGAAGGGATTTGTACGAGTTCGTACACGTTTCTGTGTGTGTGCACCCTTCCTTACCTAGAGGCTGACCCCACACCTGTGTACCAGAGTACCAACTTTTTCCCAGCTGGTCCAGGGTCTGCTGGTGGTGGATGGGTACAATGTCCAGGATCACTCCTGCCTTCTGCAGCTTCTGACCTACACAGCACCGCCACATTGGGAGAGACCGGCCAAAAGAAACAAGGAGAAAGAAACATGAGGAGAGAGAGATTGTGAAGGTTGCAGAGACATGGAACTGGTGGTGGGGCAGAGGATCCTGGTTCAGGCTCAGAAGTGAGGGAGTGAGAGAGTGAGGGAATGAGAGAGTGAGGGAGGTGGCGATACTGACACAGAAAGACACTCACAGATGTTTTGGCGGGCCTTCAGCTGACCCCGTTCCTCAGGCAGCCCAGGGATGTTAAGATCCTTCCGGGCTCTCAGAGAGTCCAGCTCATACTTGATGATGTACTGACGCTCTGCCAACGTGAGGAACGCCTGCATATCATCTGCAGACAGAGATGGATGGAGAGAGAGAAAGGATGGATAGTTGGAAAATCCTTGAACCTGTCTCTTAAATACAAGTCATGTGTACGTCTGATCTCACCGGTGTTTTTGAAACTGTTTCTGTCGAGGTAAGAGAAGGCAGTCATCTCCCCATCGCTGTAGGGCTTACAGAGACCCAGCTCCTCTGTGGCCCTGAGGAGACTGCAGCGAGAGGCTGAGAGCACAATCACCTCCCCATGCTCATCCTCCCCTGGGTGGACTAGCAGCTGAGCTCCTGATGGGTGGAAGAGAAGGAAGTAGGAGGGATGGAGAAGGTGAAGGGGCAGGATGAAGGGTTAAAGGTGAACAGATGGGGGTGGAAAAGTAGGGGTGGGGTGAAGGTCGGGGAGGGGGTGCACTTATGGGAAAAGAGGTGAAGAGATGAAAGGGTGGAGGGTTAGGGTCAGCGGAAAGGGTGAAGGAGGTGGGATGGAAGGGGGAGGATCAACGAAGATCAACACAAGCCGCTGCGTACACCGACCCTGTTCGGTCAGCCAGAGGTGTCAACCCCTGTTACCCCTGTGCTGACCCGCTGGGCTGACCTCTCACCTCCATCCTTCTTGGAGGCCTCTATCCTGGAGATGAACCATCGCTTGGTGTCTGGATGGACCTCCTCTCTCAGTTGGACCAGAACCAGAGGCTCCACCCTGTCTGACAGGCAGCAGGGACAGCTGACTTTGGACCACGCCCCCGGGTCCAACACTGCCGCTCCCACCTTCTTCTTTTCCACCCCGCCGTCACCATCGACGTCCCCTGGCGTCGTCATAGCAACCTGAGAGTGGAGAGGCGATACTGAGTTTGTCAGTATACTTCACGGGAAGTGCACGTACACACACCCTACACCTGTCCTGCCCCACAGCCTTCCAGGAAGTCCAGCGCCAGGCTGTTCCTCCCTCAGGAAGACTGAGGAGGATCTGTATAGCTCTGACAGGGAAGCAGAAGCATACATTTACATGATGGTTGTCTAATCTCTCTCACCCACACACCAGAACAGGTATTTGCATGCGATACTGAGTTATGGCAACATAATCAATAAAGCACCAGTACAGGTCTAAAGTTCATCTATTATGCTAGATAGTACTTATGTACACTATATGAATAGCCATAGGGTGGTACACACAGGTAGAGAGGGAGACCAGCAGAGATAAGCAGAGACCAGAAGTGTGTTTCACCTCCAAGCCCATAAACGCAGGGTGGATTCTCGAGAACAGAACAGGGTGTTAGATGCAGACGATAACAGCACAGGACAGGAAGGAAGAACACTGAAGTGTCAGACTTGTGCACAGATCACTGGCTCAATAGGCTACAGAGAAAAAGGTGTTTGTCTCCACTTCCTGGAACTGCACTACAGCACACGAAAGTGGCTACATCCGGGTCTCAGAAATTGCCAAACAGAGTGAGACAGAGACAGAGGCAGGGAACGAGGAAGACAGACCTGGATGTCTGCTGATTCTGCAACTATTCCAGCCTCCACACACTGAAACACAGTTGTGAGGGAGCTGATGTGACAATGCTAAAGATAGTCATGGTGTCCCATAAGCCAACACAAACACGGTAACAGAAACACACTTACACACTTCACGTCTGTGTCCGGTGGATGCAGAGCTGGGCTGGGAAGAATGCAGTGAAACTTATCCCTGGCCCAGAGCAGAGGGTGTGGTAGGTCTTGGTTTCCTATTCCTTTCAGGGACATCCCAACCACTGCAGACCTGGGTCCTAAAGCCTGATGAGTCAATGTCACCACACCCTCATGGAAAAACAAGTTCTACGCAGTACTTGACATCACATCTTTTGAGATGGACTTGTGGTCTGACTAAGGAAGATAATGGAAATGACATTATGTCTAAAAAGTTGAATGTACATATTGTGCATTTCATATATATACTTTACAACAACAACAAACAAAAAAAACGTTTTCGATTTTCTAGTTCTAGACCAGATCAGGATGGAATTGTGTGCAAGTGTATCAGTGTGTGCATCTGGAACATGGCTGTGTGCCTTACATTGATCCAGTCAAACATAGACAGGATTCTGAAGCACTGCTCAGCCAGGCTGCCTTTGAGAGTAAAAGGTATCTGCTAAATATAACAGGGCATGAAGAGACTCAGAACATAGTCATCAGAAATATACTTGATATTTATTTACATGTATCTGCATCTGCATTCCATAAAAACAGTTACAAATATTTTGTAAGTAAACAGATTTTTGCACAGGCCAAAAAAAGCCCACTTATTAAAAGATTTGATTCAATAGAAATCATTTTCATTTTCGCTTTGAAAAATCATACATGTTATTATATATAAATATACATAAATATATCTTACTGTATTATATCTCCACCCAAGCAGATGGCGCTATAGGCGCTTCAGATCCTGCCTAGCACTAACAACAGTCTCAGCAAGAACAACTGATGACAATCGCATGACTTTCCCTGAAAGAATCACAACATGAAAACCATTGTTGAAGAAAAGTTGCCATGACGTTGTAAAGCTGGTGCTGTTTACTGAGATGAGCTACCAGGAAACAAGAGCCCAGGGGAGTTGGCGCTGACCTGGAACAATAACCTCCATCGTCAGTTTTCATGGATAAGTAGACAGGACTAGAACCACTTCAGCCTAACCTCTGCCTGTTTTCAACCTGACGTAATTTACTCTTCATCATTCACAATGTCAAGAAATTATTTTTGTATTCTTTATAAAGCCATGTGAAAAAGAATTGACTTACAAAAATAGGTTGAAGTACAAGATACAAATAATGACTTGGTCATTATCTTTAATGTAATACGAATTTTCGTGTTCTTTGTATAATTCTTCTCTGAAAAATAGAACTCGTATATGCTCAGACATATTTTCCTTCAACATATCTGTCAACAAACTGGGCCATCCGGGGATTGGGGTTAGGGTGAGTCCATGGGTTGTGGTCAGAGTGTGTTCTAGCCAGGGGGTTGGGATTAGGATGTGTTGTTGGGGGAGATGCTCTTCTGTCTTGAAGACAGAAATGACTTCCAGGTTTGGGACAGAAGCTACTTCCTTGTTCAGAGAAAAACTGAGGATCCGCTGTGGCCTGGAGAGAGGACCCCTGCCTGCCACTCAGATTCAAGATCGTCATTTTGCAGGCATCACCACGGGCACCTATAGTGGAGTACTTATGCCCCTTCCTGAAATAGTGTCCAGCGCCATGAGAGAAGGGTCTCACTGGCCCAGCCTCAAGCCCTCTTCTCGTCTCTGTAACCTCGACAACATACATGCAGACACATCAATTAGAATGTCTAATGTCTCTGTCTCGCCGTCAATTTCTGTCTTTCAGTGCCTAAGAAACTCATCCTACATACATGTCACCTTTCATTAAAACACAAAGAGTGATTTGTAAAGTATATCTACAATATATTTCTATACATTTATGAAGACAGAAACATGTTGAAAATATACAATAATGATAAGAATATAGAAAGACTCCTCTTGTTATGCCCATGACAGTTTGTGAGACGATAGCTCCTGTGTAAACTCAGACCACACACCAGTACATTCAAGGAACTTCTGCCAATCCGATCGCATAAGACTGCCTGTACAAGAGACGATGTGACATGGACACGCCCAGTTAGCTCCAGGAGGTTGGCTGTGTGGGTGTGGAAGGTTTGCATTGCAGGACCAACAGAAGACAGAACAGAACAACAGACCAACTCACTGCTCCTCTGCCAAACATGTAACCTGAGAGGACCAGACGAAACAATTCTTCCCTCCCTTTTTACTTTACCCTTCTTTTGTCTCCTTTTTACAGAAGGACCGCTTCACTCACCCCTGCTCTACAGGACTTTCATACTCCCTCCAACACCTTCCCCGCTGAGCTTCCCTCACTTTTTCTTTAATAGTAGAGCAGGGTTGTTTCTATTGGGCTGTACTGTGGTGTTGCGAGGCTCCAATTTCTGGAAACGTTCTACAGAATGAGTATTGGACTTTCATACACAGTACACTTAATATGCTACTAAATAGAGGAGTTCTAAAATCAAATGAGAGGGGAGGGGTTCTAGTTGGTCTGTGTTTTGGGGTATAAGAAATGTGTTCAAGGATGAGTATGTTGGGGTGGGGGTTCTAGAAGAAATAAGAGTTGTAGAAGGTTTGTTCTGGTATGACTGTGTTGCACAGTTGAAGCGGTTCTGGAATGAATGTGGGTTCCAACGGTTTGTTCCGGGGTGACTGTGTTGGGGGTGGGGGGGTTCTAGAAGCAACGTGGATTCTAGAAGGTCTGTTCAGGGATGACTGTGTTGAAGGGATGGTCCCAGAATGTAGTGGTGATCCCAAAACCTGTGAGAACAGAGGGCGGTCACACAGCCACACTGTTAGCGAGCGAGCAGGTATCAGTATGTCTGAAAAAAGTGTGTCATTCACGTTTGTGCGTGAGTGTGTTACACTCGCCTGCTCGTTGGTGCTCAAAGTGATGTTTAACGTGGTAGGCCTTGAGGCCGTACATGTAGGAGCCCCTGCTGGGAGAGCCGTAGTGCAGGTAGTAGTGGATCATGTCGTACACCACGTAGCCACACAGACCCCCCACAAACAGCGACACGCCCAGACCCTCCGGCAGAGCATGGCGCAGCAGCAGGTAGAAGCTGCCAATCACCACTGACGCCAGGCCTGGAGGGAAGACCAGCCGAGAGCCATCGAAGGGAGACTGGGGGGAGGGAGAGAGAGGTGAGGCGGGAGAAGGGGGTAGTATGTCACACACCAGAAATAGCTAGCATACCGATCAGTATGAAAGTGTGCGCATGAGTATGTCTATACGTGTGTGAGTATGCATGCATGTGCATGAGTTCATGAGTTCATGTGTTTGCATGCGAGTGTGTGTGTCTCACCTTATGGTGCTGGCCGTGCAGCAGGAAGTGGATGGTGATGAGGTAATAGTTGTGTGCAGGAGGACGCATGTGGAACAGGAAGCGATGGATGCAGTACTCAATGAATGACCACATGAACATTCCCACCACAAAGATGAAGGGGAAGCTATATTTATGGACCACGATGGAATAGTCTGGGATGAGGCCAAATACACAAACACACACGCACGTATGCATTAACATACGCACACAGACAGAAGGTTGGCGTCAACATGACCATATAATGATTATGATTGATAACTGAAATGTGTGTCTGTGTGTTTGTGTTACCTGTGTCCATAAATAGTTGTGTTGCTCCTTGAGCCAGGGTGGTATAGCAATACCAGCTGAGATACAGAATGACGGGCACCCACACTAATGGTACCATATACCTACACACACATGCACACACACGCACTTATGTAAATGAATGACAGAACAAAGGTACAAAAAACTGCATAACTGTATTGATGGATGTGTGAAAGTCTCACCAGGAAGTCTTGGTGCTGGCCTCCAAGAACTCATTCCCAAACAGTCTGATTGGACGGTCCACAGGCTGGTGGACCCAGGTGTCATATTTTTCCCCCAAGTAGCCCACCTGCCAGGCCAGGGGCTTGCGCCAGTCCACCAAGTCCTGGAGGGGGGGCAGGGAGAGAGAGGAGAGGCATATTAAGTAGGTCAGCAAACTGCTTTCTGTTACTCCATGGTAATCCTGAGGTTTCCTGGCAGAGGAGGAAGGGGTCACTGTGGCAGTTCCCAGGGTGATAGAGAGATCATGGGAGATATAAGGTTTGGCTGGGATGATGAGAAGTTCCATTATGGTGAGGTTCAGCTGGAGGTGGTGCTTGGTCATCCAGGAGGAGATATCTGTGAGGCCTCGATCCTAGCTGAGAGTCCACAAATGGACTTTGACACATATCTGGGCTGGTGCTGTGTAATCAAAGATTAAATGATTCAACATGCACATACGTACATAATCCCACGCCCACACATAGGTGTATGTACATTGTTAAAGGGGTCCGTTAGAAGTAATCTCGGTCAACACACTTTCCCTGCCTTTCCTCTCAGGTCTACATCGGGAAACTCATGTAAGAGCTTGGGAGTTTCGCAACGACACTGAATGGCTGGGTGTGACAGTTCACCCATATGACAGGTAACGCAGGGCAGGTAAGACTGGCCCTTGTACAGATATGCCATCCTGCCAGCTCTACACAGCAGGGGGCAGTGGAGAGAGGCAGGTGTGGCTGTTCTACAGCTGCTAAGGTTTCCACACACGCCATGGATGGACAATTGTCTCTCTGAATGAGAAGGTTACTAAAGATCCCAGTCACCTGACCCTGAATCACATGACGTCCTCACTCAGTTGGCATGTTGACTATGCAGAGGAATGCAAAAACCTGCGCTCCTATCCTGGGGCGAAGGAGTGGGAGTGGGGGGGGGCGGCACAGGGGGTATTTAGCATGTCACATAAACACACACAGTTTGACTGGTCTGATTGGATAATGGCATTATACTGGATTATACTAGAAGCTGACCTCTTCTCTTTGTAAGAACAAAGGCACCTGTCTGTCCTCCCCTCTACACAATTTTGAAGAATCGACCAAATCAGGATCTCCTCGTTCACAAACATCTCGTGTTCTCACACCTCGTCTCATTGTTTCTCACTGTCCTCACATGGTATGCACAACTGGGTGAACAACCTCAAAATCAATTACCCTCCCCCTTTTTTCTCTCTCTCTCACGTGCACACATACTCTCCCCTTCTGGTCAATCATTCACTTTCTCCCGTTCTTCTTTTCATCTTGTCGGCTCGCTTTTATTCACGTTCACATATTTCTGTCGCTCTTTCTTATTCTCTTTCATCGATTCCCTTCCCCAAACCCCCCTCTCTCTCCTCCCTCTGGCCTCTGTCTCTCCACCCCTCCCTGGTGGATCCTCTTTCTCACCGTGTCCAGGTCCACTTGGCTGCATTTGCTGACAGGAGACAGCTCCTCCTCCTCGGCTGTGGGCTCTTGGGCCTTCCTCCTCTCTCTCACCGTCTGCGGAACACAGGGGAAACACAAAACACATCAGAACTTTAGGGTCGGCTATAGACTGTCTGGGGGGGGGGGGGGGGGGTCATCTGGTATGACTGGTTAATAGTGTCCCAACAGTTTACGACCCCCCCTAAAATCTACCACGCCTAAATACAGCTCAGAGGTCAACCACATTCAAGTATTTGAATGAAGCAAAGTGGAGTGGATCCACTGGTTCCAGTGCGGTGAGCATGACCAATTAGCTGGCTTGGTAGTGAGACAGTCACAAGCCTCAGACCTGGTTCCATGTTCCCCGGTAGAGTCCAGTGTTGACTGTGTGAGTCCGAGAGCCCCCATGGCTTATCAGATGGGACCTTTGCTTTGTGTAGCCAGGTCTATATAACATGATAACCACCCAGCAGTGCATGCTGCTGCTGTTGCTTCTGAGGGATCTCAGATCGGTTCATTTGCATGGCTGTGCTTCAAACATAATGATTCCCAGTGGATTGTTGAAGCCAAGGAACAATGTTGTGCATGATGACATTCTGGCTCCTTGTATTATCCTCTGTTCTCTCTGATTACACTTGGGGAGAGTTGGAGGGTTAGAGTTGGAAGGTTAGTGTTGGAGGGTTAGAGTTGGAGGGTTAGAGTTGGAGGGTTAGAGTTGGAGGGTTAGAGTTGGAGGGTTAGGGTTGGAGGGTTAGGGTTGGAGGGTTAGGGTTGGAGGGTTAGGGTTGGAGGGTTAGAGTTGGAGAGTTAGGGTTGGAGGGTTAGGGTTGGAGGGTTAGGGTTGGAGGGTTCTCTCTCTCTCTCTCTTTGTGTCCCTCTTGGCCCCACACTTCATATTGAGCAAAACTGTAGTGCTGTGGCAGCAAGCAAGCTGCATATTCTCCAAGGATGATGGTGAAACAAACAGGTGTAGGTATAGTTACTCTTATAGCCTTCCTGCTATATAATAAGTAGCTACACACCATCAGTATGTCAGGAACCAAGGCTGCAATAGAGGAACAGTGTATTAGAGAGCTCATAAACACATGACCCTTGACAGAATACATATAGAGGAAGTGAAACAAAGTGGTCGGAAGCTGGGGGCTGGAGCCTGAGGGCTTGAGACTAGAGGCTGGAGGCTAGTGGCTGGAGGCTGGGTGGTGGGGGCTGGGTTAAGTGGGCTGGAGGCCTGATGTTGGAGGCTGGATGATATGGGGCTGGATGTTAGGGGGCTGGATGTTGAAGGGCTTGAGGCAGGGGGCTGGTTCCTGGGGCTGGAGGCTGTGGTCTTACTAGACAGCGTAACAGAAGCTTGCAGGTAGTCGTGGTGTGGACCTAGCCTCTTTCTGTGGAGATTCTGATCCTGACCTTCACCCCAGAACAGGAGAGCTAGGCTGTGGGTGGTTTATGGTCCAGATACACACACCTTCGTTCCATTGAGACACTTAGGTAAGCCTCACCATGACAACAGGTCTCTAGGGCAGGAGGTCTATCAGCTACTTCTGTCTTTTTTTACTCTCTCTATCTTCACCCCTCCCCCTTCATCTTTCCATATCTCGCTGTTCCCATCTCTCCCCTACCTCCCTCTTTCCTCCACGCCACCTCCAGGACTGGCAGTCGTGAATGTCGTGAAACGTGAATGAAAGGAGCGTGTGGAACGTGTGTCATGGTGACAGAGGTCACCTGGTCGTCACTCAGGTATTGTTTGCGCCTGAGACCATGTGTGCATATTACACACCTTTAACCCTGCCTTTCACATTCCCTTTAGCAAGTTATCACTCAGTGACATGCCACTTCTTCAGGGCCCACATTACTCCCCCTCCTCCCCCGGCCCTCCCATCTGTTAGGAACCCTGAGAGAAACAGCCACGCTGGGACCATCACTACGATTACCATCACAAGAAACCTACTGGTCAGAGGCCAACATATGGCAATCACGAGACAGGCTGAACACAAATTCCTTAAATGCTTCAGTATACATGTGTACATATACTGCATTGTATTGTAAGAGAGAAAGCGATAGAGAGACAAGCAGGCCTGTGAGAGGGGAGGGGAGTCATGGACACGCTGACTCGTTGTCTCGAACAACCTTTGTCTGGGAGGAAGAGGAGTGGAGGAGGAGGAGGAGAGGGGGAACAAGGAGGTAAACAAATGAGAGATAGAAAATAAACAAGAAGAGCCTGGTCCAGCCTGGTACGTACAGAAGAGACCGAGTCTAAACGGAGAAGACTGGACAGAAGACTAGAGATCAACCTCAAGACAAGCTAAGACAATTAGCTAATTAGCTGAAGGAGAAAAACAACATTACCCATCATTTGGCATCCAGCTATTAACCCCTTATACTGCTGTGAGTATATTGCAGTGCTGATAAAGTCCAAGCATTACTGCCCTGTGAAACGGCAATCACAGCCTTTGACGTTCACATCACCACATGCCTGTCAGCCATCACCAGCCCTCAGCATGAGAGATGAGAGGGGCGAGGGGAGGGGAAGAGTGATACGCAAACGTCCCTCGTTTGTTCATGAACGTCTGGTCCGGTGGCCATGGTAACAGAGTGTATCTGGGTCCAGAGAGACATTGATCGTGCTCATCCAGACAGGGCCCTGCCCTGTCATGTGACCCATATGGTTAATGGTTGATACCTAGCATACCTGTGCCAGGGTACACAGTCAGATGGCTGAGAGTGTGACCGAGATAACAAACTACCTCCGAGCTCTCATCACACACAAGACACACAAAGACTGTGGGAATAGCTCCAAGCCGAGACACCCACATAGAATGTAACCTGGGTTACAACAAAATTTGAATGTATTTCCCTCTTACACACACAAATAGACACACACCTCAATGGCAGAGTTATCCAGCACACAGCGTCATGGAGACCACTCAGGGTTAAATGTTAGCTATTTAACGTCAGCAAAGTTAGCAAATACTCCAACTAGATTAAAAGGCCATTTCGACTCGCTCAACTGATCCACCAATATTAAATTGTGATCATCAATATTGCCATTGGCTGAAATTGTCTTTTTGATTTGGGCTAGTAACCCACAAACCAACTATGGTTTCAGCTGTGTTAGAGAAAATACCCAACCACTCTGATTGTTTGAACATCGATTCCTAAACCTGTATTTCCACTTCCACCCTCTGCTCTGTTCAGGGGTGGGTGGAGAGAGATGACAAGTGTGTGTGTGTTAATGTGCATTTCTACTATGATCATCATCTCGAACCAGTAAAACCTGACCAACGTACAGGATACTCTGGATATCGACCCCCGACATTGGCTTTCACTCGCTCACTCTAATCTTCTGTCGGTCTGTCGTCGCTCGGTCTGTCGCTGTAGCAGTGATGGATGCCACATTGTCCAAGGCTGTCGTGTGTTGCCAGGCCTGTTCCATCTCAGATGGAATCTTAGATGTCGGCAGACGTCGGAATCCATTTGAATGAAGACCCCCCCACACACACTCTCACACACACACACACACCATTTCCACACATACCTTCACTCACACACACAGATGTCCTCCTCACAACACCAGGCTGTAAACACCCAATCAGCCTAATCCCCTTTCAGAGGATATATAATGTGAGCGACTGTAAGAGTAAGGTCTTGTTGCCGATGATGTTCAATCGGTGACAGAGAAAAGATTTAGAACCACCAAGGAAAATAATTGACCAGATGTTGCAGGCCAGGAATCATCGGCCCGTTAGTGCCGAGCACAGGTAGAATAACTGTAGAATACTGTAGAATACTCCAAGCATGGCGTGTTTCTACCCCTTAAAGTGAATACATAACGGTATTGCTCCTAAGGAAGGTCCTGCTAGATACAGTCTCCTAGGTGTCGTAAGAGGCCTTAAGCCACACATATAGAGCTGCATGATGTTTACCAAGTCAAAGGAGAAAAAAAGAAAGGTCCTCTCTCGCTGATAACTAAACTCGGGCCTCGTGCTCCACATATTCGGGGCAAAGTGACGGGCAAAGTGTAGTCATCTTAGCAAAAGCAGCAAGGATAATAAAGATTATCTTATCTTTCTAGTTTTGTTCCTTGTACCCTTTCTTTCTTACATTCTACTGTTCCTCCTTCTCATTTCTTTCCTTTATTATTCTGTCCCTACATGCCTTAAGCCCAACATTCCTTCATCCCTCCAGCCCCTCATCCCCCCAGCAGCTCATCACCCCCGTCCATCCAGCTTGACAGTCCGTCATCCCTCCATACCCTTGTTCCTCCAGACCCTCATCCCTTCAGACCCTCATCCCTCCAGACCCTTGTTCCCCCAGACCCACATCCCTCCAGACCCTCATCCTTCCAGACCCTCATCCCTCCAGACCCATCCTTCCAGACCCTCATCCCTCCAGACCCTCATCCTTCCAGACCTTCATCCCTCCAGACCCTCATCCTTCCAGACCTTCATCCCTTGGTCCCAGTCTGTCCTCCTCAGAGAGTGGTGACCAGCTGAAGAAGCTGTGTTCACCCAAGCGCTTTAATCAATTTACCCTCACAAGCATATGCTCACGCTGTCCCCACTGAGAAACAAACACTACTGTCCCTCTCCTCCTTCTCCCTTCCTCCTTCCCTCCCTCTCCCACAACCCCCCTCTCCTCTCTCCCTCTGCCTTTCCTCCTGCCATCCTCCTCTCCTCCAGGCATAACCCTTCCCTAGCTGGAAGACAAGCACATGGGAGGACAAACACTAATTGGAGGATTTTGACGAACAACTCTGTGGCAACCGGGGGGGCAACAAAAACCAGCCAATAAACTGGAAGCCTGAGGATGCAGTTAGAAATGAGGACCCCACTCGTGCCTTGCACCTTGACCTTTGAGAGAAGCAAGAGGGTGTGTGACGCTGCCTAACTAAGAGCCCACATCCACACATACACACACTCTGAAGCCTAATAGTTTGTTTATTCCTCAGGATCGGCTGATGATGAAAGACAATGAGGCCTTTGAGAGCAATGGGTAGAGAGGAAGATGGAGAGAGAGAGCAAAGAAGCATTCCAAAGAGGTACAAGCCCGATGACCTGCCCTGCCTGCCCACACAAGATTACCACAAACAAAGTACGGTCTTTTGTCCTCTCCAAAAGTCACCTCCACTGTCTTCTATTGCTCTTTTTATTCAGTCACACACACGGACACTATAAGAATTTAAGAGAAAGAAAAATTGAGAGATAGAGAGAGAGAAAAAGATAGATTAATGTGTTATAGAGACACCGAAAAAGAAAGCGTATTTGCCACATTGCCAAACCTAGTTCCACATCAGCATCTGCTTTCAGGTGCATGTGTGTATATGCGTACGTGCATATGTGTGTGTGTGTGTGTGTGTAGGTGGGTACCTGGACAACAGCACTCCCTATGACAGCAGTACGCCGCAAACAATGGTGCACCTAATGAACATTTATCACACTATAGCCACTCCTCCAGCTCAAATATGAATGTTTACTTGCAGGGACAAACACAAAGACAATACAGCATGCCTCTGACACACCTGAGGCTAGGAGCTTTACTCTTAGATAGAACACATAGAGGCCCAGCCTCACTCTTAGAACAAATGAAGGCCAGCATCCCTTTTGGAACCAATAGAGGCCAGCCTCACCCTCAGAAGCATTAGAGTGCAACCTCACTCGCTAATTTGAACCCCTGATGGACCCATTAGAGGCCAACTTTACTCTCAAATTGAACTGTTAGTGGCCAGCCTCATCTTACGCCAGTTTAATCAGTTGGTTTGAATTCCACACTGTTTGTTTTAAGAAATTAAGCTTAGCGCAAGTTCAGCCAGGAAGATGTCTGCACACATAAACCAGACAAGCCCTCTGTATCACCACCAACTCCCATTTTAGCACAGGGAACTAAACTCTGTAAAATAAACATCACTCATTCACTAGACTGTAATGTTTGAATTATAAATGAATGACAGCGTATGATCACATAGTTCCAGTTTCATAACTTCAGAAAATACGGAAAACTTCAGAAAAGGCATCACTTCAAAATGTGGTTCACTGCCGTACCATGAGCTGACCGTTCTGGCTGTTGTGGGCGGAGCCGTCAGTATAGAGCCGTCACTGTCACATTTCACACATTTCACCTTCCTCTCAAAGCACCACATGATCCTCTCACTGTTTTCTATCTGGATAACTCTACAAACTCCCACCCATCTCCCTCCATCCTCTTTCATTCATGTCTCTCTCACCTTCGCCTTGTCCTCTCGCCTTCACCATATCTCCATCCTCTCTCGCCCCTCTCTCCCCTTCCTCTCTTACCCCTTCTGCTGCCTTCTCCATCTCTCACCCCTCTCTCGCTCTCATACACATACACAGCACAACTTCCCTGCTTCTACAAACAGGACTCATGGAGAAAAGCTCACCAGAACAGTGGAATCAGTCAGGTGGCTTCCCATGTTAATGGCAGGAAGTGAAAGACATTTCAGGTGGGACCAGTCTTCATTGATGTCTCACTGACATCACAAATGGTTGGAAAGAATGGGAGTCAACAAGCAGTATGTTTGTGTCTTTATTCTAGTCAATCCAGGCAACAAACCCCACATTTAACCTGTGCTGGGACGCAAGGACATTTGTTTGAAGATTAGATCTTAGAGTGGTAGAAGATCAAAGACTGTGCCACAATATCAAGAAACACACTGCTAGACAAAAGGCACACACCAGTCCAAAGCACCCAACGCCCCTGATGGCAGCGTAAAGGAAGCTCAAAGATGGGATGGCTGTGTTACAACCTCAAGATACCGTCCAAGGTCAGTAAGAAGAGGGGAGGTGCGTGAGGTAGAATAATTTAGGAGTCAAATGGTGGCTAACTAGAGGCTTCCTCACAATCCCATTTATGACTGCCAGAAACAGAAAAAGCTGTGTGTTCAAAAGTCCGGTCCTGACAATAAAGCATATCAGTGTTATAAACCATGCATGGTAGGGTGAGGCCGGACCATAAAGACAGCTTAGTCATCTTAGTCAGGCCAACACTGCTGTCCATTTCTTTGTTTACATATGGCTGCTTTCATTGGATATTTGTATATCTCAATTATTATTATTATATCCATATCTCACTTTTAATACATACATGGAACGATTATAGGAATGATATGCACTGATGATATTGAGGATACACTGAATTGCATGTGACTGCGCAGTAATATTTGTGAAGAAGTAGTTATGGATGTCTGTTTCCCTGCAGTCTCACCACATGTAAATGTTTTGAGACACTGACCTCACTTACATGGAAATATTTACTTTGTTATTTTATATTTATATTTATTCATTTAGCAGACGCTTTTATCCAAAGTGACTTACAGTAAGTACAGGGAAATTTTTCCCTGAGGGAAGTAGGGTGAAGTGCCTTGCCCAAGGACACAACATCACATAGCTACAGCGGAGACTCGATCAAATCAACAAATCAAATCAACATTTATTTGTATAGCCCTTTTTACAAGCAATGTCACAGAGGGCTTCACATATGCCCATAGAACTGCCTCTCAACCAACCTAAACCCTCAAGGAAGACAACTCCCAGAAAAACTCACTAGGAAGAAAAAATTGAAGAAATCTTGGAAGGAGCAATTCAGTGAGGGATCCCCTCCTCCAGGACCCTCCTTGATCTCACAACCTTCTGATCATGACCATCACCTTAACCCGTTGAGCCATCTGGCCCCCCCGGAAATTGTTTGATTTGCACAAACACAACTCTCCTGTCAATGTTGACAGAGAATGGTCACACTCAAAAACCTACAACCACCTAGTCTTGAATTGAAATTGAATTGAAAATCCGTTATTAGTCTCCCGGAGGGGAAATTGCAGTCCAAAACAGCATGAGCTGTTGCAGCAAGCAGCCTGGACCCTACAAATGGACCCTATCCCCGAAACTACCTCTGAAACTATCCCTGGTTTGACCCTACCCCTGAAACTACCCCTGGACACTGACCATGGAACCAATCCTAGACACTAACAAAAATCGAAGAAAAATATTTTTACAGTCAGGAGGCAAGAATTAAACTTGAGCTCAGGTTGCCCCGCCATCATTAATTATGGTTGAATCATAAAGACCAGCCCAATCAGTTGTGTGTGACCAGAGGACACACACACATGCAGGCTGTATTACGTTCTCACCCAAATCACTAATAAGCCCAATAAGGTACACATCAGAGACCTAGCGAGTTATAATAAGTTATAATACCATGAATAATGGCAATAGGCCACTTCTTCTCAGCCTTCTAAAGTACTTGATTGCACAGTTGTACCGAGCCTAAGTAAAACACATCTAAACTGGAAGCAGCACCAGCTTGAGTCAGCTCGGACCCAAGTGGGATGATTTCCGCTGAAACAAGCAAAGAAACTAGTAGGTTTATGCAATAATTAATAACTTCGCAGCTTCGCTGCTGGGCAACCATTTACTGATGATTCAGTTTCAGTATTTTGTACCTGTGATTCATCCAGGCAGTCTCTATCCAGTTCTCCGATGTAGTACTGCTCCATCCACCGGCGAGCGTTGTCGGAGTGCCGGTGTGGCGGCCCCTCCATCTCCCCGCTGATGTCCTTCCCTGAGCGGCTCAGTATGAGAGCCTCTCCGCCCGGGTGCAGTCGAAGAAATCCCGTCACATCATAAACCCTGGTCCCCAGCAACACCCAGCAAGAGTCTTTGGAGCAATGACGGGCCACCTCACTCTCGGAGAAGAACCGAGGGGACGCCGATGGAGACATGGCAGCGAAAATGTGTCCAGGAGAACCGAGCAAGGAGAGCGTACAGACCCCCTCAGTTGCACAACTGACCGCAAAAGGCTTCTACCAACTTCTACGTTTGCTGTCTATGACCGGGGCGATTAGTCTGACAGGGCTTTGCTCATTACCATATCCTGAATATTGAATCAGTCGATACTTTCTGAAAGTCTGCAGTTCTCCTAGATGCACCTGTTGCACTCCAACATCAATTCCAAACGTTGCGAAACAATTACATCTGCTAAGGAAAGAAAAGAAAGCTTTATTGGGTTCACAATGTTAAAGAGGTTGATTTTATGTCATGTGCCACTGGGAAGACGGATGAAAGTTCACACAAACTACTTCCTTAACACCCACATCCCACCCTACTAGGAGACCAACACGAATGGACTGTTTTGTACTTTAACCTGCACCTCTAAAGTAGGGCGAAAGAATATATGGGCATTTGTTAATTATCTTTTAATGCATTTTTACCACAATATCATTATTAACTGTGCACCCAATATACAAGTAAAAATACATGTTAGGACCTATTTTTATAAGGTAATGTGTCATGATGTTATGCCGGCCAGTGTAGACCATTAATAAAAAGCCAGCACGTTCAAATGAAACTATGCAACATAACCGAAAGTTGTCACTTAAAACCAACGCATTTGGGTGAACTTTCAGCAGAGCTTTGCCTCCCGGACGCGTTTCTGATTGAAATACCGGTTGATCGGTACACATCCCGGTAAATATATAGGCCTACCTCATCCCCTTAAACTGCCAGCGTTTTCTTATGCTTCTGTTCAGTTTTCCTCTCTCATCGTTTATATTCATTGTATCAAGTAAGCTGTTTAATCACCCAAGAGCGCCCCCGTTTGGGATGATGTGCCTAGTACATCAATGAGGATGAAGACTGGCTTGGATCTTAGTTAATGCCGGGTGCTGGCGGTTCAATCCCATTATATAGTTCCCAGGTACACTGATATAGAACGATGCTGTAAAAAGAACCCATGAGGCCTGTTTTCTGTGTCGAAACCCAGATGGCTGCTCTTTGGAGACAGCGCCGAGGTTTCTCATCAAGGCGTCCAGTAGGTGTCGTTAGAGGCTACAAAAGACGCGCAACAGCTGCCTCAGTATTGCCTTTAAAACAGCCTAAACACTTGTAAAGCTACGTTGAATTTGAGTTATTCAAAGTCAGAAAAATCTTAATTTAAAGTAAACCATCTAAGGCCCAAAGATTTAAAGTTAGTAGCCTAATAGCTTATGAAATCATGCCTGCCTGCCTGTCTACCTGTCTGTCTACCTGCCTGCCTGTCTGTCTGTCTGCCTGTCTACCTGCCTGTCTGTCTGCCTGCCTGCCTGCCTGTCTACCTGCCTGTCTGTCCACCTGCAGACAAGTCACTGCAGACAAAGCGTCATGTGGTGTTGGAGTAAGAAACCAGGCTGTTCCTGGCACATCATAATGGTCCCTCCTGGTGGCGTATCTGCCTTTATCCGCCCTTCTTCTTCCCTGCTAGAATCACACCTGCCTCTTGCCTCTAAATTTACCCTGGTGGACAATAGGATTCTTAATAATGCACTACTTGTTTGTGGTGCGGAGTTGCTGAAACATGAGCTGTCCTTTCAGGACCATGTACTGTGTGTGTGTGTGTGTGTGTAGTAAGTGTGTCTGTTTGTATGTCTGTGTGTGCGTGTTACATCTGCGGTGGTGATCTCACATTTGTGCTGTCAGAAGTGGGCTGGGCTGTTCGGCATGGACGTTCGGCACGCTTTGTGATTGGCCCAGGTTTCTGTGACCTCGTTGACTCAGATGCCATAAGAAGCTGAGGGGGGTCACAGTCTCCGAACCGTCTCACTCCTCCAGCAAGCTCCTGAACACACCACAACACCTCTCCATGGCAACGGTTGTTCCTGTGAGTACTTCTGTGTTTGTTAGTATGTGTGAAGATGATGATGTCTGACCATATACAGAAAGCCAATTTTTGGCCTATCTTCCACTATTTTTGTAAATATCTGTTGGCAATGTAAATAATATATATATAAAAATATATACATATTCATATTATATTTAACTTGACATTATTATCATGGTTTCTTGATTGATGATGATGAAGTTCTTTGGTGTGTGTTGATGTTTTCCATATTTTCTGAATGTGTTATGTTCACTGATTTGGCACTTCATTCCAGAAAGCAGACTGAATTTAACTGTATGCTAGCTTTAATGTTAGAATGACAGAACTTAATTCAGACATTTCAAATTCCAAAGCTATGTGTTCCACCTTCCATTCACTTCCAGTTATTTTTGCTTACTTTATTCTACCTCAGGAAGAGGGTATCCCACACTAAATTGCTCCTCCCAAAATGCCTTGCCTATCCTGCAAGTTTTTCCTTGCCATCCTTTGGGGTTTAGGTTGGTTTAGGCAGAGTAGCTCTCTGTGACTTCTTGTTAAAGGGCTATACAAGTATTTTTTTGTGTTACTGCCATGAGATCAGGTAACTGACGGGGAAAGGAGTCTTTTTTTTCTGGACGCTTTCTTGCAGACGCGTGCGTGTGTATGAGTAAGCGGTGTTGTATGTGCGCTTGCTCGCTGACGTGTGTGTGTTTGAGTTGGTCTTGGGTGTCTGGTGAGGGTGATTGAGTGTACTCCCAAGCTGAAGCAGAGAATGGGCCAGCTCAGATGGTAATTAATTGGGTGAGATCTCAAAGTGAAGATGTTCTTTAGATGATAGAAACTACTCAGTAACTTTCCACACAGCCTCCTGCGGCTTTCAAACATCCAGTGCAAATTTTAGAGTTATGAGACTAGAAATAACTGGTTAGATCGAGAAATAACTCGTTGGTTTCCTGTCTCTCTCTTTTTGGTCTGAATAAAACATGTAGTATTAAACATACAAAAATTATAACCAAACTCTTCTCCTGTCTCCTGTCTCCTCTCTACCTTCTCCCTTCTTCCTGTCTTCCCTCACCTCTCTCCCCCTCCAGTTTGCGTCATGCTATGCCAGAAACAGCATCAGTGACCAGCCCCTGAGGCTGTTTGGGCAGTGCCCTGGCGGAGACTACATGTCCCTGTTCACTTACCGAGGCCCACGGGGCATGGCCCGCCCCCGCCTGGTGGGCAACGCCCCCAAGATGACCATCCGTCAGATCTGCCTCATGCTTCGTCTGATGCGCCAGCTGAGAAAACGCGAGGCGGCTGCCGCCGCCGCCAACACCAGGTAAGTCCGACAAACGAACCGTGGCAAAGCTTGTTCCGGCGTCAGCTGACCCTCATTGGCACATTCATTGCAGGGGCATTCATTCAAGAGATAGGCCTTCCCCTTTTAGGGGACTGGAACACTGCATGCTGTCCCAGACTCAAATACACTTGCTCACATCTCATGTGTTGCTTTGTCTCTTCTCTTCTCTCTTTTTCTATCTTTTTGTCATGTATTTCGCTCTCCAATGGCTCCTCCTCTCTCTCTCTTTCCTCCTCCATCATCCTCTCTCCCTCAGGAAGCAGGCGTGTCCTGTTCCAGTCCCCGTGTCTCCCATCACCAGGACAGAAAGGCGGTGTCTGCCTGCTTGTTTCAGGCGCAGACGCAGCAGCAATAAAGCCACAAAAAGAGTAGTCTGACCCAGTAGCCCATGACCCCCGTCCCTCTTCCCAAACACCCTTCACCAATCACCCGGCACCAACAGTCCTCTCCATCCTAAACACCCTTTTTTGTGCAGAACAGTTCAGTATCAAAAACCCTGCAGCCCCTTACCTCCCTTCCAACAACCTTGGGTGGGATAAAAGCGTCTAATAAATGAAGCATTATTATATTCACACATTTACACGTGAATGGAGTCATACACCAAACCAGAAACACAGATTCGAAAGCTAGGGTGTGGTGAGGGTGGAGGGGAGAGTAGTAAGAGGGGGTAACAACAGTGGTTGATGAGGGTTTGAGTGACACAAGGTAGGTGGATAATGGGGGGGGGGGCACTTGTTTGACATGTACTTTTCCATTTGGAAGGAAGGGGAGGAGGGGGCGGAAATAATGACTGAAGAGAACTCAGCTCAGCCTGGTTGGCGATGACAACACGTGATGTCCAATCACCGCTCAGATCTACCTGCTTGGGTCTCTTGTGTGTAATTACAGCAGGGTCAGTGGTCCACTCCAGGTTGCCTGTAATTAAACCAGTGGAAACTTCACAGAAAGAGGAGAAGAGACACGTGGTTGACTTTCTGTCTTTTTACTGTCATCTGCATTTTGGAGTTTGCTGTGCCTGTCCATTTCACTCTGAAGCATGTAGCATTCATGTTATGTTCACTTTTGCAATGTAATTAAATAGTTTTTTGGAATTATAATCTGTCCTGTGTTGCGCTGTTCTGCTGTGTTGTGTTACTGCTTTGTGTGCCGTAAAATAAACTTAAGGCTAAAGTTGTGATGCCTATGCTATTGTAATGTTGTGATATAGGCTATATACACTGTATATTTGGTCTGGTGGAGAAACACTGTAAAGCCTTTGGGTGACATAGTAAATAAGCAAAATACAGACGTTAGATTGCTGTAAGAAAGAATCCCATTCAGGCAGTTAAACCAGAGACTAAGCAGCCAGAAAACATATACGTATCTACAGATGGAATGACACCATTACATCCAAACAACCCTGTAGTTTGTTCTCACATGTCAAATGTTCCTCATGCTCGCTAAGAGTCAGCCGGCTCAGGTGTGAACACAGTCAGGGGAACAGGCCTGGATGACCAGTGCTGACCATGACCAGAGCCGACACTAAATGTTTCATGGGGGAGGAGAGATGTGGACGTGTGGATAAACAGAGGAGTCAGGTTGTAGGACAGGAAGCACAGTCTCCACTTTCCTTTCTGAGGAGGAAGTTGATATTTCAGTCACACACACATACACACACACACACACACAGACACACTCTTGCTTCAAGGCCAGCTGCATTTCTGAATAGCTGGGGTGGGTGATGGTTAACAAAGCAACAAGTTGAACTAGGAGGTGACTGTTGACAGAACAAACCCTAACAAGTTTTACATACAGATTCTGTCTGTTGTAAGCCAGCTCACTACATGTTAGTATGTGTGTGCAGCTCTCCAACAAACTGGACTGGTCACCGAACACCGATGCCTTCACCAAGGAGGAACAGAGTGAGAGGCTGCCACCGAGATGTTGTCGTACAGCTTGCTCAGCAGGGGGGGGGGGGGGGGGGGGGGGGGGGGGGGGGGGGGGGGGACGGACTTGAGTTTCGGAGGGGGGAGAGGGCCAAAGGGTCAGGAGGTGTGGATGTCTGAGGAAGGAAAAAATAAAATCTCAAAGGATACCGACTGGAGAAAGGTGGAAGGTATGAGACCCAGAGGGCTGGATGTTTAGCAGTGGGCTGTGAGGAGGCGTTTCACTGTCAGGATCATCGTATGTGTCTCGAAGCAGGCAAGCTGGTCTCCAGGCTCTCCAGAGGCCGGACACGTCTTAAATGTTGACCCTAAATTCAGCATTGAGGAATGAAGGGGAGGAAGAAGCGGGGAAGAGTCTGCATGGGTTACAGATAACCCTGCTAATATTACGGCCTCTACAAACACAGATAACCGTGAGTACAGCTACTATCATCACAGCCAACCCTAATAACTTGAGACTGGAAAAAAACCTATTGCAGGAGACCCTTAGCTGTACTTTATTAGGCTAGAGCCATAGCTACTGTACAGGTGTAGAACTACTGCTCCCATCAGCCAACAGAAGCTGAGATGGAGGAGAACACACAATAGAGTTCATGTTCAGTAGTTGTAATTAGCTGAGCCACCCAACAATCAGGAAAGTGTCTGTTTGCCTCAATGATGTTAGACGTTGAGACATTACATGCTAGTGCGACTGGCCCTGTTATGCAAGTTTGGTTACACAGAATGTCCCATCTATATAGACTTACTGATTAACACAGCAAGGACAGTCTATGATCTAGATTGAAATACTGGATGATTAATGTGCCAAGGCCTGGTCACCGGAGCCCCAAATGCACAACCTGGACCAGACTGAATGTCACTTCTACCATACACTAGTATTGGGTCTAACACACACACCCAGCCACACATGCACACACAGCTAACATCAGAGCCTTTGTAAAGGATCCTGCTTGATTTGCCAAGGAGTTATCAATCAGCTGCAACACATCAGGGGGAGAATCTGATAAAGATCATGCTGCACATGGCCTGAAAAACAGTGATGCATCCAAGGTCTGATCTGTCAGCAGACAAGCAAACAAACTCCCATTCTCTGAACTGTCATCCATCCGTTACCGTTAATGACCTGCAGCCAGAGCCTTTGTATATGCCTGTGTGTGTGGGTCGGATGTGTGTGTGTTTGTGAGTACTCATGTGAGACAGCCACTTGGCTGTAAACATATCAACGTATCGCGTTCCATAAAGATCACACGAGTAATGACGTGAGTGTGGGGCAGGTCTGGTTTCATCTCAGCCTGTGATCACTAAGGTGGGTGGGACAGAACGTCCAGCACCATGACCGACTACCAGGGTGCTGGACAGGGCTCTGCCCAGCTTCCTGTCCAGAGGACAGCATGACCGCCTGCTGTGCAGGATACACTGATCCTGGAATATCCAAGCCTACCATCTCTGGGACAGACCGGGAGACGAGTCACAGCACAAGACGCGTTCATCGAAATAAAATCATTTTATTTCCATTAATATTATTATTATTATCATCATCATCATCAGCGGCGTTATCATCATCATCATCATCGTGGTCGTTCTAGCTGGAGCAGAGAGGTCCACCATGTCAGGAATACGACAGCAGAATGCAGACAGAGCTGAGGTCTGTCAGGGACAGGCTACTGGACTGGTAGACAGACAGCCGGGGGATGGGGGGGAGGACGGGGGCAGTCTGGCACTCCTTTTCATTCTCCATGCTTAGATTAGAGAGGGAGGGGCTTCTGTTTACCTACTGAGAAAGGGAGTGTGAGGGAGAGGAGGAAGAGAGGGGGTAGGGGGGGCAGAAAGGCAGCAGTGACGGTATCAAATGAGTCTCACTGGTCTGACTGCTTCACACACATCTGGTGCCAGCCAACCGCAGAGACTGACACAGAAGGAGTGTGTGCGCACGTGTCTGGACTGTGTGTGACTGACTGCGTGTGCGTTTGTGTGTATGAATGTCTGTGTGTGTTACTGTTGGGCATTGCTTTGATCCACAGTCACTGTACACTTGTAGAGGTTTCTGCCACAGAGGGGTTAAGAGATGAGGTCACCATCATCCACCTGAAACAGGAACAAGAAGAATGCTTCACCTGATAAAAATCTTTCAGAATGTGCATGTGTATGGGTGTGAAAGTGTATGTGCGTACCAGCTCTCATCGAGCTGTAGTTGATCCACTGGATACCATGTTTCCATCAGAATTGGACAAAGACTGCTCCTTTACCACAGGGTCTGCAGGGAGAACGACAGATGTCACTGGTGGTACAATAGTGTGTGTGCATGAGTGTGTGAGTGCCTGTGTGTGTGTGTGTGTGTGTGTGTGAATGCGTTGCTGTTTGTCTTCGAGTGTGTGTGTAGACCTACAGAAGTAGGGGTGCTCCATGGCCTCTGTGGCCGTCAGCCTCTGCTGGTGGTCGTAGCGCAGCAGCTTGTCCAGCAGGTCCAGGGCCTCTGGACTCACCAGGTGCTGGTTCTCTGTCTGGACAAACTGCTCCCAGCGCTTCCTGCTCTGCCTGCAGGTCACGAGAGGAGTGGGAGAGATGGGAGGAGACAGGGAGGGAGGGAGTGAGTGAGTGAGATAGAGAGTGAGAACTGGAGAGAAAGAAAACGGAGATATACTCACTGTCCTAACAGGTCCTTGAAGCGAGGGTCCAGTTCGATGTGGTATTTGCGCAGGTATCCAAACAGCTCATCTGTCCCCAGCACTTTGGCAATGCGGACCAACTGCAAACACAAGCACATCCCATGTACTGAAGCTGATAGGGTAGCCGATAGGATAGCCATAATCTATTCTATATTCTATAGCCATATTCTATTCTATATTCTATAGCCATATTCTATTCTATATTCTACGACCAGGCATATTCTTCCTCTGGTAGGTGCACTTGTGTGTGTACCTGGGTGTGGTTGTATATATCTGAGTGTGTACCGGGTTGTGTGTGTATGTGTACCTGGTCGTAGTTGTCTTGGCCATGGAAAAAAGGCTCTTTCCTGAAGATCATACTGGCCAGCATACAGCCCAAACTCCACATGTCCAGACTATAGTCATACATCTAGAAGAACAATGCACGTGCACATGCATGAGTGCGCACACACACACACACACACACACACACACACACACAGACAGCTACATGAAGGAAGACCTACCACTCTCTCTCTCTTTCTCTCTCTCTGGGATAGAGTGTCTGTGTGTGTGTGTTGTGTGTGTTCTTACTTGGTAGTCCACCAGTAGTTCAGGACCTTTGAAGTATCGAGATGCCACCCTGACGTTGTACTCCTGGGCAGGATGGTAGAACTCTGCTAGGCCCCAGTCTATCAGACGCAGCTATACACACACACACAGACGCGCACATGTACACAAAAGCCCAAAAGTCCACACCGAAAACAAAATGTCAACAGGCTGGAATAATATCAATCACACTAAATGAAAATGGGTCTGTCTCTCTCAAGCTGTCTGCAGTTACATTTGAGTTAGAGTATATGTGGGGCTGCTGCCCTCTGGTGGGCAGTCTTAGTTTTACCCAGACACGGTCCATAACCAGCATTTTAGAACATGCTCCCACGAAAAGACCATAGACCATGCAGACCTGCATGAGTCTGACAGGACTGGTGTAAACAGAGGCCATTCATGGAAAAGTCTGAGCGGTAAACCTAGTATAGATCAGGACAGACAACACACACACACATATTCTGGACCAGGGGGCTGCCTACCTTCCTCATCTGGTGGTCGATCATCACATTGTGAGGTTTGACATCACGGTGCATGATCCCCATACTGTGGCAGTAGTCCAGAGCCTGAGAGAAAACACACACACACATTTGCAGAATCAACCTCAGATAATATTTTCTTACTGTCAAAACACATATTCGAACAACCTGTTGTGTCATTGTGATTTTGGAGGGAGGGAGGGGGAGAGAGAGAGGAGAGAGAGAGTGCACAAGTGCAACACTCACCTTCAGCAGTTCATACATGTAAAAACGTATATCAAAATCTGTTAACTTCTGGTAGAGCTCCTGCAGAGATAGGGAGAGGGCATATAAACACCGAAGAGCGCACAGCAAGGACACACACACAAATATGCAAGTTTGATCATTATACAATAACAGCAAGAGAAAAGACTGGTTCTACCTTAAAATCTGTGTTATTGATGCACTCAAAGACCAGCGCAGGAGTTCGAGACTGCAGACAGAGAGGGTAAACATGAGAAACAACTCTGAAGGGATGGGGGGTTCAAATAACCAAAAGCAATAAACACATCCTCAATCTTCAGGACAACAGTTGCTCAGAGCAATGCTGAGATAGAGGTGGTTAACCACAGTTTGTTTGGTAAATAAAGAGAGAAGGGGAGGGACATACCACAGGGTCCTTTACTGTGTCGACCAATCGGATTATGTTGGTTCCTCCTCTTAGATTCTCCAGGATCTTGATTTCACGTTTGATCTTCTTTTTCTTGACAGGCTAGAGACACATACACAACCAATCAGCAGGCTGAAGACACATACACAACCAATCACCAGGCTGGAGACACATACACAAGCAAATCAGCAGTCTGGAGACACATCCAGAACTAATCAGCCGGCTGGAGACACATCCACAACCAAACTGCAGGACGTAGAAACATCCACAACCAATCAGAAGGCTGGAGACACATCCACAACAAATCAGCAGGCTGGAGAAACATCTACAACCAATCAGCAGGCTGGAGACACATCCACAACAAATCAGCAGGCTGGAGACACATCCACAAACAATCAGCAGGCTGGAGACACATCCACAAACAATCAGTAGGCTGGAGACGCATGCAAAACCAATCAGTAGGCTACAGATCATCCATCAGAAAAGTGATTGACGGTATTACAGGGTGTGATGGTGTGTTTACTGCTGTGATGATGTGTCACTGAGTGCATCGCTGCTGTGATGATGTGTCACTGAGTGCATCGCTGCTGTGATGGGATGCTACTGCTGCGCTAGTGTAGCAACAGGGAGGATCTGTAGCAGCCATGTTCACCTTAAGGATCTTCACCACCACCTTCTCATTGTTGTTGATGTTTATAGCTTCAAACACCTCGCTGTACTTCCCCCTGCCCAGCTTGCGCACCAACTGGTAGTCCTCCTGGTTACTGGAGCCAGGGAACACAGTGAAGGGGAGGGGGAATGGGAAGAATGTCACGTCTCACATGGTCCTTGTTACATTCTAGAAAGAGGTTCTAAACACTTTGGTTGAGGACTGTTTGTTTCCCAGCAGGAGAGAAGAGGAGGAGGCCTTTGAGCAACTTTTCAAGTTTCAATCTGAGGGATGTTGGTTATAATACTGGTCTTTACGCCAGAACTTGTGTGTATGATGAGGAACTTCCTGTTGTGACATACAAGATGTGAGTTAAGTTCAGTGTTAACGCTTTTATTTGTTCAAATGATCTGGATGCCTGTTCACTCATTTTCTCATTTTAGTGACAGTGGGCCATGTCGTCACCTACTGCTTATGCTGACGACAAACCAGGACTACTGTGATATGAAACCCAGGGGATATTGATTGTTCCTTCATCCCTCTGAGAGGATGGTGTTTCGGTATGGATGAGGATATCCGATGTGAGGAAACCATTACAAATCTAAGGCGTCATTCTCGTACGCGTCCGGGCCCCAGGCCGAGCGGCCCTGCGGCACCTCACAGATTGATGACTCTCCTCTACCGATCGATGCTGGAGCTCGTCTATAATAACAGCGCGCAAGGCGCAGACTCGAAATAGGCGAGGATATCCCGTGAAAACCTTGTTTACAGGGTCGTTTCACGACAGATCAATTTCATAAGTATGAAAATCCAGTATTAGAATGACGTATTCATGACGGTCTGGTATCATATGAGCCAGCTCAAAATATCCATCCCTACTTGTCCAATGCTGTTCGTTATTGATTTTCATGACCACTCATGTAATACCATTCAATTGTGGATGGCTACTACTACCATAATATGGTTAAGGTCTACAACCGCCCAAATGAACTTTTAATTCTACATCAATGATGTCATCATTCATATGAATAACTACTAAACTCGGAAACGTGCTTGTGATGTGAACATGTTTAACTCTGTGACTGATGTTTTTTGGACCCATTTGAAACTTTAAGGAATAAAAGCCTCTCACCTCCAGCTGGGCACATAGGCCTCATAGTCCCAATATTCCCTGCTCTTCAGAGTGTTGACATCGGCGTACACCCGAGATTTACTACCGGCCGCCGGGCCCGGCATGGCGAGCACCGGAGCTCAGTCTGTGTGGAGGAGGCGATGGCCACTGAGCTCTTTCGCTAAGGCAGGCAACAGAAACAGCTCAGACCTTCCACGGGGTCGTATGCTGTTTCCTCTAGCCTACTTAATAGCTTAAAAGATAACCAGCTAACAATTAGCAGCGGATCCTGTCGCACGGATTGTCAGAAGCAGCTAAACCGACTGGGGACTTCAAGGTTCTGGATGAACGAGGGGGAGAGGAGCCGTCAGATACAGCTGGATTTAAGACGAGGGGGAATGTGTGTTGAGGTAGACGAGGTGAAATAACAAAACTGGCCTTATTACTTAGCTTATATTAAAAGTTTAGAACATCGTAGTAAAAAATGACACAAAAAAATAGGCAAAGATGCGACGATTCTCGTGTTAAGGAATCCCAATTATTGCTTCCTATATTGGGCCTGAAATCCTGAATCGCGAATACATCCGAGTCAAATCAACCGTGTTCCAGCGCTTCTTAAGAAAAGGAAAAGCCCAATCATTTAGTAGTAGGCTTGTGGGAGTTATAACGGTTCACCCCTTTTTTTACTAAACGCCATACTGACTGGTCACTATCGCCGCTTGGAGAGGGGGTGGAGTAGAGATCGATGTTGTTAGATCAGCTTTCATGCTATCTCGGAGAAATCGCACCGGTTAGTGCGGTGCGGTGCACCCTGGCTTGGGCGCCTGGCATAAGCAAGCGCTATGAAACCACCTCGAAATCCCTTCTAAATCTGGCGAAGGTCGGTTTTTTTGGGGTTTTTCTTTTAGAAACCCCCCCGGTCCTTATTCCGAACCGCAGGGAACCGGATTGCCATGGAACAGCCACCCGGAAATAAAGACCACATGGTCAAACAGTTCACCCCCAGTTTCATACAGCAACAGTGTACAAGACAGCGCGACCTAGTGGGTAGGAGATAGCCTCAAATATATGAAACGGATCTATCTCATCAATAAATTGTCGTTTGTATTATTCTTTAGACCAGATAACATGCATGTAAGCCCAAACGATATTATGAAACTTGAATAGATCTACGTTCAGACTAATCCCACGTGACATACAACGTCCACGATCCACCACACAAAGTTTGTTTACCATAGCAACCATGGCTGAGGTGGAAGAAGCTGTTACTGAAGCAGATAGAGGACATATCGTCAAATTTATAGCAGATTTAAGGTATCAAAAACAAACGTATTCCCAAAAATGTATTATGTATTATTATCTTTAGTAGATTATCTCTAATTGTACTACACCCCCCCCCCCCCCCCCCCCCCCCCCCCCCCCCCCCCTTCTTCCTTAACTGTCCTGCTGTGACCCAGATGCGCCAATGCAGTTCTACGGTCAGAGACGAACATGTACGAACGGTTCATCAGCCGTATCGACCCCAGAGACCTGATCCTTCAGCCGCCGCCTGAGAGCCAGGGTACCACGCTGCCCGAAGCTGGAACAGTAATTATTGAACCACCTGGTGACCGTTTTGTGCATGCACACCCAAAGTGCGCGTGTTAACCTTTTTAAAACGTAATGTATACTGTGTGTGGGTGTGCGTGTAGAGACGGAAGAAGTCCAAGGCCAAGACCGCAACTGTAGAGTGTAAGCCGCAACTGACTCTGGAGCAGAAATGTAATATAGCGCATAGAGAACTGGGCGAGACCCGAGATGACCTGGAGAAGCAGAGAGAGAGCTCTGACAGAGTTCTTCAAAACTACAAGGTAAAGCATCAAACACACAGTGCATAGTGAAATCAGCCTCATTCTGGATCAATTCTGGAACTTCATTTTCCCAATATCCTCATGTTACAGCACTGGGGCAGATATTTAACCTTTCATGACACCTTGTGGCCTATGTCATGCTCTCTTATTTCCCTCAACACACACACATACCAGGCTTCATTGGCGGAGGCTGACATCAGGCTCGTGGAATTGAAGAAGGCCAGTCACGGGTTTGACCGGGATGTGACCAAGGTGCTGAAGGAGAAGAGAGGGGGGATGGTGGTGGCGGAAAAGATTGTCAGATACATGGAGGACAGGATGAGGGCAAAGGTGAGCAATACTGGTCCGACTGCAAGTGTGACAGTCGTGCTGTCCTCAAGACGCAACATCTATCTCTCTCTCTCTTTGCTACTCTCTCTTGGGTGTCTTTTTCTAACCTTCTTTTCTTTCTCAAACTCCCCAACAGGACACGCTGATTGAGAAACTGCATCTCAGAAATGCGGCGCTGCAGGGGCAAAAGAGGAAGCTCCAGCTGCAGCAGAAGGAGGAGATGGGCGAGGCCCTCCTGGAGGTGGACTTCATGCAGCTGAAGATCGAGAATAGCCAGTACCTGGAATGCATCGACGAGCGCAACGCAGAGCTCCTCAGACTCAAACTGAAGGCAGGGAACACCCTGCAGGTCCTCAACTCCTACAAGGTACTCTGGAGAGAAGGCCTGTTTGAAGGTGCTGGTGCACAACTCTGGTCAGACAGCATCAGGGGGCGATGCAAACTTAAAAAAAATAAAGAAAAAATCATGTTAGACATTGCATTCCTTTAGAAGATAATTTTACATCTCCTTTTACAAACATGTGTATGTTGTTTTCCCAATCCTCTTATATAAGAGACGTACTGCTTGCATCTTGTTGTGCAAAAGTGAGTATTGATGAAGGATAATGCACTTTGTTGTTTTAGAAAAAGCTGCAGATCATGACCTGTGAGTCCACGTTGCTGGCCAACGACATTGCCTCCAGGAAGGACATGCTGGTGAAGATAGAGGAGGAAGCCCTACAGGCTGAGGAGGTGACCTCATCATCTCCTTAGAAGCTGGATGGATAGAGGATATGGGGAGAAGGGAAGAGGGGTGGAATGCACATGTGCTGATGACAGGCAGATCAGACGGGTACTCATACAGTCAAGTGTCCTTGTCTGTGTCCTGTGTCCTGTGTTAGGAGCGCTTGAAAGCAGAGACCCTGAACAAGAAGTTGCGTGGCCAGCTGGCGGACTACCGTGTTCCGCATGTGATGCAGTACATCACGGCCAAGGACTCCCACAGCCAGCTGGAGGAGAGCGTCCGCACCTGGGAGAGGAAGGTGGAGATCGCTGAGGTAACACACCCTTCATCGTTCCCGCCCATGGGGGTAGAGCTTAGATGTTCCAGAGGATTCTTCGGCCTTATAGCCAGCCTATGCACTTACTAGTTCCAGTTTGGCAGACTTCAACCAGGAGTTTATCATACAGAATAATTTCCTATAAACGTTTACTAAATATATTCACTACCGTTCAAAAGTTTGGGGTCACCCAAACAATTTTGTGTTTTCCATGAAAAGTCACACTTATTCACTACCATATGTTGTGAAATGAATAGAAAATAGAGTCAAGACATTGACAAGGTTAGAAATAATGATTTGTATTTGAAATAAGAATATTTTTTTTTACATCAAACTTTGCTTTCGTCAAAGAATCCTCCATTTGCAGCAATTACAGCATTGCAGACCTTTGGCATTCTAGCTGTTAATTTGTTGAGGTAATCTGGAGAAATTGCACCCCACGCTTCCAGAAGCAGCTCCCACAAGTTGGATTGGTTGGATGGGCACTTCTTGCGTACCATACGGTCAAGCTGCTCCCACAACAGCTCAATGGGGTTCAGATCTGGTGACTGCGCTGGCCACTCCATTACCGATAGAATACCAGCTGCCTGCTTCTGCTCTAAATAGTTCTTGCACAATTTGGAGATGTGTTTAGGGTCATTGTCCTGTTGTAGGATGAAATTGGCTCCAATCATGCGCAGTCCACTGGGTATGGCATGGCGTGGCAAAATGGAGTGATAGCCTTCCTTATTCAGAATCCCTTTTACCCTGTACAAATCTCCCACCTTACCAGCACCAAAGCAACCCCAGACCATCACATTACCTCCGCCATGCTTAACAGATGGCGTCAGGCATTCTTCCAGCATCTTTTCATTTGTTCTGCGTCTCACAAACGTTCTTCTTTGTGATCCAAACACCTCAAACTTGGATTCATCCGTCCACAACACTTTTTTCCAGTCTTCCTCTGTCCAATGTCTGTGTTCTTTTGCCCATCTTAATATTTTTCTTTTATTGGCCAGTCTCAGATATGGCTTTTTCTTTGCCACTCTGCCCTGAAGCCCAGAATCCCGCAGCCGCCTCTTCACTGTAGATGTTGACACTGGTGTTTTGCGGGTACTATTTAATGAAGATGCCAGTTGGGGACCTGTGAGGCGTCTGTTTCTCAAACTAGAGACTCTAATGTACTTATCTTCTTGTTTAGTTGTGCAACGCGGCCTCCCACTTCTTTTTCTACTCTGGTTAGAGCCTGTTTGTGCTGTCCTCTGAAGGGAGTAGTACACACCGTTGTAGGAAATCTTCAATTTCTTAGCAACTTCTCACATGGAATAGCCTTCATTTCTAAGAACAAGAATAGACTGTTGTGTTTCAGATGAAAGTTCTCTTTTTCTGGCCATTTTGAGCGTTTAATTGACCCCACAAATGTGATGCTCCAGAAACTCAATCTGCTTAAAGGAAGGTCAGTTTTGTAGCTTCTGTAAGGAGCTAAACTGTTTTCAGATGTGTGAACATGATTGCACAAGGGTTTTCTAATCATCAATTAGACTTCTGAGCCAATGAGCAAACACATTGTACCATTAGAACACTGGAGTGATAGTTGCAGGAATTGCACCAAAAACCAGACATTTGCAGCTAGAATAGTCATTTACCACATTAGCAATGTATAGAGTGTATTTCTTTAAAGTTAAGACTAGTTTAAAGTTATCTTCATTGAAAAGTACAGTGCTTTTCCTTAAAAAACTTTTGAACGGTAGTGTATATGTAACATTTGATGACTGTAAATATTCCATTACTGTCATCCAGATGGCTCTGAAGACTCATACCAAGGCCTGGAACAAGGTTAGGGCTTCCATTGGGGAGGGGGCCAGGACCAGGGCCAATAACAAATGCTGTGGCTAGGCTCGGGCCAATCACAGGACCTGTGGCTGGACCTGGGCCAATCACAAGGCCCGGGGGAGGAGCTGTGTTGGGTTGGTGAGATGTTCCCATCTGTGTATCTCCAAACCTCTCAAACCTTTTATAAACCACTGAGACTTTATCTTGCAATAAACCCAATAAGTCCACCAGATGTCCTTTATAAATGAAAAAAGTTTATTTGTTAGTGCTGTGTGTATTGAATGCTACATACAGACAGATATCTTAGCATGAATGTACACAAACTGTACGTTGCCACGTAAATGGTTCTTTTTTTCTTTTCTTCTTTTGACTACATCATTCACATACTACAATTTGAAAAAGCTATAAGAGGATTGCGTGCCGTCGGACGCACAAACACCAGGGACAGATAACAGGAGCTAACACAGCGGGCATGCAGAGGAAGGAGACGCCAGGGGCCGTTAACGCGCTAACCTCCGTACGCCGTCCCGGGTCCTAAAGACCCCCTTCATCGCTCTCCCAATCTCCTTGGAATCTCAAAGGCCCTGTCATCTCCTTCCAAGAATATAGATATTCATATAGATTTTAAAGAATATTAATACAAAATGAATATAAACACAAAATTTTAAAACATAAAAAGAACATACAGTACTTTTTTTTCTATTCCAAAATTAAATCCCCAACTGCTCCTGATGTGGTTTAATGCCAGATGAAGGAAATCAACACAATGAATAAATGGAACAGGTGACAGGTGGCCAGCTCAGGCACAGCGGCAGTGGATAGAAACACACTTGGTACAATACGCATGGTACAGTACCAGGAGCACACTGGATACAGTACACACGGGAACAGTACCAGGAATACACATGGTCCAATACCAGGAACACACATGGTCCAGCACACATGGTCCAACACCAGCAGCAGGCCAGACAACAGCCCCTTGTGGCTTCAGAATCACCCTGACCCCTGTTAAAGGCTAAGCAGACCTCCTAGTGACCCCCTATTTTGTAGAGAAAGATACTCAGAGATACCCTGTCTTCTTGTTGTGGAACACTTTTCAATACTGCACTCTACAGAGCCTCCTTTTGAAATGCTTCAATCACTGAAGAACAAACCCCCCCCCCCCCCCCCCCCCCCCCCGGGAAACAAACTAAAGCAAAAATCTATGGCAGACCATTTAATTCAAGAACTCTAGACATACACAAAAAGGCAGCTTGTTTTTGAGAAAAGCCTTCAATCGGGACATCTTGAGCCAGCGTTTACTGCACTAATGACTGATATGGAGCAATAAAAAAAAACGCAGCCTGGTCTAATGCACCTTTCAGACAGCCCGACAGCTTGCCGTGGTCCTTTAAATATGGTTCAAAAGAAAAAGTATTTATTCATAATGAAAATGTGGAGCAGGTGGGTTTGAAACAAGCCTGAAGGAGAATGTTCTCCATGGAACCTTGCAGCGTCTCATCACAAGCAGGGCTGACTAGAGATCAAACAGTTTCAACAGAAAGGGTTCAAACCAACTTGCATTCTATTTACACGCAGGAGGAAGCTTAAATCTGGTGTTTTTCATTTTCAGCACAGATAAAAGTCTAAACTGATCCTTGCTGGGATATGAGCTGTAGATTAGTGTGAAATATATATTTCTATATGATGATGTGAAGGTGGAGCAGTGAGGCGTTAACCATTAGGGTCGCTAGAAACTTCAGCTGGTTAGATCCACCTCGACTGTACTCTCTGGGGCGTTGTTATGGTGTTTTGGTACAAACTAGAGTTGCCACTATCATGGCCACACACATATACATCCACATACATCCACTTACAAATATTTTTTATATTTTTTCACAAAAACACAATAAAACTAGCCCAGCCCCCCGCAACCCCCCCCCCCACACACACACACACCCACCCCCCTCCCTGACCACCCTCCCCTTATTTCTTACAAACAAATAAAATAAAAAGAACCACAAAACTTTTTGTTGTGGATTTGATACTTGATACAAAAGAAAGCGTAGAAAGAGTAACCACATAGAAGATGCAAGACGGCGTGTCAGCGAGATGGACGAGTGTGTTAGCGCCGTTGCTCCAAGATGGAGGGCTACCCCTCCACTAACACCACTGCCATCCTCCTCCCCTCACCACCTGCACACATGTCCACTCGATCGAGGGTTAGTCGTAGCACAGCATACTGGAATCCAAACATGTGAAGCAGGAGAGACATCAGCAGACTATATATGCTGATGGAAAACTTACAGTATAAAACTATTTCAAGTTCTTGGTAGTCAATGCAGAATCTCCATTGGGTGGGGTCTCCAAAGTCACAGCAACCACTGTTGGCAACCCCCCAAAAAGCTAGTTTGGGGGAGGGGGGGTCGCGTCAGGTTGGGACACCCGCGTAGAGGAAGGGGGGTAAGAGGGTGGGAGCCATCCTCCTCTTCACAAACCTAAAAAGGTTACTTATTTACACAAACACACAATTGGCTGGACTAGACAGAAATGTAGGCTAATGTGGTGATTTACATTTCTTCTCTTCTTTCTTGAAAGAGTGGGGATGGGGGAGGGAAAGCTGGTTCAAGGGGAGAGAAAACATCAGGTTGACCTAGTCGAGGAGAAGTATTCCTCTAGTCTAGAAATTGTAGGTAACATGTTCAATCAGCATGGGGTGATTCTTCTGTCCTTTAGAGAAGTAGCCCTAAAGAAGTTAGACTTGGCAGTACGATGACAAAGCTGTAAGACCCTCTTAATATGAAACAAAAGAAGATTAAAAATAACCTGGAGGGGTTTCTTCTAGGGGTGGGTTAGTTTTAAAATAGAAGGTAAGCCAGCGGTGTTAGAAGGTTCTCTGTCAAGCTAGAGGGGTGGGGTTAGGAGGGGCAACTGTAGGTTCGCAAGCAGGGTTATATCTCTTCTGTACGCTGTAAGGAAAGGGTTGGGAAGGGGGGGTGGGGGTATGGGGTGTGGTTAGTAGCCTAGATGCAGGGAGGGACCGGGTAGCCCCCTCCCTCAGCAGTGTGCTGTACGGTGTGCTCCTGTAAAGAGCCTAGGTCGCTGAAACGCTCCCCGCACCACACACACTTAAACTGGGCCTCGCGCGAGTGCACACTCTGGTGCTTAGCCAGGTGCTCCCTCTGCTTGAAGCCCTTGTCGCAACTGGCACACTTGTAGGGCTTCTCGCCCGTGTGCACACGCCGGTGCCTCTGCAGGTCGGAGGTGTACTTGAAACGCTTCTCACAGTCGGGACACTTGAGGGGCTTCTCGCGGGACGGGTCACAGCGGTGCTGCACAAACTCGGACGACGACAGGAAGCGGCGGTCGCACAGGGAGCACTTGAGCGGCTTCTCCTGGCAGTGCGAGTTCTGGTGCCGCTGAAGCGTGGAACTCTTCTTGTAGCCCTTCCCGCACACGTCGCACTTGTACGGCTTGTCGGCCGAGCCTGAGCCGGAGGACGACTCGCCACACTTGTGGCGCAGCAGCTCCCCCGACTGGCTGAACTCCTTCTGGCAGGAGGCGCACTTGAAGAGGTTCTCCATGCCGTGGACGTGCTGGTGGTAGAGCAGGTGGGAGGGCTGCAGGAACCCCTTGTCGCACAGGTTGCACTTGAAGGGCCGGTCGGCGGGGTTCTTGTGCGTGCGCCGATGGCGGACCAGGGCGTACTGCTGCTTGAAGCTCATCTGACACTCCTCACAGTGGAACGGACGCTCCTCCGAGTGCGTGCGCTCGTGCTGGCGCAGGTCCGAAGGGCGCTTGAAGCCCTTGCCGCAGGTGGCACAGCGGAAGGGGCGGGCGCCCTGGGGGTGGCACGGGTGGTGCAGCAGCTCCGACGACTCCTTGAAGTGCAGCTCGCACAGGTTGCACTTGAACAGGTGCTCGCCGGAATGGGCGTACATGTGGCGAACCAGGTGGGAGCGGTGCTTGAAGCTCTTCTCGCACACGGCGCACTTGTACGGCCGCTCGGAGCTGTGCGTGCGCTGGTGGTGCGCCAGGTGGGACGACTGGCTGAAGCTCTTGTCGCACGTGTCGCACTTGAACGGCTTCTCCCCCGTGTGCACGCGCTCGTGGCGGGCCAGCTCCGACAGGTGCTTGAAGCCCTTCTGGCAGACGGAGCACTTATATGGGCGGTCGCGAGCCGAGGGGAAGGTGATGGAGGCGCTACCGCTGGCCGATGCCCCGTCACTGGACGGCTGCTGGGGATTGGTAGCAGAGGAAGTGGGCGTGGCGTTGCCCGAGGAACCAGGCCGGTAGGTCTTCTCACAGATGGAACACTTCATAGGGTTGCTGCTGTTGTGCGAGGTGTGATGCTGCGCCAGCGAGGTGAGTAGGGAGAAGCCCATCTTACACACCCCGCACACAAAGGGCTTCTGCTCCACCTAGGAGAAGATAAGATAGTGCTTTATTAATCTCCATTACAGAGGAGATGCGTATGCCACCAGCACACTGGAGCAGTGAGAGCTGTTCCGTTCCGCGGCAAGTTCCTCAAACGGACAAGGCCCCGACTGTGAGATGCGTTTCAACTGGACGTGCACCTCCGACTTGCAGAGGCACCGGATGAGATTAAGGACGCGATTTTGCTGGCGCGGAGCAAACACTGCAAAACACCTTAATATCTAGAATAGAGGGGGGAAAGCACTTCAGTCAAAAAGATTAAGGCTCACATGGTTCGGTCAAATTGTTCAGAGAAATCATGGGAGGTTTTAGGGAGATCAATGTTAGAATTCAACAGCATTGTCATTATCTAAGTAGGTTTTGCTCCGAACTGACCAATTTTGCTCCAGCAAAACCAAGGCCTTAAAATACTCACGGCTGGAGGACATGAGGACCTGGAGGGACGTGCTTTGACCTGCTCACCTGCACGCACTGGTGCTCCAGCAGATCAGTGGCCTGGTGGAAGATCTTCATGCACTGTGTGCACTGGAACGAGCGGTCCTGGCTCACCATGCACTGGTGCTCGTGGGGGTTGGCCAGGTGGGAGATGTCATGGCCGCAAGCCCCACACTTGTGTCCTCCCTCTCCTCCTACCTGCGTGCAGAGACACGGATCACTTCTATCAGCTCAAGCAGGGCTGCAACATCAATCCTGCGTCCTCTTAAAAATAAAATACAAATTAAACAACAAAGATGAATGGTTCTTTTGTGCAGGAAACCACAAGGCAAACAAACCAGACTATGAGAGAAACACCCCCATTCACATTGAATAAACGTGACAAAGGCGGCAGCCCCTGGCAAACACCTAGGTGTGGAGCCAGGCCTACCTGCAGGGAGGGCTGCTGGGCCTGGGCTGGGTGCTGCTGGCTGTGCTGGCCTCCTCCATGCTGCTGGGCCCCATGGTGCTGCTGGGGCTGCTGCTGCAGGCTAGGGGGGTCCGGCTGCAGCACGATGCCGTACACCGCGCAGCCCAAGGCGTTCTCTGCCCCCGGCGGGATGGTGTGGACCACCGGGGGAGGCGCCACAGCATGTTGCTGCCATGCCTCGGTCATGCGGGCTCTGGTGTAGGGATTCAGTTTGGCAGCGGACAGGGACCTCTTGGTGGGGGAGAGAATGGAAGGTAGGTGAGCTGGCTGGTCAGTTTGAGGCTGCTGGGCTGCTTACAATGTCATCGAAAGCCAACTGATGTAGAGGATAATGGAGAGTGGTTGTTACAGGAACTGGCGCGTTTTCTGTTCTTCAGGTTGCACAGGAGTTCTGCAGAGATGATAATGCCAAAAAGGAACAGGATTATTGAATCTTTCGATTGTTCCGTTTTGACTCCCTTGGAGGTGCGCAAGGAATTGGTTTCACAATTTGCCACAACAATGTCCAAAAGTAGCTATCTTACATACGTGAACATACCGTATAAAGACACCATAGCGTATCAATATCCCATCAGTAAGTCTTATACTCTATTGTGTTCAAAAATTGTGATATGCGTCTACAATGTCACAAGCCTTTTTAGGAAAAGTCAATAAATCCACACAAATATTAAAGACCTGATCAAATTCAGCGTCTAGCAACGAGAAGAAATTCCCCACAAAACCCTCTTGACAGCGATCTGATTTCCCGTCTGCCGACCGCTCATAATTAGCATAGCCAACATAAGAGCCAACTAGCTACAAGCTTAGCTTGGTAAAACAGGCTTATGTATCCCCAGCTTCTTTACTACAAATAAATGTTACAAAAGATGAAGTGGTAATTTTAACAGGCTTACTAAGCATATATGCATGAGAGCGGGGTTAAGACACGTACAGTGAAGCATAATTTAGCTGCCGGAGACAGAGGCTAGGCTAACCAGCTAGCTCGCTACTTCTGTTGACGGGGTTTGAAAAGATTTCATATTTTAACGTCTGATCTTGACAGAAGATGCACCGCTTGCCGGGTACTTATAGCGTGACAGGTAGCTGAAGACGGGATCATTGGTAACGTACCTTGACCGATTGCATGAGCTGTTGGCGGGGTTTACAATTTCGACAGAAATGGGGGAAAACCGTTTTTAGGCCCCAAAACACGTCCCAGCCAGCCGCTCTCTGGTCTGACGCCTTCCCGATACCAGGGCCGGACAATTCAGAAACTGTCAATCGCTATATATCGCCTAAATGCAATAAAAATTAATTAAACGGCCCGCTTAAACGTTTCCTTCGTCCTCGTGTGGTCGTTTTATGGCGTAGTTATGCTTTTCTAAGGTAAAATAAACGGACATTTGGGATAAAACGGTAGGTAGCAATCGGGCTAGCAAAGAAAACCCTGCCCCGGCACAGGAACATGAATAATCCAATGTTTAATTGGCACGCTCACAACACACCCGGAACCCGCTGCGAACAGCTTTCGCCATTATTCTGTTAATAATATAATATGTATAATAATATATTTGTGTAGTTTGCATGGGTTAGCTGGATATTTTCTCTGTTCACAATAATATAAAAATATATATTAAAAAAATTGCTCAATATTTTACAGATCTGTTATAAACACATAATAATACGACACATTTTTGATGAAATCGTGAATGTTCGGTGACAACTACCGCTAAGGAAGACGTCTGACAAAGTGATGTGTAAAGAAGTTTTAACGTGAATCTTTCTGGGAGTTTTTTCCTTGTCTTTTTTTGAGGGGTTAGGTTGGTTTAGGGATGTGAAGAAATTGCTTTTTTTAAAGGGCTATACAAATACACGTTGATTTGAATTAGAAGCAGTGTATAAGAAATGAATACGCCAATAATATTCCCCACTTACGTTAAATAAAACGGAACGCAGGACTGTGATCTGGGTATGGAACTGAGGTTGAATTACATGTTGTTTCAGCGGGGGCATCAATTATCCTAACAACTGTTTGTTTACATCGGAAATAACGCAGATTCCCTGCCTTGCATGGATCCATGCTGCTTTGCAGTCGCTAGGAATCCTCCGGGACCCAGAGACGAATGAATTGTTTCCATGTTCCCATGGGATGATGTTAGTCAACTACAGTAGCAGCTCTGAAGATGAAACTGAAGTTTTGGAAAATGCAAGGAAGCGCCAAAGTTACAACAGCGATGACAGGTTGAGAAAGAAGCACAATTCAGAGATGGAAGTACCCAGTCACAGGTATAACGAAAATGATATGCTTTTATCAAATCAGAACGAGGGGAACTGTGTGAAGTAATGTCTCATCTATATTTAAACCTCTTTGTATTATCAGGAACAACTGCAACGACCACGAATCTCTCTCAGTTCCTAATACTTCTGACAGAAGGCATGAATCCAAAACCAAGTCAGAACCAGCGCTGTCCAGACTGCCACTTCCTGACAGCCTGTTGGACATGTTCACAGGGGAAGAGGAGGACTCTGAAACGGAAAACGGCTCATTTCACGAAGGACGGATACGCTCCTTCAAACATGAAAGGGGGAACTGGGCCACATTTGTGTACTTTCCATGTAAGTTCATGTCTGAGTCTTATCAGCCTCAGACCTCGCAGAAATGCTATGGTGGACCAATGGTTTTAGTAGAATTATTCTCAACCATGCACCTGCACACTAGACACACTTTCCAAATACTAAACCCCAAGTTGCTATAAACATTGACTGAGGTGAGAGGTACTCACAGGGGAGAAAGGCACAGATGTTCCGGTGTGGTTGTACACTTGCAGCGCCCTCGCCATCACGTCCCCTTTGCTCCACAGACCATACAGAAGAGGAGTTCCTGGAGCTGCTGGATGAGATGCTGGCATTAGCTGCGGCCCACGGGGTCCCTCTCTCCCAGGCCCAGGACTTCCACCTCAGCATGTCCCAGACAGTGGTCCTGAGACATCACTGGATCCAGCCCTTCATACAGTCCCTCAGAAGCGGACTGAGCGACTGCAGGAGGTCCGTTGCTGTCCTCATTAGGCACCTGTTTGTGAAATGAGAAAATGCACCCTATATATGTCCTATTATTTATTTCTTAGCCTCGCTAATGTTCAATACATATTAGTCTCTCTAATGTCCCTAATGATCTCTAATGATTGAGATCTTGTTTTATAGGTTTGTGTGTTCAGCTGAGAAACTGAGGGTCTACTCCAATGCAGAGAGAACCAGGTACTGTGGGTACTTTTTCATGTGTTGCTCGAAAACGAGTTTAGAGAAAGAAGGAACAGAATCTAGAACATTCAGATTCAACCATACCCCTCTCTTCTGTAGAACCTTCCTGGGGATGGAAGTCTCAAGTGGGCATTCTCAGTTGTTGCAGATCATGAAGACTGTAGATGAAACTTTGGAGGAGTTCCGCTTGGATACATTCTACAAGGTCTGGAAACCAGTGCCTGAAACAACAAATCCCCCCGTCGTTCAAACTGTATTAACCTGTTAACATTACATACCTGTTCTGTACCATTCCGAACCCTTTACCCTATCTTTTTTTTTCCACACAATTATTTATCGTCCACCAGTCTAGAGATAACAAAGGAGGCAACAACAAAGTAAAATACGTTTTTTTAAACTACTGTCTCTGCTACTAGAATCCATCGTTCCATGTCAGTCTGGCCTGGTGCCCAGGGGACTTGACTGACCGTATGCATACCTGTCTACAGAAACTCCAGGTGACTCCTCCTTGGTCAGACACCCTCCTTGTGCAGCCAGTCTCGGTCAGTTGAGGTTTGTGATCCAGTGTTGTTTCTTCGTCCCCAGGGCCTGGTTGACTGCCATGAAGATGGACGCTTCCTGCTGAGGGTGGACTGTCAGGAGCTCCGCTGCAAAACAGGGAATAAGATCTTCTCCTTCCCCTTTGTCTGCTGATACTTCAGTGATATACCAGATCTTCTCCTTTCTCTTGGTCTGCTGAGAGACTAATGCTGGTGTAGGCCTGCTCCAATAGAACTAGGATGAGGTCTGAACCTGACCACCATGCTACCTGATGCATCATTTAATGTTGTAAATAAATATTGTTTTACTATCTGTTAAACCTCATGTCATTATCACCAGTGATATTAGCTGTGTTAAAATATGTAATGGTTTGGTTGAGGGTTTGCTGAGTGTGAGATCAGACAGACTGAATACAGAAACCTCAGTATAAAAACCTCAAAAAGAGCAGAAAGAGGAAAGAGCAACGATCAAAACTGCTACTGAAAGTTCTAGTGAAGTTCCTTAGTCACCCTGGTCTTAGTCCTCTATCGCCACAAAGAAAACACAAGACAGACTAGATGGGTAACATCACAGCTTTACTAAGTCAAAAGGCAGCAGATGTGCACAACACACAGCTTATTTGATTTTCAGCAAGTAAAACATCTTGGTCTGGCCCAACCATGGGGCTGTAATATGGCACAGTTACTATCACACTGGTCAGAGCAGGCATTCCTGTACTGCAGCAGGTTCTCCATACCAGACATAATAACATAATTGTAGAACAGGTACACAAATCAAACCGGTTCAAGAGAGAACTAGTTATTAGAAAGGTTATTGATTAGCTGACAGTAAGCAGTGGTGAGGGGGGGGGGGGGGGGGGGGGGGGGGGGTGAGTCAAATGGAACAAATGTGATAAATCTAATGTTATATTGATCACAAACAATGATTGACGTTTAGATTATAAGATTTAACAGAAGCAAAGCAGGTCATTTTAAGTGTTACGTTTTTGATTACTGGAGCCTACATGGAAGCCCTGCTTTGGACTTCATATAGGCCAACAGCTTTAATATGTAACATCTTCAATGGAATATCAGCTTTTAAAAATGTGCAGATAAAATATTTTTTTTGTTTTATGCTATAAAACATCCTGTTACTCTCAATTGATAGATGAAGTCCTCCTAAATGACCGAATTGTAGATAGCGTAAAAGCCTACAGGTCGTTCATAGGACAAGACATGAATATACTGTAAATCAACCATAAAATCATTCAGCACTATAAATTAAAAAAATCAAAGTCTTCTATGTCCAAGATATCAAATGTATGAAAGTGCATGTGTGTGTGTGTGTGTGTGTGTGAATGAAGCTCAAAGATCTTGTTCAGAACAAACGCCAATCACTTCTCTGCCCACGGAGCAGCAGTCCTTCTCGGTCTGAAGGAGGAAATCAAAAAAGGGAGGAAGAGGTGGAAAATGGTTGCAGCCCCTGATTGGGGCACGGTTCAGGGTGAGATTCAGAGATACAGGATGTGGACCTTCATGTAGAAAACAGCACAGCCTTAATGTAGTTGACGGTGGTGATGTTGAGCAGCATGTTGACGTGCTCATTGCCTGGCAGCTCCACCAGGTAGACCGGCTGCTTTTGCTTCCCCTGCCAGCGTTTGCACTGCGTGGAGCTCAGCAGGTTCACCGTCCCGTCACCCTCCCCCTGCACCACCGTCGGCTCCACATCCGGGAACTTGCCATCGTACTTGAAGGACTCTGCAGTGGGCACGCCGCTCCCATAAAGGCAGTGGATAGCCACTCCAGGAGGCTGCAGCGCACTGACCAGGGGCTCCGTGTCCTGGCGCATGCTCCAGCCGTCAGGGAAGCCCAGGTCTGTGAACAGACGCTGGTAGTCCCTGACGGTGTAGTTGGTGGTTGGGGTCTGGACCAGGGCCTGGTCGTTGGGCCAGGAGTGGGCGTAGGGGAACAGCCAGATGGTGGAGACTGCAGAGCGCTGCTGAGAGCGGATCTTCAACGGGCTGATGACTGGAATACGGTTGTTATCGCCTTGGAGGAGAGACTATATTGTAAGGAGTGACGTTCCACTCAAACCACAAGCAAACCAATGGACTTAGTTGCTAGACCCTGATAATGATCTACAGTTCCCCGTTGAACACTACAACACCCAGCAAACCTCCACACAGAAAACAACCAAGTTCATTAACCACCCCATAGATAGTGCCCATCATACCAGAGGTGACCACCCTGAGGGTCTTGGCCACACCCGCCCACGGGGCTCCCAGGGAGATGAATGCCTTGATATAGCGGTCCTTCCAGGCTTGGGGCTGCTGGTTGAGGAAGTACAGTGTGTACATGTTCCCCATACTGTGGGCGATCAGCACCACCGGACCCCCGGCCTTCTCTGCCATCTCCTCTATCATCCGCTGGAGGCCCAGGAAGTAGGCCTTGTTCTCATCTTGAGGAACGACACAAGCCAGAGCAGTGGATGAGACTTTGGAGACGATGTGAAAATTGTAAATGGTTTTCGTATGAATGAGTCACTCACTGGGGGCTTTACGCCAGTCATAAGGAGCTCCTCGAATATCATCGTCTCTGGTGTAGCCGTTCTCCACAAGCGCCTGCACTATGGTAAAGAAATACATACCTACACACACACACACACACACACACAGCTTAGTTCTGATAGTGACCTGCCTCAGGTAAGCCAGTAGATGCTGGAGGTCAAGCGAGCTAGCAGGGTTAAGGTCAGTCAGGAGGCCGCTCACCCAGGCTGCGCTTGCTAGGGTCCAGGTACTCCAGAGGGAAGGTCTGCCCAAAGCCTGGAACTCTGACCTCCACTCCCGGAGGAGAGTCGGAGTTCCTGCTGGTGCGGTTATAAATCAGCCTGGAACAAAATAATAAAATGTGTTCGTAACAGACAGACTAAAGAGACCAAAATAACAAGGAGGCAGGGATACAAACAGAACTGTCTACTTTCTGTGTCATGAGAAAGACCTGAAATGCAGATAAAGAATATAATGCTGAGCCAGGACGTCAATCTGGGGTAATTGCACGATTAATCTTGTTCAGATTTAATCTGTTATAACGGATTTTAATAAGTGGTTTGACTGATTCTGGAAGCATGAATGGTTAGAAAAAGATTTGAAGATGACAAAGTATTTCAGTCGGTTTAAAGGTCTGTGAGCACTGGGGCCAACACCGATAACCTTATAGCCCAGGTTATGACCTATTGATGCGTTTTGTAAAACTCAACAACTTTCATAGGAGTTCAAAGAAAAAAAAGAAAAAAAGCACCAATGCTAAGACAAAGTGTAGGACCTTTTTTGGTTGTGTTGAAAAAATCTAACATTGACGTTCCAGACATTTTGCTGCCATGCCTGATAACAGCTCACCTCATGTTGTCGATCCAGCAGTCGATGGCCACAGGCACCAGTAGTTCAAGGTTCAGCCACAGGGTAAAGAATGTGTCTGTCTTCTTATAGCATATGTAGTGAACCACACTAGGCTTGTCCAATTTAGCCTCTAGCTGATTCCCCAGGTCTCCTGGAACTGAAGGAACACAACATGTAGGCTGTAGTCATCTGCATTCATATTTGATTAGCATCCATCTACCTATATGAACAGTCATCTGAACACATGAAACCAGACAGTAATCTACTAGTTACTGTGATCTGGGAAGATTTGAATTTAACACCAGTGACCCCATTATTTGTTACTGTAAGGTGAGATCTACTAACACAGGTAAAACTTTAACACTAAGCTGATGAATGGTCAGTTTCTCTAGATAATGTATTGTTTACACATTAGTATAAGAAATTGGAAGCAAAGTTTGTAAAGTGGAGCTCAGGCCCAACCTTCACGCCAAAGAAAGTATAATATTACTACCTCAAACTGACCCAGAGTTCACCACAAGTTAGAGACCGAAGTCAGAGGTGAAACCATGAAGCAATCACACAACTACAGGTCTGCAAACAGTCCGTCAAACAAGATTAGATAAACCGCTATTGAAAAGGTGTTTAATCTATTAATTGCCGCGATTTACACTTTTTCACATTGAAGCTGGCTGGAGCAGTAATATAGATCTCTGGACAAAAAACAGCCGAAGACATCTAAAGGTTTACAGTAGCCAGTGGGTGGTAAACAAGGTTCCAGCCATATGACTTGTCTGTCTCCAGTATTGCTTCATGACTCGAGTAAACAATCGCTCACAAATGGAGGTTGTCGTTTATGCTAGCTGGGTATACATACAATTGGGACACATACGTAAACAACACCCTAAAAATTAGCTATAACAATTAAACAAACCAAAAAAACTGCAGTCTATCTGGAGTTAATGAACCGCGCAATTAAGTTAGCATAGCTAACTAGCTGTCACATGACGAGTATGTGATCTACCGAACAAGCACCCCGTACAAGAAGAGCAGACTTACTCAGAACCACTGGAGGTCTTTCCGACTGGCAAGACTGTCCCGGGAGACATTTCTCCAATGTTCTGGCGTTGCTGCATGTTACCAAAAACAAAAACAAACACAGCTGGAACAGCTTAGGGAGAACAGTCAACCCACAGCTGGAGACCATTTCTCCCTCTCTCTCATAACGCTCTTGGTAGTAGAAAACACTTAAGTCAACACACGTAGAGAACTCGTAGTTCTGCAATTCCGAGATCCCCCCCTAAAGAAATATACCAGAAGATACCGATGGTTGCCGTACAGACAACAACAGGTTTCTGACTGTGAAAACGCTGCCTGATCAAGGCAGACTAGACGACGTCAGACGTAGTTGAGTGATTATGGGAGTGGCATAGATCACTTGATTAAATTAAGCACATTCAGTTCTAATCAGAGATGTTCCAAAAACACAGCAAAGTAAATATAGTCCGTTTTTTCTTTCTTTCATACATGATCCCTTTAATCATATCGCAATTAATATGCAGTTACATAGTGGATATGCAATACGCAAACACATACTGAAACAAAGAAATAATTGAAATAATCTTACAGCATACAATTTAATGACCTTTAGACCACCAATAACACTGTCATGAGTTGTTCATTGATCAGTTTCAGTTCTCTTTTGACAGTACACATTACTTTTCTTAAAATGGAACACAGAGTAACTCTTCAACCTCACCCTAACCCACAAGGCAATGCTCTCTAGGCCACAGCTTTGTTTAGTCCTGGGTGGTGGGGGGAGCTAATGGAGGGTCGCTGCCCTCAGCCGTGAGGTCAAAGTGGTTGGTCTCCTCTGGCAGGGGCTTTGTCCACCTATCCTCCAGGATCCGTTGAATCAAGTTGAGCACCTTGTGATGAAACACGATGTCCAGATGAGGCATGCCGTTGAACTCAGTGACATGCACAGGTTTGTCCTGTTGGTCAATCCAGCGCTTGCACAGGCTCATGCTTCGACTGTCCACTGTGTCGTCGCCATCATCGTACAGAAAGTCCACTGGGTCTGCGTTGGGGAACTCCTCGTCGTAGACGTAGGTGACGGGCGTGGAGATACCCACCCCGTAGAAGCAGAAGACCTCCACTCCAGGCGGTGGCAGGCCTGCCGTCAAGTTCTTGGTGTCCTCCCACATGTACCAGCCGTCCTCAAAGTCAATGTCGGTGAAGAATTTCTGGTAGTCTTGGTTGGTGTAGTTGACGGTTGGCGTAGAGATGAACACGTGGTCTTTAGACCATGCATCCTCAGTGGGCAGCATCCAGGAATTGGTCGTGGTCATCCTCTGCTCCTCCCGAATCTTAATGTTTGACACCAATGGGATGCCGTCGTTTTCACCTGTGGAGAGAAAGTAGAGTTGCTATGATGGTCACTGAGATCAAAGAGAAACCCCTGCTTGCCTGGTATCTTAGACCCTCACTCTTGGCAGGGTAGGTTAAGTGTTAACCTGATGTGCCCAGTACCTGAGGCCATCACTCTGAGAGTTTTGATGGCTCCACCCCAGGGGGCCCCCAGGGAGATGAAAGCCTTGATGTAACGGTCCTTCCAGGCCTGTGGCTGCTGGTTGAGGAAGTACAGCACGTAGTTGCAACCCATGCTGTGGCCCATCAGGTAGACAGGCTGCTGGTACTCCTTATACATTTCTTCCACTAGGGCCTTTAGGCGGGCAAAGTAGTCCTCATTCTCATCTAAGGAGAGAGAGCGGTAGAGAGAGGGTGGGGGAGGAGGGGGGACAAATTGAGGGGAGCAAGACAGGAAGGAGGAGTGGGAGGAGGGATATCTGTGCACACACTCAGGTTTGTGATTATGTGAGCATGAGAGTGTGTGTGTTTTGATGTGCTGTATGTGTGATGTGTATTTCTGTGAGGTTTAAAATATATATGTTTATATGTGTGTGTATGTGTGTGGGATCATCTTTATAGTACTCACTTGGAGCCAACCTCCAGTCATAGGGAGCTCCACGGACAGTCTCATTACGGACATATCCCATATTCACCATGTGCTGAACCATAGTGTGGAAATAACCTGAAAAATTGCACAAGCATCTTAATCATATCATGAACATAAATGGTTAGTTCTTGTTAGTGAAGAGATCAGTTGACAGGTCAGTACATAGATTTGTTTTTACCTGCCAGTCTGTTGGTGTCCAGGAACTCAATGGTATATGTTTTTCCAAAACCAGGCACTCTCACCTCCACTCCAGGCGCATTGGATGACTTGCGTGTTGTTTTGTTATATACAATTCTGCAGTATGAAAACACATGTAACAGATATAAAACTACATTCAGCATCAATAAGCATATATTATGTGGCTAGGTTACGACTGTTGAGACTTCTGACTGGAGGCCATTCCATACTGTTTCCTCACCTGATGTTGTCTATCCAGCAGTCTATCCCAATGGGCATGAACATATTGAGGTCTATCCAAATAGGGAAAAAGTCATCGGTCTTCTTGTAGCACAACCAGTGCACCAAGGTTGGCTTGTCAATCTTGGCATCCAGACGATTTCCCAGGTTACCTGGCACTGGACGAACGTCAAACAGAAGAGGCATACATTACTAGAAGTTGTGTAAAACCTTGTTTATGCTCCCACATCACGTCGACCGCATAAGTCAGTGTTTCCCAACTCTGATCCACAGGGTCCTACTGACCTGCATGTTATAGATGTTTCCCTGCTCCTACACACACAATTCAAATTAATGGGTCGTTATCATGTTTCAAATCAGGTGTTTTGGAGCAGGGAAACAACTAAAACATGCAGGACAGGTGATCCCTAAGGACCAGGGAAGGGAAACACTGGTGTAAGCAGAGGCAGACAGACAGACAGACAGACAGACATAAAGGAGAGGCATGGATTGTTGACACAGCCAAGTGTATTTGGATTTGGGGATATTAATGATTAAATACTAAACATCTCACTTAATGTTGTCACTGGTATGTTCGGTCATTATAGCTTGTTTCAAATATAATTTATTCATACATACTGTTTATTATATTAATTTTTTGTTCCCAGAACATGACCTTAGAGATAGCCTAATCACAGAGGTCACATACCTTTGACCTCAAAATATTACTGGCACAAACCCAACAACCCTGCAGGTGTTCATGGTCTTGAGTTTGTCTTGTGAACACACGAAACCCCATTGTCCAGGTAATTTATTGTCCATTATCTTGAAAAGTTCATTTTCTTATACTTTTACGGTATTACGTAATTTAATTCTGGCAACAAAGATGTGCGAGATGTTCAATGCCACCTACTACGATTCCTCAACAGAACATACTCAACAGACGAACAACGACAGTCTCCACACTTAAAAACCAGCCTAGATAAGCCACACAAATGATCACATAAACATAGTCTAGAATACCATACTAAACAAAAATTGTAGTATGCTTATTCACTTATAAACATACTCACCTATAATAACTGGGGGAGTGCTATTGCTTGCCTGGCGGGGTTTAGCATTGGGAGGAAATATAACGTTGAACAGCCAGAATGCAGCTGCGTGCTGGGATACGAAGAGGAACGCCAGAAAGAGCGTCGAAAACAAATGTGAAAAATCCATGACGGTCTCTTAAAGTCCAAGTCTCTGGACAACTTTCTCCACTTTTTACGTCTTTCTCACTGGGTCACCGGAGAACTTTTAATGCTGTCTGGGGCAGGCAGGGTGCGACCATGAAAGATGAATAGAGAAAAAGTGAGGTTATTTTTTTTCTCTCTCGACCTTTTCAAAGCTTTGGCTAGACATAGGTGCGCATCTCCATAAACTCGAGCTAAATATGCCTTCACAATGAATGTGCAAGAACATAATACGCAAATGTAACATGCAACTACACACGCATACACAAACGCAATCTCAGTTGATAGAAAACTATCTATTGGCCTATTGATTTTAGAACAACACCATATTTGCAACGGCTCAAAGGTGAATGACTGACAGTCACAAACAGATGACCATGTGTAGCTATTAAAGTGTTTTTTAAATACTTTTTAAGCCGGCCTAATGGAATGTTTGTAATAAATGCATACTGATTTTTTTTTTTTTATCAAATCAGACCCAGTTTGGATCCAATCGGAGTTCTAAATTCTATCGTCACTCCACTCCTGTTACTATAGAGACACCATGACAACAATATAGTCCACGCAAGGCATCCAGCAATCTAGCTAGGTAGAGCTAGCTAATGTGAGCAAATAACAAAAGAAACGCTTCTTATTAAACAGTTTACACTTGTCGCTAAAGGTATTCCTACTGTTATTTAGCTAAAACATTTATTATATCATTATCATATGCAAGGATTCCGTAGCAGTACAGTAAAAGAGCTAGACAAGCTATCGAGAGCTGTCTATTCTTCACGTCTACCAGCTCTAGCTGTCTAAGTTGCCAGCAAAGTGTATACAAGTAGCTACGTACCAGCCACTGAATGGATATAGTGAATAAAGGTATGTTCTACCAGTATTAATTGATTTCCTTCTTCAGCAGATGGAGGAAGAGTTCTTGCCCGACACAGAGCATGAGAACGAGGATCAGAATGTGACAGCAGAGCTGGAGGAGAGTACATTGGAAGAGGTGCGAGGTGACCTGGATGAACTGGAGAGAACCCTGGGTAGCGTACACACAACCAGGATGACCAAAGCCCACATGTGAGGTTACTGCAGAGCATTGACATTCGTTACAGTTGTAGTCCACGCATGTTGTTGCTTCAGGTGGTGTTTTGAACATCAGCAATATAAACATGAGCCTTGTTTTTGTTTAATATTTGTTCAATTGCAAAAGTGCTTTTCCCCGTATGTCTCATCTGTGTCTCAGTCAAGACCGGCTCCTCGGTCATGTTACGTGTCCGCAGTTTTCTTGAATGTTTGTTGTTGAGTAGTTTCACCTGTGTCAAGTTTGGTCCTTGTTTCTTCCCTGGTCAGCCTATATCGGTTCGAGTGTGAGTTTTGGGTGATCTTTTGAGGAATGTTTATCCTTCCTGCCTGTAGGTCCATCAACTGTCCCACATTTGAAAGTCAGTGTCACTTATCAATGTTGTCTTTCACAATGTGAATAAAGACATTTGCAGTGAACATAACACATGAACATGATGCAACGAATAAATGTGTCCTGTGTACACAGCTGACAGTTGACCTTCAACCGTTCCTCTCAGGCTGTCAATAATATTTCTGGCCACATCTACACTGACGCATGTTCCTCCTCATATCTGACAGCCCAGTACAGATCCAGAAAGGGGACCTGTCCCAGTGTCCCACCTCCTACAAAGAGAACAGCCCAAAGGAGAAGCTTCTGCTGGCCATGGCTGACAATTTCCAAGACCAGTATGCCCACATATACCCCGACCGCAAGTCTCTGCTTCTGTGCCCTCTCAACGAGTGTGGCGTCCCGGTACCGTACACAGCTGTGCATGCACATGCACACATACTGAAATGTCCATTGCGAGACTAATAAAGGATTATCTCATCTTATGCTATTTGGAGGACCAGCTGTCACAGTGGGTGTACTTTTGTCTCCCTGATCCAACAGAAGTTTGTGAGCACCACTTTGCGGCCCACCCTGGTTCCTTACCCTGAGCTGTACAGCTGGAACAGCTGTGCCAGCTTTGTTTCTGACTTCCTGTCTATGAAGCCACTGGACCCGCCCATCGACCCGGTGAGGAGCAGCTGTCTGTTTACGTTCTATGACATACAAATATAATTGCATCTTTATATATTGTGTATTTAATTATCATTATATTATAATAAGAAGCAGTGTGTTTACAGTCTTCATAACACTTTTATGTTATTTAAATAATTATCGGCCAAAGCATCAGTCTTCTATTATAGGTTTTGTATTATCAATATGGTACATCTATTAAATATCGCAAATTCAACATGTTATAATTCAAATTTTTATACAATAAAAATAAGTCCTGATTGTGTAGGTATTGTAGTAGAAAGTCCACAGTATGCAGGACAGTAACAGTGACAGCAGTGTGCTGTGTTCCTGTGCAGCCTGCACACCTGTACTCTCCCACCTGGGTGCTGCAGACCCAGGTGGGCACCTGCTTCGAGTCGTCCACGCTGCTGTGCAGCCTGCTGCTGGGCGCCGGCTACAACGCCTACTGTGTCAGCGGTTACGCCGTCAAGGAGATGTGTATGATGAACCAGACCATGGTTGAATGCCCCCTGCTCGCTGCTCCCATGAAGGTAGAGTTGCGTATACCAACAGTGCAGTAACAGGTGGGATACCTGCATACAGGAACAGTAGACCTTGTTTGTGTATGGCCAATTTACAGCCCCATCCATGAAAAACAGCCAGGCCCTGTAGAGGTATAATCTCTGGTATAGTCATACATCACACCACAGAAAAGATGGTGTCAGTGTGTGTGTGTGTGTGTGTGTGTGTGTGTGTCCAGGGCCAGGCAGCAGAGCAGAAGGAGCAAACCCAAAAATACTCTGTGAAGCCTCCCAGAGACCTGAAGAGCGGCTTCGAGCAGAGCCAGGAAGAACGGCGCCAGGCAGAAGCCCAGGCCGCCGAGCTGAAGAAGCAGCTTGAAGCCGATACGCTGCAGAAGGTTAGGCAGGCCGCCCTGGGTAACATGCAATCAAAACCTTGACTTAGAAGCGTAATACTAGCTAGGTTCTGAGTTCGGACCACATCATACATACTTCTGTATGTTTCCCAGGAGCGAGAGCAACCTCCGCCTGACCCATTGCTGGGTCTGCGGGTCCACTGCTGGGTTCTAGTGCTGTCAGGAAGCCGTGAGGTCCCGGAGAACTTCTTCATCGATCCCCTGACGGGGAAGAGTTTCAGCACCAGCGACACCAGTTTCCTGGGTATCGAGTGCGTCTGGAACCACCTCAACTACTGGGTCAACATGCAGGACTGTCGCTTTGGCTGCGCTGTTAGTATGATCTGTCTGTCTCGGGAGTGTTTAGTATGCTGTGGGTGTCTGAGGATGTGTGTGGGGGAGTGGGGATTGTGAAATGGGTCAGACAGGGTCATGACTGTGTATATGTTTGGACAGGATATGAGCTACGACTTGGGAGATGCGATCAAATGGGAGTACTTGCTGTGTGGCTCGATAGTTCATCCTCTGCTCCTCATTCCCAACGTGAGGAACGAGCCGGAGCAGGAGGAGGAGGATGAAGTGAGTGTCAGTGTGTACACACACTCTCTCTCTTCTTATGTTCACTTTTCTCTCTCTCTATTTGTTACTACCAGCACAGGGTGATCTGTGACTGTCAGACAGGTCTGTGATAGAGTGCATGCATGTTAGTGTGTTGAGAAGGACAAACATATCAAAGCAGTGTTTCTCACCGTCTGTGATGAAGGATGAAGTGCTGGAACCAAAGCAGTTTGAGATGCCTCCATCTTGGGTGAAAGCCATCACCATCTCCGAACAAGGTGACCCCATCCCCACTTGCGCTCTCATTCTACTCTCATGTCTAACTCCATTCTCCCATTACATTCTCTCCATTTGTCTCTCATCCTCTCTCCATGCCCCTCCTATCTTTGTATTTATTTTTATTTATTCCAGCCTCTCTACACGTAACTTCTCTTTTTATTTAGCTCCTTTTTCTCTCATGCCATCATTTGCCTCTTTCTTTCTTTCTTTTCTTTCTGGCTGACCTCTGAATGGATGCTCAGATATGGAGGCTCGCTGTCCTGGAGGTATAAAGGTCCTCAAGTACCGGAAGGCCAAGCTGGAGAAGTATGCTCCCTACCTCCTCCCAGATGGGCTGGTCACCCGGCTCACCACCTACACAGACCTGGACTGTGAGTGGGTCACCTGTGGGATAGGCCAGGGTTAGGATTGGTCACCTGTGGGGACAGGCTTGAGTTAGTATTGGTCACCTGTGGGGACAGGCCTGAGTTAGGATTGGTCACCTGTGGGATTGGGTCAGGGTTAGAGAGGGGGTTGTGTGGGTGTCTGTGCATATGTAAATGCTTGTGTGTGTGCTTGCGCGTGTGTGGGAAGGTACCAAAACTGAGAAAGTGAAGGAGTGGTTCCAGCACAGACATGACCACCTGGAAGAGCGTGAGCTGGAGACAAAGAGCAACGTCACCACAGAGAAGTTCACACCTGGACGCAGCCACGCCTTGAAATGTAACTCTCACCACTCAGTGGGCCATCTAATGAACATTCCTGCTTATAAACGTCCCAACATATTTCACAATACACTGTACAAATGCTCAGCCTTAAACCATAATATCTAGTCAGGGAAGTCACACAAGGTTGTCCCAGTATTTGTTGGAAAGACTGTTAGTTTCGTCTGCCTGCTCAGTCCACAGGTACATCACCATGACCCCTGAGACGACGCGTCAGATGGACTTCTACAGCCATGCGCGAGCGGACGGCCTGGCCCAGATTGTGGAGACGCCCCTGGAGGTGAAGCAGAGCTTCCAAGACCGCCCAGACTTCCTCTACTACCGACATGTGGTCTTTGACAGGAGGCCCAAGACGATTGGCCCCAGAAGTATTCTGGACCAGGGTCACCGACCGCTGAAGGCAAGATGGTTCCTGTATTTAAACTCGGGATCTTGATTAAGATACTTGACTGTAAATATATCACCTCTGTATGTGTGTGTGTGTGTGTGTGTGTGTAGAAGGTGTCAGAAAGGTTCCATCGGGACCCGTCGAAGCCGGCCAGTGAGGACGTGGCGGAGCGAGTGTTCCTAGAGGACCGGATCCATGTGACATACCACCGGGAGGACGACAGGATCATACCCGCCTGGAGGAACTTCATCAAGCCCAAGGACTCTGAAGACGCCAACAAACCTCACCCCTTCACCCCCGACATGGTCTCCTTCTTCCAGGTGTGGGCCCAGTCAACCCAGCCTGGGTTTAGGGCTAGGCTACACTCACTGATTATCAGTCAGCAGTGGTACACCAATATTAATTCTATATATGTACCTTATCTACATATGTACCTTATACCAGAAAGTACGAAAGGAGAATGTTTCAAACACCTGTATGGATACTTCTCAATTGTAGTGGTTTGAAAATAACTCTAATGACAGTTGGCATCTGATAACTGACCACCAAACTACGTTTGCTCTATTGAACTTCTGTCTGGTGTGTGTCTGTCCAGGTGGATCCCTTTGAGAAGCCCAGTAAGAATGTGTTCCTATATACGACGTTGATGCACATGATGAGCGAGGAGACTAAAGTGGCCAAGCGAATCAGGGACTCGGAGAAAGAGGTATCGTACACGTGTGTCTTAGGACATACAGCAGGATCGAGATCCCTGAATGATTCAAAGCTCATTGCGTGTGGATATGTGTTTGCATGTGTGTTTGTGTGTGTGTTCAGTTGAGAGCCATCCTCCAGCTGAGACAGCAGGAGGAGAGCAGCATTGAGCTGAACATCTCCATCTATGACACAGCCAGGAACGAGAAAGCCCGCTGCCACCGGGAGGAGCTGGTGAGTCCATAGAGTCCATGGAGAGGGGATGTGCCTCATCCATGGAGTAACTGATGACTGCCCTCCACAGGACAGCAGGGCCATCACACATTATCTGCATGATTACCTACGCACCACTAGCATGTCACAACACTTATCCCTAAGACCAAATAGCTTGTGATAGGGTTAGCGATAGCACATGTGCACCAGCATTCAGGTTGAGCAATGACGACCCTATGAAGATAGTTTTGTAGTGTATCCCCTCCTACCCAAAGTCTTACTTTACTCCCCCCTGGTTCCAGAAGCGAAAAGCCGAGGAGGAACGGCTGCAGAGGGAGAAGAAGGAGCTGGACTGCTTGGCTCCGTTTATGGCTCAGCTGGGTGACCCTGAGAAGATGACCAAACAGACAGCCGCGCTGCTGAGGAAAAACTGTCTGGCCGACCTCAAGCAGCGGCTCATCGACAAGGCCAACCTCATACAGGCTCGCTTCGAAAAGGTACACACCATTATAGTAGGGGATAGAATACAAAAGAGTAGAGTATTGTAAGCAAAATGATAGAAGAGTAAAGTGAAGAAAGGTTTCATAGAGAATTAAATGCAATACAGTGAAGGGCAGTTTGGTTGAGTAAAAATAGTAAAAAATGCCAAAATAGCATTAGGCATTATGTAGTAGTGCTTCACTGGAAGCACCATTACAGCAACACTGTAGCAAAGGTTCCACTGGATAGTTTGTTAATGTGGTGTCGCTGTTGTGTTTGCAGGAGACGCAGGAGCTGCAGCAGAAACAGCTGTGGTACCAGAAGAACCAGCTGAGCATGACCAAGGAGGACGAGGATGAGTACCTGGCCTACTGCTCCGACGCCATGTTCAGGATCCACATCCTCAAACTCCGACTCAGCAGGTGAGGGACTGAGGCCCCTGGATAAGGAATCTTGAGCAGTTTTGGAATGCATGTGTGTGTATCACAGTTAACCTGTGTGTGTTGGTTGCATTCCAGACATAAGGACAAAGCCCCGCAGAAGTACCTGGCTCTGGATGAAAAACTAAGGAGAGACCCGAGATTGTCAAACTACCTGTAATGAACAATGCTACTAACAATTATATAATCACACTCCTCTCCATAATGGTTTATCTGTGTTAATTTAGGCAATAAAAAACTTTCTATTATTTATTTTGGATGTATTATGTATTATTCTTTATCCATCGTTTGTGTCTTCTACAGTTTCTGAGAAGGTAGATTGGGACACTTGGCCTCTTCTCCAGCAGATGGTGCTGCAGGGACCGTGCTGGATCTTTGTCATTCTCTTTGTTTTTTTTAGAAACCTGGCAGCTAGCTGGTTAGCGAATAGCCTCTCTACTTAGCGTGCATTCCGTCTTGAGCCAATTAACAATGGTACATCTGGTGGGGTCTCTCCAGAAAGAGCTCGCTGACTCCGTATCGGCGTGCCGGGTGCTTGTGGTCGGGGCCGGAGGTATTGGATGTGAGCTCTTAAAAAACCTCGTCCTTACCGGCTTCAAAAACATAGATGTGGTAAGTTGGAGGGGGGGGGCACCTCTGGGTCTTTGTGCACAGGGCCTAGCGTGCTAGGCTAGTAGCTAGTTAGCGAGGTGACATTAGGTTTGTTCATTTTAACGGCATGTGTCTAATGGAGTTCATATGACTAGGGTTGACTAGGCCTTTTTTAAATAAAACGTTGTCATTCTTATCATTTTCGTTGGGTATATAAAAAGCATGCTAATGTTGGTTTTGGGTTATGGTGTATTCACGTTACTAGCTTGGTTTTGAAGCCTTTTTCATCCCGGCGCCGCTCCGGGCGGGCTGGTTAGCTGAAACGATAGCATCCGCTAACTAGCTAGTTAGCGAACTGATAGATGTGGTCCATCAATGTTTATTTTAGTGACCAAGAAGCTGGTTTAATTGATTTACTGTAGATTAGTCCAAAAACCTGTGGCACAAGACAATGATAAATACGTAATCAGTCATAAATATGGTAATCTTGTAAGGTTGCTACTTTAGATCACTTTTGGATGTTTCAAGTACGCGCCATATTTTGGACGCTTATCTTCCAAAGGTTAAGTGTCTAGTAAAGCCTTAATAATAAGAGTCTTAATAAGACGAGAGCAAGTCTTTAGAGTTGTGATCTTACAAGACTGATGGCGTAGAGGATCTTATGCTAACTAACGGTAACCGTAACTGTAGCACAGAGATTTGAAGGCTAGTTGATGTGCAGGTTCCCAATTGTTTGAAAGCATCTTTGTGTTTGTCACCTGGATGATCATCTGGTTCAGTCCAGTTAGTAGGAAGGACAAAGGTTCTGCTATCATCAATGTAATATAACGGAAGTAGGCTGCTGGTTGCAATGTTGCAAATGTTTGCATTATAAAGTGTGTAACACTTCTGTGATTCTTCAGATTGACCTGGACACTATTGATGTCAGCAACCTCAACCGACAGTTCCTATTCCAGAAGAAGCATGTGGGGAAGTCTAAAGCACAGGTCGGTAGTAAACACATCAGTTTAAGTCTTGTGAATATATACAATTTACGAAAAAACCAAATCACTCATTCTACAAATGATCCTATGAGGTTTTCCCATTGCAGAACCTTGTCACCTGGTACAGCACAGTAGCAAAAAGACGGACCACTATGGATTTCAAAATGCCTATCACTTTCTGTCTTGTGAATAACTGAAATCATGTTTGTCTAATCTGTGTCTCTCCTGTAGGTGGCCAAAGAGAGCGTACTTCAGTTCTGCCCGACAGCCAACATTACAGCCTACCATGACAGCATCATGAAGTGAGAACACACATACAGCAATAAATATTTAATGCACTATTGCTTTAAAAACATGTTACACATTATATTAGTGTTAGTTGCCTGGGTGATGTGTATTATATGATTGGGATGTGTTATGTTGCAGTCTTATAATTTTCAAGGTTGTTTAATTGTGTTATTTGGTGGGACTTCTCTATGTCCTTTGTTAATTGTGTTTCTGTGGACTGTTTAGCCCTGACTACAATGTGGAATTCTTCCGGAATTTCATACTCGTCATGAATGCCTTGGACAATCGAGGTATAGTCTTATATCACTTAACCCCAGCCACCACGCACAGACACATAATAACACACATACTCTCACACACAACACACTGTTCTTCTTCAGAGATTGTTTTGCGTGTCCTCCATCTCTTCCTGTAGCGGCCCGTAACCATGTCAACCGGATGTGTCTGGCAGCGGACATTCCGCTGATTGAGAGTGGCACAGCTGGTTACCTGGGCCAGGTGACTGTCATCAAGAAGGTAATATCTGAAATACATCTGCTTAATGTCACATTCTACTACTTGTGGCTATCGATCAGATTTAATTCGCTCCTGTGTTTGTCTCTCTCTCTATCTATATATATATATATATATATATATATATATATATATATATATATATATATCTTTCTCGGTCTCTCTCCTTTCTCAGGGTCTTACAGAGTGCTATGAGTGCCAGCCTAAGCCCACACAGAAAACCTTCCCAGGATGCACCATCCGTAACACTCCCTCAGAGCCCATCCACTGTATCGTCTGGGCCAAGTACCTCTTCAAGTGAGTAACTACTCTAGTGGTAATACCTGTTGACTTGAACACACAGAAAAGCTACTTATCTGAAGGTGGTAACCATCATGTCAGATCAAGGGGCAGGCAGCTGGCTGTGTTGCCATGTGTCTGTTGTCAGCCTGTAGGATAAGCTGTTCTGTGTTGTGTGTTTGTCAGTCAGCTGTTTGGAGAAGAGGATGCAGACCAGGAAGTCTCACCTGACACTGCTGATCCGGAGGCTACATGTGAGTACAACCGTTATACTCAAAACAGATGCCTAGTGACTAGCATGTAATGATGCTCCATGAATGGCAGCTAGCATGTAATAACACTCGTTGGGCGCCCTAGGGAAGCCAGAGGAGACGGCAGCCCGAGCCACAGCCTCGGACCAGGACGGGGATATCAAGCGTGTCTCCACCAAGGAATGGGCCCGCTCAACTGGCTATAACCCTGTCAAGATCTTCAACAAGGTGGGCAGCGGCTGCAGGTGGGGTCTCTGGAGATAGGGAGAGGAGAAGATTAGGTTCCAGTCAGACAGAAAGACCAAGGTTGAAGAATTATTGTTTGGCGAATCTTTGTTTGATGTGTACACAAGTTTCTCTGGTTCAGTTCCTAAAGATGATTTTTTCCTAGAAAAGCTTAGAAACTTGTTTGAAGGAGCTTGAATTATGTGACGGTTGTAGAAGTTGCCAGGCTTGTTGTACCTGGCTACACACCTGTGATGTATGTGTTGTGCTGCAGCTCTTCAAGGATGACATAATGTACCTGCTGACCATGGACAAGCTGTGGAAGAAGAGGAAGGCCCCTCTGCCTCTGGACTGGCATGAGCTGCAGAAGCTTGGTAAGGCTGCTCTACTGTCCTTGACATCTGCCAAGCTACAGTTGTTGATGTTGTAACAGTAGGAGTGATAATACTGGTGGTAATCTGATGGTACCCAGGGCCATTCTCAGTTTGTAGTCTTTTCCCATATTGAAGGTGTTTTCCTTTTCTTTTCTGTTTTGTCTGTGTCTGTGATTGTTCACCCTCCTGCCTGTGCATGTGTCAGTGAGCCCCCAGGAGGAGGTATCTGGGGCAGGCCTGAAGGACCAGCAGGTGCTGGGGGTGAAGGACTACTCCCAGCTCTTCTCCCGCAGCGTGGAGACCCTGCGCACCCAGCTGGCCAACCAGGGAGATGGAGCAGAGCTGGTCTGGGACAAGGTGACAAGGACACAAGGGCCTGCTACAATACTGCAAACCAGCATATTTCCTTCCTTCCTTTTGAAGGAGCCTCTTGTTTAACACACTTTGGTGTAAATGTGTCAACCCTTTTAGGGTGCCTGAAAGAGGCCCTCATGACCCGAGAGCCCTGATTGGTCAGTCTCTGTCACACTGTCTGAACTCTTTCCTCTGTTGTTACCAGGACGATGCCCCAGCCATGGATTTTGTTACCTCGGCAGCCAACCTGCGCATGCATGTGTTCAGCATGAACATGAAGAGCCGCTTTGACGTCAAGTGTGAGTGACAGCAACATGTGGTTACCATGGCTACCATAGTTATTTTGCACTTAAACTTGGTGGTCTGGGTCAAAGTTCAAGTGTGTTGTATTTAACTTTTTGGACACAACGGAAATACAACTTTAGTGGTCAGAGTATGAAAAGCCCATTAACCCAGTTCACATACCAAGGAGATATTGTGGTTGCATTCATTGTAACTTGGATTGCTTAAGCCTCCTTTCAATAGATTTACGTGCAGTGTCCTAAAAAGAGACTTCTTGCAGTCAGGTAACGTTGTTGTCATGGTGACGTTGTTCTTCTTGCAGCCATGGCTGGCAACATCATTCCTGCCATCGCCACCACCAATGCCGTCATCGCTGGCCTCATCGTGCTCGAGTCCCTCAAGATCCTGTCTGGAAACACAGAGCAGTGTCGCACAGTGAGTTCCTAGTTTCTTACGCCTGCTTCCTTTTTCCTACGTCACTTCCCCTCCTTGTCTCCTTGACTCTCTGAATAGAAAGTTTTATAATTGTAGTTCTTATGGTTTCCTCCTATCGGTTCATGAAGTTATTTTATGGATTTATTTTTCAAATTGTATGCTTCATGGGTGTATGTTTTATGAAATGTTTGAGACTTGAAAGACGATGTGTTTTGCAGATGTAGGTTTTCCAGCTCAGATGTCTGTGTGATGCTTATTGTTGTTCTCACATTGTCATTCCATACCTCGTGTGGAACTGGACCCAGGTCATGAATCATTGAGTGGTCAGGATACTTACTCAACTACTCAAGTCTGACCCTTAATCTTTTCCCTGTCTAACCAGGTCACACCTAACCGATCCCACATTTGTTTTATTTTCTAGATCTTTCTGAACAAGCAGCCCAATCCCAGGAAGAAGCTGTTGGTTCCTTGTGCGCTCGACCCTCCAAGCGCTAACTGCTATGTGTGTGCCAGCAAACCTGAGGTCACCGTCAAACTCAACGTCCACAAAACCTTCGTACTCAGCCTTCAAGACAAGGTGAGGGTCAAATTAGACACGGGCACTTCACTGGTTGTCTGTGGGGCAAACTGACCTGTCTTGTGTGTTGAAGATTCTGAAGGAGAAGTTTGGCATGGTGGCCCCAGATGTCCAGATAGAAGATGGGAAAGGCACCATCCTGATCTCCTCTGAGGAGGGAGAGACTGAAGGTATCTTAACCTCATAACCTGAATATGTCCAATATTACTCTGCAATAAATATCAAAACATTTTCCCTGTCAGAACACCAGGGGGTGCTTGTAGTAAGACAATGTTTGATTTTGTATCAGTGTTTATATTATTTATATTTGTATCAATCTTTAAACTAAATTATACGATGTCCTCTGTATTCATTGGTGTGTTTTCAGCCAACAACAGCAAATATTTGTCTGATTTTGGGATTCGGAACGGCAGTCGTCTTCAAGTAGATGACTTCCTTCAGGACTACACTCTGCTGGTGAATGTGATTCACTGGTATGGCCTCTCTCTCCACTCCTTCTTTGATTAAGTTTTGTTTCCTTCTATCTTTATTCATTTGTCATAGCATGTAGCTTTTTCTGTTAAGTTCTCGCGTCACCTCATCATTTTGTGTGTGTGTGTGTTTTCTCCAGCGAAGACCTGGAGAAAGATGTGGAGTTTGAGGTAGTGGGGGATGCCCCTGACAAGGCCCCAACTCCAGCCAACACACTGGAGGAGGGTAACAACATTGCCAACGGCAACAAAGATTCAGCGCAGCCGTCCACGTCTTCAAAAGGTGAGCAGCATACACACACACACACACTACGTGTTAATATCCCACTACATCACAGAGATAACCATGCAAGGGAGTATCTGGACACGACTCCTGTGTCTTCTGTAGCTGCTTGTCTTACCTGGAAGGGCAGGATGATGTAGTTTCCTCTCTTCTTCCCAGCGACCCCAGCAGCGGTGGCAGCGAACGACGACGATGACGTCCTCATTGTGGACTCTGATGAGGAGGAGCCGTCCTCCAGCTCCATGGATGTTGCCACAGAGACGGGCGGCAGCATCCGCAAGAGGAAATTGCAGGACGCGGAGACCGGAGAAGCATCCGTCAAACGCCAACGTGTGGACCAATCAACCGAGGACGACGATGACATCATTGCTCTAGACTAGCTCTCGTCATGGGCACGTCGCCTGGGCCTTGAGGTTTACTTCCTCGGGACAGAACTTTATGTTAGTGCTTTCATACGCTGTTCCACCCTCACCAAACGTGTGTAAATATATAAATGTACAAAAACCTGTTAGTTGTGTCACTAGGATGCTGTCTGAAGTCAGGGGGAAGTTTGACCCAATTTTATCCTGGAAGACGGACAAAATGCTTTAGATTTTTTTGTAATGTTTTTTCTTTATTTTATAATGTACTGTATTTACCTCGTCACAAGTAAGGGTGTTACCAGTTCTGTGAAAAACATTTTAGGCAGACTGAAAAAACGCATTAAATACCAAATGTTTTTTTGCTTATGTATTTGATAAGAATCGTAATCTTACACATTGAAGGTTAAAAAAACAACAACAAAAAACTATTAAAAAATACTAAATCTGAGCATTGATTGGTTGACTTACTGACCACCCCTTGTGTCACTGCATTTCTGGCTAAGGCGGCTTCCCTACTGTTCTGGTAAAGACAGTTTAGGTTTATGGTTGTTACCTCATCCAGAGCTGGCGTGTACTGTATAGCTATATACTGTAGTAGAGCCTTTATAGTTTGGTAGGGTGGATGAGGTTTGATAATCTTTACATATTTTAAAAATGTAAACCTGCTTGTCTTATGGGACACTTTGTTACCTGGTTAGTTTCCTGGTGATAGGAATTAATAGGATTAAAACTAAACTAGACAAGAGTTATATCCTGTTTTGTTCAGGCAGAGGGGAAATTCCTCATTACAGCAATTAAATTGGGCAGAAAGGAAATATGTTCTCGTTGTATTTTTACTGCCCTGCTGGTTGGCCCGGAAAAGCCAAGTTATTTCTGAATGTCCTGCTCACCTTGAGATAAAGTTGTTTGTGTGCTCCAACGTGGCATGAACTCCCCCCAGAACAAATGTTTAGCAGTAAGGGGCGTCCCTGACGGATTAAAGTCCAGCGCACAATGACGTCTTCTTAATTGGTCACGTGGATGAGCCCGTTTACAGTAAATACTACATTCCTTGTCAGGGCTATCTGAGAGTTGGCTCAGATGAGAGGAGTGCTTTGCCAAATTTCTACGCTTCGTAAATGTAAATTTGTGCTTCATGATTACTAATGAAATCAAATAAAAAAGTTTTTTTATTTTACATCTGAAACTGGACATGGGTAGGGTACCGCAAGATTTGTATTGTTTTTAACTTTCATTACATCACAGGTAGTTTATACAGTAACTGTGAAAGGAAATTTGTTGATTTTCTGGAGAAAAAAAATATTAACCTGAGATGACAAATGAAATATTTGAACATGTTGTAGGAGATCTTTTCCTATTTTATTGATGGCTAGTCTGGCCCTTTGTACACCCCTATGTATCATGTTAGGCTCGCTTCGGGAATGATGGTTAGAACGCCCCTCGTTGGATGAAGCTGATTGGTCGAAAGCCGCGACCCACACCCGACGAGCTCTCCATTTTCTTTTCAATAAGTGTAATAAGAACAATCGTATGAAACCCCCGTTTTTAAATTTGTTTTGCGATTGAGTAAAATTTAGTCATCTACATGTTGTACAGATGAGACCGTTTATCTTTTGCTGTCTCTGTGCGTTTTTCTGAAAGCCTTCCCACTTTGCACTTCCAACCAGTCAAACCACAGCGAGGAGGAGCTCAAAACGCATCTGCCATCGGAGTTTCTCTGAAACCCAACCACGGTGTTAACTGGTTGTCATATAAAAACTAAACATCGGGCACATGAGACTATTAGTGATTGTTTTGGGGCTTTAGCGTCGTTGCATCGCCGTGACAAGCTTTCGAAAAGCGTCTTTGGAGAAACTTCCCCAGGCTTCATCATGGTGATTCTGTCCTCGATTGCATCGCCGCTCGCTCGCCAACTGCACCGACGGCTCATCAGGCATACCAGGAGCCAGCGGGTCGTGCCAGTGAGAACATGCAATCTAAGTGCATGTTCGAGCAAGTATGTGCTTTCGCAGAGTAAGTTACGTGAGAATAATAACGTTGACGTGTGTTTCTCTGCTGTGTAAAGTTAGACCAGTGCGGCTGCATTCATTTGGGGGGGAAGAACAGGACGCTGTCAGCCGACGGTTACGAGTTTAGCTTTTGATTAAAAAAAACGTGTCGGAAAGACGGTTAACCTGTGTTTCCTGTTTTGTACACAGGACACATTGTATGTTAGAAGCACATGATGGCTACAATGTTTCATAAGCTCTAGTGCGGCTGTGTTGTCATTTAAGCATGTGGAAAGAGTCCTGGAAACAAGGGACTGGATTATTTGCATTAGTGGATCAGGGTCGAACATGGTTTATTGTAATATTTATCACAAATCTTGATGTCCAGGTTTTGATTGCAGCTGTATGGTCTGCTAAGAATCATGTTGATATTCACTTGGCCCAGTATTAACCCGTTTCGACGTTGTATTTGTCATTCAGTTCACATATTAAGCTGGCAAATTGGGCTAGATGTTTCAGAAAACGTTGTCACATTGTCCCTAATGCCAGACACAGAACACGGTCAAATCACGTCCATGCATGTTCTTACGTGGTTGAGGACTCTTAACCATAACTAGGCAACACAAGGGTGGGGTATTAAAATGCATGCCCTTGAGTTCACAATATTTTCATTTTTTAAATGGAACAATTTGAGACCATGCAGTCTAGCATATAGCCTTGTTTCAGACAGTTTATAATGTTCTAGTCTATTTTAGAGTAAGGATGGGTTATGGACATTGTGGTATCACGTTAAGGGAAAGCCTTATCCTGGGACTAGGAATGTGTCACTGTCACTCACTAACCAACAGCAAATAATAACTAACACAGTCACGCCTTTTAACAATCCTTAAACCTATTGGTAATACAGAATAACTGTCATAATCATAGGCTTTTTCCTTCAAAGCAGTACACAGAATATCAGTCACATGCCATATACAGTTAAGAAAGTTCTCTAGATGACTTTTCTGTAGTTATATCTCTTAAAGTCACTCAGAGCTGTAGCAGATCAGTGTCCAGCTGAGTACAGTTGGCAGACTGCCAAGACATTCCGCGCGTCACTTTCTTCCAGCCTTCCCACGTCTAACTTATTTGGCAATTTCCTTTTAAAAAGCCTACAAAGGGAAGTATATTTCTCCCTCACTCCTTCCTCTCTAGCGGAATCACGAACGATATTTTTGTGTAGTCGATACGACTTTTTTTGTATGTGAATACAATCGTCCATTATTCAGTTTGTAATATTTCTCTTTTATTGTTACAATATGGAGAGAGCAGCCGAGTACACAATGAAATGTAGGTGTTTTTAATCGATGTGATCAATTCAGTTTTGTTCTCTTATTTCTTTTGCTTTTCATCCTAGTTTTTTTTCCATTCTCTGCCGTCATGCTAAACTGGTTTTTGTAATCTCTTTTTAAGTGCACCCGATGTGGCAAGGACCCCTCGCTGTCCCGGGAGGAGACCGTCAATCTCCAATCGACATCACGGTGCAAAAGAGCCTCTTTGACCCGAACCTGAAGCCTTTGATTGCGAAGTATGACGCGAGGACCTGTCAGCAGATCTGGAACAACGGCTATTCCTTCCTGGTGGAGTACGACGACACCACCGATAAATCCAGTAAGATTATATTTCACACTTTGCCTGGACCGTTACTGCCTTCCGGCTGCCACGTGGAAGTCATAACTGATTTGACTCGTTTATTTTTATAGCAATATAAATTATGTGTACATTCAATTTAGCATTAATACAAATTCTGCAGTTCATGGGTTTATTTTCATAATGGAGCCCAGTGAATCAATGTTTTCCATGTATGATTTTTTTTCCCAGTCAGATTTATGTTGTTTTTGTATGAGATCTTGGTTGTAACATTGTATGACATCATCATGATAATTGTGCAGCACTTAAAGGGGGTCCCTTGGAAGACCAGTTCCGCCTTTGTCAGTTTCACTTCCACTGGGGGGAGACCAACGCCTGGGGCTCAGAGCACACTGTGGACCGCCGCCTGTTCCCAGCTGAGGTACCGAGCTCAGTTCATGTACTTTACCGATCACATGTGGCCCTGAACCCAATAAACTGTAATAGTTATGGGACAGAACTTAAAGAGAACGTAATAGATACAGTGTGCAGCTCAATGAACTGAAATGGCAAAACTTCTTACTAGCTGAACAGATTGAGTAAGTTTAAACACATGGCCTGATAGTGTTTATAATGCCTGTGTTTGGTATTTTCCTGTAAGTTAGTGTGTCACTAGGACCTTTGCCTATGTGTTTATGATGTCGTGGATTGCTTGATACAGACAGGAAGTGGATAACACCATGCCAGACCTTGGATAAGGTGTATATCAAGATAAGATTTACAAGCCTACTGTATTCCGTTTTACAAGGATGTTATGATGGGTGACAGTACAGGGTTTAGAAGGGGTCTGGTCGTCCTGGTGAGAAGAGTGGAACATGCTCATTTAAAGACGTACTTGAGCCTAATGTTGAGTTTGACAATCACACTGGCATGTCCCTCGTTATAGATACAAACAGAGTGCTCAGTCAACTCTGCCTTCTGGGTAGAGTTCTATTTCGGTATTGTTCCGCACACCTAAGTTTATGTAAGAGAGGGGCAACAAGGTGCCTGGTCCCTGTGGTGCCTGGTCCTTTCAAAGGATGTTTGTCTGGTTCAGCCAGCCCTGCAGGACCATGCCACAAGCTTTTCCTGGCAGGGTGTGACCATGAAGCAGTTCTCTAAACCTTTGTCAGCAGGAGGAGGTTCTCATTTGTTCACTGCTCGTTACACAATCCCACGTGTGTGTGTGTGGATTTTTGTGCAAGTGCACAGTCACTTGGGTATACGCCTCTTTAGACAAACACTTTTTTGCAAGAGGTATTGTATCCATGTATCGATTACTTCTTGGTCCCTGTTGAGCCTCACTCCCTGTCGATCCTCGGTTCCTGTCAATCCCTGGTCCCTGTAGAGCCCCAATCCCCAGTCGAGCCTCAGTCCCTATTAAGCCCTGGTTCCTGTCGAGCCTCGGTCCCTGTCGATCTCTGATGATAGAGGCAGCAGTAGGTCTGGCTGACAGGGTTTGGCCTCTCGCACAGTGCAGAACACAGTGAGAGTCTGCATGAGAACCTGCAAGTCAGCAGAGGGTCAGATGGATAGGGTGTCATGCAACAGAATGGCTCACAGTGGATGAATGGAAACTGACACCTGTGTTAGGCCTGTATCGGTTGAGTAGAACTCGTACTGTACCCGATTGTGCTAACAAGGACAAGTGCTGTTGTACAGAGTGTTCACATACTCACTGTTTGTCTCTCTTTCACTCTTTTTCCTCATTCTTTCTTTCTCTTTTTAGCTTCACATAGTTCACTGGAACTCAGACAAATACAGCTTGTTTGAGGAAGCCGTAATGGAAGACAATGGGCTGGCTGTTATTGGAGTCTTCCTCAAGGTAAAACAAATGCCCTACTCCACATAGTCCTACCCTGAATACTCACAGAACTACCCTACCACACAAAGCCCTACCCAGTTGCCCACGTCTTAGCTTTCAAGTCCTCAACCTCCACTCAGCACGCACACACAGGAGACTGTGTTCGTTTCTACACACAAACACACATTCTCCTGCAGATTAACATTCCATGTCTGACAGTAAATCAAACATCATACAGGCCTACTGTGTGAACATGTAAATAAGGTTATTAGGGGAGTGGTGGATATGGACAAAAGAGGCTTGTTTCATTATGTTTTTCCTCAGGTTGGAAAGAGACACGAGGGTCTGCAGAAACTAGTGGATGCCCTCCCTGCTGTCAGACACAAGGTGAGAGCAAGACCCCAAGCCTCTCCTCCAGGCAGGCTGGTGTGGAAGGAAGAGGGCTGTGGTAAGGCTCTAAGAAAGAGAGAGGTCTGTTGAGGGTCCATCAGGGCTGTTCTCATCTCAGCTGGTGTTGTCATGGCGATGTGTGACATGGAAGCTCTTCCTAGATGAGAGTGGGAGCGATGCAGGGATGTCAGGATGCAGGGAAGTTGTGGAGCAGAGTTTAAATGAGGGGCAGGGTTATCAGCGTTCAGATGGTTAGAGAACAGACTGTCTACCAACATGATTTCACAAAAGCATTATGCAGTGAGTAACATGAGCTGTGCTTGGAACACGCGAGTGTTGGGAACGCTCATGGTATTTAAGTTATTATTCATCTTCATTACCCTCTGCTGGTGAAAGAAGAAACTACAACCCACCAATCTACCAGGGAGATTAGGTTTGAGTTTGGTACAGGGATGTTATAAGTTATTCTAATAAAGGGATTCTTTTGGCATTTTAAAACTGGAAAATTAAAACATCTATCTGTACTCTGTCCACCCTCCAGGACAGTGTGATGGAGTTCACTAGGTTTGACCCTGCTTGTTTGCTGCCTACAAATATCGATGACTACTGGACCTATGGAGGGTCGCTGACCACGCCCCCTCTCACAGAGGCTGTCACTTGGATCATCATGAAGCAGCACATCGAAGTCAGCCACGACCAGGTGTGTGCGACAGTATGGAAAGCTGAAGCATGAGTCATGTAAAGTGTTGAAATACGATCCCTTGACCCATTTTCTCCCCCTCGATCCTTGCTCTTCTCACTCTCTTTCTCTTTTCCTGTCTTTTCCTCCCCTTTTGGTCTCTTTCTTCCTGTGGCTGCCTCCCTCCTCTCTTCCTCTCGCTCCCAGCTGGCAGTGTTCCGGAGCCTTCTCTTCACCTCAGCGGAGGAGGAAGCCCAGAAGAGCATGGTCAACAACTTCCGGGTGCAACAACCCCTGAAGGGGAGGACAGTGCGTTCGTCCTTCTCCCCATTCCTCCAGGGGGCGCCACCTGCAGAGGGAAACCCCTGAGTCTCTCATCCACACAAAAACACATCAGCCCACACTGAGGAATATCAAAGTCTTACTCAGTCTTCAGAAGTCATGCTGTCTGTCATACTGCCTGTCTATCACACTGCTTTGTCTACCTGGTGTTCTGGAATCGAAGGTCTTGGAACAACACATTCCATCGCCTAAGCAATAGTGGTTTATAACAGTGGAGGTGCAAAGACCATTTCACAAGCCTTACTTGTTATGAAAAGGTTGAATGTTATATTTAAACTGGTTTCTTGGGTGAAAGGGGCATTTTATCATACAATTTATGGTATGGTTTTAGTCAAGCAACTTTTTCTCTCCCTTTCAACAGTCAGATGGATGTTTTACAACTGTGTTGATATTTAACAGTAAGGGATATTTCTGGTGATTAGTCAGTATTCACAGCTCTCTCTTGTGGACATATCATATTTTTTACATGTCCATTAACTTGATGTTGACAGCACAATGGAAATTGTTCGAAGGTTTAAAACACATTAATGGCACAATGCTGAAGAAGATATGGTAATTTTTTTGTCTGATTTAGTCAGAAGACAACTCGCAGTTTTAAGTGGAAGTTACCCAAACGACTTTCAAAAAATTTAAATCTTCGAATCTTTAGTTTAGAGTTGAAACATAATATATGTATTTAGTATGGCATCTAGTAGGCTTGGAAGATGTGCTGATGATTAATCTACAGTGCTTATGCTGGCATAGAATGGGCCTGAATAAGCGCACAACTCCTATTCTTATTTATAGCAAACAAATATTTGATTTTAGCACTTTTGACAGATTGTTTTTGCTCTTTGCTGAGATGGAAGTTCTCAGAGAGTGCCTTTTAAATGTTCGCTAAAATGGTCAACCATGCTTTTATGTAATCAATACTTTACTGCATTCTGCACTACTAAGGCCTATGGGTAGAATGAATTTAGGGCTGGTCTCAATTTTGTGACTTATTTTGCTCCACTTTAGTTTGTCTTTATCCCACTCTGGTCTTTTCCATTATTTATTTTTACTGCAGACCAGATACTGTGGCAGGGAAAAGCACAGTGAATTTCCTCCACTCCCAATGCACATGTCTGTTACCCTGCCTTGTGCTATCTCAGTAGACAATAGAGAGGAAGGCAACCATGTTAAACTATTGAAACTCACCCCTGCAGGCAGTCGGCTTAGCTCCCCTATCTGCTGCTGCGTAGGCGTCTATCTGGATGTCTGTGCCCTCCAGGCCAGAGGTGCAGCCAGCCAGGCCATGTGTGGTGTAGCCTTCTAACTGTAAGGTTGTCAGGCTACACTGGACTCATTAGAAGAACCAGGGTGAGGGTGGTTGAGCAGAGTTGGGGTTTGGATGCTAGATGGACAGAGTTGACACTACCCTGGGACCAACAGTTTGAATCACATCTACCAACCAGAACTGACTGTTTGATTTAACTCTACCATGCTGGATTGACTATTTGAATTACGTCTACCAACCTGGAACAGACTGGTATTCATGCACAGAGGGCATACTTAAATGCAGTGCCAAACTGTACTGGTGATGAAGCATCAACATTGTTCTTTCAACCAGTGTCTCCCAACAGCAGTGTGAAGGAGGGAGAGAGAGGAGTGGGGCGTGGGGTAGAGGGACGGAGGGAGGGAGGGAATGAGCGACTATTAACTAAGGATTTCTTAGTAAAAGGGATGAAGAGCTTTTTGTGGTCATAAAACCCCAGAATGACGCATTGATTGGTTAGTTCTACTTTCAGGGGGTGGGGTATGTGCTTTGGTCTGGCTTGTGGATTTGGCGGGGAGACCACGGTTTTCTTTGTGATTTTTCCTTAACAATGTTCCTCTCAAAACCAGCCTCAGACAAGGCCCCTTTCTGAAAGAGCCAGCTGCCCCCTGCTGACCCCCCAGCACTGTGCGGGCCCCACCAGAGCTGTGTGATGTGACAGTGAAGCTTACTCGCTCTGAACACTGTCTAAACACAAGAGCAGCTATCTCTGTGCCTCTCTTTATCCTTACCCCTCACCTTTCCCTGTCTCGCCAGTACCTGCCCTCACCTCTCCCTGTCTCACTAGTCCCTGCCCTCTCCCTTCTCCATGTCTCACCTCTCTCTACCCTCACCTCCACTCGGTCTCACCTCTCCCTACCCTCACCTCCCCCTGTCTCATCTCTCCCTACCCTCACCTTACTAGTGGTGAGAGGGCTAAGGGGCTGACACCAGTGCTGGATGTGGTTGTGACATTATGCATTTACTTGTTTGAAGTTGGGTGGTGTTATTCTAAGGTTGCATTTTGGATGATTGGAATTCTCCAATGTATTGTCTTTATGGAAATTAAGTAATTGTTGTGTCCTGTGGTAGATGTACTGACTTCATCCATTATGTCAAATGTTGTGACATGTTACATGCCTTTTGAAGTGGCCCTAACTATCTAATTTCAGTTTTCCTCAAGTAGTTGCATATTCTTCCTACATGTTTCTTTTCCTAAATAAATTATATAAATACTAATGGAATCTAAAAACATTTCGAAATCTGATTGCTAATGGTAATAATTTTCTTCTGTTACAATCACCATTACTGAGTGCTTTGAGAAGTGTACATAAGTCTAGAGAAAGTATTCACACAGTGCACCCTATGGATGTTGTACAGGAACAGGCCTGGGCCCTGTTTGATGTGATAGCAGGTGTTGTCCCCAGACTATGTTGACCTTTGTGGGCTTGTGTTGTAGTACATACTGTTGTTTGTTTACTCAGTGGGCGTCCACATTCCTGGCCCCTGGGTTGAGAGGCCCTGGGCCCCTATCCCAACACCTGCTCCCTGATTGGCTCAGTCCAGCTGTACAACCAGGAAGGGGAGCTGCTGGGTTCCGCAGGGACTGTAACCCTGACAACCACTTCTGCTGACAGGAAATGCATAGTACTGCAGAAGATTTTAAGTAAACAATATATGAATAAAATGAAAATGCAACGAGTGATTATTTCAAGCTATCTGTGTGGTTCATTGTGAGAGCTGATGAAATTGTCAGTAAACTGCAGCTGTGTCAAAGAGCCTGATAGATTAGATAAGTGATCACAGCTCAGATGCAGTGTATTTATTCAAATCCACTAACTGTTCAACTGTTGCTTTGTCCACTAACCACTTTAACCACTACCAACCCACCTTATCTATACTAAAATCTCACCCTAATTAAACCTGGATCCCATCTTAACCCTGATCTCTTTAACTACTGTATACTCCCATCTGTCTTTGACCCTCATGCCATTACAGCACTCCCTCCGAACACTTTCAAAGCCTAGTATTGGCCATCAGTTATGGCACTTTCAAAGTATTGGCCATCTTTTATTTTTTTATTTAAATCTATTGAGGGGAAAGGATGGGTGGATGGAGGAAGGTGTGGATGAGAGGCTGGGCAGATGTGAGTTGGAGGGGTTGATAAGAGGGCTTAAGAAACAGACTGGTGAGAACTGGAGCTAGGGAACACAGGGTCCTAAGGTCTCAAGGGTTCTAGAGAGTTCTAGGAAAGGTGTATGTAATATAAACGTGTTGAGCAAATGATTCCACAGCGCCCCATTGTTCCCTCCCAGGCAGTCCTGCAGACGAGGTCCCGGCAAGGCAGTTTAACAGAACTGTGAAGTCCCCCCGCCCAACCCAGCCTCCCCCGCCAGTTCCCCTGATCTGTCCCAACTACTGCTTTGAAGCCCCAGCAGAGCTTGGAATGCCCGGAAACCTGGTTTGAGTTTGGTCTCCACCTGATTCAAACAGTCTCTCGTGTTTATTTTGTTTGGCCAAGAGGGAAAGGGAGGCTTGAAGAGATGGACATCTCTATCAAAAGACTGCTAGGTTTCCCATTATTGTGTGAGAAAGCTTCCGATAATTTAGGTTTTGAACCTTGTATGAGATCAAGTAAATTAATGAAGTTAGGGACATGGACAGTTTGTCCCAATGTCTAATGCGACCACATTTCTATTGCCGGGCTGAATTACAACTGATCTGGGGCCCAGCAGAGTGACGGATGGAAAACATTTGCCAACTGATGAGATTGGAGTGGAAGGTGGAAGGACACTGGAGGAATGCCCATCTCTTTCTTCCAGGAGAGTAAGGAGCAGTGAACAGCTACATATGCCAAGTCCAAGTACTCATCCAAGAGCAATCAGTTATATGTTATAACATTGGGTTATTTGCAAATGAAACCCAGTTGAGCACAAGGAGAACATGCAAACTCCATGTGGAAAGGGAGACAACAACAGGCCCCAAGTGAGAATCAAACCCAATACGTTATTGCTGTGAAGTGGCAGTGGAAGGCAGCCTCAATTCCATATATGAGGTTACTGAGTTGTGCCGGTGTGGGTTCAGGTTTGTGGATATGGAGTCTAATTTGTTTTCAGTTTTGTCTCATACTCTTATTTCCTCATATTCATGAGCAGAAGGCAGAACAGATGGGTCAGCACCGGAGACTGGATACGTGTCAACCTAGATCAGGTTTAGCTCAGCAATAAAACATGAGGTACGCTGCTGGTCCTTGTTGGGGAGAGACTGGGACCTTAGGCTCTACAGGAGGCCGGAGGACCAGCCGTAGCTCCAGGATGCACTGAGCCTCAGAAAGATGAAAGGCACAGTCTCAATAAAACTCGTTTCTCATCTTATTGTTAGAAGGGGGTCATTTTTGTCCAACAGCGGAACATCCCCTATGTTCCACAGCTCCAGAGGATGTAAACAGGATCTTTAGCTTTGGGACCGTTTCTGAACTCCAACTGGACTCGCTCTTCTCCAGCTCCTCTCCCTCCTCCTTCCTCTTCCCTCCTCTCCTATAGACTCAGCCTAACATATTATTAGTCTTTTGAATTGTTCTTCCTGGGTTCCCATAGACAGGATTTTAGAAAGCATGCTTCTGATGTGTATTTCGCCCACACCATTTTTGGCCATTTTATTTATTCTGAAGTGTTTAGAAGAATGGACGCCATTGCAAACGCCTGCCACCACAGCGCAGGAAACCATCACAAAGACATGTACACATGGTAGAAATTCCCCACCCACTAAAGCAACAGACGTTTGCACCACTGCTTGGATCCAGCAGAAAATGGAGGCCCTATTGTGCCACAGTCAGACTGCCACCTGATCTTGAACACTTCTCCCAGCTCCAGAAAAACAACTACTGTGAACTCTTTCATAAGGATCCAATTCCTGGCTCCCATGTGCTTTAGTAGCAGGACAGGTGTCCAGACCCCCCTCTGGATAATAAGGTTTCTCTGTGTAAGCCCAGCGGTGTGCTGACATCCTTCCTGGCAGCTCCCACTGGCTGTCTCTCCATGGGCTCCGCTCATAGGGCTCTGGTTTGTTATCTCTGCCCGCTGAAGAGCCTCCATCTTGGGATGGTGTTGGCCCAGGTTAGCCCTGCCCTGAATCAGCTGCGGTCAGGGAGTCAGGCAGACTGTGGCATCACTGTAGACCTTGGGCTTGACTCTCTCCTGGTTCCAAACAAACGAGAAGTGTCTTGTCTACCATGATGTGGGACCATGACATCTGCTGGGTTCTGGTTGTTGCCTGTTAATGTTATTTAAACAGAAACACCAAAACGTAGACCTCGAGTGGAAGATAAGCCTACGACTATAACTTTGCCTCTTTCTCTGTGGCATTTCTGTAGACCTGAGTGGTAACTGCCATTCTTCCACCGTAACAACTTCATCTCCAGACAGGAAATTGTATCTGTTGCTATAGTCTGTGTGTGTACGTTCATTTGAGTGTTCAGGTGTGTGTGTGTGTGTGTGTGTGCTGGAGCAGGCAATAGTGGTCCCAGAGGGTTCCAGACAGTGGAATGTCAGGGAGGCCTTGTCGGGACAGGGGATGAGGCTGTGCATCCCTGCCGAGCTCTCCCACGAGCTCTCCCCCCTGCTGCTCTGAACCTAGTCCCCGCACAATTCCCCGGTCAATGAAGCCACACTCTTCCTCTCCGTGGTCAATATAGCCACCTCCCCTTCAATCCCTGGTCAATCTGCACACTATAAGGCAATACTTTAGTGGCCTGGGTTCGAATTTGGCCCAGGCTGTTCTCCATTGTAAATTAAGCCATTTTTGTTCCATCTTATTTCCAGACAGAAGGAAAACAATCCCAGCTAAATCTGAATAGTTATTATGCAATCTCTGGAAGCCAGTAGGGTTCCTTGGACCCATTTAGGGATATCACATCCTTACCCTAAAACCCGCTGCCAATCGCTAGAGGGCGTTCCAGCGTTTCTTAAGCGCGCATCACGTTCAGCAGCTGATGACGAGGAAGGCTGGCCTACACTACACCCAGAAGAACTATTGGGCAAAATTTTCCTAATCCTTTGTACAGAGAGACTGAGTTGCTGTGACACAGTTGAAAGCACGCTTGTCTGAGTCTACCACTAGCCAGCATCTTAGCGTGTCCTCGTGTTCCAGTAACCAAGCCAACGGACCCGTCTCAAACTGTAGCATCCTTGTCGTGGAAAACCAATTTTAAAGGGAGAGCGAATAAAGCGGAAAGCGGTGCCCCCACACAGGAGCAAAGACATGTCTAGTTTAAAGAAAAGAAATTCCAATTCGTCCGCCGACCGCGATGAGGAAGACAAGCAGGTGACGGAGAAGATGCTCTCCCCAAGCGGAGGGGAGAACGGGAACACAAACCGGACGGGTACCCCGGGGAAGGAGGCTGGCAAAATCCAAGGGGAGGAGACGGTGGTTCTACAGAGAACCATCACACTAGTGAACGGCGTTGCCATCATCGTGGGTACCATCATCGGGTCGGGCATTTTCGTGACCCCCACCGGAGTGATCAAAGAGGCAGGATCCGTCGGTCTGTCCCTGGTCATTTGGGCTGTCTGTGGGGTGTTCTCGACCATCGGTGCCTTGTGCTATGCGGAACTGGGAACAACGATCTCCAAGTCAGGCGGGGACTATGCCTATATACTTGAGGTTTACGGCTCTTTGCCCGCTTTCCTCAAATTGTGGATCGAATTGTTGATCATACGACCATCCTCACAGTACATCGTCGCCTATGTCTTTGCTACCTACCTCCTCAAACCCATCTTCCCGGACTGCCCAGTGCCCGACACAGGAGCCAAGTTAATCGCTTGTCTTTGTATCCGTAAGTAACCTAAAATGGACTACAGTAGAACAGTACTGTAACGTACAGTAGACGAGATGAAGGAAATACACACAGAACCATGCTTCTTTATGTCATGCGCTCTTCCAGTGACATCAGTGTTGTAAGCGCAGGTAAACCATTGCGAAACAAATTTTTCTAAAGCATGCTCACTTCGTTAGACTAGGCTGTAGGCGGTAGGAAGCGAAATTTTGTTTAACAGAACAAATGCCGCTGGGTGTGGGCATCAAGTGGCCCTCTGTTGTAAAAATGCCGCGTTATTTCATCATCCTCAGCCTGCAAGTGATGTGCAGCATCCACGTGTCATAGCCTATTGTAAAATGAAAATAGTATCAACAATTGTTTTGTGTTTTCAAACACTTTCACAGACACAACCTACTTCCACAGGTTTGGATAGGCTTCACCCCTTGTGTGCATTTACTTACTAATTTTACCCCCATTCCCTTACCCCTGTGTGCACTCTTCTACTCTTTTACCTCCACACCCTTACCCCTGTGGACACTCTTCTACTCTTTTACCTCACACCCTTACCCTGTATTCTGAATCTGATGAGGAGGGCTTGACTATACTCGCCCACTCTAACCGTCATACTGTCAAATAGGAGTTAGGAGACTGTTAGGATTACGAAGGGATTAGTTTGAGCTCTGGCTAATTGGCGAACAAACCAAAAACAGTCTGAGATTGTGTAGGTGGTTGGTTTCTCATTTGTGAACTGCTTTATTTCTGCTTTTGACTGTGTCTTTGATACACCGGCGCTCCCATTCATGCCATGCAGTTTGGAGGAGGAGAAGGAGGGGCGGGGGGGAGGGGATTACCGGATGAGGATGAAGGCATGTGTTTGTGAGAAACGGAGAGACATTGTGTGTGGGAGCAAGACAAAGAGAGAAGTAGATGCTAAGTAGATACGAGATGGTGAGTGTGTATCCATGAGTTTACCTGTTAGCGTTGGTGTCTTTGCACTATCGCTAGTCTCAACCCTTAATCCCTATTCTCACAAAGGGTTTAATCCCATGTCAGACCACATGACAGAGATGCGATACACACCATGGATGACTGCAGGTGTTGTGCTACAGTTTGCATTAGACTGTGCGTGTATGCACATGAGTGTGTGTGTGTGTGTGAGAGAGAGAGTGGTTGTTACAGTGACCTATTTATTTGATGGGAGTTATTTTTTTGAGGCCATGTGTGAGGGTTTGTGTTTTGCAACCATAATTTAGTATCTTCCCTGTGTGTGTGTGTGTGTGTGTGTGTGTGTGAGAGAGAGAGAGATTTAGACATTTAGGGTTGTCTTGTGTTCTTAACAGTGATGTATGTGTGTGTGTGTGTTTTCTGTGTGTTTATTCCAATGTGTGTGTGTGGATCCAGACTGTCTGTGAAGGAAAGAGTACAGTACAGAGAGTCATTGTGCTGTGATCTCTCAGGGCTGGTCAGACCTCTATTGTCGCCTGATTTATAAATTATGCTGCTTTGAAGTGGAGGCTTGTTAATCACTCTTAATGGGTTGGCTGGTTACTCTGGTGTGAGGCTGACTGTCTGGCTGCTCTGGTGAGGGTGAACTGGCTGAGGTCCGGCTGTGTAGTTGTACTGGGCTAGTTGTAGGCTACTATAGCTTCTAGAACTCTGTGTTCCCTTTAATCCTGAACAGGTTTGGAGGGAAGTACATTCTCTGCTGGTTCTCCTCTCAAGAATGACAGAAGCAGCAGCGGAACACCGAAAGACTGTTGGTTCACACTTGGTTCAACTGAGGTCAGTCAATAACTAACATGCTGACCCCCCCACTCTCTCTCGCTCTCCCAGTGCTGCTGACAGCGGTGAACTGCTACAGTGTGAAGGCCGCCACCAGGGTCCAGGATGCCTTCGCTGCTGCCAAACTGCTTGCCCTCGGCCTCATCATCATCATCGGCTTTGTGCAGATCGGCAAAGGTAGCCTCTTTATCATTACCCTCTCTTCATCCTCTCACTCTCTATCTCTTCATCATCACCCTCTTCATCCTCTCAATCTCTCTCTCTCTTCATCATCACCCTCTCTTCATCCTCTCTCTCTCTTCATCATCACCCTCTCTCTCTCTCTCTCTCTCTCTGTGGAATACACTCAAGACTAGCAGCATGCACACACACACACAGACATAAAAACACACACACTCTTTCTCCTATTGTATTCGCATCACAAAAAGATAAATAGAGGGCAGAGTACTGGTGCCCTTGTATCCCATCCCAAAGGAACACATGTCCTTTCATCAGATTATGCTCATTAGCCTCTGTAATTATTACCCAGGGTTCCTGTCCAATGTGCTCCAATCCTGGTCCAATTAAGGTGTGTGAGAGCTGCCAATAAGCACAACAGAACAATCTTGGGGAATCAAAACACTGTTCCATTGTGCCAAGGACAGGAGAGGAGCTGAGATGGGAAGGGGGGAGGAGAGAAGAGGACGGGAGAGGAGAGGTAGACAGTCATTGGGGAGAAAGCGAAATACTTTTTTCAGGCTGTTTTAGTAAGCCATCAACAAACAAGTCTACAGACTGACTTGCTGTCAACAGGCATGTGCATCTGCATAAAACAGTACACACATTGCGTGTGCGTGCCATCGTTTATTTATCTCCCCCTCCTGGGTTCTGGCCAGGGTGGGGTCAATCCAGTGACAGTTAGAGATAAGCATTGGCAAGACAGCCAAATAAGGGCATAGGATTTGAGGATTTGCTGGCAAAACCTGATACCTTCTCTGTTGCACTTTCCAAATGAAAGTTCAAAATGTACACTCTTTTTTAGGGGGGCATAAAGCATTTTCCAATATTGCAATATATTGGTTCCTACGCCAATGCAGACAGACAGCCTGTTATTTGCTGTGGTCCAGTTCTGTGCACACACACACATGCACCCTGTCTGCCTCTCACCTTGGATCAGATAAGTCTGACAGGACTGGGTTGGTGTACGTGAAATTCTAACAGTGAGTCTTGCTGAATATACAAATGTAGAAGTGTCTAATATATGTTTACTAAGACCCTGATCTGAGGTGAGCTAAGGGCTCAGAAACCCAGTCAGACAGAGTAGCTCTTTCTCACTTGAATGGGCAGTGTTATTACTGGGATGCAGGTAAGTGGTAGACAGGAAGCTCTACCTGGCAGCCTGAGTGAAGGGATGAAGTCTAGTGGGTCAGGCCTTCATTAGGCTGCTCCAGATTAATGACAGCAGGGTTGTTGCATGGTAATCTGATTAAACCAATAATCCAACGCTCTTTCAATCAATAGCTCTTGTTGTTTGTCTCTGGGCAGCTAGTGTCTACTGATGCCATTCCCTGTCTCTGTTCTTCCCACTCTCTGTTCTTCCCTCTCTCTGTTCTTCCCTTTCTCTTTTACCTCTGTCGCTTCTTCTGTCTCCACTGCTTTTTTTTTAACCCTCGGTCTACTTTTCTGTCTCTTCTTTTTCCTTATTTTATCTCCGTTATCTTTCATCTCCTCTCTCTCTCTCTCTCTCTCTCTCTCTCTCTCTCTCTCTCTCTCTCTCTCTCTCTCTCCTTCCTGTCTATCTTTCTAAAGTGTGTAAATTCCTCTGGGTCTCTGTAGAAGCTGCAAACTGACCTTGGTTTGTAATGGGATCTCATAATGGTTTATTTACAGCAAGGACACAAACACACACTCATGGTCGGGCTAATAATCAGAAGGTACCTGGTTTGAACCCCGGCTGTGTCAACATGATGTTGTGTCCTTGGACAAGGCACTTCACTCTATTTGCCTAAGGGGAATGTCTCTGTACTTGTAACTGTAAGAGCTTCTGCTAAATGACACAATTTAAATGTCAAGATCAAAACATCACAGACCCAAACCGTCTGACTCACACAAACTCATACTCACACACTCAATCCACCCTCCTTCTGTGACTAATCAAAGCACAGTAGATTGTGTCTACCTGTGCTGTAACTCCCCACCCCCCTCGCTGTCATGCCTACTTTCAGATACCAGTTTGTCAGGTCACCTGGTCAGAAATGACTGGATATCACATTCTCACACTCTCTCACTAGTTCCTTCCTTGACAGGATCTACCTGGTCAGCGTAAAACAAAACTTGGAAACTGCCAGGTTGACTAGGTTAGAATCACCATGGCAATAACCTGGTGCACTTGACAGATATTATCTAGTCAGCAACATCAGTTCTTCTCTTCCTGGTACTGAAGCCACCGGTCCAGTCATGTGACCAGCTGACTACAAGCTCCCAGTGAGGCGTGAGTGGAGCAGGGAGCTCACATATTTACATGAACACCACCGCAACACTCCAACAATAAACAACACCCAACACCATGAAACTGGAACACCACTGCAACACAAGAAGCATACCTTGTGTGTGTTTGTGTGTGTGTGTAAAGGATTGACTGTGTGTGTACAAAAAGGAATACTTGTGTGTACGCGCAGGCATGTGCTCATGTGTGTGCAGGCATGCATGCTTGTATGTTTACGTGTGTACATACATGCATTCATGTGTGTGTGTGTTTATAGTGCAGCAGGGTCACAGGGGTCCATTGTCCTTTGGGGTGGGGGGGGTGTGGGGGGGGGGGGGGGATGGATGGATGGTTTTTCTCATGGCCCAGTGCAGGCAGGGGGCTCCTGTCTGTACCAACACTTTGGATCTGTTGGTTTAGGGCCTGTCTGGTGACCTGAGGCCCAGCCAACCTTCTGCCACGCCTGGAATTCAACCTGCATCCCGGGTGTCTCCCCTCAGGCGTCTTCCAGAACCTTCCCGCAGATTTTTATTAAAACCCACGGGTCGCCTTCCTGACCCCCCAAGCCCAGACTCTACCCCAAAGCCCAGACCAGTTCTCCCCAAGCAGGGTGTTTTAGTCTGGAAAACCTCCATCTTTGATGATTAAAGGGGATTTGGTTAGGAGCACCCCCCTTGCCCTTTCATCCCCTTGCCTTTTAATGTGGCTCAGAGTAAGCTGTGGTATTCTGTCTGGGGGGAGGACTTGAACTTGTCTGGATCCTTGGCCCCCTCCTCCTCTCCTCCACATTTCCTTGCCTCCTCTCCTCATCACCTCTCCTTCCCACTTCTTCATCTCTTCACCACCTTTCCAACTCCACCAACCCCTTACTGTTGTCTCTCTTAATCTTTGTAGGAGACACAGTTTACCTCCTTCCAGAGAATTCTTTCAAGGGTTCGAAGTCAGATTTTGGGAACATCGGCCTGGCGTTGTACAGTGGACTTTTTGCCTATGGAGGCTGGTAAGTTGCGGGGGTGGGTGCTGGGACTGGGACTAGTAGGGCTGCACTTGGCTGGAGAAACAGCCTGCACCTTAACTGACTTCCAGAATTCCTTCCTCCCCCTCCTGGTATGTGTGGGTCTGGACACAGTGGGGTACTGTCATGTCTGCTAGTAATCTGACCGTAAACCCCACTTTAGCTGGCCTGGAGAATTAAGACCTCTATTACAAGAATGAATAAGTTGTTGCCTACCTGCTAATCCCCCTCTTTCTCTCTGCCATCCTGCCTAACCTCTCTCTCTGTCTCCACTCACTGCTTCACACTCAAACAGTTCTCGTGCTCATCCACACGTTTACTTACTCATTCACTCCCTCTGTTTCTCTCTTTACTCATTCAGCCAATCTCTACCCAAAAGCCTCTCTGTCTCTCTCCCTCCCCCTACTACTATCTCTATCGCTCTCCCGCCTCAGTTTTGCTCTGGAAATATAGCATGTCGTTCTTACATTCTTTCCTGAAGCCTTCTTGGCTATAGTACCACATACTGGACCACTGTTAGCTGGGCTTAACCTGACTTTACTCCTGTTAGCTAAATCATTGTTTGCTTTTCACCTGTGTGTGTGAGAAAGATAACCCGCATCTCATGCCCCCTACAGGAACTATTTGAATTTTGTCACTGAGGAAATGATTGAGCCTTACAAGTGAGTGTTTACACATTTTATAAATAATATTATTCAAGAAGTCATAATTAAAAATAATTAGAAATATTGAAGGAGGCCGTTTGTTTACCATTGACCACGGATAAATGATGAATGTTCCAAATGATGAATGTTTAAAATAATTCACGTTTAAATATTCATATTTCAATGTATTCATTTTCTATCATTTATTCGTGTTAGTAATGATTCATTTTCCTCATAGGAACCTGCCGCGGGCAATCATCATCTCGCTGCCCATTGTCACAGTAGTGTACGTGCTCACCAACCTGGCTTATTTCACCACACTCAGCCCCGAAGACATGCTTACCTCTGAGGCCGTCGCTGTGGTGAGTCACCTGTATACTCAAATACTACCCTCTGCCCTGTATACTCAAATACTACCCCCTGCCCTGTATACTTAAATACTACCCTCTGCGCTGTATACTCAAATACTACCCACTACCCTGTATACTCAAATACTACCCACTGCCCTGTATACTCAAATACTACCCTCTGCCCTGTATACTCAAATACTACCCTCTGCTCTGTATACTCACATACTACCCACTGCCCTGTATACTGACAAATTATACACTGCCCTGTATACTTTGCCCACTCTTACTATAGACTTGCTATTACATATATCAGTCAACTTTAGCAGCCACTGTATGTGTGTTTTTCTCTCAGGACTTTGGGAAACACCATCTGGGCTACATGGCTTGGATCATCCCTGTGTTTGTGGGCCTGTCCTGTTTTGGCTCTGTCAATGGCTCCCTCTTCACCTCATCTAGGTAGCAAACACACACACAACTGCATAATGTATACCCCTTCATGAGGTCATGTACACTGAATAACTAGTTCTCTCTCTTGCTCCTTCTTGCCCTCTCCCTCGTGCTCGCCTTCTCCTTCACTATTCCAGGTTGTTCTTCGTGGGCTCCAGGGAGGGTCACCTACCCAGTCTGCTGTCCATGATCCACCCCACTCTGCTGACCCCACTCCCCTCCCTCCTCTTCACAGTATGTATCTGCTTGTATTGACTAGTTATCTGATTAACAGGGCAAGCTAGACCTGGTTAAGATGACTGGTCACCTGGTTAACAGGACTGGTCTTTCTCTCTCTCTCTCTAGTGTGTCATGACCCTGATGTACGCGTTCTCCAACGACATCTTCTCAGTCATCAACTTCTTCAGCTTCTTCAACTGGCTTTGCATCGCCATGGCGATCATCGGCATGATGTGGCTGCGCTACAAGAAGCCTGAGCTGGAGCGACCAATCAAGGTGGGTAGAGCGTTCCCGGGCTCTGCCAGTAGACTGGGCCAGGGTCCTGACTCAGCAGTTTGCACTATGTTAGGCTGGCTGTACACTGGCCCTTTGTGCGACTGTGGGACAGGGAGACTTACTCCTGCCCTCAAATGGAGCCATAAAGGCTGCCAGCCGAGTCCTCTTTCTGGCCTGGTTGACATTGTCTGCGATGTGCTAATGAGGTGCAGGGCAGTGAAGTGAAATGGGCCAAATCTATTTGTCTAGCACAGCAAGTGCTAAGTGCCAATGTGGGCATAGAGGGGTTTAGGGGGCAAGTGTATGAGTGGGTGGAGGTGTTTGTATGTCTGAGTTGTGCATGTGTTTGGGGTGCATTTGCTTATGTTTTGGGGGATTGTGTGTGTTTTATCGGGGTGTGTGTGGGTTGCTGGGGGGGGTTGTACTTGTGTTTGTAGGGTGTGTATGGGTGAACTATGAATGACTGGTTCAATTAAGTTCCTCATATTGAATAGTTGCTAAAGCTATCGGCTGTTCTTGTTGGTGCAGGTGTCTGATACACTCCAGTTGAGTATCTCAATTTGGAGAGTCAGGTGGCTGAGCGGTGAAGGAATCAGGCTATAAATCAGTGTAATAAACAAGTAATAATTATCTTGAATTGTTGTTAACTGACCAGTGGTTTAAGAACAGACATAACATAACTTGATGTCTCTGTCCATCAGGTGAACATCCTGCTGCCCATCAGCTTTGTGTTGGCCTGCCTCTTCCTCATTGTGGTGTCAATCTGGAAGACGCCCAACGAGTGTGCCATCGGTTTTGGCATCATCGGCACCGGTGTGCCTGTCTACTACTTTGGCGTGTGGTGGCAGAACAAGCCCAAGTGGCTTCTTCAGGCCATCTGTAAGTCCTCCACTCTAGTTTCCTTACTGGTTGTACTTAAGTTGAAATAGTATGTATTTGTTTGATTGAAATGTTGGTAAATGTTCTTACTTGAGTACGTGTCTCCACAGTCTCAACCACTGCACTGTTTCAGAAGATGATGGAGGTCGTGCCACAAGAATCTTGAAGACGATCAGAGCCTTTAGATGGTCCCCCGCTCCTTCCCTCCCACCCAAGTCCCAGCTCCTACCCCAGATACACCCTATAACCTGTTCTTCGTGTATCTCTCTCTAGCTCTGTCACATCATCAATTGTATAGTTACAGTGTTTGAGTGAAGGAGAGCCATGCTGTTAGCCATACCTCACAACCCCCCTCCTACAGGCACAGGAGCAAACCCTCCAACAACTGGGGGTGTTCTGAATATTCCCATGTCCACTGCAATGATTGTGTGGCTTGTGGACTGTGTGTAAAGACTTGACTCTTGGTTACATTCATTTATTTTTTGTTTAGTTTTTTTACTTCATACGCAGTTCAATATGACTTTATGTCAGATTGTCCATCTATTAATAACAATGTATTGAAAAGCCATTTTTTATTACTATTGTTTGAATATTAGGAAAAAGCATCTCCCTCTCACCCACTCAAATTAGCATGCCTACCCCTTTCAGCACCATACATACTGCCTCATGCAGCACACTGTGTGTGGCGTGTTTCGGAGTACTTAGGTTGTCGTTGGGGAGCAAGGAGAGATAAACATGGAGGCATCAAGCAGTTATATAGAAGGAACTGGTTTAAACCCTAACCCAAATAGCTGTCTGAGACTCACACACACAGCTCTCCTGCTTCAAAGCTAGACCTAGAGCTAGAAGATGTGAACAGGCCTCTTAAGATGACGTTAGACTATGTTTTACCAAGCTAGCTACATGTTGATGATATAGCTCGCTGCTTTATTTTTTAAATACCTGTAGATAAATATTTCTACTGTTCATGAGTTGTATTTTTCTAAGTCAATGCAGTGGCCCATTTACCTCAAGATAGGATCTATAAGATTTCCATAGACTGAAAAGGGGACGCTTCCTTTCAAATACTGGACATAATTAGTGCTTTTAGACCTGTCAGTATACGTTGTTACTTTTATGATTATAGTTACCATGACAACACGTGTCAATACAGTATTGGTGAGTACTGTATGTGCAAATCAACAAAGTTAGTGTTTGTAGGTTGTACAACTCACTCACTGTGGTTTTATTAACAGACAGATAGAAAAACCTGCTGGCTGCTGGGAGAGTACAGTGCCTCATAGATTTTTTATGCCCTTAACGTAGAGAGGAATCGCTGTCATTTATATGAAGACATTTTCACTTGTTGTTTGTCTGTACTGGTATGTCTGAGTGGAGGACCTGATCTCAGCCCATGGGTAAGGGATGATGATGATCAGTAGGACATTCAGGCAGTTAGCAGAATGCTACTCTGTCTAGGTCACACCTGTCTAGGAACACTGTGGTCACAGTCACTGTAGGTCACCCTGTAACTAGGTCTGACAAGGACCTCGAGTTCAGGAGTTTGTGTGTGTGTTAGTGTGTGTGGATTAACCTGCCATTTGGGGATTGTCTATACAAAATAGTAAACAGACTAATAACTATCTCAAATCAAGTAAATGTTTTATGTGTGAATATGATTTGGTGTATGTGAGAGTATACAGTATATCTGCTGCATCTGTTTGTGGTCATAGTTTCCCTAGGTCAAAAGCTCTGTTGTCGTAACTACTGCATCAGCAACAATCATTAGGGTGTCTGGTGGCAAGGCTTGGCTAGAGCATGACAGGCGTGGCTAGGTTAGGGTTAGTCTAGAACATGTTATTCTATATAAACTCAAGTTGGTTTTGGCTAAACCAGGTTACTTTTGGTTAGGTCAATATGGTCAATATGCTTGGCTAGGCTGTGTTTTAGGTTAGCCTTGTTTATGTTGGATTTACCGTGGCCATGTTGGGTTCGTTTGGGTTGGGAGGAGCGGAGGGTGTGGTGGAGTAGAGTGGGCAGGGTTATGGGTGGGGGTGTATAAACAGACAGGATGTAGGATGGTGCCACAGTGAAGACAAGTTGCTGTAAAAGGGGGTGGAGGGGGGGTAATGGAGGGTAGGAGGGGTCCAGAAGGTTTACGAGATTATCAATCCATTGTTATTATTTGTAGTTATTATTGCATACTGTATTCATGAAAAGCGGCCCTCGCAAACTGTCCCAGACTTGTAATCTCTATGTTCCACCATGCGTTGTCATGGTGATGGCTTCCCCAAACAGACTGCCTGACTATCAGAGAGCTTCTGAGGGCGTTTTCAGACAACAGTGACACTAGCTGTCTAAATGTGGGAAACCTGGAACCAAAGTTCCAACAGATGCACAGGCACTGCTCATGAAGTGAGCCTGCATCTCCTTTTGTGGACAAATACACTTAAGATTGTCTCCCAGTCATTTTATTCCTAGAGTATTTGGCCACTGTTCTCCAAGGGCGTTTATCTGTGTTTAGATTATCTAACACTCCAACCCATCAAAAGATGGGGACTAATTTTGAATAGGACTGTAGAAGATGTATTTATTTATTGTAGAAACGTTGTTAGTCCTCTAATTTTTACAGGGCATTTGTGGAAGTGCTTTACAAATAAATCTCACTTTTTTCCATATTTGTTTGTGTCCTATACATTGTTTTGCATTCTTGGTTTGTGTCCAGTGACATTTTCCCAAGTGGCCTTAGTCACACAATAGGTGCAGAAGTAGGAGGGTACATGATTCAGTACCAGAGGACAGGACACAGTACCAAGAAACGTTACCAGAGTAGCAGAAGACCACATGCCCGGGATCACTGCCCAACTCAACTTCCCCCCCAGGGCATTTAACAGCTTAGTTAGGCATTAGGCTGGTGCAGAATGACGCAAGATGCTGGTTGCTGGGGATGTGAGTTTGTTCTGGGTACTTTATATCTGGGTTCTGAATCAGGCGAGTCCAAATCATGGATAGAATCTGTGTAACCCAGCCGAAACCTGAACATACATGGGACATGGGTTCTAAACAGGGAGACACATGAACATACAGGGCGTCTGTAAAACTCACGACTAGGTCATCTGAGTGAATTTGTCTTTTGGTTTATTGTCAGGCATCACCAAGCAGGTGTCAGCACACCATATTTACTAGAACTAGAGCAACCCAAATTAAAACTCAGAGCATACTGAATCAAGAGGCCCAACCCTTCAGTAGTAGACCTCTTCTTTGGACTAATGTGTGAGACGAACAGGTCTGCCCCCATGTCTCGATGACAACCTGGTTATCAGGCCAGGAATGCTATTTTTTAAGGCTTAACTTCACCTACCAGAAGACTTGGCAGAGACTTACGAATGACTGCACTCAAACCTCCAGACTCAGTGTATTCAAATAGCGGTGTGTAGTGGTGTTCCCACGTCTGCCTTATTTATCCACAAATACAATATTCATCAGACAATATATTATCAATCACTGCCTTATCCATCAATCATACCTTATCCGTCAATACCTTTTTAATATTACCCTTAACTCATCTTTTTGCAGTTCTATGTAGTGATGTATTTTGCTTCTGAATAAAAATGTTATTGATGGTTACCTTGCAGGTCTCCTTGTGTGCTTCATTGGTGGATGATCAGATGATTTAGCAGTTAATACAGGCTGCTTTATTTGTGGAATAGAATGACATGTTGGCATGGTTGCAATGAATATAACATGGGACACGTTTAACTTTGAAGTCTCAAGTACAACTGAGTGACACAGCGTTGGTTGGTGTTGGAGTGAAGGATGTTTTGATGAGACGTTGATATTGATAGCAAGTTTGGTGAGTGAAGTGGGGAGGGGGGCAGTGACAAGGATCAGATAATGAGATATGGATATGTGGGGGAGAGCAGGATATGAAACCCCACCTGGGAGGAAAACAGAAATCCAATAAGACAAATAATAAATCAAGCCATTGAGAACGGCCACTAATACTTAGTGTGAAATTTGTTGTTGGGGTGACAGCAGCACAGAAACAGTCTAAGTGTTTTTCAGAACTGTAATATCCCAGAAGGAACAGGGATAGTTGCTAACCTAAATCATGCTTAACAATAAATAGTGAGGTGTTAATGCATTCAGAGAACTGTAGCAAGGTCGTGCAGACCTGGAGCAGCCTTCAAACCCTCACCACAGCAGGGAATCCTCAATTTGTTCAGGTCTACCGAATACAGTAAACTCCAGGAAATGTTGCAAGTAATTATTACATACCGCTCAGCACCAGGCAGGCCAATGAGAGTGCTGGGGAAGGATAGTAGCATAGTCACGAGCCACAAGTTGTGAGCACTTGGTGGTGGTGTAACTGTGTGCACGTGGCGAAGAAGTGGGAACGTTCCTAACCCAGTGTAAACCTCATAACTTCAACCCAGTGTAAACTTCATAACTTCAACTCAGTGCAAACCTTGTTACTTCATGTTTTCAGCCAGCCTAACCCTGCTGGCAGGAGATGGCTTTAACTTTCTCCATTTGCTGTTGTCTCCCACCCCCCCTTCTTGCCAAACCACGTTATTGTCAAGGGGCAGCAGTGAATACAGCAACAGAACATATCACAAAAAAAGGTTTATATACAACTTCAGAACACATTATAAGAGGGTTAGTAGGAAATAGTTGCTCAACTTCCTGTTTGATAAGTTGTCACCTGATGTGATCCGTATTGGGTAGTGCCAACATCTGCGGATGCCTGCTGGTTTCACCATGGAAACACCTGACCTATCATCTCCCTGTTGTCCTGCATCGTGCGTGGGCACGATGTGTGGCTGTTGATATGGATGTGGAAATGAACAGCCAGATACCTTGTTTCTGGGCAGCAGATGAATCGAAAGCCATTTCCTCAGTTTATCAACGCTATGCACCCAAATCTTTAAAACCAAACATAGATCATCTTGCTTCATTACAGCTTCATATCCGCCCGGAGCCTCTAGTGACATCCTCATCAGTATCCTTGGCGAACAATGTACAAGGCCTGTGTGATCTATTGATTCAGGGTGACTCACATGCTGTGTTTAAGGACATTTACCCACAAGAACCCTGTTATTATCGCTCTTTCTCTCTTTCTCTCACTCTTTCTCTTTTTTCTCTCTTTTCTTTCTTTCTCTTCATATCGCTCTCTCTTTGAACATCGTCAGATACCTATAAGACGCTCTGATCAGACACTGTTTCCGTGTCTAGAAGGTGTAGAAGGTGACTGCGTTAGCCTGCAGAGCTGAAGCCGTGGTAGTACCAGAATATAGATGGAACCCTGCAGTCATGAGGGACTCTCGTGATGAAAAGTGTGACTGATGTGACCCCCCTCTAGTCAAAGGTTTACTCAGAACAACACACATACACACACAAACACACACAGGCACGCACATACATACACTCGCTCACTCACTCAGCCGGCACAAACACCCCACAGATATCTTACAATGCTTTCCTCAGAGGGAAAGGTTAGGAATCAGGAATGATGAGGGCAGCAGTCATGCGTTTGAGCTCTAGAGGCAGTGAGAGTACAACTCTGACTTTTATAAACATCACAATACGCTCACAGCTAGTCCGGGATCAAGGATGTAGTGTTTCATGTGTTTCAAGACTTCTCCAAGCGATAGAACATTTATTTGTATTTATATTTAATTACGCTTTATACTTGTGCTCCTGCTTATTTGGCATATGTAGCATCTTGCTGCTGATTGAAGAGAAAATGTACAGAAAGCAAACACACACACACCTATACAAATGTCACGGGTGATGGATGGTGCAGGGGTCTAATGAGTAGATTGCTGCAGAAAGATTCTGATCATTATAATATCCGCCTTGTTTAAGTGTGTGTGTGTGTGTGTGTGTGTGTGTGGGGGGGGGGGGGGGGTGTGTGTGTAAGAGAGAGATAGAGAGTGAGAGAGAATGAGTCCAATCCTACTAAGAGTTTTTCTGAGCAGATACAAGGAAAATATGAGAAACGTGGCTTGGCTTGAACGTGACTGGGTTGAAGTTTGAGGGTCAGACGTTCTCCTTCATGGCCCTTAACTTGGAGTCCCAGTCAGCTGGGGTCGGACTCTCCCTGACCCTGGTGGGGTTCCACCGCTGTGGTCAGTCAGGTGAAGTTGCGAAGGACTGTGAAGTTCAGTAGACATTCATTACAAGACAGTGACAACTGTCAGCCTCACCATGTGAACTGCAAGTCCTCCTTCTGATGCCCCCTCACTCACACACACACACCCGTATACACACACACCTGACATCCCAGACTTCTTAGAACAGCCCTGTGAGGTTCCAGGTGGGGGCTAACATTAAGATGTTCTCATGTTCAATGGCAGGCAAGTGTGCCCCCTATCACCAAACCTCTCCCCAGACGTCGCCATGGCTACTAATTAGAGCAAGGGTGCGACTGCCACGCATGCCACCTGACATTGTGCTCTGACAGAGGATTTCCATAGAACAGATACCTCCCTCATAAGTTTCCCCTCTGAGACATTCCACACACCCTGGAGGAATATGGAGTCCGCATGAGTGACGGAGGCCATTGACCTGAACCACAACTCTTGTCTGGAACGGAGAACTGTGAGACCACAGTGACTTGTGTCTGTAGAATCCTGCAGCCTAAGCACTTTTCAGAGCAATATATTAATCATTAAATTTTGAATATGGATGTTTCCATAAGTCATTAACAAAAATATGTGCATGTGTGAAACAAATATAAAATTGCGACATGATTTCGTTCGTTACGACTGGTCTTTCCGTTATTATTTATATATTTTTTAGGACAGCCTGTGCAAGAGATGGCGCTGTAGTATTTTGTGTACCCGCGAAGACGTGCAGGCTTTTCACTGCACGTTGGTTGTTGATACTGTGACAGTGAAAATACATGTGCGGCATATTTATAGCATATTGCCGTGTGGTTCTGAATGTTAAAAGTTTTAAACAAAAGCACCTGTAGAACAACGCTGTCAACATGGGCAAAAAGACCAAAAATGACAAAAAAGTAAAGGGAGCAGTGAAGACCGCTGCGAAAATGGAAAAGAAGGTTACCAAGAGATCAAAACGAGAAGAGGTAGGCGAGCAAGTTGTACCTGTGTTCCATCCTATCTGGTTAAATGTCTTACTCGTGTTTGTCTGTGATTAAATGACACGCCTGTCTTGGGCTGGGCCTCATGTACGTCTCCCCCCTCTCTGTCGATTGACAGGAGGACCTCGAAGCGCTCATAGCTGAGTTTCAGACCCTGGATGCCAAGAAGACCCAGTTGGTAGAGACGTCCTGCCCACCACCTTCTCCCAGGTAACGCCCCCTGTCCACCCCATAGCTCCAGGTAACAGCCAGTGGTGGTTTCATGAGTCAGGGGTCAGGATGAACTCTGTGCCCTTCCCCTACAGGTTGAACTCCTCTCTCTCTGCTCACCCTGACAAAGACGAACTAATTCTGTTTGGGGGAGAGTTCTTCAACGGGAAGAAGGTGGGTCTTGTTTACCCCACTTCCTGTCCTGCACCACATACTTCCTGTTCTGTACCACAAACATCCTGTCCTATACTATACCCCAAAGGCCAAATGTTTATGTTTTACACCCGAGGATCTGTAGTAAATTAACCACCTACCCCTGGCCTCTTCCCCTTCTCTCTCTCTCTCTCTCTTTAGACATATCTGTATAATGACCTCTTCTTCTACAACATCAAGAAAAACACCTGGGTGAAGTCAGACATCCCTAACCCCCCACCTAGACGCTGCGCCCACCAGGTAACCTTTCCACCCAACCACCCCTCTGTCCCTCACTCATCCCTGCAGCAGCTTCGTGGTCATACCTGAGCCGTTTTGTTTCAAGCATGTTTTTATTAGGGTTCAGTGTTCCTGTTTGAACAGCAGAGGGCAGAATCTGCCCGGGCATGATTCAAAAGAGACTGTGGAGTTATCATGGGTACTATACTGTAGATACAGACTGCTGTCCCCATCCCACCACACCTCTCTTCCTTCCTCAGGCGGTGGTGGTCCCCCAGGGAGGGGGGCAGCTGTGGGTGTTTGGGGGGGAGTTTGCATCTCCGGACGGAGAGCAGTTCTACCACTATAAAGACCTGTGGGTGCTGCACCTGGCCACACACACCTGGGAGCTTGTCAAGTGAGTGGACAGGACACATACACACACACACACACACACACAGGCGACACACGTACAGGTGAGACAAACACGTATGTACATGTGGTAGATACATACATGCAGGTGAAAGATAAACACACAGATGACTTATAGGTTGTTTGAGTGGTAGAGCCAAGTGTGTGTGTGTGTGTGTGTGTCTTCTAGGGCTCCAGGAGGTCCGTCGGGCAGGAGTGGTCACAGGATGGTCCTCAGTAAGAGACAGCTGCTGGTCTTTGGAGGTTTCCACGAGAGTGCCAGGTGAATTGGGCCTGTACACAGGACCTGTCTGCCTAACTTAGACACTATTCTATGTGTTTATACATGTGTTTATATATACTTGTCTCTTCCTCTCCTCCCTCTCCCCCCATCCACCTCCTCTTCTCCAGGGACTTCATCTACTACAATGATGTCTACTCCTTCAGCCTGGACTCCTTCACCTGGTCCCGCCTCTCGCCCTCAGGCTCCGCCCCCTCCCCACGCTCCGCCTGCCAGATGACCTCTACCCCCGATGGCTCTGGTGTCATCATCTACGGGGGCTACTCTAAAGTGGTGTGTGACTTTTAATATGTGTGTGGGGTGGGCCTTTATTCTGTATGTGGGCTATTATACATGTGGGTGTGGGGTTGTGTCTGTGTGTGAGCCTTTCCCTTTGGTATGCCTTTATTGATGCTGTAATACAGCTTTCTCTGCTGTGTGTGTGTGTATGTGGGCTGTTATACATGTGGGTGTGCGGTTGTGTCTGTGTGTTACAGAGAGCTAAGAAGGATGTTGAAAAGGGCACCATCCATTCTGACATGTTTCTGCTGAAAAGAGAAGGCAAGGAGGACCAAGGTACCTGAACCCACTCGTCCTACACACACACACTCGCTTCTCATCCACACACATACACATCACTGTATGTATATTTCTTTCACCTTTCTGTCACACCACCTCCTTTTCCATGTCTGTCCTGCTTCCCCACTCAGAGAAGTGGTCTTGGTCCAGGGTGAGCCCCTCTGGCTCCAAGCCCCCTCCCCGGTCAGGATTCTCCCTGGCAGTGGGTCTGGGAGGACGGGCAATACTGTTTGGGGGTGTGTGTGATGAGGAGGAGGAAGAGACGCTGGAAGGAGACTTCTACAACGACCTCTACCTATACGACATCAACAAGAATCGCTGGTTCCCTACTCAGCTCAAGGTACCAGCTCATCTGCAGCCTTGATATCTTGAGGCTAACATGCTAACATGTAGACTGAGGTGTAGGAGTACACATGTCACCGAAGGGCTTTCACTTTTTACCAGTCTATCTTCATCCCTTCCAGTCAGTCTGTATGGCTGTGTCTGTCTAGCTGGCTGTAACTCTTTCTGTCTGTTTGTATATTTCTACTTCTCTGCCTCCAGGGAGGGAAATCAGAAAAGAAGAAACGTCGTCGCGGGAAGAAAGGCGGGGTTGAGGGGGTGGGGCCAGAGGAGGGAGCCGAGGCAGACGGTGGCGAGGGTTCTTCAGCTCAAGGGCCGGTGGAGGTCGTCAAGGAGATCGTCACGGAGGACGGGACAGTGATGACCATCAAAGAGCTGATTCCAGGGACACGTGTGGAGGAAGCCAGCGAAGAGGAAGAGGAGGATGATAATGATGATGAGGAAGGTGCAACGGCAGCGTTGGTGGAGCCGTGTGCCCGGTCCAGTGCCATGGCAACAGTGAAGCATGGGAAGCTGTACCTGTACGGGGGGATGTTTGAGGTGGGCGATCGCCAGTTCACCCTGAACGACCTCTACTGTCTGGACATGCACAAGATGGAGCAGTGGGAGATACTCGTCCACATGGACCCCAGTGAGTAGAGCACCAGTCTGCATTCACACCTTGATGACCTTGAAGTCATCAAGTTAGTCTGACCCACAATGCACCTCTCTTACTATGCAGAGACTCAGGAGTGGCTGGAGGAGTCTGGATCGGAGGAGGAAGATGAGGAGGAAGAGGGGGACGAGGAGGATGAAGATGATGGTAAGCTGTTTACTTGTGTCCGTTCACTGTGTGTCTCAGAGATCTCCTGACAACTGCACTAAATGTATGTGTGCATCCCTAACTGTCTTTGGGTGTGTGTGTTTCAGAAGAGGACCACCCCTCTGTGCAGCCAGCAGAATCCCTTTCAGAGTACCAGACCCGGACAGAGCAATACTGGTTGGATTTGGCCTGGACCAACATGGGCCCAGAGGCCAAAGACACAAAGGTCCACAAGGTGGCCCTCGCCATGGCTAAAGTATTCTATGAGGACCAGCAGTGAGAATGTATATATATATATATGTGTGCATGTATGGGATTATGAGTGTGTAGGTTTTTGTGCAAGTGTATGAATACAGCAGTGTCTGTGAACATCATCATCTTCCTCTGTGTGTTGGTTGAAAACCCCAACACTACTGGTTTTTATGGGATTGTTTATGGGATTGTTTCATTACTTCAGAGAAAAAGCAGATGTAAATAACTTCTGTCATTATTCTTTCACTTTTGGATGACTGATGTTTTACAACCGTACTTTGCAAGCATGGTTTTTCATTAAACGTCTTCTAACACGAATTCCACGAATCCTTGCTGTTTAAGGGCTATTACTGGTGGGGGAAAAACTGTCCTGCTGCATTTCAGTAGTTAATATGGCTCCTTTTCCTTTTACTTCTGGACCAGAGGATACACCCATATGCAAATATATATATAGAAGCAAACGTATTTAGATATAGTATAGAAGAGGGGAGACTGATTTGTTAATACGTATATGTTCAAGAACCAAACTCGTCGTTAAACTTAGTTTAAGGCACAGTCAAATAAAATTATCTACCCGCTACTAATATTGAAAATCGCATAAATGTTTCCAGTATTTACAAAAGCTGCTCAAAAAGATTTGTGTTCAATTGCCTTCACCTAGATTGTTTTGTTGTAGAAGTCATCTTTTAAATGGATTGGGGTATTATAATGTGCTATTTTTTATAAATACAAATATTACAAACCTTCGAGTATACAAAATACAAAAATATAACAACATTCGTACACTTTAATACTGTAAATTAAAGATTTCTTTTGAAAAGCTTACAGGTCCTCAGTGTTTTCATTGCTTTTTCTTTCATTGAAAACCTTATTGATATAAAATAATGTATTTCTGAAATGAAATAAAACAAGGCTTTTTACATGAAAACTGACATTTGTGAATATAGAATTTTGCCATCAATATAATTGGGGTATTATAATTTGTGTAATTATTCTGGATCCCAACGTGACGACAGACTTGTATATTTGGGGTTCACTCCCACCTGTCACTGTCAGGGACTGAACATAAACATACCCATCATCACCATGGACCAAAGTGGTAGGGCTCTTATGTGCATTTTTGTAACGTAGCTCTGTGTTTTCTGGACCATTCTGTTATTTGTATGATATAATAACCTTTATTTTGACCTGCTGCTGTGTTTATCAGCTGTGATAGATGTTTAGGCTGCGGCCTTGCCTGCTGCTAGCCTGTTACTACATGACTAGCTAGTCATGTAGAGCTATGTAGTTAAGCTAGCAGAGCTATTTAGAATGTGAAAAGGATCTTATAATAGCCAAGAATTATTGTATAAAAGCCCAGTAATAGCCAGTAAGCATTATGGCTAGCTGCCACCTTCGCTAGGTTATATTTAGCTTGAAGCTACGTTGTTACCCAGTTAGCTGAATAATAATAGCAGCAGCGTCAAGTGCATCACAACAATTAGCTAAGTGGCGAGCTAGCTAACTAACTGCTACTAAAAGCTACCATCGACACTACACTGAAATATAGAAATAACAACAAAAAAAACAATACAGCCAACATAGTGTAGGCGATGAAAAATATGCTTAATGACAGCTTTTTCCCTTCACAGACAATGACATGCAAGGCACTGATGGTGCAGGTATCCTTGGGGGTCAGGATGTCCGGAGACGGATCCCTATCAAGCTGATATCTAAACAAGCTGTCCGGAGCAAGCCTGTCACCCGCACCCAGAGACCAGCTAGCCGGTTACCCTCCAAAATCCAGCCAGGAGAGGACGGTAAACAAACCACTTTAGTTCTAAAATGTACCATTATAAAGCTTAAAGACAGAGTAAAAAAAATAGCCTGTTTTCTAGATGAGTTTCCCTTCAAGCTGGAAGAGAGGTTTGAGTGTAAGTCCGGAGATGCTTTTGGGAGCCAGAGGCGGTTTCCCCATCCTATGTTCTGGGACTACAAGGTAATACTCTTCTCAGTTGCATCTGGCAGGTGCTTCTAAGGTCCAACCCTTCGTAGAAACACTGTCTATTTGCACCATATAATTGATAAATGTGTGGTGGATGTAGCAGGGTAAAGCAGTGTTGACTGAATGAAAATATTGAAAATATTTTGCATGCTGACGTGCATTTTTCATGCATTCTATCCATTCTATTGTCCAAATAGATTCTGACTTGTTTCCATGTAGCTCAATCTACTGGGAGAGAAGGATGACACACCGGTGCACTTCTGCGACAAGTGTGGACTGCCTATAAAAGTCTATGGACGCATGGTGAGAAGTGGTGATGTTGATCACTTATACTATACTAGTAATAATGACACATACATTCATTCAAAACCAGACAAGAGGTCAAATGTTCACTTGTAACTTGAAATAAATAATAAAGCTTGTAATGAGGTAGACCTCTGTAACACCAGTGGACCATTCTCCTGCCCCAGATTCCATGCAAGCACGTATTTTGCCATGACTGTGCTGTGCTCCACGAGAAGAAGATGGACAAAATGTGCCCAGGGTAAATAAAAACAGTTCTACAATTTTATACCTGATAAGTAGTCTTCCAAGTACTTTCCTCAGTCAGCATAGTCTGTCGTGTTGTTACCTTTAGTATTTGTATTTGGAGTCCCAAGGAGTACATGAATTGGCCTAATTTATGATATATAACTGAAGATGATGGTTAATGCCTGTGTTTTGTCCGCTTGCCTTTCAAATCAAGCTGTACATGCAGTAGCAACCAGAATTGGGTCAGTCCTAAACACACTCGCGCGCGTGTGTGTGTGTGTATGTGTGCACGCCTGCCTGTGTGGGTGTGCATCTTTGGTCTATGGACTACCGTATGTGTTTCGTATAGCTGATGCATCATGTATGTTCCTGGTTCCACTACCATTTCTAAACCCCTTAAGCTTAGTCTGACACTATACAGCTGCACAGACGCGGTCCAGCGCATCGAGCAGTGTTTGCGAGGCTCACTCTACATGTGCAGCATCGTCCAGGGCTGCAAGCGCACCTACCTGTCCCAGAGGGACCTGCAGGCCCACATCAACCATCGACACATGAGAGCAGCCAAGTCTGGAGGAGGAGGGGGGCCCCACCCCAGGCCGGAGTCGTTGCACCCACCCCCAGCATCCTCCGACCCTCAAGACCGCTTTCACTTGCTCCCGCCCCCGCACCTGGCCAAGCCACACCCCCTCATCCCTCCTGCGCTGCAGGGCCATGATCCTTTCGGCCAGCCTCCTCCAGTGTCGCCTTCCACACCGTCCTCCTCTGAGCTGGGCCCTGGAGGCCCCCCGCGACCCCCGCTAGGTCAGGAGACCTTCCGCATCTCCACGGTAACCACGCGCAAACATAGCAACCTCATCACCGTGCCCATCCAGGATGACTCTGGGAGCCCTGCCCCTTCACGGGAGCCCCCCCTTACCCAACAAGCTCAAGGACCGCCTCCTCCCCACCATCACCAAGGAGACTACCCCAGCCAGCCACACGCCCACCACATGATGGCCCCGCCTCAGCCACAGCACTATGGCCCGCCCCCTCCGCCCCCTCCTTTAAGCCACCCCATGCAGCACCCCTCTCAAGGCTCTGGGACACCACATATGGTCTACAGTCAGGCCCCACCAATGACATCCGGGCCCCCTCCCCTCACCCCACCCCCGGGCCACATCATGAACCAGATGCCCCCCTTCATGAACCATCCACCCCCCCCAGGTCCATTGCCACAGCATGGGGGCCTGCCTCCGGTCAACGGCCCCCCTCCACACCACTACAACCCCAGCTCCATGCAGCAGGATCAGGGCACTCTCAGCCCACCCTTCAACCAACCAGGGGGACTAAGTCCAGGGATGTGGCCGGCCCCCAGGGGCCCACCTCGCATGCAGGGACCCCCACCCCAGGGCCAGATGCCTGGCCCCCACCACCCAGACCAGTCTCGCTACAGGCCATATTACCAGTAACCAAACCAATGTTGGTTGCTTTATAATAATGATGAATAACAAACGTTATTAGGGGTTAACAAATCTAGCTTATTAATTTGGCAACTTGAATTTTTGTGTTATCTGTTGTGGTAGTTTATCATTGCCAAAGACTTTGCAATTGCAATTGTTTTGCACCTTTGTGTACAAAAGGCACCCTTCATGAAATGAGCAATGTTTCAACCTATAATATTTAGTCTTTGAAGCATTGTGATTTGGTTAAATTAGACAGTATTTTGTTGGTGAAACCATAATGCTGTGTAACAGCATGTAAAATACAAAGAGTTCAAAGTCGCTATGTAAATTTAATATAATTTTTTTTAATAATAAAACTAAACACAAACCCGTTGTCCTGTTTTTTATAGGGGAAATAACTTGCTTTTTTAAGATTAGGACCTAACTAGCTGACCTGTGTTTCACTTCGGCTGATTTATGTTGAAGGATTTACATTGTGGCATTTGATTGGTTTAGACTGAGGCGCAGACAAACGCTTCAAATATCGGAATCAAATACATTGCGCTTACTTATATAAGGGAACAAAATACAGCACCTTACAATAGTCGTCAAATAAACGACTCTGATATATTACAGATCAGTATGACCACGTTAGTTCTTGACAATGGAGCTTATACCGCTAAGATTGGATATAGTCACGAAAAAATCAGGTAAACGCTATTTAGCTTTAGCTACGCACCATCACACGCCCGCACATAAACTGGGTCATAATTAATTATTTAGTAACCAAAGGCTGATGTATTTTCAATCTTATTTTAATGACAGCGTCATCCCAAATTGTCAGTTCCGCTCCAAGACATCAAGACTGAAGACGTTTACTGCCAACCAACTGGATGAAATAAAGGATCCGTCTGGACTCTTCTACATTCTACCTTTCCAGAAGGTTAAAGCTCAGCATCTCAGCATCACCTGGCCCACCGTGGTTCTGGCTGCATGTTTCTAGTATAATAAAGTTTTGTTATAATTCAATGATGAATTAACGATTTTTGTCAATTATAGGGTTACCTTGTCAACTGGGATGTCCAGAGAAAAGTTTGGGATCATCTATTCGGAAAAGAAATGTTCAAGGTGACAATTCTTCTTTTTAAACAGTGAAAATTTAAACTTTTTCGCCGTTTTGTCTTGCATAACAAATGTGTTGATACTTAAAAGACCTAACAAAAATGGTCTCAATATTCAACGTTGAATGATACCATAGCGATCTGGAATTTATATATGTAGAAAAGAGCCTACTAAATAAATAAAAAAACATTTGCTATTACCAAGTGGGAATGGGCTACCTCACTTATTACACCAGTTCTGTTTCAGGTGGACTTTGCAGATACCAGTATAGTGATCACAGAGCCCTACTTCAACTTTACCTCTATCCAGGAGTCTATGAACGAAATCCTTTTTGAGGAGTACCAGTTCCAAGCAGCACTGAGAATAAATGGTAAATAGTTCTGAAGCTACACAGGAGCTCTGCCATGGCTTCATGTATTTTCAGAATGAGTGTTACTGTTGTGTAGTTTTGAAGGTTCAAACGTTGCATGAAGCAGATGTCTGATCTGGCTGGTTCTGTGTGCTCCAGCTGGGTCTCTGAGCGCACACCACTACTTCCAGGAGCACAGCCCGGAGCTGTGCTGCATCGTGGTAGACAGTGGCTTCTCCTTCACACACATCGTCCCTTACTGCCGGGGGAAGAAAATGAAGGACGGAATATGCCGGTTTGTCACCATACCAACAACAGGGGTTCCAAGAGGATGGTACTTGATGGCAGTTTGTCCCTAAATTTAATTTTGTGTTTTGGTTCTTAGGATCAATGTAGGAGGAAAGCTACTGACAAATCATTTAAAGGAGATCATCTCATATAGGTGAGAAATTTACTTAAGCACTAATCTACACAAACTGAAGGGTTTCCCGCGTTGGAATTCCAGTGTTGAGTTCACATACTTAATAAAATGAAATTTGCCCGGACTTGTTGATGTGAGTGGAGTCAAACTTGCTTCCTCACAGACAGCTTCACGTCATGGATGAGACGCATGTTCTGAACCAAGTGAAGGAGGACGTGTGCTATGTATCCCAGGATTTCTACAAAGACATGGAGATAGCCCAGTAAGTTGATTCTTATTGTGTTGGGGGTGTCAACATATACCATATGTTGTATGTATACTGTCTTGCCTATCTTTGTGATAGTTGACATGATGTTATCGTTGTTTCTGGTTAAAATACAAAATATTCTTAGGCGGTACGCACCCAAATTTTTCTTTGGTATTTGCACTGAAAAATTGGATAGAATTATTAAGGTTGATATTTCCTGTGTTTACCAGGTTGAAAGGGGAAGACAACACTGTGATGAGAGACTATGTACTACCAGATTTCAGCTCCATTAAAAAGGGATTTTGCAAGGCAAGAACACATCTTCCCTTATCAGCCCACCTCTACACTCTCTTTCCACTGTCCCCCATCAGGGAAAAAGCTGCTTGTGTTTTCTCTTTGTGTGTTTCTGCTGTTAGCCCAGAGAAGAGATGAACTTCACGGGCAAGTACAAGACAGGGGAGCAGATCCTGCGCCTGTCCAATGAACGCTTTGCTGTGCCTGAGATGCTCTTCCACCCCTCGGATATCGGCATCCAGGAGATGGGCATCCCCGAAGCTCTGGTCAACTCCATCAACAACCTACCAGAAGGTAGGAGAGAGAGCGAGAGAGGGAGAGAGTGGGAGGGAGATGGAGAGAGACGGGAAGCATTGTGTGTCTGTGATCTCAGTGTGGGTTGTGAGTATTGATAGAGGAACACTAGTGTTTTTCTCCTGTTGTGCTTGGCAGAGATGCAGCCTCATTTCTATAAGAACATCATCCTGACGGGAGGCAACACGCTGTTCCCGGGGTTCAGGGACCGGGTGTACAAGGAGGTCCGCTCGCTGGCCCCTGCAGACTTCCAGGTGTCTGTGATTCAGCCCCCAAAGTGAGTATGACTGTAGACTCGGAGATGGCAGAGGATCGAAATACAGAAGAGGGAGGGGAAATCCGTTCCAGATTTAGGTTCCTTCATTTGCACCCATGGGTAGATTTTGGATGTTGTGGGACTGTCCTGGTTGACACGCCTCTGCAGCATCGCGTGGCGGTCTGGAACAGTGCCTATGGATTGGCAGACCGGGGTGGTGGTTCCCCTATTTAAGAAGGGGGACCGGAGGATGTGTTCCAATTACAGAGGAATCACACTCCTCAGCCTCCCCGGTAAGGTCCACGCCAGGGTACTGGAGAGGAGAATCCGGCCGATAGTCGAACCTCGGATTCAGGAGGAGCAGTGTGGTTTTCGTCCTGGCCGCGGAACACTGGACCAGCTCTACACCCTCTACCGGGTGCTCGAGGGTTCATGGGAGTTTGCCCAACCAGTCTACATGTGTTTTGTGGATCTGGAGAAGGCATTCGACTGTGTCCCTCGTGGTGTCCTGTGGGGGGTACTTCGGGGGTCCGGGGCCCTTTGTTAGGGGCCGTCCGTTCCCTGTACAACCGAAGTAGGAGCTGTGTTCGCATTGCCGGCAATAGGTCAGACCTGTTCCGGGTGCATGCTGGACTCCGCCAGGGTTGCCCTTTGTCACCGGTTCTGTTCATTGTTTATATGGACAGAATTTCTAGGCGCGCCCAGGGGGCGGAGGGTTTCCGGTTCGGGGAGCACGGGATCTCATCTCTGCTGTTTGCGGATGATGTTGTCCTGTTTGCTTCCTCGAGCCGGGGCCTCCAGCATGCTCTGGAGCGGTTTGATGCCGAGTGTGAAGCGGCTGGGATGAGGATCAGCACCTCCAAATCCGAGGCCATGGTACTCGACCGGAAAAAGGTGGCTTGCCCCCTCTGGGTGGGTGGGGAGCCTTTGCCTCAAGTGGAGGAGTTCAAGTATCTCGGGGTCTTGTTCACGAGTGACGGAAGGACGGAACGTGAGATTGACAGGCGGATCGGTGCAGCGTCTGCAGTGATGCAGTCTCTGTACCGGACTGTCGTGGTGAAGAAGGAGCTGAGCCGCAAGGTGAAACTCTCGATTTACCGGTCAATCTACATTCCTACTCTCACCTATGGTCATGAGCTTTGGGTCATGACCGAAAGGACAAGATCGCGGATACAAGCGGTCGAAATGAGTTTCCTCCGCAGGGTGGCTGGGCGCTCCCTTAGAGATAGGGTGAGGAGCTCGGTCACACGGGAGGAGCTCAGAGTAGAACCGCTACTCCTCCACGTCGAGAGGAGCCAGTTGAGGTGGCTCGGGCATCTGTTTAGGATGCCTCCTGGACGCCTCCCCCGGGAGGTGTTCCAGGCATGTCCCACCGGGAGGCGGCCCCGGGGAAGACCTAGGACACGCTGGAGGGACTATGTCTCTCGGCTGGCCTGGGAACGCCTCGGGATCCCCCCCGGAGGAGCTGGAGGAGGTGTGTGCGGTGAGGGAAGTCTGGGCTTCCCTGCTCAGACTGCTGCCCCCGCGACCCGGCCCCGGATAAGCGGAAGATGATGGATGGATGGATGGATGGGTAGATTTTGTTTGCTGTAAGATGTGAATTTTGTGTTTACAAAACACAGCACACAACACTGACACAGATTAATTGCTACAGATTGGTAATGATCTTTGTTTTTGTACCCAGTCCCATATCTTACCCGTGGGAAGGAGGAAAGATTTTGGCGGACAACCCTGACTTTGACGAGATGGTGGTCACCCGAGACGACTATGAGGAGAATGGACATTTCATCTGCGAAGAAAAATTTGATATCTAATGAACTTTAATCATCATGGTTAAGGTACTCCTGGTACTCACTTGAGGTCTGAATATTTTGGATTGTACTCAGATACAAGAAACTCTACAATTAATCTATTCACTCTTCCACACCTCAGTTTGCTGGCAATCTGGGAGGATGCAGAACCGGACAAATAACAGGCTGTGCATCAGTCATCAACTGCATTTACATTAAGTGTTAAAAACAAGCACTACTGCCCTCCTCTCTCCTACAGTGTTGCATGTATCTCAGAACGCTGAATACACATGTATTTGAACAGTGTCTTTCTTTCTTGGTATGTTTAGAAATGAATTAAATGTGGCGTTGGGCTAGTTTAATTTTTTTTGCAGGTCATGTTATAGGCCATGCTATACTATAACAATTCATTCCTGGTTGCAAAATTGACAAGTTCATGAAAATATGAGTAATCTCTGCTGTAAGGGATGCTGCTGTTGCAGAGAAAACGGTAGAAAATGAATTGGCTAAGATGCTGATGCTTTTTCACAGTCAGAATACATTTCGGTGCCCTTTGCAGTTTGTGACACTCTCAAAGTCTCAGGCGCACAGTAGAATAATCAGCCACTGTCAGAAAATTACTGTTGAGGTACATCTCTAAATGAAGGGCCGAAAAAGGCAAAAATCAGTTTTGACATAATACATTACTACTGGATATAAGTTTTGACTTTGCAAGTCAATGCAAATAGCTTATTGAAGTTGAAATCTAATCATTCCTTCTGAATGTAGACACATTTCAAATTAAGTTGCTGAATGGATGTCTATAGGATTACAGCTGCTATGCCGTCTTATCTATTTGGCCCGTTCTCTTGCGTCTGAATCATATGAATAATTGAGTCGTACTGTTGTTTCCATTCATTGTTCAGCAGTAGCAGCTTGGCTGTGTGAAGTCATAAATGTCATCCTGTTCTATGGCTACCTGATGGAATCTTGGCTTCCACTGAATGGAATACATGGCTGGAAGACTAAGACAGGGTTACTTCTGTTGCTGCCTCTTTGTCCTCTGGAATAGAGGGAGACTTAAGGCAGGAAAGGTTGGGGGGGGGGAATACAGGTGAAACTCAAAAATGTGAATATCGTGCAAAGGTTCATTTATTCCAGCAATTAGATTTACAAGTTGAAACTAATGTATGACATAGGTTCATAATATGCAACTCAATATATTTCAAGCCTTCATTTGATATAATTTTGATGATTATGGATTATGACAATTAATAGAAGGGGGATTTTAAACAGAAATATTGGCCCTCTAAAAGGTTTAATCTTGCATATGTACTTAGTACTTGGTTTGGGCCCCTTTTGCATGAATTACTGCCTCAATGCGGCATGGCATGGATGCTATCAGCCTGTGGCACTGCTCAGGTGTTATGGAGGACCAGGATGCTTTGATAGCGGCCTTCAGCTCTGCTGCATTGTTCGGTCTCATGTCTCTCATCTTTCTCTTGGCAATGCCCATTAAATTCTATATGGGGTTCAGGTCTGGCGAGTTTGCTGGCCAATCAAGCACCGTTATCTGATGGTTATTTAACCAGGTTTTGGTACTTTTGGCAGTGTGGGCAGGTGCCAAGTCCTGTTGGAAAATGAAGTCTCCATAAAGCATCTCCATAAAGCTTGTCTGCTGAAGGAACCATGAAGTGTTCTAAAATCTCCTGATAGACAGCTGCGTTGACTCTGGACTCAATAAAGCACAGTGGACCAACACCAGCAGATGACATGGCTCCCCAAACCAACACAGACTGAGGAAACTTCACACTGGACTTCATGCATCTTGGATTGTGTGCATCTCCAGTCTTCCTACAGACTCTGGGACCTTGGTTTCCAAGACTCTTCTGACGTTGTTTGTTGTTCAGGAGCGGCTTGATAAAAGGAATACGACATTTTAAGCCCATTTGCAGGATCCGTCTGTGTGTGGTGGCTCTTGATGTACTAACCCCAGCCTTGTGAAGTTCCCCCACACTTTTGAATGGCCTTTTCCTGACAATCCTTTCCAGACTCCTGTCATCCCTGCGTCTTGTGCACCTTTTTCTTCCACACTTTTCCCTTCCAGCTAACTTTCTATTATTGTGCTTTGATAGAGCACTTTGAGAACATCCAACTTCTTTTGCAATTACCTTTTGAGGCTTTCCCTCCTTGTGGAGGGTGTCAATGATGGTTTTCTGCACAACTGTCAGGTCAGCAGTCTTCCCCATGATTGTGAATTCTACTGAACCAGACTGAGAGACCATTTAAAGACTCAGGAACCCTTCACAGGTGTTTTGGATTATTTAGCTGATGAGCGTGTGACACTTTGAGCCTATAGTATTGAACCTTTTCCAAATATTCAAATTTTCTGAGATTTGGAATTTGGGGTTTTCAAAAACTGGAAGCCATGATCATCAAGATTATAACAAATAAAGCCTTGACATATCTCACTTTGCATGTACTGAGTTTATATCATGTGTTAGTTTCACATTTGAAGTTGAATGGCTGACTTGAACGAACTTTTTCACCTGTATATCTTAACTCCATCACTTTTTTGGAGTGAGGAAGAATGTGCAATGGAAACTATACAGTGCAAAATACATGAATGACAAAGGTAAGCTGAGTAATCACCTACCGATCTAATGAGCTATTTTTGGTTTCTGAGTTGTGTAGCGTAACTAACTGGCAACCTAGCCCTTCCAGGTCATCTTTTATTCTATTTCATTAGACTGGTATTAGATTAAAGTGACCACCTACAATCCATTTTAGTCAGCATCTTGCAGAAAAATATTTTTTGTCAATTGACTTCTGCAGTCTCACTTGATCAAAGTGTTTGTTTGGATTGTTTTAGGGTTTGAGATGAGATATTTCTGTGTGTAATTTGACATTGTGGCATTGCACGCAAACCACTTCTTTTTTCGATCCTTCATCTGTCATCTCCAGGGACATCAGACATTTATCTATTCATGGTGGAAAGTCACACAGATAATCATCATGATTGCAATAAATTGTCGTCATTATATTCAGCATCTACCAGATCTTCTTAAGCACATTTAAATATCCCTTTGGAAAGGAGAAAATAACAACTACACATCTTCAGTCCTATCGCAAATCATAAATGGATTTGATGTTACAAGGCATAGTACATCCTAATGAATGTGTTCTGGAAGAAAACCACAGGGTGCGGTTCCATTTAGTGTAAATCTAGTCCATCTAGTTTGCAGTCTGACTAGTAAGGGGTGCTCAAAGAATGATTTGATTTAACATCATACTACATGCTGTCACCCTCAGCTACCCATGGGGCTAATCTGTGTGGATATGTCCTTAAAAGCACTGATGCTGTTTTCCTCTTAAATTATTAAGCTTCTTCAGCAGCTTTAAGCCATTGAGAAGGAGATTAGTAAGGTTATTTTGTGCCAATTTATTTGTGTCTATGTGTGTATGGGGGGGGGGGGGGGGAGTGAGAGAATGAGAGGTATGGAGAGATGCACATAGCACTAATTTGAGTTTGCATGCAGTGTGTGCAAGGATGCACCCCAGTGTAAGTGTTGATGGTAGATCTCTGATCCTCAGCGCATGGTGATGAAAACAATCAGGGGTGATGTTGCATTTTGTTCCTGCCTGTCAGAAGATATATCCACCTTCATGTTTTGAAGATTAGTCAGAATGCACAAAATCTCTCTGTATTGTGTCTCCTGAAAATGTAAAGACTGCTCTGACAATGTAGAAACCAAAGGATAATGTGGGATCAAATCTGGAAAGTCAGCACAGCTGAAATATAAAATATCTTCAGCTACTGAAGGAACATGGGGAATGGAAGCAAACCACACAGGACGTGTGAGCACCGATCCAATCAGCATCCACTGTCGCTGCCATTTCAAGTGAAAACGAGTTCAAGTGACATGCATGTGCTTCTCAGTGATTCACCGCTGGGTCCGTTTTTGATGCTGCAGTCGAGAATATCATGTTAGCTCAGTGTGTGAACAGCGTTAGAGACGGGATCGTACCAGGTGACTGAGTTTAGGAGTGAGGTCATCCTTCTCTTCCCTGTGTTTCCGATCTGCACCATAGCAGACTAGCAACTGCCTCTACACATCATTTTAATCCTGCTGGCTGATGTGTCTGTCTGAGGAAAATAGTGCACATTGGCCTGTTCCTCTAATCTTGCTGTCTGTGCAGTGTGTGTGCGTTGTGTATAATCCTGCTGTGTCTGTGTGTGTGTGTGTTTGTGTGTCTGTAATCCCGCAGTGTGTGTCGTTTGGTGTGTGTATGTGTGAGTATGTGAGTAAGCGCACATTTAAATGTAATCCCCTTCGAGCATGGGCATTTGCGCACGTGAGTGTGTGCATACGTGTGTGCTAAATGCACAGCGCTTCAGATTGTGCATGGCATGTGTAGCGATGCAACACTTGTTGTCCGATATCTTTGCAGCACATCAGGTAATGATGAGGGGTGGTCCCTTGGTTAGGACGTGGAACACTTGCTCTGATCTCTTCATGTCAAGGTTCTGAATTAACTGGGCCTGGTTCGGGAGGCGGAGCCCTGTTTAGAAATAAAAGGATTGAAGAGAAAAGAGATGTGGGTGGGACTTATGATGAACCCCTCCCCCAAAGCTGCTGGTCTGTCAAGGGCTTTGGTGGAGAGGTGGGGTTTTGTGTGTGTAGGGGGGCAGCTGACCCATTGACAAGGGAGTTTAGTGGTTTTTATGCCGGAGCCACAGTGATCCCGCAGCCAGTGTCCAGGCAGCATCCACCAGGCCGCACCTTCACCACGCAGGCGAAGGCCGAGCACAGTGCCACCAGCTGGAGCTTCCAGCGGATAGGCTCGGCTATTTATAGCTAATCCTGTTTCGGTGAGGTCATGCTCTCTACTGTCCCTGGGACAGAGCAATCGGAGTTGAGCGCCGTACTCGCGTGCTACGTTTGTACTGGAGGGAGGCTGTGTGCGGAGTCTGCAACACAGTCGTACACCAGACGTTATCTTTAGTGAGTATGAGTGTGTGTGAGGACATTCTCTTCTGGGATGGCATGGTCAGTTTCGTCTCCTCTTAAGTCCCGCCTTGCTGACACTTCCTGCTGTGATTTACCTGTAAGTGACTCCGCCTTTTTTCCATCAAGCTGTCAGTAACTTGAAGGTCTGATGGAGGTCCTGATGCTTGAGGTCCAGTTTGTTTTGGAGACAATTTGTTGTCAAGTTCAGGAATTTGTCAGGATTTTGGATTTGATTCCCACATGACCCAGTCTAGGAGATTTGGAAAGGGATTTTAAGGCCATATTATCTCTTTCACCATCCATGTATTTATTTAAATGAATGTTTTTGTAATATAATGGACCTTCCTCTCTTTCTCTGTCTCTCTTTCTCTGTTGTTACTTACACATACACAAACACACAGATACACAATGTCTTTTGTGACAACAAAAAAAGGTTATAAACACCATCTCTGTCTCATGCTTGTGAAAGAGTGATGAGGCCATTAACCATCTATGGAACTGGGTAAGCATGCCAAGGCTTCAAATGTTCAAAATAGACAAGCATTTACTTGTCTGGTTTATTTTAAATGTTAAAATCAAACAGTATTTAGAGATTGCCAAATTCATCGTAAATAATCAAATAATAAATAATACTGTTAGATAGCTGACTGGCATTTTGAATGTTGACTATCTGTGGCAAAGCATTCAAGCATATAAACATGGCACACTATAACACACTGAATTTAATGAGTGACCACCCCTAACATCATCTCAGTGCCTAAGAAGATTTTACAGATTATTCTGCTTGGTGGTCTAGGCATCGATTTTATCAATGAATAGACATTTAAATAAGAGGTCATTCTCTAATCTAAAGAAGTACTCGAAAAGTGTTTGCTGTTGTTGGTCTGAGTTGGTTTCAGAACAAAAAGTTTTGTATTTAAATATGAATGGTCCACATTCTGCAATTCCATACCAGTATGCTTTGCTGCACTGCTTTTATGTGGTAAACCATCAGGAGGACATGGAATGATGAATAGACAGAGATTCCACAGTTCAGGAGCTTTGTGCATGTCAGGCTTTTTTTGTGAATATGTCTTCTCTCTTACCGGTTTAGTTCTTTTACTTATTTTGGAGTAATATATGTATGTATGTACCAAAGCACAAATATCAACTTGGCTGCAGCTTTCCTGAACTGCCATTGCATTTGTGTATTTCAATAGGTTCAGTAAGTTGCCCACGTACATTTTCCTTGCGCGTTGTATTGTTTTAATATAACAAGATCACACCTCGTGAATTACAGCGCTGCTTGATTCATATTTTATTCACATCTCAAAACACACCTCAGCGACTAGAAAAAGGGTCACAGATGGGGACTGAATCATCCCATGACTTAAACTGACCTTTCCAGCAGAAATCCATTTACCAATTTCCATTTAGAACTTCCTGTTGTCTTTGATGCTGTGGAGAGCTTGACTTCCTCCTATCAGTATTCTTTGATGTTGAATCAATTTCTCATCCTTAATGCAGCAATCAGGATGATAGTAATCCTCATCAAATCAAGAACACACACAGAGAGGCACTGCATCAACTTTACAAACACAGACACACAAATATCCTCACGTAAACACAAAAGAAAAGCATGCACAGCATGTTCTGCAGTTAGTATTTAGTCATTCTGAGTCCAGTATCAAGGACATTGAAAAGGATAATTTACTCACTTTTGGTTTTTAACTCACCTTTACTAGAACCTTCCATGGTGTCCATAGAAACACGAATTAAGAGGGCACTGGCAGTGTTCAGTTTGAAGTCAGTAAGGGAACAGAACAGTCACTGGCATCAAGCAATCTCACACAGTTCCTCTGTGGTTTTGAGCAGAGTTTTGGCCCTTTTGAGGCAAAAATCTAGTCACTGGCTTATTAACTTAAATGTTTTGCCTTGCAGGCAACCTTTGCATATATTTAGTGAGCTAATATAGTAGTTTCAATCTGTCCTCCGTTAGGAAACCATTGTCCACCTCCATGTACTGCCATTGGTGTTGATATCTGAGGTTTACAAAATTGGTCTCTGTATGGGTTTTGACACAGTCATAAAGGTGACGTTAATTTTTGGGATAAATACAGACTGTATTCTTGGTTTAGAACTGTAGAACTACCTCACACGCATGGTCTCATCCATAATTATGTTGCAATGTTTAAGTTGACTTCTTGTCATAATTATTTAATAGCCTGAATTCGTTATTGACCTTTGTTCATAAGCCCTGTCTTTGTTACTTTATGAACAGAGAGGAATAATTAGCAGATTTCTTTGTTTAATATAATTTGATGTGTCAGATCTTACTATGGTGATATCTCTCAATGGCTCGCTTTATATCTGCTGATACAACAAATCTGACGGGCTTTCTCACAGAAATTACACTAGACAGGACTATGTTGTTTTGGGAACAAAGTGTCCTGTTGATATTAAGCTTAGTGTAAACATCCCTTGAAATATTCTGACCAATAGTTTGCTTTGCTTGTCAGCAGATGTACGATTGTCTTCCTGTAAGGAACCCAGTGCCAAACTAAGATGTTTAAAAAGCTTCCCATCTGGTGGTCTGATATTTAGGCTTGTCACTGTTCCCTAGCTCTAACTGACAGTTTGATCTTCTGGCAGATGTTTTAACAAAGGAGGGATTAAGATTATATTTCACATCTAAAACCACATACTTTTTTATCATAATGACCTACAGGTCAAACAGTGCCAAAACATTTATCTAAGAGTTATTATGTAAAATTATTTTTACAGTTCAGTGCCTGTATCTGACGTCATGGGTATTAACGTGTTTTATCACCCCTCGGTCCCCTTATAACATGGTACGTTCCCTGATAGTAATTCTAACCAAATTCATCAAATGGAATCCTCCTCGTGCAGTAGGACAACTGCGCTCCAAGATGACATTTTTCAGATGCAAACGCTCCGCCGACGGAGAATAGCCGAGTGAACGGCGACAGAGTTTTTTTCAGTTATTTTCACTGCGCCAGCTTCCTCCCCGGCAGTGAGCGTCGCTCAGCGGTGGATGTGCAACCGCACCGATGCCACAGATTGCCTAATTAGATTAAGCAAGAGGCTTTCCTGAGATAATCATTTAGCCAGCCTTTTTTCCCTCTAATGAAGCCTGCGTCGGGTGAGTGTGTTGGCGATGAAGGTCAAATCATAATTTCAAGGGAAGTACCGCAATTTTGTTTTTAAAACCTGGACAGGAGAACTATCTGGACACCTTCCTGAAAATCTGATAGAAACTCTGTAGGTGCGATGTTTCATTTAGGAAGACACTGCCTGCCTTAACCGGGCTGACTGTTCTACCGGCATATACCTCCTGTTGCGTTGGGAAGGGGGATGGGGGTATTTCTTGTAAGTACAACCTCTGTTCACAGTCGGTCCGTACTATAATAATTGTGGTACGTACATATTATTCTATTTGATAGATCTTGAACGTTGGGGAATGCTAAAATTAGTTCTTCTTGTACGATATCATTGTAAATTACTGTACAAACTATGCGTTTGTGCGCTGTCAATCCATGAGATTATAATTCTCATCCACAGATATAGGAAAATGTGTATGAAAGCGCGCTACGAAACAGAAGGGATGACACTGTCTTCTTAGTTTTGCTGGTCTCTTTAAATCCGGGCTTTTAAGACAGTTCCAGTACCTCCATCAAATTATTTTTGGATCTCATAGACTCTTTGTGACTTTGATCCTTTAATAAATGTTTAAGATTGAAGAACTCACACAAATGTCTTTGTAAAATGCACACGTGGTTTTGGATAGTCTAAGCCACTTTTTTTATTTATTCTGATTTTGAGAAAAACAAACGAAGCCTGCATGTGCTATTTTTAGACCTGGATCTAAATCTGCACTCATCCTCAGACTTTACAGTGATGGTTTGAGTAATTAACCTCTCTGTACATTATTACTTACAGTTGAACAACCCATACAAAGCAAAGCATGTTCCTTGTCATTCATCTCTCCAGGGCTGTGCCAGTTTTATGCAACTGCTAATTTTAGCTTTTCATGATTTAACCAGACAGAATTCCCTCTCTTTGACTTTCTGTATAAGCAGACTGTCACTCATTTTACTGATCAGTGAGGACAAGAGTTACATGGGCAAGCCTTAAAACAAACAAATCACCCCCCAAATTGGACTACGCATGATTGATAGATTAACTGAGTTGACACTTGATCTTTGTCTACAGGCCTTATTTAGAAGGTAGATACTGAAGATGTTTGTGTGAATGATGTTGGTTTGGCTTAACTGAGTTTTGAGTCTTTACAACAAAATAAAATGCTAGTGCTGAATACTCCCTGGTTCATGGTCACAAATGACCAAAAACCTGGGAGACGTGATGAGTAGTGCAGTTGACTACATTTTTCTGTTTTCCTTTTCCAGATATAGCCTTTCTAACTGCAGAGGACGTCTGCCACAATCAGCCAAAATGCGTGAGTGGGCATATAGGAATCAATTGAAGATGGCTTTTTACGTGTCCAAGTCTCGCTCCCAGTGTGAAGTCCATCCCTGAGGAATTAAACCAGTTTATGGGAAATACCGTATTTTTGCCACTGAGGATTTAGGTCGCCTTTTTTCAAAAGCCTCTCTCACCACTGCGCCCCTCCCGTGGTGTGGTGTGCCCCAGAGGAAACATGGCCAACAACTCATTTCGTGGTTCGAAGCGAGGCCGGCATGCTGAGGCCAATCATGATGGAGATTTTAGTGTATCGCTCAAAGATTTGCGCTCCCTCATGGAGGTCAGAGGAGCAGAGGGAATAACTAGAATCCAGGAATGCTATGGAGATGTCCAAGGACTATGTTCCAGGCTCCGAACATCACCTGTGGATGGTAAGTACGACAGGACTTACTATTCAATCTTCTGATTATTTGACTCTTGAAACTAGTCTTTTGAACTCTATTTAGTCCATTCACTTAATCACTAATAACCACAATTATTACACCACCTTTGCTGAAGTGTCTCATAGGGTCATGTACTTGATATCATTAATATGTGACAGATCTTGAAAGCAACTGCTGTAGGTGTGTGGTCAAGACAAAAATTGAACATACAGATTCATGCCACGTTCTAGCATTCAGGATAATAGCGACCCTGCTATTATGTTGATGACGTCCATATAATAGCTCCTTTGATAACATTTTCAAAAGATGGGCATCTTCCTGAGTACTCTGTGATTGAGCAGGGAATAGATTCAGTATGGAGGCCCTGAGTGTTCCACATGGTGGGGGCTGTCTGTCACTTCTTATACACTGAGGGAAAACTGTTGCTTTTCACACAACATTACCACCTAGGGTGACACATGTCAAAGGTTATTAATGTATTTTGGATGTGCAGGGTTCTTTGACAGAGTTCACTTCAGCCTCGAAGCAAGGAAGGATGGAAATCCAGAAAAAGTTTCAATCAATAATCCCAATAGGGAATAGATTATTTTCATTCAAAGACCATCCATTTGAAATGATGGTGGTAAAGTCTTGCAAATAGTAAAGGGTTATAAAATGAGGATTTAAATCAGCCATGCTTACATAAGGTTTCAGGATAGCTACTTCCTAAATTTAAGTACTATCAACAAGGAGTTTTACAGACAGAACCATTAATTATGAAGAAATTACACGTTATACAGCTTCACCTCTCCCCCTTGATTGGTATTGTTCTGTACTTCTTTAGTGAAAAGATTGATGTGGTTTCATGTGTTCATTACATTTTTAGAAGACAGAATTAGTCACTGATGAAAAAACATGGAACAATTCACTCCTGGTGTCATTTACTTGGTGAATGACATGGATGTTATTCAACACGAGATCTTTCCAGTTCGTATGCTTTTTAAATATAGTCTTCCGATGGGTTGGGATTTACTATCACTCCTGTTTGGGGTACAGGTACAGCCCAGTTGTCATTCAGCATAATTAATTCAGTGACCTTTTTTGAACTGTTGGGGGATGGGAAAGATTGTGAATGTGATCCCAGATTAAACAGCACATTCCCATTGCTCTCGCCTTCTCTCTCTCTCCCTCCCTCTCTCCCCTTTCTCTCTCTCTCTCATCTCTCTCCCTTTCCAGTTATTTCCTCCGTCTCTCGTTTATACCATGAGTCAGAAAAGTGAATCAGACCAAGGTTACAGACTTGATCCATTTAGAACAAAATCATGTGAACCCAACCTCTGTTGATACTTAAACAAAGTCTTGATGGATGTCAGTCCTATGTGTATATTTCCCTCAGTTGCTGAATAATTTGTTCCTTGGAAAAAATAAAAGACATAACCTTTATTCACACTCCTTTGTGAATAAATCGAACCTTTAATATTTTGTGTACACCAAAAAGCCATTGAGGCGACAGCTTTAACATGTTTTCTATTTTCAAAGAGGGTAAAGCAAAAAAAAAATTTGGTACAGTTGTTAGCCTAGGACAGTCAATCCATGTCTTTGTCTGGGAAACTGGGTCATATAGTTACATACAAATGGTGTAGTCTTTATATCCAACCAGCTGTCTGTATCTTAATTGTGAACTGCACAAAGATTAATTAAATTAATAACCAAAAACCATCCATGCTCACCCCAGTAAGCCGTGTCTCTTCCTACACTCTGGCTGTTCAACACACCCATACCAAGACCAGGAGAGACATTATTCTCCCCGTTTCACAGACCTATGAAAATATGAAATGTTTTCAACCAATAAGGGGAAGATCACAAATGATTGAAATGTAATTCAGTAGTGCCTTTGAGAGGTCTCCGACTAAGATACTGTTCTTCTTACTTCATACAGCATATTAGTTCATCAGTAATCAGGGAGTAATCTGTAATTCCACACAAGTGCCCCTACCTTACTCTTGGACCCTGTCTGGCATGTTTGATACCTACTGTTTTGTTTTTCCGGTTCCAAATGTGTGCCTGGCAGCTATTTTACTGAGGAAAGGACATAGAAATGTAGGCCTAACATCTATCCAAATGAAAATAAAACTTTATTCGTATAAGCTTTTTGAAAGGAATACTACAAAGGACTTCACAGATTCCCACAGATTTGCACCGTCTGACCAGTCTAAACTGTCAAACATACGGTAGGCCTTCTACATAGGTCTTACATTTACAATACTGTATGTGTAGGCAATACATATGTAGATCTTACAGGGTAGCAGTGGATAATGCAGGCAATGAAGCAGAAATTGACAAGGCCGCACTACATGCTCTCAATATTTTGTCCCTCTGCCAACCCATTTGTCTCCACTCTTTTCTCAACATCTGGCTGTGTTCCCAAAACCACATGCATTTGTACATCTATTGTACATCCCTGGACATTTTGTAGGATAAGTCAATTATCTCCTTTAAAACCTGTTGAACCGTGAGAAATCCTTAAAATTTTATGTTGTGATGGGAGATGCACAGACAAGGAACCAGTTGTCCTCGTGCATAAAAAAAGGTTTAGGAGACAAGAATGTTCCGGTGAGGACAGCTCTTTCCACTTTGTATCCCATTCCGTCCTTTGACATTTGCCTTCCATTATTTATTAATTAATTAATTCACCATGTCCCTCATGCACACTCAATAAACACCTTTAGCATTTCACCCGCATCACTTCCTTTCCCACCTCACCCCACCACTACCACCACAACAAACATTTATGACTCACCCACAGAGACATTACTGACAAAGAGCATTAAAATGTCACTAGCAGCTTGACTACATAGGAAAATCCATTAGACTGACAAATAAAGAAAATCAGCACAGCTTGACTATAACTCAGTGTCGACAGGTGGGGGCAGATTGATTTACCTTGGGTAATCCCACTCACCTTAAACCGCCAAGCATGGCAGTTGATTGCTCGGTTCAGGACTAATCTGTCACGCTTGTGTAACGTGTGTCCCCCCCCCGGCCGCCATCGTCCGCCTTTGAATACAACTCTGACTCTGCGTGCGTGCTTTTTTATGCTCAGAGCGCATTGACTCAACAAATGAGAAGCCCGCTTGTGAAGACGGTAGGTCAAAGCCAAAATCCGGGTATGGCTTCTACAGTCTGAATGGGAATTTAAAGTGCTGGATGGAACGACATGGCTAAGCGGGATTTAGAAGGAGTAAGCATAGGAATAACCCATCTCAACAGGTCAGAGGAACCTGAACCTGCTGTTTGTCATAGAGAGAGAGTCATGAAAAATTCAAACCCTGTCTTATTTCATTAGGGTTGAAATAAAAAGCAGACATCTCTTTCCATTTTCTACTGAGGTTTCTTCATTTGCGTTACTGTCCGCAATAACACTATGCCCCAGTTTTCCAGACATGAATTAAGTCCTAAAGTGGATATTTTTTTATTTTTATGAAGATCTCTCTGGAAAATGTTTTTGTCTCAAATAATTCATGGCTAGGAAGCTGTGACCAAAATTATTGGGCCAACATTCCAAATGTTGTTGACCGGCTGATGTGTTGCTCGCTGTTTACTGCATTCTCTATTAAACAACTGAGACTTTGCAGTAGACTTTCAACTTTAAATTATTTCTTCTTTTGACAGTGGTAGGACTGTAGGTATATTGAAGTAGATATGGTACTGAGAAAATACACACACTAATGTCAGTGCACGATTAACAGATTGTACTTTGTCCACACCCAATGTTGCTGTGAATGATAGAGAAAAATCTGAGGTGCTTTCTAGTCAGTTTGCGGGTCATTCATTAGCAGTCGAGCCTCTGTGCTTTTCTAATTCAAGGCTTTTCTAAATCATTTTTTTGTCCACCTTTTTTCTACTGTGCACATCATAATCATACACATGATGTTTACACCAACAGCAGCAAGTGAACTGGCTGTTTTATGTCAGCACGCATTCAGTGACAGCCTGTCATCTTCCTGTTGCCAAGACAAAGCTAAGCTTCAGAATATGGTATTGAACTATTGACTTTCTGAAATTCTGTTCTGTAATGTTTAGCACTCCGTAGTTGCATGACATAATTTTTAAACCAGGGACGGTGAAGGATTTCACAAGGAGGATGTTGCTTAGAAAATACAATAGGAAATAATATGCACTTTCTATGGCCTGTTGATAATATAATCACCCATTGCCAAAAGTACAAAAACTGACTTGGGATTTTGTGCATCTAAGAGGAGACAATGTGCTACCCCAAAAGGAATTTTGTCATATTTTCTCAGAGCTATATAGCAGAGGCCCGTTCTTCCAGGCAGTTTTCAGATGGGTTCAGAGAGCATGAGCACACCCACTGATCAGCAGCAACAGGAGCTGTCAGGGGTGATTAGCTGTGTTTGTTTTTCTGATCCATTCTAATGTGAAGCCTGTGGACATCGGGGCTGCTCCCTGACTGAAGTAATGCTCTTCTTCAATCGCAGCAGGTTCATACACTTCATCATTGCTACAGTATTCACCCTGTTTGGCGATCGGGTAAACATGCATTTAATGTTTCAGAAGCTATTTATTTGTCTCCACTAATCAGAGAAGGCTCTAAAGGTAACACACAATGATATAGTCAACAAACCTGTTGTGGAGCATTGCTTTTAGAACACTGAAACTGTATGACATGGGGGGGGGAGAAATGCAGAATTGTCTCATGAAATAGAAAAATAACAACAGATGTTGATTTGTGTTTCCTGTCTCCCTCCAGGTCTAACAGGGCATGCTGAGGACATTGAGATAAGAAAAGAAGAATTTGGACAAAACCTTATACCTCCCAAAAAGCCAAAAACCTTTCTCCAGTTAGTGTGGGAAGCATTGCAAGATGTGACACTAATCATCCTTGAGGTGGCAGCCATTGTATCATTAGGCCTTTCTTTTTACAAACCTCCAGATGCCGAAAGAGAAAGTAAGTGTCTGCTCGTGTTTGTTACTATAGGCCCTATAGGCTACACATATACATTAATGCATTTACCAAGTCTAAATGATTTCAAGTCCCACCATTCTGTTAGACGTATTAATCATTTGATAAAAGCATTTAAATATTTCATGAAATTAGTCAAGTAGATAGCGAGCTCTGGGTTTCCATGGTGGGCTGCATAGTCACTGGCCAATAGAGATTGGACTGATGCATGGAAATCTGTGTGACATGTGGTTGTAAGAACTCAGCGCAGACCGAAGCTAATGGATGTAATTTATTCCGGCTGTAGTTTAATCGTTTTTGATGATTGGGTAATCTGAAAGGACCTTGAATTTACTGACATAAACATTGTTTAAAATAAAATAAAATGACCATTTAAATTTCACTCCTGTTGTGAATATACTTATTCACAGTAACCTACGGTTAGAGGGCTTTTTTGACTCTCTCGATTTATTTGGATGAACTGACAGTCCAGTTTCATAAAACATTGTGCAGTAGTTTACTTCCTGTGAGCTGGTGAGCGGACTTACACATCAAGGCCACGTAAAGAGGCGGGTGTCAACATTAGAAAACAAGCATTCTCTCATGTAGCAGTTTAAGAAAACATTTGACCTGCACCAACATGGTCCCACCAACAAATGAAGCCCCCAACATTAAATACCAGTTGTGCCATTTTTGAATATGTTGTTCTCAAACACTAAGGACAGTCACATGTCAAGCCTGATCTAACAAACCCTGTTCAAGTCCAAACAACTTGAAAAAAACAAAAAGGTAGCCATGCTCATTGTCGCCCGTTTGCTCCAGATTGTGGGAGTGCGGCGGGAGGAGTTGAGGATGAGAGCGAGGCGGACACAGGCTGGATCGAAGGTGCCGCCATCCTGCTGTCGGTGGTGTGTGTGGTGCTGGTGACGGCCTTCAATGACTGGTCGAAGGAGAAGCAGTTCCGGGGGCTGCAGAGCCGCATAGAGCAGGAGCAGAAGTTCACCGTGGTGCGCGGAGGACAAGTCATCCAGATCCCTGTGTCCGACATTGTGGTTGGAGATGTGGCGCAGGTCAAATATGGTAACAAAGGCCCGAAAAACTGTTCACTTACGTAAACAAACACTATTGAAGTAGAGGGACAGAGGTGAACGCACCCTCTCAGCAACTGACAGTAAACATACAGGTGGTTTCCTAGAAACATATTTACCTGTCATGATTTGTAGTTGTCGGTCATGAACGGTAAAATGTGTGTACATCTTTGTTTCTAAAATGTTGTTAATGACATCGTCTCTGTTCATCTTGAATGTGTGTACTTCCAGGTGACCTCCTTCCTGCTGATGGCGTTCTCATCCAGGGCAACGACTTAAAGATCGATGAGAGTTCTCTCACAGGCGAGTCGGATCATGTCAAGAAGACCTTGGAAAAAGACCCAATGCTGCTGTCAGGTATTGAGAAGCACCCACTCCCAATGTCCCAATGTCATTATGTTGTGTCATCGTTCTGTCACGATTTTTCTACTGTTAAAAAAGAGCAAATGATTCTCGTGTGATAAGACCAATTAGTCTGCCTAGATCCAGTTTTATTGAACCTTCGCTTGGCTCATTGTAACCTCCTTTTAGATCATTATCCCTGCTGTGATCCCATTGTTTACCACATTGCACAGTGTACATTCAGCCTCCCTTGGGTCTTTCAGACTGAGATGATAATGGAGCCAGGCAGCTGTTTTTCTCGCCTGTAGATAGTCACTTGGGAATGCACTGTAAGGCCCTGACTCCACTTTCTCCTTTCTCTGCGTTCTCCTGACCAAACATTTAACTGGGTTTGATGGTTATATAAGTGCACTTCTTGCTTGCCTGCTCACTCAATCATTCACTCACTCCTTTACCCTCCCATTTACTCTCTCCCCATCTCATTCACACCCCCTCTTACGCACCCCTCCCTTTCTGTATTCATTTTTTTTCAGGCACTCATGTCATGGAAGGTTCCGGAAAAATGCTGGTGACAGCGGTGGGTGTTAACTCCCAGACGGGCATCATATTCACCCTGCTTGGAGCCAGCGGAGAGGATGACAATGATGATGAAGAGGAGAAGGCTGAGAAGGAGAGGAAAAAGAAGGAGAAGGAGGAAAAGAAGAAAGAAAAGGAGAAGAAAAAGAAGGAAGAGAAGGAAAGGAAAGGCAAAAAGGACAAGAAAAGTATGTGGAGAGTAGTATTAAGAAAAAAAAATTACTGCACGTTTTTTTTATTTTTTATTAAGACTTACTGTATTGTCTATGACAATAATCTTGACGCATATTCAATCATATAACTTTCTACGCCCAGTGCAGTTTTGTAGTAAACACACAAGGCACAGACATACTCAGTCTCACAGTTCAGTTCACACAAGGTGCTACATTATTTGACTACATATATATTAGACCTGTCAGCACCTTAACAATGTTGGTTTACTTTACTTCAGAAAACATTGTGTTGGTACAATAGTTTAGTTGGGGCTGTGGGGATAATTTGAATCTCCTTTCTTTTGAGGCTTGTCATATACCATACCTCCCAACATAACATGTTTTTTGGGGGATTTATAACTCTGAAGCTAAATTCTGAAGATAACTTCACTGTTACATATCACATTTACATTCTCACTTTGCACTCAAGTTTAGATTTACATTCAAGTAGATGAGATCAGTGTGTAATAGACTTGACTCAAGTGTTTCTTTTTACTCCACAGATAAGAAAGAGGACAAAGGGAAGAAAGGTAAGATCAATCTCATTTTACTCTAAATGTAATGCTTCCAAAGACAGTGTGTGTTTATTGACCTATAAACCAGAGGTTGGTGATTGTACCCTACTCTAATTACTAGAGTATTTTATTTTTTTGTTAATTGTTGGTCTGGCATATATGTATCATGTCATAGTGACATTTGATATAAAGAGGAGGGTTATAGCTCAGCTGTTGAGCATTTGAATGCTGATGTAGAGTTTGCTGGTTCACATGCAATCAAAGCATCTGCCATCTTTTTCCCACCCGTTGATATCCTCGATATGACATGATAAACTAAAGTTCAGTGATAATCTCTGTTTGCATGAAGTTTGTCTTTAGCAATGTTCCTTTCGGCTGACAGACTCCGTGATAGTTTGTCGTTTGGGGATGGTTTGTAAGGACCCATGTCGTTTAGTGTGGGAGTTTAGTGCAAGTGTTTACCAACAGCAGTAAGGCAGAGTGAGGTGAGTGTGGTCAGGCTGCCATATGGTAAATGTCTTCAATGTGTGCCAGTGTGGCCATATGGTCATGTGTGTGTCCCTGTGGCCCAAGCAGCAGGTGCTCTTGACTCCGTTCATGGTGATTAGGACCAAGGAGATTACAGGCCTTAAGCTTGGCAGCTGCTTTTTTCCCCTGCCTGCCTTTCTTCCTTAACAACCTAATTTACTGTACTCGGATGAGCGCACTTCCACACATACAGTCCACACGCACGCACACACGCATCATATGCATGCCTTGACAAACAACACCCCTCTGCCCCAAAGTCCCTCGCTCCCAGACACATCCGGAGGGTGCGATATGAATCGATTGTGTGTGCGTGTTTGGGACACAGAAGGGCGGGTTATGTTTCATGATGATGGAGGCGAGATTGTCTTGTAGAGAACCTCTGACAAGAAAGAGCCGTAATCCCAGACTAGGATTATTGACGTGAGCCAAACACTCGCAGGGTGTGGTGGATCACACAGTGGAGCTCGCCCTATCAGTTTCCATGTCCACAGCCTCCCATTCTTTAATCTACAATCTCACTGCCCAGTGCTGGTTCACTTCCATTTAGTATACGGCCGAACTGTTGCTGCCCTGCTTCTGTCTGCAGGTGTGGTGGTCTCTTCTTGATCCCCCTCCTAGTTGTAAAGCGTTTTCATCATCTGGGCATCTGGAAACTGTATCCCCAAAGTAAATGATCAAGGGTCAGATCAAATTTTTGAAAAGCCCCAAAACCTTTAGTCATGAACACTCAAACACCCATCAGCAGTCGAACGGTTAGAAGTTGATGTTGGATATTATTGTCTGTCTTTTAGTTTACGCAGTTTCCTCATTTCTTACAGGCAAGTCTCAGGACGGTGCAGCCGTGGAAATGCAGCCCCTCAACAGCGAGGATGGAGAAGGAGGGGAGAAGAAGAAGGCCAACCTACCGAAGAAGGAGAAGTCTGTCCTTCAAGGGAAACTAACCAAGCTTGCCGTGCAGATCGGCAAAGCAGGTACGACCAACACACAAGGTGCCTCTGGAGTGAACTTGTGTGGGCGGTGTGATTTTTTTTTTTTCTCCCCTGGCTTTCTATGCTAACATAATGAATCTGTCACTGGCAACTGTTTCACCACTTCCCCTGAAAACTGTCTATATGTGTTTCTGGCTTATGGCAATATATATATATATATTTTTTTTTTAAGTCTGCTCTTTATAAAAAAACGTAATATAGATGAAATTGATGGAGAATATGTATAGCTCAGTAGTAAACCATTTAACTCCAAATCAAGAGGTGGTAGGTTCACATCCCCCTTGTCTGTCACTTGCGTTTTAAATGACTGCTGAACATATACAGCGATAATACATATCCATGTTTGATCATACTGTGCTCATTTGGGATGACTTAATTTTGTATCTTCCAGGCCTGTTCATGTCAGGGATCACAGTCATCATCCTGATCTCTCTGTTCCTGATGGACACCTTCTGGATCCAGGGCCTGCCGTGGATCAAGGAGTGCACTCCCGTCTACATCCAGTTCTTTGTCAAGTTCTTCATCATCGGCGTCACTGTGCTGGTGGTCGCTGTGCCTGAGGGGCTTCCCCTCGCTGTCACCATCTCACTCGCCTACTCCGTCAAGGTCTGAAAATACTGTACATTATGGTCAAAATGGCACTGTTGTTTGAGTCGCTTGTGCTCTTTGAGTCTCTTAATGCTGTACTGTTGAGGATGAACAAATAGATACAGCTGAACAGTGTTTGATTTTGATGGGATGTGAGTTAGATGTTGGCCGTAATGATGATGGGATTCTGTCTCTTTTGGAAAAGCTTACGTAAATACACTACCGTTCAAAAGTTTGGGGTCACCCAAACAATTTTGTGTTTTCCGTGAAAAGTCACACTTATTCACTACCATATGTTGTGAAATGAATAGAAAATAGAGTCAAGACATTGACAAGGTTAGAAATAATGATTTGTATTTGAAATAAGATTTTTTTTACATCAAACTTTGCTTTCGTCAAAGAATCCTCCATTTGCAGCAATTACAGCATTGCAGACCTTTGGCATTCTAGCTGTTAATTTGTTGAGGTAATCTGGAGAAATTGCACCCCATGCTTCCAGAAGCAGCTCCCACAAGTTGGATTGGTTGGATGGGCACTTCTTGCGTACCATACGGTCAAGCTGCTCCCACAACAGCTCAATGGGGTTCAGATCTGGTGACTGCGCTGGCCACTCCATTACCGATAGAATACCAGCTGCCTGCTTCTGCTCTAAATAGTTCTTGCACAATTTGGAGGTGTGTTTAGGGTCATTGTCCTGTTGTAGGATGAAATTGGCTCCAATCATGCGCTGTCCACTGGGTATGGCATGGCGTTGCAAAATGGAGTGATAGCCTTCCTTATTCAGAATCCCTTTTACCCTGTACAAATCTCCCACCTTACCAGCACCAAAGCAACCCCAGACCATCACATTACCTCCGCCCTGCTTAACAGATGGCGTCAGGCATTCTTCCAGCATCTTTTCATTTGTTCTGCGTCTCACAAACGTTCTTCTTTGTGATCCAAACACCTCAAACTTGGATTCATCCGTCCACAACACTTTTTTCCAGTCTTCCTCTGTCCAATGTCTGTGTTCTTTTGCCCATCTTAATCTTTTTCTTTTATTGGCCAGTCTCAGATATGGCTTTTTCTTTGCCACTCTGCCCTGAAGCCCAGAATCCCGCAGCCGCCTCTTCACTGTAGATGTTGACACTGGTGTTTTGCGGGTACTATTTAAAAGAAGATGCCAGTTGGGGACCTGTGAGGCGTCTGTTTCTCAAACTAGAGACTCTAATGTACTTATCTTCTTGTTTAGTTGTGCAACGCGGCCTCCCACTTCTTTTTCTACTCTGGTTAGAGCCTGTTTGTGCTGTCCTCTGAAGGGAGTAGTACACACCGTTCTAGGAAATCTTCCATTTCTTAGCAATTTCTCGCATGGAATAGCCTTCATTTCTAAGAACAAGAATAGACTGTCGAGTTTCAGATGAAAGTTCTCTTTTTCTGGCCATTTTGAGCGTTTAATTGACCCCACAAATGTGATGCTCCAGAAACTCAATCTGCTCAAAGGAAGGTCAGTTTTGTAGCTTCTGTAAGGAGCTAAACTGTTTTCAGATGTGTGAACATGATTGCACAAGGGTTTTCTAATCATCAATTAGCCTTCTGAGCCAATGAGCAAACACATTGTACCATTAGAACACTGGAGTGATAGTTGCAGGAAATGGGCCTCTATACACCTATGTAGATATTGCACCAAAAACCAGACATTTGCAGCTAGAATAGTCATTTACCACATTAGCAATGTATAGAGTGTATTTCTTTAAAGTTAAGACTAGTTTAAAGTTATCTTCGTTGAAAAGTACAGTGCTTTTCCTTAAAAAATAAGGACATTTCAATGTGACCCTAAACTTTTGAACGGTAGTGTATGTGTCCATGACCACATTGTTATTTATTCCTCAGAAAATGATGAAAGACAACAATCTAGTGAGGCACTTGGATGCCTGTGAGACCATGGGCAATGCCACCGCTATCTGCTCAGATAAGACAGGCACCTTGACCATGAACAGGATGACGGTGGTCCAGGCCTACCTCGGGGACAGACACTACCGGAAGGTTCCGGAACCAGACCTCATACCAAGCAAGATCCTGGACCTGCTTGTCATGGGGATAGGGCTCAACTGCGCTTACACCACCAAGATCATGGTGGGTTTGACAAGCCTCTGACTCAGGGGTAAAAACTGAATGAATGAATGAATTTCCATTTAGTCATCATGGTTCATGTCCATGGCAAGTGCACCAACAGATCAACACCTCATATAGCTACTATGAAGAATTGTGCTTTAGTCTAGATAGCGTAAGGCACTGAAGATGAATGTTTACTCTGTAGAGATGGCATCTTAATCTGTCAGCGACACAACCTTTTGTGTCTCAGTGTTTGAGTTCTTCCGTCTCTAACTGAGCGTTGGGTCCTCAGCCGCCAGAGAAGGAGGGCGGTCTGCCACGTCAGGTGGGCAACAAGACCGAATGTGCCTTGCTGGGCTTCTCCCTGGACTTGCGCCGAGACTACCAGGCCATTCGCAACCAGATCCCTGAGGAGAAGCTTTATAAAGTCTACACCTTCAACTCTGTCAGGAAGTCGATGAGCACTGTGGTGAAGAACGCTGACGGCAGCTACAGAATGTTCAGCAAAGGAGCATCTGAGATCTTACTTAAGAAGTACGCCTGCTCCTCCACTGTTGAGACTCTGTTTATGACACTACTGTTGATACAATACTGCCAGGTTCAAACTGAACTGAAATATCTAGAATAACGGTGATGGCATTACCTTACTACCGCTAGACTTGGGTTATTATTGACATTGTAGACATGGTCCACTGACCATTATTTATCTTTAAATGTAAAGCTTGATATCGAGGTCCCTTTTGAAATTGAACGATACAGCACATTACACATAACATATCAATGTATGATCCAACACACCAAGCACCGCATTACACAGAGGACCACATGGAGCTAACAGGACTCATTTTGGCTTTTCCCAGGTGCTGCAGGGTAATGGTCGCCAGCGGGGAGTCCAAGGTGTTCAAGGCCCGGGACAGAGATGACATGGTGAAGAAGGTGATTGAGCCCATGGCCTCCGAGGGCCTTCGCACCATCTGCCTGGCCTACAGAGACTTCCCCCCAGAGGACGGAGAGCCTGACTGGGACAACGAGAATGACATCCTCACTGGCCTCACCTGCCTCTGTGTGGTGGGCATCGAGGACCCTGTCCGGCTTGAGGTATGAAGCACTGACTGGATAAACCCTCAAGGTGAATTCGGTTATTCTGCCAGGAAGATACAGTGATGGAAACAGACGCGTAGCCTGAACGCTGAAAGAGCTCTTACATTTGCATATAACGATTCGACATTTAGAACAGATGCTTCCCCAGGCATTTCAGTATGCGATGATCATATATGCTATCTCACCAGGAGCTGTGAACCAGGGTCATTACTCAGTCCTTTCAAGGGAATCTTGATCAGACCTTGACTAATTTAGCTGTTTCGTTTTTTACCCTAGGTCCCAGATGCCATTAAGAAGTGCCAGCGTGCTGGCATCACCGTGCGCATGGTTACAGGGGACAACATCAACACAGCTCGCGCGATCGCCTCCAAATGTGGCATCCTACACCCGGGGGAGGACTTCCTGTGTATCGAGGGCAAAGAGTTCAACCGACGTATACGCAATGAACTGGGAGAGGTAGGATGTCCTTGTAGAAACCCGCTCTTATGCCCTTCAGTCATCAGTAGTTGTCACACAGTGTCTGGTTGAACTATATAATTTTCCTTGGCGCTGGCCAACTGTGAAACTGTGCACTACTGGTAGGGGATTTTGTGTTGTACTTACGATTAGGCACCGTTTGTTGCTTTGAATAACAGCATCTGCTAAGAGGTTCAAATGTGAATCGGAGATCGGATTTAGAGGCCAGACATGTTTTCTGTTTCAGATTGAGCAAGAGCGCATTGATAAGATTTGGCCCAAATTGCGTGTTCTAGCGAGATCCTCCCCAACAGACAAGCACACTCTCGTGAAAGGTATGTTTTATGTTCTAGCGTGTCCGAAGGATACACATTAGGAGGATTACAAAACATCAAACTTTGAAATGTTCATGTAGGTTCATAAACTGATGATTCGTTTATGTTGACAGGTATTATTGACAGCACTGTTCTAGAACAAAGGCAAGTGGTAGCTGTGACAGGGGATGGAACCAATGACGGCCCTGCCTTGAAGAAAGCAGATGTTGGATTCGCTATGGTATGATGCCCAATGTATCTCCATGTGAAATACCTGTATGCTCAGTGACAGCCCAGAAATGAAACCTGCTGACAGGAATGCCTCGCTATTGTATGGTATTATTGAAATATATACTGAAATATTACAGAATAATATATAAAAGTAACGGGAATGGCAGAAGAGTCATTGAGAGTGTTTTTCATAAACACGCCATGTCTCTTCATTTGACCAGACGTGCAGTGTCACATTCTGACAAACCCATTCTGACACGATGTTGCTGCAGGGCATCGCTGGCACAGACGTGGCCAAGGAGGCCTCCGACATCATCCTGACGGATGACAACTTCTCCAGCATTGTGAAGGCTGTGATGTGGGGAAGGAACGTGTACGACAGCATCTCCAAGTTCCTGCAGTTCCAGCTCACCGTCAACGTGGTGGCCGTCATTGTGGCCTTCACTGGGGCCTGCATCACGCAGGTAACACACACACACACACATACAGACGACACATATACACACATAGAGGTGAGGCAAGTAAGATACATACACACATGGTGGACACGCATACACGGTGATACACACGTACTGTCATACACCCTTGTTCTCTCTCTCATTTTACTCTTTCTCTCACTCGCTCTCTCACTCACTGTCCACCTCTCTCCAGGACTCTCCTCTGAAAGCTGTGCAGATGTTGTGGGTGAATCTAATCATGGACACGTTGGCCTCCCTGGCTCTGGCCACAGAGCCCCCCACAGAGGCCCTGCTCCTGAGGAAGCCCTACGGCCGCAAAAAGCCCCTCATCTCCCGCACCATGATGAAGAACATCCTGGGACATGCTGTCTACCAGCTCACCATCATCTTCACCCTGCTCTTTGCAGGTCAGGACTGCAAGCAAACCTGAACCCTTAGCTCAGCAGGAGTTCTGCTCGCAAAAATGTGGTGTTGCTGTTTCAAAACATAGTTCACTTAGACATTAGGGGTTTAAGTAGCTCGAAATGATAAAGGTTGATGTATTCAAATAATAGTAAAAGGAATGGGCCTGGTTAGTAATGCTAGAACAATAATCAGCCATCCTTGACAGGTCCCAGGATAGTCCACATCGTAATCCAGTTTCATAACTTTGTAATTTCAAAAGAAGACTAATCTGACTGAAAACATCCCTTCCTGTCCACAGGTGAGCGGATTTTTGACATTGACAGCGGACGGAATGCGCCCCTCCATGCTCCACCCTCAGAACACTACACCATCGTCTTCAATGTCTTTGTGATGATGCAGCTGTTCAACGAAATCAACGCCCGCAAGATCCATGGGGAGAGGAACGTGTTTGACGGCATATTCAACAACCCTATATTCTGCTCCATCGTTTTTGGAACATTTGTCATTCAGGTGAGCTGCATGTTTTTGTCTTGTGTGTTAAAAACATTAATGTTGTGAAATGTCTGTGACGAACGACACAACAACAATATATTCCAAGAAATCGCAGATGACAGAGTGAAATTACATTTCATAACTTAACCTGATTTGGGTTTCCTGTATTTCTTTTCCAGATTGTTATTGTTCAGTTCGGTGGAAAGCCCTTCAGCTGTGTGAGCCTCACCATTGAACAGTGGCTCTGGTGTGTTTTTCTGGGTGTCGGCTGTCTTCTGTGGGGCCAGGTGAGCTTCATTCTGGTCTCTAATCTCTTGTATGAGAAGGCCATGAAATAAATGTTAAACATTTCACAGAGGAAGAGGCTTTCACAGTTCTTACTGGAAAGGCGTATTGTTTGGGATGAGACATGCCATAATAAATAAGAGACTATGACTAATCTTTGCTTTAGTCTGACTTTTCTGGAGTTAACTTCTTGGTTTTAAGTCAAAACTGAATAAAAGAGAAGAAGGAGACAGTATTGGAATGTACAAACTCAGTGTCCCTATTTAGCCCGCAACACGTTTACATTTAGTCATTTAGCAGACGCTCTTATCCAGAGTGACTTACAGGGACATTACCCCTGAGGCAAGTAGGGTGAAGTGCCTTGCCCAAAGACACAAAGTTGTGTAGTCACAGCAACCTTCCAATCACTAGCCCAACGCCTTAACCGCTGAGCCACATAACTCCCCACATGACACCCCTGTGCTTCTTCGCTCATTCCTCAGCTGATCTCCAGCATCCCCACCAGCCGCCTGAAGTTCCTGAAGACCGCCGGCCATGGCACGCAGAAGGAGGAGTTCCCTGAGGAGGATCAGGAGGAGATGGAGGAGATGGATGAGATTGACCACGGCGAGATGGAGATGAGGAGGGGCCAGGTGCTGTGGTGTCGAGGCCTCAACCGGATCCAGACCCAGGTACAGTCCCAGCAGGACCTAGAGAATACAGTCCTCAGGAAATCATGCATCTATATGCTATATGTACATTGAAAAAAAATCCTTTACCAAACCAACTTCGCTCAATCGACTGCATTGCCATTGGCTGTGTGTCTCCCCAGATCCGTGTAGTCAACGCCTTCCGTGACACCATGTCCCCCTACGAGGGCCTGGAGACCCCTGAATCACGCAGCTCAATCCACAACTTCATGAGCCACCCAGAGTTCCGGATACAGGACTCTGAGCCCCAGATCCCGAACATCGATGACACCGAGGGTGAGGACGAACCTCCCACTAAACGCAACTCCGCCAATCCTCCTCCTCTTTCCCCGCTCTCCGCTGTCCTAACCTCGCCCAACCAGAACAATAATGCAGTGGAGCGGATCTTTCCCCTCCACAAAGACTCAAAGACTGGCACCCTGCCCCAGAATGCCGCTGGCCTGCCTCCGTGCCCCGGGAGCCCGCTGCACAGCCTGGAGACCTCTCTCTGAGAAGGGAGGCCAGCCACTGATGCCCCTGGGTCACCGAGGAGCCCATTTATTAGAAGACCTACCACAACAACCATTAAACACAACCAGGATGGCGAAGAGCGCTCTGAAGGTTTGGCATGTACTGAAATAGAAAACACCAAACATTCTGGACAGCATCTGGTTTTTTGACTCTTGAATATGGTCTAGCTGTTGGGTGATGAAAAAGGAAGATTCTGAAATTAAAAATAAAAAGTTATTTGCTTAGAAGCTTGAATATATTTAAGATGGAGTCTGGGTTTATTACCTCTTCTCCGCACATCTTAAATGGTGGTAAACAATGCATTGGCTATTTATATTTGTATAATTTGATCAATTTGAAGCACATCTGTTTACAGGTTTGTGCTGTCTTTTCAACGTTTCTTTTTGAAAACCTACCCGACAAGATGTACTGTAAAAGAGTACGAGGGTGAAATGGTAAATATTGTATTTTAGATATGGCTGTATTTAGAATAATAGTTTCTTTTGAAACTGCAGTTTCTATTTGGTATTTATTTGTCCAGGTGCAGTTCTTAAAAACTATAGCAAGATACAATGACTTGTGTAGAAAAGTGTTTTAAGATGTGGTCATGGGGTCAGTAAATTATGTGTGGGACATAGAACAGCCACAGATGTCTAAGATGGCTTCTCTGCTCTGTATATACTTTATTTGTTGTTCTCAACTAGTTTCAAAGCTTCATTTCATATTCAATGGAAAGTGGTCATGTTCCTGTTTTTCAGTGGTGTGGTGTAAGCTTTCAGTCTTCACATCTATGCCACTGATGCACAGACTTCTCATTAGCGTTAATGAACAAAGGTAAGGTCCTGGATGTGTGTTTAGGCAGAATTTAAGTGTGGAAGGATTCCAATTCTGTTATTGTTCCAGATTTTTATTTTTAGAGAATTGCGTAAAGCATGTGGACCTTTATGGTTTTAAGTTTAGGATTTTGTCAGGGTTCTAGGTTGTTTTGGTCATTCGGAAATCTCTTAACTGTCAGTTTGGTGAAGGATATCAAGAAACTGGGAAAAAGCTTTGCAAAGTATAACCAAGGAACTAACTTAGATTTATGAAGAAGTCATAGGCTACAATCTTTTAATGTACTATTATCTTTGAGGAGATGTTTACATTCTTTATCATTAGATGAATCCATCTCTTCTTGTCATGAACTTTGGTCAAAATACTAGCTGAAAATGTATTAACATATTCACACTGCTTTTTTAGATATCTTCTGGAAAATATAGTGAAGTAAGAGAAAAGACTTAGACTCTGAGCACAGAATACTTTATTGCACTAAATCTTAGAGAGACCGGATATTATGTATATAGCTTTGTACTGGATCTTTTTAGAGAAAAGCCAAAGCTTTCATGACTCAGCAATATGAGGTTTATGGGTTGGGGACAGGGGCAGGGTTAAATTCAATTTTAAGCAAATCTTTGCATTTTTTTGTTAAGCCTATCATTAAAAAAACTCTCAGTCATAACATGTTAGTTAATTGTTTGTCAATAAGATCATATGGTTTATTGATACTGGATGCAGTCCAAATAAACCCTTATATAGAAAAACCTGAAAGGTAGCTTTAAAAAAGAATTTTGAGCTATTTTTTTATGGTGGAGGGTTGGGTATTTAAATATCTCTAGAAAAATATCAAGACTTGTTGACTTCTGACCAGTTATCTTAAACACCACATTCACCCATGGTCCTTTGTTATGTAACTTCAAACCACATCTAATGAAAGGCATAGTGAAAAAAATACTAATAGATTGAGACAATTGGAGAAGGTCAAAAGGTCATTTTTTTTCTGGGTAGTCTCATTCCTGAACTGTGAATTAATTTAATCCATCTCTTTTTGGATTATGTTTTTTTATCTCACTATTTGGTAATAAAGTACTTCATGTCTGTTTATCTTCAGAAGTGTAATAATGTGGTCGGTATTCCTTTTTGAAACTTGTCGAGTAACGTGTATGGTTTTTGAAAATAAAAGATGAATATTTAGCTTACTTTATGTTTAATGTCATTGTGAACCCTTCATAGTGTCTGGGATGTCAGCCCCCAGTCGATAAAAACCATGACATAGATGGGCCATCACCGTTCTATATCTTTGCATTCAGCAAACTAGATTAATTGTATTTTTGAAGGTAATTTGTTGGAGGAGTAATTGTGCCTGCTTATTCTAAATCAAAACGACTTGGCCCAAGACACTTATTTAGAACAATGAACCTGTAATGACATATTGCATGATGAACGCCTGACAATCACGTTTTCAATATTGTTCCCAAATTCAAGGCCATGCCAGTTGAAAGTCAGATTAGAGATTATATGTTTTTGTTATTTTCTTCAGAAGGACTGGAAACACACTCAACTACTTTCGACGTAACAAAACAGCGCACATATACTCAGCCAATAAAGAAGCACGTTTTACGTCACATGACCAGAACATCAGTCCACGAAATTTGAAATGTGTGAAGGATTTTGAACTAAAACACTGATTAAACACATATGACGTCTGTAAATAGTGCTATCATTCCTAAATTACCACGGTATGTATTCTTTTTCTATACTAATTGCACTTAAAGCCTTGGTTTTCCAATATGGGTTTAGTCGACATAACGATAAAACTGTAGTAAACTCAAATTGAAAGCAGGATTGATTTGGCTGGTATTTATAGCACTGAAACACTGACTATCTATAATCTTAGTTTACCTGGATGACAATTCGACGAAACTGATCGAGTTATCTAGATAGTTAAACAGCTAATATGTGTAATTGAAAATAATCGAATCTAACGAATGCTAACGAGCTAAAATAAGATACCTAAACCAAATCCTACATGTTTAGCAACCTAGCAAGCTAGCAGTTGAAGCCTTTCACATTACAATAATAGTATAAAGGTTACACATGGCAGCAGGCTGTTCCACCCAGCCAACTGGTCTAGGCTATATGTTGGATATTCAAATGTTATATATCTTTTTTTAATGAATACGAAGGTTGATCTAACACTCAGTGAAAGCATATTCCTACCTTTCTGCCTGGATCCATGGAGAGTATGGACTTCAATGCAAATTGTGGTAAATAATGATACCCGTTTCCAGCGGTTGTTGTTGAGTACAGTTTTGTTTATTTTTTTGCAATGATTCATTAACACCAATGCGTATTTTTATTCTATATCCTTCAAGATTTCTTCGCTTTGACTGAGGAAAAGTTCGATTTTGACGTTTCATTATCGCCTGCCAGGTTTGACAACAATTTGACTTGAAAACTATTTTATAAGCCTATTTTCAAATGCCCTTTAAATATATTTTGTGTTTACATGTGTGTTTACAGTTTAAAGAGTGATGAAGATGAGGTTTTTGTAGGCCCCATCACTCACAAGGAGAAGTGTATTACAGTGGAACTGGAGACCAGAGGTAAGGACAGTGTCAGCAATGGGGTTCTGTCGGTGGGAGAGGAGCAGAGCTGGAGCCCCCTCACACAGGAGAAGTTTGATGAGATCTGCAAGGAAGCTCAGCAACTAGCCTGTGAGCTAGAAGGCAACCCACAGCACCCAAACAATGGCAGAACTAAGGGTGAACCCACAGATGACAAAGACAAGACAAAATTGGAAGACTTTGTGCAGGACACAGGGTCTAAGGTGGGGATATTCAGCAAGCCAACCAGTGGGGTCCTCACCCCCATTAAAAGGGAGACCTTCTGTGTGCAGGACAGTCCAATGAAGCAGCTCCCTGCTGCCTTCCAGAAGCGTCTGCTCAGAGCTAACGGGCATGCTATCTCCGGGGGTGTGGCCTGCACTGTTAAGACACGAGTTGGCTCTGTTAGCACCTCCAGCCCTGTGAGGGGGCCCAAGCCTCAGACACAGACCAAAATGGTACTCAGAGGCAGGGCCAGTTTGGCTGGCACCAGAGGGGTGCTGCCCAGCAAAATTGCTGCCCCAGTCGGGACCACCACTCAGACGAGACCAGCACCAGAGAGGACTACAAGGCTCCCTCCTCCACGCAAAGTATGGGGTCTTTGCTCTTTCTCCACAACTGTTTGCCAAAATGCTTAATACTTGACATGGTTTTACATTTAAAATACTGACAAGATGGGGCATTAAGGCCTTTCTTAATGGCCTTTGAGATACTTTTTAGTGGGTGCAAGCAATGATCACATACACCTCTAACTCACTATCAAGGGTGAAGGCAATGCCTTTCTGAGCGCTGTAGACCTGCAATATCCTAATGCAGGCAATATGTATTTGTAATATACACAAACACACTCAATAATAGTTATTTGAAAAGATTTTTAGATGCAGACTCTCAACGTTTGCCCCTTTTTGTTTCAGGGTAACTTTGGATCCAGGTGCAGCCTTGCAAGTTGTGACTCCAGCAGGGTGGGCTCCAGTGAGGACTTGCTGTCAGACACAGCGAGTGTGGCCTCTGACGTCAGCGACTCCTCCCTCAACTCCAGTCTCCAAGGAAGGAGGGGTCTCGCTCCCCCCAAGAAGGTAAGATGTTTGTGGGGGGTGTTGAAGAAGACTATCTTTTCTTAGTCCCACAGTGGGGAAATTGAAGGGGCACCCATGTTCAATGCCAGTAAACAACCCAGGCCCTGCACATGGTAAATGTCAGAAACCAATAGTGTGCGTAACACTTAGAATCCACAAGGTTGAATAAAATCAGTCTGTTTTGCATCTTATCAGTGAATTAGCCACACAAAAAGAATTATCAAACAAAACCATCAGAAGTATCTTTCCCTGATTGTCTGGGTTGTTTTTAGGCTGGACCTCGAGTTGAGACCAAAGGCCCACCTCATCTGAACAGGAGAGGTGCAGAGGGGAAGAGGAACACGTCCTCCTCTTCTTCCTCAGTGTCCAGCTTCAACTCCAGCCTGTCTCTGTCTCCCACTGGGAAAGGTGAGGACTCAACTAATAGCTGTCATTAATTAATGTCCAGTATTGCATCTAGAATGTATTTTCATGTTAGCCATTCCATCCATGACGGTTCTTCCACCAAACATTGTTACCTTACTTGCATAGCCCTGTTTCTGGTACAAATTGAACTATTTTGTCAGAATGGTTCTACCTGGTGTTGAAATGCTGTAGTTCACGTTATCAGCTCTTATTTCAGCTAAACTCAACTCGTCTCTTAACTCGAGTGTGGGGCCCCCGAGTGGTCGCATCCACACAAGTGTGAATCGACTGGCCAATCCAGGCTCAGCCGCCAAGCTGCGCTTACGCAGCAGTCGAGTCCCCGAAGCCTCTTCGCCCAGGTCCTCTGCTGCGGGAGGCCGACGCTCGATCTCCGCCCAGGGAAGGAGGCCCTCTGAGGTGGTCCGGTCCACCCCCATCAAGAGATCTGGGGCTGGGCCCTCTGTTGGAGCACCCACCCCCGTCTTCCAGAGCCCCGCTAAGAGAGTCATGGAGAGGACCTCTTCTGTACCTAACATTCCCTCTTCCTCTGCCAAGCCACCGAGTGTGGTGAGGGCCAACTCCAAACTCAAGCTCTTTATAGCCCCCACACCCACCAGCCAGCTTAAAAGGTTACGCATGTCTGAAGGTAAGGTTTATGGGGGGCATGTTTGTACAGAACACTCTTATAATGTTTGTGTGGTTTTTGTCATTCGATGTGTTGATGCACTATTCAAATGCTGTTTTAATGATTTAAAAATCATCAACCATGATTTAGTCAGGCAACCTTTTTTAAACGTGTTCTATCGATCTAACCGCTGGTAGAAGCTATGTTGTCCAGACATTCCCAAATCCAAAAGTAAATAAACATCTCTCTTCCATTTTTCTTTTCCCAAAAATGTCCGTCCTTCTTCCTACTCTTCTGTAATGGACGCTTTTCTCTCCGCCTTTCTTCCAAACTCTCTGCCTGCCTTCCTCACTCCGTCTCTGGTTCTCCTCTTTTCTCCTGCCCCTTTCAGCGATCTCATCCCCTGAGGCTCCTCGGATAATGAGGCCAAAGAGGCTGGTGTCGGCCTGCAGCGTGGACAGGTATCTATTCTCTCCTTATTGGTGGGAGGACTAGAATGTCACTTCAGATTGAGATGCAAAAAAAGAAGATTGAACGATGCCTTCAAGCCGTGTCAGTCAGACACTCTGTCTGGAGTGTCAGTATGATTTGTCATGAATAGAAAATAGTGATTTGTATATATATATTTTTTGCTGCCTAAAGGTAATTTGCCTTTCAGCGAAATATGCTATGTTTCCGCTTAACTTATTCCATAGTTTTAGACCAAAATATTGGAGAATGGAATAGTAGTTTATTTCATATAGAGAATGATAATTGTATAGGTAATCGAAACAATAATATGCCCTCATCAAAACCTATTTTTTTGGCACACAAAACATACATACATTTCGATGTCGGCTGACAATTTAGTTGGTTGTTTAGAGCTCTGGTTAGCTTTGCAGTTGTATTCATATTGATCTATACATGGGATACATGTGTTTATATTCAAAGTCAAATGTCCATTTAAATGCTGAATTGTTGTATTCATTTAAATGCTTCATTCATATTCTGTTTTGTCTGTCCTCTTTCCAGCCTCCCTCTTTCCCAGCCTGCTGCCCCAGAACCCCCCCAGACTCCCTCCGCTGGCGGTAACAAGACACTGCAGTCTAAAATGAAGTTGCCCTCTGCCCTGGCCACTCCCATGAACCGGCGGTTGTCTGGCATCCCCCTGATGACCCCCAAGAGTGTGTCAAGGCTGGGGAGACCCTCCCTGACCGGGGCCAAGCCTCTTGCCTCTGGTCACTGGAGGTAAGAGGGAAGGGGGAGGTGGATGGGAGTTAGAGCGAGAGTGGTTTTTGCTGTATTTCCCCCCACACTGTATTTACCTGGCCGCAATATAAAACCTAATCCACACCTACTCCATTGCACTGCAGTTTCACTCAGACTATCTACAGCTGATGCCTTGCATCGGAAGCCCAGGCAATCATGGATATGGGATTGAATTTCAGGCAGTGATGCAGAAAAGAAAAACACCCCCATTGAGACCAATCAACTAATTGTATTTCTCAGTCAGTACTTTCATAACTAGTGCCATAGAGAACAGCCATGATTATACAAATATTCATTTCCTGGCTTCCATTCCTTTCCTCTAGTCCAGTGCAGTTAAAGGAGACCAGGCAGCAGCAGGAAGTGGTGGAGACAGGATTCCCAGGAGAGCAGCCCGCCTGCCCTTCCAATGAGGCCCAGGTCCCACTCTTCTTCCTGGGGAACGAGCCAGAGGCACAGCCCCTGCCTGTGGACCCCCAGATAGAAACACAGGGGACCCCCTCCACTGTGAGTGAGGCTGATCAGGATCCAGCTGAGCCCAGCAAAGAGGACCAGCAGGAGGGTCCCAATGCTAGAGAGCAGCAAAGCCAGACCCCTGAAGTGAAGGACGATCTGCCTCAGCCCAGTGGCGTTGAACGACCAGAAATGAATGAAGTAACGTTTTCACACGTTAAAGGACTAAATCTCTTGGTGCACCGTGTCTGCTTATAACACAGTTTTCCATGACACGACTACTGTAATGCCGCTTTTCCACCGCAAATGTAGCACGACTCGACTCGACTCTACTCTACTCGGTTTGTAGTAAATACGGGTGGTTTTCCACCGCAAATTGTACCGCAAACAGTACTTCCTGGTCGTCTGCGAAAGGGGCGTGACGTAGGCCCTGACATATTTTTGTACGCGACGTAAATAACACCAACGCAACCCACAAGTGGACAGAACCCACATTATAATTTTAGCCATGTTGACGAACTAGTCTTTTGTAAATTATCTGACTTTTAAAAAGCTTGTAGACTGTTGGTGTAATGGACTGTATCTGATAGTAATAAGTATTAGCTGCGGCGCTGATGCTTTAAGTCGCTCTCGTGACTTCGTCACACTTTCTGGCAAATCAATGGCCGGCCGTCTGCCGACGTCACCTTTTAGCTCGACTTAAGCTCGCTTGGTACCTAGAGCGAGAAGGTACTAAAAAAGTACCCGCTAGCAGGTACCAGGTACCATGGAACTGCGGTGGAAACGCCAAAAATGCGAGGCGAGGCGAGCTGATACCATGCGGTGGAAAAGCGCCAAAATACTGTTTAGTTATCTGCTATAAGTACTACATGCAGTATAAAATCTTGTCATTTTGTAACGAATGCTGTGACCTGTCCCAGGTGCTGCTGGTGGACGCTCCGCCTCCTGTGTTGAGGCTGCAAGAAAAGCTGCTCATTGACCTGTCCAACACTCCTGAAATGATCAGGACCACATGTACCAAGCCCTCTGGTGGACAGGTGAGGGAATGCAGTTGTGATGATGTTTATTTGCAGTGTCTGATAAATTAGATTATTCCTGTACAAAGGAAATTCAGTTAAATGTGTTAGATACATTTTTATCTGCATGTACTTGCTATATGTGGTATTGGTGTGGTGCGTTGGAATAAATGTCTGCAAGGTGAATAAACTCAAAATACCCTTCATCACAACTCCAGTATATACAATAAAAACTACTTAGCAGTATACACCCAACTTAGACCCTTCCTGAAACTGTTTCAGAACTATTTCAAGTGTGTGTTTATGGAAATGAACATATTTTTGGGGGCTGCATCCAGTAATCCAGTAAAATAATGTGACTATTAAAACCATGTATGTGCTTCCTCTATACAGTTGATCGACCTGACCTCTCCTCTCATCAAATGGAGTCCGGAGACAGGAAAGGAAAATCATATAAACGATGCCCCATTGATTAATTTGTCGTTTTGAGCAGATGCGTTACAGTGGTGTATGAGGATGCAGAAGATGCTTAGTCTGTGTGTCTTTAACAGAAGTAGAAATCAATAAATGTTCAGTAAAAAAATATGTTTTAAATCAAGACAGTTAATTTTACCTTTATTAGGTATCTGAATTTAGGCCTACTGCTTTCATTGTGACTTTGTATCTTGCTGCTTTGTATTTTTTCTTTCATGTCTAAATAAATGTTCTTAATTTAACCTAAATAACGTATTTTTTATTAAATTGTATTATTTATGTTTTACATTACATCATAACAAATTATGAAAGTGAATTTATGACAAATTGAACAAAGTATCTGTTTTCTAATCTGAACGTAATTACATTTTCCTATGGTAGAGGGCGCTAACGGACAAGAAATCACAATAAATTTTTAGTTTGAGCCAACACTGCGTGAGCAATGTGCGTGAGTCGTTTTTGTCATCCAAACAGTTACCAATTAAAATGATGCAGACTTCAGGATTTAATTACATTTAAAAAAAACACATAGGTGTTTTGAAAGACCCAAATGTTATGCTACGTCTAAAATTCTGAATTTGTTTTTTTTCTTTAAAGGCTATAGGCTAAGCGAGTTCTAACTTTGACAAAGGGGCCCTCAGACTTTGAGCAGGTTTATGCAAATTAACTCAGGGAAGGGGGCTGTACGATGCAGTATTCGGATCGAATTGGGACCACTAAACTGCACGCCAAGCATCATCGCCACATTTGATATCTGCCATGGAAAGGAAGCAGACGGCGAGGACAAGGGAGAAGGTTGACCGGTGGACTTTTTAGATGTTCTTTAAAGGCAAATTTGATGTCATGCATTTTAAATCATGGAATTACAAAAAATGCTCTGGCTGTGGATTGGTTTCTCATGCGTTCCATACTTGAGATGTTTGGATGTACACGTTTCGGATACATTTCATCCAGATGCAGTTTTGGCAAATGTATCTCTTGGACAAGGCTGGATTTATAATATCGACCGGACATTAACTCCAAACTGGGCGAGGGAGTTTTTGAACGTAACAAAGCAAGATGGAATATTGTATTTATCCGGAAAAGTAACTTGTGCGCGCCTGCCGATGAACCCCGTACCACTATACTTACACATCAGATCATTAACTGCGGAAAACGATATACGGATTCATTTCAATACTTTTGTCCATGGACAAAATTGTTTCATGAAATACCGGAGAAAGACTCCAGAGCAAAAGCATAACATTTATGTGAACATTAAAAGTGAATTAGTGACATCTCCTTGCCTCTCAACAGGTATATTGCTTATGGACATTTATGAACATTTACCTCTCTTCATCAGGAATAAACACTTTTTCCATTCATGTAAGTCTGGGGAACAGAAAGTGAGTTTTGATAGTGGGAAGTTTTCTCCAACTTGTTTAAGACCAAGCAAGAGGAATGAGTTGGATTTTGTTTGTAAGGTGCAGGGGTCAGGAAAGCCGGTCGTCGAGGTGAAGCTGCGTTTCTCCCATCCGCACAGGCGCGATAATTTAACAAGCACTGAATATGATGAACTGAATCCATGGACCAAACGAAAGAAGAGAAATGTGAATACAGCTCCCCAGTTTCAGTTGCCCAACTATCAAGTGTCGGTGCCCGAGAATGAGCCATCGGGAACTCGTGTTATTACGCTCAAAGCCTTGGATTCAGACGACGGAGATGCTGGTCAAATTGAATATGACATGGAGGCCTTATTTGATAGCAGGTCCAATGATTATTTTCAAATCAACATGGATACTGGTAGCATTACAACTTTACAGCCGTTGGACAGGGAGGTGAAGGACACGCATGTGTTCAAAGTTATCGCCACAGACAATGGCAGCCCGAAGAAGTCCGCCACTGCTTATCTCACTGTCACTATCAGCGACACTAACGATCATGGGCCTGTTTTTGAACAGACTGAGTACAGGGTTAGTATCAGGGAAAACGTAGAGGTAGGGTTTGAGGTGTTAACTATTAGGGCTACTGATGGTGATGCCCCATCCAATGCCAACATGATATACAAGATCGTGAATGAGGAAAGGGACAGTGTTGGCTTTGAAATTGACCAGAGAAATGGACTAGTCAAAATAAAAGTCAGGCCAGACAGAGAGGCCATGTCCCAGTATCAATTAATAGTGGAGGCCAATGATCAAGGAAAAGACCCAGGTCCTCGAAGTGCTACAGCTACAGTTCACATCTCAGTAGAGGATGAGAATGATAACTATCCCCAGTTTAGCGAGAAAAGGTATGTGGTCCAGGTGCTTGAGAATGTGCCAGTGAACACCAAAGTGGTCCAGGTGCAGGCCACAGACAAAGATGAAGGCAATAATGCCAAAGTTCACTACAGCATTATAAGTGGTAATGTGAAAGGCCAATTTTACATCCATTCCCCCACTGGTGTCATTGATGTAATTAACCCTCTGGATTATGAGATGAACAGGGAATATAATTTGCGGATCAAGGCTCAGGATGGGGGCAGGCCTCCTCTGATAAATGGCACCGGGATGGTTGTAGTGCAGATTGTGGACGTCAATGATAACGCTCCTATGTTTGTCAGTACCCCTTTCCAAACCAGCGTCTTAGAAAATGTGGCCATCGGTTACTCGATCATCCATATCCAGGCTATAGACGCCGACTCCGGAGACAACTCTCATCTGGAGTACAGACTCACTGACACAGGCCCTGGCTTCCCCTTCACTATCAACGCCAACACTGGTTGGATTACAGTCAGTTTTGAGCTTGATCGGGAGACAACAGACTTTTACACTTTTGGCGTAGAAGCGGTGGATCATGGGATTCCCGCCATGTCATCCTCTGCCGGCGTTAGTGTGACCATTCTTGACGTCAATGATAACGTCCCCACTTTCACCCAAAAGTTATATTCCTTAAAGATCAACGAGGACGCCGCAGTCGGGGAAAGTGTGCTGGCTCTGACCGCTATTGATCGTGACATCAACAGTGTGGTCACCTACCAGATCTCCAGTGGCAACACTCGGAACAGGTTTGCGATCACCAGCCAGAGTGCAGGGGGGCTCATCACCTTGGCCCTGCCTCTGGACTACAAACAGGAACGCCAGTACGTCCTCACTGTGACTGCTTCGGATGGCACACGTCACGACACCGCCCAGATCTTTATCAACGTCACCGATGCCAACACTCATCGGCCTGTTTTCCAAAGCACCAACTACCAGGTGATGATCAGTGAGGACCGGCCTGTGGGCTCCACCGTGGTCGTGATCAGCGCTACGGACGAGGACACAGGCGAGAATGCGCGCATTAGTTACGTCATGGAAGACAACGTCCCCCAGTTCAAGATAAATCCGGACTCGGGTGCCATCACCACTCAGATAGAAATAGACTACGAGGACCAAGCCTCCTACACGTTGGCCATCATTGCCCGCGACAATGGCATTCCCCAGAAGTGTGACACCACGTATGTGGAGATAATTGTTCTGGATGCCAATGACAACACCCCACAGTTTCTCCGGGATATATACCAGGGAAGTGTTTTTGAGGATGCCCCGGTGTACACCAGCGTCCTGCAGATCTCCGCTTCTGACCGAGACTCTGGCTCCAATGGGCGGCTCAGTTACACCTTCCAGGGTGGCGACGACGGAGAAGGAGACTTCTTCATCGAACCTTACTCCGGCATAATCAGAACAGCCAGGAAACTAGATCGGGAGAATGTGCCGCAGTACAACCTCAAGGCGTTTGCCGTGGATAAGGGCATCCCGCCTCTGAAAGCAGCTGTGGATGTTCAAGTGTCTGCTCTGGATATAAACGACAATGCTCCCGTGTTCGAGAGGGATGAGATGGACGTCTATGTGGTGGAGAACAGCCCTGTTGGTTCCATTGTATCCCGCATCACCGCTACGGATCCAGACGAAGGAACCAACGCGCAGATCTTGTTTCAGATTGTGGAAGGGAATGTCCCAGAAGTCTTCCAGTTGGATATTTTCAATGGGGACCTCATCGCCCTCACAGATCTGGACTACGAATCCAAAATGGAGTACACCATCATTGTCCAGGCTACTTCTGCACCTTTGGTTAGCCGGGCCATCGTGCATATTCACCTTCTGGATGTTAACGACAACAGTCCTGTCCTACGCGATTTTGAAATCATATTCAACAATTACATCACCAATAGGTCAAACAGTTTTCCGGACGGGGTAATTGGAAAGGTTCCTGCACAGGACCCGGATGTGTCGGACAAGCTTCATTACACTTTTGTGGAGGGGAACGAGCTGAGTCTTCTTATCCTGAACCAGGCCACCGGGGAGCTAAAACTGAGCAGGGATTTAGACAACAACAGGCCCCTGGAGGCAAACATGAAGATCTCAGTCACAGGTAAAGAATATTTGCTTTGATCACAATCAGTGCCTTTGCTTTTATAATACTTGCCTTGAGACCTGTTTTGTCAAATGCAAAGACAGACTTTGACAGATTGATTTTCCATGGGGCATCCTGACTGTTGAGCAAACATGGAACACAATGTGGCTGAAAGGCTCCTGTATAAACTACCTCCTTTTAGTTTATTTAATTGTTTCTCACAAGTGGTTGCTTGACAGTGCATTACACATGACACTTTTCTGCTTTTATAGAGCTCAAATTGAAATATTATAAATACAAATTATACTTAAAAAAGTATAAAAATCCAAATCACTGAGGACAAACCCTACATAGGATCATGCTAACAGACTACCTGACTATCCTGAGAACAATTGGTCTTTAGGGGGTCAGTTTTAGAAACTAGGCCTAAGTACATAAGTAGAATCTAAAGAAAGTAGTACCTCAGAAAAGAACCATAGTTATTTGAATGAATGATTGACAGATATTTTGTTTTCACAAATTCAATTCAAAAGCAGGCCTTTTATCTCCTTGTTGCATTTTGTGCTTTACATCCCCACTTGTAAAGTGACTAGCCACTGGACTAATTGTTGTCAGTTGTAAATCAGTTTTATTACTGGTCTGTGCCTTGCATTCGAAAGGGAATCTCACTTGAGTTTAACGGACCCTCTAGAATGCAGGAGGGGACTATGCTTGAATCACCACATTTCTTACAGTGATGAATGACCATCAAGATCTATTATTGTGTCCATCACTATGGTCACCACAGCTGCAGTGACCCCAGTGCACCCTCTAAAGTTCTAAACGTATTTTGTCCCTGTGATACCAAAGACAGAAAACATGACAGATGACCAGACAAAATGCTTTAAAAAATGGTCTTTCACCTGTGAAGTTGACCATCTCTGAATTTGATCAGCGATGTGCTTGGTGAAAAGAACAATGTTATTATCACACATAAATCCATCATCTGCTCTGGTTGATACCGTTTATTTTGATTTTGTAATCCTCTATATGAAGAATATTACAGTAGAGCTAGTGGTTGTGGTTTGAATGCCTTCAGAAATGTACTGTCATCAAAGGTACCCAAACTAAAGGGTTTCCCGAATTAGCTAACGCAGTAGGTTCCTTGATCTACTTAGAGGCAAGGGTTAAACCTTTAAAATGTATGTGCCGTCTGCTACATTTCTGTTTTGACAGACAAGCATAGGCTTCAAACCATTTCATGATTAGACAAGTGTAGAGCTACATCAAAACCAGCTAACGCTAGTAACAGAAAACCTGTAAATATTTGAACTCATTTCAACCCACCAAGCGTTGAAGCCTACATGATATGCATGCCTCTTACAAAAACTTTCCCCCTAGCTCTTTTATACTTACTTATGAAAGAATGATTGATTAGTCCATGTCACTGAGAAATTCCCCCTAACTCATGATTTTGCACTTGCTCCAGTCTAATCTTCAGCGTGTGGTGACTTGCTGACGCTGGAGTTAATTTGACTGTCTGGGAAGAGGTTCAGTATCTCAGTTTCAGAGTCGCATGCAGTCTCTTGCAGAGAGAAACTCTCTAGCTGACTCTGTTCTTGCACTCTAATTCACAAACACCGTCCCCCACAGGCACTCACATAGACTTTTTTTAACTTTCCTCAGGGTAAGTTTTTTCTAACAGTTAGCGTCTTAACAGCCTGTCAGTTCCAGCTCACCCTGACATAACACATTTCTATCAACCATTAAAAAAATATGTTACTCCCAATATAAGCTATTCAGACTCGTCTTGAATTTCAGGCATTGCCTCTTCAGCCATGGGAATTGAATTAACCGTCCATGCCTGGACCAGAATACTTGGCAGATCTTAGTGTCTGGGTTCAGTGGAGCTCTATTAGACCCAATGGCACTTGTAATTCAATTTGAGGAAATTGCCAACTGCATGCTCTGGTGCTTGGCAAAAGTTTTTCCTAATGCAGATAAATAGCTTTAATCTCTTACAGTGTGGATTGACATGAATTTGAAGGTCAAAGAGGACACTTTTCCCAAAGTATACATTATCCTGTGAATGACAGTGAGTGAGAAGGATGATACAAATGTAATTAGCATCCAGAATTGAGCTATGGAAGTGAAAACTACTGGTGCGTGTGTCCCATGGTGGTGGTATCATCCCAGACATTACTTAAACACTCCTATTCTTCTTGCATAACCAATTAAGATGAATCCTGCCTACTCTTGCAATGGTGGGTTTGAGAAAGGGTACAAGTAGGGTTACTCTTTACATAGATTACATATGATCTATATTAGTTTTTGATCTCATACCCCGTAATACATTTTCATCATAACTATACCTGTATTTTCTTACACAACTGGAAATGTACTAATAACATTGTACATTTAAGTATTCTTGCACTATACTTTAGGTATATTTTTCACAGGGGTACTTTTATTTAATATGCATTTAAATTATATTTACCTTTCAATTGCCACAGGTATTACACTCACTATGTTAGGGTACTGGGCCAGCTTCTTAGTGCGTCACATTAACTTTTAAGTTTTAACTATGTCGGAAATTCCAGAGAGTGCCAGAGAGAATAATATGATGTCATGGTTCAAACATTTGTTCCTGTTGGAGATTTATGATTCTCGTGATAGTCTTGGACAGGCCCTTTCAGGCCGGGTATGACGAAGACAGGTAATTACACATCCGAATAAAAGATGGTGCACTGCAAACAATAGCGACATACTAGCTAACAAAATGCACACCAGTGTTAAAGGCACAGATGGAGCCTAGTTATCGTATACTGGCCTCGTGAAATAGTCCACTGGATTCATTTGCTTTCTTTGGTGCTGGAATGTTATTTGATGTTAGCAGTTGAGTTATTCAATCTTTTTTTCCCCTAAATATTTCTTAGTAGAGAGACCTCAGTAGAGCCACCTGCAACACGTAACATTCAGGCAGATTTAATCTCTTCGTTGTTAGTTTGGGGGTAAAGCTATGCCAGCAGACATAGTGCTGATTTACAGTCCTAAAAGTGACTTTCACACGATTATCTCAAGAATGTACTCATGAGTTCCTCTGCAGAGTGAACTACAGATAATGTAAGGATGTTTAGTTTCACTGAGATGTTGTTACATTTCTGAAGAGAAGTCTTAACAGCCAGGTGCACTGTCTTTTTGAGGTTCCAAACCTCCAGTATTTATTTAGTACCTCGTGTTATGATCACTTTCAACTAGACTCCTAGAATCCAAAACTTCTCTCAGTATTTTCTAAGTGAATTATTCTGTCACTTTAATCCAGACATAGCAAGGTGTCAGAATTTGTTTATTTATCCCCAGGAGCTGTCTTCCAAATAGATTATAAGTAGACCACTTCCTTATGCCTCCTGCTCATATTTAGACAAGATAGAGAATGATAGTTTGAGGGACAGATATAAATACCTCAGGGGAAAGCGCCAAATTGTAGTGCATTGTAATGATGACATCATCAATCTCATGCTCTATTGGGAGGGGGTAATTTATTTGTCTGAAGGTCTGAATGTATGTTGATTGGAGGAATGCTCCTAAAACAGTGTCAGGAGGGGTTTTACTTTTGCCTTGGCAGGTTGCTATCGAACACTTTTTCCAAAAAGACTTTACCCCCAAGAAGAGGGGGGGAGGGGAGGGGGGAGGGGTGTGAAAACAATCTCAGAGGGTGAGAGACTTTTTACAGTGTCACCATGGCAACAGGAAACAGTCACACATTTGGGACATTCTTAAGGAGAGGGCCTTATTTTTTGAAATTGGGGTAGAAGGGGCAGAAATTGCGGTGAGGAGGGAAGGGAGACCCCCCTCCCTCCCCCCTATTGAAGCACTGGGGTTGGCTATTGTCCCAATGCAGATTTCTGCCACTCTCACACAAAGATGTGTGTGTGTGTCCCGAGAGAAGACAGATGAAATCAGAGATTCGTTTTCTCTCTGCTTCAGGTTTAGGGCTAAAACAAAGAACGGTACATAGTGGATGTTAGATTCAACTCAATGGATTCTAATAGTTTGAGTTTGTTGTAAAGTTTTTGCATTAATGAGCAGATATTGGATGCCTTTCTGATTGTGTTTTTCACTTATTGTTCTCTTTGAGAGTTACGCTCAAGCTCACAACATTGCTACCCACTCACTGGAGAGGCTTTATTTTAAAGAGGAAATAAAGGTTGCTCTGGGATACCCAAAGGATTGTTGAAATTTGAGAAAGAAAGCATGAGGTTTTCTTAGACAAACGCATAGGTTATCACCCACTTCTAGGACTAAGCCTTTATCCTCAGAATTCCTCAAAGCAAACACATTGTGTTAAACAATGGTTTATTCCATCCCTTGGCATTTCAATGACATGATTCTGAACATTGGGTATGCATTCTTTCTGAATTTATGAGATTTTACCTCTTCTTATTTTTTGTTCGAGACAGTTAAAAGTCAAATGGAAACTTCCGAAATGAGAAAAATCTGGGATGTTTTTCAATCCAATCATTCCACAGTTGAGCTAGTGTCAGTTGGCTCAGCGGGTAAGGCTTTGGGCTTGTGATTGGAAGGTTGCAAGTTTGATTCTTGGCTGTGGCTACATTACTTTGTGTCCTTGGGCAAGGCATTTCACCCTACTTGCCTCAGGGGAATATCCCTGTAATTGCTGTAAATTGCTCTGGATAAGAGCTTCTGCTAAATGTAAATGTATGCTACTACATTAAATTCCTTTTCTTTTACTGGAAATCTCCAAGCAATGTATTCATACTTATGGTAATTTGTCACAATTCGGTTCAGTATACCACTGTTGTGATTCATGTGCTAGAACACCCAACTGTCATTGAAAGAATTACATGAATCTGTCATGAAACCCAGTCATTTTCTGAAGTGGTACCTATGTATGGATTGGAGTTATTTTGTTAAATTACATGTCAGCCTGGAATACAGTGTCTTGTTGGTAAAATCATATTATCCCCTACGACAAGAAACCTGCTAATCTTACAGATATACACCCGTATTGGATGTAAAAAGGAATGATTTATCTATGGAGGATGATTCGTAACTAATGTTTGTCATAACTCATAGCTGAACTTTCCTGGTCATGACAGGTGATACACCAGGATTCTTGTTATTTCACCCTTTTCCATTGTGACCAAGTTTTTGTTCCAGACTTTTGAGTCACGCATATTGAATGTTCAAGTTTTTTCTTCTCGCCATCAAATTCAAAAGCAATTCCTCTAACCCCCAGGGACCTATGTGTCGTCAAACACAGATGCCTATAAACAGAAATACCGCTCTTAGTAGGCTGTGGGCTCTTTCAGTATTCATTATCATGGGGATCAAAGCCTGAAGGCTCCCCACCAATACTGCTAGAAAGTCAGAAGTGTAGCTCCACACTTTTTTTTAAAATCTCATCTCCTTTCACCTTTCACCTTGCTTTTCACTAATCCTTCTCCTCCCTTCCCCTCGATCAAACTCTCCTCTCCCTTTCACTTTCTCCCAACTTTCTTTTCTCACTCTCTCCTTCTCTAATGAATGCATTCTTTTTACTTTCTCCTTCCTTCCTTCCTCCCCCCCCTCCCCTCCTTCCCCCTCCTTCTCTCAGGTGATGAGAAGCAGTTGATGTGTGGCATGAAACTTCTAAGATAAGCGGTGGTTCTCGCTGAGTGCCAGTAAGACTCTTATCTTGAGCTGTATTTGCTGGGCTTCATGGGCTGTTATGCTTAATACTACATGGATCCATTAATTAACCCTTGGGCTCTTTTCTGTGGTTTTATAGCATTCCTCTGGAGTTGCGTCTGGGTGGATATGACTATTTAATGACTGCATTGGTACCATAGAGCACAGCCCAGTACACGTGGGGTTATGTCAAGTGAAAACAATGCTGTTCTTGAGGCCTTATTATGAATATATAACACCAATTCTGTGTGTATCTCAGATTTATAATTCCAAAAGCATTTTTAAATATCAAATGAAGCAAAATATATCAGATGAGAGATACAATTTCTAGTATGTTTAGCTAGATTTGCATTCTACCTTTGCATTCAACCTCTTTCACGTTCTGTCTCACTCTCTTTCTCTTATTACTCATTACTACTTTCCATCCCTCCTGCTGACAGGCTGGGAAAAGGCACATGTTTGGGTGCTGTTCCATGCTCAGTGAAGTGTGCACTTCAAACAGGAAGATTGGCACACTGACTGTCCTTCCTCCCAGTGCTCTTTGTGTGGTGTCAGGACACTGGCTCGTCTCCAAGCAGCAAGAGATTATTTAGGTCAGCCAGCGTGGCTCTGGCCATAGTGATTGCTGGTTTCCAAAGGGTATCTCAGTGGCAGGGGGTAGGAGGGCGAGAGATCACCTAGCATGCGGTGACATTCACGTGAGATTCATACAGCTTTAGATAGAAAAGTTTTAATATAAATTATAGGGTAGTATAGTTATGTCAATATTAAAGTCTTAAAAGGGATATAATTGGACAATGAAGGGAGTGATGTATTGAGTTTTTCAGTCTCACTGATATATAATGAAGTACTGTTGAAACACACTTTGCCAAAGTGGGAAATGACCAAACAACATCACCTATTTGGTGATGTTGACCGTCTTTGGTTAAGTTTAGGAAATGAGGTGTGTTATTTAATGAGCTTTAATTTATATATAGTAGGTCTCACTGCAGCATCAGCTGTTAAGTCAATTTAAACTGTTAAACCTTTCCTCAACAGTCTGTAGTTAAAGACTGAGAAAGGAAAAGAGAGCTTTACTTCTTAAAGCTTAACTAAGTACAAGTAGATCACAGTTTTGCAAAGTGAACACAGTTTATTGTGTTTATCTATTTTACAGTGCAAAGAAGATGTTGCTAGCTAACAACAATCGCTGTAAAGTTGATGGGACTATTGTTTTTTTGCTTGCTTTTCGGGGCTTGTAACAGTAGCGCTATTCTTCTTTTCATAATTTAAAGAGGACACAGCCATTTAGCAAACATTCCCCTTCTGTGGAAGTGCAGTGTCCAGACTTGTCAAGGGATGTAATGGCTTTAATGGTCTCCTAATTGAGCTAAAACGTGCCAAAATCTAAAAATATTTGTTGCTCCATGAATGCCTACTATCTCTTTCTAACAAAACAAATTTAGTTTCATGCAATTACAAATAGTTGTACTGGAACAATACTGTCAGACACAGTCTATGAACTGTCTGAAACAATGGATATACGCAGCCCCCAATGAGTCAATTTTTTGGGGGGTGGACATTACACATCCGTAGGGGCTAAGCCCTTTTTCAATCTTAGAAACGTCCCTGGTCAGACATAGTTGCACTTTCTAACAACCACACATTATGACGCATTTGGACAAAATATGTTGAGTCTTTACAGTCTCAGAGAGAGGGGATCCTCTTTCTGTTTCACTCTGGACATGTGTGATATCAAAAGAGTTTCATATTTGTACAGATGCAAAAAGTGCTTGTTAGCTTTGACTTTGGTTTATTAACCCTGTTTATCCTTCAGCTAATTAACTGCAACAAAGCTTAAATTCATTGGCTCAGAACTGTGTAGTGGGGCACCGTTATCATTATCAGTACCATTTCTAGGGCCTTAATAGGTTAAGTTGTAATGTACTTGCTGAGACTGTTGAGTATATTTCATCCCGCTGAACAGACTTTCCTTATAATAATAATAATAATACATTTTATTTGGATGGAGCCTTTCTAGACACTCAAGGACACCGTACAAAATGAGGCAAAAGAACACGTCAACAACGAACACCAATATCAACATACAAGAATAGAGATAAATAAAAACACACAAAATAAACACAATTAAAATTGGATTAAGGGATGAGACAGGGCAAGTGGCATCAGAGGGAATAGGCCATTTTAAATAGGTGTGTTTTGAGTAGTGATAGATGACTTATCTCAGTGATAGATGGCTGATATACTTGTGCCAAAGCTGACAAGGCACCCTGGTGAGTGTCTGTCAGGGCCAGATATACAAGCAGTGAACACTGGCACAGAAGTTGTTTGATGAGCTGATGAATGGGACCGGCTTTTGAATAAACAACAAGAAGTTGATTCATCGGTAAAGGATATTTTTTTATTATTTCTAGGAAAGATACCAGCCATTCATTTTTGAATGTGTTCATGTTCACTCCCTTTAGCAATTCATTCTTTCTACTACAGGACAACATGAAGATACTGAGGTTTACAAAGAAAAAGCTTATTTTTGAGGTTTGGTTTGTCAGCTTTGTCAAATGATGTTGCATACTTTTCTTGACAAGCTAAACGATAAATGTTTTTCTCAAAAGCAAGCAAACAAAGCCAAGGCAAGTTCTAGTTTGGGGTAATTACACGGTGTGTATGAAGCACACAGACAAATTAATCACAATAAAATCTCTCTTTTGTCCAGCTGCTACTTAAGATCTTTGTACATATGTGGGTGTGCGTGTCTGAGTGTGTGAGCTACAAAATGAAGCATTGGTCGTAGTTAATGGGAATATATTAACATTTTTTTTGGGGGGGGGGCATCAATATTTCTTTGACTGCGCAAATGTGTGTGTGTCTGTAGGAAAAAGTGGGTGCCCTTTGTTGTGTCTATCCTTGTGTGTGTGGCTTCATTGACAGTATGTAAGGGGACAGTGTAACAGAGTGGAAACCTTGTTCTCTTTGTCTACTAATTATTATACGCTGCATTCACATGATGGTGGGGCCCTCTGCTCAGCTCCATCCAGGCAGCCAGACCCTCAACAGTCTGGAGAGAACTGGCTCAACCCTATTCAACTCCCTGCTTTGGTTGACAATTCTTAATCCCCCACCATCTAGGCCACTGGGATGTACAGCAGTCGGACATCAGTGTCAGTGTGCCTGACCAGAGAATGAATACTTTGGAGCATTCCAGGAACTCTATTCCTTCAAAGTTCTAATTCCACATGGATCATTTGTTTACATTAAGAGTAAACCTAAAATTACAGTCAAACATAAAATCAGTCATCTACCCTGTGTTTTTGTTTGAGATATTTTTCTTGTAAACAAATATGCATAGTTTAAAATGTGAAAGGAAGTTTACCAAAGGGTATTCCTCTTCTGTGTTCCAAATTGTGCTCCTCACAAATAACTGCACTGTTGCATAATATTGTTTAGTGAAGGCAGAAACTTCACAAAAATGTTAGATGTACTGTATGTACATTTATGGACCTTGGCAAATGCTCATGCTCTTCTTCAGAAGCTTTGAGGAAATTGGTTTTAAGAGAATATTTATTTTAATCAGCATAATCAGCCACAGCTTTAAGTCTCCAATGTTTAAGACAAGTTGTATACTGATGAACATAACATCCCCTTATTTAAATTCTAAATGACCCTGTCATCTTACTCTCCTCACAGACGGCGTTCACCAGATCACCGCCCTCTGCACCCTCCGGGTCACCATCATAACAGACGACATGCTGACCAACAGCATCACAGTGCGTCTGGAAAACATGTCCCAGGAGCGCTTCCTGTCTCCTCTCCTCACCCTCTTCATGGAGGGTGTGGCTGCCGTACTCTCCACCCGCCGCGACGGCGTCTTTGTCTTCAACATCCAGAACGACACGCACGTCCAGGGGAGCATCCTCAATGTCACGTTCTCTGCCCTGCAGCCTTCTGGGAGCACGCATTCCAATGAGCTTGGTGTGTCCCATGCTGCATCATCCAACCCGGGGCTGTTTTTCCCGTCTGAGGCCCTCCAGGAGCAGATATACCTCAACCGCACGCTCCTCACCCTGGTGTCCAGCCAGCGCGTGCTGCCGTTCGACGACAACATCTGCCTGCGTGAGCCGTGCGAGAATTACATGAAGTGTGTGTCGGTGCTGAGGTTTGACAGCTCGGCACCCTTCGTTGCATCAGACACGGTGCTGTTTCGGCCCGTTCACCCTGTGACGGGGCTGCGATGCCGCTGCCCTCCAGGCTTCACGGGGGACTACTGCGAAACAGAGATTGACCTGTGCTACTCCTCGCCCTGCCAGAACAACGGGCTGTGCCGCAGCAGAGAGGGGGGCTACACTTGCGAGTGTCCGGCGGACTTCACAGGCATGTGCTTTTATTTACTCTGTCTTTTGCTCTGTATTTTGTCTGCTATCTCTCATTAATTCCAAGTCTGTAATTCCCCTATTTCTGCTCACTAGATTTTCTTCCAGTTTTGAAATGATGTTAAATGTTCCCCTGACTTTTTGTCATTTCGCCCTCATATCCTTGTCTTAACATTTCTTTTTTCCCTTCTCTCTGTTATTGTAGTACGTCAATATTTATTATATCAATGTATTCTGTTAATATATAGATTTTGCAGTTATAGGCAGCCAAAGTATCAAGAGAAACGCCTGTTTAAATCTCCTTTCAAATGGATAGCAGCTCTAGTCCTAAATACCTATGGATTTTGAGGCCTGGAGCCTGATTACACCAGGCTACTACTGTATCTAGTAATCAGTCTCTGGCCCTGTGGCCTTTGAAGAGTCCTGGCCAGGCCATATTGCCTGGAGGCATAGAGAAGGGTGATGACGGTCATTCTGACAGTCCTGGTCTCAGGTTCCTCACACTTCGGGGGTAAAAAGCATCTCTCCTAATTCCCCTCAGAACCGGAGATTATCCCCCGGTGGAGTCGGTGATCTGCTTCTTAGCTGGAATTCCGTACCCTGTAATTCCAAGGTGTTCTCTTTATCCAGATCTTGTCAGGATAATTTGCGACACTCAACACCGAGCATTACATTTCTGTTCAGGATTTCAGTCTGAGAAAGGCCCAGTGGAATGTACAGCACTGGAGGGCTAACAGTTGTAGCTGTTGACTTGGAGGACAGTTATCTCTGGTCTTCTTTATGGTATATTTCTTGTTTGCCTTTCCTCTCCATTCCAACCCATTATGTGGACAATCATTGTTTTTTAACTACCTATATTACAACGTCCAGTAATAATAGCCTACGTTTAAGTTGATGAATTGGGCCTACCGGTGAGAAAATTGAATTATTATTTGCTGTTAATTATCTTTATTGAGTTGGGCTAAAAGTGACAGGTTTTGCTGAACCCCTTTGAGGTTATAGAAAAACAAGCTCCTGAACTCCTGTAAAGACCTGTAGACATTTCATAAGTAATGCTCTGTCACAACATGCCTACAGGCACTGAGACCATGGAAATCAGCGCTATCTTCAACATTCTCTGGAAGACTATTGTGCTGCTTAGTTTATTACCACAGTCACGATCACAATCTACAACCATGCTAGCTCATAAAGCTGCAAACTTTATACACTTAATTCATATTCCGCTGCATTTTCTTAGGTCTGTTTTCGGTTTTGTTGTTAAATCCCCCATTGACATTGGTTCCCTGCTAGCTGATAGGAACAGTTTGGGTGAAATCAGACCATTAAGTCAGCTCTTTCCTTGCTTTCTGTCTCGTTTCATTTAAAAGCTGTCACCATCATCACACGCCTCAGTGTTAGTTAACCAGGCAGGACGTGGTCAGAACGGGTGTGTCGTGGGTTGTGACAGGTGTTTTGGAGACCACCATGGTAGTTGCATTCTTGGGTTGAAGACTCACCATTGTCCTGCTGTCATTACCACAGCAACCCCCTTGGTTCCAAAGAGGAACCGTGGTCAGTTCGGGTCATTGAACGTAACAGTAACATCTCAATGTGTCTTGACAAAGCTTGCTGAGAAGAGAGTACTTTTCTCCTGACCCCCTTATTGTCTTTGTTCATTCAAACGTTTAGGGTGTTTATAGTTTTGGAATTGGAATTCTAAATATATAATTATATATTTAAAAAACATGTAATTATCTTAAATGCATTATCTATGCTGATGTGGGTATTGTTGGCAGTGCTCAGTGCTAATACTTGTGATATTAAGATCTAAAGGTTCATTGTTTAATAGACACCCAAGCATATAACCTCCTAAGCTGTGTCCAACTTCCAATTTAATGGTCTCGGTCTGGGATCTGGATCTAGGTCTTGGGTCTGGGGTCTGGGGTCTGGGTCTTGAACTCCTTTATGTTCTTCCCTCCATTAGGTGAGCACTGTGAAGTGAACTCCCGCTCCGGGCGCTGTGTCGCAGGGGTGTGTAGGAACGGGGCCAGGTGTGTGGACCTGCTAGTGGGAGGCTTCATGTGCCAGTGCCCTCCAGGAGAGTTCCAGAAGCCCTACTGTGAGGTGACCACACGCAGCTTCCCTGGACAATCCTTCGTCACCTTCAGAGGCCTGCGCCAAAGGTTTCACTTCACCCTCTCCTTCATGTAAGTGCTGCTTGTCTCTCTCCTTCATGTAAGTGCTGCCTGTCTCTCTTCTTCATGTAAGTGCAGTCTCTTTCCTTCTTTTAAGTGCTGTATGTTCCTGTTATAGTTTTTCCTTGGAACAGACACTGGTGAAAGTAGGGTGTGGTTTAAGATACTCTTCAGTTGTGTGCAGAGAATGTGTTTGTGCGTGCATGGCTGTCTGTCTTCAGTAAATCAACTTTACTTTGTATCCGTCAAGTGCATACCAACAACACAGTGTTCTTTGGGTGTCTCCACATTGGCCCACATCTGCACCTCTACCCCTGTATTGAGTTTCCTCTCTACGCCCACATGATAAGCATCATCACTTAATGCTGGAAGGTTCATGCCGCACAGATGTTTTTTAATAAGCTGTAATGACTGTATCCACAGTAACGCTAATAAACAGCAACCGAAGGGCTTTGTCTTGTGGAGCATAAAGGGGTAGGGGGGCGTGACGGGGCGTGATTTTCACTGTCTCCGACCCTGGTTTTACAAAAGTGCTGATTCGGTATGAAAAACACCCTTTCCTGCTACCTGAGCGACTACAGGATACTGGGATCAACCCCCATGGTGAGCGACCATACAGCTAATTTCCAGTTCACTTTAAAAGGAGGGTTTGACGGAGCAAGTCCAAGCTGTAGAGCGTTTTATTTTTTTTACGACAGGAAATAGTTAACGATCCATCAGATAAATCTGTAGCCTAAATCTGATAGACTACCATCAGAATTGCAAGAAACAGCTACCCAACAGTATTTAAAAAATCATCTATTTCCATGGTGAAAGAGCTGTCAGGCAGTCTCTCATGATGCCATTTATCTAACGTTCCGTAGCAAAGGTGAAGAGACCAAAACACAGGAAGTGAAACAAGGAGTAGAGTGGCGTTGGTGTTTTTGTTGGGGAGAACTTCCTGGATCGGTGCCCCTGTGCCATGTGGCATGTGACCTCCGGTGACCTCGTACCCCCTTGTATGCCAGCTGCGGGGTCAATGTCACACAGCGCCATGTTCACTTATCTGACGTGGGTCCAGGTCCCAGCGCTGTATCCCTCTGGTTTTACATCTGTTCACACCAACCCTCCCTCTTCCATTTTCCAAATTCCTCTTTTCTTTTGACTTCCTTCTGTTCACAGTTTTTCCTTTTACTCCCCGCTTTCCATTTTCACCCTAATTTCCTGTAATTTAGGTTAACTTTGTCTCTCAACAGTCAAGGTTTCTTTATCACAACTATGCTCATTTGGAATAAACATGTGTTTGGCTCTCTGCCAACAAAACTATGAGGAAATAAAGAAGTCCTTTAGTCATTTATATGAACATTTCTAAATTAAACTTGTTAATCAAAAGAAAGTCTTAGCTCTTTGAAACAAAACATCACCTTTGCCTTTTTTACCAGGTTTGCCACAGGGGAGAGGAACGCTCTTCTTCTCTACAACGGCAGATTCAACGAGAAACACGACTTCATCGCCCTGGAGATCATCGAGGAACAGGTGCAGCTGACCTTTTCGGCCGGTGAGGATGGGGGCAGCCAATTTGGACTCACTGTCCATCTACTAGAAAGCTTTTCACTAATGGCACAAAATTCATTTCCAACACACTTGACGATTAAGAATTTTGGGATTAGAAAGGTCTTGATAGAGTATATCATGGTAGGTGTAAACAGCAGCCACATTAATTAAATGAATGACATAAATGAAACCCTGTCAGAAAGGCTAAGTGTCAGTCTCCTGCCTTCAGCATACAGTATCAGTCTGGACTGACTGTCTGTAAAGCACCAAATTCTCTAAACTAAGTAATTCTCAAATTCAAAAATCTCCTGGCCACAACAAGTATGTGATTGACAGTAGCTGCAGAGATGCTCTGATCGTTCTCCTCCTCAGACAGACAACCTTTTGTCTGCGGGGAATTCAGAATCTCATTAACTGGAGGTGAATTATAGTCTAAGTGGATGGGTTAAAGGTTGTACTGCCAAGCCATGGAGATACCTGGGAAGAAATGTCAAGCGTAAATATAACCACCCTGATGTGTTCCAGTCTGGTGAGTAAAGAGACCATCCTTGACAGAGAGCTGCTGGTCTATACAAACACTCATTACCCCCCCCCCCCCCCCCCCCCCCCATCACCCTATTTCTAATTACCTTTAGCTACAGTGGACTGCTGGATCCTCCTTTAATTAATGTAGACACTCTCCTGGAAAGCAGGACTGAGGGGGAGGTGACCATGGTTATGAGTTCCTATAGTAGGAGTCAGGGGAACTCTCATCCCCTGATGAAATGTCTGATTCAAATGACTTCATATATTTAATTTCTGCTCTAGTGTGTAGTTTACATGTTACCTTCACTTCCTGCTTATTCTGAAAATGCACACAGTATCTGAACACTTCCTGTGTTCTTTTGGGATCAAGGAAATTAATTGAATTAAAATGAATATCGGGATAATTTACTGTGTGATGGAACTATTACAGTGAGTCTTTATTTGACAAATCCTTTAGTTGTACGGTATTAGAGTTTGAGTCATCTGTGCCAACATGATGTTGTGTCCTTGGGCAAGGCCCTTTTTCAAAATGATTACTCTCCATGTCAAAAGGCCAAGCCCAGTTTGAGTGAATGCTGGTGAATCAAATGTTTCCTGTTCAATTTCCCTCCAGGAGAAACCAAAACAACCGTATCACCCTTCGTCCTCGGTGGGGTCAGTGATGGTCAGTGGCATACTGTTCAGCTCCACTACTACAACAAGGTAACCACACAAATACTGTTATAAGTATGCACGTTCATGGTTTTACATTTATCAGACACTCTTGTCAAAAGCTTTATTCTCTGCAGTTTATAATGCTTTGGATAAAAGGGTCTGCTAAGTGAATAGGAATGTAAATTTAAGGTATGCATACACATCCCGGATGGGTGGAGCACTTTATGCATCTTGGTTACCCTCTCCTTTGGATATTGGGTGGAATGAGGAGGGCCTATGGGGGAGGGGGCAACAGTCTCTGGAAGAGCCTTTGTGTGAGTTGAGGGCAGGATGAGATTGCAGTTATTGTCAGTGTATGTCAATATATTCAGATGGACAATCGCCTTGCTAAAAACAGCACATAAACAGCACAACCCTTATCGGCAAATTATAATTAGTAAAGCACCATTGAGATCAGATTAGCAGGTCCTAGACCAATGGAGACCCTGTTTCTAATCCTTGGGGCCTCAATTCAATGGGTTAAAGGTTAGGGAAATGGGACAACCACACTACCACCGCCCCCCTCTCCTCCACCTCCAATCCCCAATCCCTCTCCTTCAGTTTTTCCTGGTTTCATCACAAGTTCACAGTAGCGGCAGGCTTGCATGGTTTCCATGGGAACAGACATGCCGGTCTTTGTTTTGTTGTTTTTAAAGTTTGGAATAAGAATAGGTTGAATTTGACAAAGAGAACATTTGGGATCCCTCCCCCCTGTCTCATTTGAGTGTTGTGGCCTTATCTTGAATGACAGTACTGTATTGTTCAGGGTTTTGGAACTGAAACAGGAAGACCCCCAAGCGGTGAGGTATTTTGGGAATTGAGTTTTCTCTGCAAGGGCTTTTCATGATTATGTTTATGGAAGGGGAAGCTATTACCTTCTACTTGAAAGGTGCAACCTGCTGGGAGACCCTATCACTATTTTGCTTTTGTGAACACCTTGGCAGAATGAGTAAACATGAGATGACTCAGATGTTTTTGTCTTGACTAATACTCCAATAGTTTGCCAGGTCGTAGAAGTCCTGACAAAGTTGTAGTTGTCTAGATAGTTGTGAGAAACAGTGACCCTAGAGTACGAGATCTTAAATCAAGGGAATTTTCCATGAATTAACATTTCCACCATCTTAAACATTTGTTGACAATCATTATGATACTGGGAGGCATCTAGATGTATCATTAACATATCCCAAACGACTCCATTGTTAATGAATAACTATCAGATGAAGCCTGTTTTACGAAATGTTGTGAACAAAAAAAGAACAGCATGCTGCCCTTCTCTCTCCCATCTCTCTCTTGCTCTCTTCTATATTCTTCTCACAGCCCTCCCCTCCCTCTCGCCATTCCCTCCCTCCCTCTCTGCTCTCGTTCCATCTCTCCCTACCACCCCTGCCCTCCTCCCCTGTCCCTCTACCCTCCTTTCCCCATTATCCCTTCCACTCCAACCTCACACCCTATTCCCCAGCCGTTCCTTGTCACTCCCTCTTCTAATTCATACTCACCTCCTGTGGTGAGACACACAAGCGCTGCCCCTCCCTCCTGCTGGTGCATTCTCGAGTGGGACAATGTGCAGCTTGGGCTCCCATCAACACCGCCAGCCGTCACCTATTTACTCCTTCTTAAGTCCTCCTCAGAGGGGGAGCAGCTCTCAGCAAGAAACCCCAGAAGATCCCTCTCAAATGTGGATAAGCATGCATATTTGTTCAGGCCATAGGAAAGTTGAAGCAGTCTTTTTAGTCGGTCATACTAATAATCAAAATTACATGGATGGAAGCATACAGGAAAATATGCTGAAATTAAATGAAAACACATACACACAAGTTACCACACACCGATTTAGTCTCTTCTTTTTCATTGTTTTGTCAACCTCTTGGGAATCAGTTGACTACCTTCCCAGTGCCAAGGTTGTAGGTAATGAATCTGAGTGAATTTTTGTATTTGTCGTATCTCCATTCTGATAGCTTGATTCTGAGGGGGAACACATCATTGATAGAATGATCCTAGTTTGTGTACTGCTTCTAGGACATCAGAGTTCCATGGCCAAGTTGGCGTTACTCAACCTTCACTTCCTTATCTGTGATACTGCTGTGGGGAGTTCATGTGGTCGGTTGTTTTGTCTTGTTGTCTTTTATCCTAACATAGCCTGCTCTGTAAATGTATCACAGTATCCCAAAAAGTCTACCTCAATTTCTGTCTCTCTCATTCACTCTCACATGTGCTAATTCATAGATAATCCAAGCCGGGCCAAATATGTGGAATTCTGTTTATTCCTGTGTGAAAGTATGTGACTTCAGTCTTGTTCTCCCCGAAAGATAATATGCTGACATCAGTGCTTAACTCTTTGTTGTGTATTTAGATGTTTTGTAGGCCACAGGAAGTCTGAACAGATTTATGACAGTGTTTGTTTGGAATGCGGTGGGGAATCTCAACCCTTGTCATCACTTTGTTCCATGTCCTGTTGTTTTCTAGTCTATGGTGACAACATAGTTGAACCGATACAAAAAAGCGTTCTTCCGCTACAATAACTTTACAGTCTCTTGTTTCCTGTTTCGAGTCATTCTGAGGATTCCATAATGTCAGTTTGCTTTTACAGTCAAAGATGAACTGCAGACAACGTTCAATGAATTTAACAACTTTATGACCCTTGTGACAAATGATGAAATCCCACACTAGATCTTCATACTCTTACACTTTGTATCCCATGGACAGGCCTTGTCTCTCAGTAAAGGCAAATTCACTGTCACATTCCAACTGTCACAATTTGAATAGAGGTTTCTCATTGGATGTGAGTCAAGTTTCAGACAATTATTCTTTTCGGCAGTGGCATCCGCAGAATGATCATATAAGCTAACGTATCGCTTTCCTGATGACATATCAGCCCTGAGTGAGAAGTCTGGGGGATTCATTGAACGAGGGGGATTCATGACAGTCTGGAATGTTATCCACATTTGCAACTAGACCCTAAAGCCTGTTATGTCTTTTGTTTACGAAGAAAGACAAGTGTTCTTTGACAGGGTTGAAGGAGTGTGCTGGACTCTCGCGTTTCATAAGCGCAAACCTGTATACAAAGAGGCGTCCAAGAACATGACCTCATGTTGTTGGATCTTTTCAGCTATGCTGACAAGATTTATGTGGATAGCAGCCAGTGTTATCCAGAAGTTTTAGCTTGAGGGACGGAAGTATACCTCCATCTTGAAGTATCTCCATACATGACAGTAGTGGCAGTTGCCTAGAACTCACATATTTAAATTGGTTTATAATCATCAAGGCTTAGTGACAATAACACTTACAGACTTTTAATAGGGTATGGAAAACTCATGTCACGTTAGCCATCATGTTTAAGTACTTTCAGTCATAAATTATGGGAGTTGCACTTCAACAGATCCACTCTGTTGAGTATGGCACCGGGACAAGACCCACCCAGCCAACATCTGACTCGATTCTGTCAGGGAGACAGGATAATTAGATATTCAATCAAGAACGTGTTCAAGAGTGAGGGATTAAACTCTGAAGGCTCCAGTCGTCATCTGTGCATAATCTCCAGACAATGGGCGCCAAAACGCTCATCCCATTAATGTCATTGGTTGAGCAGTTGTACAGTAGTTTCCAAACAATACTATAATTGTATTTCCTCGTGGGCATGGATTAATAGTATTATACAGTGTTCTGTGTAATATTCTTTCATGTAAATGTTAACAAAAGTTTGTTTTAACAATCACATTTGGGACCAATACAGAGTTCAAATTTTTGGTGGATAATTTTGGTCAGTTCATTGCACACTCCAATTTCTGCATTGGCTGGTTCATTGTACATTTGTTGTTCATTGTTCATGGTAGGATGTTGTTATCTTGTAAAAAGATTCATGATCTCTTGTCACAGTAGATTTGACCACATTTGGTAAATGAATCATCGTCCAAATGGACTAACTACTGTTAGTTTCTCTTGAATAGACAACACACATATTAAACCTAGTTCTTATGCTTTACTGTTAGATGTGGACTTGTGAAAGAGTTGTCATGATAATGAAAATAACACTACAGAAAAAAATATAAAAGGTGTACGTAACATTATATGGGTCTTCTCAGATCCTATAAGGGCAAATCCTGCTGACAAATGATCACTTTCCCCATAACATGTTGGAGACTGTAATGTATAGCTTTGAAACAGGCCTTGCTGGACAATGGCCTGACATTCAGCACATCCCAAGGCTAAGTTAGTGAACATGTGAGTTGGACTTTGGTAATTGATACCACTGGCTTTACACCGGGAGATGCCTGTAGTACTGTAAGACAAGAGCCACACTGTGTTTGGCTCATCCTTCAGCGTGTGTTCTGTCCTTGTTCAACAAGTGGGCCAGCAGGCTCTGAAGTGACTGATATCTGATACAAGCGTGTCAGTATTTGGTAATGTACCAAATCAATACAAAGGAAATAATTTGGACATATTTCATGTGGTGTAGATACGTTCAGGTGACCCACAGGTAGTGGTGTAGAATTGGTCAGTTGATGTTACGCCCTGTTTTGATATACCAGAAATCACTACTGCCTGCAAAGTGTGAATGTCTTGACCAATCAGAATCATTAGATAGTTAGATTTTTATAACAAAATTGAATACAGTAATCCCTCATTTTTCACGGGGGTTACGTTCCAAAAAACACCCGTGATAAGTGAAATCCGTGAAGTAGAAACCTTATTTTTTTTTACAATTATTATACTGTACATGCATTCCGTAATGCCGACCTACAGGCGCACTGCTTTAACCCTCCTTTAGCATGTCCAGAAGTTTAACTTTTTCTGCGACTGTTAACATCTTCCTCTGCCTTTTGGGCCCGACCGCAGGTGCCTTTGTAGGTGCAGAACGTTTTGTCGACATTATTGGTTAAGAGAATTTGCTTGTACAAGAGACATTTACGTGTATTTGATCTGTTTTGCACGTGTACAGTGCATACAGTATTACAGTAAACCGCAACGTTATTGACGCACAGGTAGAGAAGAAGCAGAGACTGTTCAGCCAATCAGAATGCAGAACACAATGCACGATAAAAAACCGTGAAAAGTGAACTGTGATATAGCAAGGGATTACTGTATAATATTTCATATTGTGAGGCCTTGAGTAGATGCTTTGAGGTTTGCGGAATCCTCTGTTTTGAAGAACTGTGTTCAGAAGGAGGCCAAGGCCCAACCTCCTGTCTGTCTCTTATGCCCTAATCCAAAACTGCAGAAGGATTACTGTACTAACCAAGAACAAATTCCTATCGTGTTCTTTATTGTTTTAAAACATGCCCTTTCATCATATAACTTGACAGTAAAAACAGCAATATGCCTCGTTTAGGCATTATTTTATCATGCAAGTTGAAGAAACGCTATAAAAAGATAGCCATTCCTTTTGGTGTTAAGTCTGCAGCATTCTGGGTTTTATCTAGGTGTTTCTGGGTGACAGCAGCAAACTGGAAGAGTTACGTTCAAAAGCCTGAAACTGTAGTTCCGTCATTTTGGTTATTGTACTAAACTTTGCTCGTAATGAGAGATAAAGTTTTCAATGTTATGACTGTGCTGCAAAGTTAAACGGTCAGTTCCAATGTGTTTTTTTGTTGTTGTTTTTGCAGTGGAGTAACAAAATGTTTGTAAATACTGTCATTTAATGCAATAAAAACCTTGTCACTGAGCATGATGCTGTTTAGGGTTGGGGGGACCAGGTGAAGCACTAAAAGTGGTGGCTGAGTCGACAATTCAACGGGCCAAGCTGTTATTTAAAAAGATGGTAGCTGACGGCAGCGACTATTGTTGTTGGCGATGTTTGTAAACTATGGTCTCTGGGGAGGATTTGACACGGAATGGAACCCTCTTTCTGTGGTGTCTCTACACCCAGCCGCTCCTGTAATCCAATTATCCCCTGCAGTTCTGCGCTTAGTTTCACCAAGCGTTAAATAGACTCTGCACGGCATGAAGGCTTCCACTAGCATGGCTAATGCTAGGAAGGCTAAACCAAGGACAATATCTAGAAAGCAGGCAGGAAACTTCTCTCTGTTGGATCTTTTAATTATGTCACAAATGTAAGCAAACAAAGGAATTGCTTCGTAATTCTAGTAAATTAAGTAAAAGGTGCGTAACTGTTGCTTCGATAAGATGACACCATCTCTATGTGTTAATATGAAAAAAGTTGGTTTCACCATGCTCTATGAAGTGTGAAAAAGCACTGTGAGGTGAACAGTTTTAGGGGTTTTAGGTTAATATGACTTTCTGTCTCTTTCCAGCCCAACATTGGTCGCCTTGGCATCCCTCACGGTCCCTCAGGGGAGAAGGTAGCAGTGGTCGTGGTGGATGATTGTGACGTTGCCATGGCTATCCGCTTCAGTGGTCAGATTGGGAACTACTCATGTGCCGCCCAGGGAACCCAAACAGGACTGAAGAAGTGAGTGCGTGTGTGTTTTGTCTAAACTGCATGTATAATGTTTCACTGATTTTTATTTGTTCCTCTCTCTCTCTCTCCTTCTCCCCCTGCTCCCTTTTGCTCTTAGCATTTTTTCTCCTTTCACATCAAAAGTCTTATTTTGTTGATTTTAATTGCATTATGAAATGCCTCCAACTGGATCATTCAGATCTCTTATAACGTGCTTAGACTTTTCTACGAAGACCCCCTTTCATATGCAAATCCCCCTATATCTGACCCCATTTCTTATTGATATTCAAATTATACACTTGATTTAAACCCTTTTTGTTTGGGGTATTAGTGAATCACAAGACTCAGCTCAGTAGAGGCTGTTTGGTGAAATCTGAAGATTTAATTTTTAGTAATTTTATATTTTAAACCTCTTGGGTCAACGCTTAGTCAAATTAACTATAAAAACGCTAGTAATAACATAGTGTGCGCCTTGCAGCACGCACACAATTAGGGTTTTTGATCAAAATCTATAATAATAAAACTGGTTGGATTTCTGTCTATAGGCTGTATTGATTTAGGATGTTCAGATTATTCTGACAGTAGGTACAAATGGTATATAATCAGATTCATCAGATTCGATATACAAGGAAACAAAATACAGTTTGGCATCCAATCACAAGGGCAAGAGTAGCAGTTATGCACAGATGTACAGTGCAAGAGAAAAAGTTATGTTCAGATAATTTAGACAAGTAAATTATGTACAGATTAGTTAAATGTACAGGTTAGGGCAATGTAACAGGTGAGAAAAAATATATATAGATTAGCAATAAATAAGCACATTAAGTCTTGGGAGAAACTATGCAGATGTTCTAATCTAGACAGTTCCATCAATCCCTGTTGCTCTTTCCTTCCCTAATCAGCAGTGAGATCGATTGCTCCCATCCCTGCTGTGGTAGGCAGAGTAATAGTTAGAGTTAGTCTAAGAGTCACTAATGGTTTTCCCTCCTCTGCTAGGTCTCTGGATTTAACTGGACCACTACTCTTGGGGGGCGTTCCCAACCTTCCGGAAGACTTCCCGGTGAGGAACCGAGACTTTGTAGGTTGTATGAGGGACCTGGTTGTCGACAACAAGCCAGTGGACATGAACAGCTACATTGCTAACAACGGAACGGCTGCAGGTGGGTTCCAAAAGTCAACTTTGCTAACTGTACTTATAGCCTGGCAGCGGGACAACAAATACGTAACACAAACCCCTAAACATGGTAACTTGACTGACAGTTTAACCCCGGCGAGTATCACATGGTTAGGTCACATGACCAGGAAAACCTACAGGCCATGTTCCAACTTTCTACTTACTATCTTTACAGTAACATGCTGTAAATTTTTCTTCAAATTCAGGATGTACAGCAAAGAAGGACTTCTGCAGTGGGACATTGTGTCAGAATAAAGGATCTTGTGTGAACAAGTGGAACACCTATTCATGTGATTGTCCACTAGGCTATGGGGGCAAGAACTGTGAACAAGGTAAAGTATGTGTTTGTAACTTAGTATCTACTCAATATAAATAATGTTGTTACTCTTCATAGTTCAGTATTTATAATAGAATCTATTTACTTGACATTGTATTCATTTGGCAGATGGTTTTAGGGATGGACATGCAAATAGTGCATATATAAAGAAATATAGAATTAAATAAAGCATCAGAAGTACATTGTTCTGACAGTATTTTGGCATTCAAACTACTTCAGACTCTCTACTACTTCTGACTCTTAATAAAATCAAGAAAGGTAACATTTTCACCTTTCTAATGTCAGTTATTCTTGCATGAAAAGGATATCACGTATTAAGTAGCTTTAAATTCTCAGAAAGCTTACTTTGACCTAATTCCTAAAGTCATATAACAGTCAGCTCTCAGGAACTCATGATCACTGTCTCTGTTCTGAAGACTATGAAATACACCTAATTACTGGTTTTCTCTAATGTGTGCTCATGTCTGTGTATATGCATGTGTGTGTTTGAGTGTGTTTGTATGTTTGAGTGTGTTTGTATGTTTGTTTTCAGGCGTTCGGTATACACACTTTCAAATCCCACACCCAATGAATACCCAATATTTTATACCTCATCAAGGATAAATGTGTCTACTGTAAGGACTGGGAGCACTCTAACTGTCACGGGCCTCCTCTCCCCTCCCTTAAGTCATGCCCTCACCTCAGCACTTTGATGGTCACGCCCTGGTGTGGTGGAGAGAGCCTGAGGTCACCATTGCCATCCCCTGGTACATGGGCCTAATGTTCCGCACCCGGGAGAGCTCAGGCATCCTGCTGCAGGCCAATGCTGGGGACTTCTCTAAAATACACCTACTGGTGAGTAAACTAGACTAGCTTAGGCTAAACAAGGCTAGGCTGAGATAAACTATGGCTATGCTAAGTGTTATGAGAAGGTAGGGGAAAGTTATGCTAAATGCATACTACCAACATGTGAAACACTAATAATGGGAGGCTATACCTACCTGACTGGGACCCATTTTCACAGTTCACCAAAAGCGAGCCAACCAAAGATGGCAGATAATTAAAGGCCGACCTATTACAATATTAAACCAAACAAAACAACAGGGGATTTTATGGGCGCTCTTTGTCTTTTCTGTTCTTCAGATAAGCAACAGACACGTACGCTTCCAGGTTTTCCTGGGCGTGAAGCGCATGGCGTTGCTGGACTTTCCCCAGGTTCGCATAGACGACGGCCAGTGGCATCACATCCTGGTGGAGCTACAGAGTGTCAAAGATGGGAAGGACATCAAGTATATGGCCAAGGTGTCTCTGGACTACGGCATGTTCCAGGTATGCTCGAAGAGCAGTTAACATAACATAACAACCAAAAGTCAACTTAAAGAATATAAACGTGTTGTGAAATGCCACATCACATAGGCTGTGTCTGTTTTGTAGAGGTCGGTGGAGATAGGCAATGAATTGCCAGGATTGAAGCTGAGAAGTCTCTTTGTGGGAGGACAGATGAAGAAGGACGGGACAGTCATGAATGGCCTGAAAGGCTGCATGCAGGTGGGTGCAGATCCAGGCCCATGTAGAGATAACCTACTCACAAGTGTGCTAAGACATCTAATGATTTATTCAACACCATTCTCTACTTTTTGTTGTATTGTGCTTTTTAAATCTCAGGTTTACAAAAATGTATTTGGGTACAGTGTACATACAAATTGGAAATGTGATTCCTCAAGTTACTAATAATTCATAAGAATGTTCTTATAGATTGATGGTGAGAAACCAGTATTTCTCTATAACAGTTTTTTTTTTACCTTTTAAAGTGACCCACTGAACTGAAAAATGTAAAAGCCTACAAAAAAGGTAAAGCGTACAAATGTTCAAATGATACCCTGATGCACTTCCAGGGTGTACGAATGGGCGAGACGTCCACTAACCTGGCCAACGTAAACATGCACCAGGGCCAGAAGGTGCGTGTGGAGGATGGCTGTGATGTAGCTAACTCCTGTAGCTCAAATGTGTGCCCTGATCACAGCCACTGTGTTGATAACTGGAGCTCACACACCTGTGTGTGCCAGCCTGGTAAGCCCCGCCTCCACCCCTCTCTGTCTTCAGGAAGCAGGGTCTTCCTGTTTCCAAATGGGGGCCTTACTGAAACCTCTGAACCACCTCTCCATTTCTTCCCAGGGTACTTTGGGAGAGACTGTGTGGACGTATGTCTCATGAATCCCTGTGAGCATGTTTCCACCTGCGTTCGTCAGCCAAGCTCCCCACCGGGTTACAGTTGCCAGTGTGGCCATGGCTACTATGGCCAGTACTGCCATAAAAAGTAAGTTTTCATCACGTCACACATGCACGCTATGGCCACACTCAATTATCTTAGTAAATGTACTGTAGCTTACTTGGAAAATGTTCAGTATCTCACTACAAGGCCAACATTATTTGTGAGGCACCTTCAGCTCACCTGCTGTGAAGCCTGGCTCTTTAAATATTTGCCATTATCCCCAAGCTTACCTCAATAAACCCGACCGTACCACTCAACACCTCCTGTTACTCTCTGTGCTAATCTGCTCTTTGTGATCAGATGGGCCCTGGCATTCATATCAGTTGGGGCTGAAGGAATGTTGATGTTTTGGCACGAGCTTAGCACGCATTTTCATTCCTCTTTCCAGTCATTTGATCGTTTCCAGATGGACATGCATGTTACCAGTCAGACAGACTTTGGGTTGGAGGAATTTTGGTTTATAGTCTAGCAGAGTAGAACAATTTACAAGCCTCCTGTTGCATGTTCACCTTCTTACAACAGTTCTCAAATTTGTATAGATGACTGACATGGTTTTATCTAGTACTTGTCTTCTCATGGGCCTTCTCTTCGTGGGCCACCCTAACTCTGTGCTACCTGCACCATACGCACATGAACTATGAACCCTTGCAGCTGCTAACCAACCATAAGCAGAAAACATAACCAATCGCTCCAAAGCAACAGAACTGCAGTTGAAGTTCAAAACCAAACAAATTTGTCTGTCTGACAAAACCTGAACCTTTTTGTTCAAGCAAGATTGCATTCTGGTTGTGATAAGCTATGGTCTATCTGGTTCTAACACATGTATGTTTGTTCCAGAGCTAACCTTCCTTGTGCCCGTGGCTGGTGGGGGAATCCGGTCTGTGGTCCCTGTAACTGTGATGTCACCAAAGGGTTTTACCGGGACTGCAACAAAACCACAGGAGAATGCCGGTGCAAGGTTAGGCTAAACCACATGCAAATATGTGATAATAAATCCTGTGTTATGCTACGTACATACAGGTAATTTTTTTTGTTGCAATGTAATAAAATCAGGACATTTTATTTCTATGTTCCCTCCAATTTCATATTCGCCAACTAATACTTAATATACACTGCAGTGTTTGTACAAAGCATGTTCTGTGACAGCATGCTAATTATAATGCCACGGTCTCTACTGCATACAGGACAATTACTTCCGGCCCAAAGATGGGGACACCTGCAGCCCATGTGAGTGTTTCCAGCTGGGTGCCTTGTCTCGCTCCTGTGACCCCCAGACAGGCCAGTGTCAGTGTAGGACAGGCGTGATTGGCCGCCAGTGTAATCGCTGTGACAACCCCTATGCCGAGGTCACCTCCAGTGGGTGCATGGGTAAGTGGAAGCCTCCCTGTCCATCGTTCATGTGTTTATAAAATTCAGTTTGTTGACTTACTCACTCTTTCACTCGGTCACTCCCTCCCGTGTTTGTAATGTCACGTTATTGATTGTTTATTATTGTTATTGTGATTTCAGTTGTGTATGAGGGCTGTCCTAAGGCCTTTGATGCTGGAATCTGGTGGCCTAAGACCCAGTTTGGACAACCAGCTGCCATGAAGTGTCCCAAAGGCTCAACAGGTAGGAAGGAGATATAGATTTACTTTCATTTAAATTGATAGTGATATTCGGTCAACAGAGCTTCATTTTCTGGCATTTGATAGTGGAGAACATGTAAAGAAAAAAAAATATTGCAAAGAATGACCCTTCTCCATTCAACTGCTTCTGTCTCCAGGCACTGCTATCCGCCACTGCAGTGAAGAGAGTGGCTGGCTTCCCCCTGATCTGTTCAATTGCACCTCTCTCGCCTTCTCACAACTCAAAAAAGAGGTCTCCTTATCTCCTTTTTAAAAACTGTGACACCGTGTGGTTGAGAAATAACAGAGAAACACATCAATTGCGACATGCTGTCCCCTAACTTGAACTGTTGTGACCTTTGTGTGACATTCAGAATGAAGAACTGCGCCTAAACAGCTCTCGGATGGACAGTGACAGGTCAAAGGGAATGGCCAGCATGCTGTGGAGTGCCACCAATCGCACGACAGCTCTCCACGGCAACGACGTAAAGACGGCCTACAGCCTCCTCACTCACCTTTTGCAGTATGAGAGCATGCAGCAAGGGTTCAATATGACCGCCACACGAGATGTGCAGTTCCATGAGGTGCGATGTCCAATTTCTTCTTACGAACCATGACTCTTTGATATTGCTTGATTTTTCTAGTTTATTTTCTGGACTGACCTTAACCACAAGAACTGGGAACAAAACATAGTTCTACCCTAAAACAATGAATGGAATCTTAGAACAAAATTGATTTATTTCAATTTAATTTACACATTTGAAGAACAGCCTGCATTGTTTGACTAAACTGCTTAAAGGCTAGCTTTAAGTTGCTAAGTTCTCAAATCGTACTTATTGTTGGTACTGGTTCTTTAAGAAACTATTTTCAACTCTGAGATTTCTCTTTTACTGATGGGAATGCAGTTCAAGCCTAACAGTGCAGAGATTAAGTATAAGTAATACAGCCTAGAGATTAGCATGTTCTCAGTGAGCTTTATTAAGGTTGTGAACAACAGCACGGCTAAGCTAAAGGTGAGCAGTGTATATTCTTGGTATGGCCCGACTCATTAATATAGTCAGAAGATGCAGCTGGGAGGGTTTAGGGGGTCAAGGAGAGAGGTTGTTAGGTGATTGGGCTAATTAGGGCTCAGCTTCACAGGGAAAGGTGGGCATCTTGCCAGGAAACCCAGGTCTAGGTTATGAGTTTATGAATCAGCCCCCTACCTCCTGTCCTTTTTAGAGTCAGCCTTCTTCCTTTTCTCAATACTTTGCATTTTTTATGCTCATAGGATAAGAAAGTGTAAAAAGCCTGTCAATAAACTACTGTAAACTGATATGGAAGCAGTGAACAGTTTGGAGTGCAAATTCTTGTGTACTGTGATTAAGATTCAGGATTGTGTGGGGATTTTTTTTTAGAACGTTGTTCGGACGGGAAGCACCCTCCTGGACCTGGCGAACCGGGCCCAGTGGGAACAGATCCAGCGATCTGAAGGCGGCTCTGCCCTTCTACTAAGGAGCTTCGAGGAGTATGCCCACAACTTGGCCCAGAACCTGAAGAAGACCTACCTCAAACCCTTCACCATAGTCACAGAGAACATGAGTGAGTTTCTCCCACTGGGAATATCAATGGCACCTTCCTTTTAGTGTGGGGTATAAGGAGGGAACACAGGTACATTGTATCTTTTTGTTGACATCTGTAGTCACATGGTTCTTTTCTCATGCTGTGATTGGGTGTACGCTAAGTACGGTTGCAGTGTGAACATACAGTGTAAGACGTTTATTACACACAAAGACAACGTGCTTCCAAAAAAAACCCTGTCAAGATAGGATCTAAGCCCTTTTTATCCTTTCCCCACGCGTAGTCTTCTCTGTGGATTACTTGGACCCATTCAATCCAAATAAAGCAAAGATCCCTCGCTTTGAAGAGTTGTCGGGCACCTATTCCAAAGAGCTGGAGTCTTCGGTCCTCTTCCCAATATTTCCCTCAAGCACAGAGGAGGTCAAAGGTACACGTGAGGTCAAAGGTGATTCAAAAATATTTTAAGTGTCACATTCGTTCACAGTTTGCTGAAATATTTTCAGACTTGAAAAGGTTGTTTCTGATTGATAGGCCCCTTCACTCTTGGAAGATGAAACGTCATCATGCGCTCATATGAAGTCCATATTGCACAGCATGTCTACATGTGTTCTACATCGTGAAAATGCACATTTTGCTGGATTTCTTTTAGATGTTGAACATTTTGTGTGGCTTTCATTACCACAGTTCCTATGGTGACAACCACAGATGCACTGCCCCCTGTCCAGACTGAATCAATGGCAGTCAATCATACAGAATATCACACAGCGTCCCCTAAACGGAAACGCCACGCTGAAGCCCCAGGTGTTCTCCCTGTTGCTGTGGTGATCGTCTACCGAACCCTCGGACAACTACTTCCAGAGAACTATGACCACGATCGCAGAAGCCTGAGGTGGGATTTTGTCCAGAGAAGAAGTCAGCATGTGTACCCATATGGTTATTTTATGAGAAAGAGAAAGAGAGAGGGGGGGACAGAGAGAAAGTGAGAGATATACTGGAGAGCAATCCTTGAGGGAGGGTAAAGGGGTTCAACTTAAAATGTAAAAGAAAGGCAGGCATGATGGTGGATTGGGGCTGCGTTTCACAGCAACTGAGAAGACCAGCAATTTTTTACTGTGGAATTATCTTGGGCTGTCTAGCTTGGAGTGTTTAGCTTTTGTCTTCACTCTCACCCTAGGTTTGGTTTGGCCTAAAGGCCTTGTCTGAGCTATGGCACCAATGGCAATATTTAAACTAGGGTGAAATGTAAACGCTCTTGTAAACGCGCAACATAGGTCCAATGTCAAAATATTTAGATGTTCAAAAAAAGTACTCTCCTCAACTACACATTTGATGTGTACGTGTGTGTTCATGTGTATGTGTGTGGTTAGACTTCCAAACAGGCCCATAATCAACACCCCCATAGTGAGCACAATTGTCTACAGTGAGGGGTCTCCCTTGAGCATGCCTCTTGAACGCCCCATCACCATGGAGTACAGGCTACTGGAGACACAGGAGAGGACCAAACCAGTCTGTGTGTACTGGAACCACTCAATTGCGTAAGGCTTAGCATCCCTGCTTCTATGCTATCACACTAGAGATACATACAAAAGATATTGGCTGAAAGGTACGAGATACATTTTGTTCCTGATTCTGAAAGGGTATTTAACAGATAGTGTAACATGTAATGACACATTTTGTTGTGCGCAATAGTAGGTAGGTAAAGTTACATCAAGCACTTTGTTATCCATATCTTATACATATACCTCTCAGGGTTAAGGATATTAGTATCATAGTGTGAGTCGTTTTATTGTTCTTTATACAACATGAGCCCCTAAAGATACGTATCAAAGCATGTTGACAGAGTATGCTACAGAGAAGCCTGTTGACCCGGACAGCAGGTTGGTCCTGATCTGCAGTATCATCACCTGCCTTCTCCAGGGTTCGAGGAATGGGAGGGTGGTCTGCCAAGGGCTGTGAGCTGGTATCCAGGACCAGCACCCACATCAGCTGCCAGTGCAGTCACATGGCCAGCTCCGCTGTACTGATGGACATCTCCAAGAGAGAGGTATGACATCGGCATTGCCCAATTTAGGGTGTGCTTCTTGTTGGTGTTTTGACCTCTTGTGGACAGTAGGTCCACATCCTCCAGTACATCCAGTACATCCTCTTGTATGGATGTTACATCACAATCTAAAACAGCAGAAATTGTTTTCCTTTTTAGACAGCATTTTGCTAACCAGACCTTTGTCTCTTTACTGCCTCTATCCTCCCCCAGCATGGAGAAGTCTTACCTCTGAGGATCATCACCTACACCACAGTCTCTGCCTCTCTCGTGGCCCTCCTAATCACCTTCCTCTTGCTGGCCATTCTTCGTAAGCTACGCTCCAACCTACACAGCATCCACAAGAACCTGGTGGCCTCCATCTTCCTGTCTGAGCTGGTCTTTCTCTTCGGAATCAACCAGACAGAGAATGCGGTATGGTCTTAGAATCAACCCCTGTGAACCACCTAAATGAAGGATGCCAGTGCTACCTGTTTAAGGAGTGTTGGTCAGAAAAAGCACTTTTTCAATGAAATTATTTTCCAAACCCACTCAAAGTGCATTCCAGTGGCATCAACATTTAACCTGATTTAAGATTACAAGTGCGAAATGTATCGTATATCGAGTAGGCTGTTTGCTAAAAATCTAATATTTCATCTCCTAATCCTTTGTTTATGAGTTGGTCTTAGTCTCAATTCAGCCATTCATTATGAACGTTCTATGTTGCTTACAAGCCTCCAGGCAAGAAAATGAGACTCAAACGTCTAATACCTGGGTTTATGGTGTCGTGCCAGGAGAAACTCTATTGTTGACAAATTGAGAGATTAGCAAGAGTAAGGCTACTGAACTAACCTTAGGGGCCTCCTTTGCTATTGTGAATTACATTCAACATCTCTTGTTTTTACAACCTATAAGACGCACTGTTATGGTCCATTAGATTTGGTGTAAAGTAGAAGATAATTGACCTTAATTCAAGGTTTGGTCTTGTTGAATCAAGCTGAGTTGCTGTGTTTCTTAGAACTTGCATCACCAACGGTCCAGAGTTCCGAGTTCTACACCAGATACCTTGTCTTAATCTCTAAATCTGAGCTACCTGCACAGGGACAATAGCAGCAGTTTAGCAATTTGGCCTCAGGCCATTGTTGGATGCAGGTATCTTTTAGAAACAATTTCCAAACTGTTACACTAAAATACAATCTGCAATTTTTGTATATTATATTATACATGCAAATGTATTCATGTTTCCAGTATAGTTTATCTTATTATGTTCATTCTACAAATTGATTTTTACCTGTCTCTCTCCTCTCTCTTCCTCAGTTCATGTGCACAGTGGTAGCCATCCTGCTTCACTATTCCTACATGTGCACCTTTGCCTGGATGTTCGTGGAGGGACTGCACATCTACCGCATGTTGACAGAGCTACGGAACATCAACCATGGACACATGAGGTTCTACTACGCCATTGGCTGGGGCTTCCCTGCCATCATTACAGGTGAGGACTTGCTCTTTCTCACACACACACGAACACACAGTCACTCTGACACAGACAGACGCACACTCAAACACACAAATGCTCATTGACACACACCCATTCACCCTTTAACACTCATGCTTATCCACACTACACACAATACACACATGCAGGCAAAGGGGAACAACTAAATTCACAAGATTATTTTGTCAGTGACTCTTTCTCCTTAGACAAAGCATAGTAGGGAAATGGGTGGGACCCTGTGTAGTTTGTGTCATGTTTTTGTTACAGTGATAGAGGTTATCTACTTCCTGGAGGACTTCCTGTTCAGGTGATTAGCATGTATGAGTGACAGATATCTGTTTGGCTCACTCTCATTACAGAGGAAATGCTTTGAACTTCACTGGAGCCGACTAGGGTGTCTGCTTAGCAAAAACCATGTGAAATGTTGCTATGAAAATATGTTGTAGAGGTCTGTCAATAAAGTGCAAATATGCACCTTTTCAAATAAAATAGGTCATAGAGTCGAATCTTGTGTGTGTGTGCGCTCACTCAGGTCTAGCGGTAGGGCTGGATCCTCAAGGTTATGGAAACCCTGACTTCTGCTGGCTGTCTGTCCATGACACACTAATCTGGAGTATTGCTGGGCCGATCGCCATAGTGGTGCTGGTGAGTGAGTTTGTGTGCGTTTGCCTCTTATGTCACATTTACTCGTGTTTTTCTGTACTGCATTGGTTTTGTCAGTATTGACAATTCACATTTTGAGAGTGAGCAATTTTTTTTGGAACGCTCTCTTGCATCTTTCCCAGGTGAACATTGCTATATTCTTTCTGGCAGCCAAAGCCTCATGTGGAAAAAGGCAGTGGACCTTTGAAAAGTCTAGAGCCATGTGAGTTTCTTTAATCCTGACAGTATAAACTGAAATCGTCCACATTATAATTTTGGGTCCACCTGATTATCATTTTTGCTCACCCTGTTAAACATGTACAGTATGTGAGCTGTCCAGTTTGCAGTCATCATTATGTAAGATTTACTGAAGTAGCATAACAGTGCTATCTTCTCTCCCATGGTGTGTTTGTCCCGTAGCTCGGCTCTTCGCGTTGCCTTCTTGCTCCTTCTGCTCCTCAGTGCCACCTGGCTGTTGGGTCTCATGGCTGTCAACAGTGATGTCATATCCTTCCACTACCTCTTTGCCATCTTCAGCTGCCTTCAGGTAGGCTTCTTGATCATGTCAGTCAGCAAGTAATTTTGTCCAGCAAACCTGTGTAAAATACTATTGGTACTATAAATACTATACTATTTAATGACAGGCTTGTAGAATTGACTTGGTGTGCTATTGATTTCTTAAACATGGTATGGATTAACCCATAAAACAATACTAACAAATCAGATTAACAAAATGTACCAAAAATGCTTTTAAGGATTTAAGGAACTTTAACTATTTGGTAGTTCTAAAGTGCTATGTGGTTTATGTTTGGTTATGTGGGAACGAAATGTAGGTGAACCTTTCTTTGACCCTTGCTGAAATTGAATACGTTTTAATTTCTTCAGATGTTGTCAAGGAATATCCATCCTCAAGGTCATTTCTTTCTCTCCAGGGTGTGTGTATCTTCTTTTTCCACTGCATCTTCAACAAGGAAGTGAGGATCAATCTAAAAGATGTCTTCACAGGGAAGAAGTCTATCGTAGACAACACATCCACTACCAGAACAGCCTTGCTAACCGTAAGAGCCTCGCTTTCTTTAAAAAGGGTGAATTATGTGGACCTGAAATGACCAATCCATTCATTATTATTCATTACAAATCAGTTCTCCGGATCGGGACTTGATTAAACAAGAATTTGAGTGATATGTGATGATGTGTAAAAAACAACTAGTGCATCTAGTTAGGTGATGATTGGGAAACACACTCATACGACATGCTGCTTTAGTGTACCTACCTATAACAGAATCTCACTCCTCATCCTTTTCTCCTCCTCATCCACCAGTGGTTCAGTTATAGGATTCTAGGAAGTGTGAGGGCCTACGTTCGTTTCCAGACAACTGCATTGAACATGAATCCGCCTGCAATTTCCCCACTGTGGGACTAATGTATAACTAAGGGATAAACTTTCTTTCTTTCTTTCATCATCAGCGCTCTCTGAATGGCAAACACTCCTTCACAGAGGATGACGGACTGTACCGGACAGCCATAGGAGAGTCTACGGCCTCCTTGGACAGTACCATCCGTTCAACCCGCAGTCACAGCAGCCAGACCAGGTAACTGGACCAGGACTAAGGCAGATGCCTGGATGAGACATGGCCAAGTTGGGGTGTCGTTGGATTGTTTGAGAGAGCTTTGAGCTTTGTTACGTTTCTGTTGAGATAACTGGATGTTTTTCACGCTTCTTTCTTGCTTATAATGAAACTTCTGAAAATTATCTCATACACACTCACTGTTGTTTGACCTAACCTTGTTGTACCGCACACTGATGCCTCCCTCTCACCACAGAAAGGAGTCAGGGCAGAAGAGGACAACCTCCTCCGGCTCAGCCCAGAAGAGCTGCCACGGAGATGGAGACTCCTCCATCTTCCTGCGGAAGCGTTCCAAACGAGACGGTGTGTAGCCATGGCAATTCTCATAAAAGACAAACGTTCACACTCTCACTTTCCCCACTGCAAATGAAGGGGAATCCAACATTATCTGAATTGCTTTGCCTAAGTAGTTTACTGCTAGAAGGAACTGAACAGAATTGAACTGGTCTCTTGTTTTCTCTTGTTTCAGATTCGGATTCCGACAGCGAGCTGTCGATGGACGAGCACAGTAGCTCCTGTGCCTCGTCACACTCCTCGGACAGCGAGGATGATCATGGAGGGCGCAGACATCGATGGAATAATGAGAGACAGCAGCCCCAGCACAGCACGCCTATAGGTAACACATACACAAGCATGTATGCATACTCACAAATGTAAACAGTCAGCTGCACACCATCCAATCACCATACATCAGATAATAAGAAAATAATGCTTTTTTCCTGCTTTCACGATTCAGTAGACACGGTAGCCAATCACGTAAAGCCTTACTGGCCAGCGGAGCCACCGACAGCTAGTGAGAGTGAAGAGCCTAGCGGTATGGAGGTGCTGAGGGTCGAGACCAAGATCAATGTGGAGCTCCACCAAGAGGTCAAAGAGAATGGAGAGTGTCCCTCAGAGAATGAAGGGAGGGGGAAAGAAGACGCACCCCCCAGCTCACCTGACAGTAATCAGCCGGAGAAAAGAAGAGGTAGGGAGAGAGAGAGATAGAGATAGAGAGAGACATACCACTACATGCTCTCTAATGTGTGACTCATTGCTTTGTAAGTCCTTTTGTCATTTTGAGATGCTTGTTTGTGTTTTCATTTTTCAGGCATTCTGAAGAACAAGATTGTCTACCCTCCTTCACTGACAGACAAGAACATGAAGAACCGGCTCAGGGAGAAACTGAGTGACTACAGCCCTTCTCCCACCATTTCTCCACGGACCCCGGCCCCCCCCTCCCCCACCAACAGGGGCCTGTGCCCTGTAACTGGGGGAAATGGGGTCATCATCAAGTCTCCACCTCTCCCTCCTGTACTACCACGTCTACCCGTGTCACCACGGCAACAGTGTAATGGAGTAAACACGGTAACCACAGCACCGATGGCACCACCCATTAACGGGGTGGATGAGACCCACAACTCAGACTCAGAGTGAGTAGTCAGATACCGTACCTGGAAAATGTTGTGTAAATAACCAGTGTGTTTGTTCTGCTGTACAATAATTTTATATCACTTTTCTCCCAACACTCTTTTTGTCTGTCTTGACAGTGGCAGCAATGAAACCTCTATTTGACTGAAGAGGATATGGGTGGACTCTGCAATTCAGTGGAGATGAACAAAGGAGGCCAGAATCCCAGTTGTAAATTCTCAAAACGAGCAGTGGTACAGAAAATTGTGATATCTTATATCAATGAAGAAGGGAAGAAACAGTAGCAATTTCACTCCATTTGGCAAAAACTTAAAGCTTGCAACAGAAAATGTCTGACAGACAAACAGCACTTCACAACCAACAGGTGACAGAATATGCAACTCGCCAATGGTGGTATTGCAGTGGAAAAAACAGACTAAGATTGAGACCTCTTATTGAAAAACAAAAACTTTTAACATGTAACCAGATGTGCCATAATTTGGAATTCACAGTGACCTCACCAAGTGCCCAGCTGTTAAAGTGTCAATATTACAGTAGAGACTGCCTTTGTAAATATAAAACATGTACATATTTTGTACTTTATTTAGACTGTTTGTATTTTGGTTATAGAAGAAAAGTAATTTTGCATATTGTAAGTAGTATTTACCTTTAATGTAACAGTGGAATCTTATACCATCTACGTAGTTGTTTTTTCTTCGGGGAACGTAAATGTAGTGACACTTGGTTTCAAAGCTAGACATGTTTCAAATAATGGTATGGTTGGTTTACTGCATTTTCCACTGTGGACTACATTGATTGCACTTTTTATTTTTATTTTACATTATGGATTAGTAGCTAAAATCGGTTTAGAAAGTGAACTTGTTATCAAACCCATTGGCAGCTGAATTATATAAATACGTAACTTTAAATAAGACAAATGCACTGAAATGGACAAACAGGAATCATACACACTTTACAACCAATTATAAGCTTGAATGTGTCACTTAAGTAATTAAGTGAATATATTCTTACAGAAGGGTCCAAAAGTCTGAGATCCCATAGAACATTAAATGGGAAAAGTGAAGACTGAGAAAACCATGCATTCAGTCACTACAAGAAGCTCTTTGGAACATTGTAACTTCATGCTGGGATCATCAAGTTTTGTACAATCTTGTGGAGTCCATGTCACCTTGAATGCTGTCTCTTTGACACTGTAATGCAAAAGGGGGAAATGACAAATTCTAAAAAAAAATCCCCCCACTCAAATTGTTTAGCTGATAATATTATTTGTAGGGAATGAATTTCCATTATTTTCTAAACAAATACAAAATATAAGTTTCTTGCTGAATTTTTCCTCTCTTGGACCCTGCTGTAAAATAAGTTCAGTCTTCGAACAGTGTCAAATATGCTGTTTTATAAACCATTTAGGGGGGAATATACATATAAATACAATATTACAGTATTCTTGCCAATGACACAGTATTAACAGACTTGTCAACCATCTGCCTTTATTTGTATGCACAAAACTAACTGAACAATCTGAAAAATTACATTGTATGCTATGAAAATAGTCAAACTTCGATCATCATAAGCACCAGTAATGAATTACTCCCAATTTGGTCATTTGTAACTTTTTACAACTTACAATACAGTATATTCTGTTGTTTACACATGCACATAAAACCACAATTCCAGCACTGTACTAAGGGTGTAGTGCCATCAGTTCTTCCATCAAATTTTTCTTTATTTCATTGTTTACAGATGACTTATAAGTAATCAACCAATTTGTGTGTGTTGAAGACACTGGATGCATAATAATGTAATAAACATGTATTTATTTTTGTTAGAAGACACTGAAAATAAGACTTCTATGACTGTAAAGTTTAAAGCTGAATTTTTGTACTCACTCGAGCTTCTGTATTATAGGGGGGATCAAGGGATCTTACCTTAAAAAAACAACTCATGTTCAGAGTGCCCATTAGAACCACATAAAGCCAGCCTCAGACTTTGAAATTTGAAGTTCACGGCAAACCCCAGCGAGCCGAGTGTAGCTATATCATTACAAACGTCCCCCTTTCACATTAGGGTTGTCTCCACCCTTTCTTTTAATATATGAGTTTAGCAGAAACGTTTATCTAATTAGACACATGTGACACCATGACATGTGGATTAGTATAATTCAGTTTGAATAGACTTGTAAATAAAAGCATGATTTAATGTTCTCACCATGAGGAGTGTGACGTCAAGGTCAGACATCCTTCTGGGAGGGGTCAACTCCAAACCTAGCCTTCTTCAGAAAGAGGTCCAGACACTTGGCCTTTCTCAGGGAGAAGTCCACGTCCGACCTAGCATCCCTCAGGGAGAGGTTCAGGCCAGACACAGCCTCCTTTAGGCAGAGGTCAAGGCCAGATCCAGCCTCCTTTAGGCAGAGGTCAAGGCCAGACCCAGCCTCTTTAGGCAGAAATCAAAGCCAGACCCAGCCTCTGGTTGAGTAAAACCTAGCTCAAATTATCCCTTCCTCCCCTACATTTCTAGCAGTTACCTAATTCTAAGTCAGTACTGACACTGCATATTCTGAAAAAAATTACTCATGTTTGAGGAAAAAACATACTTGAAGTGACATGTTTATCTATAATTTATTGCGATCTTCATATCAGCACAGTTGATTGTACACAGTCTATACATTAAATCATTGTCTAGTAGAATGACTCATTGATGCGCCTCATGCTCATGCACCTCATGTTGCCCATGCCTCCCATGCCTCCCATCATTTGATGGAAGTTCCTGTACTCGCCAGGCCTCATGTACCACATTCTGCCTCTGTAGTGGGGCTGCTCGTACATCAGCCAGTGGCCGTCCATAACGTTGCAGGACATGCAGCTGTTCATGCGATAACGATCCATGATGGAGTCACAGTCGTCCATCATCTCATACATCTGACCACCGAAGTTCTCCCTCTCGTAGATCCTCATCCTGTAGCTTCCTCTGTGCTGTTATTTTACAGGGAGGGGTATATTGAGAAACCTTTGAAATCAGATTTGAATCTTTTCCCAACTTTAGGGACTTGACATATCTTGTCATGACTAGATCAAACTTTAAAGGTAACCAGTCAAACTAAGTAACGTTTTGTTGGATAATAAACAATACATTGAAGATACAGCTAGATACAAATTAGTCTTCTCATGCTTGCAAGACATGACATATTTTCATGACTCATTATTATACTTACCATGGGAATCATACGACAGGACCTGATGCAGTCGTTCCAGCCAAACATACTCATGTAGTCGGGGTACTCGCCCCTCCTCATGAAGTACTGGTTACCCATGTAGTTGGTGCGATCGTAGACCATGAAGCAGCCTCTCTCCACCCTGCAGGAGTGGCAGCGGGACATGTAGGAGGACATGTCGGCCATGTCGTTCATACACTCATAGGAACGTCCCATGAAGTTCCTGTCCTCATAGAAGGTGATCTGAATGGAAATACATGATACCATCTTTTCAGCTGGTTATAACACTATGGATTTTTGGGGGGCAGGAAGAGATTGCGGATCAAGTGGACATATAGGACCAAAGGAGGAGAGAACATTTGTGGCCTTTGTGCTAATTCCTTCACTTACAAGGGACATGCTTGACCAGTAAGCCACAAGGACCCCCCATTTGGTTTGCATTTTAAAATTTTGCTTTTGGGGAGTCAGGTGTTTGAGTGATTGGGGCATCAGACTAACTATCAGAATGTTGTCAATTTGATTCCCCGCTAAGGCAGCATGATTTTGTGTCCTTTGGCAAGGCACTTTACCCTACTTGTCTCAGGGGGAATGTCCCTGTATATGCTGTAAGTCACTCTGGATAAGAGTGTCTGCTAAATGTAAATGTTTTATAGTATTCAGTCTAAATATATACATGCATAGTAGTCTTAGATTGTTCTTACCTTGCCCATCATGTTCATGTTGGTCATTTTGGCTCAGTTGTAGCTGGTGCTGTTGCTGTTGCTCTTGGTGATGTTCTGAGTTCCTACCTGGCTGTAACCTTCCTATTTATACCTGACAGCCAGAGGCCCCATTGTACAAACTTCCTGACTCAGCAACATGCCATAGAACCCATGCTATGGAAATACCACTGCAGTGTACACACATGTTCAGGAACAGGCTCCCTCAAAATACCTTAATCAAGAACAGCAAAACTGGTGATCACAAAGCTGATAGTGAAGGGACAATAGGCTGAAAAATGTCAAGCCCACTACATCAAAAGTGAATGCAAACTCTTTGAAATTCTTGTATTTTTATATCCGCTGTACACGACTGCCTTAAAACATAGAAGTTGTGCTTTATTTCTGATTTTCTATGGTTGATCCATTTTTTACCAAATTTTCTTTATTAGTGAAGCATATCTTGAATTGATCTAAAATCAGCAATAGAGAAATACATGTAGGCGTTGCATGAGAGCCTGAGAAATGGAGTGTGCTGCAGGTGGTAGGATCTGCAAATTATCATAGGCAGGATAGCATAACAATATGTTTGAATCGAAATCTTCACTTTGACCTATCTGGAGTATTTGTCAATTTGATATATGCTTCTTTATTCAAAACTATAGAAGTTTGAGGCCATCATTACCGAGATCCAATTTGGGTTTTTGTTCAAGCCAAACCACCTTTCATTTTGTCAGCCCCATGCTATTGGGAATATGTCACTGCGGAATAAACAATATCAGTGTTGTTTGCCAATTAATATTTCTTTTTTGTTTTTGACTTTGCATTACAATAGTGTTAATGAACTGGCAATGTTTGAAGCTACTGTCATTATTTGAGTTTAAAGATCTATCAGTTTTTTATGTGTACAAGGTTTGTATTTTACTACAAATAAGCAATTTCACAATGGAAGGAATAGACTTTCAGTAAGATTGGACACAAGATTATTTAACTTCAATCAATTCTCAATTCTCAATCATGTCTCAAAAAGGCTGCCACTGTTTTGAAATAAGTTCAGTCATGGGTTACAATCTCTTACGTTTAAATACATTGTGAGACAATATGTCATTTAGCAGGAGCTATTATCCAGAGCAACTTGCAGCATGTACAGGGACATTCCCACTGAGGCAAGTAGGGTGAAGTGCCTTGCCGAAGGGCACACCATCATGTTGGCACAGCCGAGATTCGAACTGGGTACCTTATGATTACCAGCCTTACTCCCTAACCGCTCAGCCTCTTGACTCCCCTACATGGAAGTTATGTAGTTGTTAGGGTTCAGTGATACAAGTGATTGTTAAATAAGTGAAACTTGGTAAGAGGGCTGTCAAAGAGCAAGTGTATATTAGCATTGATCTTGTTTTAGTAAACATATGCATAGTTAATGTAGCTCGCCATGTAAAGTGTTTACCAATTGTTATTTTAATAAATTGGTGTTGATGTTAGAATGTATTTAACCTTTATTTGACTCTTCATTGGCCATGATGCTTTGTCTTCGAAGGTCTATCAACCTTGTCAATATAAAGTAAAACTGCACATTTATGATTACTCTCTAGAGTATGATCGTTCTCAATACTTGTTGCAGTGCGTTTGGTGCTTTTGGTGCTCATTGGGTTGAAGATAAACAGTAAACCGTTTTAGCAAAAGATAATTGCCCAAGAATAAGTTAACATGTTATTTCAAGACTATATTTTTGTTGAGAAGCTAAGATATTGTTTTGTAGAAGCAACATTTATGAAAACTTCATGAAACCTCATGCTGCCCATGTGTTTTTATTATCTATTATGAGTCATTTAAATTGATTCACAATATAAATACAAACAGTCACAACATCTATGTAACTTTAATTTAGATACATAAAAAATGACAGTGTTGCTAATCAAGTAAATAAGAGAGAATAATAACCATTCAAGTTAAGATAAAAATGTCACATTTATTTGATAAACTGAGTAAAATTCAGGTTTTCTTAATTCCTGTTAATTAGCTACTCAATATTTGTATAAATATTACAGTCAGTGATTTTATTTAAACTGTAATGGCTAAACTTCTGTATAATGGAAATTATGAATCCTTGTTTTATAATTGAAAAGATGGTGGTGGCCCTGTTTGGATCTCGGTTAGGTATGGTGTTTTTTTAAATGTGCTTTCTTTTTATGTGTTTATTTTAGTATTTCTTCCTTATAATATTCCTACGGAGCCCCTAAAGTCCCAAAAGTTGGATTTTTTTAATCTTGTGCGCACAAGTTATTATTTTGTGAGAACAAGATAATTATCTTGAGGGAACAAGTTATTATCTTGTGCGTACAAGATAATTATCTTGAGGGAAAAAGTTATTATCTTGTGCGCACAAGATAATTTACTATGAACTCATATGCATCTCTAACGCCTTCCGATGTGCACAGCCACGATATAATGGAGAGAACTGAGCTAATCAAGTTTTATTTTATGTATTATTATGTATTTATGTATTTATCACGTATTGCATTTTCATTCCAAGATTAAAATAAAACTTGATTAGCTCAGTTCTCTCCATTATATCGCACACACAATCACACACAACACAACACAACCGTTGTGTTATGCATTTATAGTTCTTCCCTGGGCACTTATTGGTTCTCATGATGTATGATTCACGATCTAAAAAACCGACTGTGTTCGGGGTCTATCACGTTGCTATGCTCAATGACTGATGCTCTTTGTAAAAGCTCTCTCTTGTAAGTCACTTTGGATAAAAGCGTCTGCTAAATGAATAAATGTAATGTAAAATGTAAATATCGTGGCTGTGTACATCGGAAGTCGTTAGAGATGCATATGAGTTCATAGTAAATTATCTTGTGCGCACAAGATAATAACTTGTTCCCTCAAGATAATTATCTTGTACGCACAAGATAACAACTTGTTCCCTCAAGATAATTATCTTGTTCCCACAAGATAATAACTTGTGCGCACAAGATAAAAAATCCAACTTTTGGGACTTTAGGGGCTCCGTATATTCCACATAATTGTAATCTTTTTTTTTTAATACTTCTTAAGTGTTCTTCCAGTTTTGTCTGAATATGTAATTCTGTGTCAATATTATAATGAGTTTTTAAAGATAAGATAATTGCATTGGAATCTTGTAAAAATGGTTTGTTAGAGTATTCTTGGAAACAATCACCGAATCACTTTTAAGTCAAACTTTGTTGAGTACAATATTTGTAAAAAATATTCTTGTTCTAGTTATTTTAAAATAACTTCAGAATATTACCATTTATGAAAAATTAGATTTTTGTGTAAAGTACTGAAACAACTCATGTTCATTTAAAGACAAGCACTTTTCAGAAAATATGCAATATAGTTACATTGACTTTATTGAGATTGTAATGTCATTATAGTATCTAAACGTTGTCTAGTAGAAAGAGTCCATAATGCGCCTCATGCTCATGAATCTCATGTTGCCCATGCCTCCCATGCCTCCCATCATTTGATGGAAGTTCCTGTACTCGCCAGGCCTCATATACCACATTCTGCCTCTGTAGTGGGGCTGCTCGTACATCAGCCAGTGGCCCTCCATCACGTTGCAGGACATGCAGTTGTTCATATGGTACCGATCCATGATGTTATCACAGTCGTCCATCAACTCATACATCTGACCACCGAAGTTCTCCCTCTCGTAGATCCTCATCCTGTAGTTTCCTCTGTACTGTTATTGGACAAAAGGTTACTGAATTATGAGACCTTGACCTTCATGAGTATTCTGAGCCACAGATGACAGAAATATTCTCAGATATAACTCAGATTGCCTGAATATAAAGAGAAAAAAATAGAAAAAAATCTAGAAATATTCATATTTGTCCTTACCATGGGAATCATACGACAGGACCTGATGCAGTCGCTCCAGCCAAACGTGCTCATGTAGTCGGGGTACTCGCCCCTCCTCATGAAGTACTGGTTACCCATGTAGTTGGTGCGGTTGTAGACCATGAAGCAGCCTCTCTCCACCCTGCAGGAGTGGCAGCGGGACATGTAGGTGGACATGTCGGAACAATCATTCATACACTCATAGGAACGTCCCATGAAGTTCCTATCCTCGTAGAAGGTGATCTGAAAGGTAATCAAAATTAGGAAAATAAGGCAACAAGGCTAAACATACTATGTACATGCAGTTTGAATATTTTTTTTGGACTTTGACCATTCTTACCTTCCCCATCATATTCATGTTAGCCATTTTGACTCTGTTGTAGCAGGAACTGCTGGTACTGTGGTTGCTGCTCCTGGTAATGTTCTGAGTTCCTACCTGGCTGAAGCCTTCCTATTTATACCTGACAGTTAGAGGCCCCATTGTACAAACCCCCTTACTCAGCATCAATCTATAGAAAACCATAGAGCATAGAGGTTTGTACAATTTTCCAGGCACTAGCACTGCCTCAAAAGACTGTCATCAAGCATGGAGCTGGTAACCACAACGCTGATTGTGCCAGACGTCAATAGGGTGAACATCTCCCACGGCCACTTAAAAAAAAACTTGTATCACCAGGAGAAGTGATGTTTTATTTTTTACTTTAATTGTCATTCCACACAACTTCTATTATACTGTACTTTTTCATTAGATTAGAAGTTCACGTAAATGGTTCTACCGTACAGCAGATAATAAATAATAAATACATTCAATGTCTCCATCTTTGTGGCTGAGGCTGAACAGAGGCCAAAATTCTGCTCTCTATTAAGTGAAAGGCATTCCAATAATTTGGACAATTAGCACAGGTGATGCTTTTCAGTTTCAGATGCAGGGTAAATGAGCCATGGATGAAAACCCCTCGATAAAATCACAGTAAGTTATGTTTTGCAATTGAGTATATTTGTTTAAAAAATATATATCTGAATGTATAATTTAAGTTGAGGAGAACAGGGCTAAATTGTAAGTGCCTTTTACTCTGAGGTTTGTTGTAAAAGAAAGAAATGAGCTTTTTAGTCAAGCTTTGTACACAGGACAGGGACAATAGAAAAGATGGTTTACAACTTTCAGGGTAAATTACAATGTTGTATTGCTAATTAATACAAAGAATAATCCTCAAATTGCTATTAACTAAAGCTTTGGTCAAATATTGTAATTAAGATTATTTGAACTACCATGCATTTACATAGCAATATCTATAGTAAAAACTGAAAAAGTACAATATGCAAGAATTTCTATGTGATGAAATTGCATTAAGTGCAAGTGGGTTACAGTAATCCCTCGCTATATCACGGTTCACTTTTCACGGTTTCGCTACTTCACGTTTTTTATTATTATCGTGCATTGTGTTCTGCATTCTGATTGGCTGAACAGTCTCTCTGCTTCTTCTCTGCCTGTGCGTCAATAACGTTGCGGTTTACTGTAATAGTGTATGCACTGTACACGTGCAAAACAGCTAACCAAACAAAGTAAATGTCTCTTGTACAAGCAAATTCTCTTAACCAATAATGTCGACAAAATCTTCTGCACCAACAAAGGCACCTGCGGTCGGGCCCAAAAGGCAGAGGAAGATGTTAACAGTCGCAGAAAAAGTTAAACTTCTGGACATGCTAAAGGAGGGTAAAAGCTGTGCGGCTGTAGGTCGGCATTACGAAATGCATGAATCTTTCATTTAAATTTAATCGTTCAGTATATTAATTGTAAATAAATTAAATAAAGTTTTCTACTTCACGGATTTCACTTATCACGGGTGCTTTTTGACACGTAACCCCCGTGAAAAACGAGGGATTACTGTATTCCATAATGTAAATAGTGTGGATGTTGGTGCAGTTGAAGACTGTATTACCATAACCTACCAATTACCATAACCTAACTGTACCATAACCTCACATAGTTGCAGTACTGTATGTTTTGGGGAAAATGTTTTCAGTAATAAGGAATACTTTGAAAATAGCTTTTTAGTAGTATGAGTAAAATGTTCACAATTTGCACTGTTAAACTATTCAAGATAATTAGAAATGTAATTTATGTTATTTTTTTAATGTTCATGGTTACAGGTGTTTTGTTGTGTCACTTACTAGTAATACGTCCAGTAAGATATCGACTCTAACTCAGAGTGGATTTTTTTCTCACTCACTAACTCACAAACCGAAATGACCACCCCTCAAAATAATTACACATTATCCAGTTTTACTACCAAAAGACTTTACATTAAATGGTGTTACTGAGTGGTATTCTAAAGCAAAGTTTGACAGTACTGTTGTATATAGACATACACATTCAGGAAAAATACAATGTTCAGGTTAATGCTTTATTGAGCTGTTACAGTCAGTACAAATTTAAACATTATCTAGTAGAAAGAGTCCATGATGCGCCTCATGCTCATAAACCTCATGCCTCCCATGCCTCCCATCATCTGATGGAAGTTCCTGTACTCGCCAGGCCTCATGTAACACATTCTGCCTCCATAGTGGGGCTGCTCGTACATCAGCCAGTGGCCTTCCATCACGTTGCAGGACATGCAGCTGTTCATGTGGTAACGATCCATGATGGAGTCACAGTCGTCCATCATCTCATACATCTGACCACCAAAATTCTCCCTCTCATAGATCCTCATCCTGTAGTTTCCTCTGTACTGTTAATGGACAAAAGGTTACTGAAAGATGCAAAGCTGACCTTCAAGAGTATTCTGGGCTAAAGATGACAGAGATATTAAACTCAGATTGATGGAAGCTGAAAATAGAGAAAGATCCAGAAATTGATTCAAGCAATGGTAATATTTGTCCTTACCATGGGGATCATGCGACAGGACCTGATGCTGTCGCTCCAACCAAACATACTCATGTAGTCAGGGTACTCGCCCCTCCTCATGAAGTACTGGTTACCCATGTAGTTGGTACGATCATAGACCATGAAGCAGCCTCTCTCCACCCTGCAGGAGTGGCAGCGGGACATGTAGGAGGACATGTCGGCCATGTCGTTCATACACTCATAGGAACGCCCCATGAAGTTCCTATCCTCGTAGAAGATGATCTGAAATCATTTGTCATGATTTAGTGAGATTCATTTTGTGATTTGAGTTTGCTTTTGCAGTGACTAGACTGGAGTAAAATTTTTAAATACATGAAGTACACATTTATAGGCTACATATACTGTTGAAGGCATTCTTACCTTTCCCATGTTCATGTTGGTCATTTTGGCTCAGTTGTAGTGGAGCTGCTGGTGCTGCTGCTGGTGCTGTTTTGAGTTCATACCTGGCTGAAGCCTTCCTTTTTATACGTGCCAGTTAGAGGCCCCAGAGGAAAAATACCAGACTCAGCAAAATGCCATAGAAACCTAAAGAGTGCTGAGGTGTGTACACCTTTCCGAGGACTAATCATCTACGTCAAAAACATTGACATTACGCTAGTGACTACAACCCATTGTAACCATACAACAGTCAATGGGTCGAATAAAAATTCTTGCAATTTTACAGTTAACTACCGTATCACAAATTTCTAACTCAATTGTTACCTCAATTTACAACTCTTCAGTGTTAGATTATGAAACATTCCCAGTGCCCAGAAAGCATATGTGAAAGATTAAGGTTACAGAAAGCATAACCAAATAATGAAACCGTTCCAGGTGATGCCATTGGTTGTAGGTCTCTTTGACAACCAATATTAGGTATTAGGCTGACCTCATTGGAATAGAACTAAAATGCACTTTGAAAACATTTGAAACTGAAGATGTCTGGATTTTTTTTCTCCATATTTATTAATGCTTGGGAGTCCTTGTGGTTTCACTCATGTGAAAGTATTGCCACGTAATAAATCTTAACTGGGAACTGAATTACAGTTAGTTATTTGGAATTAATAAAATACATCACACCTGCAACTCTTACCAGAAATTAGATATGGGACATATTATTTGTTTATGTCTATGTTGTCATAGTTAAATAAGTTGTAACAATATGTTAATTACTAGTAACTATACAAAAACACTTGTTTTATACATAGAAAGACCTCCCCACTGCTATACCTACTGTGTTTTTTATGACTTACTGTAAGCCATGGAAATTATTATACAGTATAAATACATAGTCGCAACACTTTAAAGCCATTAAAGTTTAGTTAAAAACCTTTAATTTATATTTTACAGTTGACTAAAATTCAGATTTTTTTAATGTGAAGTTGTTACTCAATATTTGTGTAAACATTATGGTCAGTAATATTTATTAGACTGTAATTAATAAACATCTGTATAATGGTAAATCTGAAGTCAAATTTTGTAATTTTTGTTACAAATTTTCCTTTGTTCCAAATTTTCCAATTTCCAAATTGTCCTTGTTTGTATCTAAATTCAGTTAGTGTTGTGGTGTTTTTAAAATGTCCTACTTTCCTGTTTTCCTAAAACTATGAATCCCCACCAACATTTTGTATGTCATTTTTATAATGTTCCACATCGTCTCAATTGGTTTTATATACATTAACCGTATTTTCTTTCTGTCAGTATCATGACGAGTGTTTTTGTCAGAGTGTTCTTGCAAAGGATTCTGGATTAACCATCTTTAGCAAACAACTAAGTGACTTTTAATAAGCCATTGCTAATCCGAACAGATGCAACAAATCATGGTAAAGTAAAACATATAGTAAAATAAATGTTGAGTACAATATTTTTACATTAGTGTAATAATATAGCCTAATAATGATAATGTAGGAATGAGCGTAATTTTGCTCTTTGTATTTCTTATGACCTAGTGGTAGTAGACATTTTTGTGTACTAAAACCATTAACTTTCTATTAAAAACTAGTACTTTGCAGGAGATGTACAATATATTTACATATGCTTTATTAAGATCTTAATGTCATTATAGTATCTTAACATTGTCTAGTAGAAGGAGTCCATGATGCGCCTCATGCTCATGAACCTCATGTTGCCCATGCCTCCCATGCCTCCCATCATTTGATGGAAGTTCCTGTACTCGCCAGGCCTCATGTACCACATTCTGCCTCTGTAGTTGGCCTGGTCGTACATCAGCCAGTGGCCCTCCATCACGTTGCAGGACATGCAGTTGTTCATGTGGTAACGATCCATGAAGTTGTCACAGTCGTCCATCATCTCATACATCTGACCACCGAAGTTCTCCCTCTCGTACATCCTCATCCTGTAGCTTCCTCTGTACTGTTAATGGAACAGAACGTTATTGAAAGACAAACCTTTGACCTTATTCTGGGCCACAGATGACAGAGCTATTATGCCATTACCATAAAGACTGATGGAAGCTGAAAATACATATAAATAGATCCAAGCAATGGTAATATTTGTCCTTACCATGGGAATCATACGACAGGACCTGATGCAGTCGCTCCAGCCAAACGTGCTCATGTAGTCGGGGTACTCGCCCCTCCTCATGAAGTACTGGTTTCCCATGTAGTTGGTGCGGTTGTAGACCATGAAGCAGCCTCTGTCCACCCTGCAGGAGTGGCAGCGGGACATGTAGGTGGACATGTCGGAACAATCATTCATACACTCATAGGAACGTCCCATGAAATTCCTGTCCTCGTAGAAAGTGATCTGAAAAGCGATTTGGAAAGAAAAACCTTGAGGAACTTTGTTTCTTTTTTTTTTAAATTTCTTATGGAGTATAACAGTGGTATGCCCTAACACGTCATAATAAAGCTGTATTTCTTTAAACTTAGTAGAATGTTTTCTTTGTTACCTTGCCCATCATGTTCATGTCGGCCATTTTTGCTCAGTTGTAGCTGGAGCTGGTATTACTGCTGCTGTTGCTCTTGGTGATGTTCTGTGTTCCTACCTGGCTGAAACCTTCCTTTTTATACCTGACAGTCAGAGGCCCCATTGTACAAACCACTTGACCCAGCAACATGCCATAGAAACCTATAGAGTGTTGCATTTTGTGCACATTTCCAGGGATAAGCTCCCTCAAAACACATTCATCAAGAATGGCGCTGGTGAGCACAAAACAGATTGTGGCAAAAGTCAATAGGTTGAACAACAAAAAATCCACTGTGACTCAATGTAATTTGTAAAATGTCGTATTTTACCTGAATAATTCATGTATATTGTTTTACTGCTAGGCCGAAGACACCTAATTTGGGGTTGGTGGTAATACATCTACCTAATGGTTAAATGGTTGAGTGGATAAAATCAAGCTGATTAAATAGTGTAACCATTCTGGTAATCTAAACCCTAAACTTCTATGATAAGCAGTAATACAAAATGTGTATTAAGTAAAAAGTGCACAATTAAATGAATGGCACATCACAGCCAACAGGTGGCAGGAAAATGCCTGTTGGAGACGAGAAACAACATCAGTTTGGGAGTAAGGACGTCTTATTTCAAAATAGAACTTTTAACTAAATATTGCCAGATTTGGAATGTGTGACTGTATGAGATCTTCATCTTCAATTTGTGTTTCTACAATTTAATAGGACAGACTGCTCCTGTGAATAAACATGCCAATATTTCGTTTTTAGGCTACAGCATTTGTACCCCTCTTGTAAAATACAACGAAATATGTTTGTTGTATGATTATTGTCAGTATTTAAACTAAAATGTTTTAATTGTATTTTTGCCATATCAGGGATATTTGTAATATTATTAATTAATCCTGTAATTATGTTTCTTTGTCATGCAATTATGTTTTGTTTTCTAGTCATCATTTCAGGTGACTGTTTAATGCAGTTGACTGTGTGTAATTCAGTTGTTAATTTTGTAATAACTCAAATTATCAAATTGTGATACCCTGTGATTAAATATTGGTTCCCATGTAAAAACATTGTCACAACAGTGGGTGATACTATATAATTATATAGTAATCAATGTGCACTTAAAGTACGATGAACACATGAATCAAAGTTTTAGCAACACTTTCCATAATGTAACATTAACTATCATGTAACTACAAAACAATAGCTATAGCAGAAAAAAACTAAACACTTTTATTGGAATTGCCATGTATTTAGATGGTATTAAGTGTGGAATATCTTATTATAAAAGTGTACGAAGTTACAGTATGGGAGAGGTGTATAAGGGGTAGATTCATGTGTTACCAAAACAAGATCATGGTTCAACCACCCTTGCACAAAATCTTGCTTGTGTTATTACTTGTGCTTCTGTGATGAAGTGTAAATATATAACAGTTCTCATGTACAACAAGGTTGTAACTATGTGTTTTTATGAGGTTTCGTGGACGTTCATGTAGTGTAAGTGTTACCAACATGTTTTACTAATTATCAATCACATAATCACCATGTACTTGAAATTATAATAGAGCACCCCTATCGTTCTGCCACATCGTTGCTGAGGAACACCTGCTTTGATGACAAAACAGCATTCGAGACTTTCTGATTCATTTTAACATATGGCATCTCCACACAAAAGTTATACACCACCTTCTGATTTTTTTGGTTTTGTTCTGAAAGTATCACACTGTACATGCAGATTAAAAGGTTCCTGGACAAATTTAAATGGTATATAAGAAAATCGAGATGTGTCAATAAAATGCCTTTTCCTGTATCACGTATATATTATGTCAGCACAAACACCAAGCATTTTTTAGTAAAATTGTGATCAACAAGAAAAGTAACTCTTCATTAATTTACTTTTAGTAATTTAAATTTAGTCATTTAGTCATTAAATGATTCATTACCCGTTTAAAATCATTAATTCTGTTCCCCTAACATGAGATTACCCACCTCACATTCAAGGTACTTCATCACTAAGAAGAGCAAGGAAAATTGTTACACATTTATATATTTACAATATCTGTAAATATTGTTTGATATTTTTTACTCTCAATTCCAAACTATGAAGCAATGAGATGTCACTATTTGGAAACTCTGTCAAAGCTAGGGCAAGAAACCAACAAGAATAGTTCTTCTGAAACAAATATTAATGTAGTGTCACAGGAAGATTTATTCATCTTTTTTAATGTATGTTCTTAGGTAGTTGGATATTGATGACACTGCCCTTAGCGTTGCATCCAACTCTACTTGACTTCCAATTTTACTTAGACATCTTGAATTACCTTTATTTATGTTTCACCAGATAAGTGTGCTAGAACATCTCTTTTAAAATGATCTGAAAAGCGAATAAGTTCTTATATTAGAAAACATGAGTTTGAAAATAGGATGTTTTTCACCAATCTGGGGTTAGTGTATCAATGTCTTGTCTACCAACCAAGTAAACTCAAGTGATGAATTCAAGCAAAATAGTTACAGAAAACGTTTTATTATGAGTCAAAGCTGAGTTTACTGTAGATCAGATCTGCACAGTTAATACTGTCTAGTAGAAAGAATCACTGATCCGTCTCATGCTCATGAACCTCATGCTGCCCATGCCTCCCATGCCTCCCATCATTTGATGGAAGTTCCTGTACTCGCCAGGCCTCATGTACCACATTCTGCCTCCATAGTGAGGCTGCTCGTACATCAGCCAGTGGCCCTCCATCACGTTGCAGGACATGCAGTTGTTCATGCGGTAACGATCCATGATGGAGTCACAGTCATCCATCATCTCATGCATCTGGCCACCGAAGTTCTCCCTCTCATAGACCCTCATCCTGTAGTTTCCTCTATACTGTTATTGGACAGAGAAGAGTTGATTGGGAGACAAACATTTTACACAAGCATGGTAGAGACAACCAAATAATCTAAACCATCAGTTAAGGAAATTACAAGGAAGTTAGAAGCTAGATGACAAATGTAGGCTGACTCATTATTATACTTACCATGGGAATCATACGACAGGACCTGATGCAGTCGCTCCAGCCAAACATGCTCATGTAGTCGGCGTAGTCGCCCCTCCTCATGAAGTACTGGTTACCCATGTAGTTGGTGCGATCATAGACCATGAAGCAGCCTCTCTCCACCCTGCAGGAGTGACAGCGGGACATGTAGGAGGACATGTCGGCCATGTCGTTCATACACTCATAGGAACGTCCCATGAAGTTCCTCTCCTCGTAGAAGGTGATCTGAGTAGACATGTGCAAGGAAGACTATTGAGTAAATACAAAAATGTAACTCTGTCTTTTGAGTATTCACATTAGCATGACCATGTTTATTTTGGGAATTTTACTCAAAAAGTTGTCAAACTGAAGTTAAAATGTAAATATATACACAAACATCAAGTAATCTGTGACAGTTTTTACCTTTCCCATCATGTTCATGTTGGTCATTTTGGCTCAGTTGTAGCTGGTATTGCTGCTGTTGCTCTTGGTGATGTTCTGAGTTCCTACCTGGCTGTAACCTTTCTATTTATACCTGACAGCCAGAGGCCCCATTGTACAAACTCCTTGACCCAGCAACATGCCATAGAAACCATGCTATAGAAATACCACTGAGGTTTGTACACATTTCAAGGGATACTCTCTCTCAAAAGGATTAAAGAACAGTGCAAAAGAGCTGGTGACCCCAAAGCTAAATGTGCAAAAATGTCAATAGGTCTAAAGACCATGAATAGTTGAATGTAGGGCTAGAATACATACTGGCCTTTGTTTTTACTCATAGCACTTCATACAACTTTCAACTAATTTTGCGATGATTACATTCAAAATAGTTTTCAGGTTGTATCAATTTGTAATAAATTACTAATTGAAACTAGAAAAAAATTCCTAAAGAAATTTTGAGTGTGCGTGACTCTGGCCCGGGACTCTCTCCCATACATCACTGACACTGTTGAGTAATTTTCAGAATATGACTTCTACCATTGCTTAGGTATGTGACAGATCAAGCTTTCAACAGGTGTTCATATGCTGATGCACTAGTAGTAGCGTAAACACTAATTTCAGCAGGATTAAAGACAGCTCCACTTGAGCACACTGCCACAGTTTAAGTTTAAGTAGTAAGCAAGCAGTAAACCATTGGTCACTCTGTGTCAGGTAGCACTATACATTACAGTTCAGTAGCATAGTATGAGTTTGGTTCTAATTTGATAATAGTGATAAATGCTTTAAAAAACTTAGAGTGTAAAAAGACCCAAATACATCCAATGCCAGAATTAGGCCATCAATGGCTATGACTTTGGTATTAGAAATACACCTTTTATCAAAATGATACCGCATTATAAATATCAGATAACATTATAAAGTTATACAGCTGTGTTAAATGTCAAATCAATCCACATGCAATCAAACATGTAACAAATCAGGATTCAGCAATAAGCTAGCATCAAAATTCACAAAAAGCACTAGGTCACACAGTTCTGATATCACACTAACAAAAACAGTGCTTTTTATCCAACATTAATTGAGGAAAAACACACATGCACATACACATACACATACACACACGCACACACACACACACACATACACACACACACACACACACACACACACACACATATATATATATATATATATATATATATATACACTGTTTTGTTAGTGTGATTTCAGAACTGTGTGACCTAGTGCTCACACAGTTCTGATATCACACTAACAAAAACAGTGCTTTTTATCCCACATTAATTGAGAAAAACACACACGCACATACACACACGCACATACACACACATACACATATATATATATATATCTATAGATAGATACATATTTGTTATTGTCATTATGTATATTACCCTGCAACTCTGTGTGCTGTACTTTACCCTGCTGCTGTTGTGAACTGCAATTTCCACCTCCTGGAGGACAAATAAAGGTTCATCTAATCTAATCTAATATATGTGCATACACACAGGCAGTCTGTACATTAATGACTTAATGATGAACTGTCAATCAAACCATTCAGTGCAATGAATCACTTAGTAGCAGACACACAGGTTTAATCATCTATAAACTACAGGACTACAGGACTCCCCATACAACACTAGCCAATAGTTTGCAAGGTCAACCAGTATCCAGACGATTATGAATGTTTTACAGCAAGCCCCCCCAACAATTTAAATAGCAATTCCTAAAAGACCTGTATTTAATCCCCACTGTTTCTCTATGGAACTTCCAATCCCAACCACCCACACACCTCCCCAATACCCCAAACCCTTCCGAAATCGCCCCCCCGAGCCCCCCGCAACGTCACAATCTCCGCTTGAAGGTGCATGTAAATCAATCGCGATTCTCAAACCTCTCCCACAAATAGGCTCATAGCTCATGAACCCGACCTCCCACACACCTCCCCAATATCTCGTTAGAATCCTATGGACCCCAGCACATGAACCCTGCCCTCAAACCCCCCCGCACGAGCCCCCCCGCCCCCCGCCCCCCGCGAACGCCGATCGCCCCCCCCCCTCCGAAAACGACCCTAAACGGTCAAAATGCACACAAATACCCCCCCCCCATAACCCTCCACCACCGTCCTGACTGATAAGCACATGAATACATATAAGCCCAAATGTTAAAGAAGTCCAAAACCCACATCTTAGCATGCTAGAAACATATGCTGATGCACTAGCAATTAGCTTAAGCGCTAATTTTAGCATTGGTCGCTAATGTTAGCAAACAGCATATCTTTACAGCTAGTTGGAATATCAGTTGTAAATCCTGACTGATAAGCACATGAATACCTATGAGCCCAAATGTTAAAGAAGTCAAAAACCTACATTGTAGATAGCATGCTAGCGAAAGAGTTGAAAAAGATGTTTGCTTACCTTAGAGACTTAGAGCCAGAGAGGAAGAGTTGAGCTGGAGTACAGTTTATAAATACACCCGAAACAAAAAGAGCCAATTTGATTCCTCCAGTAAATATCCTCCAATTAAAGTTATTAAATGTGAAATGAATTACTGTTCATAAAATAGCCACCGTCATTCGTGGCCACCGTCTCTCCTCTTTCAAGCACGTTGCTAAGTAAGGAACTAATGAGTTGCAGCTGACAGTTGCAACTGTCATGTCAGTTGAACAGACAGAGAGAAAAGGCTTACCGCACCCCTCGAACAGGAAGGATTTCTGGCCAAACCGTGTTTCCAATCATAAAAGCAGGTTAACGTGAAGCCGGCTGAGCCCTTCCTGAACGTCTACATAGGCATTTTGTGTTGACAAGTGAAGAAATGTGCTCTTGGGAGCAATTCTAAAAAGTGTTAGTTTTGTATTCCTCCTGAAATTTTCCTGGCACTTTTAACATGGGAGTCTATGAGGCTCTTCATGGGTGCTGCGGCCGAATTTTCGCATGTCAAGCTAAAACAATAAATCTGACAGATAAAGTAAAGCAAGTGTGAGCTAGAGGACACATTTTCCTACGTTTCTATGTATAAATTGTGTCTGTAGTGGTGCATTTGAGGCCATGGTAGTCGAATACGTTTTATTTTTTGTACACATTTCTCTCTCTTCTCCTCACTCTAGCGATGACATCTCCACTCTACCTCTCAAACATTCTTTCCATTGACACCAATTCATTTTTTTGGTGTGGTTTTTGGCCATTTTTGGGCAAAATTGTTAGCCAAAAGTCTTTGAAAAATCATAGCACACATGTCGGGGCCGAGCCGCACGTTTTGATATAACTTTTGTGTATATGCGTCAAAAACTCTGGTAGATGTTTTGAGCCAAAAAACGGCGTAAGAATAATAATAATAAACGCTAGTAATAACATAGTGTGCGCCTTGCAGCACGCACACAATAAACGCTAGTAATAACATAGTGTGCGCCTTGCAGCACGCACACAATTACAAGACTCTCCAACTCTCTCCACAACCTCAACTTTTATAATACATGGTTTAATCATACTAAATTGTACACAAATATATAGTTTAATTCAATACAATATACAAACACCCAAAAAATAATCCTAGTTATCAAATGCACAGATCTTTACCCATGAATTAATCAAATAATTTGAACTAAGGGTTAATCTCATTGACTGTGACACAAAATACTGAGAAAGTCTTCAGATATTTTTCCATACAGTCTGTTTGTTTGCGCCCCTCTTAGCTTCCAAACTCCTCTTTAAAAAAGTCTGTATATACAACTTATATACTGTAAGATGTATATACAACCATCACAATTCCACTATTAAAAGTTTAACGTGTGAAATATTTCTGTTAAATTTTCTTATGAAGCAAACTCAGCTTCCCATTGGGCTTGAGCATAGACTGTAAAAAGAAATGGTGGATGTGTATCCGCTTCCTCCCATTGTATAAAAATGAATCCAATATCCAGGATATGGATGCCAGTCTGTGCAGTACAGTAGTGATAAGTGATGGAGCTGCAGTAACGAGGTACCACCCGTACACTTGCACAACCCAAGCTTTAGCACAAACTAGCCTCTTTTTATATAGGTCCATAACTAATTAAAAACACAGAAAAAAATCAGCAGTAGAACAGACATACGTTTGATAAGTAATGCCTATAATGAGAGTAGACATATTTGGAAAAAATGATTTTGAGCACACTTAGATTGTTTAGTTTGGCTCATGTCTCAACATTGGCAGGACTTATGATTGATATTGAAGCCAGCCACCAGGGGGCGTTCAAGATGTTTTGGCTTCATTTTGAGAACTGTTATACTGCCCATTCTTTGGTCATGAGATTGGTGATTCAATGGTCATGAGACATAAACTAATTTCCCATGATAGCTCAGACTGCACACTTTTGACATGTATTCTATGGTCTCTCCACATTTCGAGTACTAAGCTGTTGAAGAGAAGATAAATAGCAATTCCTTGCCAAATGATCCTTATTGACATTGCAGAAAAAAAGCATATTGGGCTTAGATACCTTTATTTTGAAATAAGGATTTTTATGTTTCCATTATAAGAGTTTAAATAATGTAATGTCATCTCCGACTGAAATCATCAAGTACCCAATTTGTAAAATAAAAAATAAAAATCTTCTTGAACTAAATTTGAAAGCACTCTTTATTTCAATAGGTAAAGTCTTAAACTTACATAGAAACTACATAATATAAAATATAGCTGCAAGCAGCGATGGTGGATTCCTCCTGGAACAATTTATGAAATTGTTATGTAATTCAAAATTAAATCTGCAAGTTTGGTGTAAATACATCCAAGACTGTAGTGCCCCCTGTGCTATAACGGACAAAGGATTTTGAACATCAAAAATCCTATTGGTAACTTTTGTAAGGGTTCCTCTGACGATGATAACTGCCAATCCTGGGGAAGATTGGACAAAAGTTGTAGGAGTAGTAGCGAAGAAAAATGTTTCCTAAATCTATATTGTACAGAAAAAATGTAAGGGCTTGCCATTATGAGTTGTTGAGACTTTATTCTTAATCTTGACAAATGAGGAATTTGTAATGAATTTCAGGACTCTACAACAAAGGGGATACAAATTGGTCTCACATGGACCTAATTGGGTGTGGTAATTCATAATGTTGATTACACCATGTCAAAAATCTAAACTTTTTACTAATTTGGTCAAAGGGCTGCCATTTACTTCCACTTTACTAGAATAATGTAATTGTCATGTAATTCAAAGTGCAGTCTCCAAGTTTGGTTTGATTATGTCAAAGATTTGCTGAGATACAAGACTACTACCAGTGTCATGATCCATCCAGCAGCCAATAGCAGGGTGAAGGTGGGGGCTTACTCAGCCCACTGTGTCAACAGAGTCTTGTGCGTGTTTTTTTTTTTTGCCACTGGGTCTGGCATGACAGAGAGAGGAATTGCAAGACAGCCTTAGCCTTCAGCCAAGCAGTCACATTGCAAATATTCATGATTAATCTACTTTTCATCTTACATTCAACTTTTTCTCAGATTTGTATACGACACATTGTCACAAGTCTACATATAAACTTGTGATTGAATCGGACTATACGTTTTTGCTTGGCACTTGTATAAACATTAAATTAGCCTTAGCGATGAATTAGATTTGTATAATTTAAATCATTTTGAAAGATATGAACTTAGCTATTGAATGGGGTTGTATATATTGTAGTGTGTTGTTGGTGGCATATCAAGTTTGGCGTTGATTTCTCAAAGATTTGTAGATTTTTTTAGGAATCATAAGATGAACTTCCTGTTTAGTTGTGTTTTTGCCAAATTAAAAAGGCTGTAGCGGGCAAACGGTTTGGAATATCAAAAAACGTTTGACAACTTTTGTGAGGCTTGGTCTGAAGATGTTGCCAGCAAAATGGGGACGATTGGATATGAATTGTAGAAGGAATAGCGAAAAAACATGTTTCATAAATGTATAATGTACCAAAAAATCTAAAGATTTGCCCTTATGAGTTGTTGAGGCTGTTTTGTTCGTTGTGAGGAATGAGGCACATGGAATGAAATTCAGGATTCTAGGACGAAAGAGATTCGGACAATGATAACTGCCAATTATGGGGAAGATTGGGCAAAAATTGTAGGAGGAGTAGCGAAAAAACACATTTGATAAATTTATGTTGTACAGACAAATCTATGGGTTTGCCACTATAGGTTGCGCTGACTTTTTTGTTAATGGTGACAAATAAGGCATCTGTAATGAATTTCAGGATTCTAGGACAAAAAGGGTACAAATGGTCAAATTGGGGTGTGGCCTGTAGTGCCCCCTTTGGTCTCAAGTGGACCAAAATGGGTGTGGTAGTTTATAATGTTGTACTGTTTCAGTATGCCAAAAATATCAACTTTTTACTGCTGTGATCCAAATGCTGCCATTGATTTAAATGCTACAAGAACAAGAATTCCTACAATAACAATAGGTTTCCTCCTGACGGAGGAATCCTAATGAATGTACTAAACTTCTAATATATTTAATTGACCAAAAAAGTATACATCCTAGTATTTATAATATTCATGGACTGATTTGTCACAGCAATGATGTTTAGTTGTGTTACATATTTTATGAATGTAAAATGTACTCGATATAAGGCATCTCCACAGATTTGTGACATGGAATAAGAAATAAATTAATTGTAATTTCCATTTTACAACCAAAGGCATCTTTTGAGCATAGAAGACAATGTTATTAGGACAATTGGCCCTATCTTGCACTCAGCGCACTTGACTTTGTAACCCAATGCATGTATTGTTCCTATTTTGCACCCAACGCACAACTGATTTTCATATCCACAGATGCACGTCTGTAAATTAGGGGATTAATTTATGCTTCAGGGGACGGTACGGCAATAAAAGAAGGCGCGCTTTGACGTTCCCTGGTACTATTTTGCAATAAAAAATAACTATTACGCCACTGACCAGAAAAACAGATGGTTAGAAGTCAGTGGCGTTATTCAAATTGTACTTTAAGGGTGCAGGCTTGGCCATATTGTAATTTATGCACAACCCACATGCTCTTTGCTGCTATCATCTACACATATGCAGCAGTTCCCATTCTTGCAAACATAATTACAAGGAAAAATCGTACCAAATGAAAGAAAGAACTGTGATATTTAAAAAACCTTACTAAACATGCACGCTAGTTTTTTTGCATTTTTCACAACTTAACAATGCATAAATCTAGTGTACACATTTACTCATATTATTCAGACTAGTTAAAGTATAAATAGGGTTGCCAACGGTTGAAACAATTGCGCTAATTTCCTCCTAAGCCTGTTTAACTAATAATTTTAATTAACCGATAATAATTTTGCTGGGTTTCTCCCATCTTCATACAGTTTGACTTTTCTTTCTTGACGTGAATCCGCCATAATAACCGCCATTTACAACAATATATTTAGCAGACGCCAAAGCGACTTCTAAGAGAGAGCTTTACAGAAGTTCATAGGTCACTGATCATAACAACGAGACAGCCCCAATTATTGCAGGTAGCCAGAACATGAAGCATACATAGTGAGAAACCAAACAAGTGCCACACAAGCATTCAGTTAAAGGAGTTGCAGTTAGATAACATGGACCTCAAAAAAGTGTGTAAGTGTAGGAAAGCAACTTTGGTTACAACTGACTGACAAGAGGAACTTGTGTACCAACAAGTCCCTCAATAAGGGTCACTGTGATCTTGGATCTTATTTATTGGAAGTATGGGTGTAATCCCGGAAAAGTAGTATAATAATAATAGTTCCCACTTCAGACCAACCTGTTTTAGTTTTGTGCTGGGCACAGGAGTAATTAATCCTGCCGGTATATATGCAACAGCCCCCACAAAGTTACTTGGTTCACGCTTGCCACTTGCCTTTCAGATGGTGAAAATGTGTTGCTTTTCATAAAAAAACACTATGCATTTATGTCTATTGTCAGTGGTAGAATCTGTGTTTCTTGTGTACAGTACAAACATCTACTAAATAATTAAAGATTTTTTGTTGTTTATCAATAATTTATTGAGATATTCATATATGCAGAGAATTTTAACATTGTCTAGTAGAAAGACTCATTGATGCGCCTCATGCTCATGAACCTCATGCTGCCCATGCCTCCCATGCCTCCCATCATTTGATGGAAGTTCCTGTACTCGCCAGGCCTCATGTACCACATTCTGCCTCTGTAGTGGGCCTGCTCGTACATCAGCCAGTGGCCCTCCATCACGTTGCAGGACATGCAGTTGTTCATGCGGTAACGATCCATGATGGAGTCACAGTCGTCCATCATCTCATGCATCTGGCCAACGAAGTTCTCCCTCTCGTAGATCCTCATCCTGTAGCTTCCTCTGTACTGTTATTGGACAGAGATGAGGTTATTGATACATACAAAATGTTTTGCTGGAAATGTGGAGGCAACTACTTTATATAATATAATAGTAGATTATGGAAGATATCATTTGTTATTTGTAATAATTTGAATAAATTGGACACTATGACTTGACCAATGTAGGCAGATTAATAGTTGTCCTTACCATGGGGATCATGCGACAGGACCTGATGCTGTCACTCCAACCAAACATGCTCATGTAGTCGGCGTAGTCGCCCCTCCTCATGAAGTACTGGTTTCCCATGTAGTTGGTACGATCATAGACCATGAAGCAGCCTCTCTCCACCCGGCAGGAGTGGCAGCGAGACATGTAGGAGGACATGTCGGCCATGTCGTTCATACACTCATAGGAACGTCCCATAAAGTTCCTCTCCTCGTAGAAGGTAATCTGAAAAAGACATCGGTGAGAAATATATATATTTTTATGTTTAAATAGTGTAGAGTTTATGTTTTTATATATATATATATATACACGTATTCATGCCCTTTTAATATATATTCATACAATATGTAATATATTGTTCTTACCTTGCCCATCATATTAAGGTCGGTCATTTTGGCTCAGTTGTAGCTGGAGCTGGTATTACTGCTGCTGTTGCTCTTGGTGATGTTCTGAGTTCCTACCTGGCTGAAACCTTCCTTTTTATACCTGACAGTCAGAGGCCCCATTGTACAAACCCCTTGACCCAGCAACATGCTATAGAAACCATCTATAGAAATGTCACTGAGGTTTCTACACATTTCAAGGGACTCAAAAGACTTAGGTCAAGAACAGTGGAAAGGATCAAAATGCTGAGTCAGCCAAAAGTTTTAAACCAACCTCATTTTCCAAACCTTGCATGGTTTAAAACATAGATCCTGGTATTGAATCTGATGGGTCGTTTATTTTTTTATTTCAGTCTTCATAAATTATTAATAAAGCCTTGCATTTTCCCGTCAAAAGTAATTTTAGCACTTATTATTGTAAATAAATAATAAATAAAAACTTGTAAGTTATAGAGGCGGGCTTCAACTGATATTGAGGCAACTGAAGGCAGAAATTGAAGCTTTAACTGTGTGTTTATCATTTAGTCCTTGATAAATTTAAAATATAGATTTTTCATCAATCTCCGTGACAATGGATTTCTGAAAAAAATAAAACACAATTTACCATAGCTGTATATTAATTATTATCAGTGTATAACAATAAGGCATTACCTGTAGCAATGACATATTGATGACATGAATTTGTATATCAAGTCAAATCAAATCAAATTGTATTGGTATCTTTTTTATTTATTCAACCCTATTATATCACAAGTGCTTCTGCACAGACTTTCAAAACCCTCTGAACAGTTTCCACCCCACCCCCATAACTCACTTTACTTTTGTCATAAGTCATACTTAAAAATACATGTGATAAGTTATACAATTCACAAATAATTATTTACATGAACTTAAATGACAGATAGGCTACCTAATATTGACATAACATTTACATAACATTCTATTTGACACTTTACTGAACTGCACATTAAACTAATCTTACTTTTTAAATGTAACTACTAGCCAAGGTCAGCTATTCTATACTTGTACAGCAAATTCTAAATTTCATGAGTAAAGACAACTTGCTTCTGAACTCAAGTACAGTGTCTACAATTTGAATACATGTTTCTTAACAGCATTAAGTTGTGTTTCCCAAATCATTGGTTTGCATATGACTGTTTAGAATTCCAAATCCTAATCAGTGCAAAACCTCTGTAGGCTTATGTATTTTTTGATCTCATCAGTCAGAAAATTACACAATTTGCAAGCAATATTATGAGCCTAATTAAAGCCTAACTTAGTTTGTGCTCAAAAACTTCATTCACATTTTAATATTCTGTTTCCCACTTAAATTCGATCAGATTTGTGGCTACAACCATCACACATCAAATTGCATCCACTCTCAAAGTGAGAACTGTCAAATGAAGTGGTTAACATCTGTCAAGTGTTGTTGTATGGATAGCATAGTTAACTTTGTACTTTAAATGTATTTGTACAATGTACAATGACAATAAAGATTTCATTCATTCATTCAGTGCTCTTTCAGATTGATTGTTGCCGTGTAGGCTACTTCTACTTTCTCTGCAGTTACCTATATGTATATTCTATCTTGCAGCAGGTCAGAGGATCTTTCATACACTGCCCTATCATTTTCAGGTATCCCACCCTGCGTATACGTAGCTTATTTCTAAAAAGTAGAGAGACATTCTACACACACAACATACACAGAAGGACATACACAAGAGCCCAAAGCAGGACATAAGTAGAACATATGAAGTATCTTTGGACCTGTGAGAACAATAGTAAAAGTCTGAAAAAGTCCTATTGACTTTCAGCTAACTCAGCATTGCTTTCATTAGATCAATTGCACTGTTCTTGATAGATCTTTTGAAGGACCCCTACCCTTGAAATGGTAGAAGAGTGGTGTTTCTATGGCTAGGTTTCAATGGCATGTTGCTGGGTCAAGGATTTACACAATGGGGCCTCTGGCTTTCAGTTATAAAAAGGAAGGCTTCAACCAGAACTCAGAACATCACCAAGAGCAACAGCAGCAGTAACAGCAGCTCCAGCTACAACTGAGCAGACATGGCCAACATGAACATGATGGGCAAGGTAAGAGTGAACAAAGGTTACATTACTGTATGTATGTATGTATATTGAGATTTGTACTTCATTTTCAAATTTCACTCACCTTTCTTGTCTATTCAGATCACCTTCTACGAGGAGAGGAACTTCATGGGACGTTCCTATGAGTGTATGAACGACATGGCCGACATGTCTTCCTACATGTCCCGCTGCCACTCCTGCAGGGTGGAGAGAGGCTGCTTCATGGTCTATGATCGTACCAACTACATGGGAAACCAGTACTTCATGAGGAGGGGCGACTATGCTGACTACATGAGTATGTTTGGATGGAGCGACTGCATCAGGTCCTGTCGAATGATCCCCATGGTAAGGACAACTATTAATCTGCCTACATTTGTCTATATAGTGTCTTATGTGACTTATTCAAATTATAAAAAATAACAAATTACATCTTCCATAATCTACTAATATATTATATACAGTAGTTGCCTCCACATTTCCAGATTTTTTTTTTAACATCTCAATAACCTAATCTCTGTCCAATAACAGTACAGAGGAAGCTACAGGATGAGGATCTATGAGAGGGAGAACTTCGGTGGCCAAATGTATGAGATGATGGACGACTGTGACTCTATCATGGATCGTTACCGCATGAACAACTGCATGTCCTGCAACGTGATGGAGGGCCACTGGCTGATGTACGAGCAGGCCCACTACAGAGGCAGAATGTGGTACATGAGGCCTGGCGAGTACAGGAACTTCCATCAAATGATGGGAGGCATGGGAGGCATGGGCAGCATGAGGTTCATGAGCATGAGGCGCATCAATGAGTCTTTCTACTAGATAATGTTGAGATACTAAGCTTCTACGATTTCAATAAATTGTTTACAAAAAATATAACTGTTGTCTGGAAAGTTTTTGTTGGAATTTTGAAAGTTGATTTTTGCACAACAAACCACTCATACCACCACCACAAGTATTTTGCATTAATCAGTGTAAGGGGTATGCAGTTTTTTTCATACATTTTTTAACATTCTGAAATGGCTTCCAGATAAAATAATCAATCGGTTAAATGAGCCAAAGTTTTTCAAGAAACAGCCTTAGAAATTTCTCCATTAGCTAACCAGCCTAACTTTGCCACCCAACGCTGAAGCTTGCAGTTTGTTGGGTCGTGAATGTGAAAGGTTGTGTAGAAGCTAGGTGGCTTTCTTCATCTGGTTAGACTACAATTAATGCAATCCCCTCAGGTGCACTGGATAAATGAACATGTTTCAAAATGAAATAAGATAAAGAGGTAGTACATGAAGATGAAAATTTAAATAAAAAGAAACCTGTTGTAAAATAATAAAATAAATATAATAATGTAGTAAAATACAATAACATATTGTAAGCAAAATAAGAAAAAACATTTAAGGAAAGAAAGAGTTAAGACACACACCGATCCATCACATTCTACTCTTCCAAAGCTCCCTAAAATTGCACATAAAAAACTGAGCATTGTACTTAAAAGCTTTTATGTACAGCAGCATTTAGAGTGGCTACAGCTCTGAGATGAAACAGTTTTGTATTCTGTTTGTCCTTATTGTAATTGTCTTGTATCGTGTGCTGATAGCAGTTAAATCAGAGTGTGTTTAGGGTGTGATGATTCCTGTAGAATTCTTTTGGCTTTTCAAAAGGCAGCAGGATCTGTACATTTCTTCAAGAGATGGGACAGGATGGCTGATGATCTTCTGGGCTGACATGGTGACCTTCTGCAAGCCAGTAATGAGCTTGCAATTAGAAAAATATACGTACATTACCAATACCTCCTCCTATGTAATCATAATTTTTTGGTTATACCAGATTTAGGTAGGTTTCTAATGTTTTGCCACTGACCTGTCTCCTAGTGGACATAGTTGAATGGAGTGGAATAGCTATGTGAACAACTGCATGCATTGGTTATACATTTACATTTAACAGGCGCTGTCATCCAGAGTGATTTACAGCAGACAAAGGGCCATTTCCCTTAGGCAATTAGGATGAAGTGCCTTGCCTAAAGACACAACGTCATGTTGGCATGGCCGGGATTGAACCTGCAACCTTCTGATTACTAGCCTAATTCCCTGACTACTCAGCCACCGGACTCTCACAGGTACGTTTTGCATACGTACACGTACATGCAAGAAACTGGAGTAGGCCTATAATGAGGCTTGAAGCTGTACTTAAAAACCAGTATAACTACTATTTGAAAGTAACCTGGAAACTTTTAGTGAAAAGACGTGCACGGTCATTAACATGTTGTGCTGCGACAAACCCATACACATTATCATATATGACTATCAGTTTTTGCTGTTGAAGAACATACATTGTATACATGAGTGTATTTAACAGGTATTTGTCTTTGTGAAAGGTACTTCAAGAACTACAAGATCTATGCAAGTTGGTAGTTTGAATTTCTGATTGTGATTTGGTATTACATTCGTTTTTTGTGAGTGGACTATGGCCTATTAGTGTTTTTTGTCCACGGTAGTATCAAAATAAACTTATATTGAAACTCAAGTTAAAATATAATTTTTTCATCAATGATGAATGTCTTCATAACAGTCAAGTGTCTTTGTGAAGTAGTAGCACCCAATGATGTGTCTCATAGTCATAACCATGTCTCCCAACATCTGATGGAAGTTTCTGTGCAGATGTAATTTCTCATGAACTGGTATTTTCAATAACGCATCCATCTCACCTTCATGTTTAACTGGTTGTGTTGATTGGTTTTCATACAGGCACAAACTTGATGTTAACTGAAGAGTGAGTTGAACCATTCAGAGTAAGTTGCATTTGCGGAAACCTCTGAAACTTTTGTTTAACAACATATCTTTAAATGATTCAAAACCTTTTCCGGGGTTCATATACATTGCAAAGTTTGCACCAAGATTTTCTATACTTTGCATATGGTTGTATCAGTGGTTTTGAATAAAGAACCATTTCTACTCAAAAGTTAATTCTGTACAATTTATTTCCAGGCAACATTCGTTTCTCAGCACTTTATTCAAATGTTCACGTCAACACAGTAATGATTCATTGTCTAGAAGAAAGACTCATTGATGCGCCTCATGCTCATGAACCTCATGCTGCCCATGCCTCCCATGCCTCCCATCATCTGATGGAAGTTCCTGTACTCGCCAGGCCTCATGTACCACATTCTGCCTCTGTAGTTGGCCTGGTCGTACATCAGCCAGTGGCCCTCCATCACGTTGCAGGACATGCAGTTGTTCATGTGGTAACGATCCATGAAGTTGTCACAGTCGTCCATCATCTCATACATCTGGCCACCGAAGTTCTCCCTCTCGTACATCCTCATCCTGTAGCTTCCTCTGTACTGTTAATGGACATAAAAGAGGTTATTGAAACACTAAAAAGCTTTTGCTGGAATTGCGGAAGCAACCATATACAACTAGTTTGACAAATGTAGGCAGATTAATAGTTGTCCTTACCATAGGAATCATACGACAGGACCTGATGCAGTCGCTCCAGCCAAACATGCTCATGTAGTCGGCGTAGTCACCCCTCCTCATGAAGTACTGGTTACCCATGTAGTTGGTGCGGTTGTAGACCATGAAGCAGCCTCTCTCCACCCTGCAGGAGTGGCAGCGGGACATGTAGGAGGACATGTCGGCCATGTCGTTCATACACTCATAGGAACGTCCCATGAAGTTCCTCTCCTCGTAGAAGGTGATCTGAATAGACAAGAAAGGTGAGTGAAATTTGAAAATGAAGTACAAATCTCAACATACATACATACATATAGTAATGTAACCTTTGTTCACTCTTACCTTGCCCATCATGTTCATGTTGGCCATGTCTGCTCAGTTGTAGCTGGAGCTGCTGTTACTGCTGCTGTTGCTCTTGGTGATGATCTGAGTTCTGGTTGAAGCCTTCCTTTTTATAACTGAAAGCCAGAGGCCTCATTGTGTAAATCCTTGACCCAGCAACATGCCATTGAAACCTAGCCATAGAAACACCACTCTTCTACCATTTCAAGGGTAGGGGTCCTTCAAAAGATCTATCAAGAACAGTGCAATTGATCTAATGAAAGCAATGCTGAGTTAGCTGAAAGTCAATAGGACTTTTTCAGACTTTTACTATAGTTCTCACAGGTCCAAAGATACTTCATATGTTCTACTTATGTCCTGCTTTGGGCTCTTGTGTATGTCCTTCTGTGTATGCTGTGTGTGTAGAATGTCTCTCTACTTTTTAGAAATAAGCTACGTATACGCAAGGTGGGATACCCAAAAATGATAGGGCAGTGTATGAAAGATCCTTTGACCTGCTGCAAGATAGAATATACATATAGGTAACAGCAGAGAAAGTAGAAGTAGCCTACACAGCAACAATAAATCTGAAAGAGCACTGAATGAATGAATGAAATCTTTATTGTCATTGTACATTGTACAAATACATTTAATGCAATCCCCTCAGGTGCACTGGATGAATGAACATGTTTTTAAATGAAATCAGATAAAGAGGTAGTACATGAAGATGAAAATTTCAATAAAAAGAAACCTGTTGTAAAATAATAAAATAAATATAATAATGTAGTAAAATACAATAACATATAAATGTAAGCAAAATAAGAAAAAACATTTAAGGAAAGAAAGAGTTAAGACACACACCAATCCATTACATTCCACTCTTCCAAAGCTCCCTAAAATTGCACATAAGAAACTGAGCATTGTGCTTAAAAGCTTGTATGTAAACTTAAAAGCTTGCATGTAGTCTTAAAAGCTTGTATGTACACTTACAAGCTTTTAAGTACAGAAGCACTTAGAGTAGCTACAGCTCTGAGATGAAACAGTTTTGTATTCTGTTTGTCCTTATTGTAATTGTCTTGTATCGTTTGCCGATAGCAGTTAAATCAGAGTGTGTTTAGGGTGTGATGATTCCTGTATAATTTTTTGGGCTTTTCGAAAGGCAGCAGGAACTGTACATTTCTTCAAGAGATGGGACAGGATGGCTGATGATCTTCTGGGCTGACATGGTGACCTTCTGCAAGCCAGTAAATGAGCTTGCAATTAGACAAATATACTTACATTACCAATACCTCCTCCTATGTAATCATAATTTTTTGGTTATACCAGATTTAGGTAGGTTTCTAATGTTTTGCCACTGACCTATCTCCTAGTGGACATAGTTGAATGGAGTGGAATAGCTATGTGAACAACTGCATGCATTGGTTTTACATTGACATTTAACAGGCGCTGTCATCCAGAGTGACTTACAGCACAAACAGGGACATATCCCTTAGGCAATTAGGATGAAGTGCCTTGCCTAAAGACACAACGTAATGTTGGCATGGCCGGGATTGAACCTGCAACCTTCTGATTACTAGCCTAATTCCCTGACTACTCAGCCACCGGACTCTCACAGGTACGTTTTGCATACGTACATGTACATGCAAGAAACTGGAGTAGGCCTATTAATGAGGCTTTAAGCTGTACTTCAAAACCAGTATAACTACTATTTGAAAGTAACCTGGAAACTTTAAGTGAAAAGACGTGCACGGTCATAAACATGTTGTGCTGCGACAAACCCATACACACTATCATATATGACTATCAGTTTTTGCTGTTGAAGAACATACATTGTATACATGAGTGTATTTAACAGGTATTTGTCTTTGTGAAAGGTACTTCAAGAACTACAAGATCTATGCAAATTGTTAGTTTGAATTTCTGATTGTGATTTGGTATTACATTAGTTTTCTGTGAGTGGACTATGGACTATGTCCACTGTAGTATCAAAATAAACTTATATTGAAACTCAAGTTAAAATAAAAAAAATTCATCAATTTTGAATATCTTCATAACAGTCAAGTGTCTTTGTGAAGTAGAAGCACCCAATGATGTGCCTCATGGTCATAACCATGTCTCCCCACATCTGATGGAAGTTCCTGTGCAGATGTAATTTCTCATGAACAGGTATTTTCAATAATGCATCCATCTCACCTTCATGTTTAACTGGTTGTGTTGATTGGTTTTCATACAGGCACAAACTTGATGTTGACTGAAGAGTGAGTTGAACCATTCAGAGTAAGTTGCATTTGCGGAAACCTCTGAAACTTTTGTTTAACAACATATCTTTAAATGATTCAAAACCTTTTTCGGGGTTCATATACATTGCAAAGTTTGCACCAAGATTTTCTATACTTTGCATATGGTTGTATCAGTGATTTTGAATAAAGAACCATTTCTACTCAAAAGTTAATTCTGTACAATTTATTTCCAGGCAACATTTGTTTCTCAGCACTTTATTCAAATGTTCACGTCAGCACAGTAATGATTCATTGTCTAGAAGAAAGACTCATTAATGCGCCTCATGCTCATGAACCTCATGCTGCCCATGCCTCCCATGCCTCCCATCATCTGATGGAAGTTCCTGTACTCGCCAGGCCTCATGTACCACATTCTGCCTCTGTAGTTGGCCTGGTCGTACATCAGCCAGTGGCCCTCCATCACGTTGCAGGACATGCAGTTGTTCATGTGGTAACGATCCATGAAGTTGTCACAGTCGTCCATCATTTCATACATCTGGCCACCGAAGTTCTCCCTCTCGTACATCCTCATCCTGTAGCTTCCTCTGTACTGTTAATGGACATAAAAGAGGTTATTGAAACACTAAAAAGCTTTTGCTGGAATTGCGGAAGCAACCATATACAACTAGTTTGACAAATGTAGGCAGATTAATAGTTGTCCTTACCATAGGAATCATACGACAGGACCTGATGCAGTCGCTCCAGCCAAACATGCTCATGTAGTCGGCGTAGTCACCCCTCCTCATGAAGTACTGGTTACCCATGTAGTTGGTGCGGTTGTAGACCATGAAGCAGCCTCTCTCCACCCTGCAGGAGTGGCAGCGGGACATGTAGGAGGACATGTCGGCCATGTCGTTCATACACTCATAGGAACGTCCCATGAAGTTCCTCTCCTCGTAGAAGGTGATCTGAATAGACAAGAAAGGTGAGTGAAATTTGAAAATGAAGTACAAATCTCAACATACATACATACATACAGTAATGTAACCTTTGTTCACTCTTACCTTGCCCATCATGTTCATGTTGGCCATGTCTGCTCAGTTGTAGCTGGAGCTGCTGTTACTGCTGCTGTTGCTCTTGGTGATGTTCTGAGTTCTGGTTGAAGCCTTCCTTTTTATAACTGAAAGCCAGAGGCCCCATTGTGTAAATCCTTGACCCAGCAACATGCCATTGAAACCTAGCCATAGAAACACCACTCTTCTACCATTTCAAGGGTAGGGGTCCTTCAAAAGATCTATCAAGAACAGTGCAATTGATCTAATGAAAGCAATGCTGAGTTAGCTGAAAGTCAATAGGACTTTTTCAGACTTTTACTATAGTTCTCACAGGTCCAAAGATACTTCATATGTTCTACTTATGTCCTGCTTTGGGCTCTTGTGTATGTCCTTCTGTGTATGCTGTGTGTGTAGAGTGTCTCTCTACTTTTTAGAAATAAGCTACGTATACGCAAGGTGGGATACCCAAAAATGATAGGGCAGTGTATGAAAGATCCTTTGACCTGCTGCAAGATAGAATATACATATAGGTAACAGCAGAGAAAGTAGAAGTAGCCTACACAGCAACAATAAATCTGAAAGAGCACTGAATGAATGAATTAAATCTTTATTGTCATTGTACATTGTACAAATACATTTAATGCAATCCCCTCAGGTGCACTGGATGAATGAACATGTTTTTAAATGAAATCAGATAAAGAGGTAGTATATGAAGATGAAAATTTCAATAAAAAGAAACCTGTTGTAAAATAATAAAATAAATATAATAATGTAGTAAAATACAATAACATATAAATGTAAGCAAAATAAGAAAAAACATTTAAGGAAAGAAAGAGTTAAGACACACACCAATCCATTACATTCCACTCTTCCAAAGCTCCCTAAAATTGCACATAAGAAACTGAGCATTGTGCTTAAAAGCTTGTATGTAAACTTAAAAGCTTGCATGTAGTCTTAAAAGCTTGTATGTACACTTACAAGCTTTTAAGTACAGCAGCACTTAGAGTAGCTACAGCTCTGAGATGAAACAGTTTTGTATTCTGTTTGTCCTTATTGTAATTGTCTTGTATCGTTTGCCGATAGCAGTTAAATCAGAGTGTGTTTAGGGTGTGATGATTCCTGTATAATTTTTTGGGCTTTTCGAAAGGCAGCAGGAACTGTACATTTCTTCAAGAGATGGGACAGGATGGCTGATGATCTTCTGGGCTGACATGGTGACCTTCTGCAAGCCAGTAAATGAGCTTGCAATTAGACAAATATACTTACATTACCAATACCTCCTCTTATGTAATCATAATTTTTTGGTTATACCAGATTTAGGTAGGTTTCTAATGTTTTGCCACAGACTTATCTCCTAGTGGACATAGTTGAATGGAGTGGAATAGCTATGTGAACAACTGCATGCATTGGTTTTACATTTACATTTAACAGGCGCTGTCATCCAGAGTGACTTACAGCACAAACAGGGACATATCCCTTAGGCAATTAGGATGAAGTGCCTTGCCTAAAGACACAACGTCATGTTGGCATGGCCGGGATTGAACCTGCAACCTTCTGATTACTAGCCTAATTCCCTGACTACTCAGCCACCGGACTCTCACAGGTACGTTTTGCATACGTACATGTACATGCAAGAAACTGGAGTAGGCCTATAATGAGGCTTTAAGCTGTACTTCAAAACCAGTATAACTACTATTTGAAAGTAACCTGGAAACTTTTAGTGAAAAGACGTGCACGGTCATAAACATGTTGTGCTGCGACAAACCCATACACACTATGATATATGACTATCAGTTTTTGCTGTTGAAGAATATACATTGTATACATGAGTGTATTTAACAGGTATTTGTCTTTGTGAAAGGTACTTCAAGAACTACAAGAACTATGCAAATTGCAACTATGCAAATTTCTGATTGTGATTTGGTATTACATTAGTTTTCTGTGAGTGGACTATGGACTATGTCCACTGTAGTATCAAAATAAACTTATATTGAAACTCAAGTTAAAATAGAATTTTTTCATCAATGATGAATGTGTTCATAACAGTCAAGTGTCTTTGTGAAGTAGTAGCACCCAATGATGTGCCTCATGGTCATAACCATGTCTCCCCACATCTGATGGAAGTTCCTGTGCAGATGTAATTTCTCATGAAAAGGTATTTTCAATAACGCATCCATCTCACCTTCATGTTTAACTGGTTGTGTTGATTGGTTTTCATACAGGCACACACTTGATGTTGACTGAAGAGTGAGTTGAACCATTCACAGTAAGTTGTATTTGCGGAAACATCTGAAACTTTTGTCCAACAACATATCTTTAAATGATTCAAAACCTTTTCCAGGGTTCATATACATTGCATAGTTTGCACCAAGATTTTCTATACTTTGCATATGGTTGTATCAGTGGTTTTGAATAAAGAACCATTTCTACTCAAAAGTTAATTCTGTACAAATTATTTCCAGGCAACATTTGTTTCTCAGCACTTTATTCAAATGTTCACGTCAGCACAGTAAGGATTCATTGTCTAGAAGAAAGACTCATTGATGCGCCTCATGCTCATGAACCTCATGCTGCCCATGCCTCCCATGCCTCCCATCATCTGATGGAAGTTCCTGTACTCGCCAGGCCTCATGTACCACATTCTGCCTCTGTAGTTGGCCTGGTCGTACATCAGCCAGTGGCCCTCCATCACGTTGCAGGACATGCAGTTGTTCATGTGGTAACGATCCATGAAGTTGTCACAGTCGTCCATCATCTCATACATCTGGCCACCAAAGTTCTCCCTCTCGTACATCCTCATCCTGTAGCTTCCTCTGTACTGTTAATGGACATAAAAGAGGTTATTGAAACACTAAAAAGCTTTTGCTGGAATTGCGGAAGCAACCATATACAACTACTTTGACAAATGTAGGCAGATTAATAGTTGTCCTTACCATAGGAATCATACGACAGGACCTGATGCAGTCGCTCCAGCCAAACATGCTCATGTAGTCGGCGTAGTCGCCCCTCTTCATGAAGTACTGGTTACCCATGTAGTTGGTACGGTTGTAGACCATGAAGCAGCCTCTCTCCACCCTGCAGGAGTGGCAGCGAGACATGTAGGAGGACATGTCGGCCATGTCGTTCATACACTCATAGGAACGTCCCATGAAGTTCCTCTCCTCGTAGAAGGTGATCTGAAAATAAATTTACAAGGAAGAAAAATGTGAAAATGTTATATTAGAGTGCCGGAAACACACCACCAAACATGTTTATCCACTGCTTAATCTTACCTTGCCCATCATGTTCATGTCGGCCATGTTTGCTCAGTTGTAGCTGAAGCTGCTGGTAATGTTGCTCTTGGTGATGTTCTGGCTGAAACCTCTCTTTTATACCTGACATTTAGAGGCTCTATTGTCTAAACCTGGTGACCCAGAAACATCCAATACAAACCATCTATAGAAATAGCACTGAGGCTTCTACACATTTCAAGTCATGGGCTCCGTCAAAAAGCCCATGTGAAGAACAGTGCCGTGGAGCTTATGACCACAGTGCTGATTCTGCCAAAAGTAAGCTCTCCTGGCCTTCCGTAAAATATATATGTATTATACAAAAATAAATGCTGATTTTGATAGTGAAAGTAATACAGTAAACACAGCTCTGTGTGTATATATTTATAATTATTCATTTAGCAGACGCTTTTATCCTAAGCGACTTCCAGCAAGTACAGGGACATTTTCCCTGAGGCAAATAGGGTGAAGTGCCTTGCCCAAGGACACAACATCACATAGCCACAGCCGGGGGTTCGAACTCTGTGTAGGGTTACATTTAATCCATTAAAGTACTGTAGTCTATGTGTGTGAATTCAATATTTTCTTTTTCTTTTTAGAAACAGTCCGATTTGTGTCTAAGTACCCCAAAATAATTATATAAAAATTGACAGATTTATCACCCTTTCAATCCAGTTCATTCTATTTAGCTAACTTTGCTGACTCAAGAACATAATAATATGTCTGTTTGAAAACTATATCAGGTAAAAGTTTATTTTTCTTCATTAACAAAAGAACACCCAAATAGCCTATATTAAAATATAAAGTGTCTCCTGCTTTGTAAACATTGTATTAGATTTTTGCTTGCATTCTATGCTTTTCCAATATAGAGATTGTAAATTGCCTTACATAGAGTGAACAAATCAGTTTGAGGATCTGATTGCTCTTCCTGCTCATTTGAATCATTGTGGCGCTGTTGCTATAGATGGAAAAATCGATATAGGCCTTAATAGTTGTTTGATAATATTTGTTTATGAATTCTGCATAATTTTATACAACATACCAAACCAAATTAACCTCTCCCCGTAGCTAAGGTTTGCAGTGAAAAAAATCCATTCCATGGTCAATATTGTTCAAAGGTTACAGATATTTGTGCTGATGTAATTCTTGATTTATCTGAATAATAATATTATTTTTATTTGTATTCACAAGTCAGATAGTGGCACTATTGCTGTGAATGGTAAAGATCAAGTGATTCGTGCTGGTCTTGTTAGTCACCAGTTTTTGGTACAATTAATTATCTCGCTGCCACCCACATGATACTAAACCTGAACACACTAAATTAATTAATCAAGGAATTTATTCCATGTGTCGTTTTTATGTTTATTTGCTAAACTGTTTGCTAAGGCTGTTTTTTTTAATTGGTTATTGGTTGTTTTAGTATTTTCATATATGTATCAGTACCGGACCTTTACTATCAAATTGTATTGGTTGGTCAAATATTAAGATGTTCTATTTAGTATAGAAATGTATAATAAAATGTCCCCAATTGGACACTCAATTAAATATTGAGTAAGAACAAAATAAGTAACTTTCCTTCTTATACAACCTACAGCATCTAGGTACATTGAAAAATGTGTGGAGGTTTCCTATGAATAGGTATGGATGTCATTCAGTAAATATTTCCAAAATGGCATCCATCCTTCTTTGATGCCAGAGTGATGAGTTGTCCTCTTGTAAATTATTTTGATAACCTTCATGGTACAATCTTTGTGTTGACTGAGTACTGACACACTCACAATAGGCTGCATTGTTAACTTAAACTAGGGAATTAACAACTTCTATAATAAACAACTTCTGTTGTTGAAGAGCATGTCCCTAAGAAATTCACATTGCTTCAGAATGTTCAAGATAACTATTGAATAGTGTGATTTGCCGCAAACCTTGTATGTGTATTTGGTTATAATTGTATCAGTGTTTTTGGTGACTTACCAAATTACCCAGAAGGACAGTTCATAAAAAAAACAAATTCCAAGCAAAAATAATTTTTTTTCTTGGAGATTTATTGAGATTTTCATGTTGGCACAGTAATGAAACATTGTCTAGTAGAAAGAATCATTGATGCGCCTCATGCTCATGAACTTCATGCTGCCCATGCCTCCCATGCCTCCCATCATTTGATGGAAGTTCCTGTACTCGCCAGGCCTCATGTACCACATTCTGCCTCTGTAGTTGGCCTGGTCGTACATCAGCCAGTGGCCCTCCATCACGTTGCAGGACATGCAGTTGTTCATGTGGTAACGATCCATGAAGTTGTCACAGTCGTCCATCATCTCATGCATCTGGCCACCGAAGTTCTCCCTCTCGTACATCCTCATCCTGTAGCTTCCTCTGTACTGTTAATGGACAGAGAAGAGTTGATTGGGAGACAACCACATAATCTAAACCATCAGTTATGGAAGTTACAAATAAGTTGGAAGCTAGATGACAAATGTAGGCTGACTCGTTATTGTATTTACCATGGGAATCATACGACAGGACCTGATGCAGTCGCTCCAGCCAAACATGCTCATGTAGTCGGCGTAGTCGCCTCTCCTCATGAAGTACTGGTTACCCATGTAGTTGGTGCGGTTGTAGACCATGAAGCAGCCTCTGTCCACCCTGCAGGAGTGGCAGCGGGACATGTAGGTGGACATGTCGGAACAATCATTCATACACTCATAGGAACGTCCCATGAAGTTTCTCTCTTCGTAGAAGGTGATCTGAAAATAAAGTAAAAACAGTTGGGAAATGTAAAACTGGAGCGCAGGAAATCAATACATATACCCACACTACCACAACACTGCTTATTCTTACCTTGCCCATCATGTTCATGTCGGCCATGTTTGCTCAGTTGTAGCTGAAGCTGCTGGTAATGTTGCTCTTGGTGATGTTCTGAGTTCCTACCTGACTGAAACCTTCCTTTTTATACCTGACATTTAGAGGCTCCATTGTCTAAATCCTGTGACCCAGAAACATCCCATACAAACCATCTATAGAAATAGCACTTTAACAAAATACAAATCATGGGCTTCGTCAAAAAACCCATGTAGAGAAAAGTGCAGTGGACCTTATGACCACAACGCTGATTTAGCCAAAAGTAAAAAGGATTCCAGGCCTTCTAAGAAAAATATATTTTACAAGAATAAATGCTGGTCCTGATATCTCCATACATCCATCTCTATAACATAAATAATTACTGCATGTGCGAGTTTTTGGTGTTTGTCAGATGTTTGCATAAGCGTATCTGCTAAATTGATTAAATGTTTTCGTTATTTTCTCTCCTACCCAACTTAGTCCACATTGGTAACAATGAAATGTTAACTGAACTGATAGACAATTAACTGCCATCAAGGAGAGCATATTACTTTGAAGTAAAAGATCCCTATGATCATATCAAGTGATCACGTCACTATTTGTCAGCTCAAAAGACCCTATTCCTATTCAGTATGACTGAAATTGATTGTTTGTCTGTTATGGTTAGCTGCAAAGCATAGTTTGCCAACCAAATCATCATTGATGTCATAGCAGAGGAAAAAAACCTGGGATTGAGGCCTATTGATTTGCAACAAGGACTTTCTATATTTGATTACTATAGGTACAGATATACATCTGAAACCTCATACTGCAACTGGACCCTAATACTATATATATATATAAACAATAAAGGGAATGTATTACTTATACATTGCAATTTCCCCACTGGGGGGGTCATCCAGCCACTCACGGGCCACGGTCTGACAAAAATATTAGTAAAAAAAAAAAGAACAACGAAGCCCCTGTATGTACTGGTAACGGACCTTTACTATCAAATTGTATTGTTCGATCACATGTTAAGTCGTTCTGGGTTTTTAGACTTCATTGAATACTTTAGTGATATTCTACTCAACATAGAAATGTATAATATAATGTCCCCAACCGGAAACTCAATTAAATATTGAGAAAGAACAAAGTAAGCACATTTCCTCCTTGTACAACCTACAGCATCGAGGCACATTGAAAAATTTCAAAATGGCCAGCATTGTTCTTTAATAAACTTAATGGTACAATCTTTGTGTTGACTGAGTATTGAGTTGAACGACTCACAGTAGGCTGCATTATTAACTTAAACTTAGCAACATACTGTTTTCTTAATTAACAACTTATCCTTAAAAGATTATCATTGTTGCATGATGTTTAGAATGACTATATATTTAATAGTGTGAGTTTGCACAAACCTTGTATGTGTCATTGATTATGATTTTCTGTGTTTTTCTTGGAAGTACCAAATATATCCAATATATCCAGTTTGTAAATAAACTGATATTTACAGGCAAAAGGGTTTTCTTAGAGATTTATTGAGATCTTCATGTCAGCACAGTAATTAAACATTGTCTAGTAGAAAGACTCATTGATGCGCCTCATGCTCATGAACCTCATGCCTCCCATGCCTCCCATCATATGATGGAAGTTTCTGTACTCGCCAGGCCACATGTAACACATTCTGCCTCCGTAGTGGGGCTGCTCGTACATTAGCCAGTGGCCTTCCATCACGTTGCAGGACATGCAGCTGTTCATACGGTAACGATCCATGATGGAGTCACAGTCGTCCATCATCTCATACATCTGACCACCGAAGTTCTCCCTCTCGTAGATCCTCATCCTGTAGTTTCCTCTATACTGTTTTTGGAGAAATGTAAGTGTGATTGTCTGCTTTACAATGTTAAAAAAAATCCACAACAAAGCTATAATTATGGAGCTAAACTAATTTTGAGCAAGCTCCTTACCATGGGAATCATACGACAGGACCTGATGCTGTTGCTCCAGCCAAACATACTCATGTAGTCGGCGTAGTCGCCCCTCCTCATGAAGTACTGGTTACCCATGTAGTTGGTGCGATCATAGACCATGAAGCAGCCTCTCTCCACCCTGCAGGAGTGGCAGCGGGACATGTAGGAGGACATGTCGGCCATGTCATTCATACACTCATAGGAACGTCCCATGAAGTTCCTGTCTTCGTAGAAGATAATCTGAAAATACATTTACAAGGAAGAAAAGTTATGAAAAGGTATACATGTAGTATAGTTTAAGTATATATACTTACATGTATGTATTTTTTATATGAATATATTCATACAATATGTAACAAATTGTTCTTACTTTGCCCATCATGTTCATGTCAGTCATTTTGGCTCAGTTGTAGCTGGAACTGCTGTTACTGCTGCTGCTGCTCTTGGTGATGTTCTGAGTTCCTACCTGGCTGAAGCTTTTCTATTTATACCTAGCGGCCAAAGGTCCCATTGTACAAACCCCTTGACCCAGCAACTTGTCATAGTAACCTATAGAGCACAGGTGTAAAATCCTGGTCCTCGAGGGCCACAGTCCTGAAAGTTTTAGATGTTTCCCTGCTGTCTAGCACACCTGACTCTAATGAATGGGTTGTTATCAAGCTCTGTGGAGGCCTGATAATGACCATTCATTTGAATCATGTGTGCTTGAGCAGGGAATCAATTAAACCTTTCAGGACAGTGGCCCTCGAGGACCAGGATTTGACACCCCTGCTGTAGGGTGTTGCATTTTTTACCAATTTCCAGGCATAAGCTCCCTCTAAAGACTGGAGCATCAGGAATGGAGCTGGTGTGCAGAAAGATGATTGTGCCAAATGGAAAACGGTGTAAAATACTTCCACTAGTTCCCTATTGATGTTGACATCAGTTAAAATGGATCAGTGCAATTGATAAAAAATCTGATTTCATAAATTGCCACTTAAATCCTTCTTAGCTCCTTTTTTCCCACTACCATCCTGTATTTAAGTATTTTACTTCAAAACTCATTGCGTTTCCATTGCAGTAGCCATTGATCAAATTCAGTTTTTAGGAGCAAAATGGAGGCTACATTGAGTTCCTTCTCAGAGAGTGGTACTTTTCAAAATACAGGACGCTTTGGGTGAGGTTGACAGTGCTGAACATTTCCATTGATTGTGTTCTCATGTTCTGTTTCCACAAACTAATATAATAATGATCAAAAACGTTCCTGCTATGTCTGCAGGTGAACCACCCTCACCTCAAACATACACATGAAGCATTGATAACAACAGAACATACCATAGATGGACCAACACAACTTATGCGTTCAGACTTGTAGCAAGAGTCATGCTGTGTTTGGTGGAACACAACATGTCAGACAGGGTGAGACAGTTGTTTTCGCAAGCAAATTGTTCCAGGAGGGGATAGTGGAACCTAATTTAGGGAAATAAAAGTTCCCGGGACTTGTGGTGGAAGAGTGGCTACACAGAGGCACAGGCTGTTTATTCAACCCCTGGAATGTGGTCAGTTTAGAAACACCAGCTTTGAGGATTAGACTTTTCTAGGCTACACTTTACATTAAGGTAAATTATACCGCTTAACATTTCAACCATCAAAATACCTGAAAATTCCTATTTTATGACAATTGAATCACTACATGACTACATGTTGTTATAAGAAGCTCCATTTTAATTTAAACATTTTCAGGTAAATCTACAAACTAGAAGTTCTTTGCTGTACTTCGAATATTTACTTAGTGCTCTTTCGGTGTTTTGAGCTTTATAAAAGCTACTACTGGGGAATTTCACGTAACAAGCCATCATTAAGCCATCCTCATTCTAAAGTCACAGATCTTCCTGTTGGTAGTTCGTATTCCAACCATGCATTTCCCCTCACTGGACTTGATACTGGATCCTTTGACGACATTCTGAATAGACTGTTGCAGAAAGCTTAACCTCTGAATTATGATTATACATCTGTTAGCATACTTTTTAAAGCTTTTTACCTTTCACCTACATGTTCCCCTGTTGTTGGGGAAGTGTTAGAGTCATTTTTAGTAATCCCATATTTGCTGATACAACTTTCATAGAATTGATACGATTGTAGCTTGTGTGTGCTTTTGAGTTTGTCTTGCAGAGAGAGACTTGCTTTGAAGTGGAGATTACCATTTGGTTGATGATCTGCAGGACTGGGAGGACACCTGGGAGGACACCAGGCCCAAAACAAACATGCCATAAAAGAGGCTTCCACGAGAACATTCTTCAAAGACATTTATCCTGATTGATGTACTATGATTGTGTGAAATCTGATACTTTGTGAACTGATGTAATAAACTAGGTACCAGAGAGAGATGTGAGCCAGATCAGATATGAGGTTGCCATAAGCACATCTCTCCTGGTCTCCTCATGAGTATATTTTTAGACCTTTGTCTCCTTTCTTGTTCGCATATAGATTTAGTTTGAATCTATTAGGAAGATAGCAATTTTTTTTATAAAAGCTCGGTAGTGACAGTACATAAATATTATGTATAGTGTTTACAATGTCTTGTCACTTCATTGAGTGTAGTTTCATAATTCCAATAAAGGTTCTTGGACCAAAGTGTGTATTTTGAAATCATGGCTTTATTGAGATTTCAGCATATTTAAAAATACTGTCTAGTAGAAAGAGTCCATGATGCGCCTCATGCTCATGAACCTCATGTTGCTCATGCCTCCCATCATATGATGGAAGTTCCTGTACTCGCCAGGCCTCATGTACCACATTCTGCCTCTGTAGTGGGGCTGTTCGTACATCAGCCAGTGGCCCTCCATCACGTTGCAGGACATGCAGTTGTTCATTTGGTAACGATCCATGATGGAGTCACAGTCGTCCATCAGCTCATACATCTGACCACCGAAGTTCTCCCTCTCATAGATCCTCATCCTGTAGTTTCCTCTGTACTGTTATTAGAGAAAGAACAGTTGTGTTAAGAGACAATAATTTGGTTAAAATTTGATTGTGATTTATTGTACCACAAGATTCTCCCTATAATGCTATAATTATGGAGGAAAACAATAAGATTTGCTAGATCAAGATCCTTACCATGGGGATCATACGACAGGACCTGATGCAGTCGCTCCAGCCAAACATGCTCATATAGTCGGGGTACTCGCCCCTCCTCATGAAGTACTGGTTTCCCATGTAGTTGGTACGATCATAGACCATGAAGCAGCCTCTCTCCACCCTGCAGGAGTGACAGCGGGACATGTAGGAGGACATGTCGGCCATGTCGTTCATACACTCATAGGAACGTCCCATGAAGTTCCTATCCTCGTAGAAGATGATCTGAAAAGGACATTTGTGAAAACAGGGAGTCAGGTGGCGGAGCAGTGAGGGAATCAGGCTATTAATCTGAATGTTGCTGGTTTGGTAGCCGGCCATGCCAAATTACGTAGTGTCCTCGGGCAAGGCACTTCACCCTACTTGCCTCGGGGAATGTCCCTGTACTTGCTGTAAATTACTCTGGATTAGAGCGTCCGATAAATGACTAAATGTAAATAAAACTGATTTTACATGGAAAAATATGGTTTACCCATAACACCTACAATATGTCTACATATACCCATTTCCATACACTTCACTACCTTTACTAACTTACCTTCCCCATCATATTCATGTCGGTCATTTTTGCTCAGTAGTAGCTGCTGTTACTGCTGCTGTTGCTATTGGTGATGTTCTGAGTTCCTACCTGGCTGAAGCCTTCCTATTTATACCTGACAGCCAGAGGCCCCATTGTACAAACCACTTGACCCAGCAACATGCCATAGAAACCTATAGAGTGTTGCACTTTGTATATATGTCCAGGGATGAGCTCCCTCAAAAGACATTCATCAAGAATGGAGCTAGTGACCACAAAGCATATTGTGCCAAACATCAATGGTGTTTAAAGTGGTAAAATACTTCCACACCTATAAACAGTCAAATCTATTATCAGAGAGGAAATTCTGTTTTTACTTTTAGCTCCATACACCTGCAAACACATTTTGTGGTAACGATTGCACTCTAAATCAACCACTAGGCAATAAAGCTGAACTCAACCCAAAAGTACAGAAAATAATTTCTGCTTGAACTATTGTACACGAACGATCAAACATTGACACTATCTCAAGTTGTATAGTCTGAACCCCTAAAACAAATCTGTTTCACAGAATATAATTGTCTTTCTTAGTAAAATTGTATTTATAACAGTTAATTTGTAATATTTTATGAGTATACATTAATTAAGGTTAAAATCTCATATAGTGTGTAAATTCCCAATTGACAAATGCCAATTGGTGTTGAGCTGTAGAACAAACCAGTTTAGGGGTTAAGGACTAAACAATTAAAAACAGAAACTTTGGTCTTCCAAAGTTCCAACTTTGGTCTTCTATTAGATTTAAATCTTCTTTTATCGTGAGGAAATGTCTGTCTAACTTCAGTGGTTAACAGTTTCAAAGATTATGTCATGAAATGATGATATCTAGAATCTGTTTAATGCCCTTGTTTCAACACATAAATGTTGTAACGCCATGTTGAATGTAACTGTGCATTGCCCAAACATGATATATTATTGTCATTAGAACAGATGCAGATAAATAAGATTAGATTAGATTCGATTAGATGAACCTTTATTTGTCCTCCAGGAGGTGGAAATTGCAGTTCACAACAGTAAAAGGTACTGATTTAAGATGTCATGTCACCAGCTAAAACACTCACAAAAATACAGATGGGAAATTATTACTTAACATTAACAGATGAGGAATGGAAGCATACCTTTTAATGATATACTAATCCTTCAATCAAACTAAATAAAATTAAATAGTATTCGTGCAGCCCCCCTTTTTTAACTAATGCTTCTCATGAAACTGCACCTAAACAAACCTCAGACCCACAAACATATTTTTACAAGGAGGAGCATAGTATATACACTAAACATGAATACATTTTTATTCAAAGTATTGCAATCTGTTTATAGGGATGATAATGATCCTACTAAACTAATTACCAAGACTGTTTCGTTCATAATACCTCATTCATAATACCTCCATTCACCCTCTTCTTCAAACCCTCTTCTGAATCAGGTGTTTACAGTAAACTATGGCCCTTTTCCCACAGTGGCCTGTTTACAGATTATTAATAGAATATTAGTGTTCATGTACAATACTCAATTTAAGTGCTATTCCATCCATTTAGCCCTGCACCTCACACCACCCCATCCCTGGTTCATTATAAATAATTAGCTTTTTCAATGTAGCTTCTATATTGTTTAATATGGGTACTACTGTATTTATGCATACATGTTTACCTCAAATAAGGTGCAATCGATCAAAATTCTGATTTCATCCATTTCCATTTACCAGTAAGTAATTTCTCTGTGTTTATAATCATAATACTGTGAGCTGCTTTACAAGGACCCTTTGGGTGGGGTGGCAGTGCTAAACATTTATGTTGGTTCACATTCATTGTCCACAAACTACTAGAACGATGAAAAATAATTATTCCTGAATGTGGTGGTGACCCCTCTGAGCCTTTTCACCTCAAACACACATGAGAATATCTGCTATTTTTATCAAAATGTCTCCATAACCTACAAACTAGAAGTCCTTAAACAGTCAATATTTACTTAGTGCTCTCTCAGTGTTATGAGCTGTTATAGAAGCTACTACTGGGGAATCTCCCATAATGCAACACATCATTCAGCCATGCTCATTCTAAAGACACAGATCTTCCTGTCAATAGCTAGTATTCCAACCATGCACTTCACCTCACTAGACTTGTTACAGACAGCTTAACGTCTGAATTATGAGTATACAACCATGTATAGCTTTTAACCTTTCAAAGCAATTTACCTACACTTAGTCTGAAAACCATATCGCTGTTGTTGGGGAACATGGTTTTAAAATATTTATAAAAGGTTGGTAGTTGCAATGCATAAACTTTATGTACAGTGTTTTACAATGTGTTATCAGTTCATGTAGTATCGTGTAGTATCAAAATTCTTACAAAATGTTTTTGGCAAGTGTTTTTTTTCCTTTAGAAATCAAAGCTTTATTGAAATCTTCATGTCAGCACATTGAAAAATACTGTCTAGTAAAATGACTCATTGATGCGCCTCATGCTCATGCCCCTAATGTTGCCCATGCCTCCCATCATCTGATGGAAGTTCCTGTACTCGCCAGGCCTCATGTACCACATTCTGCCTCTGTAGTTGGCCTGGTCGTACATCAGCCAGTGACCATCCATCACATTGCAGGACATGCAGTTGTTCATGCGGTAACGATCCATGACGTTGTCACAGTCGTCCATCATCTCATACATCTGACCACCGAAGTTCTCCCTCTCATAGATCCTCATCCTGTAGCTTCCTCTGTACTGTTATTAGAGAAAAAGGAATTTGATTAAGAGACGATCATTTGGTAAAAATGTGACTGTGTTTTACTGCTTTAACGTGACATTTTATCCATAACAAAGCAATTTATGGAGGAAAACAATGAGATTTGATAGAGCAAGATCCTTACCATGGGAATCATACGACAGGATCTGATGCAGTCGCTCCAGCCAAACATGCTCATATAGTCGGGGTACTCGCCCCTCCTCATGAAGTACTGGTTTCCCATGTAGTTGGTACGATCATAGACCATGAAGCAGCCTCTCTCCACCCTGCAGGAGTGGCAGCGAGACATGTAGGAGGACATGTCGGCCATATCGTTCATACACTCATAGGAACGTCCCATGAAGTTCCTATCCTCGTAGAAGGTGATCTGAAAGAAAATCAGCATGTAATAAGTTTAGTTACAAATATTGGAGGCATATTCATTTGGACAGCTCATTTATCAAATATAAATAGATAAAAAATATATTTGAGTCAAATATCTAAACTGTTTACTATTTTTAATAGCATTTACAAATCCAAGCTAAGTCAATTACCTTGCCCATCATGTTCATGCCGGTGGAGGTCATTTTGACTCAGTTTTACGGTAGCTGTGGCTACGGGTCCGGTTGTTATTGCCCTTGGTGAGTGCCTACCTGGCTGAGGCCTTCCTTTTTATACCTGACAGCCAGAGGCCCCTCTGTACAAACCCCCTGACTCAGCAAAATGCTATAGAAACCCACAGAGCGCTGAGAGTGTTCCACGTTTCGCGTGATGAGCGCCCTCAAAGGACGTTCTAAAGGCTGTTTCTCTTAGAAAACCATCACAAAGCCTTTTATGAAAGCATTAACAATGAACAGTTACTCTATAGAATTTCTGTGACATTGTCATTCTCGCGAAGGTCATTTGTCACCCCCTTAGAAATTTTTACTTTGGTTATTTTATAGACAATTGCTTAGATAATTGCAACATAAAGAAAAATATTTTTCATTTGTTTGTTCTGTGATTGAAAAGGTTATGCATCAACCCAAAGTTGAAGGTGTCCCCACTTAAAGTATTGTTTGCTATGATCCTAAACTTGTTCTCTTTGTAAATTTTTGTGAAAAGGCAACTTTGTGAAAAGACAACTACATGACTGTAGTATGACTGAGCACTGTCAACCCTTTCAAAACAGACTGCGAAGTTCTGAGATAAACAGCTTTTGGGAATACGACCAACCATGGATTGTTCCAAACCAGTGTAAAAGTATGTCTGAAAGTCTAGAAAATTTTTCATTAGTGCTATTTATTACTGCTCATTAACATCCATTACTAAGAACAGATAACAATAATACACTGACTCAATGCAACATAAACACCTAAATAATTGATTGGGAACACATAATTAATTGTTTAACTGATTTTCTAAGAAACTGAGCAATATGTCAACAGTTATTCTTCTTTTGATAGATATCAGATATAGACAGGTATCTGCATTTATGTAAACGTACAGGTGGGTCCGTTCCGATTACATATATGTAAATATGCGCCATGTAAGTATATATAGGGCCTGCATATTTGTTAGACTTGTGGAAACCTATGTGAATACTTTCAGTTCAATGGCCATTTTCAAGTTGACAAAGAAAACTGTGTGTGCACTAGTGCGTCGAAAGCCACACACTGTTGCTGGTTAGTGGTGTAAAAGTACTTGAATCCATGAGTCCCAGGTTTGGAACTGGACAAGTGCAATCCTTCTTTTGTTCAGCAAAGTTTTTTTCAAATGCGCCTATGGGTCTAACCCTCTACTAATTGCCTATATGGAAAGCTAACTGAGTGTGTTTGATACTGCTGAACCGAGGAATGAGGACAAATCTTAATTCAGATCCTTGATTCTCTGCTGAATTTTTTACTTACTTTTAACTTGAACTAGTTTGATAAAACTGTGAATAAAATATCAAATGTAAATGTGCTCTCACATTATTAACATTATAAAGCATACTATTTTATGTCTGTAAACCATTCTCATTCTAATAGAGGGTGTCAAATAGCTCAACACTTAAGGTGTTGGCCTCATGATTGGAAGGTTGTGAGGTCAAGCCCCGGCTGTGGCTAGATGATGTTGTGTCCTTGGGCAAGGCACTGCACCCTACCTGCCTCAGAGAGAATGTCCCTGTACTTACTGTAAGTTGCTTTGGATAAAAGTGTCTGCTAAATGAATACATGTAAATTTAATGTAATTCAACAAGTGAATGCATATCAAACATTTGTCATAAAAACATAAAACAATAGTATGCTGACAGAAAATTGTGTAGTATTATTAGAATCTTTTGGATTAAGTTACATTCATAGTATACTAATTTAGATATGAAGGCCTACGACTCTTTGATGCTTGGATAAAAGTATCTGCTAAATAAACATGTTTCATCTCACAAAATCCAAAAAGTAAAGATCAATGGTTATGATTACTACTAGTACAACTGCTGTTCTCAACACAAACTAGGAAGAAAGATGTTTTGTATATCTAAAAAAAACTCTAACTGGAGCACTTATTTATGTAGTGGCCCTCTGAAGCGCACTACTTCCTCTAGTGGATTATATCAAGAGCTTTTAGCCATGTAAACACTAAAGTCAGTAAGAAGTTTTCAGTGCCGAGAGGACGTAACTGAAAATTATGGTTAAAAGTTTCTAATTCAAGGACAACTGAAAGCCTTAACAGCAAAAATGAGAAATTGGGTATTACTTGATTGGGCTCTCCTGTAAAACCTGATAAAATGCACTCCTTAAATGCACTCCTTTGTCTACAATACTTAGATTTATTTGAGGCCTTGAGGCCCTGTCACCAACATGGCACCTCAATACTCAAACAGTATACAGGTACAGTATACCATATACCGTATTTAGTTTAAATATAGAATTTCAGACGAATAGTTAAAAGCTAGTCTTATAGAGTTGTTCAATACTTGTGGGACCTGCAGTAAGAACTAGACATGCGCACGCAGGGAATTTGTTCTTGAAAATAGGATTAACGTAAGTAAAGAAATCACGAATGAGCATAGACTTTTTTTTGCTGCGTGATGTAAGTGGAATTTTGTGGAGGGATTATGACAGCTTGTTACCTGGAACACTCCAGATATATATCAGAACGTCATATTTTGTGCAAGAAGTCTAACTTTGTTTGGGCAAGATAAAATGTTTTGGAGCGCAAGGTACCAGCAGGACTGAATGTGGTTATGGAGCGACATCTTCTGGTTTTGCTGGGTAAGAGTAATCTTACTTCAAGGTTTTGTTCAAATTTCCGCTTCATCATAGACTTTCATCATTCACGAATGGAGGGTTAGTTAAACTGCTCTGTGTATTTGGAGTAAAATAATTCCAAATTAAGTAAAACATTGCAATGGGTAGTTTATTTACAATAACAAATATTAAACAATACTAGAATATTTTCAACAGTTTGCTAGCATAGGCTACTATCGAAAACAGCACACAATCATATAAAAAACAGGTGCATGGCAAATATTTTTCCAGATAAGATGTTTATCGAAGAACCCACGTCTCCTTTAAGAGCGTGGCGCTGACATTGACGACATTTCCTGGTTTAGCCTCACACTGTTTAGAAACACAACAGATCATTCAAAGTGAATATGACGTGTGGATACGATACTTTTGTTTAGCTCTAGACACATCGTGAGAAACACGGAGGAGCATTACTTTGAATGTTGTAGTTTTTCCCCCCACCCTTTGGCATAAAGGGATTTTTTTTGTCCAATGTTTGTACTTGGGCGTGAGCGGGGCGGACCATCAGGGGATTTAATTACAATACATTGGCAGGTGGGAAAGGGCAAGCGTTGAAATAACCTCTGCGTTGATGAAACTTGGTTACCAATTTCGTTCTGGGTAAGAAAACTTTATAAAGGTGTCCTTGTCATTCACCCCTCTTGTCAAATGAACAACACCCGTAAAATGTGTCACCAAAATGAAGTGACAGTTCGTCCTAATTAATTGTGTGATTCGGTGCTGTTTACGTAATATTGGCAACATTAAATTCCCTACCTTATTAACCGAGTATTAGAAATTCTCGGAATGGCTCGAATATGCGAGTACAGTGAGGACACGCGTACATGACAGCGTTGTGTTTACGTGTAGGTGGACACAAGACAAATCGTTGGATTATTGAACATTAGAGCTAACACAATGCAACAGTCACTCGCTGGCTTTAGGGCGCTCAGTCTTTCAGAAAATAGAAAGCATACGGACGGTACGCGTTTTCTTGGCAGCATTAATGTAAGAAAGTGGATCTGATATAAGTGATTCAAGTTGACAAAATGGAACTAGCCATGTTGCATACTCGTGTAGGATTGTGTGGTTGATTTAAATGATTTATGACAATTTAGTTGGCTGTGTCTTTGTCACGCATCACGCAATACCACGTCTATTCAAATTGAACAGTCAGGGAAGTGTACTTCCTGATGTTCGGTGGCCAGTGTCATGTGCTTATTCCTGTCAATTATGTTAACGCTGTAGCTCGATTTAAACCTCACATGGGCTTCTAAACTATATGCCTGTTTGAGGCTTAGCAAATCAATGACGATTTTTGTGCCAGACGATCTCAATAGATCTTCATTGATCTGTGACATGCAATGCCGACGTTGACGTTGATATGCCATGAAAAATATAATTGTACAAGTGTGTCAGCTCTGTATGATCAGTCCATTAAGGGGTGTTTGTTTTGGCAAGTGTGTGCCCCACCCTGATCAATCCTATGTGTGTTTGGGTGTTTCTCTGGTGGGGACACACACACACACACACACACACGTGTACAGTCTGTTTTGCTCAGACTGTCTATGCAAGCAAGGCAGAGAGGCATTGTGCTTCCTGTTCTCCACGAGATTACCTCAGCTCACTGACAGACCAACACCACAGCACATCCGTCATCTCACACTACCTGAGTGGTTGGCTGCTGAACACTTGCATCCCAATTCTGATGGATGGATACATGGCAGAAGACATAGGTGGTGGGAAGGTGGATTATAGGATGGTGGGGACCAGTGGTTGGATAGATCATTTGTTTGTGTCATAACTGACAAGATGAAAGTGAGTGGGCGCAAAACAAGAAAAGGAAAACTTTTTTATTACAATAAGCACTATGACTAACAATAACACATCCACACCACCTTGGTTCATAAATATTTACTGGTATATTGATTTCCTGTACCTCAAATGGTGTGGGTGGGTGTCTGTGTCCTGCTCCGTAATTGTTCTCCATACAGATGCCCTTGGTTTTAGGCAATGTCTTGGAATAAGATTTGTGTGGATGATCTGTGTTACTCAAATGTATCACTTTGTCCCTCCATTGAGAACCTACTTATGTGGTTGCATGCAATTTTCTTCCAGGTGCCTGGATTGCTTGGACACACACACACACACACACACACACACACACACACACACACGTACAGTCACAACAGGTGTTCTGCTGTCAGGGAGTTGTGTGTGTGCGTGTGTGTGTATATCAGACTAATATTTGTATGGCGAGGTCTTACCAAAGTGCACAGGTAAACATGTTATCTTGATTGATGACCCACCCACAGGACAGCCCCTGACTTGGTAAACTGATGAACTGCCACAGCACAGCATCACCGCCAAGGCATCATTAACGCTCCACTGTCCCTTCCATCCCACTCTCCGCAAGAACAGCACCCTGGAGGCTTCTTGTGGTCTCACATAACAGATGTTAACTTTGAAGGTATTTTATGCTCAAGGACAGATTGGTCAGGTAGCCTAGAGGCAGTGGCCCTGTTGAAAAGAACAGTCACAATACGCCTTCATTCTCACTCCTGTCCCAAGGCTGTAACAAGTGAGACAAGTAAACTGGGCTGATGGTCTTTTAACTGTCATAGGTGTGTTTTTTTGTGTGCTTGCATTTCATTACTATCCAAACATGAGAGAGAGAGCGAGAGAGCGAGCTTAGTGTAGGAACCTGAGGTGCAGGAACCTGAGGTGCTGTACAAAACAAACATTGTCAAAGATATCCTGGATTCACCCTTGGATTTAAGCTAAAAGATCCATCTGGCTCTACTTTATTCTTGTCTTCAGGCTTCCTCTGCACGGGTGTCAGGGCACTGTTGAGATGATTTGCTTATTCATCATACAGCATCAGCGTTCTTGGCACAGGTCAGATGGGGACACAAACATGGACACCAAAAAAGTGGATGTGATGGCATGTATGTAGGCAACCAACGCTTTTAGCACATTGCTGTGAATTTATCATTTACATTTAATCATTTAGCAGACGCTGTTATCCAGGGCGACTTACAGCTAGAGCAGGGACATTCCCCCTGAGGCAAGTAGGGTGCCCAAGAGGACACAACGTCATGTAGTCACAGCCGGCAATCAAACTCACAACCTTCCGATCAACGCCCTAACCTGCTGAGCCACCTGACTCCTTATCATGCAGTAAAGTTGAATTTGTGAAGCTTGAACCTTAGGCTGACGTTGTAGTGGGAGACATTTCTGGTAAAACCTGCTCTTAACTGACAAACCCTGAGAATGTTCTGAGTGCTTATGGGTACTTTTTATGTTCTTGTTTGTACAAGTGAACTAGAAACTTCCCTGCTTGTTCTGTAGCCTGCCACAAGCCCTCCTCCATGTTTGCTGCAGATTGTGGTATTGACCTTATCGTGCAAGTTTAAGAATTCTATAGAAGCAAACACACAAGATGGCCTTTAGTGCGCGGTGATCATGAATACTTTTCTTTTCAGTCTCAGATTGTTCTAAATCACCTTTGAAATGTGTCTACCTTATATCTAATGGGTTATTGAAGGTTTTGCTCTGTAACATTTTGTTATCAGCTATTTGTTATTTGTAGTGTGATGAGGAGATGAAGCTTTAGGTGTTTGTGGGTTGGAAATATATCGCATGGAAGTTTCTTAAATTAACATTCATATCGAGAGAAAATATCGTTACCCAGAGAACATGTAGGTAGGGCATAGGAACACATTTGAGAATGTCTAGATCTACATCAAACTGAGAGCAACTACTCATTCTCTCATCCTCTTTGGCCTCTCATCCCCTCTCTTAATGAAAGATGCCCTTTCAGACCTCTTCATGAAGCTGTGGTGCGTGTCCGCCATGTCGTGTGTCTCTCACCCTTTCTTTTCTTCCCCCTCCTTTTACATAAACCCTGTTCCACTCATTAATTTCCCCTCTCTTCCATCACTGGCTTTGTTCCCTTTTTCTCGACATGTCTCCTGCCTTTGTCTCTCGGTCACCCTTTTCTCTCTCGCTTTCATTCTTTTTTTTACCTATGTCAATTCCCCCCCCCCCCCCCCCCCCCTCTCTTTCTCTCTCTCTCTCTCGTTGCTAACACTCTGTGGGGGCACAAAGTTGTTTACCAGCATGCTGGCTAGCTGACCCAAATACGGCCCGAAAAAGAAGAAAAAAAATTGGCGGGGCCGGCCCAACCCCAAGAGCAGTGCCCATCCCTACCCCTCCTCTCCATCCCTCTATCTCCTCCCCTGCCACTCTTTCCCTCCATTCCTCCCCCTCTTCCCAAAACACGCACATACATCAGTAGCCAGCTAAGTCTGCCTCACACATTCCACTATGTCTATACTGCACTGTAAGAGCAAGCTTGGACAGTATGTATTGTCAGATAGATGGGTCTTAGACAAAGCATGGGTTTCAACATCAGAAAACCAAGGTAGGATGTTGCCGGATTAAATCTTCTTGGTATTTTTATGAAGTTTTATTATAGGTTATTCTGACTTTTCACAGTAGAATGCTGTTGAGTCAAGTTTTCGGATCGGGTTTTCTAATGCTTAAAATTGTTCACTGGAATGTAAGGGTTGTTGGGGATGAAAATTAACCTCATGTTGTTGCTTTGATAATGTTACTGATATCACTTTGGATTTTGTGCCGATGTGGAACTTCATTTTCAAGTAAGGCTACTGTTGGCATCTCATTGTTGAGTGCTGGGTTGAATTGTCTCCTTTTAGAGATGGAGAGAAGTGCTGTCATGCAGCCTTGAATGTTTCTGGATGAGTCAGTAAGCCACAGGCCTCGCTCCTCATGACTGTGTTAGAATGCACTGTATAATGGAAGAGACGTCAGTTTCACTGCTCGCTCGTTAAGATGAAGATTACATTCATTATTTTTCAATTTCATACTTATTTTTTCTTCTTTTCAAATAACTGTTTTCCTCAACTTTCTCTCCCTCTCTCTATACACTTGCAGTCCCCAACTTCTAACAAACCACATGGGTTTTTGTACTGTGCGTTTCCTAATTGCGTTCTTGTTTGTTTATTTTTTTGTTGTCTGTCTTTGCAGGGATGCCATACATCATGTTAAGATAAGGACCAAGACCACTGTGTTAACCATGCTAAAGCGCTTGGACAAAATCCGTTTCCGGGGCCAGCGTAGGGACGAGTTCTTGGATCTGGCCGAATCGCCCAACACGTCCGACAATGAATGTAGCGAGGAGGTGGTGATGAAGCCTCGGGCCTCCAGCAAAGACGTGGAGGAGCTGAGAGACCCTGTGAGTGCGGCCTCACTTTGCAGCCAGCTCCCTCAAACCGAACCTCAAGTACGATACCTTTTCTTAATGGAATGATCATTTTTAGCTGCGGGTACCAGCTCTGTGGCTCAGTTGATTGATTGGTAGGGTGATTCATGCTCCAACGTGGCTGCAGCTATTGTAAATCCACGCTTGTTAAGTAGAAACATACATCCTGCATTATTTCAAGCCAGACTAACCAGATTTGTATCCCTGTTTCACATTACTGTACTAGAACCTCAGTGCACTCACTCTTGAGGTTCGACAATCCTGTATCTGGTGGAATTCCGCCCAAGCGTCATTGCTTTTGATACTCTGCATTTCTGTTTATTCAAGCTCTTTCCTGTTGCTCCATTCCTCTCAGACGAGGATGAGGAGATAGATCTCCAACTGCTGTTTGCGTCACTGGGTCACATGAAGGGACTTGACTGAACACATGTCTGCCAAAGCCATACCAGTTCTCACTTCTTGATACGTTCCCAGGACAACTGTGTTTATTTATTTATTTAACTGTATTTTCTTTTTAATCTTCTCCTCTATAGTGACAGATATGACAACTCTACTTGCCACAATTCAGTACTTTCACAAGCAAATAGATCTTGAACTTGAACTGAAAATTATATGCTTTTTTCCTTTCTCTTTTTTTTATTATTATTTTTTACATGAATTATCTGTCTGCATAGTGGAAATTTTTTTTTTATTCTGTGTGAATGAAAACGGTGAGAACTCCAGCAGCACAGTGAAACAATAACTATTATTTATTAATGTTAGGGTAGATGTTGTTAAGGTATAAGACTCCTAAGACCCCCTCTTAGTAGAAGTAGCTGTTTCAGATCTGCTAAGCTGTTGGTATGAGTGTTGTGAAATGTGGGCTAAAGGAGCTGGGCCACGTGATGAAAGGGGAGCGCTGGTAGACTGTTCTGGGGTTATTCAAGTTCAGTCACTCTTCACACCAACCTGTATCACACCAGCCCTCTCTATCTGTCAAGTCTGTCACGTCAATGTTTGTTTGAGATGCTTGCTGGTTTCGTCAAAGTTGTTTCAGAAGAAATCCATTCAAACAGTGGTGAAAACCATTGTGAGTACCGAGACTTATCCATAACGCTTGAGAAAGACAGTCTGTTCACCAGGTGGTTGTCAGATTTACAGCAATTTATCTTTAACACTGGAAATGTTGCATCTCTTCAGACACACCCAAGATCTTTTCCAGTTTTGTGAGTTTGAGGCTCCTGCCCATGCTAGTGCGAGAATATGTTTTCTAGGGGGGTGGCTGGGTGTGTGTAGCCCTGTTTTGTTCTTGTTCCCATAGTAACAAGAGAATGATGGTCTAGTGCCGTTGTCTCTGGTTGTCTGCTGCACTGCTCCACTTTCTTCATGAGGTCTTCATCCAGCACTTATTGTCCACCAGGATTTACCATCATCACAGTCACACTTAGTTGTCGTTTACAACTTTGATGCACAGGTTTATAATGGTAGCAAATCTATTTTACTGTAGGTAATACCTGTAATTTGCTTTGATTGGTAATTTTAATTGACACTAACAAAGTCAGTCAAATAATGTTAATTTGTCATTATGCAGGCGGGTGCAGCCGGTCAGTTCCTGCAATCTCAGATAAGCGTTATCCTCAAAATTGTTTCCGTTATTCGTCTACAAATGCCACCATTGAAATCGGAATGTGCAATCCACCCCTCATTTTTGGAAACTTGTCCTAACGGAGCACAAATTTAAAAAACTAAACACATGCAAGACCAGTAAAAGCAACACAAGGAGCTGTCTGAGTTCACAGCTTTGCTCATTAGCAATAGAGACCTTGTAACCTGAGTTTAGCTTGTGATGTCTGTTTCTATCCACTTCCCTCTCCTCATCACTGCTGAGGTTATTACAGCTCAGTGCACAGATGTTGTTCCCTCAATCGATGTCTCTGAGGTAACCCTGTTCTGACTGCTGAAAGGAGATTTTCTATAAGTATCTTACAGTAACATTAAATCATTCAGACGGTTTCTTTCCTTCGCCTTTTCTCACCTCCTTCATTTATTTTTCATCCTCTCCTCTCCTCAGCACTTTTATACTTTTCGTCTCTCACATGCATGGCTCACTTTCATCTGCCTTGCTGCTAGCTAACATCTTTCTCAATCTTTTATCACTTGTCTCGATTCCTCTATCTTTCCTTTTTTCTCTCATTTCTGTTTCTTTTTCTCTGAAAATATCCCACTCTGTCCCACTTTCTTTTTTCCTCTCTCTCCCTCTCTGTCCATATTTCTCCACCCCCCTCTCTGTATCCTTCATCTCTGCTCTTGCCTCATACCCCACTCCACAGTGCAGATGACAGTCAGAATACAGGATTAGGATGTTGCAGGTTTTTGGGTCTTGGCTGCTGCCTGGTGTTGGGAAATAATGCTGGAAGAAGTGGAGGACCAGAGTCCGCATGGCGGCGTTTCTATCCATTTCCGCACTAGTGCGTGAGTGTGGGGATATGTGTTCACGTGGTCATGTAGGAGCTTGTTATCAGTAGGTGTTGTGTTGTATGTGCTTGGGCCTTTTTGATAAAAAAAGTGTTAGTGATAGATTAGTTTGAACTGTTGCTAATGTGTACTATCTCTGTCTCGGTCTCTCTCTGTGTGTGTGTGTGTGTGTGTGTGTGTGTGTGTGTGTCTGTCTGTCTGTCTGTATGCATGTGCCACCTTCAGGCTGGTCCGGGGACACTTGCGATGGCTGCTGCTATCCAGGACTTTCAGAGGACGGAGGCCGACCGTCTCAATGAAGTTAAAGGCCACCTTGAAATTGCCTTACTAGAAAAGCACTTCTTACGTGAGTACTGGATATAATTCTCCTTTTTGTGATCAAAGGCTGTAAAATGTTTGCAAATGATGTATTAATCATGTGCATGTTGTTCGTTGACCCGAGTAAAAAATTATGTCTTGGCTTTTCAATGGAGCTACCATTAACGTTAATTCGTTTTGGTGGATGGACATGATAACTTCTCCCTTCAGTGAGGGAAAATCCCAGCCTGTGATAAGGGAAGTGTATAATTTAAGGGTTGCTGCTTCTACAAGGATGCGTGAGACTGGGTGAGCTCACTTGTGCGTGTGCGTGTGCGTGTTCATTTAATGAATCTCACTCAGAGCCTCTGCTTGGCCAGGAGATGATCTTTGTGGACTAGCTCATCTGGCCCCTCATGTCTGGTGATGTGGAGTGTTGGGATTGTGGGATTAGAATGTTTCATTATCACTTCTCTGTCTGATGCACGGTGGTGTTATAAGTGCACGCATTGGTATTTTAAAACGTAGTCAACGAATTATTGTTGGTTCACGCTGCTTGAAACATAAAACACCTTAATACTGCAGCGCTCCTGCCACAATTCAAGATATAGGGAATGCAGTGGTTCAGATGTAAATCCAACTGTCTGGTAGAGGGGATCCTGACTCCCTGAGAGACTGGTCAGGAGACATGTGATTGGGTGAATAAGGAGCTTTGTGCTCCTTAGTCTGCTGTGATGAGTCAGAGAGACCTGCAGTGTAGAGCTGAGCCGGGGAGGGTGGGGTGAGGTGGGGGAGATTTGAAGTCTTGCGTTGCACTGTGTTGGCAGACCTCTGCTTATCCCAGTGACCTGGACTTCTTTTCACTTAGCGTACTCAGGATTAGCCTGCAGCGCTGGGAAGACTACTTACCGTATTTTTCGGACTATAGGGCGCACTTAAAAGCCTTTATTTTTCTCAAAAAACGACACTGCGCCTTATAATCCGAAGCGCTTTATATATGGATTAATTCTTTTTTTACTGACCTCTAAGCGATTTTTGTGCGGTACAAGGCGCTCACGGTGCTAAATCAAAATGTTTTTGTACGACTTTGGTAAACTACAAAGCCGCACCGCTTGCAGCATTACGGCTACCGTAGCCAGGAACGTCGTGGAGTAATACATACTGTGCTTCCCCATAATATTAGTCGACTGATTTATCTGACTGTTTTTTTCCCGCTTAATGCGCCTTATAGTCCGGTGCGCTTTATATATGAAAAAAGATCGAAAATAGACCATTCATTGACACTGCGCCTTATAATCCAGTGCGCCCTATAGTGCAAAAAATACGGTAGTTCTGCGCGTATGACGATAACGAGAGGGTATTTGAAAGCTGGTGCAGACTGGGTACCCATGTTTTTCTTTTCTTTTTTTTTTCCCCAGTACTTGCATTGACGGCTCATGGTTGCCTGAGCTACACTTGCAGACTCAGTCATGTGTCCAGATTTCTAATGTAAACACACAGTTAAAACCCTACAACATTCGCCCTCACGCAGGCACAAGCACGCACACACGGTCATGTGTTTGTCCAACATCAATGGAAGGCAATCTGCCTGTGGATGATAGAATTGTTGAACAGACATTATGCTGCGAAACGTGTTATTATCCGACCGCACTGCTGTGGAGGTTCACATCCCACGCCAGAATGGTGTTTGTTACAGGAAGCCCATGGACGGAGATATCCTCTTCTGCTTGCTGTCCTGCATCCCTCTGCCTTTTGAGTGTGGGCAGCTTGGTTTTGGACATGCTGCCTGTGTTACCGGCTCCAGCTGTGCTGCTCCTCAGCTGAGGGAGCGGCAGGAAAGCATCTGAATGCGCCGTCCTCAACGCAGTTGGAGCTGTGAGGCAGCTTTTTTGTTATCTGTTGTGCTACCTGTCGTTCAGGTGCTGAGACGTGGTGATTTCATGACACACGTGTGTTTTCCAAACCTGCTTGTGTCAACTGCGGACGCCAAAGGTCAACTTCTGATCACAGCTGCAACAAAAAGCAACAGGTTATTATTAGCCTTGAGACCTTATATAAGCCTCCCCCACATGACCCAACCACAAGAAAGACAGGTATTGACTGGACAGCTTGGTGTCACTGGAATAACCTGCCTGCGATGGACACAGCAGATGGAAGCGTTAGTGTATCCCCAGACTGCTTGTTCCTGAACCTTCCGCAGGAGTGTTCACGGTGTCCTGTCCTTTTGACTTTTTGTCCACATATTTAGTCACGTTGGTTATAAACCCACTGGGTTTTCATACTGTGCAACTGTCTGATTTGGTGATGTATGATCAATCTGATATCCAGTAAACCTATGTTATTGGCATGGGTAGGGCCTTCATAATTAACATAAAGTTAATCTACTTTGCAGACCCTCTTTGTGTCGTCAATGCCGTGTACAGATGCATAAAGAAAGAACAGCAGACTGTCAAGGATCAGTGCATAGTTCTATGGTATTGCTGTCTTCAGAGCTCAGGAACGGTGTGTTCTAATCTTGATATAACCTACCACTAAGACCTGTGGTCGTCAAAGTGTATCTTTACTGATGGGTATCTTGTGTGTCTCGCGGAAACTGTAGCCTCCTACAAGCATTATCTTTCACCATTGAATATGGCATACTTGTATGTTTTCACTCTGTTGAGAAGTTCGTGTGAATATTAATACATAAGCCATAACTGATTTAGTGAGTTCCTACTGTAACTACAGTCTACCATTGTATGAGTGTCAGAATGTATATTGCACATACACATACAATTGTTCCACCAAACTATGTGTAAAATACTTGTTTGTATCGTTCTAGTACTTTAGTGTTTGAAGAAAGGGTAGTAGTAAGGTTTTTGAGGCCCTTTGAGCATGGTAAGGTTGTAACCTGTGAGGCAGTAGAGAGTCTAACACAGCTATCCAGCTCTGCTCCATCACTGAAGCCAATTGGTTTTGGGTGGTGTCCAGGTGCCTGTGGCTTAGAGCCTGACAAGAAGAGAATGTAAAGACCACCTGATGTCTTTTCCTGAATGACTGCGTGCCAAGATACCAGGAGAATCTCCTTCACATCAGCTGACCGGCTTGCTTTTAAATGACCGTGATGGAAAACTGCTCAGGGGGAAGGACAGAAATAGACGTTGGTAGGCTTAATATATTCATTCACACAGGGATGCAAGAGGGATACGTTTTGTATGGGTCCTCCTGTGATGTTCCTGAATGTACTTGTATTAATATCGCAGTAAATATTTATCAGGCCCTAAAACCATTGCTCAGAATTTGCTTTGTCATTGACCACTGTTTCATAGACAGGAATATTTGACCAAAACTGGACAATACATCTTTGCTGGTTGTCACTCCCTCTCTTGCAATGTCAGAAACACCTCCAGATGAGTGTTGAACTTGTCAGATATAGTGACAAAGCACCGCCCACCAACCAGGTTTCTGATGATTTTCAAACTGTGGCTGTGGTAAAAACAGCAACCCCAGCAATGTTGGAAACGCAATCTTGTACGGTACTGTTGGAGCCAAGCAACAAGTTTTTTGGCGAGGGATATCGACAGGCTAGTGTTAACACCTGATACATTTTTTTGAGTTTTTCCATCAGCTAGCTTAGACCTGAGAAATAGTTACACTTGTAGTCTGATTATCTTGTTCACTTAGCGTTAACAGTCAGTATTCATCCCCTTAAATTAGCTGGAAGCTTTTTCTTTCGCACAACCTGACGTATGAGCTGGAGCAATGAGGAAATCTCCCCGAATGGTACGATCCCTACAGCTGACTGAATAGTGAATAGGCCTGCTTGTAATACTGTTCCCAGCCATGTCCTCAGGCTTGAGAAGCCATGCGTGTGATGGGAGTCTGCCGGCCTGCGCATGGTCAAACCAAGGCCTCATACTGTTTGTGCTTACAATCTGGGACGTCTGTTTGTCGTTCCCCCATGCCCCATCAGAGCCCCTGTGCCAGCATACAGTATATGTCGTCCATTCAGAAAAAGCAATCATTCATGGATAGAATATGCTGGGGGCCCTTGAGCTATCCAGGTCATAGCTAGTGATGTCAGATGAGAATTGGAGGCTTAGAAAAAAAGAGGGGAGGTGGTTACTGAGTGGTTACTTGGGGATCAAGCAGGGTTGATCAGTTATTACCTGTCAAATAACTTGCCGGACAACTCAAATTTTTATCCTGAGTACCAACAGTAGCTGGATTTGTAGTGCTGGTGTGAATGACTGAATCCGTGCTAGATGTTGATCCTCCCCCCATTCCTCCCAGCAAATTGACTCAGCCTAAAAATATATCTATATGACGTTTTGTTTTGTGATTTGTTTGACACATGTTTTCTGTCATTGCTTTCTTATAGACACAGCCCAAGGTTTGTGGATGAATGTGTTTGTGAAGGCCCTCAGGCATGCACACACAATTGTTTTTCTGTGACAGTGGGGACCGGAATGTGGTTCAGTTAGTTGCAATGGCACGATCGAGATGAGCGGTTGCTACAGGAAACGGAGATGAGATTGAGGTGCTTGGTGGTGAGAGCACACTTCCTGCCATGGAGAGTCACCCGGTCCAGGTGTCTAAATTAAGAACTGTTACCCATTTGCTGGAGCTCCTTGGTTTGGGGAACTTTGTGAGAGGACAGGTGGAAATTGCTGGTGACAGTGAGCAACATGGCTTTGGAACCCTGCCCACAATCCCTGGTCAACTCCTATCATTTACTATCGCTCTTTCCTCTATCTTCTCTGTGTCTATCTTTCTGATAAAGAGGATATTGGTTTCAGAACTGGAGGTGGCTCCTTTCTGAAAATCTGATTCAGTATATCACAATGACGGATGGGGATAAGGCAGCTATCTCTGGAAGGCTGGTACTGTGTTGTTTTCACCGTATCTCTCAAGTTTTTAGCCATTCTTCAGTGCAGAGTCACTATGAGCTGATAAAGATTACATCTTCATCGAGTCCCATCTCTCTGAAGACCTCAGCAGCCAAGACGTAGATCACAGCACAAAGGTGCTAAGCGCATCGGTGATCCTGGGCCCTAGTGGTGCAATGACATCAGCGACAATGAAGAATCGACAGTTACCTCACCGAACATCCATCTGATTCAACCAGGTGCTCTGGGACTGTGGCTTTGATTAAAATTCACGGCATGTTATGCTGTACTTCTGCCTTGGATGTCTACATGTGAGAAGTTGCTAAGATGACAGTGTCCCCTGTCAGGCTGTTGTTATTTCGTTTTTCTGTGGTGTGCTATTGCTACTGATGCCTAATTCACTGTCTTGATTAAAAGATAATGGAATTTTACACCTAGGTACAATATAAATAAATGTAACCATCAGTACTTCATATCTGGTGGTCTTACAGTAACGTTAATTAGGGGAAATGTTCTTTGCAATGTACTTGAGCTAAATGTCACAAATGGAAGAGAGCTATCCATTTTTGACATGACAGCCAGGCTAATAGAAGGGCTATTATCCTTTTGTACAGTACCTTTGGTTGTAGGAAGGGAAACTGTTGGCAATGTGGGCTGTGGAACTTTCTTACGTAAAGGCTAACTAGTGGGTGAACTGAATACTCATAGATGACTGAAACTGGAAATTATGTAGGTTAGGTGAGAATGATGTGCTCTTTAAATTCATAGGGAATTAATATTCCTCAGAATATTCTAGATATTCTTTTAGGTATTCTTCACAATGGAGACGTGGAAAGTTTAATCAAGTTTCACTGAGACATCATTTCACATGGCTTAGGTAAAACAGTGAGTGATGTCAAAAGTATTGGCCTTTTCAACAAGGCCAAAGACTGATTTTTTTTTTACTCTAATGATGCACAATGACACCGTGCCATATTTACATTATGTTGTATTTGTCTAGATTTTGTTAATTTTAGCCCCTTACTATACCTTTTAGTATTATACTTGTACCCCACTTATTTAAGATTCATTATTATGCAAACTTTCGTGATGAAATCATTCAGCCTTAAATTTACAGTGAATTACTGTCTTATATTGTACAATTGTTGCAGTTTAGTTATGGAGACCTTATTCAAACGGCAAGGTTGTCAAGCTCACTTCCTGTAAGACCAACGCTCAAACATGCTACACAGGATGTTGTCCTTTGAGTACTCAATCAGTTTTAAGCCTCTCTGCTAGCTAGCGTTATCCAGCTTGTCTGGCACTAGGCTCCCAGCAGCACCGGACCTGCCAGGAATGTGAAATTGGTGTAAACTCAATCAATTTGTTTTGAGTTTTTCTTGTGGTAATGTAGTAATTTCACTCCACTGTCTAAATGAGTGTGTGTGTGTGTGTGTGTGTGTGCATGCCTGCATGCGTGCATGCTTGGGACAGAAAGTCCCAGAGTGCGTCAATGCCAAGCCAAGTCAGTCCCTCCCCAATGGGAAACGACACTAATCCCCAGCACTCTCTCCAAAGGTTGCTGAGCTGAGCTGACCCAAATCAGCTTCTGCACTGGTCAGGCCCAAACTCCTGTGACACGTGCATCAGTAAACCAGTCTTTAGGGTTGAGATGCAGTGGGACGAATACTTTACTACAGCTATGGCTTGGAATCTTGAATCTAAATTGGTATTTTCTATCTCCAGCCATGATTTGTTTTTTGACCAGGTTGGGTTATAATGTTTTTTCATGTTCATGTTGTTTCCATCGAGAAGAGAAATAAAGGCGTAATCACAGAATACACGTCTTTTGTATCCCTTCGTATCGCATTCTGACAATATCAGATATCATCCCTTTAAGGTTTTAGGTTTCATCCCTTTAAAATAATCTCATCTCCTCCTTGCTGTTCGGTCTGAGAATGCAGGACCATTACAATGATGAAGTAGGCCTATGTGATCTGTGCCTGCTTATTCATTTTTAATGACTGCTAACAGGTGCTAAATGAGTCTAGCTTTTGCACACCAGAATGTATCTTCTCTTAGTCAATCAGCTTGTAGCTGTTAATCTTTAACAGATACTAAAATGTTCAGGCCCCATTGAGCTACTCTGAACACAGATAGGCCTGTTCCAGGAGCACCTTGGAAAACACCCACACTACTTTGTGCTGGAATTCACGTTGTTGGCCTGACTATATCCTCCCTCCTTCCATCTCTCTCTCTCTCTCTCTCTCTCTCTCTGACACACTCTCTGACACACTCTCTCTCGCTGTCTCTCACAAAAAATATCTCTCCCTTCTATTAGATAGAAAGTCAAGATAGTGGTTGTATGGTCGAAACTGGCGCTCACCCAATCAGTGATTTATGTGGGGTATCACATCTAGTATGTGTTTGTGAGATTTTCTGTGTACCAGTAATCATCATGCAGGAGAGATTGTAGACAAATCTAAATGTAAACCGTTGTTATAATCAAGTCGAGTGATTTCATCTTTTTAGGAATCTTTTGTTCTAAATTATTGTACACCTTGATGAGTCATTTTCTGCATTTAAGTTACTTGTTATTTGTTTTGTATAAAATGTGATCTTGATGTGATTGCGAGACATTAAATGACCCACGAGGGACCGGTATATTGGAGCAACCAGAATTTGCTTGTTATTGCTTGCCAGAATTTGCTTGAATGATATTAAATCAGTCATTGCTACCTTTCACTGCAACTCTGTTATACCAAGTAAGCCTGCATGTGTGTGTGTACATGTAATGTCTATAAACAGAAAGTTTGTTTGCTCATGTTACAATTACTGTGTGTATAGATACACATGCATGAAATGTGAAAGCGTGTTCTTTATATAATGACATTCTATTCTCGACAGGGGGTGTCTTACTAATGAAACAGTGACTGCTCTTGATGATAGTGTGGTCTCCTAGAGGCTGGAGAACTGCCATTCTTAAATATCTGACTGTGATTCGCAGAGGAGGAGCTGAGGAAACTCAGAGAAGAGACCAATGTGGACACCCTGAAGCTGGAGCTGGAGAAGGAGCGCTCCAAGAGGATGGACCTGGAGCAGAAGATGAGCGAGGTTCTGAGAACGAGGTAGCCTTCCTAGTCCCGGCCGTCTTCTGTCAGATTTGTCACCACCGACACAGTAGGACACCTGTCCCCATGACACAGTTCATCTCACAGAAGGCACACTCCAGTCAGGGTAGGCTGTCAGCAGACTGTCTGTGTTTGTGTCTGTGCATATGTGTGTGTTTGTAGCTAGTGAGAGTGACGTTGGAACTAACTGTGTATGTGTGTGTGTGTGTGTGTGTGTGTGTGTCAGTGTATGCTTCTCGCCATTTGGTGGGTGACAGTCCTTGTTAAAAATAGTCTCCGGAGCCCTGGCTGGGTGTCTAATAAGCAGCCCTGCTTGTGGCTGACAGATACTCCCCCACTGTCTCCTTTCCCATTCAACAAGGATCACAGTCTCTGGGCTTGAGTTCCTCCTGAGAGAATGTGTCCACGATGCTAAATGTCAATCAGTCCTGTGTCAGGCAGCATTTCAATGGAAAATCTCTTGCTGTGCCACAGCCCTTTAAACAACCTCAAGGAAAAGCTATTCAGCCTTATTCTCACTTTGCCTCTGTGTCACTCGCTTCCGTTCTCGCTCCTTTGAGACGTCAAGCCTGGACCACGGTGAATCTGAACTTTCAGTCTGGTCTCCATTTCGTTTCATGTGGCTGTGTACAGGCCACCTAAGGAGGGTTTAAAGAACGCGGCACATGAACCATCAATACTCAATACTAAAATAATTATGAAACAACCACATATTTTCTCCTGACTTGAAAGCTGTGATATTCTAGTCAAACATTCTGTTTCCTGTTTCCTTGTAGGCCGGAAGATTCTCCTCCACAACCTCCCAAAGCGTCTCCTCCGACAGTCAATGGCACAGGTGAGACACATCACATCCCAGTCTCTTCATTTACATACAAACAAGGACATTACCTATTATTATTATTACACTTTGTATTGATATTATAATATTGTTGGTATTAATATGAGCTTACACTGGATTGGGACATATTTATTATAGGTGCAGATAGCATGCTAGGAAACTATAAAGAGCAACTATGAACTTCTATCATCAGTGAACAACAGGCCAACACAAAGCATTTTACCTACACTGTTTCTCCATACCCCCTAGACCGCAGCATCAAGTAAGGCTCTCCTAATTTGAAACCTGTTTAATCAAGATAGCATAGGTTGTTTGCTGCATACACAACACTTTCCTGTCACCCCATCACCACCCTCACCTACCGTCCTCCATCCCCGGCCCCCCCAGCCATGTAGCACACCGTCCCTCTCGTTCGTTTCCCCATTAATTCCACCCGGCTCCTAATTCAGCTCAGAAGTAAAGCTGAGGTGGAAAGGCTGACGGGTGGAGGGGAAAGGAGCTGGCTGGCAGCCTCAGGCTGCCACGCCTCGCTGCATCTCCAGGCGGAAGAGCGGTAGGGGTTCAACATCTGCGTGGAAGTTTGCAGAACAACCTGCTGGCTCTCCTGAGCTCCACATGGAGGAGCATATCTCACCACCCCCTTGATTCAGCACATGAGTGTGCATGTTTGTGTGTTTTAAAGTACGTGAGCTTGTGCGCACGCACATTTACAGGTGTGTTTGCTTGTGTGTGTGTATGTCAGAAGTGTGTCTCTGGGGAGGGGTAGAGACAGATTAGTGATGAATTGCATCCTTTTCAGTCCCTCTACAGGTAATTTCATACGCACAGGGAAAGTGGATCTGGCTCTTGTGGAGAATTGCTTCTTTCCTGTTAAAGGTCTGCTTGGCACCTACGTCAAGCCTTGAATGGTGGGATGCTGTTGGTTTCTCCCCAGGGCTAAGCATGCATACACTGCACCTACAGAGCACAGATAATTTGCTCCTGTCCAATGGCTTCCGAATGTAGCATGTTCTACTGATAGCAACTGTCATCTCTCCAAAGAAAAACCAAACATCTAACCTAATGCTGAGAAGTATCCAGTTGAACAAACGTCATTGTTAACGTTCTGGATTCCATCCCGGGAGGTATGGAGAAGGATGTTTCGCTGTCGGCAGTCTGTTTCAAGCAGGAAGCCTCACTGTCATTCTTTTGATTTAATCAGCAGTCCATTGTAGAGATTTACTGACACTTTATTACTGTGTTGTGCACATTGTGAGTCAGTCTTTCAGTCAGTTGGGAATTAACTGAATGGTAATACCAGTTTGTTTGCTAATATGCAAATGTAAAGCTTGCACTTAAGCTTGTCATGTGTAGGAGACCTCCTTCTGGTTCCATTCCAGATGCGAGGCCAGGGAAAAGTATCCCTCGGATGTTTAAGGAAATAATACCATATTTTCATATCTGTTTTGAGCTGGTAGGGATGCAAGCAGCCACCTTTAAGTTATGTGCCTAAAAAGGCTGTACCAGACCTGAAGTGAAGCCCTACGGAGGTGTGGAAAAATAATGAAGAGAAAGATAAATGGTTTGATGGAGAGGGGCAAAAATACATTTGATGCACTATGCACTGTTAACAGTGTCTCTTGAGAAAAATATGGGAAAAATAGGCCTTTCTGTGTAATCAAAATCCCCAGTGTTACTTAATTTTTGTCATTCAGCCTTTGGGGCTGTGCTAAAGCTTCTTTTGTGGTTGTGAGGAACACTTAGCTTTCCCAATGTGTTCCTAACACTGGTACACATCCAAGTGCATGGTCGTCATTGGCCTTTTTAGTCAATCAGCTTGTAGCTGTTAATCTTTAACAGATACTAAAATGTTCAGGCCCCATTGAGCTACTCTGAACACAGATAGGCCTGTTCCAGGAGCACCTTGGAAAACACCCACACTACTTTGTGCTGGAATTCACATTGTTGGCCTGACTATATCCTCCCTCCCTCCTTCCATCTTTCTCTCTCTCTCTCTCTCTCTCGCTCTCTCACTCTCTCTCTCTCTCTCTCTCTCTCCCACCCTCTCCCTCTCTGCAGACAAGCAGAAGGAGACCCTCTACACACGTCTACAGAAGTGGCTGTACGACAGGTTTGGTGCCTACGTGGAGGACTTCCGCTTCCAGCCGGAAGAGAACACTGTGGAGACGGAGGAGCCACTCAGTGCCAAGAGGTCCAAGTCCACACACACCCTCATACATACGCCCACACACACAGATGCACCTTTGTACACACACCTGCTGGAGCTCTGATGAAGTGATTCAAAATATTTCACTGAGTATCTATTGACCGTTCAAAGATGGACTGTATAAACAAAGCCATACTCACTCATATGTGACTTACTTGAATCAAAGCCTCAGTTTATAGGCAGTTCCCAGGAAACTAGCGAAACTAACGAGCACTCGTTCGACCCTCTGCAATAAAACCGATGGATCAGTTCCAGCAGAGAGAAATGAGAGGGAAATAAACATGTGTAAATTAAATTACTGAGATACTTTTTAGTAAAAGATATCGGTCACTTCAGGTTTCAGGGGTATGGTTATTGAAGTAGTTAAAGATAACATTAAAAAAATATGTTTTCTTTCTTGTAATTGTGGCAAGAAAGTTAATCTGTTTCAGTCTCACCAGTGTGAGTTCCAAACTGCATGATCAGATTTGATCAGCCAACTTTTCTCAGCCAACTTTTCTCAGCCAACTTTGCATACTTTTAAGGTCTTAGTCAACTGATCCTAGCCATGTTTCTTGGAAATGCTTGCTCATCGATTCTGTAAGATTTCCTTTTCCATATCTATTTCCTATGTTAGTTTTTTTTTTCCATAGCTCTTTAATGAGCTTCCTTGCCTTCTGAGAATTGCTTTGAACACGCTGGTCATTGTTTTAAAGCTGCGATCGATCATGAGGTTGTTCAAGGACAGTGTGGGACCATGGGATTGTTTGGTAATCCAGTAGAGTAACAGTGTGCATGCAGGTTCAGCATTGTACGTTTGGTACCTAGGAGTTGAGTTCTTTACAGGGCATAAGTGAATTATGATATCTGACACTACTGTATTTAATGTACGCGTAGCGTAGGCCTAAATCCTAATCTCTGAATACGCAGTTTATTGCTCAACCTGTTATAAGTAGATGTAACCTCAGTGCATATTGCCAAATAAAATGTGTTTCAGTGTGTTGCATGTATTTAAGTTAAAAGGTGTGATGTAGTGTGTGTATGAACAGGACATGTGTTTGTTGCTCCACCAGTGTGACAGGGTGCTTTGCTGGAAGGCCGGCACTAGTTATCAGGGCAATCGAACGCAGTCATGATAGCCCCATCGCCGCTCGATATGAGCGGAGGGCCGAAACGCTAAAAACCATCAGGCTTAACAGCTACGGAGTGCACCCTATTTAGGGAGGGAGGGAGGGGGGGGGGAGGGGAGGGAGGGAGGGAGGAGGGGAGGGGAGGGAGGGAGAGAGGGAGAGAGGGAGAGAGAGAGAGACTCAGCGTGAGCTAAACAGCCCTATGGTATTTGATTGGCCCCTTCCTATTGGTGACAGCCAATCCATGAGCTTAGGAAGGACGCTGGTCTGTTGTAGCCATGGAAGTGACCGTAATTCCTGACCTCTGGTGGTGTATTATGTGTACTACATGGTTATGTTATTGTTTTGGATCAGTTCATATTCTTGGTCCTTAGTGTATGAATCGTCCTGGGTCTGTTTTGGGGTTTTGTTGCTGCACAGCAGAACATCCAGGCACATATTTTTAACTGTGGTTTGCAATACATGCTGGTTTAAGCTTTCTTCTCCACACAGTAATATGACCAACAGGTGATACTAGCGTAAGCCATTGTATACACAGTTGAGAGAGAGAGAGAGAATTTAGGGAATTGACTGCTGATGTCGACCACTTTATTCCCAAAGAAGCTGGAGAGGTTGTCTGCTGTTTTTGCCTCCGTTATGTGAGCGGAGAAGGATTTGAGGAGGGAGTGATACTTGTCAAGGTCTTGATCGTCCTTGGATTTGCGAGGCAGGATAATAGGGGTGAAGTGAAAGAGAACACTTGCTCAGCACCAGTTCATCTGACCCTGATGTTAGTCCCTGAGACTGAACAGAACAGAGGGAGGAGGAGAAAGAGAAAGAGAGAAAGAGAGAGAGAGAGAGAGAGAGAGAGACAGCACACTGAGACTCAAGGGAAAGCTAAATAGAGCAAGGTCGTCTATTTTGCAAGAAAACACATCTCATCTCTCTACCTGTCGATATACTTTGCACACAACTTTTCCGACTTAAGGTGTTGAGGATGTGGATATTCTGTCAGTAAACAGCATCATAACATGGCTCATCCTTGGATGAGGTGAAAGGTGAGGTGAAAGTTTATTAAAACAAGCTATGTGTTTCTGTGGAATAACATGTCTCTTGTCTTGTTCTTAGGTTGACAGAAAATATGAGACGACTAAGTAAGTGTTCAGAAATAATCTATATTGTGTTTGGGGGGGCAGGGTGTGATATTTTCAATTCACTGTCCTCATATTTACATCATAAAAGATCTAATTGCACTAAACATCCATCACAATACAACCTATATGTACGAACCCACTTTTCCCTAAATGTTGTGTGTGTTCATCTGTGCTGTCCAGAGAGAGGTGCCAAACCTGTCACTAACTTCATGAGGAACCTTTCTGCCTTATCCAGCTGGCACTCTGTATACACGTCAGCCATAGCCTTCATTGTAAGTACACACATGCACGCATCTTAATCACAATGAAAACGTTTTGGGCAGGTAAGGTAAGGATACCCATGTATTTTATCAAACTGCCCTCCTGTGTTGAATATTAGTACTACATGGCCTAGTTTCCACATCAAAGAAGATCCATATTTGTCTCTATTTTTTATTGTTTTTACCACCCTCTCTGTTGTCTTTCCCTTTCTCTTTGTATCTTGCCCATCTCACTCTCTCTGTATGTTTATCTCTGCCTCTCTCACTTTTACCTTTACTCCCCCCACCCTCTCATTCTCTTAACATCCATAGTCATATTTCACAGGAGCAGCATCTGTATGAACCCAGCCTTGCATGTGCTTGTCCTCTGCTTGACACGGTCATGCATTTACAGCTTTGCACGCATCCGATTATATTTAGAGACAGATCTAGATGGATCGACTGACATACTTGTGTGCGTGCAAGAGAGCGTGAGAGAGTTATCTGATGTAAAATACACATTTATTGTATTTATGTGTAGTATTATATGATTTGCAAGAGAAGGTCATGTACTGTCATGCCTGACTTCTCTTCCCCCCCCCTTCTCTTTCTCTCTCTCCCCCTCCCATGGATTTCTCCTTCTATCTCTCCCCTCTGCTTCTTTATCTCTCTTAATGCTCTCTCTTTCCTCCCCTCCAACACTCTTCTCCCTTTATCCTTGGAATTCCCTCTTTCTTTCTCCCATTCTCTCTCTTCCCTCTCTCACTCTCTACTCGCTCTCTTCCCTCTCTCACTCTCTTCCCTCTCTCTTACTCTCCTCCCTCTCTCTCTCTCCCCCCCCCCTCTCTTTTTCTCTCTCTTCCACAGATCTATATGAACGCGGCGTGGCATGGATGGGCTATCCCCATGTTTCTCTTTCTGGCCATTCTGAGGCTCTCCTTAAATTACCTAATCGCAAGGTTAGCCACTAAGCACTGTACATCTTCAGCCAGTTGGGGAAGAATCGACTGATGATTACAACTAGCATGAATTCTAGATTCTGAAACAGACTGTTCAGTGACATTGATTCCCACTCAACAAAGATACTGTTTTTAACTGGATCTATTGTTTATCAGTGATGTTCTTTGTGTTGAGCAGAGGATGGAGGATTCAGTGGAGTATTGTTCCTGAGGTATCGGAACCTGAGGTGAGACCTGCCATGTGACAGCACCAAACAGACCAGAATCAGAATCAGAATGGGGGTTTATTCGCTATGCAAGATAAACAAACATAGAATTCACTTTGGCAGGAATGAGCAAACATAGAACATAAATGTGGCCTACTAATAAAATGAAAAATGAATACAATGTAAAGATACACTGCAGATATGATACATATAGACAAGGAATACAAATGTTACAAATAATACAAATGATGCGAGTAGTGCAAAGGATACAGGTAACATGGAATTGCAAATGAAGTGTGACCACTCACCAAATACATCCATGCATCCAGCTCGATGGAGTGTTTTTTATTTAGGGCAAGAAAAAAAAGTTGTATTCACATATGAAGAACTGTATACAAACTTTTTTTAATCAGAATATTTTTGTCATAGTTTTTGAGAAGGCTTTTCGATCCAATCAATGGAACTCAGTGAAGCCTGCAAATGGGGGTGTCTTTTTAAACAGCCTTCTTTGTTTATTAGGAACCAGCCAAAGAGGATCTGACTGTTTCAGAAAAATTCCAGTTAGTTCTTGATGTAGCACAGAAAGCACAGGTGAGGGGTGACATCATTCATTCACACATTTTGATCTGTGATAGACGTCACTTAATAATTGGCAAAATTAATTGCACTGTTAGTTTGGTACACTTTAAGCTCTTGAGGTGTGGGGTTTTCACGCTAAATGCATGTGTTTTAACAGAACTTGTTTGGAAAAATGGCTGACGTCTTGGAGAAAATAAAGAAGTGAGTGTCTTTAATTTGTGCCTTTTTCGTCAGAATGCCTTTCGGTACTTAAGACACTTGGTCATTTCACCTTTTCAGCCTGTGTGTGCATGTGCTTTTTTATTTTTTGCATGTGTGCATCTGAATATGTGTGTGTGTGTGTGTGTTTCAGCCTTTTCATGTGGGTGCAGCCTGAGATCACTCAGAAGCTCTACATCTCCCTGTGGATGGCCTTTATCTGCTCCTGTGTCCTGCCCTACAAACTGGTGGGCTTCATGATGGGTGAGCAGGCGACAACTGAACATCCCCTTCTGTGCATTTCATCTGCTTTGATGCTTTATATTGGAAATGAAACAGCTACAAGCTACCTACTGTAGGTTAAGTAGCATAACTACTGTCACTAGCAATACTGTAAACTCATATGAAGTTGCAGTAAGAAGCGCAAGGGAAAGGAGGAGAAGCAAGAGAGAGAAAGAGAGATAGAGTGGAGGGAAGACTGAAAGTAAAACATAGTGTTTGAGATCTATTGTCCTCCTCGGCCCCCTACCTACCCACCCCTTTCCCAGGTCTGTATGCTGGGATCAAGTTCTTCGTCATTGACTTCATCTTCAAAAGCTGCCCAAAGCTTCGGGACAAGTACGACACCCCTCACATCATCTGGACAAATCTGCCCACTGATCCCCAGCTGAAGGAGCGCAGCAGTGCCACCCTCTCTAGACGGGTAGGCTGTGTGTTTGTGTCTGTGTGTGTCTGTGTGTCTGTAAGAAAGTTCCAGGGGTCTCATTTATAAAGCTTGCGTACGCACAAAACGGGGCTGAAAACGTGCGTACGCCAGTTTTCACGCAAAGTCAGTGATTTATGAAAAACGAACTTGGCGGTAGAATGTGCGGTCCTCCACGCAAACTATGACCCTCCCGTAAACCTACGCACTTTTTGGAGACAGTGGGAATTGGAGACACATACTGCAAAAAGTAAAAGTCGGAGAAGCGATTACTCGTAATATTTATGTATTTTGTTGTCCTCACACACATTGACTCAATTTATGATTATAATGAAGATTAAATACATCAGTGTTATTTGAGCTTGAACTGCGTGATAATTGTTCCACACAAATCTTGTACAATGCAACTCAAATTTTAAATCAATATTCAGCGCTGTCTGTCTCACAATCAGATTGTCCTTTTACCGCAGTGTAGGAGGCTGAAATGCATGTAACTACAGAACACAAAGTATAACTAAATATATTTATTTGATACTGTGCATATATCATCATATGTCAAAAACTGGAAATACAGTTGTTAAGCTCCCGCGCAATCACTACACTCATTACACTTCAGAATCAGAATTCGTTTTTAATCGCCATGCAAGATGCATAAACACGGAATTTACTACTGCAGTTGTTACCGCTTCTTCTCCGGTTCTGCCACTTGGCGCTGTCGCACTAATGTGTTGTTTTTTGTTTACCTTGATTCACCGTGAAGAAGAATCACCTGTCAGGTTCATGAGAATGATACTAGATTAGCATTCATGAGGTTCTTTGCATTGACCATTTATGGTTAAAAATGGGCGTGTTCAGGGCGCGGTGCAATGATACTTTACGTAAGCACACTTGTGGTTAAGCTGTGATTTATAAAGCGAACATTTTATAAATCTGAATTTTTGGGTGCGTACGCCAATTTACGCTTTTGGGCGTACGCACACTTTTAGTAAGAATTCTACGCACTCCATTATAAATGAAACCCCAGATCATTCACATTGCTAACTACCTTTATTTGGTTTTTCTTTTTCCTATTCATTTTTCATAATGCACATTTCTACATGCGTTTCTCTAGTATATGTGTTTTGATATTGAGTCCACATATACAATCAAAGTCAAATGTTTAGTTGGAGACTATGAACATGCATTTATACTGAACGTATAAATACACAGTCATTTCAAATGTCATTGTCATGTTTGGTTCACTTTTCATTCACAGTGTCTGGACTGGGGGGATTCTTAATTTAGTTTCTGAGTACAGTGTGTTGTTTTTCTCTCTCAGCTCTCTGGGTTTGAAAAGGTAGGGCCCCCTCGTGTGCAGAGCTTGTGTGTCACACCTCCACCAGTCTCTTGCTGCCGTGTTTTGGTGTGGGTGTGGGTGTGGGTGTCGGGGTGTGTATGTGTCTGTTTGCGTGAGCCATGCAGACCAAGTGTCTATGTAAAGGATCCGAAACGTTCTAAGCAGTTTCACTGCTTGTGTTTTCCCCACGATGCTCGTCCTCTCTGACATGCATATGTTCTACAGATCACCACCACAATCGTGTTTTTGATCCGTTTCCATAGACACTATCAGAGTAGACCCTAGACCCTTTCTGAGTTGGTGTGTGTTTGTGTTTTACGGTAGAGCCTGGAGTGTCAGTTGGGGCCTGATTTTGTATATTTGATAGACATTGATTTGATTGTAGTGTTGTTAGCAGTGTAGATTGCACATTTGCCTCTAGCAATGTTGACAACATTGGAACAGCCAAGCCTTGTGTTTGTATTATAATTTCTTTTAACAGTATTTTTTGGAACAAATTAACTTGAATTTAATTTGGGCCTTAGAATTAGCATGGCTGTTCTTTTGTTGTACTGAGCTGTAACTTGTGATTATGTTTTTACACGCAAACTAATGAAAGGCTTTATAATATGAGACCTGTTCTTCCGAAGACAAGCTGTTTTTCTTAAAGCTGGTGCAAAATCCATGTATTTTAGTACATCAAAATGTTATCTTGTCAATATGTCATGGTAAATATAATAGAGAAGCTTCATAGTGCCATGATAGTGTCACATACTGTGGGTGTTACTTTTTATCATGCAGTCTAGGCTGCTAGTACGATACTGTACACAAGAAGTTACCTTCACAAAGTGTCCTCAGCCTGCATTACTGCTCTGCTGTATGAAACCAGAGCAACGCTCTTGGTGAAGTGTCAGGATGCGAGGCTGGCCACACTGCCACGGGTTTGAGGAAGCCTTCAACACCTCACCTTGCTGCTTAGTTTGTGCAAACTCTTCTCAGGCCAAAACTCTAATGCGCTCTGCTTGTCTCTCTTTCTCTCCACCTCCCTTCTCTCTCAATGGTAGATTCAGCCAACAGTGGCTCGTGGAAGCCTAGCAACAGGCTTGCCGTTGGGTATCAGTCGTGAGGAAGATGGTGGGCGGGCCTTCAGCACAAAGAAGGGGGCTTTCCACGAAGTCTTCAACCTGTCAGAAGCCGAGCGCCCCCTAGCAGGTCTGTGGATTTCCTGTCTAATCATAGGATACAATGCACTCTTTAATGTCGAAACCAGAAAAGTAATACACGTTCATTAACAATTTTTACTAACAGTTTAATAATGTTTGGAAATATTACTGTTGGATCATGTGAACTGAAGCCACCTTGCTATGTTTCTGTATGTTGACCGCCGGTGTCCAGTGTGTTCTATATTTGTGTGGGATTGTTCTCTCCGCAGTGTGTGAGAACGGTTGGCGATGCTGCTTGATCAACAGGGACAGAAAGATGCCCACAGACTACATCCGCAATGGTGTGCTCTATGTTACAGAAAAGTATGTGGTGGAAAAACACATCACACACATATCTAGTCACTCTTTGCATTTTGTTCAGGAAATCGTGTTTAAGTAATGCCTTCTGTGTTGACCTTTTTCTTTACCAAAATAACATCTATGTTCTATTTATTATAGAGCAGGGGTGGGCAATTCCGGTCCTTGAGGACTGCTGTCCTGGAGGTTTTAGATGTTTCCATGTTGCAGCACACCTGATTCAAATGAAGGGTCATTATGAGGCTTCCATAGAGCTTGATAACAACCTGTTCATTTGAATCAGGTGTGCTGGAGCAGCGAAACATCTAAAACCTTCAGGACAGCGGCCCTCGAGGACTGAAATTGCCGAACCTTGTTATAGTATGCATACATGCTCCCCCGCTCAAATATAATAGTAGTAGGCTAGTTAGTGCCCAGTCTTCAGAGGATAGATCTCTGGTTTTATTTGTATGTATTTTCTCTACATCAACAGTTACCTGTGCTTTGAAAGCTCCAGCTCCAGGTCGGGCTCTTCCAAAAAGAACAAAGTCATCAAGCTTGTGGACATCACTGACATTCAGAAGGTGAGGTCAATTTAATCTTACTGCAAGTGTACTTTTAGAGAAGGATGAATAGTCACCGTCAATGTTATGCCCTCATTGCATTTGTACATATATTATATCTTATTTGTCATTCCTGCAGTACAAAGTACTGTCTGTGTTACCGGGATCTGGAATGGGAATCTCGATAGCTACACCGTCCACCCAGAAGGTAAATGCACCTTTAAACCTCTCATTCTCTCTCTTTCTCCCCCCTCTCTGTTATTCTCCCCTTTCTCCCTCTTCCTCTTGTCTGTTCTGTCAGTCTAGCCATTTGTTAAAAACACCCAGCAGGCTGAAATGGGTCTGCACATGATTTGACGAGGTGTCAAAGCTGATTGTACCACTCTCCTGCTCTCTGTCTCTCACACATCTGCCCACGTCCACACCCTCCCTACTTATCCTCCTCCTCTTTTCACAGCCTTTGGTGTTTGGTGCCATGATCCACAGAGATGAGGCCTTTGAAGCCATCTTTACACAATACATGAAGATCCTGACCATGGGCACAGCCTCCAGCCCAGAGACTTAGCCGTGCTGCAAGATAGCCGCCTTGCTACAGTGACTTCTTGAACCGCACCAATATGACAACCTTTACAAGTGACTCACTCTAGTGCCTGTGCAGGCTGCCTTCACTAACGACTCTAGTTCTTAAGATGGATGCCTTCATGGGTTATGTCCTGTGACTCACACGTAGAGGAAGCACATGGTGCATCAATAGTAGCTTGCTGCCAATTGCACATGTAGTTTAGTGTGGACTGTGAATCGTCTTAAGGCTAAGTCAACATGGAGTCCATTGGTCATTTTTTTGATGATTACTCTTCCCTGGTGGGTTTCTAACCAATAGCAGAAACTGCCCCTATTGGTTAGGTTGAGGTTAAGTTTCTGGGACTGACTTGGGTTACCCATTCGTCTGTCATTTACCGGTTTCGTTAGGTAAAAGGTTTTTAACTTGTGTGTGTGTGTTTGTCTTGTGGTGTTTTTCTGGAGGGAGGCTGGATCTCCTCAACTGTTTGTGAGAGTCGTATGTAGAGGTGTGCATTATACACTCCATATTTGCGTGTTTGCTCGTTTCTTCTTAGTCAGCATTTTGCCTTCAGTAGGACTCATCGGCGAACAAGTAGATAATGTTGGAGAGCCTCGTCTAACTTTTCCAGAGAATTAGGGGTCATGTTTGTGGAAACGTCCATGCTTTGAGGCCCAGCTAATGGAACGGTGCTTAGAAACATTTTGGAGAACAACCACATGTATCATTGATTCTGCCTTTACCAAGTCTGGTAGGTTTTATCCAGAAACAAATGATAATAGGTAGCTCAAATAATGTACTATTTAGCTATTTGTCTTATATAGGTGCACATTAAGATGCACATTAAGATGAAGCAGGTTTTTTTTCTTTCTCATCCCATACCATATGGACTGACAAATGTTGTCTTCATATTGGATAAAATAAAAGGTGGAGGTAAGGTTAATGTGGAGGTTTCTTCTAAACAAACCATATGTGAGTTTAGAAGAGTCTAATATATTCATCTAAAATAACACAAGAAATGTGATCTTTCCTGTTAGTCTCCAAAAAGAGTTGTGAATGTTATAAAGTATAGATACAGATTATTTGACATAGAAAAATGTATTTCTCTACAATTAACATGTACACTGAAGTACACCTCCATGTAAAGTATGCCAGTTTACATCAATGGTGTCTGAGGAATGTTATGTCCATGCAGAATCACTACATAAACATGTCAATGTCTACATAGAACTCCCATAAAGCCTTACAGCGTGTTTGTTATGCAGTACTCTCATTGTTTTATGTCTTATAACTGTTGTCTTATATTTTTCGCTGGTTTCTATGTTGACATTATTTACATTTTATTTAGTGTATGGCTAATGCTTCACGAGACAATGTTTATGTAAACCAGTATCCCAAATGTTTTATAATCCTTTAGTTTTGTCACTAAATGGAAGCACATATGTATAAAACCTCAATACTGTAGCTGAAATATGCTTACGTATTAAACTGAAAAGCTAGCTGAAGTTAAACTTACAAGGTAACTGGACATCATTGTTTGTTGTCTAGATTTAGTTATATAAAATTACCAACTAACATTCAGTCTATTTATCTCAATCTATTCGAGGAAGATTCGATAGAAGCACAGAATGTACTGATTATTTGATAGTCTTGTATTGCCAAAATGTCATGTTTTTTGTTTGTGTTGATTCGATTGTCAATTTTTGTTTACCTAAAGCTGTAAAGTTTACAGGAGTTAGGGTTTAAATCCACTTGTTTAGGCCAGTTTGATTCTCCGTTTAGTTATGGAGGCATGATTGCTGGACCTATCCTGTATTACTGGATAATTTCTTGATGTTGACAGCCCTGACTGGTCACATGACATCTCTGCACACATTTACACCATCAAGGCAAGTTTTGCTAATTCTAGTTTTTCCTCTTTTTGTTCACCTTTGGTTCAGTGTCATTGTGTCATCTTTGATCAGTAGTACATCACTGTCTCTTTAGTTTTATGTTTTTAAGTGTCCATTCTTCTGGCAGCAGCAAAGTACATTTGTCTTCTTCTTTGGTTTGACCATTTAAAGCTCATAATGGGTTTAATGCGCAGAAGAATCAGGAAAAGTTCATCATAATTCACTTTTTTTTCTTTCATGTCTGATTACTGCTGTTCAAAAGAAGGAAGGAAAGCCATAGGGAAGTTAAGATCTCTCCTTTGTGTGATGAGCCTTCATGTACACCATTAACCCTATGAATCCCTATTTCACCTCCGTCATTTCGCTTCTTAATATACAGAGATTGTATGAAACACCCAGAGTCTTTGTTCTCTAAAACTGCTGTAAACATGTGGCCTATATGTGTTACCATAACCTGTCAACCAAGTATTTTTTTTCAAACACGGAGCACCAATGGGCTTCCTTGTGTTTTCCGCTTAAATCAGTATGTGATGACTGAGTACGGTCTGAGTTACCCACTAGTTGTCAATACATATTTATAATCCACAGTCAAGTGCTGACAGAAGGATTTTATAAGAAATGATGTAATGTACAAATTCCTGTAAAGTTTTTAAAGAAAATTGTGTCTATTATAAGATGTGATGTAAACATTTTTATTTAAGTAAACCAATTTAAAGTAACGTCACTATTTGTCCCTTTCGAGTCTATCGTGGTATCATAGCCTGTCCACTTGGGGTCACTAGAGTCTTTTATTCAGACTGCAGAGAAAAACACAACCACAGGCGTTATAAACGTTTGTCAAGTATTCATAGATATGAATGCTATGTCTATGTTGTGTCTACATTAACAATGTGTCAACAAAAGAAAAGGATTGCCCACAAACGTATCTCTTGTTTGGTTCTACATGGAATTATATACATTCAATTCATCTGTTGAGCAAGTCTAAGAGAAAAATTCAGACTTTTTACCTCACTTTTTGTTGTGCAGATTAATAGAGTTGGGAGTATGTTTATTTATATATTTTTTGCTTTTGAGGTTATACAAAAACCAAGGCCCACATTTGGAAAATATTGTCTGAGATAGGTGAAACTAGCAAGACACAAGGTGACATCTGAAAGGAAATTGCATGAAGGCTATAATTTAACCATGTTCTCTGTTGACAGTTTTTTCCACTCATCCACTCTCCTGTCACCTTCTGCTATGTTGGCCACGTTAAGCCACCAAAGTGCTCACAACTCTTATGTTCGTAGGGAGTCATGGAGCTGAGCAGCTAGGGAGTCGGGCTAGTAATCAGCAGGTACCCGGTTTGAATCTTGTCTGTGCCAACATGACGTTGTGTTCTTCGGTAAGGCACCTCACCCTACATGCCTCAGCAGGAATGTCCCTGTACTTGGATAAGAGCATCTGCAAAATTATAAAATGTTCAGTCCCTAGCACGATTATTGATTTTCTTTTGCTTTATTTATTTTAGGACAGCAATGCAAAGCAAAGGTAGTTGGAGCATTGGAGTTGCTAGTTATATGAAAGTACCGTGACAGGTTTTTTTTCCCAACATTATTTGCCTTTAATCTCCAACATCCAAAACCCCTCAGATCTGTCTGCTGGATCCAACAGGAGCCCATGGATGAAGTAAAAAAAATCAAGGCTGTACCCTAGGTAATAATCTTGGCCCGTTAGCTCCTGGCAGTGTGTTTCCCTTGATTTTTACGTGGTGGGCTATTGTCAAACTGGACAGAATGGTGAAATGTCACTCATTCCCATGCTGCCTGTCTTGTTAAACAGGGAGCAAGGAAGCTCAAGAAGACTCACAACTTTCACTGAATGAATAAACCATCTGCTTCCCTCTGGTAACGGGAGAAAGGTAATCACTCTTCGTCTCTCCAGAGCATAGACCTTGTTTTCTGCACCTCTCAAAAATTCGATCACACAACCAAGCACTGTCCATTGAGAACCATGCGCAGGGTTGCGTTTTCACCAGAGAGACTTGTGAGACCTGATGTGGTCCCATGTTCTTTCCTGCTCCTGGTAAACGTTTGGAGCCATCCCAATACTGTTGTATTTTAGTATAACATGTTGTTCATCTCTTCCTTTACAACGTGACCTCAGATCACCGTACAAGGGATACAACAGACAATTAATCCAACAGGTTTTCCCAGCAAGACGACATACGCAGACAACCCTCATCTTACAAGGTCCCTTAATTTGCTTCATACACCCTTGTTTGGGTTCTTTTTCTAATCCGTCTTTCATGTGAGGCGAATATTAATGTCATGTATTGCAGCTTGATGCCAGCTAGTTTTCAGAAAATGTAATTGCAACAGGCAGCATGGTTTAAGGGAAATGTCCCAGTGGTGTAGAAAGTTGACATTTCAGAGCCAATTATGCCTGGAATCCTCCCCTGGTTTGCCAGCTGTTGCTGCTAATTGCAGTGTAATATATTCCTAAGGTTCAGGTCACACAGTGAACACTCCCAATGCTTCTACATGAAGAAATTGGTACATGACCGAGAAAGATATCCAGGGTTAATAACAAAAGAATGGTTTTAGGACGCTGTAAGCTCTTTGCATCATTCATTAGTCGAGTCTTATGCGAGTTGTTTGTAAACAAACACCTAAATGGATAATTAGTACTGTGTTGGAGTTATGCAAATGAGTTAATTGTAACAATCTTCACAACAGTTTCCTGGAAAGTTCAAATCATTTGAATGGGGTTGAGTTCTCTGTCTCTCTTTTTCTTTGACTTGCTGTATTTGGGAAATGTTGTGAGAGTGGATGGGCTAACAGTACATTGTGACCTGGGGCATTTGACACTCTTCCCTCTTCCCTCTATTGGGAAAAAGAGTGTCAGCTTCCTGTATATTGTGTCAAGTGTGCACATGCGCACACACACACGTACCTGAATTGTTCTATGATGTGTGTTAAGATCCAGAACCCTACAAGTGTGACACCTTTTGCTGTTTCTTGTAAACCATAGGATTACATCTCAAACGTCACATTCAAAAAGGATTGTGACGTTGACTGCGTACAGGCTGCAGTCAATTTCCCCACTGCGGGACAAACAAACAAGGATTTTCTTATCTTAAAAAGGATTGCTAAGAACAAGATCTGATACCCTATGATCTTTAAAGATTATTTGAGCTGATTTTCTGCTATGTAATCTGTCACGTTCTGAATTTGGGAAAGTTTGAGAGAAGAAAATATGTTTGCTTCCTCTTTGGAACTCCCTCCTCCCTCATTGCAAGTCTCATTGAGCTCAGCGCAATGTTTTCATGGAAGCTCAAGAAAAGTTTGGAGGGAAAAATATCTCATTTTCTTTCAGGTGACATGACTAGGGTTCCCCAATGCTCATCTGTAAACATTGCTCCAAGGGAGACGTTACGACACAAGCTCTCCATCTACCTCAGTGGCCCGACTCTCCTCTCCCATCCACCTGCCCTCCCCAACTGTCCCTGGGTACAATCCTCAACCTTCGGGAGCTATTTTGGCTCCACCGTTTTATTTGCCCTCCCACCCCCTCTCTAGACACTGAGTAAACTGACATTCTGTCCTCGGAGGATGGTTGTTACACCCACCGCTCGCTATGACTCCAGGGACAATTCCTTCCATAATGGCTTTTTTCCATTTGTTTATACATGAAGACCGTCGACTATGGAGTTTGTGACTATCAGTTTATGCTATTCTCCGTCACAGCCTAGTTTGATTTACACTTTTCCCTTTAGGGTTCAAGGTTGCACAACGTAGCAGAGCAATTTCTGCTTGCCACCATGGCCCAGACGAGAGCTTTTGGTCGGCAAATGCTGGTGTTGTACCAGAATTGGTGACCTATCGAAAAACCGTGACCAGGAGTCGCTGTTATGATGGCTTGCCAATGTTAGAGAAGGGTTAGGATTAGGGTGAGGACTCGAACATTTGCTGAACAGTATGGCTTTAATCTCAGCCAGGGAATATGCTGTGTTAGCTCTAGAGGACCGCTTTCACTGTCCCAGGCGCATCCTGCATCAATTTATCATCTGCGTGTTCGCGCTTGGATAGTGCCAGCTACTATAATTGCGTGAGGTTAAATCTAAAACTGAAATTTATATTAAGGCTGAAGTTGTTTTTCAAATGAGTTTATCAAATGAGTAGATCTCTGAATAAAAACATTCTCTGTTGTGGGTGAACAAACCACACTTGGGTTGAATCTTTGAGGGAGATTTGAGCAACCCTTGACAGTGTAAGTGTGGTAAGTGTAGGTCATGTTTGTACAGGGCTGTTCTATGCATTTGCTAAAATTCCTCAGGAAGGACAGAGACAAGATAGCTGGGAACCCAATACAATCAGGGAAAAAGTGTTTGGCTGGACTGTAACAGAGCACTAAAAGATACTCACAATGTTCTTTTGAAAGTCAAATTAAACCTGCAGTATACACTACCGTTCAAAAGTTTAGGGTCACATTGAAATGTCCTTATTTTTTAAGAAAAAGCCCTGTACTTTTCAATGAAGATAACTTTAAACTAGTCTTAACTTTAAAGAAATACACTCTATACATTGCTAATGTGGTAAATGACTATTCTAGCTGCAAATGTCTGGTTTTTGGTGCAATATCTACATAGGTGTATAGAGGCCCATTTCCTGCAACTATCACTCCAGTGTTCTAATGGTACAATGTGTTTGCTCATTGGCTCAGAAGGCTAATTGATGATTAGAAAACCCTTGTGCAATCATGTTCACACATCTGAAAACAGTTTAGCTCCTTACAGAAGCTACAAAACTGACCTTCCTTTGAGCAGATTGAGTTTCTGGAGCATCACATTTGTGGGGTCAATTAAACGCTCAAAATGGCCAGAAAAAGAGAACTTTCATCTGAAACTCGACAGTCTATTCTTGTTCTTAGAAATGAAGGCTATTCCATGCGAGAAATTGCTAAGAAATTGAAGATTTCCTACAACGGTGTGTACTACTCCCTTCAGAGGACAGCACAAACAGGCTCTAACCAGAGTAGAAAAAGAAGTGGGAGGCCGCGTTGCACAACTAAACAAGAATCTAAGTACATTAGAGTCTCTAGTTGGAGAAACAGACGCCTCACAGGTCCCCAACTGGCATCTTCATTAAATAGTACCCGCAAAACACCAGTGTCAACATCTACAGTGAAGAGGCGGCTGCGGGATTCTGGGCTTCAGGGCAGAGTGGCAAAGAAAAAGCCATATCTGAGACTGGCCAATAAAAGAAAAAGATTAAGATGGGCAAAAGAACACAGACATTGGACAGAGGAAGACTGGAAAAAAGTGTTGTGGACGGATTAATCCAAGTTTGAGGTGTTTGGATCACAAAGAAGAACGTTTGTGAGACGCAGAACAAATGAAAAGATGCTGGAAGAATGCCTGACGCCATCTGTTAAGCATGGCGGAGGTAATGTGATGGTCTGGGGTTGCTTTGGTGCTGGTAAGGTGGGAGATTTGTACAGGGTAAAAGGGATTCTGAATAAGGAAGGCTATCACTCCATTTTGCAACGCCATGCCATACCCAGTGGACAGCGCATGATTGGAGGCAATTTCATCCTACAACAGGACAATGACCCTAAACACACCTCCAAATTGTGCAAGAACTATTTAGAGCAGAAGCAGGCAGCTGGTATTCTATCGGTAATGGAGTGGCCAGCGCAGTCACCAGATCTGAACCCCATTGAGCTGTTGTGGGAGCAGCTTGACCGTATGGTACGCAAGAAGTGCCCATCCAACCGATCCAACTTGTGGGAGCTGCTTCTGGAAGCGTGGGGTGCAATTTCTCCAGATTACCTCAACAAATTAACAGCTAGAATGCCAAAGGTCTGCAATGCTGTAATTGCTGCAAATTGAGGATTCTTTGACGAAAGCAAAGTTTGATGTAAAAAAAATCTTTTTTCAAATACAAATCATTATTTCTAACCTTGTCAATGTCTTGACTCTATTTTCTATTAATTTCACAACATATGGTAGTGAATAAGTGTGACTTTTCATGGAAAACACAAAATTGTTTGGGTGACCCCAAACTTTTGAACGGTAGTGTATGTATTTGGAAAAATAAGACGTTCAAAGATGCATGTCAGGTTTCATTGTCAATAGCAAACCTAGGAGCCACATATTCTTCAAATTACTCAACATATGTTCCCAATGCAGTCCAGATCTGCCTAAATAACAACTTAGCTAGATTCCAATTTGCCTCTGTAATGATAATATTGTAGATTCGGGGATGAATCCTATTTATTTTCACCCGGTAAAAAAACAAGCTGCTTGTAGAAAAGTAATTTTCATTTTACAAGAATACAATAGCAAATTTTTCCATCTGCTATTCCCGTTGGAGTGTCAAGATGAAGCTTTTCTTTACTCCTGAGGCCCTTCTGAGCCAAAGCTGTATGAGAGACTGTCACACTGTCAATTATAATTAGCTATGTACAAACACTCTGGCTGTGTATCATCTGGGGCCCAAGGGATCATGGGAATTTTTTTTTTTTCTTCTTTCTTCATGGTGCTGCATTTCTGTGATGACTGCTCTTTCATTAATGATCTTGAGGTTTAACTAATGCTGAACATGAGAAGTGTGTGTGTGTGTGTGTGTGTGTGTGTGTGTGATTGTACGTGCATGTGTGTCAATGAAAGAAAGATAGAACAAAGCGAACCTGGATGATTTGTTTAAAAGTAGGCGTAAAAGGATTTATCCAAAAAAGTACGTATTTACAGCACTCACTGCTTTAGCAAGAGAATGAATCTCATAGCTAAAAGTAAAAAGTGTAAGCTTTTTTTATAGTGACTAAAATAGCATATTATATCTTAATAAAAGTCCTCTCTAGTCTTTTTATTTTATTTCATACAAAGCTGTATCTCTGTTGAAAATAGGCAATTTTAGAAACCAAAACACTCAAATTGGTGGAGTTGCCCCCTAAACCGTGAAGTCAGTTGCCTCTTCTGGGTTCACAAATAAACCCGCCATTCAAGTGATCTCTGCAAAGAGGCAATCTCCTCTTTAAATCGGTGTATTGAATTCGCTTCGCCACCTTTCAGGGATGACTTTATGAAATTCCTGAATTCAATCACACAAGTGTGGTGGGTGAGATGAGGAGACCAGCGAGTCATTTGACCTCGAGGTCAGTTGGCTGAGCCACGATTGGATGGTTCAAAGCGATGTTGTTTATCTCCTTTTTGAGGATCCTCTAATGGATTGCAGGATTCTGTCATCTTATATTATCACCTTGTTTCATAGATTGATAAGATAACAAGGAGAGGAGTTCGATGTCTGCTATTTGTTCCTTCAGTTTCTTCACCCACCAAAGGAAAGAAGATCAGATTCGTTGCATAAAAAGTGACATACAAAAAAAGTGTTCTGCTCGATGATAGACTTCATCCGTGACAGATGTGAGATTTGATGAGTGGCGGTGCTGAGATGTGTTGCATACAGGCTGTAGTCAATCATTTAGCCCTCTCACTGCAGTGGGATTTACCTAAAGGAAAGATTTCAGGAAGATCTCTTCCACATTGACATCTTGTCTTGGTTCCTTTGCATGAAACCAAAACACTAAAATAATACAATAATTAGGAGCATCTGTAACTGAGAATCTGAACATCGAAAGGTTTAATAAACAAGCAGTGTCAATAGGTGTGTATGTGGTAGGCCCCAAATAACAGTCAAAAGTTTGGACACACCCTTCCATTCAAATGAATAGGACTATGTGTCCAAACTTTTGACTGGTAATGTATGTGTGGAATACACAGCAGCCCTTAAGATGGCAAATGTAACATTGGGACCTACTTCGTAATAATTACCAGTATTTATTTTTCAGTCTGTGTGTGTTTCTCTGTTTCGTTGTCTGCGTTGTGGTGACACAAAGCAACTGAATGGGTGTGTGGGGTTTGTCCATGCTGCGGAACGCTGGGCACCGCCATCCTTGTTGTGACTGAGTGCGTTTCCTTCTCCACCGGCGACACTCGCTCGCCATCTGGAAGGGGATGTGGCGTCCATTAATCACCTCCCTCTGGAGGGACTTCATTAAACCCTCCACTAAGGTGCGCTTCACTAATCCAATGCTTCTTTTTCCCTCTCTCCGTCTCCCTCGCTTTCGCTACCTTTCTTGTCTGTCGTTCACATTTGCCACTTTGCTTTGCTCACTCAATTTTTTCACTCTCATGTTTACTTCCAACCTCTCCCCCCTCATGTCTTTTTTACTCTGTCTCCCACTGCTTCTCCATCCAGCCTCTCCTAAATATATATATATATATATATATATATATATATAATTTTTGTACCTGTCTCTTTCTGTCTCACTCTTCTCTACTCATTTGAAAGAAACCCCTCTTGAACATATGTACACATGCAGCCTTCTCAAGATCCCATATGGCTGGATATTTAAAAGCCCATCATTTTTGTAGGGTCAAAACAATGACCTGACTGCTTTATGTTAATGTCAATGTTGTTGGTTTAAGCACTTGTCTAGAAAACAGTAAGGGAATAAAATGGCTGTTTCCCCCCCCCCCCCCCCTGGATGTTTCCGTTACTGTTCAGGTAGTGTGTCCACTCACCACAGTGTGGCAGTCTGTCTACATTAAAAAGCTGAGAGGCTGTCGCAATCAGGCTGAGGGGAAGAAAGAAAGGGTAAAAAAAGATGCATTTTGAGTGTGGGGTAGATAGAGAATATAGGATAGATTAAAGGTGTGGGGTAGATTTATGGTGTGGGGTAGATTGAGAATAAAGTGTAGATTAAGAGTGGGGGGGGGGATATTCCAAGTGTGGAATAGATTAGGAATGTGCTGGGTGAGCGTGAAACTGAGCGACACAAAATTACCATGTCTAGTTTTATGTTCAGTCTAGTCCAGTTTTGGACAAATCCTAATTCAAGCATTCAAACAAATCTCGGTTGTGACACTACAGCATCTATCCGTTCAACAAGTACTGTTGTTCAGTTTCAATTGACAGGGTAAGAAGTTAAAATTTTTGTTAGCAGTAGTGATTAGAGTGCTATATAGAACCCAGATAGAGTGTACTTTTCCAACCATCTTCCCGGCATCACGCTTAACTGGACTTTGTGTCCTTCTGACAAGTTTCCATGACAACACAGTGTATCTTTATTGATACAGTGATGCTTAGTCTGACAGTTAGACATCCAGGGTACAGAGCTCCTGCTGGGAAAGCACTTAAGACGTGGTCCGCTAAAAAAAAAAAAATACTCAGATGAAGAGTGGGTATTATGCCTTACTCCTCTCCTTCGGCTGCCTCCCTCTTTCCATCACAGTCCCACAGGTGGGAGTTTACAGTCTCTAGTCCCTGCTCTCCACTGTGGTCCTAAAGCCAGGCTGGGCAGTGTGGTCTGTTTACTGTGTGAATAGCTTTGGCTGTGTTTCCAACCTGGTCTGCTGTTTCAGAGTAGGACTGGAGACCTCAAGAGATTCTGGGAGGCGGCTTGTTATGCATGTGTGAGTTGCTCTGTTTCCACAAGTCGTATGGTTCCGTCACAGGGGGTGCTTGAATTTGGACCATTGTGTGTATCTTACTCCTAAAGTCAACAGTGTGCACTGAGCTAAATTGGAACATGCATGTATTTTACAGCAGGTTTACAATGTGCAATTCCAAGATCCAATTTGTGTCCAAGAACAAGAGATTTACCGTGTTCAGTCACATTGTTACCCGGTGTGTTTTTGTGTTGGTGCACACGTTTGCGAGCATGTTGGTCCACGTGTGTGCAAGCTCATTCTAACTTTCCTCTCTCCTGTGATAGATCTCCGGCCCCTTGCGCCACTTTAGAGACCCATATAGTGAACTGTCCTCAAACGTTCGCAAGATAAATGGATAGCAAACCCCCGCAGGTGTAATGTTCCTACAGTACACCCCCTCGCCTCCTCTCCCAAATAGCTGAGCTAATGTGGGTGTACAGTCGGCCTGGCGGAGTGGCTGAATTTACGACCCAAGGGGGTGCGCCAAAACAGCCTCCGAGCACTCAGGTGATTACTGGAGTGCTAGGCAAGCAAGGCCTCCCACCTGGTTGGATACGGAAGGAGGAGGGTGGTGACGGAGGAAGGGTAGCGAAGGGAGGGAGGGTTTAAGGGAGGAAAGGAGGAAGGAAGGGTAGTTCCGTTTGATTTATACTTCTCTCTTTGAGGTAGAAGTTGTAAATGAAAAAAGAAAGTACAAATAAGTTAGGGCATCTGCGTTGAAGGTTGTGTGGTTCTCTCTCTCTCTCTCTCTCTCTTTCTCTTTCTCCATCTTTCTCTCCCAGGAATAACCTGAATTATGTGTGCTTACACAGACCCAATAGAAACCTGTCATTTGGCTTGTTTATTCTTAGCTGCCATAGCTGCAGGTGTACACTACTGTATCCCTGATATCCCGGGCAGTCGACTTCGGTGCAACTGTGTACCTTTGCTAGCGTTGTACTCTATTAGTTGGGTGGGCTGTTTAGCTGGAGGTGACACGTTTGACCTAGACGTCGTGGACAGTGCGAGTGGCTTTAAATGACAATGAGTGGCTCACTAATGGCTGGATCTGAGTGTCTCCTCCACTTGGCTGCCAGATCTGTCGAGGCCATTAGGCAGCCGTCCCCACAATACCCCATTGTCCAATTGTCCTCCATGAGTCACTTCCAGCCTCCAGCCAGCCAGCCGACCATCCAGCCGACCATCCAGCCCTCCCTCCTGAGCAACAGGCCCTCAACAGTCTCCATTAGACTCTGGAACGCTCTATCGTACCTCATCAAGGCCCCATCTGCCACTCACAATACACCACTGGTGTCCGCAGAGGCTACGGAGATAATGATAACAGTTACTCCGTTGCCCACAAAGCAGCAGCAGCCTCTTTTTCCTGGACTCCCTCCTTCACCCTCTCACTGGATGATGGAGATAACTGGACCACAGCCTTTGCTCTGTCGTACACCAGCCTCATCCATTCAGGGCGACAGATAGAGACAAAATGGCAGCCTGCTGACAGTGGCCGGCGTTTCAAAACAGAGGCAGTTGGCATTATTGTCTTTCATAATTAGCGGGTGTTTTATAATTAGCCTGCGAGCTAATGAACCTGATGGGGCTGTTGCTTTTTGTGAGAGGGGCGGGAGGGTTTGTGGATTGGGGTAGGAGTCGGGGTGGTCTCCTTGCATTCTGTCATGGTAGGCAGCAGAGGCCTGATCCCTGCCTCCTGTGGGTTTGGACTAAATGGCAGGTTAGTCAGGTCACTTAAATGTGGCCGGCTAACGTCCCCCGGTACCACCCAGACATGTGATTCGGAGCGCCATTTGGCCACGCTCCTAGAACATTTCAGTGACACTGCCACCAGGGTTGAACGGGGGCGGGGGGGGGGGGGGGGGGGGGGGGGAGGAGGGGACAGGAGGGGACAGCTGGCGCCGGTGACAGATCCTAGAGGGATGTGTGTGTGTTCCGTCACCATTCCCCCTCCCCATCCTCTCTCCTACCTTTTGGGACATTCTCCATGGCATCTGGAGCTAATCCCAAAGTCTCCTAGCGTCGGTTTTGGCTGACACCGCTTGACCACCTCTGCCACGCTCCAACTGCTTTGCATACGGTGGCGAAACACTCTCGCTTCTTCTTAATCACCATTACCCTCCGTTTACGAGAGCGGCCGCACCCCGCTTATTTCCTCTGCAGGTCTGTTCGTGGAGACTCTTTTGGTTCCTGGTTATTTATTTTTCATTGTAGCCTCCCCGCGTTTGTCTAAATCACACAAGGGGCTGGTTTATCTGAGGTGTACAATTGCTCTGGTTTCCAAAAATACCTCTGAGACGTGTGTTTCTATTCTGGTACAATTACTACAGAGCCCAAAAGCAATACAAGCAAATCTGTAGAATGAGCAGCTTGCTGGTAAATCATGTCTTCTGGAACCATCTCACACAATCTCCGTAGAGATAAACGGACTGTTTGACCACATCATAATACCCATCTCAATCCATTTAACTACAAACCAGTATCTTACTCCACCAAACTATACCCAAGTTGAGACAACAAAGACATCGTCATTCTGCTAAGTCCCTTAGGGTGGTTTGCAGCAATGCACAGCTCAACATCCGGTATGACCTAAAATTGAATTTGTTCATCTAGCGTAATCTCAAAACCAATCTTGCTCAGATGACTGACGGTGGACATTCTGAAGGGACAGTGCACTGGGTGACAAATTCACACAGATCTGTCTGAGCTGAGATCAGAAGCCCAGCAGGACGGCCTCGTGTTGGGAAGATGAAAGACGATCGGAGGGGAAAGGTGTCTGGACCGGAGGGGGTGGAGGAAGGTTCAGCCTGTCTACCTAAGAGAGGGAGGAGAAGGTTAATCGCACGAGGTTGGGACAGCGCTTTTATATCCTTCTGAAGATCAAAGGGGGGGAAGCTATGATGGAAGTTAGGCATGGAATAGAGTTTCTGGAGCAAACAGAAGAGAGAGAAGTAGCCGCTGACCGTTGACACACTGGATCAGGTATCATCTCACCAAAAGGAAGACTGGGGGAGCAGGTGTTCGATTAGAGCTGGAGATGCAACATGCTTTTTCATAGAGGATGTTAGCTTGCAGGATGCAGTTAAATAGATGAGAACACACTCTTTGGAAGCTCGACAAGGAATCTTGTGCTTTCTTATGGTGGTTTACAACATTTGGGGTTTCCCCACTGTGGAGGAAATAAGATTTCCTGTGTACGTGTATTAATCACTACTGAAAACACCTTCTATGAAGACTGTTGTAACGTCATTACCGCCTGACTGTCACTATCTATGTTTACATTCTTGTGCCCTATAAAACAATGTCCTCTCGCCTTCGCCCGGGAGAGAGCCATGATTGAGACCTAAGCTTTGTACTGTCTTCATTTTGTTGCCAGAGGTCTGGTCATTTCTCTCCCAATCTGCAGGTTGTTAAATACTTATTTAATCCAGAACTCAACTGAACTGTCACTCCGTTTATGAAGAGACGGACAAAACACTTTCTTCAACACCACCCCTGCCAGTCCAGCGTGACGAGACACAAACCAAAAGTCACTCTCTAGTCTCAGAAGTCCTGATCTCATCTTGTGATGCCACACTAACTGAGCCTCCGACCCCAGAAAATCCACACTTGTGGTAATATTTACCCCCGTTCTTCTCAAGTAGTGAGGGAATAGTTTCTCCCTCAGGCTGAGGGCAAACAGAAAGCTGTTTGTATTCTCAGCTAGGCCTGTACCAGCAGAACCAAGTACATTATACTGACCATGTACAAACTATACATTCACACCACAGGATGTAATTCAGGATTTGAATGGAAATGAGTTCCAGGGCCTTTAAAGTGTTTGTGTGTGTGCCCCACATACAAATGTGTATGTGTAGGAGAGATGAAAGGGTGTGTGCACATTTTGTCTGAATGTATTATCCCTGACCAATGCATTGATATTGGTGAGCATACACAAGTGAGAAGCCTCCCTCTGCTGAACTCCCTTGAGTTCCTCGGCATTCCGTGAAGCTTGTAAAATACCTAAAGTGAAAATCTATTCCATTGAGACGCTATTCACAGGGGACCGTCAACACCTCTTGCAGCAGTCAGTGCAGACCTTGTCGTGTTCTGCCAGAGATCAAATCAACATTTATTTGTATAGCCCTTTTTACAAGCAATGTCACAGAGGGCTTCACATATGCCCATAGAACTGCCCCTCAACCAACCTAAACCCTCAAGGAAGACAAGGAAAAACTCCCAGAAAAACTGAAGAAATTGAAGAAACCTTGGAAGGAGCAATTCAGTGAGGAATCCCCTCCTCCAGGGGCGGTTGGAGAAAGTGAAGAGCAGAACACAGGCTTAAACAGTCATATCTCTAGAGAGAGTTAATAAGTTGTTAAAACATCAATACTCAATGCTCAACTTGGGTCTTAGGTTGCACAAAGTCAATTTAGGCAGCCACTGGGCTTGGGCCCATGATTGGCGCAGCATCACACGCAGGGGGATGAGGAAAAGGACCGGGAACTCTCTCCTTGTCCATCAGGGAGACTGACGTCCGACTGGCGACCAGATCCGGGGTTGGAAGACCATCTCAGATCGATGTCCACTGGCACCAGGTCCAACATTGGCCGATGACTACGCATGTGCTGAGAGCTCAGTCCCCCCATACCAAAGGGAGGTATGGAGGGGAAGACAGTGAGACGGAGTAGAGGAGATGTTAGAGAATGCAAGGAACAGCTATTCAGAATGAGGTCCCCACCGGTCAGTGGGGGCTAATGCAGCAATTAAAAAGACCAAAAAAGGGGCTTTTGACGCAGCCTTAGACACAAAGACAGCACCAGCCCCCCTCAGTTGGAACATATATCTGTTCCAAGAAAGAAAAACTCTAAGATACATATATTTTTTTGTTGTTGTTGAAAGATAGTATTTTTTGAAAGCCATGTCTCCTGTCGTCTCTAACTGTACGGTTTTACTAAGCTAATTACACTAACCTAATAACTCCCACCGTAAATGGTGTTCTAAACTGATGAAACAGTGTCCCACTCAAGCTCGGACGACTGCTTACCGAGAGGTCAGGGGATGCTCCCACAATGCCCCAATAAGAGCCCTCCTTTATGGGCTTATCACAAACGCTAATGGGGTTCTCGGGAGTGTCCAATGACTGTGTTCTCAAAAACATCATTGAATTCTGGTCGTTGCCCATAAGATGTCTGAGGGGAGCTAACATCTTTTTGTTCACGACCGGAAGCTTTGTGTGGCTTGCCAACTTCCAGTATCATGCTCCTATAGAATGCCTTCTGTATTCCGATAATCTGTTTTGTGTTGCGCTTTTTCATGCTAAGACATGGGAGTGGCTGTTCTTTACCTTTACCTGATGAAAGTCTAAGAAAGCTCATCTTGAGTGCAGGTTATACAGGCTTTGTGTTTGGTCTTTGTATGATTTGTATGCATCTCACTCACTCGCTGGCTCCTCCCTTTAACTGTCACCCAGCCATTTTTCAGGCCTATTGTCCAATGTCCTGTTCCATAAGGAAGCTGCATTAACACTAGATACACACATTATGTTTGAAGTGGCCAAACTAACACCTACAGTTGAAATGTCAGGCCAAAAACGTAGCCAAAGTAAACGGATACATCTACATGTGGGGAGGAAGTGCCTGAGAGTGTCCCTGGAGGGTCTGAGCTGAGATTGGCTGGTGAGTTGAGACCCAAACAGGAAGCAGCAAGTGACAAGGAATACATTACCGGCATGTTTGACATCTTGCAACACCTCGAGTGAGATTCAGTTTCTAGATTGGTTTATGCATCCAGTAACGTGCAAATAGCAAAGCCATCCCTGCTGGAAAATGTACTTTGACTTGTTAGATTGGATGTCGTTACGTATACCCACTTGATGTCCTCATAGAGTTTTGGTTTTTGATAAGTTCAAACAAATATAAAAATACAATAATTTATTTATAAAAATAACATATTTTCAGATCTACAGTATTGTCGAAACAAAACATTATGTTTTGTGGAAGCTGTTTTCTTTTAAGGAAATCAGCTCACCAACTCGCCGTCGCTCTTCAAAAGCAACAGGTGAACGTGGGTGGGTACGACACACAGTTCACCCGGGTTTTACTCGTGTTTACGTTTTGTAGATCAATGCGAAAGAGATGTCCTTAAACACAGGTGTGCCTGTGTGAGGTGCCATGTGAGCCATGCTGAGTCACCATGTGTCATTCCTTTAATCATGTGACATCTAAGAAGAGGGCAGTCGCAACGGGAAGGGAAAACAGGATGTTGAAGCCAGGAGATACCCGTACAGACTGTTAACTGAGCCAGTTCCCAGTGGACAATCTCCAGATAAATCTTGTATCCAGTCAATTAGGCCCACGGTGAGACATGGGTTTGCGATGGAGGAAGAGTACGTATGGTTAATGGCGTCATTTACAAGCAAATGTTGCCATCTGCATGGAACAATGAGTAGCAGTTTGCTGAACCCCCTGTGTGTCGCTCTTAACTGCATGCCTGCTGCAGTGTGTGTGTGTACACATAAGCGTCCGTGTTAAATAGAAAGCATTAGAAAAGGATTATCATTTGAAGCGTCATTAGCAGCACAATATGAGCTGTCTTTCATCTGTGCAGCATTTCAGTCACGGTCTCCCTAGTTTTTCACAGGAAAGATAAACATCAACCTTCCATGATAACTGAGAGATCCTGAAGACGACAGAATGGATTCCATTTTAAGGGCTGGCACGCTATGTTTATATCGTATGGAGACGGTTCAGAGAGACACTGCGGGTAGGCTCAGAAATAGTCAGGGAAGGTGATTGTATCACTCACAATTTACCTTTCTTAGGGAGCAGTTGGCAAAGCAGCAGACTAAACAACATTCTCATTCTGTGATAAGTGTCTTCTGTGTGTTCTCTGCCTACTGATATGAGCTGACTGGTGTGATGAGAGAAGGGTGATAACATGTGAAGACAGAGAGAGCGATGGAGAGAGGTTAGATAGTGAATGAATGGGGGAAGGGGGTTCCCCCATTCAAGGTAAAGGTAAAAAGATTAAGGTAAAAATAAAAGCAAATGCCAGAAGAGACAATCTCAGATAAAAGAGAACAGGGATGGAGAAAAAACCATGGTGAGATGGAGAGATAGTGGGGTGGAGAGAGAAGGTGTGGGAGGAGAAGAGGGATAGAGGAAGGCAGGCAGGGGGAAATGGAGGAGGTTCCTGACTGAGTTGAAAGGCCCGAGCCTGGCATTTTTGTCTGCTTGTCCCCCGTCAAAACTGGCAGGAAACCCAATTGCTCCCATTTTATCTACACAAACTGCATGTAGCACTAAACAGGGCCTGGATGGCTATATCTGCTTCCTCACCAGGGGCTCTGTCTCCACTTAGCCTTTCAAGATGTATACAACAAGATTCTTCATGATATCTTACTGTTCCTATTTTCTCTAGTCTTGTCTCTGGATTGTTATTAAATCCTTTTAATGTGGCCCAGCATGTTACTTTCTGCTTGGGGAAATCCTGAGATTTTGTAGGTCATTGTATAAACAAATATTTTACAGTTGGAGCTGAAATAAACTAGGCACATTAACCCAAACTTGTTTAATTTATTCGAATTGATGGGGTTCAGTCTAACTGAGGTTTGGAAATATAAGACCCCAACATTAACAACATCAGCTCGAAGTGGCCATCTGATAACATCCACCAATGACATTCTCACCCACCACATTTAATCTATAATCAGATTCCATTTACATTATAACCAACACCTGCTAACACAGGTCAAGTATCCAGGCCAAGCTGGGTAGGAAAGAGTGAGAACACTGTTAGTGTCCAGCCCCAGTCACACAATTTAACCTGTTCAGGAGTGGCACAAAAAAACAAACAGTGGGTCACTGTTTCGTGATTCTCATGCTAACAGCTGACTACACACTTTCACTCTCTCTTTACAGACACACACACAATGCACTCCCAGTGTCTCAGTCTAGGGGGCAGTATAACTATTTGAATAGCCCATCTGTAGATTTAATTTACCTGGTTACAAAACTGCCTCACAATAAAAATAACATAAAAAGAAGTTCCCTATTCTTTGTTTTAGTGTTCAGTTTACATTTTTCTGTTACTTGGCCAGGTCACCCATGAAAAAGACATTGTTCATGTTAACGTTAAAGATGAATGTAGATGTTAAACAATAAAACATTGTAAGTATCCTACAACTAACTTTAAACCAGCAACCAACACATAACTTTCATACATTTATATAGGTAATCGACATGACAATATACAAATGTATTATATAAATGTACCATCTTATGTATTCTTTGCATCAAGGCTTTTTGCAGCTGTATTGACCTTGAGGAGTCAACTGTGCTTGCATTTGTTTGAAACCTTGATGTCACAGAGATATACTGTCCAGTACCTATAAATAACCTTAAAGTTATGATGAAGAAAATGGGTGTGGGTGTGTGTGTGTCTGGGCTTGAGGGTGTGGGTTCGTGTGTAAAGGTGGAAAAATGGACCACACTTTGCAGATGCGACAGTGAGCAGGAGATGGGCCCTGGCTTCATTGTCATGCTGGTCCAGATAGTGCAGTAATGTATGGCCAATATCATAACAGTGAGCAAAGACACTGGCTCGGGGAGAAGGGAAAGCAAGAAAGAGAGAGACAGAGCCAGCAAGAGAGAGAGTGAGAGAGAGAGAGAGAGAGAGAACAGAAAATATCTCCCGATCATGCCAGAGGCAGGGACATAAAAGCGCTGGTGTAGCTTTATTTTTCTCCCCGCTGTCATTTTTATGTAATGAGGCTATTAAACTGGGTGGCATCTCATTTGTCTGCACCCCCGCAAATGTGTGTTCGTCAACAAAATGGGGCACACGCCGCCATTTTGTGTCATTGAAGGTCCTTTAAGATAGCTTCATGTCTGTATATCTGTATTGATAATAGAGCCGTGAGCCTTGGAGACAGATAGGCTGCTAGCTTATCCACTATCAACTCTGCACTCATATCAGGGTGGGTCCTTGTGTCCTGCCGTTTTTATGGAACTGCTGTTGCCAACAGACTACACCCTGAAGGATAGCCTTCATGTGAAAATCCAGGTACATTTAATATGGCAGAAGAACACTAAACAGATTACTGAACGAAGGTACTGTAAATGAACAGGGAAAATTACAGCATTGGTCAGCACATTCCTCTGAGGTTCTGTTCAGGCCTGTTTTCTCTTCCATTTTAAATCTGGGGTGATAAAAAAGGTGATATTTGCTGTACTGGCAATATTTGCTGATATGTACTGCCTGTCAAACAAGTATAGTCTAAAAGCCCACTGTGTTCGGGGTCTATCACGTTGCTATGCTCAGTCACCGATGCTCTTTGTAAAAGCTCTCTCTTGTAAGTCGCTTTGGATAAAAGCATCTGCTAAATGAATAAATGTAAATGTACACAAATATCTGGTCTAGACATACCTTTTGTCAAAGTCTGAAACAATGTTTCCTCCAAAATAGCAGCAAATGACATAGGTATACTTATCCATGTTCTACTTTAAGGACACCATCACTTTAGTAGACTGAGCATTTAGCACCAGTCCAAAGAAGCAGATACGTCCTTGACTCACGTTAAACAGAGCTGGTATTTCACTGCCTTCCCGGTGTTGTTGCACATGGGGCACTTTTTGTACCAAAGCTCAATTTAATTTCCCAGTCCCATGACGAGTTTGGACCATGGACCTGTTCACCTCTGAGGCCTTTAGGTCCTGATCCTTATGGTGAAATTCCCTTACATAGAAGAACTTCACAGACACGGATGAAGGGGCTACTTACTCTGTGAAAGCAACTCAATGGAAAAACGGCTCATTCTATTACCAGGAGGTTCATGTTATGACCCCTATGACTGCCTCCACTTCCCAAGCCCTGAGCCCAACACTTTATTAAGTTTACCGGGGCAGCAATATTGTAATGTCTCACGTCCATTTTGTCTGAGTGAATGGGAGCAGATTGACCTTTTTCCGCTGACCTTGTCTGGTGGCTGAACGTCAGCGACGTCCTGTATCAATGACATGGCGGCCAGTCTGTGTGGTTAAAAACCTTATCTGCACTCACACAACTGCATTTCCTAGAAATGGGGGGATTTTTCAGCAGAGTAAGGTACTGCTGTATTATTTCCCAGCGAGGTTTGCTTGTGTGGCAGTAGATCTTTATAGTAGTGACATTTGCTGATGCTCTCGCTTCACAGAGAATTCATCTTTTATTGAACCGAGATCAAGTTGTGCGTTGTTGTGTAATGCATGCGGGTCATTTAAGACAAACCATTATTCTGAGGTGTTATTTACGCTTTGACCAAAATAAACCGCCATTTGGGATGACCTGTGATTAGATTTCCATCCAAACGAGCAGAAAGGAATGTTTAGTGAAGACATAATTTTGGCGAGGTGGTTCTGTATCAAACCACAAAAAGAACAGCCTGATCAATAACACTCCCAAACATTGGTTTTGTAGTTTGAAGTCCTCTTTATTCCATACAGTATACTGACCTCTGTTTGATGCACACCTTGACCTTATATCTTGAAACCAGCAAGACCAACAGTCATTTTGTATTTGATTTTGCTACACTGTTGATGGCAGAGACAACTTGAGATGCTAGTCCAAAAGTGATGTTCTTCAGCCGAAACTATGAACTATGCATGCAATGTGTGGGTGCCTTATGGAAATCTCTCTCACACACGGCCAGGAGACCGGTCTGCGGCACGTAGCACCAGGCCTCATTAAGCTTCTCTGCCATGCTGTGGCAGAGTTTCCATTTTGCTACTAGCAGCACAGCAATTGGCAACACACACACACCCTCACACACTCGTAGACTCCATAGGAGAGAAGGGTTGGACCCCATGCCTCCTCCAGGAATAATAGCCCTTAACACACTTATTTTTTTCATCATCTCTGTTTTCCCCAATTCACACTCGTAGCTTTGCTGCCATCAGCAACTCTTGGTCTCTCGCACACTTTACTGTGCACAGGTTTTCATAACTAGAAGCCACCTACAGCTTCAGGAATTTACCCCAGGAGGGTGTGTGTATGAGACAGGGAGAGAGAGGGGGGAGCAAATGACTACCAAGGTCCAAAGGTGAGGGGCATGGGGCAGCATCAACAGATAAATTGGACGTAATTCTGCCTATTTGAAGGATCTGGGGAACGTCTGGAGTGGCCATCTGCCTGATTACTGGCCGGTGGACAGCTCGTCCACACAGCCCATGCTCCGACGATCTGGTCAATACGCCCCTCTGGCAAGGATTTTAGTGGGTCCTTAGCGGCCTTTTCTATTTACTATTTTCCCAAGGCCGTCCCTCTTCAGAATTGCATGGAAGCAGACCATATCAGAATTCTTCCTTCTACTTAAGAGTGTGAAATGAATCCCTGCATGATTTTGTGGAAATTGTTCAGCCACTTTAGCGAAAGAGGGAAATGCTAATATCTTTTTTTAAATACAGTGATGACCAGTTTTGAAATGGTACACAATCAAGTTTGTGACCCCTGATTTCGGCATTTCATTATCTTTGTGATAGTAACTTTAATCTAGCCTAAAATCAAAACCAACGTGAAAAGAACAAGGACCTTTTCATTATTCTGATTGAAATAACTTCAGAAAATTAATAGTAAGGTTGAAACATTTGACAGAAATTTTAACATTGCCATCTTTTCCAGGCTTGTTTAAATGGCTAGAATAATCATTTGGACCTTCATCCTCTGATCAAAGTATATGAACGTAGCTCAGACAGTCTGATCTGAAGTGTTGTAGTAACTCCTTAATTTGAACAGCTTGGATAGCACCAGCAATATCTAGTCAAATATTTAGGATGTTTAGACGAAACAACCAAACCGAACACAAAGACAGGTGTCCTCAGAAAATTGTCACTGATTGAAACAAAAGATTGAACTGACAATAGTGTTGTTTACTCCGAAACAACACAAGCAATCACAATTCATTTTTGGAGCAGGGATGTCTCAAGTCCCCTGACAAATAATCCCTAGTGTTTTTGAAGGGAGGCTAGGCTGCAGCATTTTCTTGGCATTTCACCTGAGCTATGTGTCAGAACTACAAAAGGGATACTACACAACACATCCCTCAGTAAAAACCACAACTGAAGTTGTATTCGGACCTGCTAACATCTATTACAGTGATGGACCAGGTCTACTGGCAAAGCTTCTTAGTTTGTTAGTGAAAAAAAAAAAATGGGCGCTACACCGCAAACCATTCACTCAGTGGAGTAATGCTCACTCGCTAACAAATGATTTTAATCTCCATTAAGTATTAGTTATCCTGCTACATTAAGTTTGCTACAGATTGATATAGAATGTTCATGAATATATCTATTCCAGCAGTAGGCTAATATGTCTTCCTATTATATTGGTATTCAACTCTTTGAAGACGGTGTTGAACTATCAGACAGATTTATGATTGTGACCTCAGATGCAAATGTTTTGAAGCTGTAAGCCTGTGTTGATAAACATTGCAGCATACAGGCCTAGACAAGAAGCAGATTGTGACAGGAAGCTGTCACACGCTGACACGTAGCAGACAGGTGACAAACTGAAGACATTGAGGTTTTGGTAACTTGCTTTTTCTGCTTCCATACATGTGGAAGCCTTTATATGACCTATCTATAATTATCTTGCCAAAAGATGAGCTTGAGCTATACTTCTAAATATTATACAGGACAAAAGACACAGCAGGTACTCTACTACAATATATACCTTATTTTAGTATGCTTCTTAAAGTATTTTCTACTTTGAGGTACAGTATTTAGTTGCAGTTAAATAAATGATGTGGTCAAAACAGACACATGACCACTCAGCAGAGCAGGGCAGTATTTGGCCAGACAACTGTGGAACCTTGCACGGTTCACATTTCGGTTGTTACAGGATCCTCTACTTGTTATTCAACATCCATTACTTCTTGACTGTAAGACCGGCTTAACAGCGGAAATGTGCAAGAAAATGATGGGTTTGAATTGGAGACTGGTGCAAACAGCACCAGTGTAGTGCAACAGACATAATTTTTTCTCAAAACAGCAAAACAAGACTGGCTGAGAGACGCTGCTGCTAATGCTACTTCATCACTTACTTTCAGTACAGAAACTGCGAAAAAGATGAATTGTAATGTTTTCAGCATGTCTTAAACTTGGTTGGTACTGCAAAGCCTTCGTAGCAACGTCTCAAGTCAAAAGCAAATTACACAAGCTTTGGTTGAAACCGACATTCTACTGATTAATTTTAATATTTTCACAGACCGAACTCACAGGGAAGGTTTTAGACCAATAGTCTCTAACGCTGGTCTTGGAGATCCTATAAATTTTCACTTCAATCGCACATAATGTTGTCTCATTCAGCTCATCATCCAGGTAATTAGAATTAGGTGTGCTAAAATGTGATTTAAGTGAAAACAGTCTGGATGGTAGCTCTCCAGGAACCGCTTTAGAGACCTCTGTTCTAGACCATTTCAATGGTCGCACACAATGAGGTTTAAGTGTCTGGTGTCTGGTATACTTTGTCTACTCAAGAGGTCTATGGTCACTGGGCCAAACAGGCCAATTCAAATTCATGAAAAAGTGCTCCTTTAAACGGGCAAATCCTTTATGAGACTGGGATAATTATTTTTACGAAATTATTTCCCAACTGTTATAATGTAAATAATAATAAATAATATATTTTTATATATAAAAAAGTGCAACATCCAGTAATTTAATTGGTGCATTATCATTAAAAGTAGCTATTCTTGTCTTCTTATTCTTGTAACAGTTACTCAATATTAGCAGCACACATGCAAGTGAAAATATATGTTTAGGGAGATAGAAGAACGATAGGCTTGTCTCCGATTAAGGAAAAAATAACAAATGAAACTGACATTTCAAAGCATTTGAACGCCAAATTAACCCCTACATTAGTCCCTCCCACGTCTATACTATCTTGGAATCAGTGGAATTTCCAAAATTTCTTAAAGGAGTCAATTATTTAAAGTGAATGATGGTAAATATAATGCAGGGGTTAAGGTGGTATTTAAATAATTTTACCAGACACCAGATGACTAACCTGTGAATGTGTGGAACATAATGGCCAAGCGCAAAATATAACCAATATAAACTAATGTCAACAATCTATATGCACTTTCAGCTGAAGAACAAGGCATTGCATTAGGGTAAGAAAGGTTTTTCCTCTCTGTGACTCCACCAGGAAATATGACTGTGCCCCTTTTCGTTTTCACCGTCCACAGAGAAAACGGGGGCTTTTCCTGGCCGGGCCACAGTGTGAGGTATAACACATCAGATGCATGATTGCATCATGGGATATGTTGTACAGGTAGCGGTGCACAGTCATTGCTGTGATCTTTGACCTCTTTGAAATGCAGTAGGATCGTTCCAGTGGGGTTGACGGGCTAGGGTGAGAGGGAGCCTATATTGCATTTGGGATGGTGGAGTCTTCGAAAACCGGTGTCTCTTCGATCCCACGTGCAAACAGCTTGATCAACTGGCAGTGCACTCTACAGGAGGGTGGAATGAAAGATGGATGTGGGGTCAGCCACAGTGGACCAAATGTGGATCAAATTTGTTGATCAATGTGTACAAATATTACTACATTCCGTACCCAACGTCTATGGCTGCGTGAGGCAGGATCTCGCCATCGCAGTTCCAGTTGCTGTAGGAGGGCCGGCAGCTGCAGGTCGGGTGGTCTCTACAGATCTGGCTGAAGAGGCGCTTGCCAGGCTCTCTCAGGTCCAGCTCAGAGTCGCTCTGGCAGTGCCGCGGTGTGAAGCGGAAACGACGGACGCGGTGCACCTCCACAAAGCCCAGGTCAAACTGATGGGGATGAGGGATTGGAGAGTTCCATAAGTAATAGTGGGATTAGAGGACAGGATATATGAGAAAAGTACAAGTAAATTCAATTCCTGTTATCAATCACAAAGGAAACACATCCTAAGAAAGAAGTGTTTCTGTTGGGTTTAAATCTGCATGAGCAAAGACAGACTCGTGTGAATCCCATCCCGATCATATGCACGTTCCTTCTTATCCGTCTGGGACACTTCTGGTTCTGTACACAAACCCTCTTAAATATCTCCTTCCTGCCAAACGAAAAGTTGTGTGTACCTGGTCATCTTTGCTGGTGTGACGCAGCAAGTGACGCAGGAAGTTGAAGCGGGAGCACTTGCGGACCAGGATGAGGTCGGTGGTGCCGTCAGACAGGTGGGCGGCGGGGGACAAACCCTTGGGGCTGCGGGGGCAAGCGCAGCTCATGCTGGCCGCATTGATGGCCAGGAACTTACCCCGGATGGTTTGCCACTCACCACCACACTCTGAAAAATTATGTTAGGGAGACTATAAGATTTATTTCGCTCGGCAGGCAATGAAAGGTTATGATGTAAAGGTTACAATATTCATATTTTATTAACAGGAACCAACTTTTAAATTGAATTACCGTTTACATATAAAAATTCAGTTTATATTTAACCCTAAGGAAAAGTTTCTACACCAAATGATTAATAACAAAGTTTCAGTGTGAAATAGTCAGCAAAACCATGGAACAATTACTCATAGCAGAGACCATCCTTGAATGTCATATAAACGTATTTACTATCTTACTGTCCCATGATGACTTGTTTAAAACATAAATTTTGAGTGCCAGCCATCCAATAATAAAAAGAAGATAAGGATTATAAAATGTTGGCTGGTGTTTTTCTTTTACCGCCATGGCGTTTGTTCGTTTGTTGCTATCTCTCCAACAACTGAATAAGCAGTAATGATGTGCTACTACTCACTCTGACAAAGCAAATCCTAGCCAAGATAGGCATCAACACCATCTAAGGAAAGATACTGCTTTTGCAGGCACATAATCCCTTTTCACATCTCCTCCCCCAATGCCAGACATAATTTTAAAAACTGTCAAGACAATCCTATGAATTACTGAAACTGAATTTAGCTTACCGTATTTTCTGCACTATAGGGCGCACTGTCAATGAATGGTCTATTTTCGATATTTTTTCATATATAAAGCGCACCGGACTATAAGGCGCATTAAGCGGAAAAAAACAGTCAGATAAATCAGTCGAATAATATTATGGTGAAGCACAGTACGTATTACTCTGCGACGCTCCTGGCTACGGTAGCCGTAATGCTGCAAGCGGTGTGGCTTTGTAGTTTACCAAAGTCGTACTAAAACATTTTTTTTGTACCACACAAAAATCGCTTAGAGGTCAGTAAACAAAATAATTAATCCATATATAAAGCGCTTCGGATTATAAGGCGCAGTGTCGTTTTTTGAGAAAAATATAGGCTTTTAAGTGCGCCCTATAGTCCGAAAAATACGGTACTTATTCTCCACACGATTACAGTTCCAGTTTCACCACGGGGTGACTGGGACTACTTTGCCAGGTTTCTGGAAGGACTTCAAATCCCATGATATTCTTTAAAGGGACTTCTGGGACATGCATTACTTACAGTCTTGTGTGATGTGCTAGAGGGACTTGGAGATGTGTGTAGAAGAACATTGGATCTTATGAGACAATTTATGAAGTTCAGCAGGAATTTGCTGGAATTTTTGAGTTCCCGTTAAATCCTGGCAACAAGCGATTCTCCTGGTTAATCCCTTCAAGTAAAATACCTGCAACTGGGTTTACCAGCACTTACCACTGTCTGAAACCTCTTGCCCCATCTTGTATTTCTCCACTGTTTCAACTGGACATAACTCTCTGTTATGATGGCATATGTAGCACCTGTAAAACAGCCAAATGTCAAGGTTGGAGTAACTGGTTAGCCTACAAAGTCCCTAATTAAAAATCACACTGGAATATGTAAGTGGATTCATTAATCCAAATGCATTCATAAAAAGTATCGCACAAAAAGGCAAGCAACCTTTTGATCTGCTGTCGAATGTTCTAACCACTGAGCTTTATTTGAACTGAATTCCTCTGGAATTCGAAGATGATTCCAGATTCCAGGAGATGTTTGCAAGTCTGATCGCTCACCCTGCTCTACACCTGGCCTGGTCCCTTGGAGAGCCCAGGATGTCAGTTGCTGGTAGGAATGATACCGTCCCTTCGTAGTTATGGTGGGTCAGGAACGTCTTAAAACCTGCAGTGACAAAAGCAGAATGCTGCTTAATTTCACGTAATAAAAAACAAAACAAAATTAAGAAATGCAAGATACCTTTAGGATGGTTTAAATAAATTCCATCACATCACATCGAAATATGTGCTACCAACCAAGAAAAAAGGAGGTGATTTAATCAACTGACCTGAAATGTCATATCTGGCTGGTCCCATCCAGCGCTTCCTCTCGCTGTCAGTCAGCACGTCGCCGTAGAAACCGTATCCAAGCAGCGAGACAGAGTACCTCAGGAATGTGTTATTATGGTGGACAGAGCACACGTCCATTGGCTGGGAGTCTCCTGTGAGAACATAACCCCCAAGCATGAGTGACAATCCATGTGGGTCCATGTGTCCTGTGGGTGTAATACTACAAAACCGAGATAACCTTCGTCACTGTCAGACATGCTCTTCTATGTGTCCTTTGTTCATCTAACGCACACTCACACTCGTATTTGGAGAGCGTTGAATGAGTAGGTCAGTCATGTCAGTTAAGGTCGCGTGAGTGTAATGGCAGACCTCGCTAATGTGACACACTTTTGTATTTACAAGAGCTCTGAATATTTACAAAGCTACAGGTGGATGCCCTTCATTGCTTTTTGAACCTACATTTTACATCAACTTCTATCATAACTGACTGTAAGTTAGAAAGAAGATGCCAAGGTTCTACCGTAACCTAAAACAGGCACCGTTTAAATCTAAACACTATGTATTTTTTTGTCATCCTTATGTGCTGTGATTATCACACATGTGCTTTTCCTCAAGCACAGACTCACTCACCCACTATGATGTGCAGGGCAGAGGTAACAGGGTCATTGGTTCCTACAGTTGCGTAGCAGATGCAGTCTGTTGAACCTGGATGATACAACACATACCAACCAAACAAATCAACATTAGAAGAAAGAAATGATGATAAAATGATGCTCACATATTTCAGTAAATGGGCAAAGATATTACAATTGTCACAGGTGACTGCGCAGGTCATGTTATTAACCTGCTAAATTAATTAATATAACATTTAATGTAAAGGTATTGATTATGTTGCTAGCTGGAAACAACAGGGGACAGGGCATTCTTAAATTACTATCTTGAGAGTTTTCCTTTCCTTGGAACAAATGTTATGTTCGAACTGAGGGGGGCTGGTGCTGTCTTGTGCCAGTGGGAAACGATCTGAGGCGGTCTACCGATCCTGGATCTGGTCGCCAGTTGGACGTCAGTCTCCGGGTCCCTTTCCTCATCCCTCTGCCTGTGATGCTACATCAATCATGGGCCCAAGCCCTGTGGCTGCCTAAACTGATTTTGTGCTACCTCACACCCTGAGTTTTGATGTTTCAATGGCCAATTAACTCTCTCTAGCGATATGATTGTTTAGCCTGCATTCTGCTCCTCTCTTTCACAAAGGAGGAGGAGGAGGAAGGCATCCCTTACTGAATTGCTCCTGGGAGTTTTTCCTTGTCTTCTTTGAGAGTTTAGGTTGGTTGATGGGAAGTTCTATAGGCATATGTGAAGTCCTTTGTGACATTGCTTGTAAAAAGAGCTATACAAATACATTGTGATTTGATTTGTTGTAATGCGTTTCACAGACTACAGAGCAGAGAGTCTAACCTGCAGAAGGCGGATAGGCTTATTGATTTTAGTCATTGTGGACTTTCAGATATACATACAACAAACACTATCATTTACACAGACACAAAATATGCAATTTAAAAGGCTTTTCTGAACAACATGAACACCTATTTAAATTATTCTACTCACAAAACAACATGTCCAATTTTGTGCTAGTGCTGGCATTTTGTCCATAAGGCTCGTCTAAAAGCTTGTTCTACAAATGTACTTAGTCTGCAAAGTCCTGTTTCCCATCTCTTCCTGCTCCTACAATGGCTCTTAATTGATGAAACCACTGCACTTTAAGTATGTAGTTATGAGGTAACAGCTCATTTTATTTTCATGCCATGAAACGCAAAACCACCCCACTGAGGTTTATCTTGACATTGCCGGAACAGTTTACTGTGAGGGTCTCATCAATGCTGTGGACTAAACAAGGACCTGAAACCAATGATACAACAACGGAGACTCAATCACCTCATAATCATGGACAACTAGAAACTAATTTTGGACCATGGGACATTTGCAAAAAGCTAACTTGACCTTAACAGACAATGAATGCCTTTCCATGTACCGTATTTTTTGCACTATAGGGCACACTAGATTATAAGGCACACTGTCAATGAATGGTCTATTTTCAATATTTTTTCATATATAAAGCGCACCGGACTATTGGCGCTTTTCCACCGCATGGTATCAGCTCGACTCGACTCGCTTTATTGGCGTTTCCACCGCAATTTCATGGTACCTGGTACTTTTTTTTGTACCACCTCGCTCTAGGGACCAAGCGACCCGAGTCGAGCTAAAAGGTGACGTCGGCAGACGGCCGGCCACTGATTGGCCAGAGAGTGTGACGAAGTCACGAGAGCAACATAAAGCAATAGCGCAGCATCTTCTAGTTCGTCAACATCATAGGTATCATAAGGTCAACATGCCAGCTAAAATTAATAATAGGTCTTCGCCGTGGTCCACTTCTGAGGTGCAGACGCTTCTGTGTCTTGTGGCCAAGGATAAAGTACAAAAAGAGCTGGACGGAGCCACCCGCAATGAAAAGGTGTACAAGGAGGTCGCCAAGTTGATAAGAGCATGGTTACTTCAGGACGTACGCGCAGTGTCGTGAAAAGCCTTCCACCTTTTTGTAAATAGTTTATATTCCACCTTTTTGTTTGAAAGTTTGCTGTGCTGCACTGATTTGCTCTTATTGTTTGTTAATAAATTATAAGTGACTTATGTGATTGTTTCATGATTTTGTAATTAATCTGCCATTACACTGGCTCTAATATATTCATTACGGTTCAGAAAGGAACCAGCACCAAGTTAAAAAAAAAAATAAGGTGTTAATGTGCATTTTCCCCATCAAATGTTTTTAATCACACTACTAGATTATTCTTAAATGTTTTAATCTTTTAGCATTTAATGCGTTGGTGTTATTTACGTTGCGTACAAAAATACGTCACAGCCCTTTCGCCGTGGTACTATTTGCGGTACTATTTGCGGTGGAAAACCACCCGTGTTACTACCAAACCGAGTTGAGTTGAGTCGAGCTACATTTGCGGTGGAAAAGCGCCATAAGGCGCATTAAGTGGGAGGTGGGAGGTGTTCCAGGCATGTCCCACCGGGAGGCGGCCCCGGGGAAGACCTAGGACACGCTGGAGGGACTATGTCTCTCGGCTGGCCTGGGAACGCCTCGGGATCCCCCCGGAGGAGCTGGAGGAGGTGTGTGCGGTGAGGGAAGTCTGGGCTTCCCTGCTCAGACTGCTGCCCCCGCGACCCGGCCCCGGATAAGCGGAAGATAATGGATGGATGGATGGAAAACTGTCCGATAAATCCGCGTCTTTTGACAGGTGCCATTTAGGGATCCTTATACACACACTGTAATATTATGGTGAAGCACAGTACCGTATTTTTTGCACTATAGGGCGCACTGAATTATAAGGTGCACTGTCAATTAATGGTCTATATTCGTATTTTTTGGAAAATGTAAGGCTTTTAAGTGCGCCCTATAGTCCGAAAAATACGGTACACTGCATTAAAACATTTTGCTTAATTATTTAAAATTGTATTGGTTTATTATCTTGTGTTACTTTCTGTACTACTCTATGTGCTTCTGAAAATGGGGTACAAATAAGGTGTTCAAAATCAAGAATGCTGGCGTGAGGTCTGTGTTACCTGCGGGGATGATTCCGATGCGGAGAGTGCAGGGCGTGAGACTTTCCTCGGGGCAGTTCTGGTCCACGCCGTTGTCCTTCTGCGTCCGTGAGATCAGTCCATGAACCAGCTCGCTGAACATCCCATCTCCACCTACGCACACCACCCTGTGGGGGAGGTCGAAGGTTGCATTGGAATAAGTCCGCTTACATCAGTCTTTTATCTGGTCGGACTCAGAGGGCTTTTCAGCCTACTGATCCTGGAGACCTGACCCTATTTGTAAATACTTAGACTGAAGATGAGTGTGGGCCTTGCAGCATTATCTGACAGGATATTAATTGGCAAGACTGAAAACACATGTACTGTTTTTCTGTCTGATTGACCCAATCATTACATTTTCTTTGGTACTGGTCTCCAATTTCTAACCGTCTAATCAGAAAGACGGGGCAGAGAAGCCAGCTGTGATTGACAGCCTGGAGTACCTGGCTGTTTATTGATAGAGTTATGGGATTTATTGAAAGATCTGACTTTGAGAACCCTTACCCATCATATTTCTTTAACTCTGCCTCCATCCCCAGATGGTTCCTTGCGTGATTGGCATATTCTGTAACTACAGCGACCAAAGAAAACAAGTTAAACATCTAAGCACGCCAGAACAACTACAGATACCAGCTGTTACCATTTCCCAACACAAACTTTTGAATCTTTTCACGGTCATAAATATTTAAAGCACAAACCACTAGCAGATGGAACTCACCAATGACATGAGTAGAGATGGAGGCTCTGGCAAATAGAGGGGATACTTCTTGTTCGTAGATGCGCTTGGCTTGCTGTTTACCTCCATAGGGATTGATGTACACCAGCAAATGTTTAGGCCTGTTTGCTGTTGACAGTAACGGGAACAGATGTATTTTTCCACACAAGTTCACTCCCTGTTTACACCGGACGTGGTAGCCGATCGCAGCCTCTCTAGTCAATGTGTGTTTACAAAAGAAGCCCCTTTTCAGAAGCATGTCTCTGCTCCGTGTTGCTGATGATAAAAAGCTTTTCCTATCTTTGCTGGACGCAGCGCCCATGCCACAGATTTAACAGTGAAATAGCTAAACAAAATAAGTTAAGATTAATGTGTTGTAAACAACTTCCGCTACAAATCTTGTATCTGTCAGTCATAGCTGGACTCTTCAAAAGTCCTTCTATTTGAAGACATACTTTGCTTGTTTAATTGTCTTTGGATTTTGAAAGATGTATGTGATCTAGTACTATCACCTCTCAGGGTGTGCAAAGTGCATTTTGGTTAGAATGATAACACAAGGGAACTTTGTCATATTACTTAATGGCTACTGTTTGCTAATAATTGGTCTTCCATATCAGCCCATGCTTAGTTATGCTGACAGTCTAAAAGGTCATTGCGGTAATAATAAACAGCCCAACAAATGTTAACACAGTATTACACTTGACACAAAAATCTAAATCACTCAACAGAAATGTAATCACTTTATACTAACAATGTTACAACAACAAAAAATAGGGTGGGTAAAGATTTGTGAAATGATGCCAAAGGAAACAAATTCCACATTGTTATTATTGAATAGAGCGAATTGCACATGGATTGAATTGGTTTGTGGATTGCTTTGTAGGGGGGGGTGGGTCTTGGGTTTAACGTTTTGGATAAATTGTGTGCTAAAATGCATACTTAGTAGCGCTAGCTGTTCCCTGATGGTCTGGACCCACAGTTGACACAGCGCCCCCTCTGAACAGAGGAAGGTAACGTCTCTACACCGCCAGCGGTGTTTCCTTGTCCTCTCCACAAAGGACACTGAGTAAGGAAGGAATGTATAGCATAATTGAAAGAGGTTCACAAAGAGGTTTCATAATTATTTTTATTTAACCAAGACAGTAACAGCCAACATGTCCCTCCAGTCATCTCCATACCTGTGAATGCATGTGGGTGGGCTTCCAACGGCTTCTGAGGCATTTTCTGCCACCTCCCGTCATCTTTAGCTGCGCTGTTCTCTGCGTCAAACTCCCGCACCGCTACAATCTCTGACACTGCTACAGTGTGACAGGTACCTATGTAACACACAAGCACACACAAGCAGATACACACACACAACTTAAAGTAGGCTACTTCTAAAAGCTCCATTATTATTCCAAAGCCAAACCCATTTAGGTCACACAGACTTTCTGACACAGCGGTTGGTGGTGTTGTCTTACTCTTTATCCCAGAGCCGGGACAACAAGCTATTGTCAGGCCCTCCTAACCGCCCACAGCTTAACAAGATGGGCTCAAGGTATCAATTACCATTCAATAGCTTCACGCCAATGAAGTTTAATGTAATGAGATGGGAGCTTTAATTGAGTAATGAACAGTTTGATTTCAGGGTTTGGGTGGGTCTAGTGTTGCGCCTGGCTGTAGAGATGTGAGAGTACAGAGAACTGAGGGAAGAGAAAACTAGGGATTAGACCTGTTTATGGCTACTGTTGTAAATTAAGGAGTGTCGTCAAAGTCTTCAGACATGAGGATAACAAGTGAGTTTAGCCAGATGGGAGAACTGCTGCAAGTTATTACTTCCTGACTCCTTGGTCTACATAATTAGTTAGCCTATTGATCAAACCGAAACATTCCATTGCATTTGTAAGCAATCTGAAATTGAGAAACATCTGAATATTTCTGGTCTCAGACCAAGTTCAAGATCAATACAGCTTCTGCAGGCATCTGTTTCCTGTGGAATAATCTCACAGCTCACAAACAACGCTCAACATGGCTTAAACCGGATACTGAACATTTCTAGGGAGGCTAGGCAGGCAGTTTTTATATAGCCAATAAATTACATGAAAGGCTTGAAATCTAAATAATTGAGCGATTTAATTACATTTTAAAGCTATTCTACCCATTGCTTTTCACAACAGTTTAGCTACCTCTGAAAACGACAAGAACAAACCTCTGAGAAAAAAAAATTGCACAATACCTAATTACTCCAACTTGAGTAATTACTGCAGCGCTAATGGTGAAACCAGGTTATAATGAAAATGTTTCTCATCTGCAATAAAAGAGTCTTAAAATATATTTTCATTCGATTGTCAAACATTTGATCTCCAATCAGTGTAATAGATCATAAGTCTGATAACCCCTGTTTCTCATTTAAGTGTCAGAAAGGATGCTATTTCACAAGGCCTCACATCCCTCCAGCTGTCTTGCCTGAAGGCAGCATAAATGATATTCATCATTTATCACATCACAGCACTACATTATGAAAATATTACCTTAACTTGGAGTAAGGTTTCTAATATGGTCATTTTATTGTGATATTATGTCTAAAGATGTAACGTCCATAGATGAAGTGGAATAGAACTGATAACAGGGTATTATGTATATTCTGAGTCTGAGCCAATTTACGTCTGACACATTGTATTTGTACAGTCAGGTGCATCTCTCTAACAATGTCAGGAATCTGTGTGTGCGTGTATTTTTGTCTGTACAAATTCGAATGGGCTTAGTTTCCCACAATCATCTAAAAAACCTGGCACTCTTCATCGCTATCTGTATCCGTGTGTTTGTTTCATTGGCATCAACGAAGCATCAACTACATCTCGAGTGCCTGAGTGACTCACAACAGAGCAGCAATTGATCACGTAAAATCCGCCCAAGGTCAGCCATGGTGAAATCCATACGGCTTCATACAATGGCAGAAAAAGAATACACTGCAATACCAGCAGGTCCAGGCTGTACACAACCGGGGAGAAGAAAAGAGCGGGGGTCTGAAAGGGAATCTAATATGCCAAGAATAGGTAGATGGAGAAGAAGGGTAGAGAGAAAGGTAGGAAGAAAGAGAAAGACAGCAGAGCGACAGGGATAGATACAAATCCAAACCATACACATACTGGGAAAACACAGATGTGGATCAGTGTGAGGAAAAATTTAAATGATAATGAAGCTTTGAATTCTCCCACAGCATTTATTCTTGGATCCAGTCCATTTCATAAATACTGCAGAGACTTGGCAACCAGGTCGATGCGACAAAGCAACTGCGCGAGGAGGAATCTAAACCTGCTCCCTTGCAGTGAGGACCTCATTAACTATTAATGATGTAGACACTCATTACAGCCCACCTGAGTGCCATTGCTCTACCTTGAGGAGAACTGGCAGCTCTGTTTGAGGATGTGGCGGAGATCAACCTCAGCATGCAGCGAGTACGTGATGAGCTTTGTCTATAATATGTCAGTGGTAAAGATCCCATTTGAGGCCTTAACACAAGAACAGTCCAGCAAACCAGCTACTGTACTCCTACTGGAAGGGCAAGAGATGCAAGACAAAAACACACTAATAAAGACTTGTTCCTTCTCTGTTTGAATGAGATGCAGACTAAGGATAAAGGTACAGAGGACACCCTCACTAATATATATATGGTTGACTAAACAACCATCAGCCATTACGAAGGGCCAACACTGCTGGATGCCAGAGGTAATGATATCTCTGTTTAACTATCCAGGTCAGGTCAAGAGAAATAAAACACACAGGCCAGGAAAAAAATAAACACAGTTTCACACAGTCCTTCCATTTGTCAGATGGAAGTAAGCTTATAGCCACTGCAGAAGACGGCGTTTAAGCAGCGCCACCCTGTACCACTTGACTGCAAATATTGTGTGCCTTGAACTCAGACGTGACAGCAGATTTTGTAATGTAGATACTTACCATATGCAGCTATACTAGACAGGAGAGGGGGGGGGGGGCTACATAGCAAAAGTAATACAAAGAATGTAGAAACTAGGAGAACTAGAAGCATAACTACAAATGAAGCTTAATGCTGTATTTGACATTTAGTTATACAATATAAGCATTTACCATAGCACAGTATGTTAATTCCACATAGGCTGATGTCTGATTTATCCATGGTTTAGATAGACCCGTTCAAATTGGACACTATTATTTACATGTTTCCTACAAGAACAGTACTCAATAGCCATGACAGCTGTGCTTTGACTGTTTCAATTTACTGCATGTTTTCTTTAGTTGTAGTAAAATAAATTACATTTACTACATTTAATTGATACCATATAAGCCTCAAAGAGGAAGTCAAATTTTGAAGCATATCAGTGTGACTCATGTCCCTGCTGAAAGTTGTACTTTAACCACCCCACTGTGAGTCTACTATGGTAACGAGGCCTCCCAGCAGAGAAAGCTGATGAGCGGCACGCTGTCTAGAAAACCTTGCTGACATTCTGAAAGAGATTGGTCCTTACATAGCAAGGCAGGGTACGTAGGCGAAACGTGTTATTCCTCCAATTTTATGTTTGAGAAATTGCTGTTTGACCTGAGCCATAAAATAATGCACAGCCTCTGTTTCTTTAAGGGAACCCTATCAAATACAGCTGGCAGAAGCGCTCGACACTGAGGGACAAGGGAGGGAAAGTCGTGGTCGACCTCTTCGACCATGTCAGGTAAAGAGCAGCTCCTACCTGGCTCTCCTTTGCCTCTGTGACGAAACTTAGAGAGACAGAAACCTGGAGGGGAACAGTAGAGTGGCCTGTAAGTCTGTGTGAGGGAGTCAGTCAATTGCATCATCCTGAGTTTGCTAACTGAAAGTTATAACGCACACACAATTTCTAAGACTCACATTTCACATCCTAAGTTATAATAGAGGCCCATGAAGAAAATCGATGTATTATGCATTAATTGGCCATCCATGATGGTGTATGCCTCCCATATCAATAACTTTAAATAATATTACTACTACAAAAGAGTCAACATTATATGAGCACTATCCTGCTGAAAATTACACCACTGACTCCAGTAATATGGAAAATATGATCTCAAGACACCTTCCATAAAAAGGTATTATAATTCATTTGAGCCGGGGTACTCCAAAGGTTACTTTTTTATCTGAGACACTTCTACTTCGCCTGTTAATTTACATGGATGATCTCAGTAAGGCTCCTTGGGATTGCTTATTTCTCGGGTATTACACGGCTCACACTCCAACGTACTGAGCAATCCTTCCTAAACCAGAAATCAGCAGGCCTCACTCCCAAGCCCATTCATTCTGGAATAAAAGAAGAGAGAGCTATGACTGTTTCACATGGGAGACGGCAGATGGCTCGCTGCTAACTGGAAGAACATAATACGCTAGTACTGTCATCTAACATTTGCTTATCTGTGGGCAAGACAATACGGACATATGGGTTCCACAGGTGAACCAATATGCATTTATTTCTTTCATGTTTTTTTTATGAATGATGACTTCAACTGAATCCCTATGTTTGAGTGATAAGTCTTATGAATGCAAACTATTAATCTTTTTTCTCTGCCAGACTCCTGACGACTGAAAACAACATACTGTAGCACATTTTTGTACAATACATAAAAGGGAATCCCATAAATTAATCATTTAATAGCATTTCTATTTTGCACTCTAATCAGGCATTTCAACGTAATGAAAAGGCCATCTACGTTTTGCCTGCTATCTTCCACTTGTCTGGTCACAGAACAGTGCTCAGTAGAGTGGACAGAGAGGGTAATCAGGAAATGGGCCAAATGTGAAATATTCATAACATTTGAAGGACACAGGCCAACGATTTGAGGGGAGGAGGGCAGGGCCCGTTTTGGTTAGCTGAGTTCCAGACCTGTGTCAACAACTCTACTGGGAATTAGCTTATTGACTGAGAACCAACTACAACAAGTGCCACTTCTATCTAATGTCTGTCATTCATTTAACTTACCCCTGCTGAATGAAAAATTCAATAACACTGAAGAAATATAAATTGTGTCAATATCAATGCTACACCCAAACAATACACTCTACCTTTAAGCACCTATTTCGACCATCTTAAATTATTCACAGGACAGATTTCATTTTAACACCTCTTCTAGAGATGGCCCTGTTTCTTGAACTGACCTCATTAACGTAATCCAATGCAGAAGGCTTTGTGTCGAGCTTTAGCTGCTAATGAAACAAAGAAACGAAATAGCCACGTAGGAAGTCTGATCTTGATCGAATATACACTATTCTTCTAATGCCGACCATGATGCTGGTTACTGGATTGACCTTTTGGCTGCTGCTTGTGCAACACAGACATGAGCCGACAGACATAGAACGAGAACGACAGAGAAGGGAAGACAGATGAGAAGGTCACCAGACTAGCGTTGGCAATTCAGTTAAATGTCAGACGGTGCAGGTAGTCAACAATCACCTGTTGACAAGTTGAGCGTTTCTGTTCATGTACTGTGCTTAAAAACGTCATTACAGGAAAACACTCTACATATGTACACATTTCTTTAATGGTAACTAAATGACTTACTTTATTTTACTTTAATAAATAAAATAATAAATAAAAAAGATTGTTTGGTGTGGTTTGAGAACTACACATTTAGCCGCTTCTAACCCCCTTCATGATTGTCAGCATTTGCATAACAGGGAGCTGTCGGCCAATGACTGTAGCCTTGATGACAAATGACAACATAATTTGGTAAGAACGGGTTTATAACATTTGTCATCACTTTCTAGGAACATACTCTTGTATTTATTTCCAAATAAATAAGTAAGTATAGACTAACAGACAAATTGGCCTCACTAGTTGCACCATGGAAATATTCAGAATCCCTTTTGGTTTAGTCCTAATTACATCACAACATACTTTACTTTTGATAGGACAGCTAGCTAGGCCTTTAGTGAAGGCCACAGCCTAGGTCTCAAAATTATTTCACCAGTGAAAGTGAGCATGGAGAACATGTGCTTCAAGATCTCTTATTGTTGTACTATATATGTCTCGAAGGGCAAACAGACTACTTAAGAATAAGGCCATAATGGACACAAGAAATCTGCTGTGAGGAACTCTCTGATAATGATCACCTGAACTGCAAAAAAGTTTCCCCACCTCATGGCGCAGTTTCCCAGACATGGATTAAGTATAGTCCTTGAGTAAAAACTTGGAATTACAATGGAAATCTCATACTTTAGAACTAAACTTAGTCCATGTCTGAAAAACTGAACCCGTCTTGTTGTCTTTCATTTTGGAACATTAAAACAAGGTTATGATAGTAGTGCATTTTTATTGGTTGACAAACTTTGCATTGAAACAGAACCTACAATGAGGTCAAGGGGTGAGAACATTCCATTTACTAGCACGTGGTTAACGTGTATGAACGACCTACAGTGACCCCAGTGCTGCCTTCCTGTTTAATTCAGTGTAGGGTAATTTCAGGTTTATGAAATGCCTTGTCAATACATATTGGATATGGCAGCATTGTGCAACACGTGACTTGGTAGGTGGTCATAAGGTGATGACAAATTCTACAACCATATAAAAATACGAACATAAATTGTGTGGGTTATGAACATGAGTGTTCCAGGTTCAACTAATACCCTATTTCCAACTTCATGCTGCATCCAAGTAAAACGGTGAGTAGCCGAGAAGTTTAGCCGAAGAGTTTAGATTGAAGAAAAGAAGAAAAAGATGCGAATCAACGAAGGTTAGTTCGTTCACTTAAACGTTGTGTCAGTTATTTATTCGACTTTGGCAGTGGCCTACGCATTGGCGTGTCTGTCGACTTAGAACCTTAGGCTTAGCAACTGCTGACAAACATGATGTCTTCTGTTGAGATATATGTATTTTTTATGCCAATAATAACGATGCAAGATCTGAACCGAGATCGGATTATGCATACGCACGTCATGTGTTTATGCGAAAATGGAAAAAGCGAATGTTGCTACAAAGAGATCGAAGCTATTCTCGCTAAATCACCGAGGTGCTACACACTACCTCGCGACCCCACTCCTTTACCGTGAATGTACGAAAGCGCATCATAGGCTTTTACTTTCATGTGGGTCACTTACCGACTTTGAATGGATGATGCAAGCCTCCGGAGACGCGTTTTTTCTTGGTGGTTGGCTGCTCTTTCCATGTCATAAACACACGGTTTAAAGACACTTCGAAGGCGGTGTTTTTCAGTAAGAGCTGCGATGACAACAACCTCGGCTGTTTTTCCATCTCTTTACCTTGAAGCCAACGTACCGAAGGACTGAAAGGAACGTGTCAGTATTATCTTATTGTCATCATCTTTGAGTAAAGGTATCGGGTTGAAGGGCCCTTTGTCTACATAAGGAAATAATGTAGCTGAATTCAACAACACCGAAGACACAATTGCAAAGGATAGCGGATTCTTTATTCAGCAGAGGGGACGGGCTGAGCATTACGTGTGTCGTCACTACGTATTTAAATTGAGAAGGCCGTCAGAACTTGGACTTTATAGCCAATACATCAATGTATTGCAAAACTGTGTATGTTATTAACCCAATTGTCTGATTAGATATCTATGTTTAAGGAAAACCTCCTTCGAAAAATGAGGCTTGAATATATTGTGGATGTCAGCATGTCAGGTTACATTGTCTAAAGCACAAACATTTAATTTGTGCTAGTTATCTGTTAAGGTATCAGGCCTTGCGCATACTTTACACGCGTGGCGAAATAATGAACGGAGCTAATTCAAAGTTAGTTTTTCTTTATTCATACTTGAGCATGCCCACTCGCTGGGAAATGCTTTAACTGAGGATAAAGGTGCGTGATTACATCACACGTATATACCCACCTGATGCCACTGATTGGCTGAACAATATAAACACACAATGGACAACGTAAGAGCGTCACAGGCTCATATTTAACACCCCCACTCGCTCTTATCTCATAGAAAGCAAAATAACTCATTGAATCAAAAATAAAACATTCCATTGCATTCAAATGCCAAACATGCTGCTTGAAAACCTTCTCAACTTTAGCTTAGTAGCTGGTTTAGTCAAAAGATCAGCAATCATTTGCTCACTAGGACAATACTCTAAACTTAACCGTCCACTATTTACATTTTCCCTTATAAAGTGGTACTTAATATCAATGTGTTTACATCGCTGTCTGTTCACTGGATTTATGGCCAATGCTATGGCACCTTGGTTATCTTCATACACCTTTGTCTGTGCATATTGGTAATTGTCAACACCACTAAGCAGTTGTGCTAAGTAAATGCATTCCTGTATGGCTGATGCTAAGGCCATGTATTCTGCCTCACAGGTCGATAAAGCCACTGTTGGTTGTTTTCTTGTTTTCCAGGAAATCAAAGAGCTACCCTCACTAAGACTGGCACAATAGCCTGACATACTCCTCCTATCGGCTGAATCTGATGCCCAGTCAGCATCACTGTAAACTTTTAGGCCTAGTTTTTCTTTGTCATTTCTCCTGAAATACAACCCCTTTTGCATTGTACCTTTGAGGTATCTCAATACATGTTTCACTGTGTTCCACTGCTCAACAGTGGGTTCAGCAAAGTGCTGAGAGAGTTTACTGACCACAAAACTTATGTCCGGTCTAGTGCATGTGGACAAGTAAATTAAACTTCCTACTGCCTCCCTGAACATTCTTGGTAGCTGCAATTTTTCTGCATTCTCTGTATACTCAAGTTTTGGTTCACATGGTGTTTCTCTAGGTTTGCAATCCTGCATGCCAAATCTGTCAAGAACCTTTCTCACAAATTTCTCTTGCGACATTTTCACTACACCATCTGTCTGTTCAAAATTAATTCCCAGGAAATTTTTGAGTTTTCCCATGTCTTTCATTTTAAACCTTTCAGTAAGCATGCACTTGACATTCTTCATCACATTCTCATTGTTTGCAGCAATGATGATATCATCAACCCAAATTATTAGGATTGCCTTTTCACCATTTCTTTCCCATGTATACACACATGTATCAGCAGAATTTTGCACAAAATCATTTTCAACCAAGCATGTATGTAACATTTCATTCCAATTCCTGCCTGACTGTTTTAGACCATAAATGGATCTCTGTAGTTTGCACACTAGTTTTTCACCTGTATCTGATTTCTTCTCAAAACCCTCAGGTTGCTCCATGTAAATTTCGCAATCTATTGGAGCGTGCAGATAAGCTGTCTTAACATCCATCTGGTGTAACAGTAGGTTATCCTGGACTGCTTTTTGCATCACAACCCTTACACTCGTCACGTCAGCCGTGGGTGAGAATGTTTCATCGTAGTCTATACCTTGTTTCTGACTGTAGCCTTTTGCTACAAACCTTGCCTTGTATTTGTCAGACCCATCCATTTCAGTTTTCAGTGCATAAACCCATCTACCCCCCACTGTCTTCTTGCCTGGTGGCAACTGGGTCAGGGTGAAGGCTTCATTCTCCTTGAGAGATTGCACCTCGTCTCTCATAGCAGCTTTCCACTGCTTTGCTTTGGTTGACGCAATGGCATCCTGGTAGGTACTAGGCACATCGCACACTGCCCTGTAACAAAAGTCCATACAAGTGTTGAGATTGTCCTCTTTGACACCCATATCATAGTCCTGTAGGTAAGCCGGTCTCCTTCTGTCTCTTGGTGGGTTCTTTCGGCTAGCAGTCACTGTGACTTCACCTGGCTGGGTACGTTCAGTCTTTTCAGGTGTTCGGCTAGCACGAGCATCCCCACTCTGACCTTGTGCACTTTCCAATTTCACATCAACACCCTCATCAGTATTGTCAACCATGGTATTTATGTACCATTCTCTGTGTGTGACTCAGCTGTCTGAGTGCCCTTTTCATTTATCATCTTGGTTATGAATTTCACCAACCTGTGCTTTTGGACCTTCTCTGTGTCTGAGTAATACACTAGGTATGCTGGGCTGTTTTTGTCATAACCTATGAAAACTCCTTCATTACATCGGGAATCCATCTTTCCTTTCTCTTGCTTATAAGCAAAACATGCAGATCCGAATTTCTGTAATTTAGACACATTAGGTACATTGCCTGTGAACAGTTCGTATGCTGTCTTCTTTGTGCGTCTATTGTAGCACCTATTCCTCACATATGCTGAAGTCTGAACAGCATAGTTCCACAAGTTATCAGGTAACCCGCTTTCAATCAGTAGGCATCTTCCCATCTCATAGAGTGTTCTCCAACCTCTTTCTGCAGTGCCATTTTGGTGGGGTGAGTAAGGTGCAGATGTCTCATGTTTAATCCTGTTTTTGGTCAACACTGTCTGAAAGTCACGACATGTAAACTCAGTGCCATTGTCTGAACGGATACACTTGACTTGCCCGTAGGGGGCTACGTCTGCCAAGAATTTTTCTGTGGCCTGGACTGCATCACTCTTAAACTTTAGAAAGTACACAAACATAGTGCCCGAGTAATCATCTGTAAATGACTGCACATATCGGTGCCCTTCCATGCTTAAAGTACGCATGGGGCCTGCTAAATCAGTGTGTACTAGCTCTAGGGGCCTTTTTACTTTCCTATCTGGCTCCCTATTTCGTGTCTGTGTGAATTTTCCTTGTATGCACACCTCACATGCATGATTCAACCCAGATGAGCCTCCCTTAATCGCCATGCCCCTCACCACACCTTGCAGATTCTTCACATCCTCAAAATTACAATGACCTAATATCTGATGCCATGTCTGTACATCATGGCACACTTTACATTGGTCATCATCACTCTCAACAGTAGGTAAGTAATACAAGTTACAACTCTCATGTATGTCAAACCTGACACCGTCCTTGGTGAGTATGTGGCTGTCCCCTTTCTCGAAGATCACAGTTGAACCTCCGTTGGTTGCTCTTGACACCGAGAAGATGTCGTGTGGGTATGAAGGCATGTAGAGCGCATCCCGGAGCTGCGCTCGGCGTTGCTTTCCCGCGCTGTCTAGCAGGTGGATCACCGCCGTTCCTCTCTGTTGCGCCATCCCGTTGCACTTGCTTCCGTCCGCCAACTCCACGGAGTGTGTGCTGGCCTGGAACGAATGGTCGAAGCTCTCGAACTTGCTTATGTCGTTCACGATGTGCGAAGTCGATCCCGCATCCACCATAATCCCTTTAGTCTTGACGTTGTCCGGTGCTCTCTCTCGCTGGATGTACTTGGCCATGAAGAGGGAATCGTGGTCTCCATCTTGCTTCTCCGCAAACTTTCTGGCGCCATCTTGTCCATGCTTCTTCTTGCACAGAGACTCGGCATGAGTGTTGTTCTTACAGTAACTGCACCACACTTTTCTGTTGCATTTTCGCGCCCTGTGTCCCTTTGTTCCACACTTGTAGCACGTCATGTCTGCATCTTCATCTTTTCTGTAACTTTCATGTCTGCTTTGGCCTTTGCCCTGTCTTACGTGCGTCTTCATCACGTTGTCTTTCGTCGGTTCTGTCATTTTCATTTTCTCGGACTCTTCATAAACTCGCAGTCTTCTCTTTAAGTCTGCGAATGTGACACTATCCTCGTTCTGTGTCATGTGCACAGCTAGCGGCTTGAATGAGTCTGGTAGCCCGCCTAGCGCCATTGCCACGATCAGTCCATCACTCAGGGTTTCCCCTGCCTCTCTTAATGCAGTAATGAGGCTCTCGGCCCTAATCAAATAGTCCGTCACGGTCTCGGTCTCTTTCATTTGTAGCTTCGTTAGAGACGTGTACATATTAATGATTTGCGGCTTACTTTTTCCCGCGTAATGCTCCCTCAGTATTTTGAGCGCTTTCCTGCCATCATCAGCAGCTTCATGTCTGATTAGCGAAAGGCTTTTGTCATCGATTAGCCTTACCAACTCAGCGTAGCAGTCGGCATTCATTTGGCGGTCCTCATCGTTTGACTCAGCTGGCTCTTGTAAGATAGTCCTTTTTAGCTTCAGGATATGCAGGCAACTTAAAAACCTTGTTTCCCACAGGTCGTATTTCTCCTCTGACCCATCGAACAGTAATTGCTGCGCGGGAGTTCCAGTTGCTCGGCTAACCATCTTTTCGCTTGCCAGTTCTTCTCAGTTCAAAACTTAATCGCGTGATACATCGCGCTTAACTTCTGACTTTATTTACTCACGCTCGCTCATCTTCGGCTCTGGGCAACATTAACATTATCTATGGAAATAAGTAATATTAGTTAACACAATAATAATTGTGAGGGCTTATTTCATGTTTTGGATATGTGAATTTTTGAAACCTGAAACCTTTTCTTGTATCATTCATTTGAGAATGATGTCTTTCAGGCAGTCCATTTCATTTTTATGTTGTCAATTTTAAAAGGATATTTTGTTGTTTTATTTTTCAATTAACAATGCCTAATTGTGACACTAAGCAGAAATGTGTTGGACAGCACAACACAATAAGAACAATGTCTGCTTTTGTTCATCCAGAGGTTTCTAATAGACTGACAGTCTGCAGTTGCTGGAGTAACACAGGGCACCATTGACAATTGCCTTGTTGCGAAGTCAGAAAAGCTGGCACTGAAAAGTTGGAAGGAGGATGATAATGATTTTTTATTGATAAACACAAGCGTATTGTTTAGCCCCATATTATAGTTTTGTGCAAATTATGTTAAATATTTTAACAGCACTTTTATTACTTTGTCATTACTTTTATGACATGCCATAACCTGTGTCCACAGTACTCCAAACAGTGTTTTAAAGGAGGTAGTAGTAGTAGGTTATTTGTTGTTTAATAATGCAAAGTTAAACAATACACAGCAACGAGACAACGTTCTTCCTATGACATAACATTTGGTTTGGTTGATTTGGTTGCTGGAGCTCATTGATAAAACAAAATAAAAGTAAATCTGTTTTGATGAATCTTCCAGATTTCTCCATGTTCTGTTTGTAAGTTTGGACACATACAGTCGATACTCATTCCTTTTCTCCTCTCCAACCTCCCACAGCAGGCAAGTACATGTGTCCATCTTCACCATCAATTAAGAAAAGTGAGAGGGGGAGAGGACAGAAGTTCAGGCCAAGAAGGGTCTGGAAAAGGATAAGAAAACAAATAAAGAAATAGCCTAAAAAAGATAGTGACGGAATGTTGATGGGAGAAAAGCGCAGGAAATTGACTGCCGAGGTCTCAGAGGAAGACCTTCTCCGAAAGGAGGGCTTCATAATATAAACCACAGAAGAAGCCTAGGCTGACTAGCTACACACAATGTAAAGGTAGGAGTAGCAGTATGAGGTGGGTTAGGGGTGAGGGAAGGAGTGGGGAGAGGGATAATGATAAGGGTAGGGGTGGGATAGATGTAAGGTTAAAGCAGGAGACTCTCTCTCCACCTTAGCTCCATTGATGTGAAAGGTGGCTTGACCTCCCAATCCCCCCAACCCTCCCCACCCCCCGTCACTTCCTGAAATCCACAATAATCTTAGTCTTGCTGTCTCTAAGGGGGGGTCAGATGGCTCATGATCGGAAGGTTGTGAGATCGAGCCCCCGCTGTGGCTCTATGACGTTGTGTCTTTGGGCAAGGCACTTCACCCTACTTGCCTCAGGGAAAAATGTCCCTGTAAGTCGCTTTGGATGAAAGCGTCTGCGAAATGAATAAATGTAAATGTAAAGAGGTTGCTATCCTGATCACCAAGATATTGACCTTCTCTGTCGCTGGTCTCATCTTTGTTGGAGGTACGGCTTGAATCATCTGCATACCTAAAAGATCATGCTGGAACAGTGTGCATGCACGAACATGCATGGACAAAGCCTGCAGGAGGTGACGTGATGGGCTGAGGTGCCCCTGGGGTCTGACAGTTATAAAGGGAGAGATCAAGACCCAGGAGGCTGAGCTTGGGAATGAGCTTAGCAGGCACAATTGTGTTGGATGCTGCACTGTAATCTCTTAACAGCATCCTCTCCCACTCTCTTATCCAGGATGAGAGAGGGCAGTGTGCACTGCCAGAGGGCTTGCGTTAGATCTGTTGGGGCGGTGTGTTAATTACAGTGAGGTCCAAGGAATCAGGAAAGGAGGAACACATGTTGGGTATGACTAAATGGTCAAACCATAAGGATGAAGGTCCGTCCAACAAGGCTGTTGGTATTCCAGGGTCATCATTCAGGTAGGCTTCTGAAGGTTGCTTTGTATGGAAACAATGGTTATCGGTTTGAAGCAGGTGGAAGACTGATTTGATCTACAGTCTACAGCCATGACTCTGCTAGGTGATTTTCTGAGGATATGGCTTGGAATGCCATCTAGCCCTGGTGACCTTTGAGGATTTACTCTTTTCAGAGTTCTCCTCACTTCAGCTATACACAGAGACAAGGTATGCTTCTGTTCTGATCCTCAGCTTGGGTGTTGCTCACCTCAAAGCATGCGTAGAAGCCGAGCAAATCTGAAGGAGAGATTAACTCTCTTGTCGACATCATCAATGCGTTTGGAGATTCAGGCTTAGAAAAGGTCTGTGTATTCATCAATGTGTCCATCAGCTGTAACACAAAATATCATATATTTTACTTTACTGCACCAGCCATGAAGACCCAGGTCTGACAGAGAAGCCACCATGCACAAAGAAATAGGGAGGGAGGGAGAAAGGGAGGGAGGGAGGGAAGAGGTTGGAAAGAAAAAGTTGGGCTGGTGGTTGGAGGCAGAGATAAATAAGTGGCTAAATGGAAGAAGTTAATAGGTTGGTGGAACTGCAGGGGATTTGGGTTGGATGTGTGGATGGATAGAAAAAATATTCAGATTGATGGAATGATAAAGTACAGTATACTTGATATTGGCCACACTCTTTCTGTTGTCGAGTCAGATGCCTCCAGGCTTCCTGAACATACTGTTCCGTGCTGACTTTGGACATTGGCAGCTTTAACTCGAGGTTTGTGAAAGCTGTGCGTAAAAGATTACTTTTAGGTTATTTAACATTACTCTAATTGTGATTTCTGCTTTCTTGTGTTCGTCCTGCTAGATTTCCCAGTTCTTGCTGCAAAGCTATCCCTCTAAACGCAAAGGTAAGCAAGACCAGCACTAGAGGGAGACTTTAGGGACAATTAAGGGTAATTATGCTGAAGTTACAGAATACGTTCAGTGCTTCTTATGATAGATGTGGTGCTTGCCTAGTACTGAAACACAGCAAGGGCTGTAACTTCATTATATTTGGTCTGTTAAAATACAGTATCACAACGCAATGTATTTTTTTCCTCTTTTAGCCAGACTTTTTTTTTTACTGCAAAGCCAATGAGTAAGTAACCTGGAAAGGCTACTAATGGTAAAGGACAAAAGAACGGTAAATTAGTATTTACCATGTGTTAAAAACATCTGTGGTTGTTAATGACATCTAAAGTGATTAATGACAACTCCATCCATCCATCCATTATCTTCCGCTTATCCGGGGCCGGGTCGCGGGGGCAGCAGTCTGAGGAGGGAAGCCCAGACTTCCCTCACTGCACACACCTCCTCCAGCTCCTCAGGGGGGATCCCGAGGCGTTCCCAGGCCAGCCGAGAGACATAGTCCCTCCAGCGTGTCCTAGGTCTTCCCCGGGGCCGCCTCCCGGTGGGACATGCCTGGAACACCTCCCGAGGGAGGCGTCCAGGAGGCATCCTAAACAGATGCCCGAGCCACCTCAACTGGCTCCTCTCGACGTGGAGGAGTAGCGGTTCTACTCCGAGCTCCTCCCGTGTGACCGAGCTCCTCACCCTATCTCTAAGGGAGCGCCCGGCCACCCTGCGGAGGAAACTTATTTCGACCGCTTGTATCCGCGATCTTGTCCTTTCGGTCATGACCCAAAGCTCATGACCACAGGTGAGAGTAGGAATGTAGATTGACCGGTAAATCGAGAGCTTTGCCTTGCGGCTCAGCTCCTTCTTCACCACGACAGTCTGGTACAGAGACTGCCTCACTGCAGACGCTGCACCGATCCGCCTGTCAATCTCACGTTCCGTCCTTCCGTCACTCGTGAACAAGACCCCGAGATATTTGAACTCCTCCACTTGAGGCAAAGGCTCCCCACCCACCCAGAGGGGGCAAGCCACCTTTTTCCGGTCGAGTACCATGGCCTCGGATTTGGAGGTGCTGATCCTCATCCCAGCCGCTTCACACTCGGCATCAAACCGCTCCAGAGCATGCTGGAGGCCCAGGCTCGAGGAAGCAAACAGGACAACATCATCCGCAAACAGCAGAGATGAGATCCCGTGCTCCCCGAAACCGGAAACCCTCCGCCCCCTGGGCGCGCCTAGAAATTCTGTCCATATAAACAATGAACAGAACCGGTGACAAAGGGCAACCCTGGCGGAGTCCAGCATGCACCCGGAACAGGTCTGACTTATTGCCGGCAATGCGAACACAGCTCCTACTTCGGCTGTACAGGGAACGGACGGCCCCTAACAAAGGGCCTCGGACACCGTACTCCCGAAGTACCCCCCACAGGAGGGACACAGTCGAATGCCTTCTCCAGATCCACAAAACACATGTAGACTGGTTGGGCAAACTCCCATGAACCCTCGAGCACCCGGTAGAGGGTGTAGAGCTGGTCCAGTGTTCCGCGGCCAGGACGAAAACCACACTGCTCCTCCTGAATCCGAGGTTCGACTATCGGCCGGATTCTCCTCTCCAGTACCCTGGCGTAGACCTTACCGGGGAGGCTGAGGAGTCTGATTCCTCTGTAATTGGAACACATCCTCCGGTCCCCCTTCTTAAATAGGGGAACCACCACCCTGGTCTGCCAATCCATAGGCACTGTTCCAGACCGCCACGCGATGCTGCAGAGGCGTGTCAACCAGGACAGTCCCACAACATCCAAAGACTTCAGGTACTCAGGACGGATCTCGTCCACCCCCGGAGCCCTGCCACCAAGGAGCCCATCGACTACCTCAGTGACTTCAGCCCGGGTGATAGGCGGGTCCGCCCCGAAGTCCCCAGTCCCTGCTTCCTCCTCGGAAGACGTGATGGCAGGATTGAGGAGATCCTCAAAGTATTCCTTCCACCGTCCGACAACATCCCCAGTCGACGTCAACAGCTCCCCACCCGCACCGTAAACAGTGTTGGTGAAGCACTGCTTCCCCCTCCTGAGGCGCCGAACGGTTTGCCAGAATTTCCTTGGGGCCGACCGATAGTCCTTCTCCATGGCCTCCCCGAACTCTTCCCAGACCCGAGTTTTTGCCTTTGTGACTACCAGAGCCGCGGCACGCTTGGCCTGCCGGTACCGGTCAACTGTTTCAGGAGTCCCACAAGCCAGAACGGCTCGATAGGACTCCTTCTTCAGTTTGACGGCATCCCTTACTTCCGGTGTCCACCACCGGGTTCTGGGATTGCCGCCGCGACCAGCACCAGAGACCTTGCGACCACAACTTCGTTCTTCCCAATCACCCTTCTCCAGGTGTTACTGTCATTTCCCACGTGGGCGTTGAAGTCCCCCAGTAGGCGCACTGTTCAGTACGCCTCCCAGAGACTCCAAGAAGGCCGGGTACTCTGCACTGCTGTTCGGCCCGTAGGCCGCCACAACAGTGAGAGACCTGTCCCCGGCTTTTAGGCGCAGGGACGCGACCCTCTCGTTCACCGGTGTAAACTCCAACACGTGGCAACTGAGCTGTGGGGCTATAAGCAAACCCACGCCAGCCCGCCGCCTCTCCCTGCGGGGAACGCCAGAGAAATGAAGAGTCCAGCCTCTCTCAAGGATAATGGTTCCAGAGCCCAAGCTGTGCGTGGAGGCGAGGCCGACTATATCTAGCCGGTAACGCTCGACTTCCCACACAAGCTCGGGCTCCTTCCCCGCCAGTGTGGTGACATTCCATGTCCCCAGCGCTAGAGACTGTGTGCGCGGCCCTGGTTGTCCGGGCGCCTGCCCCTGACCACCGCCCAAATCACACAGCACCGGCCCCTTACGGTCCTTCCTGCGGGTGGTGGGCCTGCGGGAAGGTGGTCCCACGTCGCCTTTTCGGGCTGGGCCCGGCCGGGTCCCATGGGAAAAGACCCGGCCACCAAGCGCTCGCCTGCGAGCTCCCACTCTGGGCCTGGCCGGTTTCTCCGATCCGGGCGACGTAACGGATTTCGTTTGTTTCGTCATCATAGGTTTTTTTTTAATGACAACTCTGTCTGCTCTATCTTTTTCTGCCTCTCTTTGGTCTCCGTTCTGTCTCCTATCTTGTCTCTGTATTTTTATACCTCTGACTTTGTGTCTCTTTTTGCTCTCTCTTTCATTATCTCGTTCTATATTTTGTTCTCTCTGCTTCCTTCTCAAATATGCACATCAATCATGGGATAGATTACTCAAGTAACATTTCACTCCTTGTTTACTAAAATACTGAGTAGTGAAGACTCCCAGTGGTCCTTTAGCCAAGCAAGCATTGACAGGGAGACAGGCAGTGTGTATGTTTGTTTGTCATATCTGCATGTTTATCATTGACTTTTACAACAAGTTAACATCACTGTACGACTCATTCCTTTCACACGGTATATTTACATACGCCTGAGAGTCAACTGAGAGTCTGCCTCAGACAACAGGCCCTAATTGGTTATGACACGATCCAGAATTTAGTACTCACAGTCCTTTTCTTTTAGATGGTCACAGATGGTACTGGCCATATGCTCTTCGGAACAAAGTTGCTTGCTAAACACTTTCAACACTCTCTACAGTGACGATCTGAAAAAGGTTACCATTAGACGTTGTGTGCTTCCAAGCCTTTGATCAATTGCAAATGCGCGATCCTTTTTTTCCTGTCAACCTTTGACCTCCCCAAGTCCTACTTTGATCAGGACTGGACTAATGGGTGAGAGACACTTGTTTGACTTGAGGTTTCTTTGTGTGTGTGTGTGAGGGGGTGGGGGTGGTGGTGTCCATCTGATGTACTCTCATTAAAAGGCTCCTGGTTGAATAAGTACACTTCTGAAGATAGGGACTAAAAAGTTGAGCACTGCACTTGCACACACACACACACAGGTGCAAATGTGTTGCATGCACACAAGCACACACTCCCTGGTTTTCGGAACTGCTGCCTGTTTTGAGACAGATCAGAGAATAAGTATGTGTGTGTAAAGGTTGGGTGTTTGTCTGTGTGTGTGTGTAAAAAATGCATATTTCTGCCAATTTATTTCTTATTCTCTTGTGCCTTGCACTAATCCTGATCTGATCCATTTATATGAATAAGTACTTGGTTTAAGCTGGTAAAGGTCACGGTAGTCGAAGCACTTTATAATGAAAAGAATGAAAGAATGACATTGTCCATTGAGCATTCTTATTTGGTCTTCAGCTAAGCAGATATTGTGGAGTAATTACACATATTAAAAGTCAGGGCAATTCTGAAGGTAATTTAAACCACTGCTGCTTCAAAACGAAAAACGAAAATACAACGAAGACAGTCACTGGACATTCAAGCTGGCACAACACCAGATAGTGGACCTTTTGGTTCCACAGAGGACTCATCCATTTTTTTTTGTCCAATAAAAAGTAGGTAGAGTAGCAGAGTCTCCATCTGCCAGGATCTCATTGGATAATGGGCAGGCTGCTAGGCATTGACTACGGAGGACCAGTAAATGAGCAGACGGTAATAGGCAGTGCCGAAAATTAGAGCGTGCTAGCCAACCACTACCACAGGAGGGAAGGAAGGCTTAGAACCCAGCAGCTAATTACACCTGTTTAATGGTATATAATAGAGTTTGGTGCTTGATTACATGATGTGCTGGAAGCAAGTGCTTGTGTTAGTGTGTATGTGTGTGTGAATGCCAGAGAGAGATAGACAGAGGCAGTGAGAAAAGGTAGGAACAGAGATATAGTAATAAAGAGGGAGAGAGAGGATAGATAGGATGTAGAGAGGAGAGATAATTAAGTAATGGGTTTTTACTCCAACAGTCAGTTGGTCAGACTGATGAATACCAACGAATCCAGGCTTCACCTGCTAATGCCTTTCCTTTATTTCTCTCTCTCTCTCTTTCTCTCTCTATCCCTCTCTCTCTTTTGCTTGCTTTCTCTCGCTATCTCACTCTGATTCTCCTCTTTTAGCAAAGCCAATAACAGGACAGGACTAATTTTAATATCGCTCAAGTAAATGACAAAAGACAAGTGATTGCATGCCCTTTTGTTTTACCTAACATTTACCCGGCATTTGCATTATTATCAGCAGTTCAGTGTGTGTTCTTGTGTGTCTGTGAATGTGTTTGTGTGTGAGAGCATTTGTGTGTGATGTAGTGCCCCCTAGTGTAAGACTACATGAATAATGCTTTCAATTGGTGAGACTGTTCTTGTGCGCATGCCAAAGCCTGAGAACTCCAGATATAGTTTTTGTTTTGAGAGAAATATACCTTTAATGTATATCTTGAAAGCTTCCTTGAATACTTTAAAGATCCTTAAGACATGGAGAAGAAGCCTTCTTGGATTCCCGGGATATAAAGGGTTACAGGCTTGATGTACGAACATATTTAGCTTTATTCACTGGGAACGGAGGAGAAACTTATGGGTTAGGGTTAGGGCTGGGGTTAGAAACCAGGTAGGGTCACATCTGGAACCTTGCATGGCACATTTAGCTGCAAAAGATCCTTCCTCCTAAGCAAGCTTCCACCTTTTACTGTCTGCATCCTATTCTCTCTTTACTCCTCTGTCTCTCTCCATCTTTATCCGCTCTCTCCCCTGGTTCCTCTCTGCTTCAATCTCCTGCTCTTTCAGTTATGTCTGTCTTGTTCATGCTCCACATCAGAACTCTCTAGACGTGTGATACATGTCATCATATTAATTACATGGGGAGTTGGAGTGTATCAGATCTAGTGCATTTGTTGCCAAAGGCAAGACCTGTCATAATATATGTGTTCACTGTCATAGTTAGTTGAGATGATTGCCCTGATACAGACTTGAAGTGCGAAGCGAAAAGAACATGTAGAGCGTAGCCTACTTTTATTTAAAATATAAATTTGATGACATAAGCCATCAAGGAATAATGAATGAGGTTGAGAACCAAATTCATTTCCAAGCAGTTTCTTGGTTATAATAGTACAAATAAATGAAAATGATAGCCCCATGCAACCAGGCCCAAGATACATGAATTAATGGTCAACAAAAATACCTCCGTCAAGTGTGAATTATTGTGATTTATTGTAAGATTTGCATTTGCAATAGAGAGAGCTGAGCGGTAAACATGTATGCATATATAGATAGTATTTGTCAATGATGTGCTATGACATTCTTATTGGAAAGTAAATGTGTGTTCAAATATATCATTGGAAAGCTCTACTTGTTTTGCACTAATTTTACTTTTTGCAATTGTTGCCATGGTGACACCTACTCCTGTCACAGATGGAAACTCTTTCTCTCCCATTCTCTCCCTCTCCTTCACCCCCCTTCTTCCCTCTTATCCCCCCCTCACTCGCTCTCTCACCTGCCTTCCTAAATCTCCTAATCTCTCTCTCCCGGTCTCTCATCCTCTCACACCCTCTCTCTCTCCATCTTTCACCCACCTTCTCTTTCTACCCCTTATCAATCCTACACTCTCTTTACCTCTCTCCCCCTTCTCTTTCTTTCTCCTCCCCCCCGCGACCCTTCTTCTGCAGGTACAGTTCTTCCTCCTCACCCGGTGTTCTCTTCCGTGTTCATGTGGACATGCTCTGTTTTCACCCATCTTTCTTTCTCCAGTTGCTCCCGATGTGTTTTTAACTATGTACTCAACAGTTTCTCCATTCACAAGCTTGCCTCACAAACGCATACAAATTGTTCTCTCTTCCCCTCCCTCCCTCCCTCCCTCACTCCCTCCCTCACTTCCTTCTCCTCTCTCCGTCTCTCCTCTGCCTCACTGTTACAGTTGGGGGAGCTGCCGGTCTGCACAAAGCTATTATGCTGTCCTGGAAGTGTGCGCACACTCACACTGACAAATGCACACACACACACACACAGACATGCACACACGGACATTGTTGTCATCATGTACAGCCTATGCTGCTTTCTTTCCTGTTACACAGCATGATCTGTCACTAATACAAAAGGGTTAACAAGCCTAAGACTATCTGGAGCAACTGACATCAAAACACAACAGAGCACACAGCATCCGCAGCACCCCCCTCCCCCACAAAAAATCTAATAGGAACAGGTCAGGATAGCTTTTTGTGACAGTGGCAGAAATATTGACACTTTGAGCTTGGCTGTGTGTGATACCCTGGATAAAACACTTAAATGGCCATTTTATACAGTACTTTGTGAAAAAATTTGCTACTCCTTGGCCCCTTCTTTTATGGTTTAATAATGCAATGGCTAAGAATACGAAAAGGAAATATGGTGGTTATTTTGTAATGGTGGCAAATTATATCAGTCAGACAGTAAGCGAGTGACCCTGCGTGACGAGCCACATTCCTGGAGAGGCTTTCCTTGCTCTGTGTTATCTGAAACGACAACAGAATCATTTTAAGTGAGATTAGAGCAGACTGTGCAAGCGTGAAAACGCTGTTAATCTGTAAACATCTTTTGTTAGGCTTCGCAATGTTGTCTGCTGATTTTGATCTTTTCTCGCTGTCCACAAGGACACCAGGGTTGGAGTCGAGTCCAGACGATAAGCCAGCCAAGTCCAGCTGCATGGGGTTGTAATATCTGCTTGCCAATCACTTCCAGTTTGCGTCCCAGAAGCAGAGGGTAAGCCATGGCGATCTGGGCCATGCTGTGATCTGCTACTCTCCCTGCCGCCCTTCCCCCACCACCCCCCACACACACACACACAGAACTCTGAAAGTGTGGACCGCTGCCTCGCCTCTGGAACAGAGAACCAAACACACAGCCCAGGACTCTGCAAATGAGAAACAGAAGTGAGAATGGGAGATGAGGTGGGAGGAGAGGAACAGAGGACAGTTGAAAGGAAAGGATGGAATGGGGATGGGCTGGAGGTTACTGAGACCCAGCCTGTGTGTGACAGTGATGGATTTGACGTTGTCGTGTGTGACTGCCTGACAGGCTAAGCTGGAGTCACGATCGCTCTGTTCTCTCCAGCTGGGTGTGCACAGACTCAGACTGGTTCACCATGAGGAGAAACCTGGGCTTTCTTTACTGTACTGCTCTGTACACTCACACACAAGCACAGGTGCACACGTATCCCTGCATTTCTATGTATAGTTATATATCAGACTGTTTATTCTTAAAAATTGTACTTGCCTACGATTTGATTTTTGTTATTTAAATCCCGTATATTTTCATTGTTTGCTCTACCCAGCCACAGTAAATTCTGTGTTTGTGCAACTTACATAGCGAATAAAACCAATTATGGTTCTAATTCTGGTATGAACACACACAAGGACACAGGCTTATCTTTCACTCTTCATGTTTTTTAAAATTTAGATTGATCTCTTTTACATCTACTTGATTCCCCCCCCCCCCCCTCTCTTTCTCACACACCCATATACAAACGCACAGACTGTGAATTATACATGTACAGTAAACCACACACAACCCAAAATACATATACGGTATGTTTGACCTTACTGAATTATGCATAGGTGGTACACAACTGCGGCCATGGTTGTGTACGTCCTGACAACTATGCCCAAACACATAGATACACACATAAATACACTCACACAACTACACTTACACATTTATATGTCTGTAAATGCACAAATACGGTATATACAGAGTCTTTCACCAGTGGGACTGTGAAGCAACTATCGTGAAATCGAGAACAGTATTTAATTCTGGATTTGAAACATTACTATAACTGCACTATCATAACACAGACACAGATTCTGTTTTGAGGCAGTCGGTCTTCATTACCCCCAGGTTCATCCACCTTCTCCGTTTTATTGGTTGCAAAAGTATGGGACCAATTTTCCAATGGCAAGTGTTATTGCTAAGTGCCCCAAAGTCCTTTAAACATATACTGACTGAACAGTCTGTGACCTATGACCATGAATTCCTGAAGACTGTGACCAGTCAGCATCACTAGACTCTTGCAACACCAGACATTCTTCCAAGCGGACAGAAAAAAAAACATTTGTGTCTGTGAGAATCCAGCTGTGAACGAGACTCTGCCCTTAATTACTCTGGTACAATATTGAACTGCAGAGTTGATTAAATTACTGCAGGCCACCAAAGGCCTGGAGCACAGCAGGAGCACCTGGAGCAAGCTAAACAGCAGGAAGCCATTACATATTTTTTCTTTCAACTGACTCAGTCTGTATAAAGGAACTTCAAATCCAGTGGCCTGGACCATAGAGACAAACCAGAAAGTGTTTTATTGTCTCAGTAACAACCATGGAGTATGGCACACACACACACTCACATGCTGACACACATACGCTGACATGTCTGAGCAAGCGTTTGAGGACTGTCCTCACAGGCTCTTGACTGGTCTGGAGCGAGACGTCGACATGCTGTCCTCACATGCTCTTTTGGATTCTGCTTTGTGCAAACAATGAACTGTGTGCACACACGCGTGCGTGTCCCTCTGTGATTGATGGGATGAAACCCCGGAGAGCCTTGCCAGTGCTCTACAACTCGTGACGGACGTCTCTTATGCTGAGTGACAGAGGAAGTGTCTAGTAGTCAAGTCTACTGCCTCTCTTTTGGCCCCAAAAAATATTCCAAGGGCGTTGGCAGAAGAGTTCAGCACAGCTTTTATGCCTCCAAGGTTGTGAGACGACACATGAATGCGAAACAACAGACTACTCAGTATGTTTTTTCAATGTGTTGTGTCAAAACTTTTTTACAGGGACGGTATTTCACCTGTGGGGTCTGGCAATAAGAGAAGTATACTTTTACAGGACTATCTATTAGTTGATTAACAAAGACTATATGAATATCCGTGAACGATGTCTTTCATACGACCTGCACCCTGCAACCATAACATTTTGCAACGACACGGCTCATCTCATAAATGCTTTGATAGACGTTTATAATCGAAGAAGGACTTTACTGCAATCTGGTTTGAACTCTCTTTAACGTGCAAATTTGTTTGTCCTGGCATCATGTGTGTAAATTTTTGTGTTATATTTCTGTGTTGTTTTGGTCGGATGCCTGCTCTTTTCGGTCGTAAGTTTCAGTCACCTGATATAGTATATCCCCTCCCCTAACATCTGAAATGAGATGTCTGGACATTGAACATGTTATTGTTCTACAGCAGACATTATATTTTACAAGCAGAGCCGGATGTCTGGGAGGAAAGATTCAGAGAGGAATCTCCTTCGCCAGAGACGGTAGGTTGAGGAAAAAAAGTGCAGAGCATCATCAGAGACGACTATTCATTCATGGTGGAGGACGATAGTGAAAGATTATCTCCTTGTCATCATAGTGCATTAGAGGCTGAGCATTAAGCTGTCGGAAAAGCACAGACTTCCACATCACGGTACTTTCTCTGCCCAGCACAGCCTTAACCCAGTGCTTGTGGTCAGTGCATCATGGCATCTGGAGTGATTGAATAGAGGTGTGATTTCACATCATCAACCCCCTGCCCTTTCCCTGCACTGCTCAGTGCTCCTGTCCAAGTTTCCTGTGGGCCAGAACAAAACACGCACAATCTCGGGCGCACACACATTCTCGCATATGCAGGCATGCTCACACGAGCACATGCACATACTGGCACAAGCATGTGCACACTTATGGATAATTTCTCCCTTTCTCTCAAACGCACAAAAACATATTTCAACAGTATTCTATGAGTCATCTCCTATCCAGTTAGAAAATAGCTGAACAACATTGAAAATACAGTAGGTGGAGCGTGGAATATAAAAATAACATTACATCGTCCTTCACTGCACTGAATCACAACAAGCTGCTCTTCTTCTATATTGACTCGCGATTCCATTCTAATCAACTGTGGGCCTAACGCCTGAATGAACCCCCCTCTTAGACAGGCAACAACCGCCGTCGTCTCACTAGCCTACAGCGAACGCGCGCGGTGGAGAGAGGCAAACAGAAGGCTGGCACAGGTGTTGTGACACGCGTGGGGTGAGGTGCGCTTGTCACCGCCGTCTCCCCAGTGTGTAGGTGTGACCAGGTGGAGGACCAGTGCCAGGGTACCCAGCGCCGCTGCCATATGGCCGGGGACGGCCGTCACCTATGGGCAGAGTTTCACACGTATGCTTCAAAACACCCGTCCTGTCGATTCAGCGGTGCTAGTGAGGTGTACAGGGCTTAGCTGTCACCACCCACGTAGATTTCCCTGCACTCTGGCACCACAGGAAGAGAGCGAGTCGTGTGGCAGTGGTAATAGTAATTCTGAGTAATAGGAAGCCTTGTATTGAAAAAGGAGCAAGATGCTTATTTTGTGGGTGATACAAGCCGGTGAGTATCTGACAGGACTGTATAGGAGACCGTAGGAAGAAGCGATGGAAACATCAACCCCTGCTGTACTGGTGGTTGTTACTGGGCTATCATATAACTTACCTGTCATGTAACTGGTCTATCATGTCATAGGCCTATCATCTCACAGACAGATCAAGTAACTGGCCTGTCATCAAAAAGATCTATCATGAACCCAGCCTATCATGTCACATGGCTGTAATGTAAGTGGCCTATTATGTCCAGCACCAATACTCACGCTCTAGTTTGAAACCTGTTTTTCATGTAACTTACCTTTCTATTTCAATGTTTGTCAAACTGCAAATTGTGCTTAATCAAAAAACTAGTTTTTTACTAATTTGAATTGATACTTATCTGTATTCTATGCTACAAAAGAATAATTTAGCCACAGGGCAAATCTCTAGGTAGACTCCTTCACTTGTAACCTCGCCACATTATTCCTTCTGCATTGTTAAAGAATGAATATTCTGGGAAATACAATTTGCACTTGGCAATGAGATAGGTCCTGTTCACAAATAGATCCTTGACATTAAGCTGGGTTGTTCGCCACCAGGTTTTGTCAGCGGGTTTCCTTCTATAAAGGCTGTAAATTGAATTTCTTGTAAAATTATTTTCTGTGAGTGAAGAATGATGTGTTTTTTTTTTTTTGCTGGGTGGAAACATGTGACTTCATATGTCTGGTAATATGGGCAAATCAACTTTAGATTGTCTTCTGACAATGCGTGATCCACATACTCGATGTTGGACACTTCTACTGGATCAATATCCAACCTGTAATGAGGATTTTGTATCTACTGCAATCAGCGTAACTTGTAAATACGTGTTCATACAGACCATACACAATTGGATATAGTTTTTTTCTATGGATTTATATTAGCGTTATATTCCCAGTTCCCTGTTTGACCAAAATCCCTCTCTGCCCCTCCATTTTCTCTGTCAGAGACACACAAAAGAACCTGGACTGCCCCTCAGGATACCTCTCTAGGTACAGGTACAGACTACAGACCTGTTTCTACTCTTCTTTTACTCTCTCACTCCTCATTGCCGGCTCTTTGCCCAGAGATGAGGGATGACAAAGTGCTTGATGTTAGAGCCGTCTTAACTTCCTTACACTGCACACTGTATGTACAGCAGAGCAGTTCTCCATCGGAGCTCAAAGGACCCAAAGTCGGTGCCTCTTTCATTCGGATTCAATAGGCTGGCATGCCGCCACGTCAAACAGGTATCAACTGCCAAGCTCCTGGCGTGGGAACAAGTGAGGTATCCCTTTGTTTCCTCTCATGCGTGATCTCGTTTACCGCCATATAAATAAACCTGCCAAAGACTTGCTCCGCAGCAGGCATCAAGGAGCTCTACCTTCCTCTGTGACACACACATGTACATACGCATATGCACGCACGAGCACGCACACACGCGCACACACACAAAGGCATAGACACACACCTTCTCTCAAGCCTTCAAACCATTTCCCCATTTTCTCATCACGTTGAGAAACGTTCACTAGCTCTTCCTCCAGGGTTGGGATTGGCTCTTCTGCTTCTCTAGCAACTGGTGCGGGGGAAGTGTCAATACAGAACACACTCTTCCAAAAGACGGAAAGCAGTACCTGCAGAGACTGTCGGGCAAATTTCTGTGGGTTCGAAAAGGTGTTTGTCTGCATGTGTTTGTGTGCGCGGAACATGTGAATTGTTAGCACTGATTGTTTCTTTTTGAAAGTGTGTAGACGCAAAAGCCAAAACAAAAGAGAGGGAAAGCCAAGTTAGTCCTGCTCAGAGTACTTCAAGTGCAAGGCCTGCTGAGAACACAGCTTCCAGCACATCCACACAGCCAGAATGTTCCCACAGTTAGATTGGCAGAAACTGAGTGTGAATCTGACACAAGTCTGACGCAATCAATAATTTTGACTGTTTTCTTTCAGTATTTCTTTGCTTAAAACGTTGACAATCTGGACTGGTCAACTAGACAGGGGGAGAGGAGTGTAAGCAATGAAACTGCCAACCGGGGTATACATTAATGCAGATTCAAAAGGAAAGGATATCACCTTGGAGACTGAGACTGGAAGGATCATTTGTCAAGCAGTAATGCTAAATGACTAAATGTAATACATTTTGAATATCAGCTCTTACATTTGTACCAATCTACAACAGTCAGATTGATGCTTTAGAGCCATGAGCATGTAGACTCCATGTCTAATCCATGCTGCTCTGTCGATCATTAGAAAGCTCTGGAAGAAAAACAAACTCTCCAGATGTCTGCAGCCCCTCTCCCTGGCCAGACTGGGACTCTTCAAAGATTACCCTGGACACAGCAAGGAGGCTCTTACACCTCCCCCAGGAGATGGAAAGATGAGACGGATGAGCCCAACAAGAGAGCCCCCCCTCCCCATGCCATTTTTCCCTCTACCCATGATAAATTACCAATCCCTATCCGGCAGGTACCACAGTGAAACGAGAGGGGGGGGGGAGATTGGTCATTCTCCAGACAGGTCAGGGTTATATATAGAAAACAGATGATACGGCCTTTGTTCCCCATCGCCCCCTCCCCGTGTTCCGTGATGCATTATCTGAGGGGCACCCCAGCTGTGTCCACTCAGGTGATGTCATCTTAAATGGACGACTATCGTGCAACGAAGCAGATGTCCCCGTGCAGCAGCATGGAGCTTTGAGCCCTGATCGACATCCTGCTTTTAACAACTGATCCAGTTCCAAGTCTTGCGTATGCCAACCTTCACATTCGAACCACATAGCTGACCCCTGAACAGCACTGGAGGTTGATTTTCAAATTACCACGTAACCAGCGTTGCCTTGAGGTCACAGATGCATCCCCCAGGGGAAAGGAATATGCATATTTACCTGACTATGAGATAGATGCGGCGGTACAGAATTATAATAGATAGTTTCATTAAAGGTGGGGGGGACTGACAAGATTCATTGTCTAATTTCTGTGCTGGGCTGCACAGGGTTGTATGGAAAGAATGGTCACGCACAAACGTTTTTTAATGAATGGAGTGCTTCCCGCTATAAAGTTTCATTGCTTTCTCTATTACAAGCTTCTACAGTTAATATCGAGCCATAGTTCATGCCATCTTTCTCACGTTTGCCTTCTTCTATTTAATTTTCCACTACTCTCTACCTGTCTCTTTCTGTTCCTTTTCCTCAATTTCCTGTGACAGGTCCCTCTGTAGTGTAGCTTAACACATATTTTACCCTTGTCCATTAGTCTCCCTTTTGTTTTGCTTGACCTTGCATTTAACCTGATCTTACCTTTTGGCTCTGTACCATCTTAACTTCCCATCTATCTAAACTCCATCTTGTGTCTTCTCTTCCCCTCCAGGGTCTTCTTACTCTCTGACAATGTCTGTCTCTAATAGATGGCTGTCTTTTCCTCAACTTCGTTCAGGTACTTTTCTTTGCTTCTTTTTGAGAAGAGAGACTTGTGTTCTTTTGTTCTGTGAGATGAAAATCAAGAACAAAACTCCCCATGAGGAACACAAGGGAGAAGCTTGAGGAAACAAACGTTTCCGTAGATCGGTGTCTTATGGAATGTAGCACCGTTCGCGAGCCGCGTGCCTTTCTGAAACCCCTGCCAGGCAAGGAATCAGAATGTACATGTGTGAAACTGGCACGGTTGCGGTAGAAGCATAACGCCACAGACACATGCACAGATATGCACACACACGAGCGCACAAACACGTACACACACCTCAACCTAATGTCTCGAGCCAGCGAAGGGGATCATAATTAATTACCTTCTCCACTGCATTTTAATTGTCTCTGTGATATCCGGGGGAGAGCGAGTAGCACACTTTAAATAAAGTGTGCCCTTATGTTCTGACAAGCGCACATTTCTTCTTTCTATACCTGCTGGGACCCTTGGAGGTTTTTAATTATGGGTCTGAGAGTCCCACGCCCTCATCACTCCCAAATCCACTAGAAAGAACCATCATCTGCTCTGGCTCATAAAGCTCCCAGTCTAATGATCATACTTACTGTGCCGTCAGCTCGAAGGAGAAAAGCCTGTTGAGAGACAGAGCCGAGGCAAAGCTGCTATTGTCTTCTAGTCTGTACAACGCTTTGGAGAAAGCGCAAGGTCATTTCTGTGCCGTACACACTGGAGTTTAACTTGTGATGCTGTTGCTGCGGGTAGAGAGATTTAGGTTAGAGTCGAGATTGTAGAGTGTAGGTTCATGTTTTCGGTTTCAGTTGAAGTTATCCAATGCTGTTTTGTATGCAGGCAGGATATACATACAAAATTGTGTTTGTAAGGAGGCCAGTGAAGCACAAATTAAAGTGAAATAATGATGGGCAGAAGCCCATCGATAAACAGCATGCATGCCTGCTCAAGCTGGTAGAAACTATAAACTTAATTCAGTGACTACCAAACAACTTTGAAGCAGATGTGATGTATATTAAGTAAATCAATTCAAGACTAAGTAACACTTAATCATTATTTTTCATATAAAAGCCGATCAGTTACACTGCTCGTTCAGTTCACTGGCAATATGGTATCTATATTTTACAATGTTTTTCCAAAGATCCTTTGTTAGTGTTTATTGTGAAGTATCTCCTAACTTCTCCCCTGGCACAGCCATGGTATTCAGTTGAGGCTTGGTATTGATGGTAAAACTTTTTAAACACAGAATACTTTCATGAGAAGACAAAAAGGAGTTACAACATTAATAATGACAGGGTTTGAATATCACAAGACCATGCTTCAAAGCTTGCACTAAACTTGACAATCTTGTTTGAAAAACACCTTTTCAAGGACTTATAGCCGTTTTGAATTAAACATGTGTTTCTTATAGCCAAGGTTAATGCATCGCAACTCTTTCAGGAGATGAGAATGGTTACCCAATTATTTGCGTTTATATTGTGTGCATCACAACAAACTTCAAAAGGAAGGTTTTATTCCCAATGCCAATGGATAGTCCAATAGATTTGACTTTTCTATTAATGTCTTCATTGTTTTGCATGTGTGGTCTATAGAAAGTTAATTTCAAAAGAAAAACTGAAACCTTACTTTGCTTTGTTGAGAGCGTTTGATTGGGATTACATTTGTTCAGCGTAGGAACTGGAAAGTGATCGTGATCACTCTGAGGTTTTGTCCATTTACGTTCAAATCAGGAGCCACTGCTCTCAACTCACATACCTGGGAACATGAGAAGCTCATCAACACAGGCAATTGTAGTTGAGGCTGGAGTGCTGCGGAACTTAATCAGCAGGATGTGAGCGCAGAATAGCGGTCTGTATAAGCTCCCCTCAAAGCCTACGCCTGATCATGAGTGTCTCCACACTGTGTGAATTTGACTACTGAAAGGGTTCAACATCCAAGACAAGTTGAATATAATTTCTAACAATGAACATGGGGCAACACATTTTGAAAAGCAAGGGAGATTCTCTGGTATTTGTCAAACTATAAAAAATAAAATAAAAAAGCTGACCCACTTAAATCCTCTGCAACTCCTTGCAACCCTGTTTTAAGAGAAAGGGCAAAAATCGGATGGTACGAGAGGTTCTGGATTTCTGAAGTATTTTTTGCAAGGGCACGAGAGGCTCGAAGGCACTCCAAACTGGGCCTCCCTTCACAGGAGGATTAGCGGTGCTCTGTTCGGACAAAATATGGATAAGGCAGGGGTATAATTGAGACTTCGAAAATACCAAATCCCAGACGGTCTGGGGGCGAGCTTTTTTGTTCGGGTTGCTATTTTCTGCGCTGGAGCTGCGGCGGCAGGGCCAGGGGGCTGCGTTTTCGCTGTGAGAGAAGATGAACTAGAAGACAGGTGTGTAGTGGGAGAGAGAGAGAGAGATTGAGAGAGAGTGAGGAAATGAGAGAGAGAATGAGCAAGGGGCGCGAGAGAGAGAGAAGCTCTGGGAAATGAAAAGTGGACTGCTCCTCCTTTACCATCACTAATGAAGTTCTCCGGCACTGAAAGTCATTGTCTGGAAATCCCATGGACTTTCTACCTCAGGGACATCGTACTACATTCCCCCCACCCCCCTCCACCTCCTTTTGTCGAAGGTGATCTGTGCTTCTCTGCATCTCTTTCCAGACCTCGTCCTTTTATTCCAAAGCCAGAGTGAACACCAAACTAGCTCCAAGTTTTTGGCAGGCTCCACCAATCACAGACAAGTCCCACTCCATGAGTGACCCGCCCTTCTCGGACCTTTCCCATCAGTCTTTTTTAATGAACCAGTTGCGCTGCAACACTGTCCTTTTCCTCCTTTCAAGGGATTTGTGAGAAGGCATAACTTGCTCTCCACTTTCATTCTCCCAACATGAAATATTTATACAGCTGCTAAAACACTTGGTTATTTATTCAAGAGGGTGTTTTGTTTACCCATAAAGAGCCTTCCATTCACCAACCTGCTGACTGGACACGTATCAGGGAAGCTACTCATGAAATGTCCTGTTGCTTTTGTTTACTTTTTTTTTAAGACACTTTCCTTATTAGAGAGAGCTTTGACATCTACATGTTGATTTTATCGGTTGATTTCTTTCAGGTCTCAACAGCTCATGTGCAGGATGAAGTTGGACGAGGAGAGAAAATCTGTGAAACTCAATACCCCTGCAAGCTTTCTGATGCGAAGGGTTTTGATTTTGATGTACGTAATATTCTGCAGTTTCTGTAGATGAACTAGACTATTTCTGTTCTATGAGATTGAAACCTTGACACTAAGGTTATCTTTTTTTTCCAGTATGTTTGTTAACAGTTATTGACATTTGTTTAAAAAAATAAATAATTAATACTGCTTGAATGCTTTGCTGAGGAATGGGGAAGAGACCCCTTTTAGTTGATCCAATATTGGAATTTCCCTTTATTTATCTAACTTTCACACAGACGTTTTCTTTCCCACATTCTCTCACCCTCTCTCTCGCTCACACACACACAAAAACAGACTAAAATGTTACCAGGGAGACCCAATAAAACTCTACTTCTAAGCAGTAGTCGTTTAAATTTGTCAGTTCCCCAGCTGAAAAGAAAGCTCAGGCTGGAATAGCAAATGTAATTTACTAACCAGAAGAAAACATTTTCAAACCACCTTTTGTTCTACAAATAATCTGGGGAAATGTATGTTGGTTTACAGATACCTAGACTGTATTAGATCATAACTCTTAACTTAAACTTTGAAAATATGAGTCTGAGGGTGACTGAGTTTGCAGTTTGGCTAAACTCAAAATCTAACCATCATAATTTTCTGCCCTCTGTTCTCAAACTTGTTTATCTATTGGGAGGCAAATTATATAGAATATATGCATATGTTAAGCAATAAAAGTAGACACCTGGAAGTACAGTTTGCCTTCACAAGCTTTGTAGAAGAACTTAGTTATTTACATTTTCTATTTTACTTCTTTGCTATATCACGTCTTTGCCTCTGTAGCAAAGGACACAGTTACTCGAGTATGGGACCACATTTCATTAGTCTGAAGGACAAATAGGTCCGGGCGATTAAACAAGGTTTTCTGTGTAGTTAATATTGATGGTGAGACTATTTGACAAATGGCCTTATTCCTCCACAACAGCTGGGTGAGGGAATTGATGAAGAGCTGATCCTTGTTCAGGATTCTAAACACTGTTTAAACCAAAGGGTGGCACCTCATTTTTTCTCACTTTCAGCTGAGAAGCCCTATGAACCAGAGTTGAACATAGGATGAATACATTTTTGCAGGGGTTTTCAGTCTGGAATCGTTTGACATGTTGCGCTATTTACAATTGCAGTAAAAATTTCAAGTGAAACAATGTTGTTTATTCTGTAACATTCATCAACAAATCCCAGAAAAAGAAAACGATTGTCTTAATTTGTGACTGAAAATCCATCCGTAGGCCAAGAAATCAATTTTATGATTATAAGAGTTGGCTGAAAATGGTCTGAGTTTTGGTGGGAGGAGGGAACTACATCGGAAACGAATCTCTCAAAAAGTGCAGATTGCACTTGATCAAAGTTGAGGGATACTTTATATGCAGCCATAAGGAGTAGAAGTGTATTGATTCTTGTTCAACCTCCATGTAGCCCATGTCTGTAGCTGAGTTGGATGGGAAGATTATTCTCATTGGGGTAATGAGGAGTATGCCATCCCCCCTCGGTATGATGCTGCTGTTCCACACCAACAATAAGGGTCTTCAACATTCTTACGTGAGATGTTAATGACAATTTTCTTTTTACTTTAACTCTAGCTCACAAGCATTGCTAACATATTTGTACTCTGCAGCTATCAAGTCAGTGCTGTTTCCACTCTCTTGCCTTCTTGTTGGTCTGGTAAAGTGCAATTTACTTTAAATGTAGTGTCTTAAATGTATTTTCTCTGAACAGCCCCCCCCCCCCCCCCCCCCCCCCCCCCCGTCCTCCCCACCATCCACTGTCCACCCACTTAAATCTCACACAGGGCAGAATAAATTGGATGTAATTACTGTGGTGCCTTCTAATCACCCTCAGTTTGTCTGTAACGTGCACTGGATAGCACACATTTATCTTGTCACAGAGGCTGTTGGGTGGGATAAGTTAAGAATTATACTTAGCTGGGCAAGGGGATTCTATGACAAATTGTTTTCTCAAGTTGATGAGTTCTGCTGCACTTATGATACTGCATCTCTTGGAACTTCTTGTTGTGGTCACCCATGCAGTCTTAACGGCGCTGAACATCTACTGTAGGATTTCTTGGCATTCTTGCTCAACACCTTTCTTTGTTGATGTCGTTATTTATGTAGCACACTATGGGCCGAACATTGGAATCAAATTGGTTATTCTTGGAAAATATATTGGAAGTGCATATTTGACAGGATAGGTTGACATTCTCGCTTGCTCATAACAGAATACTACGTGGCCCTTCCCTGATTGTTTTGATTAACACACATTTCATTCTGGAAAACGTTTACCCCTTTCCTTGCAGTATTCACTCAGATAGAAAAAAATGCTGAATGGAACCAATACAAGGTGGTTCCAATCACTAATTGTGTCCTTCAGCTGAGTCCTTTACTTCCAGAAGCCCCTAGATGAAATACAGCAGGAGCCACATAAACCTTTCACAGCACAAATAAAATTTATACTGGAATAATCACTGTGTGCACTGGATTGGGGGCATCTGTTAGGCAAATGAGTGATGATAATACTCTGCGGCCGCCATTTGTTGCATCTTCCTCTTCCAGTGTTCTCCAACTGGTCATTGATTTCCATTACCTGGTTTAGTATCTCATTTCTTGCATTTGACAGGTTGGTGGAGTGAAACGTTGTGGTCATGAATCCCACAAGGGAGGGGGAGGATGAGTGGGGGTTTAGTGAAGGGGAGGGGCGTGGGGGGGTTCGGCAAATTAATTGAAAGCATCGGAAACAGCCCTGAACGTTAAAACATTCTGGGATCTTATTGAGAGGTTAATATGTTGTTTATATCCCAGGGTGTTTGAGTATGTTTGTGGATGATGCAAGGTTGATAAACCAGATCACCCTTTCCCAACATTGCTGCTACACACCAAGTACTGATCATCTTACTGTACACCTTCACTACCAAATAGGCTTTACTTTGTGATCTGGCTTAGCTGCTTTTGAAACTGGGGCTTGTTAGGGCACATCAATCATTACCAAACTACAAAGGGACTCTTTACGATCCACGAGGGATGCCAAGCTAATATGTTTTTACAAAGGCACAATGTTCTCCGGAAACTTTAAATCTCTCTCACCACCCCCTCAGCTAAACTCCAGTGAAACTGTGAGACATTTGACAGCCTGCAACATTTGTTGCAGACGATGACTTTGAATGCCGGCCTTTAATGATGGTTTATTTGAGTGGAACGGCTGCAGTTTATAATTTTAATTGCCTTTTCCCTCGAGCCAGCGGACGCACAAACAAACACAAAACACACCAGTGCTTGGGAGGCTAGAGCAGATACTTGTTCCAGCCACAGCTCAATGGCCAATGACAATAACGGCTCTAGGGATTACCTCTGGGGATGAGCGAGGTCTCACATGTATGCTAGTGCTGGTGACACCCCCCTATGTGTTGTAAAGAAACTTTTTTATGAAGCTAATGTTATGCTTTGCTCGAATATGAACCTTGGTTGTAGCGTTTTTGCTGAGATCACGCTTTGCCCCATCTTGTTTCTAATCTAATCATAAAAAAGGAACCAAAAACAAAACATTGAGCACTTCCAAAGAGAAAAAAATTGTTGTACACGCAACTATATTTATTTTCTTTCCACATGAGAACATACTAGAAATAGAACATACAAATTAATGCAGATATTTTTTGATGGAGATACTGACAAACCTTTAGGAAGAGGTGAAAGCTGTCATATAATTTGTAACCACAACCACAACAGAGCACCACAAGTAATAGGAATAGTAGTAAGAAATGACGCAATGCAGTACCTATTGGCATGAAATATCTACTCTTTTACAAGGCAATTAGCCAGGTAGGTGACAGGTCATAAATACTTCACCATTTAGTTTACAAACAAATACACACATACCTATAACCCTATCCTTCACAAACACACACACATACAAACTACACACATCGGTGGGCAACACACACCCCTACCCTCTTCCTCTAGGCATGCGCAAAGACGCACACACACACTTTCACTACTGCAGAGCTCTTACCCTGGGGAGGCAGAAATAGGGGCAGCAGTGCATGGGATTTCTCATTAGATGAGTGCCAGCCATGCAGTGAGCCACTCACACAGTGAGCCACTCACACGGCCCAATTACGGAGGTGTAAATGAGACTTTGACTGACAACCCAAAGAGGGAAGCCCAGGAAATGGCTTCGAATTATCTCTGTGATGAACTGATGAGGTATTTTGTCTGAGATGGCCACCGGATCAACACTGTGTCTGATTCGTTCAGAGAAAGCTCTTATTTTTCTTCCCTTTGCCCCTAGAGTGGCATTATTTGTAAGCAACCAAACACAATGACGCATGCAACACCTCTGAGGTGCAAATTAGAGCAAGTGAAAAGTTCTCCAGATAATTCAAAAAGCCTAAAGAACCTGTTTGGATTACATTAGCATCATATTTGGAATCTTTCAACGAGTTCATGGTCCTTCTTATAGACATTTTGACAAGGTCCCTTTTTCTTTATTTTTGAATGGGTAAAGTCACATGGGTTAATGGAGGCAATGAAGGATTCAGTATTTCCAGGAGATTGATGAGTTAAACCTGCCACATCTGGTACTTAGTTCTAGAAGGTTAAGTAAAGCTCATTAATTTCCGAGCCCTCACTTTCAAAAAATAATTAACAGCAAAATAAATATTATAACATCATAGTCTTTCACAGACCAGAAAATGCAAATTAGTAAAAATATTAAAAATTTATTTTTTCATTACAAGTCATATTTGAATATTTACATAATAATGTAATTGTCTTGGTAGTTATTTCTAGTTCGAAAATAGCTTTTGGAGAAGAATAGATGTGATGCATAAGGCTTTGGACCAATTCCACTGTATTCAATAAAGTATACAAATGAATTAGCATGACTGTTTGGAGGAATAAGATTACGTTGCATGAAATGCTAAAGAGTTTAGAGCAGGATCACAATGGGAATGGCACATACACTACACGAAGAGCAGATTTCAAATGATCACAAAAACACAAAAGCTTCAACTCTTGATCAATTGTAATTGATGATAAATCAATGATCAGGCCATCAGTTGTAATTCAAAAACTATTTGATACAGCCGAGATTAAAATGTTAAATTGACATATGAAAATATATTACTAACATATCATGCGGTTTTACATATGAACCACAGTAAAAGTTTTATAAATTTTTTCCACGTTCACTTAAACACTCAGGAGTGGAGCCATTGTATCAATTACATCACATAAACGATTTAATTAAAGTGGATGAGTTAAATGGTGTGGTATTAGTTACTTTTTCTCCATGTAGCTTATCGATTGTGTGAGGATCTATAATGCAATTTGTCTCAGACCATAGACTTTCACAGCCAAATCTTCGTTGTAGTTCAGTGAACACAGTAGCCTATATAGCAAGACACTTTTAGGTTATAAAAACACAGAATGGCAGCTGGTTGCAGTTAATGTCTGGCGAAATATCACTCGAAGAAGGTTGAGTTTAAATACCAAGATTGTCACCTTGTTCTCCTGCAGTAAATGGTGTAGACTGAACATTCTGCACTTGAGAGAAAACTAAAAACACTTCAGGCATTCCCTTACAATGCCCCTGCGCTTTTTGTTGGAGGAACTGAAATGGGTTTTTATCCTTCAAAACAGCAGTATTTAGGAGCAAAGTAGCCTCATTTAGTGGTGGAATTGCAGTTCATTATTTACGCCTCAAATTACCACCTATTGTCAACAAGCACATTCACCTTTCCTCTCATGTACACTTCAGATTTTAGATCCAGGTTTGGCTCCACGTGGTCTAAGATGCTGTTTGTCAGCCTCAGTTTAGCAGACACTAAACACAATGCACATGTAGCAATGACAGTAGCAAAAGCCCAATACAATGCTAAACAATAACTTAAGTCTACGTAACACAAAATCTAGGAACCTTCACAGCAAAATAGTCATCAATCTGAACTGGTCAGGCTTTGTTGAATCCCCCAAATACATGGCTCACATACTGTAAGTCTTCACTTCCAGAACTTAAATTGGCATAGATGCCAATTTGCCATAGCGCATTCAATGAAGACCAAGCATGGATTAACAGGCCTTTTTTAAATAAATGTTTCCCCACCAGGCAACATTTAAAGTTTCCCCTCAGTATCTATGCTTGAGGCTGATTGGCCCAAGGGATACTTCCTGCTCCCAATGTACACCTATAGAGAAAGAAAGATCCATGTAATTCTACAGCTACAATTTTCACATTAGTTTTTGACTTTACTAGGCTACAGTACATACCTGGTGCATGAAGCAGAGGCTGCGCCTCTGGGCCACATTTAAGCTCTGTGCTACAGCAGCCACAAGCCTCGTCTATGCCACTAGACTCCGACCAGCTAGGCATGGAGAAGACCCCTTCTTACCACTTGTCATCCATACACCACATTAAACTAGAGTTTTGAAGATCTCTACCAGTAATTAAAAATCTCTACCAGTAATTTAAAATCTCCATTGACAACAAATATAACCAAGAAAGTATGTATTGTAGTAGCCTACTTAGCCATCAAAGTAGGAGCAAGCCTTATTCAAAGCATCAATAGGAGTAGAAGCTTTGGTGGCCTTCAGTTTGCAGTTGATGTAGATCTGTAGAGGAGGAGAAAATTGATGAGAAAACTGACGTTTACTGTATAACGGAACAAAATGTAATGCAGAAGATTTACACACCAAGTTTAATTCATTTGAAAAGGTTAAAGCTTCCACTTGGAACAGGAGGATGTCATTTTGGGTTTGAGGCATGAACCAGGAGTTTAAGCCTGCTACTTTAACATCCAAACACCAGAAGGATATGCATGAACAGAATCATGGGAGGCAAGTTTGACATCTCAAGTTTTGAGGAAAAATCTGACAAGCATTGCTTGTGTAGGAAGTGGTATCTGGAAGAACAGTTGCAGAACAGCGGTCCACAAACACACGGAGGGGAATGTGGAACTGACCGACAGATGCTTCTAGTTTGATTATGTCACCCATGAAGTACTCAGCAGTTGGTTGCTCTGTTTTCCAATCATCTATGTAAACACAGAGAGCCTAAGGTGTAAATACTATTCTCAATTTATTTTCTGACCAGTTCAACTTCTAAGCCTCAGTACCAGTGGGGTGGTCCTTCTGACTGAAGGCAGACACAGAAATGAGGAACATTTTGATTACCGGCCTCCATATTGCCTACCAAACATGGTTTTCAGGGAGAACTGCAAAGGCTCCATTACAGCATTGGTGGTGGTGGTAAGGGGTATTGTATTGGGATTCAAAGATTTCCTGTAAAAAATTATTATAATAAAAATTTCATGGCAAGCATCGTTGAAGGAGAGCATATTGAGATGGCACTGGTTATTACCATTGGTATCGGCACCTCACAGAAGTTGATATTTCCCACGCCCGTAAAATTGGAGTGTTTTCAGGAACAGCTGGTTTGTAGTGGAGGGTGAAGCTGTACACAATTGCATCCTCAGATATCTAGAAACAGAACCAAACCATTTCCTCTTTCTCTCTCAATGAATTAAGCACAGTCGTGGTAAACAAGGGACATTATCAAATTACCGTCACAACGCTGCCACATCTGAATAGGTCTGATACAAAAATCACAACCTGAGAGTTAGCATCTACGCCTGTTGCCATGCACCCCCCAAGGTTGAGATCTTCTGTTTTGATGGGTTTACCAATACCAAAGAAATCCTGCTTGACATCCACACGTATGTAGTTCAGCCCACAATGAACCACCACACTGTTGTCAAAGTGAGAAGGTGGTCTAGTCTCAAAATGCTGAGGCATTTCTTCTTTGACAGGATCCAGGATCCTCCAGGATCCTCCAGAAGTAAAGGATTTCTCAGCAGTCTCCTTAGATTTCAAATCTTCATGACGTCTTGCGGCTTGGACAGGTTTTTCCAATGTTTTTTTGAGGGGGGACCTGTTGTTCAGCTCCATTTTGTGGCCAGGGGAATGTACTTTCTATAGGTGCTGCTTGAAATGGTGGTTTTCCCCATTTAAATGATTGAGCCACAGCTAAACAGCCAACTGTAGGTAGAAATATTTTAATAGGAAACATCATTATTCCCTTGTTATATTTGTTTTCACAAAGGCACGTTGACACAAGGAAGCCATTTTGTATTTTCTTTTACTACAAACTCCTCCCCATTTCTGATTTGCTTAATGGATTTCCAGACCTGTTCAATTACACAAGTGCAGTAGAATCATGGATGAGTCCACTAAATGAAAACCTTACTTTCTGCAAGTGAGATGTTTTCTCCCTTCCTGATAAAATATAATTAATTACACGTAAGGGTGAAGCATATGCACTTATGAGGGTTAAGGGATTGAACACTTCCAAAACCTGGTAATATTTGCATGGTTGCACATCTGTAATTCTTTATATCTGTCAGCAAAATTCTGTTTTGTTACAAATGTGTGCAGGGAACAGTAGCTTTCTATATTGGCTGCATACATTTAGCATGACATAAGATCATAAGATAAGGTCAATGGACATCATTTCATAGTGTAGTTTTTTTATATAGTTGGTGTACAATATGTACCCCAACTACAGTATACCACTATAACCTGGTATTGAAATAATTTTCATAAGGCAGATGCTGGACGCTATCAAATTGCTGGATAATGATTGGTAAACTGAATAATGTAGACAGCACTAGTTCAGTATTCTATTAAAAACTGCAATTCTTTGGGTAGCTATGCTGAACATGGGGAATAGTTTTCTAGTATAACTGTATGTATTGTCTAAAAAAGTGTATGCACTTTTAAGGTAAAGATATATAACAACATTTGAAGTGAAACTTGTCATAGCAAATATCTGAGAGATATAAAGTAGTATTGAGTACATACTTGAAGTAATTTGTCAAATTTCCCATTATGACAGAAAAAGGTTCTACTTTAGTAGACGACTACATATTTGTTTTTGTATTAGATAATTTTCTCTTCAATCTCTATCGCTGCAAATCCAACCAATTTTTCCATCTGAAGCTCATTTCAAACCACTTTCTACTTCCTCCCCTGTGGATTTTAAAGTAATTTTCTAACTTCCAGGAGGATCGTGAATGTTAGAGATCTTGGTATGGGGCGGTTTATGATTGCTCATTGTGCATGGTTATTTTACAGAGGTTGTGGCTGTGAAGTATCTTATTGTGTGTGCAGGCCCGATGTCTGATTGACTTAAATTCTTCCACTAATAAAGTACATGTAATCAGTTGAACGGTTTTGCCTTTAATTCAATTTCTTTAAACCTTATAATCAAAGGACACAAAAAGATACAGAGGCTGCATTTGCACGATGAGAAGCCATAAATAAAAGATCTACGTTATTTTGCATCTATAGAGGTGCCCAGAGACCGCAAAGGTTATTACATCAATAAATGTTCTCAGGATCACATGAGGCCTTGGCACAAGAAAGTATTTTTGGACAGGACACTCAGAATATATGGTGCACAGTATACCACCTTTTACCACCGTAAAAACAAATGTTCAGTAGTTTGTAGGCTACATGCATGGATCCCATGGGATAAAAAGCTATGACGTGAGAGTAAACACTCACCAATTGGACTGCACAGAGCAAGTCAGCCTATCCATGGATTCAATCTCTATTCCTCTCAGCATCTTACTTTCGCAGTGGCAATAAGTGTGAATATAGCAGTCCCCCATCCCCAGCCCATATCAAGCAATGGATAAAGGGCCACAGACAGGTGTAATTCATCGGCTCAGATCCACTGTGTATTTACTTTATCCTGCGTCAAATAAAGCTCCAGTAGTAATGGGATTTCACAGTCATTATCTTGTCCAGACATGCTGAGGAGCACTGTCGAGACTTCCTGATTCATTGTTTTCTTTTTCTGTCTGCTAGCTGATTCAGCACAGAGGTAAAGCCTTGATTTCCAAAGGGAATGGCAACCTACAGAAGATGAATATGTCGTACAGAGGGAGGCTTTAAGCCTAATAAAAACAAGTAGGAAAAAACATGCCTGATAATCCGATGGTGACTGCTGGTGGATTGAATAATCGGCTTAGGCTACAGTTCTAAAACATTCATGTAATGAATAAAGGCACCTAAAAAATGGAAGGATATGAGTCCACCCCTCACAAGTATGCACTGGGTGCGTTATAGGACACAAATGCATGATCAGGTCAAGATTATGATTGCCAAACTATTGGAGTAAATCTGTGAACCTTGACTAAGAGGATGTAGATAAAGCCAAACATGTTCTATCTTGAGATCTCAAACTGCCAACAATGCAGACAAAAACTGTGTGAATTTGTTCCTTTACATTGGGCCACTTTCGGCTGGGAAGAGCTTACATATCTTAACCCAAACATTAGGGAAGGGCAGCTAACAGCCTGGGTTTGGCCTTGGGGCAGATGGTTTGGCTGTACCTCTCTGGCAGATCATGCAACTCAGCCTTTCATGCTGTCCAATAGGAAATGCTCCCTGGGTGGGAAGGAAATTGTCTGTTGGCAGATGGGAGGATCAATGCTGTGGCACCAGTGTTAAGTCTTGAGGTTTACCATTTTGGCGCCTTGACTCTTCTCGTGTTTTACCCAGCAGCCTCAGCAGTGCGATCTCTCGGGACAATATCCATCACGGCGGAGTTTGCGTTTTAATTATCTTCCTCTCCTCTACTCTGCTACTGCTGTAATCGGTCTTGTGGTTCTGTTCTCACTTCCTGAGTTTTCGTCACGACAGTCAAGGATGGTGCGACAACACAAAACAATTACATCTTTTGGGAAAAGTAGAGCGAAGTGAATGGATAAATGGGAAAGGCAGAAAGAAAATTATGCTTGTGTTCCATGCTGGTGCAGTGTGTGAAAGGAGCAACAAGGTTGTTTGTAGCTCCCAATTAGAACGCGGCATTGTCGTTCATTTCCCGTTAATTAAGCTCCTGACTCCTCAAGTGGAATGTGTGTCACTAAACACCACGCAGCTTCTTATTGGTGGTGCTGTTCAGTATATTGGGGGGGTTCAAACCCAAAGTCGTGTATGCTAGCATTACCCCGTGACTGTGCATCGCGCTTTACAACCTAAGCAAGACTTAACCAACCTAGCCCAGGTTAACTCAGAAAACGAACCCAAACATTTGCATGCTAGCCTGGTTTAGCACTTGTGTGCAAGCCCAGTATGTTTGCTTGCCAGCCAAATGAATGCTTACACTGCAAAAGAGAGTTTAGCTTCACAGTATGCTAGACAATAATGCAGACCACCACACTAACCATCAATAGTAAGGACAACCAAGGTGATAATCTATTTTAGAATAGCTCTGAAACATTCCTGAATTTAAATTTGGTCACATTAAATATAATGCACGCATGAGCTACTGTTTGTGTTAAGCTTCGCTGCAATAAGGACTTCAAGGAAAGTTTAATTACTTCTCTTTTCATCCCATCCGCTAATCCTGAATTTTTCTAACTGCACGTGTCTTGGTGGGACACTGGGACCTCTACCTTGCCATTAGCAGCAGTGCAATGTGGGAACTGGAGTTCAAAATTGACAGATAATCAGTGCGTACAAAGTGTTCCTTAACCGTGACAAGGTTTGCCTCTTGCCACGTCCTCCTGAGCATTTAAGTCGCGATGGACTAATAAGTCACTGACTCGTCCCTCATTTGAAGGTTGGCCTACTTCCTGGAATGAGCTTACAGTTACCAAAAGCCCTCTGTAAGTCATGTCAGGCTGGATACAGCGAGAGCTCCGGTGACGTCTCCATGGTAATGAGAGATGGAGTGATGAGAAGAGGACATGAACAGCAGCACTGGTGTGATATCTGGTGTAGCGTTGTGTTACTTGTGGGCCTGATAGGGAGGGAGGGAGTATCCAAAAGGTTTACTTATCCTTTTACTCGTAAATGATTGAGCCCAAAGTGACTACATTTTTTCTTAAGTTGGAAGGCCTTTCAGTGTAGGAATTATTCTGCAACTGATGTTTAGGCTCTAACCCTAACTCTCCATAAAAGTACAATACTGCTTATTTACGGTTTGTTTTGTGTTGTGCCTTTCAATGTGACTGTAACAGGGCGATGTCCACCAGGATCAATAAAGTAATGCTCTACTCTAATCACTTTGTTTCTGGACATGCACATAATTGTCTACCTCCATTTCTTGTGTCCATCGTAAAGGATAGAAAAAAAGAACGAAAGGTAGACACTCAAAAGAGAACACTCTGCACCTCCTTTCTGTTTGCCACAGCACTTTGCGATTGGGTTGGATAACGTTAATGTCATAGGAAGCAGACAACTTCTGTCTGAGTGTCTTATGTGTCATTTCGGTGTCTGAAAGGAAGCTGCACTAGTATTTTCAACTAGCACTGTGTTCAAAGCTTTTGAAATGTCACTGTAACGCTCCCTCACTAAGGCAAAAATAGCATAAAAGAAAGGTTAGCATAAGAATAAATTGTTGGCTTTCTGACGTGTGCTTTAATTTGGTGTGATGTGTGGCGTATTTATGTGGTCAACTGGGTATACATCCCTCATTTAGCTGGGGGGATTTAGTTGGTTAATTAGTTTGGACCAAATAACATAGTTGGTGGTAGATGCATTTGTTCTTATAAAGGGCAACCTATTTTTTTGATTGATAGAACAATAGCAATGGATCAAAGTTAACATAATACAGAATTGTCCACCATCATTTTGCCTCATATGTGTCTTCGTTTTCTCTTCTTGTTCTTATCTGCCTTTTATCTGCCCGCATCCTCCTATCCCTTTCTCTCTTCTTTCCTTGTCCTCAGCGTCCTCTCCAAGGAAAAAGGTGGAACATTCTGATGTTTCCCTCGTTGCAGGGGGGGACGCGCTGCGGAACACAGGGCCTGACAGACACCAGTGGGGGCGTAAGGGAGCGGGTGAGGGAGTGAGAGGACGAGAGCGGTCGGCAGGAAGGGAAATTGATTCCCCCTCTGTCCGCCACCAGCACGCAGTCTGATTAATGCCATAGCTGTGTGGAGTGCCCCTGGGAGGAAGAAAGAAAGAGAGGGCTTTGTGTGTGTGTGTGTGTGTTTAACAGTATGTGTGTTTGCGTGAGAATATGTGAGTGTGATCATCTGGGACTGTGTGTGTGTGTTTTTGCACATGTGTGTCTCTGAATGTGTGTGTGTGTGAGCAGAAATAGATGAGGAGAACAAAGGACAGAAAAGGAAAGCAGTGTTTAAAGTCCCCAGTGTAGAGGTGTGCCATCCCACTTTACCCCACCCCTCGCCCCCCTACCCCTCTTCTCTCTCTTCCTCACTGATGAATATGCCTCTCCTCGCCTCGTTCCAAAGTCAGGAGCCTTCTACCTTTACCCAGGAGGCTGTGCAACAAACACCCGCCCGGGGAGTTAGACACCCACTTGTGCTCTCTCCTTTTCTCCCTTCGTCCCTCTTCCGCCTCTTTTCTTTCCCTCCACCTCTCCCTGTCTCTAATTGATTGAAGCCTATAAAGGCTCCCGTAGTGTTGTGGCCTGCCTTGATGCAGCAGACCCAGGAGACTGCAGAGTAGACGAGGCAGCCAGGTAGGTGGGTGGCTGGGGGTAAAGCGATATGCCATTATATTTAAAGTGCACGGAGCTAGGTGGCGGTACAATTCCCATGTGGTGTACGTGCTGGATACTCCATAGAGCCATGGCTGCTGTTGTTTCAGATCCATGAAAGGAGATGGAGGACGGTGGGGCTGTGTGTGTGTGTGCCTGTGCGGAAGGGTGGGGGGGGGGGGGGGTTGTCTGCGAATGCTTGTTTGAAGCCCAAGCAGTAGAGGACTCCCAGCAATGTGTGCATACGACTCCTCATCAAAAAAGCATGCGTCCCCACTGTGATTGTCCACCTGTGTTTGCATACACAGCTACATGATAGGCAGACATGTCTACGTTCATGCATACAAAGAAAGCATTTTGAATATAACCCTGACAACTAAAGCATTGCCACCTAACATCTCCAGAACAGACAAGGTGGAGGTTTGGAGAGCAACAAAAAAAGGTCAGACACATCTGCTTTCTTATACAGTATATGAATACAGTAAGCATACGTACCTATGATATTGCACACAGCACACATCATCATGCATACACCCAGGAATCCTTGTCACGCTGTCAGGCAGGCTATAAGTTGTACTGTATGTGCTGCACATATGTAACACTGAATAACGTGGATAGGTTATACTGATATTGATACGCAGTGATCCATTTTCTCTTGGCGGCCTGATGAATATGCAAGAGGCTGCTGGGATTGGAGTGCACTAAGGTGTCTAACTGATCCATAGATCTGCGCGTTCATCTTGTGCAGGCAGATTCTTCTCCATAATGCTTTGATCAGCCAAATGTGGTGGGTTTGTTAGCATTTGAGGAGTGTATTGGAGAAATTTATCAGTCAGACAGTCACACTGTGGCTAATGACATAGGGACGCACAGGGAGTCGTTGAAAAGAGGGAAAGTCCCCACTGTTATTTCCTACTTCCCTTTTCCGGAATCCTAATCAAGCAGGAAGGCTCCTTGGCACGGCCGATCTCCTTAGAGTGAGATGCAGATAGACATTCACCAGTCATGCACTGCAAGCAAAACCTGTAAGTTTGGACTGGCATGGGAAGCTCTCTATGTGGGAGTCAACTCCCAAATGGCAAATTTGAACTTTGTTCTCTGAACTCTGTTACGACCCTCCAGTCACAAATAGTCTGGTTGAAACATTGCCCCCTACTGGGCGTTCTGGACATTCTGGATTTTACCTAATTCCTTTGTCAGTGTCCCATCCCAGGCCCTGGTCAGGCCACACCTTGCTTGGCTAGACAGACGTAAGCCAGGGTGATGCATGGGGGTATAGCTTCTGGCTATTACTTAAACTATCAAGGACCTGAGGTGGCATTGCAGGTGCACATGGAAGAAGAGGTCTGCTTGCATGCTGGGAAAGATTAACAACCCTTACACAGGAGCTCACATATCCCCCCCCACCTCAACCCCACCCCCCACCTAGCTTTGGGACCATATAGGCGTGTGTGTGTATGTAAGGGATTGTGGTGGGAGGTGTGGGGGTGCTGGTGGTGGGGGGCTTGTTGGGCTGAAGGATCACAAACTAATTAAGGTCATAATGGAGTTCAAGCCTGTTAAAATTGTTTATGAATCATTAGAGGTTGGGAAACGCGCTTTTCCCCCAAGTGTCCTCCATATAATTAGCCCCAACCAAGGTCACAAAACACACACACACAAAGGCGCACACACAATCTCAGTCTCTCTCTCACACACACACGCTACCTTGTGGTCTAGCTGGGGCAACCGTGAAAAAAAAAGGTGCTGCTGTGGACAGATTGCAGCATTTGCAACGGTCGGAGAAACAGGGCCGATCTGCCTCCTGTATTAATTTCCTAAATAAATAGAAAGGGGGCCCCGTGGGGCTCTTAGGTAGCGGACTGCACCTTCAGTGATATTAATGAGGTTTTGTGGCTTATTTAGCCTATTTATTATACGCTAACCGATATAAAAGAGAGGGAAAAAAATGGGGCTCAACCATTTAGTTCAATGTCACTGGAGGTTTTTGGAACGTCATTGGGTGTGTTTGTTTTTGTAAGCAAAGCAAATTTGATGATGATAACAGCACATTTAAGCCAACTTTATTTCTATAAAGAGCACACAGAAGCACTATTGCATGTCAACTGATCAGGGCCTTGTGATTGGCTCTTTGGTTGTCGATGATGTCACTGCTCCATAAGGCACGGCCCTCTGTAAGACTGGCCTCGTTATGTACGTTTGTATGTGTAACTTCATGTTTACCATCTTTACCCAACAGATTCAATTGAATGTTTCAAACATTTAACTGTGAGGGTTTTCATGTTTGTAAGCTTCCCCTTTTTATGGATTAACTACAGATTCACATTCAATGTCAAGTAAACATGTCAATGTGTCTGTGCTTCAAATAAACATGAAGCAGTCAGTCATTTATTATTTATCTACACTTATTTAAAACAAATCCTAAAACGGCCATAAAACACACAAACCCATGTGAAATGGTGGAGGACAATCCAAGTTTGATCCATGCCAGTCATTAAACATCAATTAGGTTTCCCCTTCAATGTTCGCTCGATGAAAGATTAACATGTGTTCATTGAGAAATGAAATTAACTGATGAAACAGCCACAGCTGAGAGTATCCTCCCATTCGATTTGGCGGACGATCCCCAAGGCCAGACAGACTGGTTTATTGACACAGCTGACAGCGCCAACATAGTAATGACTTATGGCCATCTATCAGATTTCCTCACTTTAGCTAGAAGCCTGTCCATTCGTCTGTTATGTGATTAGTAATGATTGGCATCTTGCCCTGGCCTATTGTCGAGAGGAGTGCAGGTGGGGGCAGGGGCATTTAACTCTGTGTAACCTTTTAGGTTACTGTATTGCCCATGGTTTAGGTAAGTAAACAACAGCCACTTAGAGAGGCTGTTTGTGTTAGAATCTGTATTCATCGAGAGTTCACAAATAGATGCAAAGCAAATATATCAAAACAGACACATCCACAGACACAAAAAATATTCTTGTAACCATAAAATTCGACAGCAGAGAGCATGATTTCACACACCCTCCACATAACAATCCTGCTACAATACGTGATTTACACCTGTGCTCTTTACACTCTTTTCGTCTCTGAGGTGACCAGTAAAGGGGTTATTTGGCCAGGAGATGGCCCTTACCTGCCATCATGGCTGTGGGAGGCTCATTGAGCTCAGAGCTTATTACAGACCTGATGAGAGAGGGAGAGTGTGTGTTTGTGTGTGTCTGGATGTGTCTGAGTGTGTGTCTGTGACCGTTCGCATGTGTGTGAAGGAGCAGGCTTGGCAAGCCAAGAGCTGCATGGCCTCAGAAATTCTGGTGGACTTCTTGACAATGTGAGTTTTGCTGCAGCTTTTCATCTTGTCAGATGTGCACTCCTGCCAGTGATGAGTACAATCTGAGAGAGCAGAGGAGATGAGAAGAAGCAGCCACTGAACGCTGATGTACTTTCTGTGTTATTTCATCTCCAGTGAACATGAACAGAGGCTTGTGCTCTGCACGTCTCAAGAATCTGAGCACAGAGATGGTTAACCTTGGGCCGCCGTGAAAAGGGCCAGGAACACATGGACATGTAGACATGTGGGGTTGGGAGGGGGATGGGGTGTATAATATCAGCTAGAGATAAAAGATTGCCTGTGCAGAAGAGAACGAACAGGAGAAAGAACACATGGGAATTCCAGGTGTGTGCATCTGTGCATCTTACCTCCAGAACCTTACTGGTTTCAAGTCTCCAGCTTCCTCTGGTTCCTTCATTAAAAGCTGTCGGGCCTGAGGTCATCCAATAAGGCTGTAGTAATTGCACTAGCTTAATGTGTGCTTAAGACTGACCCTGCAGAGGGATCTCGCTGGAAAATCTCCATGTGCGCAGATACAGGGAGGCTGGGCAACGGACTATGGAGCGGCTGGATTCCATAATGAGCATTGTGAAAAGGCCATGGCACCACGTTTGTCTCCACCTCAGGGGTCTGGACACTTGGTCTTGTACAGGGTTCTCTAATGAAAGGAGTCCAGGTCCCTGGATCACAAACAAGCAGGAGCTAGGTAATGAGATGAGGTAACCACGCTGGCTTCTTTTCAGCGAGAGCTCAGCGGACTCATATCTGGACCCCTTCTTCTCTCTGTGTGTGTGTGTGTTTGATCGTCTCCACATGCCACCCCTATAAGAGTCTATAGGGGCAGCCTGTTCAATCAGGGAATAGAATGTAAAGGTCCACTCTTTCACTTTTTCCATGTCCATACTAATTACTGTGACAAATGAGTTAACATTAACACGCTATCGCTTATCCATCGAAGTATTGGCAGTTGGAGCTCATTGTGCCACGTTGTGATCCATCATGGTTAAGTTTCCTGCGGCCCTGATTGTTGTTTCATGTTCAGTACGTTGTGTTCTTCTAGATCCATCCCGAACGTGAAGTTTTTTCGGTGGAATATTAAACCAGCATATGCAGCAGAACATTGGATGGTGTACATTGATGTGAAGGCCTGTTCCATCTACAGTGTATCACTCATCACAATTCTAAATGCAATCTGGTCAATTCATCAAACAATCGATTTTACCTTCAGGTTCTGTACACTGTATTGATATTTGAAACACCATGTGCATCAAACCCCAGGATGTCAAAATCCACAGTGCTTTATTATTTACAGTTCATTTGACTGCAGCAGTGACTGATTTTACATCTCACGATAGCTCTGCCTTTTTTTGGCCATGATAAGTGTTTGAGGGTGAGAGCGATCTCTTTGACGTCAAGCCATAATAAGACTTTGCACTTCCAATTGCTCCCCTCTTTCCTTCTTGTCCAATTTCTCAAGGTTTCGTTCCTCTGCTGCCTTGGGATTCAAATGCGAGGCCACAGCCTTGGAGTGAGCTGGTTAGCTCCATCGATCGCTTATATCAACTGCCAAGGGGGGAAGAGGTAGAGAGGGGTCCCAGTATTTAGCACACTCGCTCCCGCCCATGTCTCCTCAGCCAATCAGAATGTGAGGCGTCAACCGTGACAAAGTGCCTCTACCCAAGTGTCTCTGCCTATCAAATGCCCTGGTGCCTAGTGCTTGTGTCTTAGGACTGGTCCACATGATTCTGGACGCATGTGCATCAGAGCATAAACCTCTGCTCATTACTTTCCATTATGTCCTGAAACCAGAACTCAATTGCAATTTCAGGCAAAGAACTAGCTCGGTGGATCTGCAGAGAGGTTAGCCGTTTAAACTCAGCAAATGTTTGAAGTTCTGGAGAAAGGAGGAAGAGGAAAGGGGAAGGAATCTCACAAAGAGAAGGAGCGAGTCCACGAGTTGAATGTTCAGCTGTCATGTACAGTATATTTATGGGTTTCTGTCATGGATGAACGTGATGGAGGTCACTTTTGGTAAGTCACATACTGATGAGATGATCTGGATGAATCATTTATTTAAAAAGTACCTCAGTTATAAAAATCCTCTTGAAAGCAAAATGTTTATTGCGTTTGTTTTTTGACTGACAGGTTGACACTACTACTTTGCGCTCCGGTTTATTGCAGTAACACAAAATAAATGTTTATCCGTGGAAGTGCAGAAGGGCTAGTGAATAGGGTTTGTTTAGGGAGTAGAACGAGACAATGTGGTCGTTCCCATGTGTATTGTGTAACATGACAGCTGTTCCCCTCCAGACAGCTGAACACACCAAGACAGGGAGAAGATGTGACTTCAAAAAATAGGTGTGAACAGTCACCACCCACAAGCTATCATGTTATGTGAGAGTAAAAAAAGAAGAAGATTATTCCGCCACTGGTTCAGAGGAACCTGTAGAGATTACTGTCAACCAAGTGAAGTACCAGCCACCCAAACCATGTTTACCTTATGTGATGTCTCACCAACAAATAAAGAGGTGTTTGTTAACACGAGTTATAGAGGATATAGTAAGTATTCTGTTAACATTTTATGATGGAACAGATATTATTTTGACATAAGACATGAAAGCAGTTATACATTTTCAACATTCCTGAAGATGGAATAAATTATGTACGACACATACAGTATCACTGCACATGTACTCCACTTTTATGTAAACTGGTGTGAGTATTTTACCATCACACAGCATACAAGTGGAGTAAGACATTGCACTGCATCATCTTCTGTTCGCATATTCTTATTTGTATGTGTGGGGGTCTGTTGGCTATTTACAGTGACATAGATACTAGGCACAGGTCTGTCCCGACTGGCCTTGTCAAAGGGTATTCACATCAAGTGTCAGTCCACATCGGCTCTTCAATCCCCAGCCTATTCAGTATGGTGGTAGACCTAAACTGGAAATGCACAGCACCATCCTGTTTAACGAGTAATATTCCCTCAAATTACAGATTCATAAGCTTTTAGTGTCCATAATCGAGTCTACACTCCCTTTAGAAGTAATCTGCTTTCGCAGTTATGAAGCCTATACTATTGTATGTTCATGCATTCATTCTGACCTGAGTCAAGTTAGTCTGATTCATCCTGACATTTATTTACATATTGCAGCCTACACAGTCAAGTCATTTACATCTACAAATTATATTATAAAAAATACAATATTGTGGTTTGAAAATACTCAATGACTTATGGAGTTACTTTAGCCGATGTGAATTTCTCCCAGGTGCAGGAAAGATTGGCTGTCTGCTGGGTAAACTGTGGTGTAGGATGACCACCCGCACTTGGAAACAGCTAGCTCGTCGTTGGTGTAGCTTGTAGTGATGAAGCTTCTGGAGATACTTAATACAATAATCCAATGCCAGTGAATGAAATAATCAAGAGACCTTTAACCAGACTATGTTTAGATATTGGATGCTATGACATTATCCTACTCTGGCGACATAAAAATGTATTATTACAGTAAATTTTTTCTGAAGTGTGCACTGTATAATACAGTAGACAAAGATGCAATCCCACAATTAGTGTTGCTTTAATATGGTACCTTGCTGAAGGAAAATTGTAATTATACAGTACAACAGTAATTTACGGTCTCTTTTATAATATAATAATTCCTTAAGAAAGCATAATGTAGCTTTATATATATATGTATATTTAGGCACACAGGTCAATTCCTAATACCTAATGCATTGTTCTAGTGGACAACTAAGAACTTTATCTAGCTGATGGCTGCACTAAATTGTTTTATTCAGGAAGTTTATTATACTTGTTCAACAGTACATACAGTACTTCTATAACACTCACAACTAGAACAGGCTGGTTATATTGTAAACCAAAGTTTAAAACGTTTTCATAAGATTTATTTCAAGTTCTTTCAAGAGCAGGTTGAGTCTGCAATGTCAGCCCTTAGACAGCTCCTAAAATATAGTGTTCAGTTGAGTCCAAAGATTGTTGATACATCACACTGGATTTATTTTCTGTTTGGGAGAACTCAAATGTATTATTGCAGCAACTTGTTTGTATTCCAGCACCTAGATGAAAATGCACCCTGTAACCTCTTCTGTAAGTGTTCGAGAGCTAGGAGGTGAGACAGAAAGTGTGTAGACAGAGCTTTTAAAGAACTAGTGGTCTATTGAAAACGAGTTAGACCCTGTTAAAACCAAGTCAGCTTGGTCACCTCTCCATCTCACTTGGACCTAAACTTCACCGGTCGTCCTTTACTATCAGCAATAGATCTCTCTTGCTGTCTTTTTACAAGTATGTAAGTTTCCCCACAACTTTTGAAATGATTGATTTAATGCTTGTCATCCACTCACTGCTCCCTGTCTTTCTAATGTACGTGTTGCAACCATTGCACCCCTGATTAATTCAGTGTGAAACTGTTAATGATAGCTCCACACATCAGGGGCGGATCTAGAAAATGTTACATGGGGGGGCAAAGGGGTGGCAAGAGGTCTTGGCAGGGGGTCATGGGACAAGAGTACGTGGGCAGCTGGGGGGGCAAGGCTCTCAAGTGTGGGGGCGGCTGCCCCCCCTTGCCCCCCCGTAGATCCGCCCCTGCCACACATACATCGGAAACTGAAATGCTAATGATGCCCTTGGGGACCCGATTGTAACACAGACTGCATCCTAGAATACATTTCTCCCCTGAAAGGCTCGCCCTTGGCTTAATTGACAGTTTAGTGTTGCTTGCAGGCCAGGTTTGAGTAAAAGGAAGTTGAGTTGTTAGCCTTTATTTACATCCTAACTTGTTAGCTTACTGGCAGTAGTGATTATAGTGTTAGAATTGCCGTTAGCTGAATATTAACTGATATGGCAAAGGTCACACAAAGGTGAGTTTTGAGGGAAGCTGGTATGTACTCTTTCTTCTTGTCCTGGGGAAAGCGTACTTGGTGCAATGTGTGTTTTTTGTTTTGTTTGTGATACAGCAGGATTTGAAGTAAGCAGAACCAAATTTGGATTCAAACCTTGAGGAACGCTTGAGGAATAAAGTCTCATCATTATCATCATCATCATCATCACCACCAAATTGACCTAAATGCAGCAGACTGAACACCAGATCTGTTGATATTATCATAAATTCACAGATTTTCCTTCCTCAATGAGGTGTTTTCATTGGCTATGCTTATTTGGTAGCCCATCTTCAGAAAGCCTTCTATTGGGTCATTGTTTATTTTAATTATTAATGTATTTAATTCATTATGCTGTTTCTAGGGATTTATCAAGTAATTACCAGAGCATTGTTATTGTACCGCACAAACTAATGTAACCTATTTATGAAATCCCTTAAAAAGCACTTTAATATGATGCATAAAAAGGAGCTCTTCATTAATCAACACACAAATAAGGCAAACTTTACAACATTTCAGGCAAAATCGGGGTAAAATAACACTGAATCTCATAGTCTCTCCTTAAGATGTCACCTAATTGCTTGTGTTTTTAAACAATACCCTGTGAACTAATTGTTCATCAAGAAACAAAACTCTTACTGAGTTTTAGAGCATTAGAATAGTTTTATTACAGAAAATCAATTATATCCCTCAAAAATGTATTCCCACAGTTTGCAGTTAATGAAAAACCAGCTTGTTTTCTTTTTCTTTCAGCGATGGTACGTTAATGGTGATATGAATGTATTGATCAAATACACAGAGGGAAATGAATGTGGAATTAAATGCGCCAATACCCACTGCTTAGGATGATGCATTGCTAAAGTCCATGTAAATCGTTTTGGTGTTAAAAGGCCCTGTGAGAGTGTACAAAGTGTTTTCGCGCACACAAAGGCCAGCCAGCCTAACTGTTTCAAATGCTGATCTGATGTTAGTTTTTTAATATTCGATTTGATGTGATGTACACAACTAACAAATATCCACTAAAGCCATTAGAAAGATTTGTTGTGCGGCATGTTTCATACTTACTTTATTATTGCCTTTGCCTGTTTTTCTTTTTGTTTGAACTTATAGGACATATGCTGGTTTGACCCTTACGCAATGAAAACGTTTACTGTACATGTTCCGGATATGAATGCAAACCTCTGCTACACATCGACATGCGATATGGACACAATGGCTTTCATTTGTTCTCCTGTTGGTAATATATATATATTTTTGGGCTGCCTCCATGAATTGGCAATAGTTTGCAAGTGGGTGACTAATTCTAGTAAAATGTCAATACACTTTGCCATGATAAAGTGATACTATCAATTACGTGTGTTTAAACTGCAGCATTCTCAACTTTCCAGTGCATTTGTAATCTAATACTGGCAAATACTGGAATCTAATATAAACAAGCATGAACAATGAACTGTTTCAATTCTGAGAACTTTGGATTGTAAACCATGACTCCTTCACTCCAGTGTTATGTGGAAGTTTTTTTTTAAGTAAATACTGTAAACTTGGTCCCCAAACTAACCATTGTTCAGCATGCACTATTCAAAACAACACTGCATCTCATCACCTTTTACAAGTTTCCAACTTACAATTAATAATTAATATTGCAGGCTAACCAGAAGCCCATTCTGACAGTCCCAGGACAAATCAAGATGCAAAAACTGTGCTGATCCCTGTGCTCTCTCACAGATAAGGACACTCAGCAGGAGTGCTCAGTGTCTGTTTACTTCCTTGTCTTAACATGGAGCTCTAACATGTCAGGGGGAATGTTCTCTACCGAGTTGAAATGTCTTGTCCAAAATGAGCACCAGAATTTTTTGTCTGAATCAGAGTTGACGTACTCTTGTGTCACAGCCTTGCTTTTCTGGGCTCACTTGTTCTGTCTGTCTCAGTCAAGAAGGAAACTTTCCAACTTTTCAACCACCAGCCTTCATATGCAGGTATTGGTTAAGGTTAAGATGGTTGGTGGATGGTTTGGTATTTTAAATATATTGGATTGTGAGTTAAATCATTTTACAGCTATTTGAGTATACATAAAGCGTCACCCATTTAGAATCACATGTATCTAATGAGATGAAAATGCGTATGTACAATTGAACCCACATGACAATAAAGTAGTGGTCCAGGCGTTTTGGAGGTGAAACCAGAACAGCATCAGGTGACACTGCAGCCTACCGACCTCTGCTTACAAGCCACAAATGTCTGACGGACGAACGAGCGCTCAGCCCAGCTAGGTGACCCTCGGCAACACATTTCCGTCACAATCCAAGTACAATACCGAGAGGAGTACACCATGTGAGTGTTCCACTGTGGGACCTGGGGAGGGGAAGGGGGACAGAATGGGAATGTAATTATGGGATGGATGGCGGAGAGCAGAGGTGACTGGAGAAGTGTGCTGCTCAGCAGATTTTACGACACCGCTCGCTTGTCTTCCGACGACCTTTGACCTTGTCTGTCCAAACCACCTCTCCCATGACCACCGTGTCCCCAAAAAGTCTTAACTCATACATACCACACCGTACATCCAAGTTGTCTCAAGTTTCGCTGAAGATAACACTTCCCAAGGCTTTTGAACTCATGATCTTGACTGCGTTTTCTCATCATCAACCTAACCCTATCAGATGTGAAAGTGGGTTAAGAAAACCCAAATTCATGAACAGATCCTTGATGTTACATTTACATTTATTCATTTAGCAGACGCTTTTGTCCAAAGCGACTTACAAGAGAGAGCATTACAAAAAAGCATCGGTCACTGAGCATAGCAACGTGATAGATGCCAAAACATAGGGGCATATAGATTATGTAACATACATGGTGAGAAACCAATAAGTGCCAAGGGAAGAGCCATAAGAGCATTCAGCCGAACAGTTTACAAATTTAAGGCAGGCTCCTCAGACGGACAGTAGTCTACTTGTAGGCTGCGAACAAAAAAGCAACAACAACACTAAAGAGTTTCCCCTCGGGGATCAATAAAGTAATTTGGATTCTGAAAAACAATAACAGCTGATATTTCTAAATGTTGTAGCTTAATGGACAGTGGAGCTCCAGACAAAGTATGTTGAAAAATATACATCTTAAGATGCATTTTTTATGCCAAATGTAGATCTGTACCAGATGTACATGAACATGTCCAATTTTGTAGAGTGTATCTCTAATCTCGGAGCTTGTCACATAAACACAACAGGAGCACACGTTCATGCATCATAATATGTCACTTTAGCAACTTCAGATAGTGACCGACTTTTTCAAGTGTGTCCAGATATTTCACAGATGTGACAAAGATATTTCCAGAATAGCCAATACCCACTGTGATGTCGGATCCAGTCAGGGCAGGCTTGTTATTCTTTAAAAAGAGAGACTCACGCATGAGTAACCAAGAGAGAAATGAGCAAGGAAGGAACGTTGGGCTGGGAAGGGGATGAAGACAGATGCCTTGCATGCCACGGTTTTTGGTTCGCCTCTTGAGGCTCCTCCTATCTCGTAGTTGTTAATTATTTAGACGTTGTTTTTTTCCTCCGTGGCTCCTCTCTGACTTTACTATTAGACACGGTTGAGTGCAGGTGAATATTGTTTGGTCTGTAGGGAATGTCTTAAAACTCAAGGTCAGAGGATCAACGGAGGACTGAGGAAAATTATTCATAAACAACACATCATCCTGAGGAAATGCTGATGGTTTGCACCAGAATGCACCACAAAGTGCTAAAGGGCAGATTGGGCTTTAAGTAGAGCCAAACAAGTGCAGTTGCTTCCGAGTGCAGCCAGTATTGGTCCTGTTGGCTCTGGTCTCAAACTTCTGAGGATCGCTTCCTTCTACGAGACCTCTGTGATCTTGAGGATAAGGTTTCTATGACTTTTTTTCATCGCTTTTCATACCCCTCCCAACACACACACACACACACTCCCTGGAACGACAGTCGACAAATCATTGATGCATTGTTGTATTTTGAAGAACAGTGGTTGGAAAACAAGTGGTGTGTGTGCTTCCCACTCAACTACAGAAGGGGTCCAAAAAGCCAAAGCAATCCCTTGTTCAATATCTGGAGCACGATTCTGTTTCTTTGGTGGCCTCCTTTAAGATGCCTCCTGCCCTTGCCACCAGATGCTCCACAGCTGACATTTGTGTGTGCTTGCACGTGTGAATGTGTGTGTGAGTGAAAGCATTAGCCACAGTCTGATTGTTTCCCTACCAGTCCAAATAAAAAGATGCTGGAGGACAGATTGTGTCCCTGTCTTTTAATATTCCAGATCTATACCAGTATATTTTACAAGTGCTGTTGGTACATCTCAGTTGAAGTTAGTTTCACAATATTATATTACGTTAAGAAAAGCATGAACGAATTTGACGTTGAATGTCTGTATTTTGTAACTCTAAGTACTTATGTCCCTTCTAAACTGAGTTTAGAAGCCCGATTTCGCAGTCAAACCATAAAGGCATAAGCAGTTAAAATACCACTTAACTTTTTCCTGATCAGTGGCATACTGTTTTTCTTAAGCACCATGGAACGTTTACACCGGAACATGATGAACCGCCCCCTAGAGCGCAAATTAATTCCCTAATTTACCGACGTGTGTCAGTAGATGGAAAAATCTGCTGTGTGTCGGGTGCATAATAGGAATGATACATGCGTCAATGTACAAAGTCAATTGCACTAGGTGCAAGACGCGTGTGTTTGTGTATGTGCGAGTGTTTGTGTGTATGGTGGCAGAGCGAGAGAAAATGATGTTCATCTTTGATACAATGAATACAGTATTCATCAAGTAAGGGTTCTTTTTCTGTCCCGAGACGAACGGTTGCCTTCGCATTTGGAGGAAGATAACGTTAGATAAGAATTGCTTTGTTGTAGGACAGAATATGTCTTTGTCAGTGAATGATTTGTGAAAGACTCAGCATTTACTCAGAACGTGTCTTACATTTCTAAGCGAATAAACTTCAAACATCCCCTGTGCTGGTGGGCTGTGCTGTATCACTATTTCATTGTCATTGTACTTGTGAAACAGGGGCCTAATACAGTCTCTCTGACGACTAACAAATCGGAGGCTTCTGGATGTGATGAATGAATGTTTTAATAATCAATGATAGATTTGTCTAGCTGTGAGAGATTCATCTCTGAGGTGTTTGACAGAAAGAGTACCGCTTATTATGTGGCTGTATTATGTGTGTAATGGTTGTAGGGTTATTATCATACATCAAATTTGGACAGATATGTTTTTTTTTACCCCGTTTGTCACTATTCACCATTGTTGCGTTGCCACAGACAATGAAACCGCTGAGGTACCGCGCTGTATGTTTACTATTGAACTTTAATTTCCGTTGTCATATTGTAAAGTCAAATCACCGGCCTCTCAACCTCACCTACTAGTTGTCAGAGAGACTTGTCACATTCTGTTTGGATTACGTGAAAACAAAGCAAACAGAAAAAAGACTTGAAAATCACAAAAGCATAGAACAGAAAAAAACTGAACACTATAGCTGTCGTCAGAGATATTATGTGTCTCCTCCTGTTTGCCAAATGTTATGGTAGGAAAAAACAGACTTGTGACAAGACTGATGTGTCAAAGCTGGTTTGCGATGGTCTGGCCCAAAGACTTGAAGTATAAAGTTCAGGTCAATACATTCTGGCATGAAAAAAACAGCCAGTAGCAGGACTTTGTGTTGTTCAAGTTCACAGCTTGCTAGAAAGTAGCAGACCGTCTTTGCCAGACACAACATGCAACAGGCATGGAATACTGCAAGCTACTTAACGTACCCTGCACACTGTAAACTAGTCTGTGCCCTTAATAGTGTGCACTAAACTCTGTGCTCTTGACCTTGTTAGTCAGTTTTGCCCCAGTCTGAGGATATGGCATCACTGTGCATACAATGTTTCCTGTCAGTCCGAATAAAAAATCCAATAATTAATAATAAATGGTATACATTACAATCTCTGGACACTGTTTTGTAATTTGATTACTCACACCTTCCCTAAAGTATACACTGGATACAATATCATAAACACAGTTTCCACAGTTCACTCAAAATCCTGTTGTCAATTAATCTAAAACATGTATGCATGCTGAAATCTACAGGGCCTTGATTTGATTGTGCTTCAGGGTTTTGATGTTTTGTCAACTGATCTTACTGTAGCTGCAGTGTAGTTTTTGCTCTCAAACTTCTGGCTTTGATGCAAACTTCTTACCTTAGCTTCCTTTACAGGCAATACAAACAATGAATTGTTGCAAGATGATGCAAATAATGTCCCTGTGCTCACCTGACTGTCATACCCTGCAACAGAAGATTTTCCTGGCCATTGAACAGTGTTGTGTTTCAATTGTGAAAGATGTTAGCAATTGTGCACATTGTGTCCAGGAAAAACAACGAGTGCCTTTTAACTGGAATCAATACAAAAGACAATGAAGAATCATCAGAAACTTAACCACAATACTAACTGTCTGTGACGTTAATTCTCTTTTTACAAAATCACTTGAATTATATAATTGAAAAGCCTCTGTGCTGGAAAAGCAAAAACATCTTTAAGGTTTGTTAAAATGTTCTACACGGTAGTCATGACAATCCCTTTGTTCAGTACCTCAACATTATTTTCATCAACGCATCTTACAGAAGAACCTCAGGCTGCTGTTACCTTGTGAATCATAGAGATAGGAGTGGATGGAACAACATCTTGTGTAAAAAATAAATAAAATAAAATAAAACATGTTTTCACTCCTCATGACAGGATCCAGCGATGCCACAGCCAACTGAGAGACTTGGAGTCACTGATATTACATAGAGTTGTTGCAAATATGGGTAGCCTATGTGCCCTCTTTATCTCTTGATCTCGTCCAGAGCCAGTTGACCTTTCGCTGTTATTGCCTCGAGAGTTCTCCAGGAAGTGTGAATGAAAAAGACCCTTGGCCTTACTGGAGCACTCAGAGACAGTACTCTAAAGCTGACCTTTAAGGAAAGTGTTCTGAGGTGCACATTTCAAACTGAAACTACATAAAAGCAGTATTGCATAATCCTTTTATTATAATCCCTAAAACAGTTTTAGAAAAAGTTATGCATTTGTGTTCAACAATTAGCCTAGTTCTTTATATTGGGTTTTACACGTAAGTATACCCATGGGTATGTTGACATTATCTTTTTGGATCCTCGTGAACTGCATCCTTACTGACCTATTGACTTAGTGTTATGGGGGATAGGCTAGCGGACCCAATAGCCAGGAGCACCAAAAGGGCATTTGATGGGGTATGTAATAAGCGGTAGGCAATCTAGTTTCAGGTAGAACAGTTGGCGGAGCAAGAGGGAGGGCAGGCATCAAGGCAAGCAGGCTGAAGGGACAATGTTGTCAGTACAAGAAACCCAAGAACTAGACATCTAATATAAAGCAGCCATGGCGAAGTAACAGGTGTCAGTAGTACAATGACCTGGCAGGAATTGACTGGAAAAAAGCTGATGGACCACAGGTGAGTAGGCTTGACTGGAGAAGTGGAAAACATGGTCTGGATGACTGGAGCCTGGAGCCATAACCCTACATACACAGCACCGACCAGGAGACCTAGACAAGATGATGTTAGGAGGAAGCAGTAGAGTATGTGACATCTGGACTATCTCTTCTGTTGGTCCATTGTATATTGTATATGTTGCCTGACAGACTGCAGTCAACTTTTCATGAGTCATTTGGCTTTTTTATTGCACCCTTAGATCGTTCTGTATGTCCTCAGTTTGTTTTTTCTTGTACTGCTCCAGAAGAGGTAGGAACTCCATCAGTGCTAACCCAGGTATTGATCCTGACGCCTGTTGACATGTGTACTCTGCTATAAAGCCGATGTGATCGCGCTCTGTTGTTAGTCAAGGAACAAGTCAATAATCCAAGGATATTACTTAATGTGCTGCATTGATCCAGGCTCTCCAAGGTAGACATCAGGGTTGCAGAAGTGAACGAGGTGATTGATTACACATATTACTGCTTTTTAAAGAACGCTCGCCTCTATATCCTACCAGCTGCTCCGATTACACACTCATAGACGTACGCAGACGCAGATAAAAAATTCACAGCAGCTGGCATTATTTGAACCTCTTACAGATTTCAACAGCATTTAAAGATTGAGAGCCATTGCATTCTGCAGTTGAGGCAAATACATTTTTGGTCAGTCTAATGAAAGTCAATTGAAAGCCTGTACTTTCTTAAACGCATCCTTTGATCACACATTATTTTGCAGGCCAGTCTTACAGACGTTCTGTGGCCGGTAGACACTTCAAGAAGATAATTTAAAGGCAGCTGTGACTGTGTGTGAGCAGTGTGTCTGTAAGAGGTCTTTGAGTGAAGTCTGTCATCCTCTTTCCGTGAAAAGACGAATGTGTCACAGCTTCTACAGTCAAAGAGGTGTGACAGCCACTGTCACCCTCTCCTTAGACGATCTGGATATGCTCTGTTGAGTCCGTGCCTAAAGCCGGATGCCTCTTACCCGCTTGAAGAGAGCATTTCACATGTTCTGCTTTGGTACAGACTCTCCATCTATATTTTTTATGGTATTGAGTCAAATGAAAGTTGCAGTCATGAATTGAAGTTTTATCTGACAGGATATATGTTAGCTGTGATTTATTAAGTGACAAGGTCACACAAACATCTTTATCACAGGCATGATCTCCACAGACATTAGACTTTTGTTATATTTTTTAGCTTTCTAAGGGACTGTGAAGCCATGGTTTAAACTGTCCTTATTTGACAGCAGTTGTGTGACTATCAAAAACTGTCTAGCTCTTCAAAAGCCCACCAAAATAGAATCTAATTAGGCAAATATGAATATTTAATACCCAGCAAAGACAGTCAGAAAATGGCTGCATTACAACTGCCTTTTTTCTTTGTCTCTCCCCCTCAACTCACACATAATCAGTGTCATGGTAGCACACCTGAAATATCACGCTGGCTTGAATTAGCCTAGTTCTCAGAATTAATATTTCATATTTGAGAAAGAGGGAGGGTTGTCTCGGAGGGGGAAACCTACTCCTCTGCTGACAGTACCAGTGATGAGCTCTGCTGACAGTACCAGTGATAAGCAGTGGAAAAGGACGTTTTAAGACAAAGAATTCTTCCTCATTTCCTTCTGCCTGGTTTCTTCCCTGCTTATGTAATGAACCTACTAGAAGGTTTTGTGTCGTGGTCTTGAACTTTGTGTCTCTGAGGGGATCTTCTCCTTTCAAGCAATGGACAAAGACATCCAACGGAAATATTACTTCAAAGAAACTGTACCTTTCCAGTCAGCTTAGGTGTACCCTGAATGTGACCTGGAAAGACCTTTGCGGTTTTACAGAAAAAAGGAATATTGCACCAAGTTTTCTGGGGTGAAAGTAAAGGAGGAGATTCAACATGCATTCAGTGCAACTGCCCTCAAATCTTTTTGTGGTTGTGTCAAAGTACTTATAAGGAGAAGAGAAGTTCATATTTGACCCAACTAGTAGAACAGTAATTAAAGACAGCTTAAAAGTTTCTGTACATGCTTGGTCATGACAGACTGAACTTGCGCTGCGAATTTGTAGTCAAAGTTCACAAGTCCAAAAAGAACTGCTGGATATGATGGAGTTACATCTCCTTGTAAAAGCTTTCTAACAATAGTCAGTTGCCGAGTGTTTGACAGAACCACTTCAGGGCTAGAGTGTACTCTCTCTGTCTGACAGTGGGCCGATTTTGACATCTCAGGGTAGTGTATGGACACAGACGTGCTAGACAGTCACAGGGACATAGATGTCCCTCACCAAGGAAGAGTGAATGGGATTCTGAACCTGTCACAGGGGAAGGGCTTCTGAATGAAAGTGGCTGCCTTGACAAGACGTCCATAGGGGATGGTGGCACCTTGGCTGGTAGAGAGAGACAACTTAACTTTGGTTTTTCAGCCCTCAGGAAATAATTTTGACTTTGGGATTTGACTTTACATAAAGTTTTTTTCCCCTCAGAGTTTAAGGGTTATGCTGGGGTCAGTGCACAGGGATGAACAATGTGGGTTTTTAAGATTTTGACAGCTGTTCCTTCAGTTTTTATCATTGAAATAGTCCTTAACAACACAAAAAAAAGTTTTTTATCAACAACATCCTAACTGCAAAACTCCTAATAGATAACCGTTGAGACATAAAATTTGCTGTTACAGTTTAAAAACAGATAGAGTACATTCTTGTTTTCCTGTCTGCTGTCACATTCAACATATCTTAGCATGTATGAAATACAAATTGAATCCGTCCAATGGTGTTAATCTAACACGTCTCTGAATGTTATTACCCACGCAGCACTCTGAATGGTGTTATCTTGATTTGTACACTTCTGCCAATCAACGATGGAACACTATCAGACAGGGAAATGTGGAAAAATCTGAGGGAAAGAAGAGAGGGAGAGCGAAAGAGAGGGACAGAAACAGTAATGTACTGCCTTGTGTAAAACACTGTGGCCCCTTGAGTGTACTACAGACCTGGATAGAACACAATCTGTCAACTAAAACGGTTACATTTACTCAGTCATTGATTACTTGCAATCAGTAGAGTCAGATTCCAAAACTCGAAAAAGGAAATTAGACCCCAGCACTCCAATACTGATCCTGAGTGAATGCTTTTTGGGCAAGCAAATTGATGAAAACCTCTTGTTAATTATCATAATGGGCTTTCTAGATGGTTGGTGGGCTAACGTGGAGGGCTTCATTGATCTCTTTTGAGTGGAAGATACACTTTCTCCCAAGGCCTCGTATCAGTTCTAGGAAGGCTTGCTCTCAAGTAAGGATGCTATAGTCCAAAAATCAAAGCCTTCAGAGGTTGATTGAAGTTAAGTAGCTGTAGTGGAGCGAAGAAGCTAAGAGGAGAAAGTGCAAATGGACTTTGACAATGACAGAGATACCCATCACACAATTTGCCCCCATGATCAAAGCTTGACCTGCATTTGGCCACCTTCCCCTCACCCATCCTTGTTCTCTCTCTCCTACTTGCACTTTCCTGCATTTGGAGTAAGTCAGAGCAATCCATATGAGAAAAGGTAAAGAACAGGATACCCGCTTTGATGGGAAGTAGATAAGGGTTTTCAAGAATGATAATTTCCTGCAAGTCTTCGGTTCAAATACTGGTTTAAGATCCTGTGCTTTAGCTAGGGGTCTCAACCCCATCCCTCAGCATAAAAAGAGTATTCATCCTCCATTGCTTTAATAGAGTGTGGATACAGAGTGTGTGTTAAAATGTAATGGGAGAAATATCCTATTGCAATCTTCTTTTAGAAAACTTACAATTTTACAGTGTGAAAACTGGCTAAATGAATTTGGGTGGGGAATGTGCCTTTTATTTTCCACTGTTTCATTTGAAGGTTGAGCACAAGCTCTGAGCTGGCGTGCATTAGTCATGCTGATTCACTGAAAGTAAATGACATAGGCTGTTAATGGCTTCGACCCTGCATAAATCTTTTGATGAGGGCTTTCTTTTCTTCTGCTCTGATCTTCCTGGGATTTAATGGATGTATTTCGATCATCACGTTGGTTTTAAACAGATACAAGATTAAAGAAAAAGAGGGTTGAATACCCTTCCAAGGAAAAAGAAAAACATGTGACTGATTTGTAAAACCAGACAGTAAACGGTGTACAGCTGAAATGGGCAATGCATTAATAACATATGAGAATGGGCTTCCTTTGAGAGAAAGGAAGAGGGCAGGTACCTGGAAATTTCCACAATATACTTCCACGAATCTGTCCTTCTGAGGAGTCTCACAAAGCCCTCAGGTGTTGCTGTGTCCCAGATGGGAATTGATCCCCTTGCCCAGTCACTGTGAGGGCTGCCCTAATGATTGCCTGATGTTTTCAGACGCATAAAGCCTATACCCAGTAGGCCTAGCCCAGGTCAGGGGCACCGCCTGGAACATCAATATTTCATCAGCTTCAGTCCTGGGTAGCTGGCAAACGGCACACAGAGAAACCCTTTCCAGCATCCCTTCTCAGTACAGTGCTTTGACTGGACACACATTTTCATAACCAATGGGTTTGGTATGGGAAGAACAGGCGCGCACACCTCACTTGGCATTGTATGTTAAGTTGCTTTGCTTGTTCACTCATTTCCCACCTGAGTAAAAGCCTATGGACTGAACTAATCTGCAGTATTGTGTGTCATGCTTCACTGCCTTGTGGGGAACATGGCAGACACTCATGTCAGGATTCCCACAGTATGGCATGCTTCCTGGAACAGCGGTGAAGCAGAAAATCCAACAGCTGGAGCTTGCAGTCTGATGATTTCTGATAGATTTGAGTGAAGAAGAAAAAAATTGATATGGAATCAGTTGATAAGTACTTATACACTGCATTTGACATAATATTTAAGAATCCAGAGTTTAGGTTGTTACATATTTGCTTATACATTGACATACAGTTCAATAAAGGATAAACATACCTTGCCTAAGGCCCCAAAGTAACTGGGATAGGCTCCTGTCACCCGTGACCCCTAAACAGGAAGAAGCAGTAGATAATGAATGAATGAATTAAAAGATTTGACACTGATACTGTACATTGTTTCCTTGATGCATGCATTTTTTGACTTTTCAGGCAAGGTTACACTGAGTAATAATGAAACACCAGTTTTTGATTTTGTCTCAGGCCCCTTATACTGAACTAGCAAAAAGATAGAGCCCTATATTTGAGAGAAAGCTTACTGTATGATCAGGCTCACAGGAAGAGCTTATTCTGTGATCAACCTCATACTTCCTCCTACCTTTGCCCCTACTCTCTATTTATCTATTTCTCTTCATCTTTCAAATCTGGTCCCAGAGCTCTCCTCGCTCTCTCTGTCTCTTCCTTCTCCCACACCCACTCCCAGGTAGCCACATTAATAGAGTGATATTGAGCCAGTATCTCAGTCGGGGACAGTATGATATGGCCTCTCAGACAGAGATCTCCACAGGTGCCCAGATGAGAGCTTGGAGGTAAAGCCAACTGGCAATCATCACCTGGAGTGAATCTCAGAGAGGAGTCTGGTCCCCTCACAGTTCACTACTCTCTCTCTCTTTGCCTTTTATTCTGCCTCTGTTCTGTTATCTCATTTACCCATGTAAATATCTATATTTTATTTGGCGCATCCTTGTGATATGTTGTGATCCTGTGAATAATTGATGTCTGTAAGACACCATGTCTTTCTCCTTCTGTTCCTTCTCTGTCTTTGCCTCTGTCAGACCATCTCTCTCATCCCATTCTAATGACTGAGAACTGAAAATAAGAGCTTTGAGCTCATGAACTAAGCAACCGCAATTATAAACACACTGTAAAGAATGTTGATATGAAACTGACACGCAGGCGGAACTTTTAGTTTTGTTCTCTTTTTTTTGGATTGAAATGTTAACTGCATTACAAACGATTCAACCGCACCTTGAGGGGTCCTGACCTGTAGAATTCCCTGTACTCTCAACCTCTCCTCCTTCGCCTTTATCCAAAGGACATGCAAAAAGATGAGATAACCAGTCATGAGCGTCAGTGTTTTGTTTCACTCCATCATCCTCTTGTTTTTGTGAAAGGGGTGACAGTGTCACCCTGGATTTGGCGGGTCCCTTTGTCTCCCGCTGAAAGGTTTCCTTGTAAGTGAAGCTCATCTCGGCAAGATTTTCTCAAAGCTTTGAACGAGAGCTGGTGTGTTTTTTTTTGTCTCTCTTTTCTTCTTCTCATTAATTAAGTTCCTATCACCAAGCTCCATTCCCTAAGGAAGTAGATAAATAATTAGAATGATACATGAGGTAGGCAGTTCAGATGCACAAAAGGTGATGCTCAAAATCAGTTAATTGCCTAATAAGATGCCCCTCATACAAGGATGGAAGCCATTAGAGGTAAGGAAAAAACATTGGTCATCCGGTATGGAATGAACATCAATATAAAATGAATCAAAATGAAAGGTCTGTCAGATGGAAAATTGAGGATATGCGATGGCAAAGACAGTCAAATACAGTTTTATCATGAAACGTCCAACCTATGAACGGATTAAGATGGTCAAAAAGTTTTATACAAGTCTTATTGATCTGTCAAGTTACAACTATACATTTGATGTACAGTTTCAGTTTGTGCTTGTCACAGCTGGTAGTTAGTTGATAGAGCTGGTACTGTGAAGTGAGGAAGCTTACTGGGTAATGAGGAAAAGGTCTAGGCCAAACGTATTGAGACATAATCTGCGGTTCGTAAAGCTATATATCACATGGCCCCAATTAGCTTGCTTTTCTGAGTTACTGCTATTTACTGTGGCTTTTCACATGGAAACGTACTGTCAACACCTGATGTGTAGGAGTTGACAAAGAAGATGGAAGTCATGGATCACCGAAAGTGTAACCAAAACAAACTTTCTAAAGCGCTCCAGTTAGCTCATAATCATGGCTCCTCCCTCTACCGTTCTGCAACTGACTCAACTGACTGCACAAACTCATGAATATCAGACAGGGAGAAGCGACCATAACACCCCCATCTCCCGAGAAGGAGGGAACATCAAAGATCCAAAACATATCCAGCCCAAAAATTTGAATTTTTTATAAATTGCATTATCTTTGCCTGACATGGGACACATGGTCACCACTCCAATCATAGAGCTATAAACCGACAGCCTTCACATAACTTCAGATCAAGGCATTTATGTGTACTGGACATTCTAGTGGGTTAGGGTATCATGATTTAGTTAAACCTTTTAAAATAGTTGGAGGGTAACAGAGAGAAAACAACATGAGTGTACCAAGTATAAATTAGGGATTAGGCAGGGGTGCCCTGAAATGCCATAACAATTTACCCAGCAAGAATAGCCGCTGCTTAGCTAGTGTTTGTGCAAATAGACCCTTTGTTAGTGTCCCAAACCAATATTTGTCTTCAAATCGATGTTTCCCACTTTTAGACATTCAAACAGAGTGGCCTTTAGGAAACAAATCATTATTTTAGCCCAGGGTCTCTCTCTGTTCCCAGATAAAATTATTCATGACATCCTTTCCATTATTATCATTTCTACAGATTAGCTTGACTCGAATATTCGCAGAGGCCGGCCACTTTGACTCCAGCTTTATGTTAGAATAATATGTACATATGCAGATGAGTGGAGAGAGTAAATTGGGTTGAGGATCAGACAGAGTTATCCGCTTACGTTAGCTAGAATTCCAGGGATTACTGGGGAACTCTTCAACGGGTTTCTGTTTGAAACTGCTGCAGTGCTTTTGACTCAAATTTCCTTCACACGTTTGGTGGACTCAACCTACGCAGACTGCTCTTATAGTCAAGTAAAATGCTCTTAAAAAAATAAATATATATATATACCAAGCCTTTTCCATGCTTATGTTCAGTATATGTTCACTTCAGTTCACTACACTACACACACAGTACACTTATGATTATTCTGGACTTAATGAACACTCATTTATTATAAGATGGACAGTAAGTATTTCTAAATTTATGAGCAGGACAGGAAACAGTATGCCCATAAAGTTCCCTTTCCCCGCCATGCGTAACATGTTTTTTCACCTCCCTTTAGTACCCATATGCTGTCATGTGTAAAGCTTCACCTAGCTTCACCATGACCGTCTACTTGAAGAGACAACTCCTTCAACTTCCCATCCCCTGTGTATCGGGTATTGTCCCCAGTTCTTCTTTGCTAAGCTTGAGGTGGCAAGGCCTTCCCTGCTGTATTAGTGGGATGATGCTGGCAGCTGCTCTGAGGTAACATCCCCATGCCCTCTCCCTGTCAGTGAGTATTGCTTCAGGTTTCTGCAACTCCTCTGTGTTCAGCTACAACCAAATCCAGATTCTGTCAGAGCTGTCCAACGATCTACTGTACAACTCTGGTGGTTAACGCTCACTACATGGTTCAGGATACTTGACCAAAATACTGGAATACAGTAGAATGCTGGAACAGAATGGTGGGCTAAATTCTGGAAAGGAATAAGGGGAACTGACATCCACAATTAACTGGCATCAAATTAAGCTTAACACTTAAGCAGACAACCCTTCCATTCAAAACCCTCCAACAATATTGTATAATAAATGATCCCGAAAGCCCTTTGGTACATCAGCTTGCATCATAAAACTATCCAAAACTGTTTGGGTAGATTTCAGACATCCATGAAAATACCCAGGATTTTTGGGATGTCTGGTGGGGCCATGCAGCTCAATCAAGAGCTAATTTCCTTCACCTTGCCAGGATGTGTTTATAAAAGGCACAGCTGGGAGAGTAAAATAAGGCAAAAAACAATTATTATGCAGACCGGTAGATGCACTTGATAAAGGAGGGAGGGACATTCCAACAGACATTCCGAGCACAATGGGTTGTTTGACTGTTCTTTTAGACTTTTAGGGTGTATGTTAAATGTCAAATGATCTCTTCTGATATTTGGACAAGGTAAATTCCAGTAACTTAAATTGGTCAAACAGCATAGGCCTATATGACAAAATATCTCATTTGTCATTGGCTGAGTTGAGGCAGATTTTTTTCTAGGTTATCACAAACCATCAAAAACGTCATTGTATGATTTTTTACTATTCAAACTATTCAAACAACACATTGTAATTCCCATGATTCATAATGATAATCGATAATTCCCATGATTCACCTTGATTGGTAGGGACCTTTGGTTTCCCCTCCCACTGGTGACTGGTGATTGGGGGGGGACTAACGACACTTACCTACAATCAGACAGCTGCTGTGCAATGTAACAGAGAGAGGAGTGCTTTCAGTGCATTAAATCAAGTTAATGTGATTCATAGCATTTCTTTATGTTTCTTTGTCCTTTTATAGGTATTGCAGATACTTTCACAATAATCTGCACAAGCCATCTAAAACTACCTCTTAACATGATATTTTACCCACCTTTGTAGTTCAACTATAACTGAAGTGTATATGGCAAATGCTCCAGAATCCTACTTATCGCTGGATGTCCTGAGTCAAGAGGAGGTCTGACATTTGATCCCTGCATCAAATTCTTTTAAAAGTTTCAAAACGGTCTTTTTCTCCTGTTTTTCAAAGCTGCAAGCTTTTCTATCTTTGTTTGCTGTTGCTTATCTTGCTTGATAGAGGATTACGCCAGAGGGGTACTTGAACAGCTTAAGATGTGGCACATCACTCCTTTTTATTGATGTTAACCGGAGTGGTCTTAGTGAGGGGCTTATTCAAGGGCAGAAGCACAACAGAAAGGAGTTGTCCATTTGAGCGTGAAACGACTGCAGGGCATGTGCTGAACGGTCAACACACCATGAGACCACAATACAATTATTAACCTCTCTCTCTCTGAACCTGTGACATACCTCTTCCAACTCTGTTTGTGTAGTACCTATTTAGCCAATACAGCATGCCACATGGTAAAAGTCTACATTTGCATATTTTGTGTTCTGTGGTCTTTTATTAATGAGGTAGTACTTTTATTAAAGTGTTATTAATCAATTATTATGATTTTTACTTCTGGTGGCCAAATGCAACATACATCCACAGACTGACAACCATAATATGTTGCCCTTAAATTGCAGTCACAGTAGCAAATTATTACAACTGTCCACCCAAAGACCTCCCATTCACCCCTTCTCTTATACCTCTCTCCATCCCTCTCTCTTCCACCGCCTTGCTTCCTCCTCTCATTATCTTAAGGAGATTCAAAAGAAGACGAGTAGGAAGGAGTGGGGAGGATGGGAGGTATGTGTGGGGGGTCTCTGCCGAAAAGAAGAATTGAAGCAGCAGATTGAATTGAAATTGCCCAACTCGGCTTTGCATATGTAGAGAGGTGCTGAAGCGTGTCCTGGTGTGGTGTGGTGCAGCAGAACAGAGCAGTGAGGTCCCCCCTCCCCCCAGCACCCCCCACCTCTGTTGATTTATTGTGTTTACAGTACCCACTGATTCAGTATTATCCTCTGCACCACTGCAGCAGAGGCTGCTTGGCATGCATACCGCAGGGCCAGGGTGCCAGGGGCAGGCACATCTCTCTCTCTTTCTCTCTCATGCTTACTCGTATTCACTTTCATTCTCTCTTTTACCAATATCTCTCTTGTCCTTCTTATTCCTCCACCAGATGCGATCTTTGCCATATTCACTATATTCCCTTTATTTTCTCTCACTTTATTGGATTCTCCCCTCTTGCCCCCTGTCTGTCAGCCTCTTCTCTCAGATCTGCTGTTCCTTTCCCTCTCGTTTGTTTACCTCTGTGTCAAGCGTCTGTCTTTCAGTTTTCATCCATCTCCATTCCCCATTTCCTACTGGAGGACATTCGCACTGTGGAACACAGTCAGCTCTACCGCAAAGATTATTGAGTTTCATTTGAGCGAATATCCTATTTTAGTTTTGTACGTAATGATTTTATTTGTAATCTTACATTGGTGCAAACACCACTAAAAAGTTTAGTGAAGGGGTAACTTCACCCATGACTGCAAGCCAATGCATGGATCCAACTCCATCATTAAGTTTGCTGCTGACACCACGGTGATTGGCCTCATCACCAACAACGATGAGACAGCCTACAGAGAGGAAGTACAGCACCTGGCCATGTGGTGTGGTGAAAATAACCTGCTCCTTAACCTGCTCCTTTCCTCACACCCCGCCCACAAACTGTTTGCCCTCCTGCCCTCCGGCAGGCGCCTCAGGAGTCTCAGGTCCAAGACCAGCAGACTGAGGAACAGCTTCTTCCCCAGAACTGTGACACTCCTGAACTCCACCCACACTAGATCCCGCCCCCCTATATAACCCCCGACCCCCCCATAGAACCCCCGCCACCCTATATTTGCACTATCATTTCTGTTTGTTCATCTTGCATCATCTGCATGATTTCGGTTGTTATTTGCACTATCTGTTCATTTTGCACATCTGCACATTTCATCATTTGCACTAACTGTACATACATTCTGTTAAATACTGTAGCATCTTGTACTATACAGCTGTACAATTGTCTCCAATCACTTTAATCTGTTCATACCCTGTATATTCTGACTATACTGTTCATGTTGTGTATTTTCTGATCATACTGTTCATATTGTGTATACTCTGAGTATACTATTATTATATTCTGTTATGTAACTGTTTTGCACTTCTGGTTGGATGCTAACTGTATTTCGTTACCCTGTACTTGTACCTGTGTAATGACATTAAAGTTGAATTTAATCTAATCTAACTGCATATTAACTGACTAACTAACCCTAGGAGCAATGTTTAAACATAACTAGTGTCAACAGTAACAAATTGGAAACTGCATGCATTACACATTAATAAGTCGGTAGTGAAATGTTAGTTTTGTTGTCAGTGGAAACACCTTGTGGCAAAGAGTGCAAGACATTTCAAAATTTAATTGTTACAAAGCAGATCTCTTCTAACTAAATTTGAAGTCCACAGTGTCTCATAATCATATACTGCAGTATATTTGTCATCAGCTTTTACACCATTCTAAGAGTGAGGGCAAGAAAGAGATGCAGAGGAGAGATATAAAAAGTCTACCATTGCTACAAATTCTGATGACATTGCTGTTACTGCGCTATCTTAACTGCAGGGGAAGAGAAGTGTTACACAGAACATGACATACTGCAGCTGGTTCTCTGCAGGTTCCTGTCTGACCTCTACTTAACCTCTGACCTTTGAACCTGACGTTTGCCCATGGGTTCCTTGTGCTGTCCTGGTTTCACCCTCTACCAGCAGGGCTCTGTACACTTAGAAACATGACCACAGGAGTCTCACAGTGGCCGAGCTGCTGAGGCGGTCAAAATGTTGCAGTGAAGTCTGCCGGTGTGGTGATTTTGGAATGGGGACTAAGGATTCTGGAATAGGGAGGGATGATCCTGGAATAGTATATAATAGAGAGATGATTGTGGGGAATATGTCCCTCAGTTCTATATGGTTAGATGTTTAAATGTTTGCACAAGAAAGTTAATGCACCCCCAGTAATAAAGGTCAAAAGGTTGGATGCCTAACAGCAACAACAAAAAATCTGGCTGATCAATATTTAGATGTTAGGAGGTATTCAGAAGGGGAACGTGAGAGCCTGAAAACTACCAAGTAAGCATCTTACTGTTCTACAGCACTGACTAATATAACGTTTGAGAAAGCATTACATGATGCAACATGTTTTAATTAGAGGTGGGCATAGATTTTTTTTTTTTAATCTAGATTAATCTAGATTGATTTTGGAATTAATCTAGATTCATCTAGATTAAAATGGCTCATTTGAATTCATTCATAATATGTGTGTGCTCCCTAAATAATGACTCAAAGTAAGTCTTTGAGAATGTGTTTCTCAAGCCAGGTGGCGCATCAGACCAGGGGCTCATCTCCTGTTTCCAACATGCATCACAAACTGCTTGAGCAAGCTGTTTTACTATGATAATTGGTGATGAAAATAAATAATGTTCAACAAGATGTACTTGTGTTTACAAACTGTTTATTCAGTTAAACATGAACGTTGAACTGTAGGCCATAAAGAGGTAACGATTAACTGTTTAGTCAGTAGTTTTGGGTCCATCAGCCGTGCTGACGGGCTTGCCTCGGTTGCACTCGAAACATAGTGGTTTGACGAGCACGACTCTTCCCCTGCGCTGCATCAGTGCTTGGCCCGGCATCTTCCGCATTAGCTAAGGGATGCTTTGCGTTTAGGTGATACCTGAGACTGGAAGAACTCCTACAGTAAACCAATTCTGCATTGCACAAGGTGCAAACAACCTTGGTCTTGTCGAGGTTTCCATTGGGAAGCTTCTTAAAAAGAAATTTTCCCTGAAGCAAACCCGGCGGCTTCCTAGCTGCATCCATGTCAGCACGTTACGTGTGACGTGGTACACAGGTGCGAAGTCGGACTCGTTCTGACTCGTGCACTGCAGTGCAATTCGGCCAGGTATATATCCGCTCTAAAATAAGAGGAATAAGAGATTAACGGCGATTATTGCCGATAAGAGTCTGGCCACTAGTTTTAATGTATACATAACACATATATATGTATAACACCTTAGATTTCCCTAAGATTGAATACATTTTTCAGTAATTAAAAATGCTATTTCCATCGATAAGAGCACAATACTACATAACATTTCAGGTTGTTATGCTTTTATTGTGTTTATTTGGCCTTTAAAGACTTGCAGCGCAGTCTACCCTTGGTATTAGACGGTTTTGTGTGGGAGCGTGTGTGGGCGTGTGCGTTTACAAGTTAATTTTCTCTGGAATATTCTGCGGCAGCTCGTGTGACGGCGGTCTACGCTGTGCCCCTGCTGGGGGCATCGCTGGGTCACAAACAGCCCAAATGTCAAACCCGCCTGGCATTTAGTGTGGGCAATCTGCAGCAAATGAGCTCTCATTAGAAGCAAGCTTATTGCATTAAAACAAGCAGTGCGGTCCAGATAATAAACTGATGAGGCAGATAGACGTTGCATTTGCCCTATTGGTTTATGAATGTAATTTAAAAAAAATCTTTGATTGAAAGTAACATGTGGGGACATGTTAGTGTGTCGATTGTATGATATGTAGTTTGGACAGACTGGTAGTTAAGATGTACTGTAGCTCATTAAGAATGCAAAGAAATAAAATAACATCTTGTTTATATCTTGTTAAAATGAATCTAGTTGACTTTTCTGTTTGAAGGTTCCTTTTTAAGAGAACTGAAACATATTCATGCGTACAGTTCTATCATTAGCATTTGGCTCGTGCATTTGTAAGGTTCACTTACAAAACGGTACATTAATTTTTTTAACTAAAGTCTTCCAAAATCTTAAAAATCTTATATTTCAGCTGAATTCCAGGAAGATTGGTTTAGCTGTCTGCTTCTTGTGTTATTCTAACCCTTTTTGTATGGATGCAGATGCGGTGGTAGACTTGTTTAGAGGCATGCCTTCCCCTCCTTCACAGGTGATAGGACCAAGGCTTCCGGGTGGGTAACCCTCACATCCACATCGAAAAAGGCTCCTCATCTATACTGAATGACCCTCAAGGCCTTTGTCATGGATATTTACAGAAAAATCCGTTTGCTGGAGTTTTGGGGCAAGGCACTGCTTTGAGAGAAAATACTAAAACACTAAAAACAGTGTGTGTATATATACAGTATATATATGTATATATAATATATATGTATTTTTTAAGAACCATAACCTTGTAGACATGGACTGCACAGACCACATTAGCACAAACCGAGCAACAGCTACCATTAAAACATGTGACACTCAAGTTGCAAGCACACTACATTTGCTGTGTTTACTCTGCAAAGAGATGCACATGACATTCAAACTTCACACAGTTTCTCATGGAGATAATTTATATTCAACTGAAAGTGAAAAATTTGGAAATGACAAATGGTGTTGGAGGAGGGTAGGAGAGGGCGTGTGCATGGGCGGTGGGCTTGTTGATTAGTTGCCATGCTGTTAGTATCATGAGGGTAGAAAGTGTGTGTGTAGGAAGCAGCAGGAAATGCAACCTGCATACCATTGAATGTCACAACCTGGCCTATCCAAGGAGAGGAAATCTGAGTGAGCATTAAACTGAGAACCTTCCCCCACGCCTTCTCCTTCCACCACCACCACAACTCCGCCTCACAACGTGACACCACTGTGGACAGACACTGTGGCATAGCATTCAGGAAAGAGCTCAACGATTACGTGAACACTTTCTTAACTGGGATGTGAAGACTTTAAATTGTTCTAGAAAGACGCCCTGAGTAGGAAATCGTCCTAAATACGAAGAAAATAGTACACCTTATACTACTCACTTGGTTTTCATGAATTCCTTCAAATTCTCCAGTTCTGTCCTTCCAGTAGCATTTGCTTTACAGGAAAGCAAATAATGGGTTTCGGTAGTTCCAAAACAGCTGTTGTGTGTTTTCCCTGGACTCCTGCTGCTGTTCGAGAAGTTTGTTTTAATGCTTGCTTCTTTGCTTGTTGTTCAGTACATCACACAACTAGAAATGATTATTGTAGCAATAGACCAAAACTGTCTCAGGTTGATACGATGCAGCATGCTAGGTTTGACCTTGGAGCCACATGCAAACATGCTTCCAAGACATCCGCATAATGTCTCAGTGGCCGCTTTTGAGGGCTGAACTTGGCGAACCTTCATCACACAGTAGTTATGGTATTCTGGGGGCTCTGTCACTGCTACAAGCTGCCCAGCTGTGCTGTGTCCTCTCACTTGTCACCGCTCCCCTTGTGCCCCATCTCTGCTGATAGTACACTCCACCTGCCATATGTCTCTGTGTGCCACCCACCCACCCACTTCCTTCCCCTTACTTCTCAGTTCAACCAGGTGGACTTGCCTACCTTAAAAAACATGGTTGTGGCAAAATCAATTACCAGAGGCTCTCAGTCTCCCTCAGTTTCACCGACTGCCGTTGGGACTGGGTGAGATCAGGCTGAAACATGCAGGGCTGGTAGTCTAGTGTATTTTAGTTTTGCTCTTGTACTTTACTGCCATCCCCCCTTAACACACATGCAGACAAAGGTTCCCTATAGCAGTGCACACACACTCATATACATGGCAAAAATTGAAATTTTCTGAGGTGGTTGTCCTGTATGCAATGAATGAACCTGCAGAATTAAACAGTATGGCCTATACCACGTCTTTATGAAATGTACAAGCACTTTCCTGGAGAGTGGCTTGCCTTTTCAAATGACACACCAACACACACACACAGATAGACACACGTATATTTACACAGTCTACACTCACAGAAAAACTACCCTTTTCCTATTATCATTGTAATAAAAGAAGGACTACTATTGGAATATGTTGCCCAAGGCCAAAAAAGTCTCACAATTTCGTTCAATCTCAGGGTGATATTTTTTAGCATTCGAAAGTAATAGAAAGGCTAATTTAATTCATCCTTGTCTGTTCTGGTTCTCTGCTGCATACTCTATCCTGGGTTGTGAAAGCAGTCAGGCATTAGATCATTTGAAATGTGACTTATCCCTCATATTTCGCCACCTACTACCTCAGAATTGATGCTAAATATACTTTGCGCAGCACAAAAAAAGAAATTAGTTGAAGAGGTGTGGTTCTGTATGGATCCATATGGAAACATGTCTGAGGACTTTGTTTTAACTTTCAAGAAAGACAGATAATACTATTATTTTCGAATTTGTTAGTGCCTCACTTGTATAGGCATTCTAAGAGTACACTGAATGTTCTAAACACTCAGTGTGGGTCGAGCATCAAAAACGATGGCCTGTTTATTGCTGGTTCATTACGAAACAAGTGCACAACCACTTTCCAGCTTGTGAAATGGACATGGCAGTAGATGACAATTGTAACCAGAGCCTTGACCATAATGCCAACTTCAAGTCACTCTATGAAATAACTACAGTGTTTTATATTGTAGTAGGTCTAATACAAGCATTGTAATTTAGAGGATAACCTTTAGGTGTTGCTCAGAAGTCTTATGGCTCATTGATTTCCTGTTAGCATTCTCTCCATTTCTCCTGTTAGAAACTGTGTTCATCTTTTACATTTTAATGATAGTTTAGGTTCATAAGGTGTAATGATCTTCTTATACACTTTAATCATAGTTTCGGTCCATACGGTGTAATGATCTGTGAACAAGCAAAATGTTCCTTTAAACATAGGCTGTTTATATGAGGCAATAGGTTTCTGGTTGTTACTGTTCATCTAGGAATTGTTGATTCTTACTGGCAATAACCGTCCCATTTCTAGTATCTGATGAGAGCTGAAACAAACAGGACGGCTAAACATTCTGTGTTCTGTATGATACACTAGCATTAGGCCTGCCTAATGATTTGATCATTGACAATGTTTATGACTCAACCAGCCGCTTTTGGACAAAAGTTAGTGCCGTTAGTGTCAGCTCCATAGCTGCTCAATAATAAACAATAAAACAATATTGTAATAGTGAGTGTGGTGGGTTTACAGGTTCATGTACCTTGGCTGTTCCAAGCAGGGAAAACATTACATACTGCATTTTCATTTGAGCACCTGGCATTTCCTGGCCATTTTATACTTTTAACTTCAATCTGAAGTTTTTTTCTCAAATTATTTTTGCTGAAGACCAAATTGGATTGGGGAAACTAGCCTTGCATATTTTTTGCCAATGTTAATGATAGCGTATACCATTAAAAAGACAGTATCATGACAAGCCACCCTACTACGCAGCACTGGACGAACCGGGAAGTTCAACATGGCACTGATCATTTTTTGAAATCATTAGTGCACCATGTTCTTGTTACAGAAACAGGACACAATTTTTAGACAGCGTTAATGCTTGGCCTAGTGTAATTACATTAGCATTTATTGCTTCATACTAGACTGTATGATCAAATGCAAATGTTAACTGTGTGCTGTTCAAGAAAAAAATTCAGCTTTCCTCCATCTATAAACCACTTGATATCATGACACAATCCCCTCCCAACACACACACACACATTCTAAGTGAGCTAACTTAACTCACCTGTTCCTCAGCAGGAATATTTAGCGCACATGAAAAACAATTTTTCAGTAGGATTTTGTGGCTATATTATTGATATTAATGCTTAAGCCCTTTGACTATGTCACATGAAAATCAAAGTGCACAACAGTGACTTTATGCAGAGGCTCTGAGTTGAGGGTCCTTTGGCCCCCCAGGGGCCTTCGGATCCATTCGGTAATTCACTCATGCCTGATGATCGATTACAAGAATGTAACGTTAGTGACTTCTCACAGTTTCCTGCGAGGCCAGTTGATTGAGATTTAGGCAGAGATACCTGACAAAACTTTCATTCTTCATAGCCTCTTCTGATGAGGATGATGAATGCTTTAGACAGGCAAATCATTACAAAAAACCATTATTTATCACAGTGTGATCATAGCCATCATTATTACCACTTAGTGCCTCGTCCTACAAGGGTGGAGTAGAGCCATATGGCACAAATGCATAAATGAATACAAATCCACATAAGTATTAATGTATGAGGGTATTTACATAAGTATAAGACGCCTCATTTAGCAGCATGTGGGGGAACAGATGAAGCGATGCAGTAGATTAATCTTTGAAGTCTCCTCCCCATAGTCAACCGGTGAAGGAAAAGATCGAGTGGATTGTGCAGCGGTCTCCACCATTTATCAAAGATCTTGTTACTAATGAACAGAACAAGGGTATTGAACAAATGCTTGAAAAGTAATTTAGAAAGTTAATTTCAGTTCCAATTTAGCTGTAGACACAAAGCCATTAGTTTGCTGTTAAGAGAGAATCAAGAATTCATTGCATTCCTTTCTCCTTTTCCATCCAAATGAAAGATAAAGTGAAATTCATCTTGACGTGGCTGCGCTCTTGTCATTGAAGGAACACTTCTGTTAACTACCAGGAGAGTTTTCGTTGTTGCATCTCACTACGTCTGTGACTTAGCATAATAATTCTTGACATAACAAAGGTTACATTTGTATTCATCAGCACCCTACTCCTTTGAATGAGGAGCTGTTTGTGTGCACGTCTTCGTGCCTTCCTCGCTCCTGAAATAGCCCTAATGGGAGCGTCTAGCGTATAATCTAACCTCTTGTCTTTACTTGTGCACATTTACAACATTAAAGCAGAACAAACATTTACAAAGGTAAGTAATGCAACTGGATTGTTAAATATAAATCACTGTTATATGATTGTTAAATCAACCACAATAACTTCCACTTCTGGATCCTTGACTGACTTCATGAGAGCCCTCTATAATCACTAAAAAGGAGCCATTATATATTTATTTTGATTGTTAGGCACAGAACGTTAAATTGCTGCATGTTTAGTTTAGCAGAGAGGGATCTTTTCTGCTAAGCTTTGACAGTACTTTCTATGCCTACTTCAATAATGAACATGTGATGATCTCCAATTACAAATAGGTTTGCAAGTCACATATGCAGGCCCTCGTTAGAAAGAAGCATGGATCGTTCGATTGCTAGAGAAGCAGAGTGAGAATAGTGCCAAATGTAGTCTCTCTGTTAGCTAACATGACTTTAACAAAGAACGTACTTCAGTATTTGTATCTTTGATTGAAAAACATTTCCACCAGCAACTAAACACTCAATGTTTCTGAAAAGTAATGCGTATCAGAAAGCAGAACACCAAAGTGTAAAACAAAATTATAGCATGACTTGACAAGACATGAACACGGTAAACATCAACCCAACCCAACTAAAGTACAAAACCATTACATAGCAGTGTGCTTTCACATTGCAATGTGTCACATACAGTCAACTGGCTCTTGCCAAGTTAGTCTCAGGGAGATTACTTTTCTCCTAAAAACCTGTAATCACTTTAAGAGTGATTCTGTAATTAGGGGTACATTTCAGAACAGTTGACAGGAGTAACACAGTTGACAGGACACATTAGGGATGTGTAGCACAACTGCATGTAACACAGTTTAATGTTTTAAATAGATTTAAAAACAGCTTTATCATGTTTTAATACTTATTTTTGAACAACTAAAGCTGAAATAATATATAAAAACATGTATTTTTTTGTTAAGTTTTAAGAGCAAACTTGACATTTAAGAATTCGGACAGCACAAAAACAGCAAATTCCAATATATAATTAATTAATTAGTATTAAATGAAAGAGGAATATCATCCAGTATCAAATTGGTCATTGTTTGAAATAATGACCAATAATATTTGGTGAAATTGACAAATACACCCCATGGACTTGAAATGTACCCCTAATTATAGAATCACTCTTAACATTAAACCTGACAGTTACCGATTGTCATTACAGAGTTGTCATTGTCTGTTGTCAAGTTGTCAGTGTACTTGTCAGAGGTATGGCTTGCCCTATGCTGGGGCCTCCAAAAGCTTAAAATGATTGTCCCTACAGCTCTCTAAAAGGTCCTAGAACACTGCACACCTAACATGGTGAGCTGGGAACCAATCCAAACAGCCTGGCAACAAAAATGGAGGGGGGGAAAAAAGATTACAAAAGAAAAAAATCAATCATCATTACAGATAAGGGAACCGATCAGGACAAAGACAGGGTTAAAATAGAAACCATTTCATGGTATAAGGGATGGATGTGATTGAACAGAATTGGATTTGGGGTGAATAAAATCTGTTTCTGGTGCTATTCCATACCTAATGCGTTTAGGAGGAGGTTGTACCTGCCTGAAGGAAAGCTTCTTAAGCAGATCATTCTGTACTTCAGGATGTTTTGCTGGCTTTGTGATCAGCTCAGTAAGGAAGCAGAAGACATTGTTCTAAAGCACTATGACACCATGACGACACCAAAACATTCTGCTGTCATGACTGGTATATGTGAGCATTTGCACTTTTAATGAGTGGAAGAGCTGACAGCGGTAACATAGTTATGCCACATAGACTAGGATCAGATCTATTGTAGAACAAGAAAAATTCATTACTTAACCATGCTGATATGATATAATAGAGCTATAACTATCATCAGAACACAATATGGGTTACAGTAGGAACACATGTGAATGGATTATAAAACTGAGTACATGAACAGATTAGAAGGTGGTAGCTCATCTACTGACTGTGATTAACATAAGAAATACAAATCCCTGATTTCTCCAATATATGGAGGTAGTTTTGAAGATGTGGGGGAAGATAACTGATTTGGTTTTTGGGCTTGGAGCGCAGGCTTGGAATTTGGGTATCAAGCGGTCGAGTACCTGTGAGCTGATGATGCTTCGGGTCAGTACATTCCAGTGGAGTGGCAGGAAGTGTGGCTGAAACCATAGTTACCGATGGAGCGAGTTGGCTTGTCAGGTGTGGGTAAAGCAGGCCCGATGATGAGGCTGTCACCAGCGGAGTGTGATGTGTAACCGAGGGCGTAGGTGTACTTGTGCAGAACGTCAGAGACGTTGACGAGGTTAACGAGCTATGGAGGGTTTGGTAGCAAAGCTGGAGTATCTCGAATATAATCAGAGATTTGACTGGAAGACAGTGGAGAGCTGAAGCAATGTTCTCCCTGGTCTGGTGAAATAAGACAAAGAAGCTAGAAAGCAATACCGTCACAACGCAAATCCCTTTAGTGATTTATTGAAAGCTCAGAGTTAGGAATAATAGGGCTATGTCGTGGAATAGTCTTTACATAAAATTACAGATTTAACCTATTTTACCTGGTTTGTAGCTGGAGAAAATTGCTGGATTCTGGAGGGGGGTATGGGGTGTTGGTGGATGTCTCAAACTGAGTCCTTGGCCCTGTTGAAGAGGGCAATAGCAGAGGGGTAGAAGCTATTCTTGTGGCGAGAGGTTTTGGTCCTGATGGACCGCAGCCTCCTGCCAGAAGGGAGCAGCTGAAGCACAGAATGTCCAGGGTGGGAGGAGTCGGCCGCAATCTTCCTCACCCGTTTCAGAGACCTTGCCGTGTGCAGGTCCTCAAGGGATGGCAGGTTGCAGCCTATTACCTTCTCAGCGGCACATATGATACGCTGCAGTCTGCTCTTGTCCTTAGCAGTGGCAGCAGCGTACCAGACGGTGATGGAGGAGGTGAGGATGGACTCGATGATGGCAGTGTAGAATTGCACCATCATTGTCTTTGGCAGGCTGAATTTCTTCAGTTGCCGCAGGAAGTACATCCTCTGCTGGGCTTTCTTTGTGAGTGAGCTGATGTTCAGCTCCCACTTAAGGTCCTGGTAGAGGGTGGTGCCCAGGAAGCGAAGGGACTCCACACTGGTGACCTGGGAGTCGCGCAGTTTGATGGGGGGGAGTGGGGCTGGGGTCTTCCTAAAATCCATGACAATATGAAACCCCAAACTTTAAATCTTTCTAGGAGATCGTGTTGCACTACTTTTCCATTTGAAATGCATCAATTTAGCAGACACTTTTATCCAAAGCAATAAACAAAAAGCGCACATATTATTTGTCAATGCAGTAAACCATTGTTCACCAGAGAGGTACAGGGACCTTAAGTATTTAATTGCCTGGCATCCAAATAGAGCGTTGGGATATAAACATATTAATAATGATAACTCCTCAGCAAGAGACTCTGGTGGGCTGATTTAAGATAATACGCTGCGGGCTCCTTATATCGCCAGTAGCAGTCCCTGCAGTAGTCATCAAGTGGGCCCAGTTAATAAATGCAAAAAGGCGAAGAGTGTGGGGGTGGGTTAATAGCCATCAGGTTGGCGAGATCTCATTCTCTATTATGGGTATTGCGAGCAGGCCTTCAACATTTTCCTTTGTGACTATGAGATTAATTACGAATATTAAGTAGCCTGAACTCAAGTGTGTGTTTGTTTGTTAGTTTGTGTTGGAGGAGGGGCATGTGGAGCACTGGACTGGTCGCATATTTTATTGCCAAAATTTAACTTTTTTCACCTGGTGTAGAGCTGATGTTGCCTTTCGTGGCAACGTCTGAGGGGCTGTCAGAGTCTACTCCTCCAGATGTGTACTCCTCCTCTACGTCACCATCTGTGCTTGTATCACTGACCTTCCAGCACTCGTTCTTCCCTCATCCCATATTACCACCCAGCTTCCCCTGCTGGCCCTCTGAAGGCTACCATGACAGGGTTTTCATTCCATGTCCTTTGACCTCAATACAATTGTTACATTACAGATACATTTAGTTATGAAGCAGACACTCTGATGCAGAGCCACTTATAGCAAGTACAGAGACATTCCCACCAAGGTAAGTAGAGTGAAGTGCCTTGCCCAAGAATACAATGTCATGCTGGCACAGCCTAAGTTTGAACCAGGGACCTTCTGATTACTAGGCCAACTCCCTCACTGTTCAGCCACCTGCCACCTTGGTACAAGTCTTCTACCTCAAAGTCAAATCAACGTCCTCACTTTAAAGATTTCTCTACATTCAACATTATTATTCATTGACCAAGCTCTTTTTCCTGTGCAGTTATGACACCTTTTCTGAGTTCTCTGAAAGGGAAAAAAATGAAATTGTTCTTCAATTATCAGACTTGCATCCTGCTGTCCCTCTCATTGCTTTTCTCCTCCTGAACCTTATTAAGTCTGTCCTCTCCTACTCCCATTGACAGTGTAGAGAACGAATAGGCGAGAAATGAGAGAATGAAGAAAAGTGATGGAAAGCACAGCTGGCAGCCTGTTGCCATGCACACCTGGTGTAATTGCTCTGCACTGCTGTCATCGTCTTCCAACCCAGCGTGCTCTTTTCTCCACTACTAATTAAATTACCATCCCTTTGGCGGTAATTAGGGACTTAGTAATTGCAATCAAAGGAATAATAGTGTAGGTGTAATTTTGCTGACCACGGGTACTGCCCTGAGTGGTTTTACATAGGGTGGGAAGTGCTACCAGCTTTGGTGTATGTGCAGAATTCCAGACTCACAGACTAAATTTTTCCTTCGGATTCTTAGCCCTACACTTTTGTGGGATTCTAACTATATCAACATTCATCTTGGGTTAGAATGTGTTCATTTCTTCAAGCTTTTTCATCACACACTTGCATACGAAAGTATGTAATCTTTAAGGACAGTTTCTAATGTGATGTCACATTCACTGGTCAACCTACAAGGTTAACTCCTTAACTCAAGATGTCTTTCAGATTTAAACAATCCTTTCTCAATGTGACCCATTGTTCTTGTGACCTGCTGCTCTAAAAGCATATATTCGTTGAAGGTCACAATCTTCTGTTCCATTACTCTCCTGTTCCTGCTTATCCTTTGGTCCATATGACAGATCTCTTTAACAGTTCACAGCTCAGTTCACCAATTATTCTGCATTAGTGTGTCGTTTTGACTCCTAGCCACAGAGATGATGGTGTCAGCCTCTCTGGGTTGAAGGGTACTGAAACGCTTCTACGCCTGCGTCAACCAAGCTTGACGGACATATTAATAACCACCATCTTATCGGATTTAGCTCTCTAATCTGTCCCCTTCGACACCTCTTCCTCTCCTCCTGACTCTTGCCATCTCCTCATTCCCATCTTGATTATTTCTCCATTTAAGGCACATCTTCTTGCTCTTCCTTCCCCGTTTTTCTTCCTTTCCTTCTCCTGACTTTTCTCCTTCCCATCTTGATTATTTGTCTTTATGAAGCATGTCTTCTCTCTCTCCCCCACCTCTTTCTCTCTCTCTCTCTCCCTCTCTCCTCCTCCTTCTTTCTCCCTCCTTCAAATTAGCATTAGGTCCCGGGGGCTTGATGGGGGCCTTGACTGTCTCAGCACACCCTCACTTACACACCTGACGGACAGCTTAATTAATTCTCCTGTTCCCTGCGTTTACATCTCTACCCCCTGTGCCTCACAGTAAGAGTTAGACACCAGGGTCCTGGGCACAGCCGTTTGGCCAGAACAGAGGCGTGTACCAAGGTCAGGACTGCAGAGGTCTTCTGACAGCATAATTCTGCTGACCAGGGTTAACTCCTGCGGCTCTCTTTCCGCCAAAGGCTGATCTGAGATCAGTTCTCTCGGTGCTCAATCATAAGGTTTGATGAGACGAACCACCGAACATCTGGTTCTGGATGAGTTGGTAATGGCACTGTCATATGGGACTTCTGTAGAGCACATATGTACACAAATGAGGAGATGTGAACTGGTAAAAAGTGAATTAGTCAATTAATCCCCTTGCTTGTGGCTAAATTGATATTCCACGGTGCTAGTAGGACATGTACAAGGCCAGAGGCTTTCTCAAGCTTGGCCCGCTCTCTGGTGTGGGCACATCTCAAAATGCTGACAGTGATAATGGCATTGCTGATGGTTAGATATTAATGTCTGGGCAAACATACATTAGTAAGACTATTAGGGAGCTTAGTCAGACTTTGCTTGTGGGCCTCTCTAATTATATTGGAACTATTGTCTGTGCCTGTTTGAGAACAGGCGAGGGAGACTGAGGTAAAAGTGAGCTTGTGGGATGTCTAAAACAGAATTACTGTGTGTGTGTATGTGTTGCGGACAAGTGTCGTTGGTTTCATTCTCTTTCCTTCAAAGTTTGTTTTGAGGTGAATTACTTCAAGGTCAAACGCAAACATCTGCCCATAAAGCTCTATGCAAACAACTGTATTGTGTAGTTCAATACAACCAAATATTCTTTAAGAATGTGTGTTCAGCTTGTATATGCAAAAATTTTGTCCAAAGCCATATTTTCTATATGGACAAATGTATTGTTGGCCGATGAATGTACTGTGACATCTGTGTATAAGGTACATCATTTCATACCTTTGCTTACACCAGTACTTTATAACACAGACCATTTCTACGAGCAACACAAATATTCAGTTACAGTTATATTGCCTCCATACTTTACTGGACATTGATCTTTGACAAAATAGCCATTTCACTCACTTCATATTCAAGTCAAATGAGTGGGGTGAAGATCATTCAATTACTCTGTGAAACATGCTGTGAAATGTGAAAGCTTTCCCTTTAGACTACATTAGTTAAGTATAAATAGCATGCTATTAGCAATAATGTATTCAAAATATTTTCCTAATTAAATATCGTGGGGTCCCATCATTGGAGTAGCTTTCGCTTACACCTCATTTTAGCTGGAATAACTGATTTACACACCATGATGTCACTCGCACATGTACACAGATTTCCTGCTATGACTATGAAATATTAAGTAAATAATTGCAATTTAAAAGCCTCAAAGTTTTGGGTCAACTTCATAACTAACCTGCCAGATTTCTGTACATTACATAAAATAAAATAAATATGCAGTAATTGCAGGACTATGCTGTGAGAGCATGAGACTGGAATGAGGGGTATGACATTTAAGCTGTAAGCAATTATGCTGTAATTTTACCAGGACCATTTAGAAAAATGCGATGCTCTATGCTTAGTGCTGTGATAGTTGAGCAGCTTTTTGCCTTTAAATAGCACAACGTCAAATAGGTTTTATTTTAAAGCCAAGGTTTAACAACTACATGTTCATAAAAGCACCAACGAGTTTGCTTGACTAAAAAGAAAATCATATTAACTTGGGAGCTTCAACATTTGGAAATCCCAGTGATTGTGTCTCATACATGGATGTTTCACATACGAAGACTTTGTAAAGGGCTGTCATGGCAATGGTGTCTGTACTGTAGGCAGAGAGAGATGGAGAAGAAGATACTGTAGATGCAGGCTGAGAAGTACAGGAAGATAAAGGGGGAGAGATGTTGACAGAGAGAGGGTGGGAGAAAAAGATGGGAAACAAATAGGGTGAGAGAGAGATGTCGTCAGAAAAGATGGAGAAAGAGGGTATCATTGTAAGATCTGACTAATCGCACTTAAGACAAAGATTGTTCAACCAAAAAACACATTTGTTGTCATTTTATACATATACTTATTAAGTTATCATGCACATGGTAATTTATAGCTATCATGATTTAATCAAAATCATATAAATGGTTGACGAATCCATTCACACACACCAGCACATGATGAGGTTGTTTGGACTGAATTATGATTAAAAGAAGCCAGAATGGAGGTGACTGGGTTGGCTAAATCCTCCATTCCACCTTTCCACTCCTGGGCAGCAAGCCAGAGATCCCTGTGATGCTTCATTCTCACATATTCTCCTCGTCTCAAGCCTGCTCATTAGCTGCGGCTGCATTCTATAGGTTCAATGAACTTGCCTTCCACAGGGTCTTCTCTACACTGACAGCCTTCTCTTAGCTGTGCTGGCCGGCATTGCAGTTGCCCTTTAGGTTTGAATAATTTGACAAAAGGAGGGAACATCCAAGGGATCTTCATACCATGCCAAAGATGGAGGTCGAACCACAGTGTAAATGGACACTGTTGCTGTTCTGTGCAACTTCTTTTCTTCCTCACACTTCACCCTTTCTGCAGAGAGAGAGAATAAGAGAGACAGCTTGTCTATAATTATGAGACAGGTTGTTTGAGGCAGGACAAGGATGGCGAGTCGAATATGCTAACCACTGGTCCTGATCGAAAACAAGCAATTTGCCTTCTACGGTGGCTGCCGAGCCACATATTTAATAGTAGGTATTCAACAGCTGATTCATTTGATTTACAGCTTAATTTGAATGTGCATTGCAGAACAACCCAAAAACCCATCCTTTGCCATTACTTCAGGGTTGTATTTCATCTCAGGTGGTGGCCTCCATCCATCATCACAATGACCCATTGCAGCTGTGTCCTCTGTGGACCAATAATATCCATGGCACCTTTGATGGACAGGTTTCCCTGGTCCGTATGTCCTTGCAACGATAGCCATGTTCAGCAGCCAGAATGGATGACAATACCGTTTCATGTGAATGATTGAAGATATTTCCGGAGGACTGACTGATTGTTAGAAATACATTGGCATTTGGGGCCAGAAATTTTGCTTGGCATCTTCAGATCACCTGTGTCGTCTTGTGTTGCCTTAACACTTACAGTGCCTAACACTTCACATTCTTTAAGCACAAATAACTTAAATGCCCTTTTTTGTTTTGAGAACAGGGGGTTTTGTGAGGGGAAAGTAATTGTTCACGGTTGTCTTTCATGACTGGGGATTGCAAGAACACGGAGGAAAAAGACCATTATTTAAATAGATTTTTCTTCTATTCAAGATCCCTCCACAAATGCCAATAACAAAGTGGATGGAGCGTGTCTGTTAGACCAGAGTAGATGTGTAACGCATTTCCACACGCACAACGGCACATGAAAGCACGCTGAATGACTGCCTTGGACCCCTACAGTAATTTGTTGATCTTCCTTGTCATCTTGAGAGATTGTGAGCCTTCGTTTGAAAATCGAATGAATCATGTTTGGTTTGTGTTTGTTGGAATTGCAGTATTTAGTTCAGTTAAAACAATGGTTCACTCATGCTGATGACAAGCCTATGGCCTAGGGCAGCATTGTTTTGCTGTGTCCTTGTGACAAGCGTTCAAGTTGAATAAATATGGCATGTGCCATTTTCTGTTTTAGCCTTTAGCTGTTTCAGCCTTAGGTTGCGTGCCCTTAAGTCAATTCTTCATGCATCTTTCCTTGTTTACAAAGTTACTTAATAATCATTTCCTCTCCTTGCAGAAAACAGGGGCAAATGAATGTTAACTTGAACGTGAACACACAGAATGTTTTAAAACGCACTCCTTCCAGATCTGGTTGCTCTCGACAATCCTTGACTGGGGATTAATACTTTGCGAGGTATGATTTTACAGAACAGAATAAGGAGATAAACCATGCTTTTTCAGTTACATTACATCTGCTCTGAGCCAAGAGTGACTTCAAGCACCATCTAAAGTGTAATAACATTATAATGCCATGTAATACCAATGTCTCGGGGGGAGCTGGAGGAAGTGTGAAGAAGGAAGTCTGGGCCTCCCTGCTCAGACTGAACCCAGTCTTGGATAAGCGGAAGAAAATGGTTGGATGGATGGTTGACTACTCACCCTTCGTGAGATCAAGTCCACTTCTACCTCGCTAGAGTAACAGCAGGACAAGATGTCCTCACAGATAGGGGGTCAAACTCTGCATCTTTTGGCAATCAGGACTTAATGATAATAGGGTCTAATTTCACTAATGGTGTGGGGCTGGGACGACAGGAGTGCTTTCTTAAGTAATTACAAACTGTGCTTAATTACCATGGATATTGACAGAAGTAATGGATTGTTCAGCCTACGTGTTTGAAATATACTCCAAGGCACCGTTGTCGAATTAACTGGATAATTTGATATTGTTCATAAGAGTCAAAAGGGTGTACTTAACATAGTGTTAATTGTAGCATATGGCAATGGTGACGTAGATTTAACTTCTTGCTAAGTACAATTTGATACACTTTTGATAAATTGGTGTTGATTCAAAGTGACAGCATCAGGTGATTATTATTTATTTTTTTGCATTCATTAGCATGTATTATACAGTTTATTTGTTATTTTCTTTCAACAATGCCTACATTTCTTGAGTTGCCTCATTTTGAGAAAGATGCTCTTTCTTTTCGGATACTAATGCATACACCCCATTATTTATTCTGAAATATACACCAATAGTATATGGAATGAGAGTGTCTACGTATAATGTTCCTGGTTAATGGAGAACCCTTTTAGCAATATTTATGAAAGAACATTAACCATTCATTACCCCTATATGCCTTTACAGACAGTCACTTACAAATCTTGATGCATTTGGGGTGATTCATCAGCTGTTAAGCTAATTAACCCTTTGGAATACAATAATTCTGTATACCGTATTTTTTGCACTATAGGGCGCACTAGATTATAAGGCGCACCAGGGGCGTCGTCAGCCCCTGAAGCCCCCCTAAAATGTTCTTCAGCCCCCCCAAAATAATTATTTGGATTTCTTTTTTTACTATTGTTTTAAACATGGACAAGTTATTTCTAACATGCTACATATGTGAGTGCGTTTCTGGTTTGGATGTTTTCATACAAATCACACTATTTCTGATTGAACCAATCTATGAACTGTCTGAAACAATGGATATCCGCAGCCCCAAATTAGTCCAAACCCTTAGGGGGTCCTTAACCCTTAGGGGCTAAGCCCCCCTTACTTTCAAACCTAGAAACGTCCCTGAGGCGCACTGTCAATGAATGGTCTATTTTCGCTCTTTTTTCATATATAAAGCGCACCGGACTATAAGGCGCATTAAGTGGAGAAAAAAAACAGTCAGTTAAGTCAGTCGATCAAACTTTATGGTGAAGCACAGTATGTATTACTCCGCGACGCCCCTGGCTACGGTAGCCGTAATGCTGCAAGCGGTGCGGCTTTGTAGTTTACCAAAGTCGTACTAAAACATTTTGATTTAGCGCCGTGAGCGCCTTTTACCACACAAAATCGCTTAGAGGTCAGTAAGCAAAACCAGAATTAATCCATATATACGGCGCTTCGGATTATAAGGCACTGTCGTTTTTTGAGAAAATTAAAGGCTTTTAAGTGCGCCCTATAGTGAGAAAAATACAGTATATATATGCACACATACGTACACACACATGCACTGCCTATACTATTCATATGTGTGTCTATATATGTTGCATTGGTTGGATACATTTATATAAAATTTATTGATTGGAGGATTTCTAAGGGTCAAAAGTTCAGTGGTGCATACGCAAAAGACATGTGCATGTCTGGGTCTACATTGAATTAAAGATTTCTGAGGAAATAAAACACTTGAGGAGCTTGAGAGTCTGCATAGCAAAGATTAGAAATCATATAGTCTATATTATTCTATATATTCTCTGTATTATATCTTTGGTGTGTCTGTAGGACATAGCAACTCTGTAGCCAAAACAGAAAGTGTAACAGTTTAGTACAATGGTGAGTTGTTAAAGCATCGTTGAAGTGAGCTATGGATATGAAAATATATAACTACCCTTCTTTACACCTGTTTATTTTTTCCAGTGTGAATGAAGGCAACTACGGGATTTGAGTAATATATGACAAATTAATTCAAATTGTACACATTATCTTCCCAATTATCCTGGAAATACTACTTCCTTGTTGTCCTCACAATAATCAGAACAGGTTCATCCACACATTTGTTGGGAAACCGGACTAATGAAGGGAGTTTCAACAGTCATGGAAGGTCAAATATAGGAGGTGATGAGGTGTGGACAGGGAGCATGTTGATGTGCGCTCCATCACAAGTAGGTTACACGGATCCATAAAGGATCCATAAAGACAAATGTGCATACCATTCGGAAATGTAGTGTTCTTAAGTCTCAGAAAATATCTATGCAGGCTATGGATTTTTCCTTTAAAATTAAAAAATGCACAGTTTGATAAGTTTGGCCACTGGTGTTTAATTAACACTTGCAATTAGCAATTGCTGTGATGTATTTTCCGGTCTATCAGCTCAAGTGAGAGACTGACACATACTTTCAAACTATTCTTGACAAAAGGACCACATTTCTCAGGGCTTGTGATGTTTAATCTAAGGTTATTACCTAAACCTACCCCACCCCCTGTTTCTAATTAACCATCAAGCGATGTGCCAGATGTTGTCATGGTTGTTAGTCAATCAACGGTATTGACTGTTGAGAAATGTGTGAGGTTAATGAAAGCCATTCCCTCTGAGTTGTCAAGTTATTGATCAATTTGTGTTCTTCGGGCTAAGGTCTCACCCTTCATATTTAGTTCCATGTTTAATTTGCTGTTATTTCATTTAGGCCTTTTTCAATTTGACAAATCTGGTATTCTTCCATGTCAAACTAGTAATTAACAGTATTATCCATTCAATAGTTTGCCAAATTCAAGCACAAGCTAAATTAACATGAAAATAAAAGGTATTTTGCTGGGTGACAATGAAGAGGAGGCAAAGAACAAAACAATAATCGGGAGCGATTCCTAACGCATGCCTAAAGACTGTCGTGTGTAGAGCCACCAGAGAGTTGGCCCCCACTGATTCCCGTACTTGAGATGAGTTTCCACTTCACTAAATGATCGGTGGTTGGTTCGGATGGAGGTAAAGCAGGAGGGGGGTGGGGGAGTGGGAACATGTAGGGGACATGTGGGGGGTGGGAGGGGGGCTGCCGTGGGTGGACTGAGGAGCAACTTGATAGCAGCGCTGATACCAGACAAATCGCTCTCATTTCTCTTCTCTCTCTCCTCTTGCTTTTTTCCCATTTGATGCAGCACCCACTGCCGCTAGCTACACCCTGAGATGGTCGGCAAGCAGATTGAACGTGACATGTTGAGCTGGTTCACTAGTGTGCATGCTAGACTAGTCCAAACAGCTTCCATGTCTCCACGCTGTTCTCAATGTCCTAAGCAGTGAAGCGGTAAACGAAACAATTAGACGACAGATTAACAAACCAGCATGGCATGGTGTGTACTACTGCAGCCGAACATAACTTTTAGGCGATAACAGATATACTTTTAGGCGATATCAGAGGTCTCTGTAGAACCCTACTCTCTGATCACTTCTGTTTACGGTTCATGCATGTATGACGAGGTTAGGTAATGAATCGTCCTTGAAGTTAGCATCTTCCTGCTTTCCACCTTCACTCCCAATATAATTTCCTGACATGATAACGTCACCGGTGATACAATCTGTCCTATGTCCTCTCAAAAGTCTTTGATGACAAGGACTTCACAGATTTGAGCTCTTCCCCCTACAACTCTCCAACTCATGATATCCGTTGTCCTTTAAGGGTGAGTTTATCCAGATCAGATCAACCTTATAGCAATGCTGTGATGTCCTAAGAAGCGATGGTCTTCACCTTCCCATGAACATCAAGCGAGAGGACATTAGAATGTAAAGCAATGCTGGTGCTCTTTATGCCTCAGTTGGCTGCAGATTTGGAGATACTGCAGTAGGAGTGAGAAGACAAGAAAGAGACAGGCTTTTGAAAATCGATTTCATACTCTGCCTCTTTTAAGTCTCTGTGACCCATCAATGAGATATTCCATAGCACTATGACGTATTGATCAACCGCAGAGTTGGGGCTGGCAGACTTGTGCCTTTTAAAAGAGTTCCGAGTGTTTTGTGGGTCTGGGAATTTACCTTGCATCAAGCCAGAAAAATTCAGACTAATTGTCCTCAAAGAAACTCATCCAAAAACAATGGTATTGAGATTCATTTTGAAGTTCGTCCCAAATATCGCCAAGTTCTTCAACCCTCTGCAATAGAAACATGAGAGTTCCACCTTGTGGAATTGGTAAATATAGGTATTGGTATATACACGCATATATATTGATACATAAATGTATATCTATTTAACTTCATCCAAGCCCTAAGTGAATTAGGGAGGGCTGGTTTAGAAAAAGTGGTTTTTATGTTTGGGTGTCAGACATGATAGGAGAGGCATTTTCCAATTAACAATGTCACCACACGATCTACACAAGCCCACAAGTTGTCAGCACGCACACGCAAACTCACAGCCCCACACCCTCACACTCACAGTTACTAACTGGGTGACACCAAGACCTGTGCTGACACGCATAATTACCCAGATGCATGCCCCACATGCTGCGGTCTCCGAGGCGACACATAGTCCTGCTGTGCCTGACATTTACTCAGCCAACGGTGCAGCTTATTACAGCACATCTAGGCCTAGAGGCACAGCCCCAAACTAACCAAGCCACCAAGCCCCCAGGCTGTCGTAGCCTAGTTGATAACCAGCTCTTAATCAGAAAAGGCTTACCTGCACGGTTCTGTGGAGTGCTGTTATACAGTATATTTGTATGCAAACCACTGAGGTAAAAAATTATAATATTCATGTTGGCAATTACATTAAAATATAGATATAACCAGGGGGTAGGACTTTATATGTATTAATTTCTTCCTACTCAATTTGGGACATTGGATAGGTATTTACATTGTTTAAATATAAGTTTGATGTATGCATTTGCTGTTATTGTTATATTTGCTCTTTTAGAAATATTTTTATGTTATAAATACATGGTTTAATGAAATGATCATGATATAATGAATGCTAAAATGGAATCATCATGGCATCTTTTAAACTAAGGCGACAAAATAAATAAATCTCACCACACACATAGCCATCTTCCTCATACATGGTTCAGGTCAATAAAATAGTTAATTTGACTTACACAACCTCTAAAATCCTCTTGAATGTCATCTGGTGATGAGAAGTGGATGGATGCTGCAGTGAACTGTCATCTCCCATACTTAACCTCAATAAAGATGATATTTAGACTATAAAGCATTAATTCCCCTAAAATCTGAACTGAGGACATTTATGTTGAGTGTTTGACTGTGAGTGGATTTAGTCCTTTTAAAATCCCTGTAATTCTCTTATTATGAGGGGAATCCCTAGGTCCATAGAGCGTGGATATGACTGTGGAAAATGTACTCTAGTTCTAAACCAGGTTTGGAATAAATCTTGTAAATCCTGCAGGGTTAGACAAAGCAGGGCAGGCATGCCTACTATGTTGATGTTGCAATTTTCTTTAAAACATTTTCATTTTTAAATCTTCATCAATTTCCAGAAACAACATTTCTCTGGCTGTGTACATCAATAGTAGAAATTGTTCAGTAAATCTGAAGTAGGGCTGGAATAAAAAACAGGGTATTTCACGGTGCGTAGGACAAGATTTAAAAACCCTCTTTCTTTACATCTCTCGCCTTTCTTATCCAGACTGGCAATATGACAACCCTGACCGCCCCTGCCATCCAACTCCCTCAAGGGCACCAGACTTCAGGTTGGAGGGCTGTACAACACGTGTCTCCAGCTAGATGCAGCAGATGTTCCCTGCTTGTCAATGTGTTTTCGATCGCAGGAGTGTACAAGACATCCTAACTGCGACAGCACGTGTCTCTCACCATCCCCTGTGAGTGCTTCTGGGAATACTTTCATGTGTTGCTTTTTATTTATCTCCGTAACAAAAGTTTCACTTCTCTAAACCATAACACACCCACACAAACATAGTTTCTGTCTTGTGAAGTATATTTCAACCAGATCAAAATGAAGCCAGCAGTATTGAATTGCTTGTAATACATAGCTCTGATTCATCAGAATGTTAAATGGACAAGTTGTTTAACAGTATGCATACTGTAAAAAAAAAAAAAACTTTTTGGGGGAACAAAGTTGTCATAAATTTAAACATGTGCAATGGGCAAATCACTCGTTGTATTTGGATGAGTGTGAACCAGGGTTAATGTGGTTATGTTAGTGGTGAATATAACTATTCAGTTGTGATTTACTGCTTTCACAATTCTCCCTCAGGCAGGATCCCAGCCAGGCAAGGGCAAAATTATGTTTTGATGTGTATGTGTAGCTTTTACACAAACATGAACACCTCCCCCCCACACACACACACATTTTGCCATATATGCATAGTACATACACAATACATGCACAGTACATACAGACATGTAAACAAGCATAGAATTACAATAAATTGTATATGTTGCATAATTTATAAAGATTATTGTGTTGGACCTGATAGGCCCAACCTAGATGCACAGGTTGTGTTGTTAGGTTTTGTTGTAACACACTGTTCTGTATTGAAACCTAATCTGTGTTCATTGTAACAAGTCCTTAGATTCCTGTTGTGTTATATTTCCTACATTGGCCCGAGGCCATAACATGTGCTTGGATATACTGCTAGGATGAACAGGACATCCTCCTGCCCTGTCTACCACAAAACCTCACCTACCCGCAAAACTCTCCCTTACACACACACACACACTCTGATCTCCTCCCGCTCCCACATCATCCTTCTTCTCTTTCCATCCAACCATCCATCCCATTCGGTGTTCCTTTTTTTGTTCCCCTTTTTCTTACTGTACAGCTTTACAGGTCCATGTTGAACACAGCTTTTGGAGATTATGATTACACAAGGCTTTTACCGCCTGGTAGGGTAACCTCCCCAGCACTGTCAGACCTTGTAAGATAGAGTCATAAATTTCACCATAACAACCATATTAATGTACCCCCCCATAAAAGTGATGTGTTTCCTAGTGCTTACTTGCTGGCATGTGTCATAAATACTAAGCCAATGATTTGTCCATCGGGGTCCTGTCACTATGATCACTTCATTGATGACATTGTTGGCTCCAAATGGTAATGGTATCCTACATTTCTAGACAATGTACTGTAGAGGGTTGAAGAAAAATGAGGCGTGCGTATGCATATATTTCAGTCTGATCACTATTGGTGAGATGGTCATAATTTGTAGTTTGTAACAAGGGACCTGATTGAAAGACACGGTTAGGGTTTTCTCATATTAAAATATAATTTTGAACAGAATTTCAGTGCCTTCCCCTATTGTTTACTTACACTTATGTTAAGATGTTGAGAATTTTTTGATCGCAGTCATAAGTTTTAAACCAAAACATTAAATGTTTCTTGACGATGTGGGACAGGTCAGGCAGTGTGGATGAATTTAGATGAGGTTACACGATTCCTTTTCAACATTTTATACAGGTTCTATTTGCAGATATGAAGAGGCTGTTTCTATGGAGTTTGACTGTGTAACCCAAGATCTCCTAAAAACAATTCCTCCTGATTTCTCTACCCAATTATACATTTTTATTAATCTTTCAATCAATCGATCTTTCAATCAACCAACATCAATCTTTGTCTCCCATGTTCTTCCTCTGTTTTTCATTCTGCCTTTGTTATTTTCTTGTGTGAGAGAAACTTTGATGCTGCAGCCCTACCTGCGTGCATTCTTCGACCCTTGTTTTAGACGTGTGGGGTTCTCTCTGGGGTGTTCCTTCACAAGTCTGAGAGAAAAAGGTCTTGGGTGCCTAGTGTGGTGTGGCCCAGGGGATGGAACCTGATCTGGTGTCCTCATTGTATTCTAGAACGTGACAGAGCCAGAGAGAAAAAGGGCGAGGAAGACAGGATGAAAGCGAGGTGAACTCTGAAGTGGACTGGGACAGGTGATACAATTCAGAGAGATTCTGATGATTAAACTGTTTCATCAGTCGGCTTTGCTTTCAGAGAATGATTAAATATTCACAGGTTGGCTGGGAATGTCCCCTTTGGATCAAATTTGCGAGGACTGGCATTGCCTACCAGCTGTCGGTGAGGTGGAAAGGTATGCAGATAGTCACGAACATTGAAGTAGGCAGCTAGATGCACAAATCGGAAAACACGTCAACGGGCGTGTTAACGTCTTCAGAGGATGAAACAGAAAACTACAAGAAACGGCAGGAATCATGCTGTGCCAGCAAACCTCGAACAGTTGTTCAGCCCAACCCACACATACTCAGGGGCGGGGGGGAATCCCCTCTCCCTGACATGCATAGACGGTATTTCTGTTTCAATATTTAATCGACTAAAGCCTGTTTAATTCATGCTCTCTCCAAAGTGGCTTGGGGAGGATGCAGCTGTGTAGCCATCGCGCTAGAATGGACTAACGCATTTTGTGAGGCAATGGGGCCCAACTCTTGCTAGCTGGCGCACCTCACCAGGGGAGTGTCAAAGAAATGACGCGTTTGATGTGTGAGACTTGTTTTGAATGTTGTCATGTGTGTGTTTACGCATGTTAAGGGAGATGTAATATTCATGATTCATTGATGGGCTTTGGTAAACAGGTGAAAATGCATTTCAGCTCAATGCTTCAGGTACCTCCATTCCCAGCATGATTAGGTAGTGGAGGATTCATATAGACTGTTGCTCAAGGTTTGGGGTTCTTTTCAAGGTACATGACATGACAACAGCTGAGGCTTGAGTTTCCATTGGATGTCTGTAGGAATTGAAATCAATCAGTTAAGAGGTCTATAGAATGTTATGTGAACTAGAGAGGGGAGGTGTAAAATACTACAGAGAGAGGTTGGAGGACACAAACCAACTTGAAATTGTTAGATTGTGATGACAGTTACCTACAGTTGGATCAACTCAATGACAGAGACATGGGGAAATGAAAGCGAGAGATGGAGTCAAATTGAATTTATTTCTATTTGGATAACCCTTTTTACAAGCAGTGTCACACAGGGTTTCACAAAAGCCATAGATGGTCACCTTAAACCCAACTAAGCCCTCAAGGAAAACAAGGAAAAACTCCTTAGGGAGAAAGCCTGTATACAGTAATCGCAGGCACACAGATGCCCAGGGATGTTGTCCTTTTAAAGTGATTTGTCCACTGACCCAGTGCTCCTCAAACTGAAAGGTTACTGAAGCTGCCCCCAGATAAATTGCTCACAGTGTACGGCCAATTAGATTTTTATGAAAGGGTATCAGCTGTAATTACACTCTGTGATGGTTGAAGACAGGACCTGTTGCTGTGGTGCTCTGGTGGGTCACCAGGATTCTGAAATGTCCTTTTGGCGTCATCACTGGCGTGTTGACTGTGACCCGGTTCGACGTGGACACGTCGCACTTTCACATGACATGAGGGATCGGAGAGTGACAAAGGTGCACGTTATCAGCGGTTATGGGTTTGAAAAAATGTTAGATCAGAGTTCGTACTCATCAGAGCGTTCTTCTTGTGTAACCTGAGAGGTGGTTTAGCTTTCAAATTCTTCAAGAAAAATTACACTGTATCATGAAAAGACACAGGTAAGCATTGAATGAACATTAACTGATGTGTTAACCGGAAGGGTTTAAAAATGATTCACTACAGCAATCTTGATCATCAATCCAAGTGGTACTGATTACATTCTTTCATACAGATAAGCTAGTTGGTATTTCAACTGACAGTGAGCCAGCAGGGATGTCCATTAGTAGTGTTTTTACTAAAACATTTACTAATTGATTGACATCATGTATTATGACTGGTTGCCAAATCATATAGAATGAATATTGGATGTCAGAGACAGTCAAACAGAATGACTGATCTGATGTGAATTAACAATTTATGTATATTTCACATAAATATTAAACCAACTGACAGACAGACATGGATGGATGGGTGGATAGATAGATAGATGGATGCATACATTCATACAAACATACGTAGATTGATGCATAGCTACATAGATAGATGTAATTGTTACAAGTTCCAAGTTATCCTACAAATAAAGGAGGTGAAGTTGAGGATGTGAGTTCCCCAGTGTAATCGCCCTTTGGTGTGATTTCATGGTGCGATTCCTTCTTTGTGTCGTTGGAAGACATGAGGAGCACTTAGCAAGACATGGTGGACCATGACTTGTAGGAATCATTAGACAGACTTAACCAGGTGTGGGATTTGGATAGCCTTGGCCTGATGGGTGTTGCTGTAGGGAGGTGCAGTGCTTGTTAGAGAGAAGAGAAGGAGAGTCAGTGGGGTGAATCATGACAGGTCTGCTTCCCACCAGGGCCTTTGCCTGAGATTGATATTTTGGCCCAGGTGCTGTGGCTGTAGGTGCGCTCTCTCTTTCTCTTTCTTTCTATATTTCTCTCTCTCTCTTTCTATTTATCTCTTGTCCTATCTCTCTCTGTCTCTTGTTCTATCCATCTCTCTTTCTCTCACTTGCTCTTCCCCCTCTCTAACGCTTGTTCTATCTCGCCGTCCGGTTGTATCTAGCTACCCCTCTCTCTCTCTCTCTCTCTCTCTCTCTCTCTCTCTCCTTCTCATTCCCTATGTCTGTTTCTCCCTCTCTCTCTCCATCTCTGTGTATCTTCTACCCTGAGCTGAGCCCTGTGGGAGACAACACTCATCCCTGGTATGAAATGTGACACATGCATAGCCTAACCAATCCTGAAAAACTCTCTGCCATTTGCAGGGATTGTGCATTTGCCTGCTGAATAAGTGTGCAGAGTCTGACTGTTTCTTATTTCTCTCCAGGCTCTGCACAGGCTGATGAGACAAGGAGTGATGGCCATTGGAGGGGTGATGTCACAGATAATTGGCGTGAATGTACTGACTAAGCTGAACTGGAAGTTGAGAGTTAAAAGAGTTAGTTAAAAGGTGAGCTAAGGGCTTTACTGCACATTTGGTGAACATAGAGTAGAGTAGAATGCAAAACTAGGGCCAGTGCAGCAAGTGAGCTGGCCTGTGGTGATTCTATCTGGAATGGCAATAGCCCATGAATCCTGGAACCTGTTTCAAACCCAATGTTAGGATGTTGCAGTGCAGGTATCATTGTGGAGCACAGGCTCAACCCATGGCCCCTTGGTGAGGTGTGTTGTTTAAAAACAGACTTTAGATTCCAGCAGGCAACTCAATGGCAAGATTTCAACAACAACAAACAAATGTTAATTTCTGATAAATCTAATCCCATTTTATAAAAGGTAAAACCAATCATCTTAAAACTTGGAAAACTGTAAGCGTGAAATCCAGACTATAGTTCATAATAAACAGGCTGAGAACACCAACAAGCAAGAAAGAATAAAGGTGAAAGAAGGCTGAACTTTGTTCTATTCCATCGCAGTGCAGGGAAAAATATCTTTAATTATCCATGTGTCAGAACTAAATGTTGAGGGACAAAAACACCTTGTCCATCATAAATAATGCTCTCCCTCTACGAATAACTTGTTTCTGTTATCCAGCATTTCTTCAGCATCCAGCATCTTTCCTTTGGGCGTGTAATTGAGGATATAGTCATAATTTCCGGAGTGTGCCAAGGCAGACTGTGTGCAAGATGATACTCTCCAACCCCACTGCTGATGGTGGTACATAGCCTTTTCATTATTCTTGGCATCGCCCTGACAACAGAGTATCGCCGGGGCGACGGTGACCTTGCCAACGGGAGCTCTGTACTAACTAAACACTAATGAGAGTGACTTTGGGAAATGCTTCTCTGTATGGGACTAACATACAAGGAGGGGTGGAATTGAGGGGGTGGATTTGGGAGTGTGTGTGGGGGGGAGTGTCAGATAAAGGCCATAAGAAAAAGAGACAGAAAGAGACGAAAAGAAGAGTCTGAAATCAGCAAGAGAACCAGAGAGAGGAGAGATTCAGAGAGAAAGGGAGAGAGAGAGGAAAAGAGAGAGAGAGAGAGACGAAGACAGTGAAGCAGAGAGTTCTGCATAAAATGTTTGTGTAGTGGTTGTGTTTTGCTCCCCTTATACATTATTGCAACTGCAACAACTCCTAATAACCCAGATTTACTCCTCTGGACACATGCAAGGAAGCATCCAATTGTTCATGATACCAGGCTTTTGAGCTCGACACCTCATTGCCCTTCATTGCATGACAAAGATCTTTGCGGAACACAGTCTGGCATGTGGACCTCCACTGTGCTAAATCATGCAAAGTATGTTTTCTGCTTCACATCGCTTTACACTAATGGTTTCCAACACAAAGGTAGCGAAGTCTTGGAATTGGGAAAATATTATCCCTGCATAGGCTCAGTGGAGAGGGTGTACTAGCATGCATTCATAATGCATTAAAGCTGTCTTGTTTAATCATTCATATCTGCTTTTAACAACCAGTATAATGACGCAGGTTATGATTTATTTAGATCACATCGGTTGGGACAATGTAACGGCAATAGTCATGGCTGGCTGAGGACATGAACAAGGTGAAACCAAGGTAAAATGTTGAACTGTAAAATAGTTATAATCTTTTCCTTCTGCACTGCAGATGTTTACAGTGTTCTTGAATAGCCTTAGAGTGTGTAAACTGAGTTGAGATTTCCAGTAGTGCCATTATTTCTTATGGGATTGGGTAGGATAATCTTACTGTATTTAAATACTTATTCTATAATTAATTAGAGAAACTGCATGAACACGATCTTCCTAATGTGGAATTGAATATAAAATCTTGCAAATCAATTTAATTGAACACGTTATGATTTGAGTTACCAGTTTCCTCAATGTTCTGATGGAAGGCTCTGGTGGAATTCAGACACTGAGAATCTTCACAGATCCCTTCAAGTATTTCAAGAAGGTCACTCGGGGCATCTGGTTCACTGTCGGTATTAAGCCGTACTAACCTGTGGACTTTTCTCCCAGTGTTTCTGGGAAGCGTGGCAGGTGGGAGGTCAGGCTGCGGGGTGGAGGGTGGGAAGGGGTGAGGAGAGGATGGGGTGCAGGGTGAGGAAGGGAGGGAGGGGTTTGACAGACTAGAGAGGAGGATTCTGGGTCTCATTTCAGGAAGTGTGATACAGGGTGTGGCTGTAAAGGGGAGTTAGATGGGACCCATCACGCTAAGGTGAGGCTCATATCCAAGAGCAGTGAGTCCTGAGGATTTACTTTTGATTCCCAGTGCAGAGAGAAGGTTTTTCAGAGATACACTTTCTCTTATGAGAGGCTACCTTTAACCTCTCAGCACCATCAACAAGATAATTCTGGCTCACGGAAGTGACAAAACATGCAGAAAATGATGAATCCATACTAATGTCCTGTATCATATATCAAATATGATCAAACCTTATTCTGGAAGTGAATGACCCATAACATTACTCGTGAAATAGGTTTAATTATGTATTGCACCCTAATGAATAAATTAAACTTGGACTTTTCTAGTATGTAACTATGGCAGAGGCTCATGTGAAACCATGAATGCACCCTAATCCCCCACCCCCTCCCTCCACAAGTCCTCTCAGACATCCGTTTCTCCTTTTCTAGTACCCCCATCTAGATCCAGTGAGCCGATGCACAGCGTGGGGAGATTGAGAGACAAAACGCAAGACGTCTGGGGTGCAATTCTTTTTCCATGGTCTGCTGCTCCTCGAAGATGGCTTGAAAAAGCGGGCGAGCTGAGGTGACAATTAATTTGCACCATATAATCCACCTCTCCTTCTATTACAGGGCCCTGGTTGTGGGATTCATGCCAAGCCTTGCACATCGGAGCCTGAGGAAGCTGCTTTGGGCAGGAACAATTTCATCAGCCGAAGATGATTGATGAGTTAGGTAATGAATCTCCCGGGCAACAAGGCAGATACAGCCCCACTCCTCCTCTCCCTCACCTTCTTTCTCTCTCCGGGGCCTCAGAGGCCTTTCGCTATTTCTACCTCCATCCTTCCTTCCCTCCCTCTCTGCTCATTCTGTTTCAATCTCTAAGGTGCAAAAAGGGCTGGATTCACAAAGTACATACTAGGCGTTCTTGAAGATTGGTGCTTGATTAGGATTAGGTTAGACAAAGTTGATAATGTGTCTCTTTATGCTAATTTCTTTCAATTAACTTTGAGCCATTCAAATATAGGGCTTCTATCAGTAAGTGAAACTTTTAAATACATCTTTTTAGTTTTAGGTTTAAGCCTACCTTTTTGATTGTACTGATCATAACCTGAAATTAAGGGTTCACAATGGATGATTTAAAATAAACATCTCTGATATATCTGTTATAAATTGTAGTCATTTAGCAGATGCTCTTGTCCAGAGGACTGGACAATACGTTGAAGTATTCTGTGGAAGATGTGGTTCTTCAAATCAGTTCTTGCCTCAGTCTCTCCTTCTACACCTCTCTCCCCCCACACACACACACATACAGGGCACACGCACATGCAAACACATACACACAGAAACTCTCCCTCTCACTCATCTCTATAAATATAACATGCACCTCCGGTATTTTTAATGAACCCTCTCTTTGCCTTTGCAGGATCTGAGCTGAACATGAGTGTTCCTCTGGCCTTGGTGTTCACGATAGTCCACTGAATCTGCTCTTTCTCCTCCTCTCTCTCCCCCTCTAACCCCTCTCTCTCTCTCTCTCTCTTTCTCTCTTTCTTCCTCTTGACAGTTCTGGGTACCTTCTGTGCCGCTCCCCCATGGGAGAGTATACCACAGATGGGACTGCAAGACACTAATTATTGTGTCACCAAAATAAACACATTTATCACGATGTTTCACCCGAAGAAACCAACCTAAATAATAAAAGTCACAGTTAGTGTAACTCACATGAGTTATGGGAACAGGCTGTGCTCGAATTTCACGGCATGTGTTCAATGTGTTGGTCGAATGCTTTGGTACACTGGGAACTGATGGTATATTGTAACTTTGACTCGCTATATTAACACCACCAGAGAACACCAGCAATTTAGTGTAGTGTAATATGCAAGTAAAAAAAAACTACAACAAAAAAACTCTCAAAATGCCTTGTATTGTCGGGTTTTGTATTTAATTAATTTAGCAGATGCTAAATCTAATCTAATCATCAAAAAAAGCTCATGAAAACAGCCAATGTTTTATTATTATTTTTTGTCTCTTTCAGTAAAGATGGCCTTGGGCAAAGGCTGCAGATAACACTGTCCCTCTCCAGATATCTCTTCCACCAATCCCCCCTTGACCTCCGGGCCAACCCAACTCGTCCCCTGTTCCTGCCAACAGTCCGCCCCGGGCCTTCATACCCCCATCACATGGCAGCTGGTGCTGGCGCTGACTAGCTCTGGCAACCGAGCAAAGGCTTCATTCTCAGTAGGTTGAGAGGATGTCTGTCCCTAAACCCCCCCCACAGTTAGCATGGGCATTGTGAATAAAAAATCTATAGCATAGAATCCAAAGACAACTTGGGTGTTTTAGAATCTGCTTTCAGAAGGTTGAACAGGTCTCCGAATAAATATCGAATGGAAGGATGAGTGAATGTATTTTCTCACAGCATACCACCTGACTTCCCTTCCTTCTTTCCTCCCTCCCTCTCTCTCCCTCATCGATCCTCTTCATCCATTTACCCCTACAGACACTTTTTACTCTAGAACAAGAACAAGAACAAAATGCTGCAACACACAATGTTGCAGAAACTTACTGGCAATGTTGCTACAACAACTTGTGTCAGCTAGGGAGTTAACTTACTCAGGCATAACCTTGCATAACCTGCTTTCTGGAATACCCCCAGATTGTTCCTTATGTACAAAAACCATGGTGCCCTTATGGGACCTACACCGATGTTTAAAATAACAAGTCCTGGCAAGTATTGTACACCTATGTTCTTTCTCATGCACTCTAACAATCAAATTGTAGTTATTTAGTATATTATACAACACAGTGTAAAATCCTGAATGCACTTGACTATCGTGGTGACATGCTGTTAGGTATAATTAAATAATACATAAATAACAGCCCTATATACTCACCACCATTATAACAAAATGGTCTGTTTGTCCCTGGCTTTTTGTGTCTCAGAGTAGGTTTAATGGGAGTGCATTAAAGTGATTTACTATGTATGGTGCACCATGTATTCAACCCTCTTTGCTCTCCTGCACCTGTGGTCATGTGCAGTAGTGGCTGGACATACAGATGGCTCTCTCCTCATGATCTGGCCTTGGGAAAAATGTCACGCAGGATTATTTCAGTGCCATCCGTTTTAGATTGAAAGCCAGTTTAGAACTTCAACAGGATTCACCATGAGAGCTCCAGTTTTGGAACATGGTTTCTACAGATTCTGAGACAGGTGTGTATGTGTGTGTGTATGTCTGTGTGTGAAAAGAGGTTAAGGCCCTATTCCTTTGTTAGGATGAGGGTTAGCTGTGCCTAAAGAGGTATTCATGAATGGTTGAGTTGGTGAATGACCAACTGTAAACATTGCTAATGAATGTTAATTATACAGGAAATCATGACATTTGTGTGCTTCAGGCCTTGTCCAGAAAAGATGCAAATACCACCCGTGCTCACATATTGGCGCTGGTAAACCACACATACAGAAGTTGCCTTGTCCAGGTGTTGAGTGTTTAGGGACAGATAACGATGGTAACAATGCTTCAGGTTGCTGGTAAGATATTAAACAAACATCCCATAAAAAATCCAGGTGTGCTTATCATTTACTCAGACTTGGTCCCCACCTGATAAAAGCTACATGACATAGGTTGACATAAATGTGTCTTTTGGCTACGATAATGAACAGCCTCTACGGTCTGCATTCATCAAACTGTGATTTATCTGTCAGTCAGTAGATCAGTGTGAATACAATTATGCATTTTTATGACAATAAATATGTGTTAAGTAAATAATTGCATGGCCGATGAATCATTGAAGATTGGAAGGGCTCTCCATGGAAGAGAAGACTGTGGTTGAGGTGAACATCTAAATATGTGCTAACAGTGCTACTATGAGCAAGCAATATCACAGACGTGCCTAGTGATATCTTAAGCTGGATATGAAACAGAGACTAGATAGAAAAAAGCAATCTCAGAGTAGCTCACACGGTACACTTGTCTTCGGTATTCCTCATATACACTCATATTTGTTGGTTTGATTCATTCAGTTTAGTTTGGTTGGCTGGTTCATTTTTGTAATTCCCAATGGCCTTTCAAAACTGTAAAACAACAATGCAAGAGATTCTTAAAATAATTCTTCTTAATAATGCAACAGCCTCGAATACTTGAATAAGGTATAAAATGTGAAGGTATGAAAAACATCTCCCATGTTCACTACTGGAAACAAATATATGCATCTAAATAAAGCTGGCAACAAATTGCGGAACAACAATAATCTTTATTTAAATATAAACACGACACCTTTGCTAACACCTCAGATACTTAGAACTGCACCTGTTCAGTATCATGTTTAATTATTACCGTCTGTGCACAGTGCATCATAAATGTACTGTATATTCCTCATTGAATTGGAAACAGGGCGATTAGCATATCTGTAACAAAATACAAGTAAATGAGAATGTTTCAGAAGCCTGTTTTGACCGGTTGTCTTTTAAACCAGTTCCTGTGAGATAATGTTCCATCTTTTATTGAGGCATGGTGCTCATTTGCAAAGATATTACATCTACAGTGAGCCATCATTTCACCATTCCAAGAGAGCTGAGGTTCCTTTACTGTGGGAAAATCCTGGCTGCTGAATACATCGCTAGACTCTCCACACACACACACACACACACACTAAAGATAGTATTGATTATGTTGACATGTCAGTGAAAAGGAGCACCTAATGGAGAAGTGTGGATCATTCCTCTCCGCCGTTGTTTGGAGATTGTTCACTTGGATGTGAAGGGTCGACATTGATGGACCAAAGGTTATCTCGACCTCGTTTGGCCTTCAATGGACTGCACGTTTCAAAGGGCTTCCACATGTATAGACTCTCCTCTGTCTCCTCTGGATGGTTAGAGATTGAAAAGGGAGAGCAAATAAACAAAACAGGGAACAGCCATTTGGGAGGAGAAACAGCCTGACAACCAATTACTTATGACAGGATCAGATAGTGTGTGGTCCTTTCTTGACAATGGTGCAGTATAGGCCCAAGGACACTATTCTCTCGAGAGTGGAGCAAAAACAAGACAGGAGGAGGGAGGAAGGAAAGGGGGGAAGGAGGAGGAGACAGAAGTGGGAGCTGTGATGGAGCTGGCTGTGCTGTCTCTCTCTAACCCAGCGACTCTTCCCTGCAGTGCTTGGCAAAGACAGTGACGAGCGAGAGAGAGAGTGAGAAAGAGAGAGAAAAAAAGGAAAGAGAGGGAGGTCTAATCCTGTCATTGACAAGGCCCCTAGGGAATACAGTCGGACCGCTTGTGTCCGACTCCCTTCTCCCCCCCCCCCCCCCCCCCCCCCCCGCACACACTCTTTTCCCACCCTCGTCTCCCTCCCATGTTTAAGACTCTCTGATCCTCGCTGCAAACATAGCCGGCTATCAAAGGGAGCCTGTGCATGCCTGCCAAGCGTGCAGGCTGGTGGGGTGAAGCTTCACTGGGAAAACAAGGGACATAGACTTCACCTAAAGCGTCCGACGGTACGCGTGACCCAGTGTGACAAAAAAAAATACAACATCCCTTGTGGCTGGAGACGATTGTTGGCAGTGCAACTGAACCGGCGGCCATGTTTATTCAATTGAAAATCCGACTGCAATATTGTGTTGGTACCTCAATCAAAAACCAACCATGGGAATGTAGTAAGTGATGAGTTTTTGGGCAAATTAGTTCAGTGAGTATAATTTGTGACACTTTCACACACTGGAGCTAGGATTCAAATTATTACTATAACGGGCGTTCAGATGGCTCAATTGTTAAGGCGTTGATCTCATGATTGGAAGGTTGTGAGATCGGGCCCTGGCTGTGGCTATATGACGTTGTGTCCTTGGGCAAGGCACTTCACCATACTTGCCTCAGGGAAAAATGTTCCTGTACTTACTGTAAGTCGCTTTGGATAAAACCATCTGCTAAATGAATAAATGTATATATAAATAACACTGTGTGCTGGTCTTTTGTTTATCTAATGACTACTAAAACATCCAAGTATGATGTACAACCAACCCAAAATGTTTTTCACATGCTCAAACATGACAACAGCCCCTGCTGTCTAAACTTCATAAATAAGACCACCAAAGATGCCTGCTCTCTGTTGGGATTTTCCTACCTTACTTCCTGTTCATTAGCTTGCCTTGTTCACACAGTTTCACACCTAGTCCTCCACACAGCCCCTGCCATCCTGCGGCTCATCTGGGTCCTCCATGGCAACACAGAACCCTCTCTGGATCCTTTTTACTGTCTAGGAAACACAGTTTTAATCTCTCTGTCTTTTCAAATGGCATATTTGTTCTCCTTCAGTCTCGATTTTGGTCTCTCAATATTTACATTGCGCTCTATTTTTTTCTTTCTATTTTTATATATTTTGTTTTTTTTCCAAACTGCAATTTTATAAATTGTGCGCACTAGCTTATTCAGTTTGAACAAGATTTCTAAAGGCGTCAAAAATGTACACTTGACGATTCTCTGCCTCAAAAGCTGCTTTCAGGAAATCAGTTGTCTTGTGAAGAAAAGGACAACTCACAGATCAAACTGTTTGAATTTGCTTCCACTTAAATCATGAGAGCCTTGTTTGGCTTCCAGATGTATATTACCAATGTGATTGCATGGCTGCTTCAATCATGTGATTCCAACCAAAATGGTCCAAGAACTGTGTTGTTGATGCACAGCCCATACCCTGGGCATGAAACACAAGGATAGTGTCTTTCTTAAACACAGTTATCTAATCAGTATCTATTGTCGCACTTCATCTGTCTTGCATTGTTGTGGGGCCTCTTGAAGCTGATGGGCCACTTCTCATTCGACACGCATCTACTTTAAATAGTAAATGAAACCCTTCTGAAATCTCCACTGAAATAGTTGAGGTCTCTGAAGTTGTCAGAGAGGAAAACAAAATTGCCCAGACAAATCTAATTGAATTTGTTGAGGGCAAGGGTTTTTTCTCATCGTGAGTTACAAACAATATATAATCCATTCATTCTACTGAGGTCAGGAACAAAGGTAGGTAATTTCCCCCAACTGAATCTTGAGAGCCAGGAAATCTAAATTTTAATGAGTTTTGACTCTGTATTCAATGGACACTCTTGTGGCTGATCCTATTGGACGACTATTGTCTGAGTGCGATTCCTCCCTGAGTTCCCACTCACTCTCATACGAGACGAAACACCAGCTGCTTTGTTAACGAGGTGAGGAAATAAATGGGTTCCTAGTTTTTAATTACCTGAAGAGGTATTGAGTCAAAGACAGCCCTTGGAGCGACTGAAATGTTTTAGAAACCCCTACAAAACCCCAGTCTGCTACACGATTTGTCACGTTAAAAGCCATTCAAAGAAAAGTAGACAAAAACCACACTCCAATCACCAGAATTGGTGTTTGGAAAAAGGCTTTCTGTTCAGTAACGATGTATCTATCAGTAATAAGCTCTTGGTCGTTTTTTTGGTTCCCCGTTTAACAAGCAACTGACTTTTAGTTTGAACAGGACTGGCGTTCAACATTTACAAGCTGACCAGCTGGAAAAGTGACTGACTGGAGTAAATCCTGCCCATTTGCTCCATTAAATCACTAGCTTTTCTGTTCCCTAGTTTGCTAAATTGGGGTTTACGGAGGCTAGTCAATTGCATAAGTAATCAAAACCTGGAAAGAAACGAAAGATCTAATTCTTCACCTAAGAACAGTAGCATAATCTAATGTGCACTAATGCGCACACTGCCAATTTCATACTGCCCACCCACACATCACTGCTTAATGAATAACTTCCAAGGCAACAAATTCCTACAACTTCTTCCAAGGCATCCTCAAGCCTATCTGAAATAGTTGACAATCACTGTATGACAGATAGGTCCCAGTTACTGTCTCTTGAAATTGGAGAACAGTATACTCCTTGAAGTGAAATTTCTGATACACAGATAATACGTTAGCCCTCCTTCCTACAGATTTATGGTAATGTATGGCTTACGAAATGTTTATGCGACTGCCAGATTGTCTAAGCATTTGTTCTCATTTTTCTTCTAAGAGGGCTAGAAGTAAAATTATCCTTAGAATAGAAAAGGTGTGTTTGAAGGAAACAGAAATTGGTTTCTTTTTACATCATGCTGTTTTGTGCCCTTCATACTGAACAACGTCTTCAGTGGCTCACAGAAAGTGATCCAATCATGAATAAAACATTGCAATTTTTTGAGTGAATATAACCATATTCATAACAACCATGGAAATGTGCTATTGATGATCACACAAAGATAATTGCGCAGTTCATTGCTATTGAAGTGCCTTTTTGCAGAAACGGCAATTATCTAATTGAGAGAAAGGTACAAAATCACTCTTGGGTCAGTAATAAAATGAATAAAATATGACTTTATTTTCCTGGCTTGAGTTTCAGGGAGTTTTCATGTCACATGAAAACACAAATGGGATTTAGCAGCGCAAAGGATTTACCGTGCTCTTGGTCCAAAGAATTGAAGATTAACATTCAAATATTCACAACACAAAAACATCAGTTATGAAACACATCACAGTCCTTGTTTTCAATGGTGTCTTGTGCATACAGGACTCCTTTAACCGCTTTGATGTGCGTTCAGACACTTTAACGGCATGTTAGGCAGAGTTCTGAAAGTCCGCCTGGTACTAACCTGTCAGACCTTAGAATGACCTACAATATGTCAGAGACTATGAACTCACAGAGACCAAGAGACTATACATGCCAGAAATACAAAAAGGTCATCTTCAACACAATATTTTAACAGGATTAAGAATACACTCCATACCACAGAGTCACTCTTCTCCCTTGTAGGGGAATATGGAATTGCGTCTGTCAGGCTCTGAAACTGATGTAAAGCTCTCATTGTAACCCTTGACCTTATTCACTAGGGCACGAATATTTGGTGTTTCTCGCCACGCCTGAAGTAAGCTCTTTGGTGTCTGACTGAGAGCTCTCCATTGCTGACTGTAATTGGATCTCTCTATCCCTCTCTCCCACTCTCTCTCTCAGCCTCTCCAGCCCTTTCTCTGTCTTGCTTCTAGGGAAGTGTCACAAATGTAGTACAAGGTGAGAAAGAGAAGCTAGTCTAATAAGCTTACCATCAGTGCCTTTAGCGAGTCATTATTCACTGTAATGACTTTTCTTCTGCACCCTCTTAGCCCACACGCTAGACTCGCTCTCCGCTTTACAGAACATGTTATGTATGTAAATTAAGCTTGGATTATAGACCCAGCTATGGGTCAAAGGTCATTCGTCAGTGTGTGGAATCACATGAAGATCTTTTTGGAACGAACGGCATGTAGTCATGTGACAGTGGGTTTGAGATAAGCCTAGGTCTTACATTAATTGCATGCAAATGTAACGTTAAATGGCACACATTAGTTGTTTTCTGTTTATGGCTTTCGATATTGTGTTTATCCTTTGTATTGCATTAAACAAAATCGTCCTGTGTGCCAAAGATGAAGTTTATTAGTTTAATACAGATTAAGCTAGTTATCAGTCGCTTGTTGTCTTTGCTCTCAGCTATGGCTGTAATGGACAGCAGCCCAACACATAACAGTGCCATTGTATTAAATGTGATTAAATGAATTTATTCAATTATCATTCTTGCCAGAGCACAAACAAACAAAAAGAACCCACCCTGGAGATGATAATCAATTGTTACATGTTTATTTTTATTTTTATGAACGCAAAACCATCCCCAAGCAGAAATCAACAATTTGTACAGTATTGCCTTCAAAATATATAATAAATTGCTGTCTACACTGAAAAGCAAACAAACCTTTGTAATGTTTGTGATATCAAAAATCTTTATGTTAATGTTGAGTAATTTATACATATTTACTTGAAGTGAAAAAGGATAGTGTAGTATGTAAATAGTATGTTTGTTCATACAGTACATTGTCACAGATAATGCAGACAGGCAATAATAAGGTACATCTACCCAGAGCTCAGGAAGGAAAGCGGCAGTTGTCTTCAGACCAGACCAGACCAAGAAGAATCCAAGATGAATTTAGGGATCAGTTTATCTGCGCTCTGGGGACTACTGCTAACCTCCCAGTCAGACAAATAAACTTTACTTGAAAACCTGCACTGTCCCCAAAAAAATTTTGAGGAGAGAAAAGATGAGAACACAAATAACAGCTGTTCTCCAGGCATCCTTTATTTTCCTGTCTTGGCCTAACTCTAAGTATCTAAGTGGCACCCTTGTAGCACCATACAGTACAACCCCTGGAGATGGAATTCATTTTCACAGTTGGAGTGACGGGAGACCTTGACTTCCCCCTGTGGGCCAATCGATTCCACCATAGCACAGATCCTGTCTCTGTGCACCCTCTGGTTCTTAACCCGCTGGTCAGACTTCTATTGATTAATGCCCCCCACACACACTTCTGTGTGAGTCTGTTTTTGGATAACTACTGACACACTCATACATCCGTTTTAGAAAACACTGAGATCCACTCACAAACACATACATACACACAAACACCTCCCTAAACAACTCACTCCAATAGTGCCACAGTTACAGGCAGGCTGTATCTTTGCAAGATATATTTAGACACACACTCACATAGGCACACACACCTGCTCAAAATCGGACACGCTCACTCCCACACGCTCACATGCACACATACATGCACCCACCATGGGAGGGTATATCTAGAGATATGTAGATATATCGATTTAGACTCTCACAAACACACAGTCACACACTCTTACATAGACACATGCTGACATGCAGACACCATGGGAGAGTGTGCTTCTGTGACAGACATTCAAATATACTTTAGAGCCTCTAATCCTACCGTAAATGTTGTGTAGACTACATGACTGTGTGCTACAGTCTCTTGGACTCTTTTGGAAGTCACTTTGGATGAAAGTGTTTGCTAAATTAATAAATGTAATGTAAATGCTACAAACACACACACACACACACGTTTACAAGAAACAGGGACTGTGGGTTAATTAGAGGACACATACTGACAGGAAGTCATTTAGTATTATTGCTTTCTTGAGATTTGGTAAGCCTCTTAGCTGTCCTCTAAGATGGTTGTGATACTAAGTTCTTGATGCCAGAAGATCGAATCAGTCCCAACAATGTTCAATTCAATTTGACACAGGACAGCAATATGGTTGATGAATGTGAAATGTGGATTACACAATAATGAGTTGCACACAGCCTTTTTGGAATTCTGATGTGTCAGCCATTTTACAAGCAGGTGATTCTGCTTTTTCAGTAGACTCAAAAGTGTCTCTGGTGTGTGTTGGTTACAGGTAAGCGATTCTGGTGTGTGTTGGTTACATATAGTTGTGGTTTTATTACTCAGCTGTTTTATAGGCTGAGCATCCGTAACTAAATACACATTGGATCCAATTTATAAGAGCCCAAGTATTGGATACTTGCAGGCATGCCATGTAACTGCAGTAGTATAGGTGCTCAAAGTAATGTAAAAAATAAATAAAATTACTGAATAGCCCAAAAAATTGCTTTTACAGTTAACATATGTGGTAAACATATTAGGAATGTGAGTGCTTCTCAGTTTTGATCAACTGCAGTGAAAAAAAATACAAAAAGAGCTTCCTTTTTTCATACCACAATTGAATCTCGCCTCTACACTTACACACACACACATTAAGATGAAATATTTTTGCTTTGTGAAAATGAGTAACTCATAAGAACAATTGCAACATTCAGTTTGTGATGAAGCATGAATTAAGAATGGGTTCTTGTTGCCATTAAACTTTGTCAAACCTTTTGTTACTTCAGTGCACTCTTGGAAATAATCTTTTGTACAGTTACTTTGAAATCTATTTAAACAGAAAGGATTACTTGACTAGACGATACTGAGAGCTTGATGTTCCCTGTTATGGACAATGGTTGCTCTACACCTGCAGTATTTGCGGTCAGGCAAGCATCAGTGTATGAATGTTCAAAGTGGGTACATCATTGACCTCCATCCCTTTGGGAGGACTTACCCATCGCGCACACATAGGATCATAAACACACACAAACACCCATAAGCACTCAGAGACACACACACTTTTTGGGTGGTTCAAATACACTAATTAGCAAACTCTTCTCACTATGTGCACACATGCATGAACATGCACACAAACACACACCCGTATACACTTCTTCATTTCCTCACTCACTGTGGAGCCCCGTCATCACGATCCACAGGAGAGCGGGAAAACAAGAAGAATGAGAAAATGAAAATGTGTGCTTTTAAGGAGGAGCTTTTCAACTTCCTTGACAGTTTTAGAGCAGCTGTGATTTCCCAGGGGGCCTCGGTCTGAGGCCTGGGGGCGGGAGTCAGGGGCGAGGGCCTGGGGTGGAGGGAAGTCTGGCTATGGGCGGACGGGGGAGAGGGTTCCGTGGTCGATAGGCAGGAAGGCCTGTGGGGGTGTTCCAGTCGATAGTGAGAACTGGACAACAATCTCAATCTCTGAATCTCTAAAGCCATAAATTATAAACACACAGACACTGTGGAACGCATGCATGCACATTCACCCACACACTCGCACACACACAACTCAAACAAACCGTCGGCTAAAGCTCTGATGCTCACTCTGCCATCGGTCTTGTAGCTTTGATCTATTGATCTCACGGAGGTGAGACGTAATATGTCATAAATAAAAACTTCAAACCCAGCTTCTCTCTGGGCAACAAAATACCCAGTATCCCTTTGGTAGGGAAAAAGAGAAAATGTGCTTGAGCGTTTGGGTGTATGTTTTTGTGTATTGTGTATATTTGTGTATTGAATGACCATAACACATGCTGTTCAGTATGTGTATTTGTGTGTGAATGTACGAAATAAATCATGTAGGCCATTTACCATGTACATTATTTTATGATGTGCATATGTTCACCAGCACCCACCCAAAGTAGCCAGCGCATGTCCACATACACTCTGTCTATCATTTTTTACTTTGTCTTGTGTTTTATGGCAACACTGTTTAAAAACACAACAGTGTCCACTGTGCCAGATAGGTTTCTGTCATTTGCACTTGGATTCAACAATGCTCAGAGCACTCAATGGAGAAAATGCCCCTGGACTGCAATCCTCTGGAGGAAAGTGAGTGCTTCCAACTCAGGGTGCTTTGTACTGTTCCTGCCATGACATACTTGCCTAACATAACCAGCAGTGTTATGGACCTTTTCTACCCCTGCGGCACACAAAAACCTGCTGCAAACAACCCCAGTCCAACCTGACGGACATTGAAAGATTTCAGAGTAAAAAACATCAGGCTAAAACTGAAGGCCAGTTTTCAGACCATTTCATAGATGACATGGGGTTGTGGTTTGATCATATTTCTGCTAAGCTTTACCGCCCTTGATAAGGCCAAGGTGCAGAATTGCTCCATATCCGGGGTCTGTGTGAGCTTTCTGTTGCAAACAGGCACAATCAATACCAATGCACCGTTTCAATTAGCCTCTGTTCATAGAAGACAGGTCCACCACGTCACAAATGTCCAGATACAGTACATTTTAATCCTTTTAATTTTTTTCTTTTACATCCGTTGTCTGTTGCTTGACACCAACATCCATCAATATCATCTTGACTCATGCCTGTGAAACTGTGAAATGACCCTTACATATTGAAGATTTACCCCGCTCTACACTACTGGGCATTCAACACAACTAGTTTGGGATCTCTTTTTTGTCACTGAGAAGTTGATCGTTATCATGTTTCGGTCCAGAAGTAAATGATAATTGTTTCACAATCAGTTCAACAGCTTGACGCCATCTTCACACTGTTACATGTTTTTATGGACCTGTCTGCTAAGGGCATACGAAGTTATACTGGTTTCTAAGACCAGAAGAAGGTCTTCCCCTTTCCTTTTCCCACACTTCCTTTTTACTCAAACACACATACACTCTTAAACACACATCTTTACCTCAGGGACAGGACGACGATTGATATGTTTGGCTAAGTAATCCAACCTCTTCCTTCAACTTTTTTTTGAGGCCGTTCGCTCAAATGGGATGTGAAAGGGACTGGATTAACTGTAGGATCACAGGCAGATAAGGGAAGATGATCCCACTGAGGTGCACACAGATATCCTCATCCACAACCTCAAACACCAAGAAAGACAAGGAGGGACTTGTAGGAAGGGAAGATAAACCAAACATTCAAATATAATCTAATAACACATGTATACCGTAATCTTGTTTCTGTAATCGACATCTTTCTTGGCCCCAATGTAGAACATCAGTTTGAATGTATAAATTTATATCTAACCAATTAATCCTGCGTTTTTTTTTTCTGGCAATGTTACCTTGAAGGATTTTGGTTCTTGCATGATTTGAGTCCAGCTCTATAATAAATTGTGTACACAGTGCAGGCTCTATGAACAGACGGTCTAGTCATGTTCTTGAATAACCATCCGGATAGGTTCTTTAGGAAAAGCCATAAGAAAATACACAAAACATTGTTTTCCCAAGGTAGTTCGATTACCTAGCCTTCCAGATTCTATAAATTATGCAGCATAATTTCATCTGAGTCCCACTTTTCCCCCATAAGGAGTCCTATATGTACAGACTCTAATTGTAAATTAAGTCCTGCTGATATCACATACATGTTTTATTGGCTTGCTATGCTCCAGGGATGTTATTGCCTCCGGCCCTTGTGTTGCTAGCTGACTGAAGGCTGGATTTTCCCATGCTATACAGTCTGATGTTTCTGAAAAGTCCATCAATCATTGGAAGTGCTCTTTATTACTGTTTTGGAGGTCTGAGAGGGCTTTGGTTCTCTGTAGATTTCAAAGTATTTGTTGTTCAATGTGTATCCATTACATTTTGCAATGCATTAAGGCTTTTATCGAAGGTAGTATTATCTATGGGATGGATAGGACATGTCCTTTTTGTCTAGGAAACCCTTCCTTAATGCATGGCCTATGTGTTGAGTTTTCGCAAAGATACACATGGTAATTTGAATAATTAAACCCAGCACATTAAGTAAAATTTAACGAATTTGTTGGGCAAGCAGGGGAAATCTTTTTAAATTAATTGGTTATTCATAAGAAAGGTCCTCAAAGGGGATAGTTGGAATGTTTACTGTTTTGATCACTTTGGAAGCCATTTAAACAGCTGGAAGTCTACCAAGGGCACTTGTGAAATCTGTTAATTCTCCCTAGCATGCTTTGCATCTTGCTATGGGAGTAACTTCCATCTGTGCATCGGGAGTTTGTCAGTTGCATCTTGCTATGGGAGTAACTTCCATCTGTGCATCGGGAGTTTGTCGTTGCTTGAGTTTATTGCTAGAGCAAAACTTCTAGCCTAAACAGGAAGGACCTGGAATAAATCTTCACCTCAGGTTGGTTTTTAGATTTTGTTAAGCCTTTTGTATTCTCTAGTTTACTGTGGTCATGACATTGCAACAGTGCAAAGTAATTTCCCTATAACTTGATTCTGTGTTGAGTGAAGTCTGTTTCATGTCCGTTTTTCCTGCCTTACTTAATTACATTCCATCAGTCATCATTGACTGAGTTTGCAAGTCTAATACAAAAAAGATGTGCATTATTATGTAAATTAGAATATAACAAGGATTTACATTAGCAATAACTCACTTTTAATAGACAGCTGGGTGTTAATTTAGGCGTATCGTCTTGTACACCCACTCAGGCACATTTGCATGCTTGCGATAAACACTGCAAAATATACAAGAAAAAACTAAGACTGTACATTACTAGTACATTGCTACTTCATTTTTTTTCACACGAGTGACATACGGTTTACCAACTTTAGCCTAAATAATTTTTGTACATCTACACAACTTCAAACACATTGTTGGGCTTCTTTAAAATTAGAAGCAACGTTGTCTTCTCACTATTCAAATCCACCACCACCAAAAACAGTGTACTGAGTGTGTATGTTTCCTAACCAGCCATTCTAATCTCCAGTCTGGGTCACTTTCTCTAACAATGACCTCAAGCTAGTAAACCAAAGACAATGCCTTCCAAGTTTTTTTTTGCTTGGCTCCACTCGGCATTTGAGGTGATCACTGCCTCAGATCTGGATAACGTCCAGGGATCAGCCTCTCTCTCCTCATTAGACACCCCCCTCCTCCTCAGCACTGTCCAGAGGCATCGTCTTCCTCTAATGACCCACTGACAGGCTATACCGTCAGACTCCCATGGAAATCAAACGGGCTAATCAAGACCTATTTTATTTTCAGACCCAATTCTCCAAGTGAGCCTGGCTGCAATGGGGCCTGCCCTTTGATCTCCTTCAAGGCCACTTGTATTGAATTAATCATATGGCTAGATGAAACCGTCAAAGCCTAAAGCCACTTTGATAGTCGACTTGATTGCCCGCCGAATAGACAGTAGAAAGGTGCCCACTTTTCAAGGTGAGACACTGTAGTGTCTGTGATGGGAGTATTTTTTCTTTTCATCACCTCAAAGAACAGAGCTGCACTATACGAAGCTTGGTGCAAGTTCTACCAGGAAGACATGCGTCAAGCAGATGTGAGAGTCCTTGTCACTTAGCATTACGTGACCCTTTGCACACCGACCATCAACCATTTCATTATTGGATATCAAGCCGATAACCATTCCCATGGTTGTGGGTCTCTTGTTGAGTCTCTTTTTCAGTCTCTCAGCAATCTGCCAGCACACCTATGTATTCCCCGATCATGAGTTCCCAACCTGGTTTGAGATGACAGAAACGCAAGGCACCTGCTAACATTTGATGTGTTTAAACACAGCATTCAAATGTATTTTCTGTTAAGGGCCAGGTACGGAGGAATCCAGATGCGGACAGAGACAAGAAAGCAGATGGGTGAAGGTTAACCAGGGCTGGGTTTGGTAGAGCAGGCAGTGAAAGAAAGGCGGTGGAGTAGACAGGCAATGGAGTAGGCAGGGGGCGGAGCAGGCAGGCAGGCAATGGAGCAGGCAGGCGGCGGAACAGGCAGGCAATGGAGCAGGCAGGTCTGGCAGGCTAGCGCTGTACAGGGAAGGCAAAGACAACAAGTCCCACTGTGCCCACTGAAGGACCTCTGAACGGACAGAATTGGGAACAAACAAGCGGTTACGAGGTCCGTTACCTGGATCGGGATCAGACCCTTCAGCCTGGAGGACACGAGATTCTATCTCCCAGGTAACTGGCAACGAAACAGGAAGGGGACAGTATGGATTCTGGCTCAGGAGGGGCATCGGCCGTGAACTGGCGGGAGAGGGCGTCTGGCTTGATGTTCCTGGAACCCGGATGATAGGTCAGAACAAAATTGAATCGACCAAAAAACAACGCCCACCTGGCTTGCCGGGAGTTCAATCGTTTTGCGGTCTGTATGTAGGCAAGGTTCTTATGGTCCGTCCATACTAAAAAGGCGTGGTTGGCTCCCGAGACAGTGACACCATTCCTCCAAGGCTAGCTTGACTGCTAGGAGTTCCCGATTGCCGATATAGTAATTCCTCTCTGCAGCGGAAAACTTGCGCGAGAAGAATGCACATGGGTGGAGCTTCTGGTCTGATGGAGATTGCTGAGAAAGGACAGCACCAGCTCCAGTATCTGAGGCGTCCACTTCCACGATAAACTGGAGGTCCGAATCCACCTGGTTGAGAACAGGAGCAGAAGTGAATCGACGATTGAGTTCTTGAAAGGCAGACTCCGCCTCAGTGGTCCACTGAAAAGGAGTGGTGGTGGAGGTTAAGGCAGTAAGAGGGGCTGCTAGGTGACTATAGTTGCGAATAAAATGTTTCAGGGTGGCGGGTGCTGGCCACTGAGTCACAGCTTTGATCTTGGCGGAGTCCATCTGCACCTCCCCCTGGGTGATGATGTATCCCAAAAAAGAGACAGTGGGAGTATGGAAATCACATTTCTCGGCCTTTACAAAAAGTTTGTTTTCCAACAGTCAGAGTACCTGGCGGACATGGCTCTGGTGAATCTCCAGGTCAGGGGAAAGAATTAGAATGTAATCAAGATAAACAAAAACAAAACGGTCCAACATATCCCTGAGGACATCATTAATGAGAGCCTGAAAGACAGCAGGGGCATTGGTTAGACCAAACGGCATCACCAGATATTCAAAATGACCCAGGGGTGTGTTGAATGCCGTCTTCCACTCGTCCCCCTCCCTGATGCGAACAAGATGGTAGGCGTTTCACAGGTCCAGCTTAGTAAAGACCTTTGCTCCATGGAGAGTGGAAAAGCCAGAGTCAATCAGGGGCAGAGGATATTTGTTTTTAACAGTTATACTGTTCAATCCCCGGTAGTCAATGCAAGGCCTCAGGGAACCATCCTTCTTACCAACAAAGAAAAATCCTGCAGCTGTCGGAGAAGATGAGGGCCTGATGATACCTGCAGCTAGTGAGTCCTGGATGTACTTCTCCATAGCCTCTCGTTCAGGCCGGGACAGATTGTAAAGGCGGCTACTGGGAAGAGGTGCTCCAGGCTGTAGGTCGATGGCACAATCATAGGGGCGGTGTGGAGGTAACGATAAGGCGTGATGCTTGCTGAAAACAGGGGCCAGGTCATGATAAACAGGTGGGACAGATGACAACTCTGGTGGCTCTGGAACAGACTGAGATGCATGTGAGGCAGGAGCAGGGGCAGAATGCAGGCAATTGGCATGACAAAAACTACTCCAGCAGATCACCCTTCCAGCTGACCAATCGATCTGCAGATTGTGCAGCCAAAGCCAAGGGTGACCTAAAACCAGAGGCGAGCTGGGGCAGTCCATGACCAGGAAACTGATTCTCTCCTGATGATTACCAGACAGTCTGAGATAAAGGGGCACCGTACGATGGGAGATATTAGCGAGGAGTCGACCATTGAGGGCAAGAGCGTCTATGGGCGAGTCCAGCGGAACCGTGTCAATAGCCAACTGAGTAACCACCTCCCTGTTTAAAAAACTTTCATCGGCCCCTGAGTCAAGGAGGGCAGTAAGGGATAGAGTCTGGTTCTGCCACGAGAGGGAAGCAGTGAGCAGAGTTCTGGAGAGAGATGTACACTTTGCCTGACCCATGGAGTCCCTCTTTACCTGACATATGGGCAGGTGGGGAGAAAATGCCCAGGTTGGCCACAGTACAAGCAGCTCCTGGTGGAAATCCGGCGGCGCCTCTCCTCGGGGGTAAACTTGGCACGACCCAACTGCATGGGCTCAGGAACCGGAACCGGCTGGGAGGCTGGAGCAGTCGGGGAAGAGGAACGAGGCATGGTAAGAGATGAGTCTACTTTAACGTCTTCTCCCTACGACGCTCCCGGAGGCGATTGTCAATCCGGATGGCTAGGGAGATGAGGTCATCCAGCCCATCAGGATCCTTATGGGACACTAGCTCGTCCTTGAAGTTGACATTCAGTGCGTGCTGGAAGATCCCCTGGAGCGCCTCATCATTCCAGCCGCTTTCTGCAGCTAGGCAGCGAAACTCGATGGCGAGTTCCGCCACCGAACGAGGACCTTGCCGGAGAGAGAGCAGTCACTTGGGTGAAAGTTGAAAAGGAATGCACTATAGGGTCTTGCTTCTCCCACACCGCCGTGGCCCAGCTACGAGCCGATCCTCGAAGGCAACCGATCAGAAAGGCCACCTTGGCCCAATCAGAGGAGTAGGTTCGGGGTTTAAGGTCAAATACTAAGGCACACTGGATAAAAAATTATCTACAGGTACCCAGATTGCCGTCATAAGGTTCAGGAGGCAGCACATGGGGAGGCGGCTATGGGGGCTGGTGGCAGGAGGCGGGCTCTGGGCCTGGATTTGTAACAAGGTCGTCAGGGCATGCAAAATTTCCGCTACCTGGACTGTGAGGGTCTGAAGGACTTGACCATGCTGTCCCAATAGGTTCCCTTGACCGGCGAGCGCTTGACGGATGGCCTCCGGAGAGGAAGGGGTTAGAGCCGGAATCCAAGGAGGGTTGGGTGGAATCTCTGTCCGCTGACATGGCCAGATCGTACTGTTAAGGGCCAGGGACGGGTGAAGGTTAACCAGTTAATTATAGAGAGGTTGGTTTGGTTGACAGGAGACTGGAACCAGGGCTGGGTTTGGTAGAGCAGGCAGTGAAACAGGCAGGCGGTGGAGTAGGCAGGCAATGGAGTAGGCAGGGTCGGAGCAGGCAGGCAATGGAGCAGGCTGGCAATGGAGCAGGCAGGCGGTGGAACAGGCAGGCAATGGAGCAGGCAGGCAAAGGAACAGGCAGGTATGGCAGGCTAGCGCTGTACAGGGAAGGCAAAGACAACAAGTCAGGCAGGCTAGCATCTGGCAAGTAGTGGCTACGATCTGGCAGCGTGGTCCTGGCAGGGCTGAGTATTAGTAGGGTCAGTGATTGCAGGATTGGGTGTAGCTGGTGGTTCCCACTCTGCTCCTGCACTCCTGAAACCACTCCCCCTAGCACTAGACACAGGAGGGTTAACCCCTTCAGGGAAGCATGCAGAGGCAGATGTAACATTTTCAAATATGTGTAGCAGCAGAGGGATGTCAAAGCAGTCAATACAATCATGCAACAAAAAAGTCACTTTGTGTCTTGGGTTGAGATCCCATTGTATCAGTGTGTTTTTCATGAGAGTAATTAAGCACAAATGTACTAGTTTTCCTGTTCTAAAAATGAAATCACACATGATCTGAAACTGAAGTTACTAAAAGTACATTGAAATATGTGTTTCTTGTTTTGGGCTGGAAGGACTGTTAATGCTAATGTTTTGAATTTGTGGTGAAAATTACTGTATATTCTGTTTAATCCCCTAAATTTACCATTAGAGAAATATTTTTGCATTGCTTACACTGGTTGCTTTACAAGATTTCAACAGTATGTAGGTTGAAACTAGTGGGAGCCAATTCTAACATTCTAGGAATGGATTTTCAGTGTCTCTGTATGATACACGTGAACTTGGCGAGTCCAGTCTTGGTAGCTGCAAATATATAAAATCTACTGCTACGGAGAGAAGTACAGAGATTACTTTTGCCAGGCATCCAGTACATTGCTTTCAATATCTAATCTTCTCTGAATGGAGGATGAAAAAAAAATCCCTTTCTTTAATTACAACTGAGCAACTGATTGTTTGTTTGTCTAAGATACTGGAGTCAGTAAGAGGGGCCCCATTCCGACGGGGCCCACAACGAGCCACATTTTTCATTTAAATGGGGGTGGAAAATGCTTCGCATGCGAGAGTGCTCAGCTCAGCTTGAGCCGGGAGGCGAAATCCATTTGCCGTGGCCCGCCGCTGAGGGCGTGTAACCAAAACCAGCAGGGAGAGATTAAGAATTGATATCCTGCTTTCTCGTCCATCACTGATAATACACATGAGCTCTGTGGCACGGCAAAAAACGATGGTTTTGTCTGTCTTTTTATTTTCCTCCACTGTTGCACCTTTGGGCTCCTGGCATCACATGGCCAGTCTTAACCTCTGGAAACCAATTGGTATATACACCCCAAGTCCAGGTTTCGTTCAGATTTGTAGTCAGATTGTCCTCTATTGTTTGTTTTTCCCTGATTTGTGTGACAAGGTAGAGTGACTGCAAACCGTTTTATGATTTTTCCCCCAAAAAATTGCTGGATGCACGACCTTCTGCTTGGGGTGGCCTTTGTCCTTTTTACATGTAAATTTGCTACACTTACCTTTATGATGCGGTGATGGTGAGATATCTCCAGATAACAAGCTATCCCTACAGGCTGAAGCATGTCCCAGCATACCGCCACACTTGCTTATCAGAGAGCTGTTATATTGGAAGCAAAGTCTTGATTTGCATTTGTTTTCCTTTGTTTTCATGCAGACCCAGGGCAATCATATGAGGATGAATGAGATAGTCCTCCTCCTAATGTGTTGTTGTAGCTTCATTCTAATGAGTATGCCAGTTCCGTTACTGTACCTATGCTAACTTGTCCTGGGGCACAGTGTTTAATCAACACAGTAAGGGATGACTTCTATTGTGTCACGTTGTATTTATGAGAGTCTACCCTGTGAATGAAGTCTACAGAGAGGTGTGGAAATAGTACGTCTTCACTCAGTGAGGCGTTGCTACCTCATCATATTACAGTGCAAGTACGCTGTAAGTAGACTAAAGAGGATTTAACACAAAAAAACCTTACTGTTACACTTTACACAAAATATTGACTTTTAACTGATGATAGCTAATAAGTTAACATTGAATAACAGTTATGATTTTTATAATATCTTTAGTATTTGAGGTGGCGAGCTCAATAACTACAGGAATACAAAGGATTATTTTCCCAACCTGTTTCAAGTGACCATTATTATTTAGGAGAACATATTAACCCTGAATAAAAACTACGGGTAATAGTAAAACATAAGTAGTGACAAGAACATGTACTAAATAGTAACGTTATCGAATGTATTAACTACTTTTAATTCATTTAGTGTGTGTGTGCTGAGTTAACAAACACTAACTGCTACATATGCATTAACTAATGTTAGTTAACTTGTGGGAAGTGTTACTGACAAGTGGTACAAAAATGAATGGCTTAATTAGGAAATGAAGGACATCATTCAAAAGGATTACAATCAGAAAATAATGTCCTAGACAAATGTACCAATTCTATAGCAAGTTGTCCGGGTATATTCAACTAAAACATTCAATGTGCTCAGTCCAAAGCCTATGCACGCAATAAAGTCAACCTGATTCAGAAAAAACGGTCTGAACGTTTTTAAACAGATTGCAGCCTTCCAATGAAAAGTGTGCGTTTCAAGTAGACACCACACATCAAAGAGGATCTCTTTGTAGATGGTTCATTTTTTCCTTTTGTCCAATCGTACAGACTTACATCCTGTTCTCCCAATTTGGGTCAACACTCAGTAATATCACTGAACGTTCTCTTTTTTGACTTGTGTAATTGTGGGAATAAAGGGACAGCGTTGTAGTGCTGCCGTTGACTTATTACAGTCCGTGTGTGCTTGCCAGTAGCACTAAGCTGCAGTCAGAATCTACCCCATTATTAGAGCTTTGACAATGAGAGTTGAAATCCACTCAAGCCTCCTGCCTACATAACTACGTATGTGTTTGACAATTTGGTGTAATTAAGTTGCCTGTGTTCTGTTTCTTTCAAGAAAAATGGCACTAGTGTGTCGTTCAAAGAACCAACCCCATGTGACATTTCCCTGTATTTGTCTTACCTCATGCTGAGCAGTCACAAGTCAGCCCCCCTTATCTTCTTTCTTGCACCATCAACCCTACAACTTGAATAATATTCCATGGGGAATTTGTATCATGGTTTCATCCAATTTTCTTTCTACATGATTTTTCTAGTAGATGAGCTGGGTCTTTAACCTAAATCCGTATAACAATAATAAAGACAATCATACATCAATTTAATATTATTGACTAGAGCGGTGGGACAACTTGTAACTAGATCAAGTTAAAGTTGATCAGCCTACTAGCAGATAAAACCTTTCTGTGTTTCTTTCTTTCTTCCCTGCAGGCTGCTGACCCTGGAAAATGTGACACTGGAAATGCTTGAAGACTCGGCAAGCTCGATTGGCCAGAGACTGCTATAAAGAGCCGGCCTCACCACATGCCAGGAAACGAATGCTATCTGTTTGCACAGCCTTGAATGTTTTACCAGCCTGCAGGATGCATGTTGGAACTTGTTATTGATACATGAGAATATGGAATGTTATTAACAATCGGCTGTGGAACTTGGGCTGGATCCTATTTTATACTTTTCTAGGGCCATGGAATAATTCAGTAATGTGAAAGAGATGGTTTCCTTGTCTATCTGTTGTATCATGGATGAACAGCGTTCATCAAATTAGGGAGATTATGAATGAGAATGAGCGTGAATTAGAATTATTTGGAAACAAACGAATCCACTTCCACATATCCCACAATGCCATCTTTGAGTAGTAGGCACGTGAAGATACGGTATACATGGTGTCAGAGCAGAGAGCTGTAGCTGTTGCTGCCAAAAGGCCAGGAAGTGTCAAAAGCTGCAGACACAAGTGGAAACACAAAATATTTGTTAAAACACTTCATGTTCGTACAAGGTAAACATTGATTTATAACTTTTGGAGGGTCATTAAGGATTTAAGCTGCAAATAACCTTGCAATTGGTAGGAAGACCATTGCACTAATAATTTACTGTTCCAAATAGCATGTGTTTTCAAGAACTGTACAAAAAGATATGTATAATATATAATTCCCTTTCTGTGTTCTTAATTGGCTTCCTACACTGTCAGAAACTGGGCTGGGTCCATTAGCCATGAACGCTCTTCAAATGTTGACGTCATATGTGCTGTACCCATGCTTTTGGTGCTGAACCTTGGGCTGCTGTGTCTGATAGACTGAAGTGTGGCAACGAAGACGGACTGTGTTGAACATAATGTCGAGACAGTCTTACTGTTTTAATGGTTTACGCGCAACACACGGTAGTAATCTGATGAATAAAGATGTTTTTAGATTTAACTTGTTGACAACAACCTTAACCAAACAACCCACTAACCGGCCTATTCATGAATATGAAATTGTTTCACTGTCGCACTTTATTAGTCGGATGGTAGTTTACCTGTCTAATTTTATTAGATTTTTTATTTTATGTTCAGGATCATGCTTTTTCCCCATTGCAGCCTCACCCTAAAACGCCCCAGATATATATTATTAGAAAAGCTCTGTTTCGAGCGTCTTGAGGAGTTTTTTTCTCACGTTTTCACAGTTAACCATTTCCGTGCTCAGCACCGTCATCCACACGGGTAATTCACGCCTCCCTTAAATCATAGCAGTCATTCATTCGTTGCTGGATTTTCAAGAAGTCTCCTGGCACTTTCTGTGCTTCTCGTTGCTATTCTCTGAGTTAACACGCCGCAGGTGTTTGGCACGCGGGTTTCAGGGACTGTCCCCTACAGTTCATCACCCTCCCTCCAAATTTTGGATACAAAGACGACGTAGGTTATGTAGTATGTTACTTAAACTAAGTAGCCTAAATTACGTATTGGAGTGATTTATGTATGATGCAGTCGGATTTAATGGTACGGAACATTTGAAATTGTAACTGCACGCCGACCTCCATCGTTGAGCAGTACGGAGAGAATTCCGTTTTTTCTCCCCATGCACTTTAGTCGGGTTATCTCATTCTAGCGCGGTCTGAAGATGTCTTTTTGGGGGATTACTTGTGGCCAGAAGTGCTCTCACCGAGGGCGACACGGATACTGAATTGATCCATTTATTTTTGCTCTGGGGAACTGGAACTCAATGGCATCGTCTCGCAAGCTGGGTCGCCGGAGGAATGTCACCGCCTGGCCAAGAATGTCTTCAACTTTCTGGGCTGCTGTCCTACTGACTAGCTTGCTGATCATTTACTGTGGTAGGTAAACTATCTTTAATGCAACTGGCTTACACGCCTGACGAGAATGCACTTTTAAAGGATAGCAATTACCAGTAACAATTACCATGTAATTCATGTATTTGTTACCTTTATTTCAAGAAAGCTTGGTCAAAAGAACTCCTGTGCGCAACCTGACACGTATTAACACGCACGTCATAGTACACGCACTGACAGAACGGTGTTTAATTATTGATATTAAGGGTTTACCAAAATACTTCCTGTCCTAGTTACATATTGAGCAATATTCTGCTACGCTGTCATGACTGGTCAAAAGACCAGTTTTCCATTAAATATGTACCTGCATATCTGTTCGTAACTGTTTGGGTAAATCAGCTTTTTTACACCGCCTCTCCCATAATATGCTTATTTTCCTCGTCACTGGTCTGCAAGTCTTTTTTCCCCCCCACAGGAGAATGTCTCCCCATGCCCTCTAAATCTGACTATCCTTGTCAGAAAAGCGCATTTCACGATTCCCACCTGAAGGGTCAACAGTGGTACGCGTGTCCGTGTGGCGTGTGGTGGTACAACGTGTACTGATAACCCACTGCCTCAGGTCCGACGTGGTAAATAGTAAACTGATGTTGCATTTGAAACGATAGAAGAACCTTATGGGAAAACTTGTTTGAACTTCAATGTAATTCTATAACTTAAGTAAAAAAAAAAACGTATGAACCCAATATTATATATAGTATGTGACTGGTAAGTTTTACATGATGCAAATGCATGGTACACACTGCACTAGGACATACTGTATATGTATTATTTGTTTAGAAAAGGAGCATCAATCTTGTATCTTACTCTCTCTATGCACTCATTCACTCACTCATTCTCCATCTCTCTCTCTTTCTTGTTCACAAACACACTCAAGCGTGTGTTTTGAAATATATAATGGTGTGACTTCTGCCTTTGATATATTTTACACATTGGGGCTTGATGTAGAATCAATTATGAACACATGAGCTTAGATTTTCCACGGGCAACACTTAGAATTAAGGTCACATTAACTACCTTGCTAGTAAAGGAAAGACAATGTTAACTTTATGTAACCCTCTGCACAATATCCCTTATGTCCATATCTCATACAGAGCCTTCTTACGCTTTTGTAATATATATTCTGATTATATTCTGATTGCAACATAGATTCCATATAGTTAATGCATTTTTAATATACATTATTGCCTTGCACAAAGGAACCAGTCACAGTCATGCAAATCTCTTTCATCTGGTATAAGACAAGCACCAAATGAAAGCACTCTTTAATTCAGTCCGGAAAAATTAGTTTTTATTTTAGACGCAGAACAGATGGAGGTGGACACAGTAAGACAGAGAGAAACAGAGGGAGAGAGAGGGATGAGTGTAGTGCTTTTATTTTTTTTATACCTTAATTTGCTTTTATATTTAACTTAGTCTTAGTCCTAGAACCATATTATTGAGTAGAATGTAGATACAATATCATTGTATGGGAATTCTAGCCCCTTCAATAGACATCGGTTTTCCTCAATATCACCCAGAGGTTGCAAATGGATAAATAGTAGCATGCATGCTATGGTATAAGATACAACATTACATGAAAACAGCACCATGGTCTTGTTAATTACTATGTTGTATGATGTGTTTTAAGAAAAGCCTGCTGAACCGCCACCTGAACTCAAAATGGTCGTCCTCTTATCCCGGTGTTACTGAATAGTTCGGAAAAGAGAGGAGAGCGTGTGCAGAGCTGTTAGGTTGGCACTTGAAGTTACTTTGAGGCTGGGTCATACTGGCGTTGTTTGTGTGGGTAAAGGAGCAGTAATGGACAGGTATGACAGACACAGTACATACCATTTTCACAGCAGCTTGAAAGCCAAAATACCACCCCATTAGGACAATTTTAGCCACTGCTCTCAAAATTGCAGAGGTAATTCATCAGTGTGTGTGAGACCTGTAATTACTTAATTGCACTCGCACACACTAACACAGGCTCTCGCCCTTTCCTATATGAATATCTATCTATCTATCTATCTAACCATCTATGTCTATCTTTCTATCTATCTATCACTCTCTCTTAGACACACACACACACACACACACACACAATGACTAACACGTTGAATACAGACACATGATAATAAGTGTACCCTATGGTTTTTCATGTTTCCCTGGCTGTTGACTGAGATTACCCAGAGTGCCAGTGGAGGGACTGACAGCTTGTTAGGAAGGAGGGCTGCATTGATTTCCCTGAGTCATGCAGAGACTGCCTTCTGACATCAGCTTGCAATGTGTTTCACTATCATGCCTGGTTTAATCACACTCTCCCACTCTGCTTCCTTGCTTGACTCTTCCTGTTTGTGTGTGTTTGGGCATGTTTATTGTGCATGTCCCTGTTTGTGCCAATTAGGATTTGTGTATGGAATAGTCTTGTTTGCCATTGTACACATATCTTTCATATCTTTTTGTACAGAGACACACAATTCTGCACACACAGGCAGAGCTCGTCTATTGGAGTGAAGTGGGAGAGTGTGTGATTAGAAAGTAGATGAGATTACAAAGTCATTTGCATGAACTGTGTCAGCCTAAGGTCGTAGCTGTCTTCATTAAGGTCTTCAGCCGTGATGTGACGATAGGCACAGATTAAGAATATGAGATTTTAAACACATTGTTGCACTTGTTTCTGTGTGCTAGCTCCCTCCCCTGGTTGATGGCTGTCATGCCAGGTAACCTTATCTTAACGCTTTCTCATCAATCACGTCGGTGGCGCTAGAGGTCGTGCTGAAGTTCGATTTGAAAACCGATGAAAAACGGATCAGACAATAGCGTCATTCTCTGGGCAGCATTGCCTCGACTGGAGCCCTTAGCAAATTAAATGATGTCAACCTTGTGCCATTTCCTGTCTTTTGGCATCCTTTCTTCTTCTCTTTGTTCTTATCAGTTTTGCATAAGGTGACAATCTGGGATCCTAGCTAAATCACAATAGTCTCCACCAGATTCACTTCCTTGCCTGATTTTCTGTAACCAACTCATATTAAAAGAGCAAAAAGGATGTTATAATTCCAGTTTAAAATATACCTTGCTCAGACCTTTATTGTAAGATTGTGGTTTGATTGCATTCCCGGTTAGTGTGATGACAGCATAAAGCAGAAATGGAACCTTTCTTCAAATACCAAGCCCCAGGGATAGCTGCTTATGAGCGCTGCTTAGAATCAGTGCTTTCGCTCTGACATTTGTCAAAGGTTGACCGACAGGGAGGCTAACCAGTTGATGGCTAATGAAGCCATTATTCACACAAGTTTTGAAGTAAGGTTCGCTTTCAAGATTCTCCAACATAAATCCCAGCTGAATACTTGACATGTTGCTCATGTTAAAATATTTTACCCATCATAGTGCAATAAACTGGCTTGTCTAACTTCCTAATATTGTTATCTTTGTTATGTTATGAACCGCCCTACTCCAACCGTGAGAACTGATGTCTACCTTTGGTGCATCTCATGCAGATGTCAGGATTTTACCAATTTCCAGGATACTTTGATTTACTTCTATGAATTGTAATGTGATTTCACTAGATCGTGTCAGAGCTTATTTCCCCCCCTTCTACGGTCAGAATAATGTGACTTGTCTGATGAAAGAAAATAGCGACAACTGGTCACGCCCCTACAGGAACATGAAATCAGACTGTTCCAAGTCACCCAAATAAGATGGGTGGCAGATTGTATATTTCTCACAATGTGGAAAATTGGAGGAATCAACCTTGAAAATCAAGCCAGGGATTTTACGAACGGAAGTACTGACACCTGTAAACTCTCTGTGCACATCTTCTCCTCCACTTCTTCTTATTTGAACTCAGTCAGCCATGGAATCTGACGTCCACTTCAAAGGGCACAGATGTAAATCGCTAACCTCTGGACCTTGTTGAGATCTCCTCACAGATGGGAAAGGGGGACGTAATGTTCTTTTTGGCCACGGTGCAGTCATGTTATAAATTAATGTTTCATCCTCCTGGAGAACTTTACAGCTAGAGATGTCTCGTACAGAACAAACTGTTCTCACTTGGACTTTTATGTGAGGAGGATGGAGAGGAAAGGGGGAGCAGGAAGAAAGATGTGGGAAATGTCACTGAAAGAAAGGGTGTGATTTCACAAGGCAGATGGGAGTTAATATAACGATCGTGAGAGAGTGGGGGCACAATCACTGGAAATGCATTTGGGGGAATCGATATTCCTGTGTTCATTTCAGGGCGAACCAGAACAAGATCAGAAAAAGGAGAGAAGAAGAAGAAGAGAAAGAGTGAAAGCAGTTACAGGAGAGGGAGACATATTGTAGAGAGAGACAGAGAGAAATATATAGTTTTCTAGCAGTTTAATAGGGTGTACACAATCCCAGTTGCTCACTATCCATGCTTTCCGTTCCTACACAGTTTATATCTGAGAAGTTACAATTGCAATACGCAGCCTTATTTTGCTGTCAACTTTCCGGAAACTTCCATGTCAGTCTAAAGTGACACCACTATTGAACACTTGTAATTGAGTATGCACTCAACACTATTATTTATGACTCTCGCCACCAGCCAGTAACAAGTAGGCAGGCTACTCTCAGCCACTAACACAGGCGTGTAGTGAATCAAATCATACAGATGTATCACTCAATTAGCACCGCTGCCTCACGCTGGCTCTCTGCTTTATGTTTCTTTTGTTCACCTGCTTCCCATCTTTTTCCGAATGTTATCACGATGAAGTTGAGGAGCGCTGTGGGGGGACGTATTTGATTATCCTGGCTGGCAGACCATCCATCTGTGCGGTAGAGGTAAACAAAAGAGCAATAACGACTCAACTAAGATAAGAAATTGATTCATTCCCGTTTCGTTTTATCACTCAGTTTTACAATTACCTCTAGTCAAGTCATTATATTTTTTTGAGGATGTTGGTCTCTTTGTAAGTCAGAACACTTATCTACCTCCACCAACACCACCCTCCACCGCCACCTCCCTCTCAAAGTGCTGACATTCTGTTTGCCATGCTGAGAATACACAAGAGGCAAAGTGCTTTGAGTTTAAGAGCAATTGGGATGTTTGCATCCCCAAGCATTTCCCCAACGATAACACCAAAGTGTAAGAACCGTGTTGAAAGTGTGGGCGAGCATATTTGCAAAAACGCATCATCTTTATTATCTTTACTCATCTTTAACTCTACAATTGTAAGGTCACGGAAACTGTGAATAGCGTGATGTCAAGTCCCATATGCAGCTCCCACACACAGCTCAGATTTCAGACATTCAGACTATGAACCTGGCTGTCTTGGTCTTCAGGGAAAGACAGCAGAAAGCTTGGTTCTTTTCTATTTTCTTTCGTTTTCCTCATCATGTTGCTCACTGGTCAGTGTTCCTCTTTAAGAGGCCATCTCCATGCAGTAGGATTTGATGGGTTCCTACAATCTGTGACCATGAGCACTTTTTAATACATGCTAAGACATATGTTCTTTCCCCTGGCTTGAAGTAATGTGGCTACAACAGTTAGCAATCCAGCTTTGATGTTCTTTTGAGGCTGCTTTCTGGGTACCGTAGGCTCCATTGGTGTACACTCTGTCCACTGTAAGCACTGAGATAAACACTGGCAGCATTATGTAACAATGAGGCCAGGGAGCATGACATCAAACAACTTTGTGTAGACTGGCAGTGCAGAAGAGGAGGAGGAGGCCGGAAAGTGGAAGTAGAACAAGAACAACCCTGAATGGGGGAGAAAATAGTTGGAAATGAGGATGAGCCATGGTAGTACAGTAATCATCTCAAGTCCTCCTTATTCAATGGTGTTAAGGGCCAGGCTCTGTCAACAGGAAGGAAGAGCAGTTCCCCACCAGGTGACTTAACCTTGTGTTTTGGAGTGGGCATCATAACAATGTTGCACTTACACTGTTGTTGGCCAAAGCGCAATACCTTGTGATGTTGCTTGGCCGCTGTCAGTGTGTGCAGGGGCATGGATGTGGGGGAGATTTCTGCAGTGTATGTTTGTGTGTGATTTTTGGCTGTACAGGTGTGTGTACAACAACATCAGTGACAAGTTGTTCAGTTAGTCCTTGTTGAGTCCTGGGTATGTATGGCTCTGGGTGACTCAGCCTGTGGAATCTAACCCATGTTCACCAGCCAGCCATTACACTAATTTAATTACTTCTAAGTTCCATATTTCTTTGCTGTAGGGAAAAAATCCTGCCTGGAAGCAACTCAATTCTCATTAGGCAAATTAATTCATGGGAGGGTTACAAATGGAAAGAGAGAACTCTGGTCGTAGTTCATTCTCATAGGCTAGAGTGGCGGTGTAGCATGATGAAATGGTAATACACTTGTGTGAATTTGTCAAAGAACATTCGGACAGAGTTCTTGAATGTTTTGTTTCTGCTGATGATGGATTGAATGTGTTCCGAGGCAGCATAATAATTTAAGCCTGTCCTACTTTGTAACATAACAAGATAGAAGGATGGATGGATTTATGACTACGATACATACAGACAGATGAAATGTGGAATTCAGATCTAAAACCATGGTCACAAAGTGTCCAGTCCAACACAGTCAGAGATTCTCCTGTACTGCTTAAATTCTGCGGCAACATATTGTCAGGGAAAAGAATATATATGTATATATGTATTAAGCATATATAAATATTGTGGTTTTCCAGCTCTACTGAAACCTGTACTGAAGATAGCAGAATTGTTTGGGTCTAGCCAAGCACAATCCTCCATTCTGTTTGATGTGAGGAGGGTAGGTGAATACCATATCCTTTGATGGAGTTACAGCTTTTTGGAGTGGTCTTGGAGTAGCTTGACAAGTGCTGGATATAGCTGCTGTTGGGTTGGGTAAAAAAAGAATTGCGAAACCATTATGTGGAAATAAACATGCCAGTGAGCGTTGACCGCACTGAATCCTAGGATCTCAGAGGCTCAGACAGTGCAATGCTCAGCGCAGCATAACACACCAAATTACTTGTGTGCAAATTTTCCAAGCTCTGGTTCCTGTGAGAGTAAACCTGACTTGTTCTGCGCTAACATTTCTAGAACACCAAGTGGTCCGTTAAAAGCTTGTTAAAAAGTGCATCTCAGAGGACTTTGGTTCTGAGGCTGTTAAAAAGACCCCACTGCTTGTTTCGTTGTGGGATTCTGTTGTGTCATTTTTAGAGAGCAAGCATTTAAGCTCCTGTGCGACTTTGAAACAACATTATTCTTGTTCTATTTTCAGTAGACTCTTTTGAATGGGTTCAGTCAAGCGGTTAGTAACTCATTCACTCTATATTTGATCGTTTTCACACCAAAACATTTCTAGTGAATAGACAAAATAATAAAAAGACTGCGACATACACCAAGATGTATTCACCTCCTCAGATAGTCCACATTTACGAATCAACTCCCACAATATTAGACCAGACGCTTCCATTGTGCAAAGCCACTGTTCAAATGACATTGGGTATTCCTGGAGGGCCACATCAATAGGAGTGTTCTTTTTTTTTCTCTCTCTCTCTTTTTCGCTTGCTATTGTAGAGAGAATACAATAGAAGGAAGGGATGATGCTGGGAGGAGTGCGTAGAGGAAGACAAAACCCAGCCAGTCTGGGGAAATTGTTTAGTCCAGTGATCTAACAGCAAAGGAAACAAACGCATTTGATGCGATAAATAAGTAAAGATCGTGCCCCAGTAGGGGGTGTACCTTCAAAGGCAGCTGTGAACATGACGGCAATAGAAAAGCTTGTAAAATGTTACCCAGAACAAAATCAATTACTTTGAGATTCCATAGCAATTAGGTACCATGAATACTGCTATTTCCAGAGTGGTTGCAGCATAGCATACAAAAATACACACATAATTGGATATCTACAACACTACACCCAAACTAGAACGGGAATATGCCACCGGCAACTATGCAGTTAGGGCTGAGCAGAGTTGCATATTGTTGTCATAAACTTAAATCGGTGAAACTGGACCTTTGGGATGTATATTATCATGGTTATGCGTGTATTAAACTTGCACAAAAATGCATGCATACACATTCACATTTGCAAGATTCATCCAGGTGCTGTGCTGTCCTATACAGTATTATGTGCTTGAACAATCAGATTATGTTCACATTAGTGACTCCCACAATGTTTTTCCAATTTCACGAGTTCATATCAGTGTCAAAATATTTTGGGTCTTAATAAGTCAATTAGTTCCTCTAGACAGGCTCACAGTTCCTTTTTAACACGTTCCTCCTAAAGGTACCCGCAGTTCTTGTTTTTGTTTATGGACAGGTGTAAATTGCTTTCTACTTGGTGTTAATTTGGAGGCCGGAAAGATGCATGCTGCAGACTTGTCTTGGGAAGCTGTGCCACAGACTGCATTATGTTCTGCTTTGCCTTCACATGCTCACACCTACAGTGCACATTCTTCTGTCTTCCCGATTCTCATGCACATGCTAGTTTTTTGTACCTTTTTTGTACCTACCTAGTTTTCTGACTAACACAGTCGTCTCTCTGACCCGTCTCTTTCTCATGCACACTCTTTCGCTCTCACACACACAGTCTTCTCACTGACCATCATGTCTCTTTCTCATGCACAATCTGTCTCTCTCACTCACACACAGTCTTCTCTCTGACCCGTCTGTCACTTTCTCATGCACACTCTTTCTTTCTCACACACACACAGTCTTCTCTCTTACCTGTCTGTCTCTTTCTCATGCACACATTTTCCCTATCAGACACACAGTCTTCCCTCTTTCCTGTCGTCCTTCATCTCTTTCTTACTCACTCCTCCCTTTCTCTTTCTCTCTGTCTGTCTATAACACACTGTCACAAACACACACACTCACACATGCACACACACTTACGCATGCACACACACACCCTTAGGCTCATGGGCCTTTATTAGAGTAATTACTGATTATGGCAGGTGCTCCAGGCAATCTCCAAGGCCAGTACATGTATATTCAGTGTGATGTTCTGTGTCTTGTGGGGCCTGTTCTCATACGGTGAGTTACATTGACTGAGGCTTAGACCTTGATTGACTTTCTCGACTTCACACAATACCAGACTTTTGTTTGTTTAGGTCCTGTTGGAGCAGAGTGGGTGAAGCCCACATCATGCATTTTAATCTTCTGTCATAAACTATTTCAACAGTGGGCATGTGTGTCTACATGCGTGTAAGTGTCTGTGTGGGGTGGAAGTGTACATGTGCCTGCTAGTGTGTTGTCTATGTGGGGTGAGTGTCCATCTCCCAAATCATTTTTGATTTTGATCTAATCCAGCGAATCCAATACTTTAAATGCAATAACATAAAGCAATTTGACATTTGTTAAACAATTTAAGAGGGATTATTTTTGACAAAGAGTTTAGGATCTTGGTTATCCCATCCATTATTCATATAGCAGAGCAACGAGGATCGTTTACACCACATACTGTAATTCCTTTTGATGTCACCAGCATTAATATTTATCCCGATTTAACTCTCCAAGCAAATGTTTTGACATCTGTTGTTCTGAAGTTAGATCTTTTATTTTACCTAGTACCCACAACAGGGGATGTTTAAGGTCTAATTACCTCGTCCACAGGTAATTTCCAAGGTATTTAAAGATATTTAAAGGTATTTAAAGATTTATTATGCAATGGTTGTACAGTGCAAGGTGTGTTTTCAGCAGTATTATCATTTTTGCAGTTTAAAAAGACAAATTACAAGCAAATCTGTAACTGGGGATTTATGCAGATACAATCAAAATTTTTTAACTCACAAACAACCTTTTGACAACAGTATGTGGTTGTTTTCAGTTTTTCTTAGATTCTGTATTTACATGAAACAATACTATTCTACACAGTATGCACAGGCCAAATGCCACCCATGCTCCAGCATAGTATGACACCGTAAAATGTGGAAAAGAAAAAAACGCATATTTGGAAAATGTTAGGGTCATTCCCTTAAACTAATTCCCATTCCAATCTCAGCAGACATCTCTCTCTTTTTTATGCCATGAATGACAAAGTTGGTGTGGTATTTTTGATAATGAAAAAAGCGAAATGTTTTCCTTGTAATCAATTCAGATTTTAGTGGAACCATCAAATGACTGCATTCTGACTACAGCGCACATTATAAAACATGGAAATAGTTCCCCTGTAGCTTTGATTGACAGCCTCCACCAAACAAATAAGAAGAGAAAACAAACTTTTGGATTTAGAAAACAAATTTTTGCTATTACTAAAGACTCTTGTTTTTGTTCCATTAAGCTGAATAATGCTCATTTTAAAAGCAAGGTTAATGTGTTGATAGAAAGCTTGTTTGTTGGTTTATCGACCCTTTACAGGAGCTGTTAATGATTTATAATTGTATAGTCCCAGTATAATAAACAGCATATCCTGATAGAAAGCAAAGTAAGGATTTGATTGAAAGGTGCATAATGGGAAGGTTTTGAAAGAGATGGAGAAAGGTAGATTCTCACTCTAAGGGAGGAAACTAATGGAAAATTGATCCAAGTTCAAGTGCACAGTCCCTCAAAAATGACTGAAAGACTAAGACAAACAAGCTCTTTACAAGCCTCACTGCCAACAAGAAACAGTGTGAATTAAATAAATTTAATTAGCGCTTAAACTCGATCTCCATTCACAGTGACCCATAAAAATGTGTGTATTCTAAACACATGGCTGGTTGTTTAGATGGCTTCTATAATGTAAAACAGAGAAGAAAATCTACTTTTCAGTAGTCAGTTCCCTTCACTGCATATGATCTGAGAAATGAAAATACCTATAGTCTTAATCTTCTCATCCTTTCCCAGTTTCCACAGTTAATCTAATAGGCACATTATTCAGCCTGCATCTATTAAAGTAGAATCCCTAGATTTATTGCTCAGGTTTTAGTCTATGGTAAAGGAACACATTAGGGAGATGATATCGCAGTCTATGGAATGATTATGCACACTTGCAGAAGAGAAGGGGAAGGCTGGCTTAATTAAATGCAAGGCCTTGCTTTATACATCAGTGACTTCCTCACAAGTACCGCGGTCCACTTATTCCTGCTCCGGTTAGGTTGCAGGGCGCTGAGCTACATCTTTTTTTCTCACCAATTTCAGAGGCTTTGCCTAAATAATAGATAAAACAAATCCAGCCCAGGGTTTAAATTTAGCATCTGCGAGAATTTAAGTACCTTAAAACTGTAGACGTTCCATGCAGAGCTCTAAACGAATTCATCTAAACTGTGTTAGCGTCATGCGAATAACTTTGATTGGGAGCCTTTAGATTATGGGCTATACCAATAATTGTGCTTGATGTCTTTGATTACAATCCTCATAATGCAGTTTTTATTGTACGTATAAACTCCATTCTACATGTCAACAGTAGAAAATGTGGTGTGTATCTGCGTCCAGGGTGTGTGTGCTGTTGGCATAAATTAGGACTTTTGTGTCACCTTTTTTCCACTACAAAATATTTCATGGCGGAAGCTCCCCAACTGAAAGATAATTCAATCTGAAGCCTGTATTCCCTTCTAGTTTGACCCATGGTATTGTTTTGAGCCTGTAGGCTCTGACAATTTGAGCACTTCTCAACACTGTAACCTTTGTAAATTGTATCCCAGTGAGACATGACAAAGATATTGCAGTATCAGTGTGATAGTATGAGAATCGAGAGATACAGCAAATGCCTCTTCCCTCCAAAAGGCTGTATATCAAGAAATTGGGCTTTCTGTGTACTGGTTGGGGCTATCACAGTTACAGACTTTTCTTCTCCCAGTCCTTCTGTGATGCTCATCCTGGTGCAGCCAGCCATTGTGGCCTTCTGTTCAGAGCTTTTCTTCTGCTAAACTAAATCAGGTTAAAGTTAAATGTGCCAGGCATGCCAAAGTGGAGTCTTGCGGTCCCTGAATAATGTAAAGAAATTGCTCCTTTGGCTTGTTTGCAGATCTGCTCGGGGTTGAACTAATTTAAAGAATGCTTTCAAAACCGTTACATAAGCGAAATGGCTGTGTGTATGTGTGCCTGTCCGTGTGTATATTTTGGTCTGTATTTGTATGCCTTTTTCCAAATGCTCTCCAAACAAATTACCGCATGTGGGAACCTGACCTTTTACCCATTCATTTATTTATATTTGTGAATGCTTATCTTCTTTTCCGTCCAATTTGCAAGGCCAGATTGCTTGATGTTGTGGTTGTAGCCTATGGCTTACAGCCTGTTGAAGAGGAAGAGGGAAATCGAATACCAAGGTACACGCAGCATGAAGCCTCTATTTAAGATCAAGTGCAAGTCCATCTAGCTCTTTTCTCCTCCATTGAGCTCTCCTGACCTCGGAGATTATGTGGGTTTGCATGCGCTAGTGTCCATTATGGGCATCAATCAGTCTTGCGTACCAACACAAAGAGAGAGAGAGAAGTTAAAAATGAACAACATGTAGGAATAAAATAAATAATTGAGAAAGGACGTGGAGACCATGGATTTGTTCGTAGAGTTTTGTAGACAGCAACGTGAGGGAACAAAACAGAGGAATTAAGGCAGCACGATAGAACTCCTTGTAGTGACTAAGCTGGCTCCTATAGTTCACAAAAAGGCGACAGTAATGAGGGACTTAATTTCCTGCCACAAAGACTTTGGAACCAACCTCCTGAATAGTAATGTGAATGTGGGGGCTCAAAGCACCTGTTGCCACAGCGTACAACCCAGGTAAAAGCACCCAGAAGAATTCATTCTGTAGTGAGGGACATCAACCGTGCGGCAAATCGGTGAACAGCAAAATCCTAGTGTCACTACCTAATCCTCTTTCCAGCATTCCAAACTACTCACAGCTTTTGACATGAATCACACACAATGACAGACGATCACATGCACACACACACACACACACACACACACAGTCGCACTCATGCGCCTGTCGTTGGGTCATTCTCAGGCACAACATCGCAGCCTGCGGCGCCCCTTCAGAAGACAGATGCGTCTAGTTGCTCTGTCGAGAGGTGAAGACATCCTGCTTTATTACCAAGTCACAAAATCACCTTATGTCTAAAAGTAAGGTTGCCAGGTTTCATTTGAGTAGACAAGAAATGCACATGGGGGTAGAAGAGGGGATGGAGAAGGGCTTGTTATGATCTTTCATTTGATGTAAACATCCACCCTGCTCTGTCCTACCATTGACTCCCGGTGTTCTCGGAAGAATTTGTCTTGGCCAAGATTGTTTCTTTCCCACTTCTGCGCTGTACAGAGACAGGTGCTTTATGTGGTGCCTTCAGAATGTCCTTGTGTGCTTTGCATAGCAATGACCGGAAACAGACATAAATTCTGCACTGAATTTGGAATAAATGTATTCCCATTTGACCTTCGGGCAATAAAATTCATAAAGTGTCCTATCTTTTATGGGTACATTAAGATTTTTTTTTCTTCCACTATCCGCTTTCCAGACAGTAGCTTATGTGTGGAGCCAGAGTTGTGGCCTCTCTCATATGAATGCTAAAATGTTCTTCCCTTTCTGGCCCAAGCAATCACTTTATATCTGCTTTTCTCAAATGATATAGATTTTAATTTGTTGGTCAGCTATTCTTCAGCTCCTTTAGTCTACACTGAACAACCTATTGTTCACTTTTATATGGTGTCAGATTTGCTTATTAATCGATAAACGCGCATTGCACAATTGTAACATTACAATCCTTTTCTGGATAGTTTTATGGTGAAGTCTATTACATTATCATATTAACCCTACTTGAAGCATATTCTTTAGTCTTGATGTATGGAAACCAACTTCCTGAAATTGGCTTTACTTTGAACTTTAATATATAATATGAATATATATACTTGTAGATGTGACTTGTAGTCACATGAATAGCATTTGAGTTCCATATTTATTCCTCACCCAAGGTTCCAAGGTGATTACACAGGTAATAAATCTCATCCCAGGCCTACAGAGTAGCTTGTGTAAAGTTTGTCCCAGCACATCTGTCATCCCAACTCTTTGTCAACATGTTATATTGTGTTCCACTGTGAGGGGCATCGTTCAGGATCTTAATGATTGACTGTGTTGTCGACAGTTGTCACTGGTCTTATGATGACAGTGGCAATTTATCACAGTATGTGTAGATTGGCTCTCTTCCAGTGTTCTCCATGGGAACTGGTTAAAAGTCATGCAGAATGCTCTTACACATTTTCTTGACGTTGTATAGCTAATATAATCTTTATAGTTATTTAGCTAATATGGTCCTATTAATCTACTGTATGTGTATATATACAGCAAATACACAAATCTATTCTTATATATTATGAATGATTGCAGAACACGCAAAAGGTGACTGGGTCATTTCCAGTAGATGGGCTGATTTGTGATCACGCTGCAGCTTTTAATAATTTCTCAACAATCAGAGACCATCCGTAAAGGGAGTAAAATGAAATAGAACGTCAAAGTAATTTCTTAGAGGACAAATTGAACAAGGACGTAAATGTACAAAGCTCTTTGTATTGTATGAGCAAGGTTTTTAACGGAGCTGTTTATATTCTGGTTAATTGATGCAAACATCTGGACATTTCTCTTGAATAACTCTATGAAGCAGTATTTCTTAGGCTTACACCAACGGTTGCCATGACTGCTTTGCAGTTCCATCCCACCCCTTCTCTGGGCTATGGAAGACATTATATTGGGATGTGGATTACAAATACATGTCCTTAATTAGAATAATATTAGTGCAGCTTACACCCACAGTCAAAATGTGTATGATTTGACCTATTGTCCCTTTAATTAATTCCTTTATTTTACACGCGTTTCCCATTGTGTTTTTCGTTAGTTTTTTGTATCTATATGAGACAGTGTGAAGTGAACTGATGTGTGTTTTGTTCGGAGGACCTCAGGAACACTAGCGGTTGCCATGGCAGCAAATGACGAGGATCCAAATAAACACACAATGAACGTCTTTCCCATGTCAGAGTCTTGTCAAAAGTGTCAGTGCCTTCGTCGTTATATTAAAATCCACCGGTGTTGACATTTCTATTGCCCCCTTGTCTGAACTTCATTTTCGGCCCTGCAAGTTGCAGCTATAGCAACCACTGATCTACTGATGCTACCCCAACAATGAGATGTAATTTAACGGCTGTACTTAACATACTTTAATCTGGAAAACCACTGGATAGTAAGAAAAGCACTTTCACACCCACGTTGATGGCTGGATTGAACTGACTAGGCCTTGGGTATTGACACTAATATCATCCTTTCAGTATATGGATAGGGGTCAGTTTAGCATCTTTTCAGCCACATAAATGGGCTTGTCTTGTTGAGCCAATACAGTACAAAGGCTCAAAAACATGGGATAATTCCCCTATTTCACTGAAAGAGGTATGATTTTGCAGTACAAATGCTATTTTTTAACTGATGTGCTGTGTTGTATTTGTGTCAAATGCATTGTAAAATTGTGATTTAGCCAAAGGGCAACAAGAAAAAATCTGTATGTCAGCAAAATCATAACTAGCTATTTACTTTATGTGGTTTTTGTTACAACAAAAAATGAATTTATTGTGTATTTCTTAATTGATCACATACAAAACATGACACTGGGTAGCAAAATCCAACAAGATCCAATATATTCAGGAACATCAATGTTTTTTGATACAAGTACAAACACTATCTGAATGCTCAAGTTTGTCTGTTACTCAAAAATCAGGGGTCAGATCAGTCGTCAAGCCCTCCCAGGGACCTTCTAAGACTTTAAAGAAGGAATACAGGGCAGCAAAGCAGCCTCAGTGTTAACAGAATGCCCATCCCTTCCCCCTGCTAGGAGGACAGCGCGTGGTCACTGCGTTGCCATGACTGCATGGCTGCCTCTTCATCCCTCATGGTTTGCTGCCAGCGGGCAGACCTCTATCTCCAAGGAGACCCCAAAAGATGACCCAATCAGCTTCCTGCGACTCATCTGGTACTCTGTTCTGGATTCACCTGGCCCTGTGTTGATACTGATTGGTTGGAGCTACCTAAGGTGTTTGGCCAGGTTGTGATAAAGACAGAACTGTATATTCCGCTGCAAGGTGGATCGCAGGAGTGAACTGGGAAGAGAGAACGTAAAGACAGTAAACACACACCAGGGGTTGGGCCACTTTGAGTTTCCCATGTTCAGTTGTGTTAAACTGTAATGAGGTGTCTGTATGAAAGAAAAAACATCTCAAGAGTCCATGTTTTATTTTCTTGCCACCACATGCACATGTTATTTCTCTACTATCTTTCCGGCATGATTATAGACTTTCCACAATGTCTTGGTTTTGATCAAATGCTCATGAGGAGAGATAGGACAACATTGCTGAGCAGCCAATATGTTACGCAGTTCCATGTTGATTTATGTTTATAATGAACCGTATAAAACTCTGGGACCGTGTTTGCTCAACATACAGTAGAAACAGCAGGTCCCTCTAACTCAGATCCTCTTAATCTGTTCCACAGACTTGACTAGCAGTCATTTTATCCTCCTACCTACTGCTACTTTCCCCAAATTAGTCCAGGGAAAAGATTGATCTGCTGGCTTTTTGTGGACAGAGTTAAGGGAGCCCCTCTGACTCTTATCGAAATCCCTCAACACTTCCGGATCTGTCACGGAAACTCCATCAAAGTCCCGCAGCCAACCTTTGATTGGGATCTTTTCCATCAGCCCTGGAGTCTCCAGACCTTGCGGGAGTGATTATTGCTGTGTTTCCCCCACCCATCATCGATTACCTTTCTGCCCCGCTGTCTGTCAATGGCTTCTTATTTCATGTGAGCAAAGGGTGAGGGGGTGGAGAGACATCAAACCTTGCTTTCTTAATCGTCATCTGTCGTCTCAAAGTCATAGAGGAAATGAAACTGTCCAATACTGAACGATTCAATGCCATTTCGTCAGATAGGGTTGTGATCACTGTGTAGGCTGTGTCTGACTGCTGTCGGTTATTAAACAGTTGAAGTGGGTGATGATATAATAAAATAATATGATATGACATTTCCCCTCTCATCAAGGTTTCAGTCTATGTCTGGCAGGTTTGTCTCCCTGTTCCATGCAGACCACCAGGATAAGCATCAATATATAGTAAAGCACAATAATAGGTCCAATACTTTACATAGCTCTGCTTTAGAAAATTGATCGAAGTAGTTTTCAAAGTGCAAACATACTGAAATGCATTTGCCAGTTGAAAATGAGTCAGGGTACTTACGAATGTGCAAGGCAGAAATGATATTACGAGATGAAAACTTGTGACATTCAAAGGAACCTGCACATTCCAATATGCCTGGAAATTTCCACGGACACCACATGACTGGCATACTGCAGCAGGATTCGTCCTGCATCTCCAACTCAATATGGCTAAAGCGAAATCCCCTATACACTTCAATCACCATGAAATGTATGTAAATATGTGAGCATATTTGCACACAATAAATTAGTAAAGGACCGTCGTGCGTAAAACTGGATTTGCTGAAATGAGCCACATGGCATCCTTTTGCTGAAATCATTCCACTAACCCACCAGTAGGGAATTTTTGCAGCAGCCTAAGGCAGCTAATACAACACCGCAGATTAGAGTGCGTCTTTCTTTTCTTTCCCATTTTTTCTTTCTCCTCCTTTGTATCCCCAGGCTCTCCGCAATTAATTTAGTGGCGGTGTGAGATTCCCTCTGACTAATGGCATTTAATTGGCATGTGGTTACCACCAGGAGGTCTCAGAACAGGCTGAGAGAGCACACCTGCTGTACTGGAGAGAAACAAAGCTGAGTCACGTTTCAATGGTTCCCCTTCTTGCCATAGCCACCCCTGTCTACTCCCAGCAGGCATGTCACAGCCTTTTTGGTCCTCCTCCTTCTCTGAGTCTGTAATGGAAGCTGATGGAGAAAACGTATGTGGTGTCACAGGCCGGCTGTGACAGCATGGAAGGTGCTGCTGTGAGTGATTGTCTGGGTGTGCGTGTCTGTTAATGGCAGGGAAGATGAATGAAGGCGAACTTGTGATGTACAGTTTGGTTTCAATGCAGATTGATCATTTTGTGACGTTGGTGTGGGTCGCTGCTCACATGCAGGTGGAATTGCCAGACCTAATTCAAAGATAGTTTACTATTTCTGAATTTGGTGATTTACAAGGCTGTCACAGATGGCTCTCATACTGTCTGTGTTTGTGTGTATGTGTTTGACGTTTGTTTGAGCGTGAGTGTGTATGTGAATGTATTGCATATGAGTCTTTAGCACCTGTCAAAAGTGCAATTTACACATCACTGTTCGTTCTCATTTTGGGACTTTTCCCCCCCACTTCTCATAAATAAATAATAGGTAGAACCCAGTAATAGTAGTGTCCTATTTATGCCTTTGTGTGAGGTAGAGAATAACAAAAAAATGCCTCCATACATAAGCATGACTCCCTCTGTCTTTCAAGGCGATTCTGATTGTGGTTCCAAAGCAAGGCAGTAACCTCCCTTGGCTCAGCAGTGCTTTTAAATAATCATACGACCACTGGCCAGAATGCTAGCTATGCTCTGCGTGGTATGCTTGGCACGCCGCAAAGCTCTTCATCAAATACATCAACCCAGACTCCCAGCCAGAGTTGGTGTAGATGACATTAACGACTCTGTGACATTTGAGTGTTCCCCCACGTCACGGGACACCCATTAGTGCCCTTGACGTCCTAAAGCAATGAATACGTGAAGCGTGTATGATGATAAGATATGACGTGGAGGACGAGGCTGAATATGTTAAAACTGACGCTCGGTGTTCATGTACCGGGATGGCACCGTGGCGTTGACGACCTTCACAGCAGCTTGGCGAAGCGATCAGACCAGTGAAGGGGCGGGGGGAGGGGGGGGGGGGGGGTCTTGGCACTGTGCAGCGTCCTCTTGTCATTTGTCTTGGACAGACGTGGGATGTTGCGATGACATCGCAGCCTGAAGATGTCTGTTCTGCCTCTGTGCGTAACAATTTTTGGGTCAGAACTTGTTGTTTTATGTTTTTCTGATGATAGAGCAAATGCAATACATGCTCTGGTAGTCGTAGCTTGAAAAAAATATTTAATGATATCTTGACAAGGGTATGTGACAATGTTGGGCAAAGTTTATGTCTTTTCACACTACAAAAGGTTTGAAAGACATGTTTCTTAGCCCCATAAAACAGCATGGTGTTAAGATGAAAATCAGCTGAATTTATTTTGTTTGTTGAAGAGGGGGGACGAAGTAGAAACAATTATCTTATTTCTACCTCTTTGCAACTTTGCGACTCTTTGCATTGCAGCTTCAATGCAAAGCAAGTATGTTTGACTAATACTGTAATGTTGGTCTGTTTTTTTGGGGGTTGCAATTAACCATATGTGTCTAAACCTTCTATTTGAATGCCATTAGTTTGCTATATGTGTTAGGTAACTTGTGAGCTGTGTTAGCTCGCCTCGGGACTTCCAGACACTACCTGCCGTATAAGAGATAAACAAAGGTCAGCCTGCAAGGTAACTTGGTTTGCCCTGCCAGAGATAGACAGACAGAGGACACAAATCAAGGTCCCAAGATGTCAATCACACCCACTGGGACCACATATCACGCTGCGGAGGCATGTGTGGAGTGTGATTACCACACTATCAGATCCATTACAGACGACTGTGTGCATGCATGTGTGTATGTGTGTGTGTGTGTGTGTGTGTGAGAGAGAGAGAGAAAGACAGAGATACAGACAGAGAAAGACAGACGTAGAGAAAGAGAGAGAGAGGAGCCCACAATGTGTAGGCCTGCATGTGTCTGTGTGTATCAGTGTGCTGTGTGCATGCAAATGTGATTACATTTCAGTGTGTGTGTACAAATGGAGGATAGTGGATAAACATGGCAGGTGAGCTCCCATGAATGCAAATGAATGATCTGGCCCTGTTCATGGTGACACTTCGCAAAATGACAGGGAACTCCTGGAAACAAAAGTGTAGCGTATTTCTTACAGGGCTTGGCTTAAGCAAGGCAAATGCTGCCGTCTTCACCCTGACTATGGCACAAATTTCTGGTTTTGCTAATTGTACAAATGTGTTTCATGTTTGAAGTGATGGTGTGCACAGAGCTACAGCAAATACACATCTGAATCCTAACAGGATCAACATACGTAATTCCAATACATGTTCCGATGTAATTACAGACCATAGGGCTGTTGGTCTGTGCAGTACTTGGTCCTGTTTCTATACAAACGCTGAATAATGTACAAAGTAAATAAAATAATAAGTAATTATGGCATGGGCTTTGTGCCCCATATAGAATATGTTATGTGTCCTTGTTTGACGCATTGGAATGCAATTCTATTGACTCAGATCTTCATTGTCTTACAATACTCCAGGGTAGGCTTCACGTTATGTGAATAGTGAGGCTGTAAGGTATCAGTACAGAATTCTGATCAGGCTAAATCCTTCGTAACTTCCGGATTGAATGTTGAAAGTTGCAGAGAGCATTCTAAGACACGAAATATGTGTCTTTCACTCCATTAGGCTTATGGACTTTGATCTGGTTTCGAGAATAACAATGGACTATAGCTCTATTCTATCAGTCTGACACCTAAATGGATCCATGCACTTTGGAAGGCTGGCAAAACTGGTTGTCCACGACCAATGACAAATAGGGTGATGCAATATATAAAAAATTGGGGACATACAAAGTTAACATTTTCATGGTTTAGAGTGTGCAAGAGGTAGACGTGTATTCCGCGAATGTTTACATTCTAAGACTGTAACTATAAAGTAGTGAATGAACCCTCGAGCCATGGACAGCCTGTGGAACAGCCCGTGGAAGAACGTTTTAAATGGTGTGACGTCACGCAGCAAGCTGAGTGAAAGTCGCTCGTGAGGCTGCGGCTTTTTATAAGAACAGGGGCAAGCCCAGGAGGTATTGGAAGGCAAAGTACAGCTCTATGACAGCCCCGTTTTCTCAGCCAAACTCGTCATCAGTCATTTCCGAAGTTTCGAAAACGTTGATGAATTTGATCAGACTTGCAGGCTGCTCTTCGGGACAGTGAGTTTCCATTTGATGCAGGTTTTTCAACCGCCAATTGAGGGAATGTATGCGGACGTTTTGTGACTGCGAAAAAGTCTAATGGATAACAGGGGCAGACGGTTCTAACTTGAGAGCGCAGCGAGGATGGAACTATCGGAAGCCTGTCAATGCATAGTTGGTGAGATACTTCGCTCGGAAAATATTGAAACAAATGCATTTTCACGGAATTGCAGTAAAGCGGTCCTGTGGCGCAACCGTCTTTTATAGGCATCTTGAACAGTGTGGCTCGCCGAGTCACTGCTGCGCTCCAAGATTTCTGGGGTAGCCTATTTCTGATGACAAGCAGGTGAATTGAAGTGTCGATGAAATAATTGCACTGTCCAAGTGAGGCGACATTCTTGAACTTTCTACGCAACATACTGTGGGCTTCAGCCATTGAAATGATCGCATGAAATATATTTCTAATGGCTAGTGGTTATTTGGTGTTATATTGACTCCCTAAAAGTAAACGAAAGGAATTTCTATCGTGCTTTTATTTACTGTAAAACTGCTCCATCGGGAAACATGGAATTGTCTTTGGACTGCTGCTAAGGACCACGCGCTCCAGCGAGTGTTTTTGGACTTTCTTCGCGACAATGCACCTCCTCCGACTGGCGTGGGCTTTAACGGGAGCGGCAATCTGCTTTTTTGTCATCCTACTCATTCACTCCCACGTTCTAAAAGAAGGTAATTCTTTGATCCATGTTTACCATATGTCTTGGGGAGTCATAACATTACGCGTGGACACCCTTACATGCTCCTCTCCTTATCGGTTGTATCGTTGAAACAGTATTTCCTATTTCGATATAGTCAGACTAGACAACCTTGAATTAAAACCCACGCTTTCGGTGTTTAAACCACCTCTGTCCCCACACAGTAGCCTATGCCGTAATGTAAAACAGTGATAGTCCAAAATATCCTAAACTATGTGTATCCAACAGGTATGGTCTTTTTTTTTATGCAGAAAACAATTGTTGTTCTGGTTCTATGAACAGTTTGTGTGTGTGTGTACGTGCGTGCGCGTGCACGTGCATTTTAGCAAGAGAGATTTTGGGAGTATTGGTGGTGTTATCGTATCAGGAAAAAGAATAGACAAAGCAGTCACATTTTAAATGATTTAGTTTCCCCTTCTTCAATAGATGGCACCAGAGTGTTACTGAAGGGCAATAGGAGGTCAATACTTGCCTTGAGTCTATTCAAAGATTCTGCTCTGATCCATGAATAGAGGTATATGCTGGGGTTTTAATGCTATTGATTCTGTTCTCACAGTTGGTATTTCTAATGTATTTTGGTTTGGAGCCCATATTGATGTACATTACAATATGGAGACAACTTCAAGCTTGATTAAAACACCAGTTACAATAGAGTTCAATTCTATGGACAGTAATTCATAGCAGAACAATATGTACCAAAAGTACCGATGCATTTCGTATTCTATTTGCATTGCAAAATTGCCACAGCGCAGGACAGCTTGTCATCCAAAAATAAATAAATTTAATTTGCAGTAACAGGGTTCAAATCTATAATATATCTGTAATCCATTACGGTTGGTGGGTCAGTCATGGAACAGTTTAAGCTTGCCTCTGGGTCTTGAGTCGAAGGCATTGTGAGAGACACCGACAACAAAATGGGAGAACCAGTGAGAAAGTCTTATGTCTATTTTTCTGGCCTGTAGAGCTTTTTGTGGGTATTTAAGACCCCTGTCCTAGTCTAATCCCCAACACTCCTAGTTCCGAAAGCATTTTGGAGCCAAAAACAGACCAGAATGACCCATTGTTGAGGGATAATTGCTCCACCATGCCTGCCTTACATTTGGCAGAGATTAAGTTGGAGTGTAACTTGTGTTTTAAGATTGGGTCATGTGCTTGATTTGAAAAGCATAATGTCGTTGATGGAGGTGAATGAGACGTGTCAAGTTCCCCATTTGATCAAAGCTGCATGTCACTATGTGAGCTGTTTAATATTTAATTTGTGCTCCGGTGATATGTCTAGTGAACACACACACACATGTCCACACACACACACGTCCACACACACACACACACACACACACATACACACACCCACACACACACACACAAACACACACACAATCACGCTTCAATGTATCACCTGCACTCAGTTACTTAACTTGAATTGTTTGCATAAGAGCCTTGTAGACCAAGAACGTTCACTGCCTCTATCCTATTATGTTAACATCTTTGTGCCCTTCCTCAATTCTAAAAGTCAAATGAAGAGCAGAATGAAATGCCACCTTGAATCTAACGGTTATTTTGGACCTTTGAGGCCACAACTCCCATTAAATAAAGACAATATTATATTTTCGAGGGCTATCTGTTGTATACCAACAGGCATATCCACAGGCTTGCTGTTGTGCACCTTCTAAGAGCTAAGCATAACCAGCTTACAACACTGTACAAAATGTACTATTTACATCACTTACTACCATACATGTGTGTGGGCTTTACTGGACAGATACACTGACCTGGTTATGCAGCCCTCTATGACAGTGGTCCCCAACCCTGGTCCTCAGGACCAACTGTCCTGCATGTTTTACATGTTTCCCTGCTCCAACACACCTGATTCAAATGAATAGGTCATTATGAAGCTCAGCAGAAGCCTGATAATGACCCTTTATTTGAATCAGGTGTGTGGGAAGGAGAAAACATCTAAAACCGGTAGGACAGTGGGCCCTGAGGACCAGGGTTGGGGACCACTGCTCTATGACATTGGGGAGGGTTGGCAAATTAGTCACCCATGTGTAACTTTTCTACTGTGTATGTGTTTGTGGGGTTGCTTGGTTTACACTGTTCTGTCACTGTCAAGACTGATACAGGGTTTGTCTATGTTCCATTCTGGCCTAAACTGATGACAAATTGGGGGTATCAAAATTGCATGTGTTCATGGTCACTTGTGAATTGTGCTTCGAATGTTTGGCAGAATGGGAAATAGGTCCTTCACAGTGTTGCAAAGGTGTGGTGGTCAACATGATATAAATCTTGTAGTCTGTTTGTATATTTACATTTACGTTTATTAATTTAGCAGGTGCTTTTATCCAAAGCGACTTCCAAGAGAGCTTTACAAAAGAGCATCAGTCACTGATCACAGCAACATATATATGCAATAGTTTTATTGATCTCGGGTGCCAAAACACACAATGTATATTTGTTAACTCTTGACTCGAACACAGTATTGAACTAGTTGAACTAACTATTGAATTAATGAGTTAATGGAGAAGCTGATACCGGTGGTACAGAGTGTAAAATAACCCATTCAAATGTGACAGAACATGTCATCTCTGTACTGAAGGGAGCATGCCGGTTTTAAACTGTATGAGCTCTCAATGCTGAAGTGACATAATGATAACACTTTACTCAAGCTTTGAAAAGACACTTCATCTTGTGGTATTGCAACTGGTCTGTCTTTCCAGCGCTTCACAAAAAACCTTTTGTCCCAATCTAACAACTCTGGCAACCAAAAGCCAGGAGTCAAGGACTGTACTGGATCAGAGCTTTTATGGAGATCTGAAATGACCGTTCACAATGGCGTAGGAAAATAATCGTGCAAAATTTTTACAAATTTAAGCAGCACCACACTCTTGCTGAAACACAAGTTGCTATCTTGGCATTCCTTTGTGGATGAATTTATTCCAATCCAATTATGCAGCTGCAGCCTTTTTTGTTGTTGCTCAGTTAATTTATGTTTGTGTTTTCATGCTGTTGGTTTTCTATCCTCTCGTCATAGATTTTTATTCAGATGCAGTATGTATAATTACCATGAATATATGCTGTCTTAATGGAGCATTGAGTATTAAAATGGTATCATTTTAAGGGATATTTAGGTAAGCTATGTGTTTTACAGGAGACTGTGTACTCAGGAATGAAGAGGATGCTTTAGTGATCCTAAACAAAGACTAATCCCAGATTAAAAGGCATTTTTTATCATTGAATCTGTGATGGCAACTTGGACCTGTCTTTACAACCTAACTGGACTCTTAAGAACGAATAATTAATGGGACATTGCTGCATTGCAATCTTACATTGTAGAGGAGGAATAAACAGATGTGACAAATCAAGAGGGTATACATTTTTCGCCCTTTGAATTGTTCAAAATGATCAGTAGAGCAGTAAAGGAAAATGTTACTAATGCAAATACAGATGACATCCAGCCTTTTGTTTGAAACAAAACGCTAATTATATAAGATTTGTCTCCTGCCATGCATTTATATTTTATTGGCATAGACACAGGTTCAACTGACTTGCCCCTTAACAGCAAAGTACTGTAATTATGTGCTGGCCAATTGTAATCAAAGTTATATCTGATCTGCCTAATGGACTGTGCAAGATTGAAAAACAACCACCAGACAAAATGTTAAGCAACAAGGTATTTCAGAACACCACAGTTCGTATTTAGACTTTGTGTTCCCCACATTCCTTTGTTTTAAGACTGTGTATCGAGCTACACAAGTTTGGGTGTAAAAGACAAGCTTAACTAAACAGCATCTGAATTTTTGGGCCCCACTGCAGGAACCTCAATGTGTGGTGGATAATCTCTTACTTTCAAAACCATTGTCGCTTTTATACTTTCACAGATTCTTTATCACATTAAGAGAGTCCTACTTTTATATGACATTCTGTGATAATAGAGATTTGAACTGTGTTAACTGAATGATGGGTAATGCACAGTGTCAAAAGCTATTTCAATCTAATAATTATTTCCTTGTCTTGATATGAATGTGAAATGTGGGGACTTTCATTTAAGCCATGCCCATGCTCCTTGATCCTTGCACGATTGTTATTCTTATTTTCAATTTGGAGGGAATTAAAAAAAATGTGTCACTTAAAGAATACCCTATATCATCAAATGTCACTTTCTCTTATTCTTTCATCCTTGAATAAATTGCATGTCAGTTGCAATTGAACCCTTTCTGAAATGCAATTGAAAAATATTGTGATTCAGGACATGGAACAACCCAAAAGCAATACAGCCACAGAATGTTCTCTCATCTCTTGGCATAATTTAATCATATTTGATAATGAGTGGGCTTGGCCATCTGTAGGATGGCCATTTGCAGATTGATAAATAGGCTTTCTGTTTGGTTTATAAGTTCTTATTGTGTTCCTACAAATGTCTGTGTTTCTGTTAGTTTTACTGTTATTTGCAAGGACATCAAAGACACCTCAAACACATGCCTGCTTCAAAGAGGAAAACAAAGAAACTTGTATTTCACAAAGCCACTACCGTGACAATTACTGCACAATTTACAGGGATCCCTGCAAAATGGAGAAACTCTTTTTTTCTATAAATGCATTTGTTGATTTAGAAATGTTTTGCGCGTCAACAATACAGCACAATGTTTGTAGCTTGTTCAATTTCAGTTTGGTGATTGGCCATCCATTTTGAATAATCTCTTACCTTGAATCACTATGTGCTTCTCCAGAGCAGGTTTCTTTATAAATATTGAAGTACACGTTGAGTCAACAAAACACATAACAATAATAATATGCTAGTCATGGGTATACAACTGTGACATTAGAAATTAACGCTGGTGGCAGAGGGATGGCTTAACGTGAGTATTAATCTTGAGTGGCGTTGCTATATTGGAATGTTGGCTTGTCAGTGGCATGACCAGGTCCCCTACACGAGGGTGGGAATGGAAAACAGGTAATGGATTCATGTATTTAGCTTTTAGCTTTGCAGAGGATATTTGTACCTGCAACCGACAGTCAAATGCTCCAACTACAAAGCTATTCCATACACAAGACTGGCGTAGTCAAAGGAAATGAGGTTTGGATGGTCAGTGTGGAGAGCAGGAAGGTATTTTGCAGAACATGAAACTGAGAGTTTATCATATCTAGAACCTAGTGCTCAGTGGATTTGGGTGTGGGTTTTCAAACGCGAGGGATTTGAAGATAAAGTACATACGTGCTCTCCACAAAACGTTCTACAACCAGGTTGTACCTTTGGACCTACTCATTCTGTGTTCAAATAACAACTACTTATGTCTTCCAATTATACTTGTCACACACCACCTAAGGTATCTGTTTCTATTGCTCTCAAAATTAAATTCATCAGAATATCTTGTTGATGACTAAACCACCAAACCATACTCCATATTAAAGGATTCACCTGCCTGGCACGCTATTGAAATACAATTTTACATACCTACTGCGTACAACCATGGACAACCACCTATCAGTTATGTTGCCATGGTGACAGGATGGTTTAAAGAAGTGTCGTGGTTCAATGTAACACAGATGATGAGTGTGCACCTGGGTCTTGTATTAGAGAAATGGCTGTTGGTGTGAGTGGAATTGGGATAATAGTAGCCTCTATAGTTAGTTTCTCCAGTTTTGTCCAAGGATTGAACAGTGTCTACTGTCTAAAAATCAGTTTAAATGAGGCGAGCAGGTGCATATAATGAAGTTGCTCAGTGTCTTGTGGAGTTTCCCAAACTAAACACCTTTGCAAGCAGCTTTAAAATGTACAAACAAAGTTTTAAATTAGAACCATAATGAATTATATGAATGAGTTAAAACACATGCGCTTAGACCTGTAGTGTGTTATAATTATAATTTTGATATACAACACCGACACAAAATACAATTTACACACAATTACAAAATGTACTATATAACATATTTAAAAACATTGTACAAAAAAACAACTAAGAATTCATTTGTATTTTTAGTTCTCACATTGCTCCGCAGGTGGTCTCATTTTGGGCGTTGGTTGGTTATTTTTAGTCTTTACTTTTTCTGACTGTGTTTACACCCTCCCATCGAGCTTTGCTGATTCTCATGTGTTGCTTTTGAGACTAGAAAAAAACTACTTGTTTTATTACTGTGCTGCAAACCAGCCGAAGGGATAAAGAACGACGAAAGAAGAAAAGCTCCCTTTGTGAAGTTTAGACACCAAGAGGGTAAAGGAAAATTATTGTATATCCTGAGTTCCCCTACGGGTCATTACTGTATGGGAGATTCCTATTCAGTTGGCGTTGAAGACTGGGTTTGATGTAATGCCATGGTGTTATTTCACCTGCTTTGTCAATGACAGTGGACTCATAAGGGGGGAAGTCCATTAAGAACAAGAGCTGTGGAAGGTACAGTCAGTCCTTTTTGAGTTTTGTGGTTAGGGTGATCTTGCTTCTGGATCTGGCTTCTTGTGTATACAATTGCAAGTTGCCTCACAGATGAAACAAGGTTATACTAAGGCAAAGTATAACAGCTTGGTCAACATGAATCTGCTGTCTGCAGAGTGAATGTCACAGGTGTCATTACTTTGTTCGTCAATAACCCTTCTTTCTGGACTTTTCTTCTCTGGGCTTCGATTTTACGTCCTCTGACTCCACCTCGTATCTGACCCTCTCTCATATACACCACTTTAGCTACTGCATTGAAGACCTGGCAAGTCACCCATATCTTTTCTGGTTTTAGCATGTACAGATTTCACTTTATGAAAATGGACATGTATACTTTCCACGTTTTAGGTTGGATTAAAATATGCAGGTATTAAAAAAAATATTTGACAGGCAAGCTTTGGTTGGTTTACTTAAACCCTTTCTTGATAAATAGTCACTGTGTATTTTGATTCATTCCTTTTTTTGGTCATTTTAACCTTTAACCAGGCACACTCAAACTGTAGGGATGTGAGGGGAATCCTAAGAGGAACAGTTGGACATTTTTTCTGTCCTTGTCACACAGGCTTGTATTTATTCATAGAAAGACGCCTTTTTACTGCTGAAGTATCTGCTCTTGCTGCTATCTCAGCAAGAGCAGAGCGTGCTGCGAGAGGAGGATGACAGGAAGGCGTGGAGGGGGCTGGGGATTGCAGATGATAACCCTTATCAGACTAGCTTTCATTGGCCGTGTAAGCAGCGAAAGCACGAGCAATGAGATATATTAGCTTCCTTGTAGCCCTGGGGCTGCAGGATATCATAATACACAGAGGGACCAGCACTGATTGGAGTGGTCTACGGTCATATCTTAATATGGGTTGTCAAACGCAATTACGAGCTTGGTTAAGGTTGAGGCAAGACGGACAAGCTTACTGTAGATTCTGAAGGAATTTATATTAGTGTCCCTGTCTATTTCAGGTGAAAAATGATAGTTTTGGCTGCATCGAACACATCTTTTGAAATGAAATATTTCGTAAGAAAGGGGTTTTAATGTGATGTTTTTGCTTTTTAAGGGATTTGAAAGAGTAGGTTTTGGCTTGGGGGAAGCTTTGGAGTGCTGTCCCAGAGTCAATGTCCTGTGCACAAGTGTGTTCAGATGACTAGACTCCTCTGTTGATGGGCCATGTTTCATTGTTCTCCATACAACATAAGTGATCTGATATATACAAACCAGCATCAAATGTGTTACTGGAACACACACACACACAATGTAACATGTAATGAAATTTGAAACTACCATCCAGATGGCTTTTTTACAGTCATGTCTGTGATCTGCCCACCAAAGCCATGTAGATTTCGATATTTCTTTACTGAGAATGAAAATACACATCTCCCAAACATGAATCAGTACTCTCGATTTTTGCTCTCAATGAATGTTCCCTGACATCGGAAGTAAGAACTTGCTTCATGATCGTACCTTATAGATACAGTCTGCTAGTATTCTATTTTGTCATTTGTAGGATATAGTGGTCAGTGAACTGCACATGGCGTTTGTGCTATTCATTATGGATGTCCGTGTGGTCAGCTCTTACAAGCAGACATTAAGTGTGAAAATCAATAGCTGAGCTTTTCAGTGTAGTGTTTGGATTATGCTGCAATGTTCCGGAGTCCACCTAGGCTCAAGACATATTAGAAGGTGAACGTTTTATCAATCAGTAAAACAAAAAATAAAAACGTAGAACAAAATGCACCTTGTGTTTACATGTGTAAGAGTGTGTCTCTGTCAGTATGCATGTCTCCCTATATAATCCTACAGTCCCATTGACTGAAATGGGCAAAACAGAGAAATTTTGTGTCCCTGTACTGTGCACATTTGTGCAGCATGCTCCTGGGGGAGGTGTATCACTATCAGTCCAGGCTTTTGGCTGAAGTTAGGGGAAGAGGATGTCTGCCAAAATCATCTGGCATGAGGACAGATAACCAACAGACTCTCACCACAGGTCTACGCTGCTCTTTCAGGGGTCACCACGGCAACTTCCTCTCTGAAGCCATCCCCTTGCAATCCTCACCGCAAGCGAGAACAGCAGTTTAATTTGATCTGTGGAGCTACATTTATTAAGTGTTTTTATATCACAGTAGTTCCCCGGTTGTTTTTTTATTAATGCAGTTGTACTATGTCAGATAGTGTAGGCCTTTCTTTATCTTCCTCAAATGTTATATAATCTTGTATTTTTAGTTCTTTGCCTTAAACCTAAAATAACTTAAGCTCACAAAGCTTTTTACAAGTTCCAGGTTGAACGTAGACCAAACAAAAATGGCCACTTGTACATCGCAGTTGAACATGCTCGCACAGACTCCATTTTACTGTACATGGTGGAGATTTTGAAGCTCGTCTGGAAGGAAAGACTATCCTCCGACAGTTAAGAGGCCTTTTCATGCTGACACTTCTCTGCTGAGCTTTTGAAATTCTTGTCATTGTCAGGGGCAAAAGCCTCTTTGGAGGACACAGTTGTCAGTTTGAAGTCCAGGAACATGACATGCTAACTGAAGACTAGGACATTACCACATGTCACTGGCGAAGTCATTGTCATTTGTGTCTTGGCGAACTTCACCGACGACACATTGTTTGTCTAGTCAATGTCATCGCTATTGTCCATCACGACTTTGGGGTATTTAGCACAGTCTGTGTTATCACAAAAAGACGTCCATGTAGATTAGTGTCTGTTTGATAAGCTACGTCGCTAAGGATTATTTTCTGTCTCAAAACAATACAGTCCTTCAGTTTTCTTCTTCTATTGAAGAAGAAAAATTGCCAACTTCTAAGCGTCGGCAACCGACAGTTTCTTTCGAAAGTTTTCAAGTAGAGAACTGTCTGTAGTTGTAGTAGCTACTATACTAGGTAGAAATAGAGTATACAACATGTTATGGCTTTGCTTTAAAAATAAAAAGTTCACCTTGCAAGTGTTCCTCAAAGACAATAATGTAATAAATAATGTACAGCAGAGTACATAGTTTGCATCATTTTATATCAGAAGGGAAATATACTAATAAGCTTTTCCCAAACGTATGGTAAACTACCATATATATATTTATTGATTTCTAAAACGCAGCCAGCCATAGATTTATCATAATGTTTATATGTATACAGTTGTTTCAAATATATTTTTTGCTCTTTCATAATCTAATTTGACATCCTCTCACTACTCTGGGACTTTGGTGATAGTTATTCCAACCCAGAGTTATTTTGATAACCAGTACCACTGCACCTAGAATAGAAAACCTTCATGTGACTTGACGTGCAGAACGAGATGATAATGAGGAGGTTGGAGTAAGGAAGGAGGAGACCGAAGTGACAGAATGCAAAAGGAAGATGGAAGCCTGGGTTTAAATGAAAATATATAAAAATATGTTGTGGGGAGGGGAAAACATAGAAGTCAATGATGATTACATAACTATCAGGACAGAGAAAGAGGGAGAAAAAGAGGAGGAAGGGGGTGGAGAGAGAGAGAGAGAGAGAGGATGTGTTTTTACCATACAGCTGAGCCAAGACAAACTAGGGCTGAATGGAGAGATGAATGAATGAGGGGCAAGAGGAGAGAGATTAAAGCTCAGGGAGTTGGGAAGTCTGCATTCAGTTACTGCAGTGACTGAACATACCCTCTCGCATGCTGATGAAGTTCCATGAATGGGACTATGCACTCTTCCTTCTCCGATATCTAGAAGTCCTCTACAATTATGGCCTATATGCACTCAGAACGAGTAGGGTCTTGCTTTGTTTAAGAAGAACGGTTACCCTGGGTTCAAGGAGGAGGGGGTTGTAGTGGTAAATTAAGCCCCGCTTTATGGGCACTGCAATGTAAGGCCTTCTACCCTTTCATTTCACCTAATACTGATGACCATTGCAGATTCTATAACTTTTCATACCATTTAATTAAAACTTGAGTCTGACAGTGGGTTTTTCTTTTGCAGCTTTAGCCTCACCAACAAAAGAGGTCAGGTTTCAATTTGATATCAGAGACAACAGTGAAGTCATCTCAGGTTTCTCAAAAGCTCCATAAACAAGTACACAGCTATTTGGGATAGTTAAATATTCTGCTTTTGAGCTGACACATAAAAGCATACTTTTTTCCCATTCAGTAACATAAAGTAACCCAAATAAGTTAGGATATCTATCATAATAAACCAGAATAATATAAACGGAATGAGCTGCTGTAGTATTATAGTTAAAGGTTCAGGCATGTCACTTATCTAATGTACTGCTGTTTTCATGATTGTATACTGTTGGTGTAGATGCTGAGACACTGTATAAAAACTGTAAAGATACTGTTACCAGCTGCTTCTCTCGGAATAGAATTGCACTGTGCAGTCAAAAAATTTGTGAAGTATCTTTTGATATAATATGTATTTTCGAAAACAAGATCAAAAACAACATTGGTTAAATTTAGAAACAGATAAATGTAATTAGGACCTGTAGAAATAACGTGAAAGCATGTCTCGTTGCTGGCATTTATAAAATAAAAATTTGTGGATGCAGATGTTCATAGACGCATTGTCCTAAAACATTGTCAAGGACGTTAAGACTCCAGAACAGCAAACAAGAACAAAATACTTTTGAGGCTTACAAGACAAGTGAGTGAGACGAGAGCGAGAGAATCAAATCACCTCTTGAAAATCTTCCAATAATCACTGAAGCGCTTGAGCAAGTCAGCTGCCTGAAATAGATTGGATTGAAAGTACTTTCGGTTTTGTGATGAGAATGGTTGCAACGTGGGGTCATCTGGAGAACTTTCTATACTTTCTTTGGTAGTTCTGGCTGAGATGTAATATTTCTTCACCATTGTAAAATATTAGCTGAAGTGTAACGCATCATAAACAGCTCAGATTCAGGAAGAGGCAAACTTAGATTGGTATTCTGGATGAGCACCAATGACCACCAACAGGAAGTTTTATCTGTTGGCATTCAGGATTTATTGCTGTATTACTGTTTATGACATAATGCAGCACTGTGAGTATAGGTACATGAAACAGACTCCCAATAGGCTGGGCTTATCATTGGGTTTGTGAATGATATGATAGGAACTGAACAACAGTTGAAAGGACCTTAAAAAGCCAGATGATGTTCATCAGAAGCGTCATTTCTTGAGCCTTCGGATTAGAAAACGCACACCAAAAAAACCTTTAAGGTGCTTGTAAAGAGATGAGTCACACATGGTTATTCACTCTGCAGTTAACAGCGTTGGAACCTTTTTTCTGTGCATGAGCTTAAGGTGTTATTAGGGTATATCTGTTCATTGTGAATTTAATTAAAGTATGCTCAAATCAAGGCAGGCAAACATAAACTATAGGCATCTACTAATTAGTTCCTCAGCTGTTAATTTATAGTTTACATATATAGCTTTGAGAAATTAAAGCTAAAAATATATATTTCCTACCAACTTGTTACTGTAACGCTTGGGTTAGAACCTCGAAATTGGAAAAGTCCAGTCATCAGGTATACCCCTAGGTCATGCCGATTGGTCAAAATGTGCATTTCGGTACACATCCTACTGCTTTCTGAGCAGAGGGAATCCTCTGAGATGCAAACAGCTCAGATGCAAGCCTCTTGCAAAACTAATAGAGCCTGCTTTGAAACACATTGTTATTTTGTTGCTGAGGGCTCTATTTCAGCAGGCAAAAATAGGAGCCCACGTACCATAAAACAACATTTCCACAGACAGGTCACAGCATTTCTGTAGGCTACTGTACTTTTTGGTTGCGGTCTGGGAATCAATCAAAATGAGTGTGAAATGTAAGCAGAGCAGGGAACGCACATAAACGGAGAAGAAATACTAGACAGAGATGTCAATAATCATATTGATTACTTTAGCACAGTAGCAACCTCCAATCCGTCTCTATCTCAAGCTTTTGATGGAACGTTTAATTCGCCCCAACTAAAGCCGTCTCCACATACATCTCAATCATTAATCAAACACATCATCATTAATGTGACATCTCAATTTTACGGTGGCATAATATATATTCATGGTTAGACTCTGGGCTTTTGCTTTTCTGCCATCCCCATAGCCTTAAAGCTGTAAAGCAGACAAAAGATAATGCAAACGTTAACATATGATCGGTCATCAGCAGGGGGTGGGATTGGCATTTAACACTGTGTGACTCAAGACAACGATTATCTCAGTATGCCTGTTCTTTGTTCCTTAATTGTATACCGCTGTATATGTAGGGTATGGCCATCCCTTATTTTTCTCAGAGTGAGAAGTAGTTGAGATGTGCAAGAAGAATGTTGCATGAGAAATGACTGTAGCCTAATGCTTTAGACAGAATGCGTGGGACTTGAGAGCCCGAGTTCATCAGGGTTTCTTGCTCTTCTTTTTGGACCAACGTCAAAGAACTGACAGTGTGAACGTGCAAACGGCCAATGCCTTAGGCATGAAAGATGGAGGTTTGGTCGACTCTTCCTTTCAGTTGCAAATAATGTAGGCAACATGTGGATCACATATTGTGCTGCATGTTTAACATGGTGTAGAGGGGTTGAAATTAATTGTGTAACTTCTTGTCTTTCCCGGGGAGTGCCCTGAGGTATGTCTGTAGCCACCGTAGCCCATTGGTGTTGGTCTATTGTCAGTCTATTATAATAGCAGTGAAATGTGACGGAAACAAACTCTGTGACAGAGTTTCTTTCAAATGTCATTACCTTAACCCTTTAAGCGCCAAAGTCGCAGAATTGAATCTGAATATATTTTCAAAAGTAATGATATCACAGTAACAGTTTTATATGGGGTAATATCTTTGGAATAGTCAAGTGTAAATTTGCATGTTACTTATCAGCGGCCTCTGTTTAACACAAAGTAATTAGCCTACAGCCTTGTTGTACAGGAGTTGTACCGAACACATCCTTACATTGTAACAAATTTCGACTGAGCTGCAAACATTAGCATCCTTAACTCAGAAACGCAAGAGTGGCTGGGAGCCAAACCAATTAAAGCCTTGTTAGTAATTTCAAGAATATGAGATATGTGTCTGTGCATGCAAGTGCCGGTAACCTCCAAAGCAAGGCCAGGAGAGAAATGGTGTTCAGAAGGAGTAGGATGAAAAGTATGTGTAGGATGGAGAAACCTGTTCAACATTCTGTTCTTGCTGCGAAAGATTGCCCATCATATATCTACAGTATGTGAACTCAGTCGAAATCCCAAAACATTTGCATTGGAATGTAAGTGGTTTTCTGGAATTCTTTTGGGCTTATTGTGTGTGTGTGTGTGAGAGAGAGGGAGGGAGGGAGGGAGGGAGAGAGAGAGAGAGAAGAAGAAAGAGTGAGAATTTGTGTGTAGATCTTTCATAGGGTGTTTCTGGAAGACTGAAGAAATAGTTTATACGACAATATCAGAATATAAGTACTGTTTCCATATTTGAAGCAGCAACTTCAAATGCAAAAGAAATGGCAAATGTGCTTCATTCATCACCAGAGCTTCTCTGCTGTACAGTAGCAGGGCCTTTAACATGTTGTATGCAGATTCATTAAAACCCCTGAGCATCAAAGACTTGGACCTCCCTTCTGATTTATAGGGGAGTAGTCAGTAGCTATTATTTTAATGTTAAGTCTCTGATTCACACACACACAAAATCAAATAACGTGAGACCTGTCCAAAACCAAAACCAAGCACCAGAAACAATGCACCAAAAATGCACCAGCATTCACAAAGAGAGCAGAGCAACATATCTTTCTTTGCAGTCTCTGTGGATTCCTAGCATCTTAAAAAAAAAAAGGGGCATCAGGGAGAAGACTTGTTGTGTCTCGTGATCCCTGGTCACACTGGGCGGGCACCCTGTGACTAGGGACATGAACACTACTTTATAATCACTGTCCTGACAGAGCACCATTACTTTAGATGTATCCCCGTAGTAAACTTAATTAACTCTCCCAGAACCTCTGCACTGTGACTTGGGGCCAGATTAAATCACTGTGTGTGTGTGTGTGTTTGAGAGTGTGAGAGAGAGGGAGAAAGAGAGAGAAAAAGAAAGAGGAAAAGAGATCTAAAAAGAAAAGCGATTGAATGAGAGTCAAAGAGAGGGATAAAAAGCAAGAACAATTTTAATAGAGAGGAATGAAAGTGTGAGACGGCAAGCGGGAAAGAGAGAGATGGAGAGACAGTGTGTGCGTGTGTGTGTGTCACAGATTAAAAACCCTGGCCATGATAGACCACTTCCTCCCTGTGGAGAAGGCCCAGGGCTACTTCACTCGCACAGGTTAATCTACAATCAGGTGATGGGTCAAAAGGTTCTGAGGATTTAGATACATCAGCAGACTGTCCAGGCCCCAGATACAACAGAGTTCAATTCCAAGCAGTGCCAAAGAAAAATAGGACATGTTGCACTGTTTAGTACACTGTTATGCACTGCAGGTTTCAGCAGGGTCTATAAAAAAAAATATATATATATATATATGAAATGATATGACCTAGATCTATTGATCGTCATCTCCGCAATGTCTAAATGAGTGCCATTTCCCCTCTCTAATTCCACCTGAGCCAAGTGGCTCATTGGCTTCCTTTTCCATCTCCGCCTCTTTATCTCTGTCTGACATAACTGCTCCTTCCTCTTTCCGCCTGTAGGTCAGCTGGCAGCAGGAACGTGCGAGATTGTCACTCTGGACCGCGACAGCAGTCAGCCACGGAGGACCATTGCGCGACAGACGGCGAGGTGTGCCTGCAAGAAGGGCCAGATTGCCGGAACCACGAGAGCCAGACCAGCCTGTGTGGACGGTAAGTGCCAAGATAGTCCACCTCCCCTCTCTGGTTTTGGTGGCTGCAAAGGTGCACTAACTGAGAAAGCAAAAGATAGAGAGAGAGTCAGATAAAGAGCTTGAAGGGAGGCTGGCGGAGACACCTAAGCTCTTCTCTCTCTCTTCTGGGACACCAGTCTCTGCATCCTCCTGAGCCTGTTCTGATCTCATCCCGATTACTCCCAGTTATCTCCGTTATGTTGATTAAAGGGATCTCGTGTGGGAACCGAATGTTGCCTTGTGTTTCATCACCTGCTCTCTGGGGACCTGCAGACACCTCTGAGAGCCTGCAACAGGCAACAGAGAATTGTCTCATTTTCCTGGTGGGGGGGGCGTGTGTATTGAGTTTGTGTGAGTGTCATGCGTTTAGGTGGTGTGTTTGGACACTTTTAATCTCGGCTTCCTCAGTGTGCAACCATCACAAACGCTCCAGTGATAAAAGCAGAATTGAATCAAAAGTATCTCACCTCAGTAACGTTAGATTTTGTCTGACAGGAAGAAGTACTCCATCTTTGCTCCTCTCTGATGTTTTCCAGCACAAAAGATGCAATTTTATCAGAATTGTGTTTCGGCTATTGTGTTGGATGTCATTGATTGCCATGACCTGTCTGTCAGAGCTCAGAGGCTCCCAACTTTCACTCAGACACTGCTTTTTTACATTTGCTACCCAGAGATGCAATAACATGACAGGATGGCTTGTCGGTATCAGAGTTTGCAGGATGATGCTGTTCCTACATATTGGTGACCTTTACTCACCTAGCGTGTGTCGCATTTTGAAGGCTTGGCATTTATGTCAGGTCAAATCTTGGCAAGTATACTCTCCTTCTTCAGTCCGTCAGTCCATAAATAAAACACAGACAGCCTCTGAGCAGTGCTCTGGTTTATCTGTTAAATTTAAATAATGTTAATACTCTCCTTCTCAAGCTCTTTGAAGGATTCATTTTGAGGTGTCCCAGGTGTTTTTGCTGCATTATTCACCGAACTCAGCTTCCCTTGTCCTCTACGCCCAATGTCTTATCTTCCTACGAGGTCACAAGTGGAGCAGGATAATCCATAGGTCCTAAATCCATATATCTATCACAAATAAATCTCCTTGCACTAGCCAAACTGCAACCACACTGTGAGAAATCTGTCAAACTTTGTGTGTCATCGCCTTTGTCTTGTCAGAGTTTAGATGATATCCACAGAGACACAATCAAAGTGGGGATTGCACTTGTGCCTTTGTGGAAATGTTTCAGTGTAAAGATTGCACCTGTGACTTTGATCTCTTTGCAAGACCCTCAAGGCCCGTATTAATCACACAAGGAGCAGCTGTCTTTTGCTGTCTCACATTTTCCTCAAAGAGACAACAGATGGACAGGAAAATAAATCTCACAGTTCTTTATAGTGTAAAAGAGATTTGCACTTAATCGATGAGGAATTTCAGTTTGGAAACATTGTCAGATGTTGCTTGATTACAGGCATTTCATTTTCTAATTTAGGCACCTGGAATTACTCTCCCTCCCCTATGTGACTACTCTGGATTTCAGCTTTTGTTTATATATTTAGAAGAAGAAAAAAAAAATATATGTATGTGTAAGTTCACCAATTGCTAGATCACTGTATTATGAGACAAAACTCTGTGTTTTCATAAAACTCTTACTGGAGGACAAAAGATTACCATGCTTTGACATTGCTGATGACTCATTCCAAGTGATTGCAGATGTCTCTCAGAGGGCAGAGTGGTTTATGCAAAACTGTAATTTCTATGGTTTTATATCTATCCTTATAGCTGGTTTATTCCCCAAGAGACCAATTCCACTGACAAGACAATATATTTTTTCAAAACAAGTGAACAGCTTTTTCCAGCCAGTTGTAAAATATTCCTTTTGGAGGTATAGAGGACCATTAACCTGTCTGAAAGTCTAAGGACATTCAGACTAAATCATCGAAGTCCCTAACAGTAAACCATAAACACAGTTTTCTTTCACGGTCCGCTGTTTTACAATATCATTGACAAATACTGTTTTTGGTGTCATTTATGTAATGTAGTGTGCAGCCAACTGCCATGTTGTATGTTCTAGTGACACCAGATAAAAAGGGAGAGAGGGAGTCAAAGCAGATCTTAGAAATAGCTGTTGTCTGAGATTTGGGGCTAGGTCTCCTGGGTTCTGATTCAGACTCTTCCAGAAGCCAGGGCAATGTTCTTAAACTCTCTCCTTGAAGATGAAGCAGCAATTAAGTCAGGATATGTCTGCCTTGGCAACAGTCAAGGTTTAAATTCTGATCTAACAAACCTTGTCTCCCTGCAACCCTAAATCCCTGCAAAATTGTTTCCTGTTCAAATAAATTATTTTTCCTTACTAACATGGTCAACTTACAAAGTAACTTGTAACAATTGTAACTTGAAAATAATACATTATCAAAAGCCCTGAAACTCAATAAAAGTTATGCACAAACCTGATGAGTAACATACAAATGTGTGAACACAAGATTCTACATTTATAAATAGTAATAAATGTAACTTATTTTGTTGCATGGAAATATAAATGTATCAACCGAATTCTATGAACAACATTTCTTGCTCATGACAATACTCATCCGCATAGTTGGTATTTGGACAACGGGATATCCTTTTCTCAAGCATCAGTCTACTGTTCATTCACCCTGTAGGCACGTAATCTTTCTATATTGACAAAATATCGGCTCATATTTAGCTATCAGATTTTATTTTCATTATACATTTTTCGTTGTTTTGGTGTCCCCTTTCCACTTTAGTGCCCCCCTTAGCACTTGGTGCCCTACGGACAGAGCATTATGTGCATGGTTGGAGCGGCGGTTACTGAGGCCATTTAAACTTTTATAAACATCTATAATCTAGATGAGGAGGTAAAGATAAGGAGTAACAAGATAAGGAAAGACTGGAGAAGATGAATACCTGCAGCCTCTAGTAACTGGTGATACTGGGCAGAGTTATTTTGGAGAAGGAATCAATCATCCTCCTGACAAGCTGAAATGGATCCTCTCTAGAAGAGATAGTAGTCTGCCTGGGAGCTGAATGGAGACCCTGCAGCTGAACAATTCTTTCTGAAGAAGCATCACTGTTCATTGCAGGGTTTGCAGTAGATGAGTTCCAAATCCAGGAGGTGGTGTTCTCCATTGAGCTGCCTTGCTTGACTGAAAAACAGTCTGTTCTTCCTCGAACAGAGCGTTATGCACTATCACAAATGCTGCATATCCATTGCAACACCAAAAGTCATTCACATGACAGGAATAGGAGCGAGGGAATAGAAAAGAGAAAACAGCTAACATTACTGTAGGTACTTTACAGCGTTACCATGTGGCCGGACTCAACCAAAATACAGTATATGTATTTATTATCTATCTTATCTTTGTATGCTTTGCAATAGGAGGTACTGGGGTACAGCAATAACTGTTGCAGGAATTTTCCTATTGGTCCTTGATTAATCCAAAAAACCAAAACAAAAGAATTCCAAGAACACCGGTTCTTTTGAATTGGTTTAAAACATGTATAACTCTCATCTGCATCCTGCTGTACATTGTGTAATTTCCCATCTTTTCATTCTTCTGTATGCCTCAGGGGATACACTTTCACACTTTTTCCCTTTTTCCTGTGGAATCCACTACATTGATGAATGATGTGATTACAAAATGGTTTCCTCTTTTAAGGAACCATGTTCTTCAAATGCAGGATGTGTCCTGTGGATTTGTGCGCTGCATCAATTAATCAGAAAACAGAGTGATGAAGCATTTGCAGGTGTTCAGGTTCTCTTTGTATCGTAGAGCTACAAGATGATTCATGTTTTCTGTAACAAATGGACCTGTAGTTAAGGATGTATACCCCCGGAGAGCGGTTCTACTGTGTTTAAAGAGTTGTCACTGAAATATTTTTTTCTGTTTGGCATGCCCCCCATTCTAGGATAAACACAGTTTCTACTGTTTTAGCTCTGTCAGTTTTACTAATCTTTTCATCTCTTCACCAGTGATTACAGATGAATGGCTCATGCTGTCAACATCTATTAGCAAGCATTTCTTCTGTACATTATTAATAGAAAATGTCCTCCCCATCAAATTAATTCCCACGATTACAATGCATATTTGCAATGCACCAAACTGAGAACATATTTGAATAAAAAAAATGCACTGAATGCACAGAAATGCAGTAATTTAATGCATTTGTTTTTCAATAGTGCAATAATTTCAAAAGTACTGTTCAAAGCACACTCAGCTTTGAATGTGAGTGCAAGACAACAGTCTGGCGAGGCAAGACAATCTTCCAGTTTCTACAGCATCTTAAAAAATTGCTGTTCAAAATGTAATAATAAAGGAATCACAGATATGGAGTATGATATGGTTCTAGTACTGCAAGCAATCACAGTAGCGTATGTAAGACCTATCACTGTTGGAAAATAGATTGAGATGATAGCAGTGGCAATCAGTAACTGATAAAGGCTTTACAAGTGTGAGTATGCCTGTGCATAGGAATGCACTCTGCATCACTCCCACATGCATGCACACAGAAACACACACACACACTCACAGGCGTATTGCTGTCATTTGTCATAGTGACATGTTTCTTCAGGTCATTTAGCAATCTTTGGCGATAATCTTCAGAAGTGCTTTGAAACGTGTGAGGGAGACGAGTGAGTTGTAATGACTCATTGGAACACCCGTGAGATGAGATGAGAGCCAGGGATATGGCTGGACAAGAAGAAGGATTTGATAAGCTTATCCTTTTGTTTAACCAGAGACTGTAGGCCTTGCTCCTTTCACGCCATGATTATGAGATTGTACAAAAGACTCCCCACCCTCCCCCCACTCTCTTTTATATTCTGAATATTTAGTGAAGAAATGTGGATAGCCACGACACTTAATATCAGATGAAATTGTAATGACTGGTTACAATATAGCAGCCGTTCCTAAGTGATGTCATCACTTGTAAATCAGTATGCTAGCGATTGAGTCTTCATTGTGCTTTGGGTCACAATTTTGAGTAATGATGAACGATGAATGATGAATTAGCATATCCTTTTATTGGAGTGGTGCATTTTTTTTTATTTTTCTTGTGTGTGGAAATGGAATAATACATTTGAAGCATGACTGTCATGTACAGGATTCTGTCAAGAACGCTGCCCTTACTGCATCATCTCATTACTATCCAAAATACAGTGAGAAATTAGGTGAAGAGGGACAGACGGGCCGTTGTCCTTGAAAATACTGCAGATAACAGCCGTAAAACATGATGTGCAGCCTTGGTCCACTTAGTGCAGGAGCACATTCATCATTATCCCACCAGAAACCCATTGTGGGACTGAGCCGTGTGAAGAAGCGACGGCATAAAAAAGTGCACATCCTTCCACTTTGTCACTCCGGGCAATTTTCATAAGAGGCTGTTCATGGGCTATATTTGTTTGTGTGTGTATATGTATGAGGGAAGAGAGGAAGGGAGAGAGACAAAATGTGTTTCATTACTGTGGCAACAAAAAGCCCATACAGCTAAAAGGAACACGTGAAGAATGGCAAAAAGGCAAATTATTCTAGATGACAACTTGATGCAGCACTAGGATGAGTGATGTGTGAGTTAATATGTAGTGTGGAGGCACAGAGGATTGTTCTACCCCTGCGCCATGGATCCCTAGTGAGGGTTCTCAAAGAGAGTCGCTTCATCAACGAGAACATGAGCTAAGAGACGGGAACGGTCGCCAAAATGCTTCCTCACCACACCATTATCATTACGCTGATGAGCTGCTCTTCTTAGAATGAGTAAACACCCTTACAGTGGAAAAAACACAAATAATCAATCAATCATCCAAAATCTCACAGTTTCTCACATTCATAGTTTTCTTTTCTATTTTAACAAAGATTGTTCATGTTAATTAATGTGAAGTCTTTGTAATTCGGCGCCAGCACAACAATGGGTCAGTTAATGATGATCCAATTTTCTATTATACTCCTTCAAAGAACCCAGTTGTCCGCAACTCCACCTAGTTGAAACCTTGGAAAACGGTGAAGTCACAAGGTATAAAAAAGAAAAGTTGCCCGCCTGAAATTGAGATACTTGTTTGTGCACACTTGCAGCCAGAGAAGCTTTCACATTTCTTTAAATTTGTCTAGGGAACACAGAACCAGCAAAATAATACACCTGCCAGACGAAGTCAGCTTCAGGCTGTGACAGTTTGTGCCATCAATTGTTACCCAAATGCCAGTGGGGCCTAGTGGTGAGACTTTCAACACCAGTAATAAAAGAGAGTGTTGAGAAGGACGGTTGTTTTGGCAATCCGAGCAATCAACCTTCGGGTGAGTTGGACCCCCATCCCTCAGTGTTTTGCACTTCAGTGGAAACTGATTGGCTCATTTGGTTTGGTAGAAGAAGAGTGTATTCCCCAAACCTGCTCCCTCCAATGACAAATGGACTATTGATTTTAAGTTCACCGTGGGGTGAAATGCTATGTGAATTAGGAAATTATTACATTTGTTATCTGAAGTTTGTGAGAGTTTCACCTCAGCTCTCTCGAAGGAGGGGGTGAGGTGCACATGAGTAATGTGCCTTTTTACATTAGAAACTTCTGATCCCTCAATGTTGCAACCGGCAGGATGGATCCTGAGCCAAAGACCCTAGCCAACCCAAAAAAGTGACACACATGGGAAGCGTAGTCAAATTCCAAGAGGTATGAAACATAACAGAAGGCTTTATTGACAACCATTCAATCCTGCTAGATATATGGTAGAGAACTGAGAGTGGGTTTGAGAAGCTAGTGGGGAATCTCCATTGGTTTCTCCTGCTGGTGTGCTTTTTGTCTACCAAGACTATGATGACTCAAATGTCTTGTGTTCAGTAACGTTTGAAAATAACTGAGAAGGCTGAATAATCTGTTGTCAATTTGTTTTTCTTCTCCCATGTGAACATAACCCAGCTATACTGCAGATTAGAAGTGTGTACCACAGCTGCCTCCAGAAGCACCAGGAACATCTTGAGATTTTCGGTACCTTAAAGCAAAAAAAATTCAACTGTTCTGATCCGCAGTTAATATACAGCGTCCCAATAGCACAAATATTCATTCTCAGGCAAAGAAGATCTCAATATGTCTTTTGAGTATTCTGAGACTGTTGCTAGTAGCTAACATTGTTTTGAATAGATTGAGCTAGGCCCCCGGATTGAGATGGCAGAGTGTTTAGGAGAGGGACAGAGGTCAGCGTCAAGCAGACTTGACTCCATTTAGCTTCTTCAAAGCCAGCAGTGTTACTGCTGTAACCTTTGGTATTGATTGGAACCGATTTGTTTAAAATGTCAAGTACAACGCGCGGGCAGCAAGCACGCACAGATGTTCACGTTCCCTGAGCTGTGAACGCCACAGTGAAACTGATGGTGAGCTAAACTTGCTGATTCTCATGCATTTCAACTTCAGCAAAATTGTCATTGCTATACTTATTTACAGTCTTTGTATTGTGTATATATATATATATATACACATATTTTATATATATATATATATATATACACATATTTTATATATATATTTTTTTACTGCAAATGAATGGGAAACATGTCAAAGTCAATATAACTAAAGTCCCGGGGGGCTGAACTAGTCATGCAAAATCTGCTCATTTTGCGTCTCGTAGACACTCCCAGTGGGCAATAACAATTCCACAAGGTATATTCAGAGACTGAAACATGCCCTGCAAACACTGGTGCAAGGTTGTGCGGCGCTTAGCCAAAGTATTTATCAAAATATATAAATAATTTCTCCACAGCAACGCAAGGCCCACTCTCATTTATCGTCTCAATAAATCCTGTCAGCAGGCCTTGGCAGCGGTCATCAGTCAGTAGCCCGTCTTAACTGGGTCAAGACCATCAAGGCTCAGGAGACTGCCTTTGCCTCTCTCTGTCAGTGGGACTGGTAGAAACGGGGGTTGAACCAGGGGTAGAACCCAGCTGTGACGAGGTCACTCAGTCAATCATGCTCGTTTATAGGGACCTGCTGACCAAGGAGTGATGAAGACTGGCAGGATTCTTTCTAATACAGTTCATTTTAAAGCCGATGCCAACCTCCTGCAATATTAATTGTAAGGTAGGAGTTGCTGTTGTTTCATACAATGCAATGTAACTGGTCCAAAAAGGTCCATATTGTAGCCCATTATATTTGTATATAATTGCAACATAAAACAGTTGTGAGCCGTTTATGTACAAATAAAAACAGTGTCTGTGCCTCTGAGTCCATTTTAATAGGGCTTTCCATTTTCCGGATATTTCCGGGGGTCAGTAATGTATTCTTGGACTGTGTTTAACTCTACAGCCTTACTGTTGGCTGAACAGATGTTTAGTGAACATGCTTGCATTGAGATCATTTCCCTGATCAAGCGTTAAAGCCGTTCTCACCTACATTGGAGATATTTCATTTAGTCCCCAAAGTTACACATAGGGTTTCCATCTTGAATGTTTTCCTTGGGTTTCCATCTACAACTATTTTGAAAACCTTTTCATTGGATTTATTAGTTCTTGTTTAATGCATTCATTTATTTATTTTTAAATTTGATTTATAAATATTATGTAATCTTAATTGGTTAGTCATTTGTTTTTCACCTGTGATTGTATGAATGGTTTACAGAGATTGCCAGTTGCTGCTGATTGCAGTTGAATCCCATGAAAAGATCTAACCAATGAATGATTGGTCGGGGCTTATAACATTTTCTGTGCCCAACTAACAAGAGAGGGGACTCCTTGATGTGATCGCATTGCTGTTTAGAGAAACACCTCAGCAAGACAGCACACCAGGAATCCCATTGAAAGGAGTGCATCTCGAATCCATAATGCGTGTCTATAAGCAGCGATATGCTGTGAAAGCTGGCGCTTTCAAATGTTGCTGGGTGGCTTCTGATAACACCCAATTCGGAGCACCGGCAAAAAGACACGTATCTGAATTAATGAAAGTGTTATCAGGGGAAGCGTGTGGCGTCCGCACTTAGGGAAGGTGTCCTGGGATGACGGAGGATAGAGACGTAGCATCAGACGTTCCCGGGGAATTAGATTAAGGGGAGATGCCTCTCCACAAGAGACCACAAAGAAAAATGCCCCATCCGCTGTCGGATTCAATACACCATCCGCTAGGAAGTAACAAGACAAAACAGGCCCTATACATTGGACCTGTGATTACATCGCAGGAGGAAGACAGTTGGTCGCTGTGGTCCCTGCTTTCCTATCCCGCCAGCCATTTTGTTCTTTGACATGTTTCATTATACCTTTTATAATGCGCTCTTCATGCAACCTCTGGAAAAATGTGGAGGCCATGTGGTTATGGCACAAAGAAGTATTTTGTGTATGTTTCACTGAAATGCATATTATAAATGTATATATATATATTTCCAGTTGGCTCGTTATGAAGAGAAATAGATACAAAGGCTGACTATTGCGCTCCCCTGCTGAAAACCTCAGGTACTCTGGGTTCTTTAGACTCCCGGTTCTCTCTCTTGGTTCTTGATGCTTCTCTCTCCTGTTTGTTTGTGGGCATTTGGCTGGCAGTTCTGGGTTCAGGCGAAGTACAAGCCTTTGATGTATCGATTTAGAGAAACGTGTCACCAGGAACAGCTGCTTTCCTCTCTCACAGTCTGCGTTGCAGACGAGTGACAGCCTCTTAAAGCTGCCAAGAGAGCGGCCGCCTCATTAGAGGTGGGATTCGCCCAGCCGTCGACTTTGTAGCCATGACAGTTAATAGGAGGGCTTGAAGTGATTCTGTTTTTGTTTCACTAAAGTTAATTTATTTGTTCTCGCAAGGACTCCAAAGAGTATAGCAGACGGCTTAAAAGACAGCATAGGAATTTCAAATACTTGTCAAAGTGAGTGGATGCACCATTAGCCTGGTCATTAAGTGTGATGCCTCACATGGCTATGACGTAGCTCAAGTCTAAGTATAATGTTGAATCATTTGAGTTGCGTAAAGTTGCTTTTGAGATGTGGTCCAACACGTTGATTTCTTGGAGTTTATTAGTACTCCTAAGGCTGAAGCACGATTGCCGACATGTATCATGGGTATGAATGACAACGGTATGGCCCTGTAAGTCAAGCATTCAGCAAAGCCCAAACATTTGAGTTTGTACCCCTTCCCATGACATGAAGGTAGACAGCAACACCTGACTTGGTGGCCACTCATCGCAATTAGACACACCAGCCGAGTGGAATAATTAAATAAAAAACATGGCCGCATACAACTAATTAGGTAGAAGGGCTTTCTCCACCCTGATCATGTGTCGCATCATGCTGAATGGGACTGTTCGTTTTCTGCAGAAAGCTAAGGGAGAAAGCTTAATGGCTCGCACCAGTGGGTAGATGGAGAACATTGTTAATTGGGCGAGTGACTGTGTACGGAGGCAGAAAAGTGCGATGGCACTTTCCAGGCTCAGTCTCTCAGATATTTGTTTATTGCGTCAACGAGCTTTTGCCTTGTGACCCATCATTTGACAGCATCTGAAAGAACTACAGACATGATATCTGTGTGAGACACACCATCAGAAAGATTCAACAATACATGCTTACCTTTAGTCATTCATCAGATACTCTTATCCCGTGCGATTTACAGTAAGTACAGGGACATTCCCCCTGAGGCAAACAGGGTGAAGTGCCTTGCCCAAGGACACAACGTAATGTTGCCACAGCCAGGAATCAAACTCACAACCTTCTAATCACTAGCCCAACACACTAACCGCTCAGTCACCTGACTGACCTGACCTGACCCACCTGACATGCCACTTGCCAGTTTATGTTAATGTTTTCAATCTGATATGCAATGTTGAACAGTCAAGTAATGGCACAACATTTGACGGGACACTTTGACTTAATTAAATTCAAACCTCTACGCCACACAGGGAAAATACTTGATTTAAAAGTTTTAAAAACCTATTGGAAGAGGGCACAAGCTCATTGGCTTCCTCTGTCTTCCAAAATTTGTATCCATGTCACTTAAGTGGGAGTCAGGCCGGGGCTGTTTTAAATATGACCTCAATGACCCGGGGTGACTAGAGGCGTTGAAATCCTCCTGAGTACCCCAAGCTGAGGTGTGAAATGCAGAAGCAGGGAATTAGACTAAAAGGCTCTTTGGGTTGTCATTACTGCGAAGAGCTTAGCGCTGAGTGGTAATAGTTTAGACAGAGAAGCCTGAGGCACTGAATATGTTGCTTGTGTATTCCAGTACTACAGTTCCTCCTTCTCCCAAGTATTCTAACCTATAGTATGTTTATGTGCTATAAACGCAGCAATATTTTGTTTTTCAAACATGGAAATTATTAAGTCCAGACTTATTGCCTATTAGCTGTAGCGCACATATTCTGAAGAAAAAAACACCCAGGGGTTCTTAGATGGCATTTCTATGTTTTTAATGTACATGTATAATTTATAATGTACATTTGCAGTTTACAGGTTATACTATATTGTCCTAGTAGGGCCTGAACTGGAATGGGTTATGGTGTTGTGTTGGTGTGTGCATGTTGCTTTGTGTGTGTGTGTGTGTGTGTGTTTCTGTGTGTGTGTCTTGTGTATTCCCAGGCCTGTCCTTTCATAGATTAGCAGTGTGAAGACTGTCTATTGCCAGACCCCATGGCTTCACAGTACGTTAAGAGAAATTTATCACCCGGGCTGGCCAGCTGTTGACACCAACGTGATATGCTATTTCGCAGACATACTGCCCCACCAGTGGATGTAATGATGTTATTTCTGTCTTATCTCCGCAAGATGAAGTCTTTGTATTGGCGCGCACACGCATGCACACAAACATGCGCACACACAGAGTAAACACAAACACACAGAGAGTTTGCACCCACACAAACTCAGAGCTATCACAAACATGCGTGCACGCATCTGGAGCTATGTATGATGCAGGTCACTCTTGCTCCAGCCCTGTTCGGTTTTATCATTATTATTTCATAACATTGATTTTAGTGGATCCCCAACTGCCCTGCTCCATCTGTTTTCATCTGTGGCCGTCACAGCCAATGGCATTATAATGAAATAGAAAACAATAGCATGGCATGAGGATTACAACGTTATCTCATGGTTGGGTGTGGGCCTGTGTGTGTGTGTGTGTGTGGCAGGGTGGGGGGGTAGAGAGAGAGAGAGAGAGAAAATAGGTCCTGGGTATGTATTTAACAATGATGGAGACCCTCCTATACCCCCATCCGTCCCCCTTACTTCCTATCTGATAGCAAAGGGAGAGGATTTAATTAAGGACTATTGCTGAGGAGGAGAATGCTGTCCTGGTACACTGCATTGTTCAATAGAGAATTGGATTGATAATTGAGGCTAACAGGCTATCACTATCAGTAGCCAGTTTCCCAAAGGCCAAGGGAGAACATATTGCCTTATTATACTGTCCCATAAAGAGTTTCACGTTCCTTATCTTCAACGGGTTTTGCTCTTTATCAAAAGCAGCTTGTCACTACTTTTGACAGGATCAAATCCATTGGCCAAGTATGTCTCACACACACACACACACAAGGAATTTATCGATTTATCTACACATTTCCAATGGGATATTGATTATTGTCAGCGTGGAAACAATAGTTTCTAGTAAAATATGTTCTTACTGCGTTTACATCGTTTTATTGTTAATGGTTTTCCTGCAAGTGAATACTTCTGGAAATTATGGAAATGTATTTGGTATTCCTTCCTACTATAGGTACGGACCAGCCAGAATAAGATGTATACACACATTTCCAAATCCTCATCCTGTTTCACCTTTCTGTTTCACTATGTGCCCATGTTTGCTGTTAGACAATGTAATGATGTTTTTCCATTGAGGATTTTTTTTATCTCTTTGTTGCAGTGTGAAACTGTAGGAACTTAATTGAGTTTGTACAATTGATGTGAAGGTAATTGAGTGTTCTTCCTTGACATCAAATTCAAAATGGATACAATGACATTGCCCTTGGCTTTCAGTATTTGCAGCGGTGAGCGTCTTCCTATTTCTCCATCCCGCGATGCTGGGAATGTACGTGCTTACCTTGCATGGATATTTCTGTGTTATTAGCTATTTTCCTCCTCAATTAGAATTTCCCTCTGGACCTAAATGTGCAACTCCAACTCCTCCCCAACTCTCCCTCTCTTTTCTCTTTCTCTCCCTCTTCTTTCTGTCCATCTCTCTATTTATTTTCATGTTCTCTCCTCTTCTCTCTCTTTTTGCTCTTGCTTTCCATCTTTCTCACCTCCCCCATATTCCACCCACCCCCCAGACTTACATACACAACACCCTCTACTTCTCTCTCATTCCCTCTCCTTCTGTCTCTCTAAGGGCCAATTGGGGTGCCACCATATGCAAATTCAAGTGTGTGAATGCCCTATTTCTTTATAAATAGACATGTGTGTATGATTAAGTGTATAAACAGGTCTACTTCAAGGGGAGAAAGCTCTTTGCTGCACCAAAACGTTCAGTCTCATAGCACAGATTGTGTTATTAGTCTCCGAGAGTCTTTGTGCCATTTTTTGTTGCTTTTGTTAACTGTTGCCCTTGCTGTGTATTGTTTGCAACCCCTTGGCTTGCTAGTTAATAAGTATGGGCTTAAGGGGCTTGTTGATAAGGCCAGAATAAACACTTTATCAAGTGTTATTATGGTGGGAGACTGCAGTCTCAGGCTCCAGTGTTGGGTGGGCGACACTCACGAGCAAGCGCACATGCACATGCTAACATGGACACATGCACCCTCTCACTCTGAACACACACGTTGGCACACACACCAGGGAACTCCCGACTCATACAAGCGCGCACACAAACATACCTTTCACTTCATTTCATCAAAGGGTAAGATTTGATAAGGTCAGGAGTCTTGTCTTGTCTGTCTGTCTGTCTGTCTGTCTCTCGCGCTCTCTCTCTCACACACACACACACACACAGTCATCTGTGCGTAACCATGGGTTGGTTCCCTCCAGTGGGTTTAGCATTATAAAAAGCTCTGAGCTCATATGGCAGAATATACAGCAGGCTTCAACCGATTTCTAAGCTTTAAAGTGTTCACTGCTGCTTGCCAAGCTCAATGATCACAGCCTCTCATGCACAACATGTCTCTCCACGATCTATGCCCTCTTTCCGCCGCTAATCCTGTCAAGCCTATCTTGTGCTATCTCATCATCCGAAGGGATGTTTTTGTGCTGGTCATTGGTGTGCATATTCATAGTACACAAAGATTTCATAATTGGCCATCAGTTAGGAAGCTCCTTCATATGTAGGCTAATTCCAAGTGAAGCTCCATGCATAATTCTTCTATGTATTTACAGTAGCATTTGTTTGAGTGACTTATGACTCTAGATTGGCTTCAAGTTGGTTTTAGGATGCATTAAGACTGTAAAGTTGTTTATTAGAGAGTACTGAATATTAGTTTAGACGTTGCTCCATAGGTAGTGGTCACCGAAATGTAAAAAATATTGATGAGCCTACTTTTATTCTTATATATATCCTGTTATCCTGTCAGGGCTATGTCCTGTTTTCTCAGGTGCATAACTTTGTTATGAAAATAAGTTGAGGAATTTGCGAGAAGCTAACCTTCTGAACGGTTGCATGGCAACAATAGTGTTGGTTACCCAGGAACATCAGGAACATCTTCTCTGTGTGAGACCTAATTTTACACTGGTAAAAATTGAACAGCATATTTTTGGGATATTACTGTTTTAAGAATAGACTGAAGCTTCTCCCAGTATAATATCTGCAGCTAAGATTGCAGTAACATCCAGTGTTACTTCAGGGGGTAGTCTATAAGCCTATCCAAGATTTTGTACTTTTACATTTTTGTAAAATGTTTTTCAAAGATTGATGTTGAATGTGGAACGTTGTATTAACACAACCTAACCTTTCTCGCGCTCTCTTTCTCTCTCTAGCTCGCATCGTGAGGAGTAGACAGTGGTGTGAGATGATGCCTTGTTTGGAAGATGAGGGCTGTGACCTGTTGGTGAACCAGTCTGGCTGGACCTGCACACAGCCCGGGGGGCGAGTCAAGACCACCACGGTAAGCCAGAGCAGACCGTGTCAGGCCAGGCAGGCAGTCATCTGTCATGAAACCGTGAAAAAAGATGCAAAGCATAAATCATCTTAATCCAGTTCTTTTTCTTACTCCATTAAAAAATACCCCTCCCCCTCATTCTTTTGCGTGCATGTTTGGGGTTTCAACTGAGTAAAACGGTTCACGTGTCCACACACCGTGGTCGTCGTAGTGCCTAGTTTCAGAATGTTATAATTATAGACTTCCCACGTACGTCGCAACATTCCTTTGTTGAGGTCTCTTGAGGCAGTAGGGAAATCAGAGCTTATATGTCTTGATGAAATAATTGTCAACCATAAACACTTGAAGCCAGTCACTGTTGAGCAGTGCGTTCGATGAAGATCACCTTAACCACTGATTAAAGCTTGTCTTTTCAATAGACCATCTCGTAGTGGTAATTTGCATCATTGACAGTCGTTGCTTGCTAGCAAAAAAAGTGGTTTGTATACCGTATAGACTTGTCCACATCTGACATATTTAGGTTACCCTAACGGATAGTCTATGATAACTTTTTGATATAAATTTTTCTTTGAAGTGGATCCTGAGAAGGCACTGAGTAAATGTTAAGACATTTCCAGCCCTACCTTCATTGACAAACATCCCAAGATAAATACAGCTCCAATTACCAATAGAAGTGCAAGCATTGTCACTCTTTTGTGATTGAATACTCTCTCAGTTCATGCGAGTAGAAATAGCTTCATGTCTATCTGTGTTCGGCATTACTAAACATTCAGGTCTTTTGAGAAATCAACACCAAGGCTCCACTCACTACAGGACTGTACCTTTTCTCAATTCCTATATTATTTAGACGCAGCCTACAATTCAACAGTTTCCTTTTCTGGAGTGTCGGCTGACGGGTATAGTCAAGCATACCGCAGTCATCAGTGCTACGGTTCGCAGGGGCTGAGACAGGAAGCTTGGTGAACTGTCAGTCAAGTCTCTGAATAATGAAACCTGCCAACCTAGGAATCACTTTGAACGGCCATCCATTTTCTTATGCGTATAGAAATACCCCTCAGCTGAGGCGCCCCCTCCCTGCAGCAGTCGCTTCAAATAGGGACTTGTTTTAAAGATGGACAGCAGGGCCAGGGAGCGGCTAACCTTATAAATTCTTAGTCAAAAAGGCTACATGGCAGCATGTAAAAAACCTTTCCTTCACATCCTCCATTTTGGGGCACACTGTTTTAAGTTTCCGATATCCGGCCATGAAGCACTACTGAAGCTACGTCTTGAAAGGTAGACTGCTCTGCAGTATGACAAAACTCCTCAGCAGGATATTAATTGATGTGCTCATGTACACCAACGACACAGAAGCCAGTACAAGGCAATTTTCATGTAAATACCATCTAACCATAAAACAATAAACAGCAGGTCAAAGTGTTTTTTGAAAACCTAACAACATGCATATTTTTCTTTAGCGAAGGCTTTAGAAGGGATAAACAAACACGTTTTTTGACACCAAAACTGCATACGGAGCCCAAAACTTAAGCCTTGCTCTGGCTGACTACACAGAAACTCAAAAACGCACAGGTTGATAGCGGAATACATTTGACTGCATAATTCCGTTCCCTTTGCCCTGAAGTACAAATAACACATTGTTGTGTAAGGATTGTGCAAGACACTTGTGGGAAACCTTTCTATTCAAATGTTTTGCCTCTGCACAGAGGTGAGATGAGCTCACATTTCAAAATGTTATTCGCTTGTTTGAAACAAGAGTCTACTGTACTTTCATTACATTACACAAGCTAGTAGAGATCTTGCTTTGTATGAAGTTTACAACCTATGAAAGCCAAACAGAAGTTGTACTACATCTGTTATAAAAGTTTTACTCTACTTCTATTAGACCCATGAAAAGCCTTGTTACAACTGCAGTATATTTGAAAAGGCACTCTTGACAATGCATAAAATACATTTAGGTAGATACTATGTCAATCAAAATATTCTTGATACCATAATCTTCACTAAAGCCCAGTGAGTAATGGGTTTTCAGACTTCCAAACATTTGCTATAGTGAGCTTTACAAGCTCACATGCACAAACCCCAAATTCCATGAATATTTCCTGTATGTCCATGTTGTTCTTGACCTGAGACTTAATGAAAACAAGACTTGCAAAAACAGATTTTTTGCATCTCTGTGCACCCACTCCACCCTCTCTCCAAGCTCTCTTCTATCCTATTTAATTTGCCTTGCAGCTCCGCAATCATATACCCCGTCATTCATTTGCTATGTATCATGTCAAAACAGGGCTTCTTCAAACTAAATTCTTACTCCTCACTGCTCACATATAGGGTTTTGCCCTGGACAGTCAGTTGAAATTGGCTTCGAGCATTGGTGTATGATTTTTTCTGGCAAATTAAACTATGGGAGTGGCACTCTGCATGCTGTTACCATTTAGAAATAGTTGAGGAGTGATTGTGGAAGGCCAGGGGAGGAATAACAGAGCATGGAAGGAGAAAGAGGTAGACCAATAACAATCATCTTGGGATGCATGCTGACATTTCAGATTTTGTTCTACTAACAATGACAGTGGAATTTGCTACATGTAGTGCTGCTTTGGTTATCATACAGCACTATGCCCAATTCTCATATGTCTGAAGTTTGAAAGATACTTCTTTGCTCCATGCTTTGTTGTCATACAAGCTGTTGGATGAGGAGTGGAGGCATGGGCGTCGTTAGCCCTGTTTTAGGGGGGCTGAAGCCCCCCTAAAATGTTCTTCAGCCCCCCTAAATAATTATCGGGATTATTATTATCAATAACAATATTTTTTTAATAACAATATTTTATTTCGAAAAATTACCGGATGCTCTCGGTTAAATGTCGGTAATTTGAGCGTCAAACATGTAACCCACAAATTCAAAAAAAGACTAAAAATACGGACGTCTTTGGGAATCGCTGGCTAGCTCACTCGCACCCCCCCCCCCCCCCCCCGTCGACAGAAAATGCCAGGGGCTAAGCCCCCCTTCTCTTTCAGTCCTAGCAACGTCCCTGAGTGGAGGTGAACCATATCCCCTAACACAGCACTCTTAAAGAGGAAAATAATGAGATTATATCGTTTTTATGTTTTTGAAGAAATTGCAGAATGAACAGTAAAGTATCTCCAGACCAATTTACTACCTGTGGTACTCACTGAAAACATTGCTTGTCTTGTTTTGCTCACAAAACAAATTCCTTTATTATTTATCAAAAAGTAATTATGTTCTCACACAGGCAAAACATCCCCTCATGTTTTCCAATTAATTCATGCACAAGCATTTATAAAAAATATGACAGATAGCGACAAACATTATATTTATACCCCAGGAAACAGCCATTGTAGGCTAATCTCACCAGTCACATTCATTCTAGAGTTTGACCACGTTTTGACTGAGAGCAGGAATGCAGTGAAGGATGATAATTACATGGTAAAACTCAATGGCTATTACCTCTTTCTCTCTCTGTCCCTGTCTCTATCACTCTCCCTCTGTCGCCCTCTCTGCTGTGTATGTAATTTTGTACTATAAACATGGTATTTAAATGCAGTCTTAATTTAATAAACACATTATTTGCCTTGTAATGCCGATTCAATTGGCAAAACTGTTTAGATACGTAAACATCATACCTAACACTAAGCTCACGGCCCTTCAAAATCTCAAGTCTAGTCTCAAGTCTGCCTCTCAATCTAGGCAGGTAAAATAAGGCCTGCAAAATGTATTTAACTAGAACATGAACCTTAAAAGTACTTGAATTTACAGTTATATTTACACAGTTTTTTATATAGAAGGTTGTTCTAAGGTTATGTTATATTATGTTAAGTTATGCTTCAAGGTATTGTTATGGTTCCATAAATTGAAAATCATCAAACAAACATTAATCATCAAAAAATCTCCCATCTGCACAGCATCGGATGGGATGTGGTATGAGGCAGTCGCCAGAGTCCAGAGTTTCTTGCAGCGCAGTATGACATTTCCACATGGAGTCAGACTATAAGGCTGATTACAAGTTGGTTGTTATCAGGAAAAATATATCGCTGACAACCATATAGCTGACAACAGGCTATTCTGACCCTCATAGTAACAGTATATAAAACCCCTCAGGCTCACGAGTGAGGTGGCAGTGAATGACTAACTGTGGTGAACAGGGAGGTAAGGGACTGGTTTTAATCAGTCTGATTTGGCAGCAAGCATGGAGTCTGGATCGGGCCATGGTAGAAGGAGCCAAAGAGGTGAAAGGTTAATTTGGATGCCGTCTCCATCTCCATCTCCTTTTTAGCTAACCTGCTTCTCAAACAGAGCATTTACATTTAGTCACTTAGCAGACGCTCTTATCCAGAGCGAATTACAGCAAGTATGGTGAAATGCCTTGCCCAAAGACACAAAGTAATGTAGCCACAGCCGGGAATCGAACTCGCAACCTTCTGATCACTAGGCCAATACCTTAAACGCTGATGCGCTGAACCGCATATGTACATATTTGTAGTCTACCAGTCCAAAGTTTGGACACACCCTCCCATTCATGTTAATTGGACGACGTGTCCAAACCTTTGACTGGTAGTATACATATATATTATTTTACAAAACAAGTAATTTGCATGTCACACCCCGGCCTTGTGTTTCCTTATGAGAATGGCTGTGTGTGTTTTGGTCCAGTGAAAGAACCTGTGTTTGTTTCTGTCCACTGAGAATGGCTGTGTGTGTTTGCGTCTAGCCAAGTGGCACTTGCGGTTGAGAGTCTCTGAGTGGACAGCACAGGGACGTACGTGCTTTGTGACGAAGTTTGGGCTGCTACACCAACTTCCATGTGGATATGCTTTCTGTGTTTTTTCTAACTATTCTGTATACTTTCAGCTCCTTCAGTTTACCCTACACTTCTTCTTCAACATGCCTCACCCCAGTGATGTTACTATACTAAGATATTTGTGCAAATGCATGTGTTACTACACTGTAGACACATGTAACATATAATTGATGGACTTGAAAATTCATGGCAAAATTCTAATGTCTGTTTCCACAATACCAGAAGTAAAGATAGTTGTTTTTCCTCTCCAAAGTGAATTGTGAATTGAATACGTTCTTTTATTGAGTAAGAGCCAAGATTCAAATCTTCACTCTGCACGTGTCAGAACCAAATGCAAAATCCCTTCCCTGTGATTTCAGGCCCTATGACGACACACACACAAACAAGACAGAAGTCACTCCCAGCCAGACAGACAGCAAAAGTCAACCACTTTTCAAGGACAGACATGTGAAAAACAACAAACTGCAGACCCTGGCAGGCTAGAGCCACACAGCAAGGTACAAATGAATTCTGTTTCCAACCGCAGTGTCATATGCATGATTACTTCTTTGTGATGGCAAATTATATCCTTGTTTTCTCATCCATAATGATGTAACACCATCTGATGAAAATGAAAGCATTCAGAAATGGAAGCTCAATTCAAAATGATCTGTGACTTGACACAGTAAGGTTTTTTTTCAATGTGAATGTACGCTTGATACCTGGGAAGCATAAGCATATATGAGAAGTATAAGTGTGTAATCACACTGGATTCATAGTCACACATTCACACAAAGTAAAAATGTAAGAAAAACCTGAAGCTTAAATGTTTTATATTTTCTTGAGAAGCAACTGGACCAAGTCTATTACCATCCAGGGTGAATTTTCCCTCCCTGACTGTTCCTTCTCCATACTATATTCCTAATACACTTGCACCAGACAGATATGAATAATTCAAGGTAAAATCGCCCCAGAGGTGCTCTTGTTCCAATGTCTTCACCTGGAAGAAATTACAAAAGCCCCCTTTAAGGGCCAAAAATAAACATTATTCTGCCCATGTTCTCTGTTTTCACACTGATTTGTTTTCTTCCATACTGAGCGCTGTCCCTTAAGAGCAGATGCAAAGTCAGAACGATTGCAATACGAGCTGAGCTGACTCAAGTCTAGCTACACTGAAAAAGACAGTGGTGTACACTGTGAAATTATGCTTTTATATATTTTTCGGGAATCCATTCCCTTCCCCTCGAGACAACACAGGTGTCTCAGTGTGATCCAGAACTTGGAGTTACTTCAATTCATTTCTGACACTGAACTCCATAAGGGGACTTTTCGAGAAGACTCATTTTGTCAGTAATTTTTCTTTCCCGTTGACATATTCAAATCGCCAGAGGGCAGTACGGACTCCACAGTTATGCTGAGTTCATTAAGGCCTGTGACAAATTACAGAGAAGAAGCATTCAGAAAGAGATCACATTCCATTAAAAAGATATGGAGGCGATGGTCACACGCTCTAACCTCAGTAATATCAGGTCATCATGAGACTCTATACGACCACCGCAGAGACGATATCCAATTGAATTAAGGCTCATTCAGACACTGCAGCCTGCCTCCAGGCATTGCATCTCTCAATTCATTTACATATTTGCATGTCGAATATGACACTTCAACCTGAGCAACAGCTTGCAGTCATTAGAGAAGGTTCGTTAAGGGAAATGAGCGTCAGACCTTCGTAGAGTATGGAACATACAACCGGTGTGATCACATGAGGAAAAAAATATCAAATGTGCCAAGAATGAAGGAACAAAGTTCTGAGTTACAGGATTGTGTCTTGTGTAACAATCCTTAAATTAGTAGGAAAATGTTTGTGTCAAAACTACAAAAGAATATGATGTTGCCAGATTGTGTACAAGGAACAGTTAAATATAAATAACAGATCAGCCGATAAAAAAGATAACAGACGTTGTAATCTGCTTCCACCTTTCAGTCACCTTACATAGCGTAAGAGCATCCCTCATAAAACACAGGAGCCTGAAGTGAGGGGCTGGCCATGCTAACTTTAGGACTGCCTCCAATAAAAGGCTGAGGCTCTCACATCGGCAGTAGAATGGAACCTACAGGGGCTGATATGGATTTGCCTCCAATTCCATTCTCAAACCCCCGAAAGTTGGTGTTGTATTTCCCATTCATACCCTCCCTGATTCACTCCTCTGTTTCCTACTCTCATCTCCCTCCCTCCCCCACTCCTCATCTCCCCCTGTTCCTCTCCCTTCTCTCCCTCTATCATTTCTCTTCCTCTCACCCCTCCCCCACCCCTTCCCTCTTCCTTTATCCTCCTCTTCCTCCCTGTCCTCTCTCCAGGTATCCTGACGATGGCAGGGGCAGACGCTCCCTTCGGAGTTGGTGGTGTGCGAGCCTCTTCCCATAGCCTCATCGTACTTCGCTGTGTGGACTGTCCATCATTCAGTCATCAGCCATTTGTCTGTTCTTCAAAATTGATGCCGGGAGAGAGTAGGGGGTGGACACACCCCTTTTTTGTGCCACGTTGAACCGTTTGTTGATGAGGAGCCTGAACTTCGAACACCTGGAATGTGAGATATTCATGGCAAGAACACATGGATTCTGCAATTGTAGGTTCCATAGAACGTAACTTCTGCTTTTTTGTGCTGAATTTGGAAATACCGAATGGGGTCATGAGGGAGAGTCTTGGAACTAGCCTAGACCTGGCACCACCTGGGATGACGTAAAAGACATGGAATGAGAAATGCTTTTGGAGTTTATGCTTGACAAACGCTCTATGGTGTTCTTGCAGACCAAAGATAGAAATGGTGACGCTGGCTATATTCTGGAGGAGTTAAGAGATGGTGAAGAGGGTATAGGGGACTTTTGCAAGTGGACTCAAGCCTTGCATCCCAATGGGCCACTGATACAGATGCTAATGTACACATAGGGATGAACAGTAGGACTTGTTGCACTCAATATAAATTGTATACAAACAACAACAAAAAACTAAAACAAAAAACAGTCGACAAACTTTTCAAGTTAAATGAGTCCAAGGATAATGTGTAACTCGTTGACAACGTTTCTGTTGGGACAACTAAACTGTATTTGTTTACTCACTGTTAAATTTTGAACATGCATTTAATCAGAGTTACATTTTCAATTGCTATATTTGGACAATTTGCAGTCAGCATGGCTGGTTATAGTGAAACAAGCAAATCATTTCTCACCAATGAAGAAGAGGCGGGAGTGAGGGGAAAGAAAACCTGTTAGGAATTCATATGTGTCATATCTGTTCGGAGGAAACAAACATTAAATGTATTTTCAAAAGCCTAAAGTTATATATTTAACAGTTTTATATGTTGTATCTTTGTAGAGAACCTTATTTAACACTGAAGATGTGGTCACTTTGCCAATCATAAACTGTGGGTGCACAGTGAGCTATATCCTTAAGCTGCTTGTCTGTCTTGTTCATTTGAACAAAGTCAAGTGGCTCTGCCTTTTGAAGCTAATCGGTTATTTTTACAACATGAAATTATGTATTATTTAACATTAAAAGTAGAGTAAAGTACTATAAACTAATTAAAGCGATGAAAGAATTACAAGATCCCGCTCTTGACTTAAACTATACCTCTTTCACACCAGTACTACCAGACCAATTTCACACATAACTATGCGACATGAATAGCTGTTGTGTTGGTCACCAAAAAAAATGAGAAAATAAGTGGAGCACTCAAGTAGAGCTGCTGGTTTTTGACGCCACTAAATGTGTGAGTTGAGAAAATCTGTTTGCCTTTGTGATTCTGCCAAATCTTCATTTTCACTAAAGTATTCACTTTCTTCAACAAAAGTCCCAAAAAGAACATTTTGGTATTTGTGATGGCTATTAACATTGCATAAACAGTCCTACATGGGTTTAATCCAGCATCTGACCCATGTCGCCTACGCGTGTCAGTGACCAGAACGTCAATTGCCCGGACCAGTGATTCAGCCTTGTTTTCTCTATTGTAATTAGGTTGGTGTGAAAGGGGTAGGTCATGTGTTAGGATACACTTGACAGGAACAACAAAAAATACTGAATCTGCACTGGGATCCCAATAGTGTTTATGATAAAAAGCAAATGTGTTACCAGGGAATAAAATTTATTTCAAAACATTAGGTATCCCTATATTCTACCAAAATAAATGTACAAGTTGCTTAACAGGTGCAACCATATTGGAGCTATTATGTCATAGCATCAGAATATTCATTTTTTGAAGTAATCTGTTCTCAGAATGAGCAGATATTTGGATATCTGTAAAATGTGTAGCTATAAAGAGCACATGTAAGAGATACTAAGAACATGACCACTGTCTGTAGTTTCATGATTTTCTCTTGGAATCGTGAAACATGTTGTTAGATTAAATCTTTGAAACCTCATCTGCTTACTACAAATCAGTAGCCCTGATTTCTTAGGGTGATGCTTCTCCTACAGTACGTTGATTACACAGGTATGTATTGTAAATGTGTTGTGGATGTAACTGCTTTCACAGTATGAGTGCTACAATACATTCTAAGCCCTGAAAGAAATGCTTCAGTTTGATCACCCAAATATAGAATTCTATACCGTCAGGAATAAATTATACTCTTTCTTCAGTTCTCTTTAAAGTCCATAATATGATGATTATGCCACACCAAAGGGAGAGGAAAAAAAGGCTAAAAGAATATTTTCTATTTGATATTGTGAATATATTACTTTAACAGATTGATTTGAAAGAACTAAGAACGCAGAGCAGAATGTAGGACTATGGTCTCGGAGGCCGCAGTACTCTTGAATGATCCTTTTTTTATTTATTAACTTTAATCTGTCCTAGTTTTCATACTACATCACTATTAACCCATTTTAGCTGAGAAGGAAATTAAGCACACATATGAACAAAACTAACTGTTTGCTTTAATGAGAATGATTGAGATGAAGACATTAGCAAAAGTGTCCAGAGTGGCAGTTTATCACAAAGAAGAATCTACAATTGTATTAATAAACCCTGCTGCTAATGGGGCTATACTATATATATGTCACAATTCTCATACCCTGCCACACCACAGCTAGGTGTGTGAATCAGTATTTGCTGGAAGGCAGTGCACCACGAAACAAAAACAATCCCTACATCATCCAGTCTGCCACCTTAACTTTGTTATTTTACTACACACAATGTGTCTCACACAGAGGTTTCCTTTTTTCATCCCTTGATGCAGGTAAGTTTGATAAATGCCAATTATTTACAATATTTGCTTTTCCTTGATGTGTTCATTCAAATTGCATCCCTTTGTCTGGTGGAGGTCAAAAGCGTTACATCATTAAACTTCACAGAAGTCTGAAAACATCCTTACATGTGAAAATGGTCCTCAGTTGTTGCATAGAGTGGACATGTGTTTTCTTTGTCAAATCCTTGTTTGACTAATGTACTCACTCTTGCATAAATACCCGCTACCAACAATCGATCGCTGAGCTTGTGTTTGCTCGTGAATTTCCTCGGGTCCAGCAAACAGAGAAAGGAGTGTCTCATCTAAGAATTGGTTTACATAACAGGTTCGCTAACAAGGTGCCTGACATACCTAATTCCCCTTGATTGAATTTCAATAATTATCTGGTATCCAGGAGGCAAATGTGTTAGATGTCATGCTTTGACATCATTTCTTTTGGGTTCTTTATGTGCAGTTTCCCCAAGCTATATCGTTTTCAGGTAGAGATTGGCCAGGATTTAGTTCATCATCACTGATGTTCTGAGGGGATCTCAAGTAGGTCAGGTATAAATTGATTAATATTCATGAAATATGGTGCACATAGACTCTCATCATTAAATTATACCATAGATAACGACAGTATATCAATACAACACTTTATAATCAATATGCAAATAAAGTACTGCTCATAAAGTAGAGCTTCAAATCTTGATCTATAACACATCAAGTCATGGTGTGAGAGCACATCAAGTCATGGTATGATTCAAGTTCATCAATATGCATGTCTCCCATCCCCACAACGAACCTGAAACAGCTTGAAAGATTTATCTTTTATGTTGTGGACCACTGCTATCACAGCGACCACATGACCAGCCTCGCTAGCTCGATCTCTCCCCTTGTCAGTTTCTCTTCCAACCATACCACTGGATATGTCTGATAGCCACTGTGTACCGCTTTCTCTCAGGAAACTCCAGAGCCAGACGATCTCTCGTCCTCTGCTCATCCTCCGCTTCATCCTTGACGGACTCGGAGGAGATGTGCCTGTGTCAGCCAAGCGTCAGGGTCCATTTAACATCACTAACAGCCTGCCTAAATTATTGCCTCCTGCTACACTGCCACTGCAGTGCCACTCCACCTCTGTGGTGCCCTGGGACGTACACAGAGTGTGTTATGTGTGTGTATGAGTTATTCTTCATGACTGCTAATACAGCTTCCCTCTCATGAACTGTCATATCCATATAGTGACAGTTTAACCCCCAACAACACGGACTGATCAATCGGTAACAAAAAGCAATTACAATAGATTATTTTAAGCGTAAACTGTCTACATCCAAATTGGCACATTTGTACGTTAAGGCTGTCCAAGGACTCGATCTGAGATGAGCTCAGACAGAAAGGACATTAATATCACAGTGTGGAAAGTTTAAAATCAGACAATGGTTAAAACGTGACGAGCTGTAAAAAATGCCAGTAGTGCCTCGCTCCAGGTCTGTGTCTTCTTGTAACAAAGACCTTGTTGATTGTTTGAGTGCTGGCGAAGCAAATTAACACCACTTTGTCAAATGTTAGCAAAGTGTTGATATAACAATTGCCTTTTCCCCCACTCTGTTAATCTTCACAAAAAAAAGAAGAAAAAAAAATCCAAAGGCATCTGCCCCAGAAAAGAAGCTGCATAAATCCATGCATACAGAATCATGGGTGTTGATTCTGCTGCTGAGGATGGCTTCATGTTAGTCTGACATTTGTGTGGCTGTTAGAGATTTGTGATGGGAGACTGGATGGAGGGACCAGAGAAGAGAAAGACCATGAATTGGCTAGATTTATTCTCCATAAGTCTTAATTTTATCTTTGAACAAACTGAGGCACACACTGGTTCAATTCAAACAACCATTTTTCATCTTCCTCTGTCCCTCACTTGACCTCAACTTTTGGGAGGAAAGGAGGGTTACTGTACAGTTGTACCTGGCTAGCTCTTAAAAGCCTACATACAGCATTGCTAATGTAAAGGAACATGCTCTCTCTTGTAAGTCGCTTTGGATAAAAACCTTTGCTAAATGAATGAATGTAATGTAAACGTATGAAAAAAACTAAACAAAAAAAAACGTTCTAATCATGGTTATGGTCAAAGTCACACCTCCAGTATTATAAAATGTACCATGTACTACTGACCCTAAACAAAAGTGGATTCACTGTTATCTAAAAATACCAACACAGATCATTGGTGTACTAGGCATGGAATAAAGATGATGTGTGTGAAATCCTGTCCAGCTACAATGACTGTTGTGTGTATGTGAATTTTTGAAGTTTTGCCATGGCAAACAGCGATGAAATTGACAATCTCTTCACACCTTTCTGCTTCCTGTCAATGCGGCAAATACAAAGCCAAAACCATAATGAGGACTATGGACAGAAAAGGGTCGTTGAAGACCTCCCACCAGTTCCTAATCAGGCCCTGATGTGTTTGGTTTAGGCTTTCTGCATCCTGATGAAGCCAGGCAGCTGGAGGCACGGCCTGCTCATCTGAAGCCTAAATTAGAAAAATCACCACCTTTGCCAGTTCCTTTAAAACCCCATTTCCATCCTGTCAACTCTTATTAAGGACACAGAGAGGTGACAATAGATAGAAATATGCATGAAAGAGAAAGCCTGGCCCGTCCTATCACAGTAATTCTGACCGCTACTTACCAAACTGCTAGCTCATTTTCTGGTGCAAAGTAGTTTTCTCTTTCTTCATACCCTGTGCCCAGAACACTAGACGTTAGCAGCTATTGCCTGAAATCCTCTCTTTTTCCGTTTCCATACAATTGTGAGCACCAGTCAGAGTATCACTGAAGGGTTATGAGTTATAAATGCTGAACCATGAATAAATTAGCTGCTTTAATGCATAAGCCAAAAAAATAAAAAAATTATCAGGCATGGAGAGTGTGGTTTTCTCACTACCTAACCAAGGTAACTTTTTACATCCATGTGGGCCTTCTTCGAGAGAACAACAAATACTGTCAAATTAACTTTTTATTTCGGCATCTAAATTTACTCTTATTGAGTGTGTAACCCCTGCCAGCAATAGCACTTAATGCACGTAAGCTTGAAATTCAACCCAATGGTCTATATGAAGTCCTTATGGTTGCCTTGGGTTGCAAATAAAATTTTTATGGGTGTGCAAGATGATCAACTTTATGGTTTATTTATGGTGGCAATTAATGAGTCGCCATTAAGTTAATTAGTTTAGTCGTCCACTGTGCAGAACACCTTCTAAAAAGGTGTGAGATAGGTGATCTGCAATTCAAATTCATACAATTAGAAGATGCTCAAATGCACAACAATGATCAGGTCTTATTGTCACATCTGTGAAGTGTCACACTAAATTGCTTGGGTCTCAGCTGCAACGACGAGTGAATAGTAGATGAACAAATCTTTTTATGGTGCAAATTTATAATTGCAGGGCATTTGGAAAAGATACACACCTTTGTTGGTAATTGCACAAGGGCAATTATGTATTAGCATGATAAAAAAACTAAACATATGAAAACCATTCTGTTTGCACCTGAAATGAACAAAAGTGCATGCAGTGAAACTAAAGGTCAAGGGAGAGATTGAAGAGAAGTCACTCTGCGTGCTTGCTTACTTTAGTCACAGTGCCATTACATTTCCACAATCAAAAATAACTGACGATTTCCAATGTGTATGGGCGACTACAATATTACGTTATAGCTATCCTACACCTGTTTAGTGCCTCCTCCACTCGCCCTTATTTGATAACCATATGCGTATATGTCCCATAATTTTTTCCTGGCTAGCCATAGTATCCTTCAATATAGCATGCTTGCTATATGCTATAGAAGACAATTGAAAACAAAGTTTGAATCCCCACTTTGCCCGTGAAAGGTCCTGCACAAGTGTGCACAGCAGTAAGTGTTCTCTGTGCCACATTGAGAGTTAAATGGTGTTTGAAATGTTTTAATCTACTCCTGTCTCTTCATTAACTGGATAATGCTGCACGCGGGGAGCTATCTAGCAGTCTCTGATGCTCACACCACTCCCGAGGGGATAGTTATGTTGGTCACTGCATTTAACTGGAGAATTAAAACCATTCATTCTTCCGTAACCCTCTTTTTAACGACCTGATAAGGCAACGTCAAACTTGTTAATATGCCACAGTTAACAAACACAAAATGGCTTGTATTATTGTGGCTAGAACATAAAGGTAAAAAATGCTTCCAGGAGTTACAACGAAGGCCCTTTCATTAGGGTTCAAAAATTGGTTCTTTTTTTTTAATTATTGTTTGGCAAGCAATCTTGCCTAGAAACTAGTTTTCCTCTTGTTTCATCAATATCCTACTCAGATTCACTATATTGCATAAAAATACTTGGCATTTCCATAATTTTGCAGCACAACATTTCTCAATATAAAATATTCCACATACTATATTCGAACAGCATTGAAGCACCCCATGCATAAGACAACCTTTCAGTTAAGCAATTCACAGCAAATTAAAGGCTTTTGGCAGTCATTTTTCTATAAATGTCAAATTTGAAAGGAGGAATTTGTTTCAAACGATTTAATTGTGTCATGTAGAGTTACATTTTATTTTCTGCGATGGATAACACCACAGGAGGTCGAAATGTGTATTTCTTCTTAGCAACTGGGAGAATTGGATATACAAGCTTTATGATATTTTGATCATTTATAAAACACAAATGTTTCCTGTCTGGCGATTACATAAGTTAATGGAACTCAAACATGAATTATCATGTTGATAAAAAAAACACTTGGATAAACATGAATCCTTCATGAAAGAAGAGGGGGTGTACTCCACAGACATCCCCAGACTTGGCTCCTGTTCTTTCACAAGGGAGACAACCAGAGAGCCACTCTCCAGTTTGTCTGTCTGCTAATGCCAGGGGCATTACATTAGAAATGTGAGTTGAATCCTAACCTGCCCTTCGAGTAGATGTTCTGACCTAGCCATAAATCATTTCCAGGCTGTGCCCCCTGCCCTCTGTGGAATGGTACAGCCCATCCAACCCCTTCCGAAAGAAACCGCCCACTGAGACCTCCGCCATCCCAGCACCTGTCCACATCCTCTCAGGGGCCCTGTCCACTACACGACCCCCAACTTCACAGAAAGTCGCTGTCCTTCAGGGACAGCAGGAGCCTCTCATTCTGTTCTCTTCCCCCTTGTTGGCACTTTAAGGTCAGCACATGGGACTTCCTCTCAGACATTAACTTACTGTAGCATTGACATTCACAATGCTCTGGAAGCCTTTGCAACTCGTTCGTTCCCAAACTTAAAGGGAACTACAGTAGGGAACTGTTCTCTGTCCATACCATATACCTGACTACCATTCACTGGCTGTACCCATTACATTCACATGAACAGAATGCATCGCCACATGGGCTCTGAGCGGTGCCCATGTGATCAAATGTTTTCCCAGTCGGAACCACTCGTTGTTTCCTGTGTTTCTCAGGTGTCCCTTTGTGCCTCCTGTCTCCCTTTAAAATGAAAACATATTTCCTTCTGTTGGAATAAACGCAAAGGGATATGTAGGAGTGAGGAATGTACTGTAGGCCAAGGACACACCAACATAAATCCACAGTCCCACTACTGGACCAAGAGAAGATGGTCCTGAAAACTCTTAAGTCGCAGCACATTTATTCTATAGCTAACAAAACGCCCTCTGGTTTGGTTTGTGTGTCTCTACGTAGTACAGACTCGACTGCTCCCAGCTGGCTTCCTGCTTCAGGTGAGGCAAGGTTAACCACGTTAAAAAATTATCTTACATGGAGCTCTATGGGAAGCATGTTTATCTTCTGACCAGCAACACCCACAAAACCACACACTCCACTCAAGGAACTCTCCAGGACCTTTCTCCCACCATGTCAAGGAAATGGTTGCTTCACTATTTATGCTACCACGTTAGCTAGGTCTGAAGGAAAGTGGGGAACGAAATGTTAAAATATGCTTGATCTATTATTTATATTATTCTCACCTGGGAAGGGGGACACATAGATCTTTGGTGATATCTGTTGACCATTTCTGTCAAACAAATAGAATTTGAGATTGTTATAGCTGCTATCATGCCACATAAGCATTATGCCAAGCTAGTTTGTTTGTATGTGAAAAAAAGAAAAATACATATATTTTCATTTGGCATTCATCAGACACTCTTATCCAGTATATATGCATATACGTATATATACAGTGGAGTACTGTACTGTTTCCCAAAAATTTATATGTCTGCACTTAAAGCCCCACTTCTGCATTATACATCTGCCATTAAATGATATGATACAAAATGTAAATGTATTATGTATGCAACCCTGCTCACCCACTAACTGCACCTGGGGCATCAAGACTGAGGTGTTATGTAAGTAGCTTGTCAAACAACTACTTTGTGATTTCAACATAATCTGGGCATATGGTCAGCCTGTCATCTTGTGCAATTTATTGAATAAATTGGTGCATCCCCAATTTAGTGTCCCGAGGGACTGTACAGCATCTGCTAGTTTACCAGTCATGCTTTTAATCATTGACAGACTTGCAAGCAGGAATCCAGGTGAGGCTCATCAGAGTCTCTGTTCAATTACTTGAATTGGTGAATTAGATAACAAGGAAAAATAGAAACAGGTTCATTGATTTCCCAAAGGGCCATGAACTACTGTATATAGTAAATTTTACAGGTAATGTGATTCCTATCTTACAAATAAATTAATGGATTATAAATTGTATTATTGTTGAAGGATATTTTTTGTAATACTTGTATTGTTTTGTCATTACATTTAAAAAAGTGTGTTGTGTTGTTACAGTTATAACAAATGTTACAGTTGTGTTATGGTTAAAAAAGCAGTCCTCTGACTGAAAGTGTTTCGTTAAAAAACAAGATCAGGAGTAACATTTGAAGGCCACACTATATGTATCGTTTTGACAGAGTGCAGACACAAGTATTCTATCCCAGCTATGATGATCAGCCATTAAGATCCATGTAACTACATCATTAACCAGAGAGGACCTGCTATAGAATTATAAAATGCAAGTACATGAAAATTGATTGGAAAAAAGCACAAGAGCTATAACTTTGATCTGCATAATTGAAGCGGGCCACAAAAGAACATCAGCTTGGATAATGATACTCATAAGAAATAATTTACATTTGAAGAATGTAACATCTCATGATATCTAAAGAAAGTAACATCAGCCATAATGACATCCAAAATAACCAACAATATCATTTATTTACAATCTAGATGAAACAAATGCATAATGTCATGTGATGTAATGAAACACTGGGATAGAATATGAAAAGAAACAAGATAAAGGACAAACAAACCGCATGTGTTGATGTATTATTCAACATTCTATAAAATATTAACATAAAGAAACTGTAACCTGCTTAATCAGTTATGTTTAAAGTATGATTACACAATTTAAGACTATAAATATGTCATACATCTTCACTGTCTGTGAGCAGACCTCTCCCAGGAAGCATGCACTGTAATGGAGAGATGCAAATCAACAGAAGACACCGGCATGGTCATTTTCTCAACCAAGAGAACACAACAACAAAAGTCTAGTGTCCTCTGAGAATTACACAGCAATAATAGTGAAGGTTTGAAACTAATACCTTGCTCCTTTTACAGGGTTCCCCTCCCTTGGGTAGAACCAAGTCTATGTGACAAACTGTTCCTGTTAACTCAATTCACACCACAGCTAGCACTAGCCGTGCTAAACAACTAGCACCATGGCAGGACATCAGACCTCCCTGAGAGGAAGTCTTGAGGTGTTGCTACTCTGTCACTTCAGAGGGGAATTATTTTAACCCATGCAGTAATCCCATTTACTAGTTTACTGTGCCAAATAAACATAATAATATTTTTTTATTTTAATCTTTGTTTTCAAGATTAGTGGTCACCAGTGGTTGAAGCAATGATGGACTTGCAGGGCTGCCTGAAACTACATACTTTATTCATCACCCAGAGATCAAGAGTGATCCTCCTTTGATTTCCCTGACAGGCAACAAATGGTCTGGATCATTATCAGATGGACGCTGACAGCCCAAAGGACAGTGGACGCGAGCTTGTGGTCGGGCAGCGGCTGGGGGGGGCAGTAGGAAAGTGCGGTTGGGGTGGAGATGGGAGGGGGGGGCGGTGGTAGACAATGCGGCTCCATCAATTGAATCATCCTTGACCTTGCGAAGGGCCGAGATGTCCAGAAATAGAACGGGTTTCGATCCACATCTTTACATGACAACTGACATTTAATACCTCTTCTTGCCACAAACGTGCCCATGATGTGGACCCAACATATTGGTCATCTTCGACAGGCAGTTTGCAATCGATTCATTTCAAATACGTAGGATAAACAGTCTTTACACACCAACAGAGAAGGCTTAGTCATCGTGTTGCTTTATTGAGTTTTGGATCAAGTAAGTTAGCATGGATTAAATCTTGATACTTGTTTTATTGACAACTGGAAAATCATACTCTTAATTCCCTAAATGTCGATGTCTGTTTTGATGTGACTTGCGGTCAGAGCAACTGTAAGCAACAGTATTGACAAATGAGCGTTCAGGGATTTTTTTTCTCCTCTGTGCAAGGCTATTGCCAGTTTTTATACAATGTAAGTGAATAAGCGTTAGGATATCCCCTAAGGTGATCTGGGCAAAGATAACAGGCCGCCATGCCAAACACTATCCTAGATTTCTTTTCATTCACTCAAAGTAAAGCTGAGTGTGAAAAGGTCACTAAAATATGGGAGAGGCAAGCCACAGGGAACGCCAGGTAAATATCAACCCCTCTCCCAGGTTGTATATGTGTTGAACTGGTCTGAATACAACACTGGGGTAAAGGAACAGCTTGAAATGTTCTTGTTTTGATTCTGAGTCGGGTTTGTACTCTGTCACTTGAACTGATGGTAATAAAATGTTGACCTTGTTTAGTCATGTGAGAAAGAGGACCCAGGATTGCAAGAGATGAGTATGATGCGCACACACACACACTTGAAAGCACACACATCCCTTCCACAAGTCTACACACACCCTAACACATGACACTCCTGCGAACACACACATAGCCCTGGGGTGTATTTTCCATGGCTATTAACATGTCATGAGTATGACAGATGTAAAGCCTCAGTGGATTCAAACATCAGGGTGCCACTATAGGGACTCTTTCATTGGCCACATGCCTGGCGACATGCTGAAATGTCCATCACCGCGAACCAAATCTCCCCATCCATTCAAGTTAACCCTGAAGTCACCATGTATGAACTGCATTATACTTCTGACAGCCGTAGACTAAAAGTGCTTCTGGGTTCTATTTTCACGGTGTTTATGGTAAGGTCGTTTAAAATAATTTTTCAGCTTTTCATGACCGTTAAAGTAGTTAAACTTGCCATTGGGGTACAGATACCATTTTCAATTATAATGCGTATGGTTGAAATTAGGTTACTGGCAAAAGCTGAAAGCCGGCCATGCATGTTAATGACACAACCACAGTAGACCCGAACATTCCTCTCTCATGCATCATCAAGTGACAACACGTCACCTCAGCCAACGACCTCTGGAGCTCCCTCTCTCTATCATCGTCTGACAGATACACACAATAAAAGCCATGGTTCCACCCCTGAATGCCTCATAATGTACACACGAGCCGACTCTCCAGACAGAATTTATCTTGACCTTCCGCTGAGCTACATTAGGCCTGTCCCGCGTCGTTGCGGAACCCCGCAGGTTAGGAGGGGATGGAGCCGGGGCGGTGTAGTAACTGGATTAGCTAGGCCGAGAGGAAGAGGGCGCTTTGTTGACCAGTGGTTATTCTAGACCACTGCTACCAAAACGGATTGATTTTGGTGGCCAGCGACTCACCAGAGACACCTGAATGTCACCTTTTCAAGCTGTGGAAGTCAGGCTTGAGGCTAGGTTAGAGCTGAGCTCAGACGAGGCCAGGAGAGGGACTGTTTGAGAGGAGGCTGGAGAGGGAAAGAGAGAATGCTGGGTGGATGGAGAAAGGTAAGGTCAGAAAGATAGCGACTGTAAAAAAGGGAAGGTAGAATGAGAAGTGAAGAAACAAGATTAGACCAAAACAGGGTAGAGTGGAGTCATGCCGCTAGAGTGAATGTTTGAGTATAATGTCACAGAATATCACATAGTGAAAGCAGAGAAACATAACTTTCACTGGAAAGAAGATGAATTTAGCAAATTGATATTTTCTATTGCTTCAGTTCAGAGAAAACTTACGCAACTCCCATGACTACCAGGGCCAGGGAAAAGAATGTTAGAATGTTTTAATAATGGACAGCTTTAACTTTTGTGTAATTCTATATAATCCAGATTTGCAAGATGTTATCACAAAGGGATACTGTCCCTCTACAGTACAGCAAAACATGCAGCGGTTCTCTCCTCTTCTGCTCAAATCGAAATTTGCTCATCCCAGACAGTAAGCAGACCTGTTCATTATGATCTCACGATACATGTAGCATTCACATCCTGCTCTTGCAAGCTCATTGACATTCTAGCTTCCTGTCGGCTTCCATCGAACTCACACTAAACCCTGAGTGTTCCCCCCCCCCTCATAGTCAGTAATTCAAGTATTAGCATTAACATTGTCGCCATGTCTAATCCTATCAATCAATGTATTATTTAAAGTGCAAAATCACCATGTTACATGGTCTCAATACACTTCACAATAAAATCAGGTACAAAGAACCCCCCCCAAAAAAATAATAACATACAGTAAAAGCAATATTAAAACACCACATTAAAATGATAAAACAGTTTATATAAGAGGGCATAGTGGAATGTAGGGAGAAAGTAGATCTGTTAAATAAGATGGTGCAAGTCCAATTAAATGCCTTATAAGTTAAAAGAAGAACTTTAAAATTGGCTCTAGCCTGAATGGGCAGCCAATGTAATGATGCCAGGACAGGAGTAATGTGACTAAATCTACTTGTTTTTGTTAAAAGTCTGGCGGCTGAATTTTGCACAAGCTGAAGGCTCCTAGTAGTACAGATGGGGAGGCCAGAAAAAAGGACATTACAATAATCTAAACGGGAGGACACAAGGGCATGGAGAACCACCTCGGCGCTACGCCGGGACAGAGCAGGGTGGATTAATTCTAATACTGTGTATGCTCATGGCTCAGTGTGGCTCATTTCAATTGAGGTTTTGAAGAGTGGATTGCAGGCAAAGAGGAGGCAAATTCATCGGACAGGACAGTGTGCAAACACATCTGGGAGAACAGGTGTGGGGTGTGATTCAGCTGACCTTTTACTGGAGGCTATGTTCTGAAAGGCTGACATACTTTAAGGATTGCAGGCTTCAGATAACTGGTCAACACAAAGAGCTCACGTTAATGATGCACTAGTTAAAAATACTGAATCAAAGATTCATATCAATGTCCGACAGCAAAATAACAACAACCTTGTTCTACAGTGTAATTTATGTTGTATATGTGTTACGGTAGGATTTGTTTTCTATGTTTGTCTCTGTGAAACATATACTGATACAATCTTTTATCGGTGTAGTGTTTTACACTGTGATGAAAGGTCATGCTTAAGTATGCTACAATGGCACTAGCTCAATCGATCAAGCTCAAAGGGAAGCAAACGATTCCAAGAAACCTTCCAGCACCATTCAAATCAAATGCTTTGGCTCTCCATATGTCTGCATGTTTAGGCTATGTGGGCACACAGCATGCTCATGATAACACAGAATATGTAAGATGCCAAATATGAGAGAGAGGAAGCCAAGCTTCTTTTTCTCATATTAAAGCTGGTCTATTTAAAAATGTTTAAGTGCAAGGTAATACTTTAAACCTAGCTATCATCACACAACTTTGGCTCATTACACCTCAGCGTGTCGTGGGAGTGATGTCCCCTCAGTCGGAAGCCTTTCCTGCTGTTACAAACCATTTATCATGATTGTTATGCTCTAGTGGCATTGTTGTGTCATTTCCTGTCCTCTCGCTCCCCTTGGAACATAGCCTTGCATTCGTACCTCACCTCACGGCTTGCTAGCGTTAGCCCGGCGCGCTAGCCCGCGCTATGACAGGTGACTAGCGATGCTAACAATAGCTTGACCGGACAGGCAGCCCGCCGTTAAAGACCGCCACATGATGAATTACCCTCATCAGCCTTCCTCTCCGACAGACCCTTTAGGTCACAGGGACAGCGAGACGTGACATTTTTCCTGTACTGTATAAATGCAAATACCTGCCAATCAATTAACAAGTTGGTCTCTCTGCCTCCCCACAGCTGTTGGTTGTGATTGCGAAAATTGATCGGAGAGGCAGAAATCAACATGACACCATGCCAGCAGTCCAGGGTCATTGGGACAGTGGAAACAAAACACGTTTTCTCCTTTTCGAAAGACTCACTTGTGTAGCAGTGCCTCCTCTCTTTATATACTAGTGTGAGCACCAAGGGACTCCGTTTTAATGGGTAAAGTGACAGGTATTGGTGACACACAACAGCCTCCCACTAGATCCATCCAAGTAGTCAGCTGGACCTGTTTACGGGCCGGGCTTAAAAACTCAGATGGCCCATAGGTGTCCAAAGACTGCTTACATGTGTCACTCAGACATATCTGAACACTGTCATACCAACCCCCCGAGGTAAAATAGAGTAGAGTATGTTATAGTACAATGGAGTAGAGTACATTATTCTAAATGCATAGCATAAGAGCAGCATATATTAAACCCAGAGGTTATACAGATCAGCACCATTAATTTGCAAAATTCTGCAGCATGCATTAGTAACAAAATATATTCCCCCAAAAATGTGCATGCCTGGAAAATGTGTCAAAGGTGTGCCTGTGAATAAAAGGTGGTGATGGTTCTGCTGTTGAAGTCATGGACATCATATTCTGGTTTCATGTATACATAGTGATGCACTTAAAGTGGTTTAAGTCGTGGTGAACCATTCTATGTTCATGATAAAACATGTGGTTATCCTATATTTATGTCTGCGACAGTACACAGGTGTGTATTGCATTTCAGTGCTATATGTTAAATCTTTGACCTGAGAAGGGATCAAAAGATTAAATTATTCACACTGCACTCACACCACCCCACGTGAGCACCTCAACCTGTCATTTAGCTGTATTCATGTCATTACATCTGATTCAGGTGTATGGAACATGGCCTGCATTTCTGTTACTATACTGGCAAGGCTATGTGTGGTCTTCTATATTGGAGAGCTGCTTATGTTTGATAACTGTGAATGTGTGCTTGTCTGAGCAAATATGATAGAGCGTTTGTTGTTTTCATGCGAGTACATTTCCGACTTGGGCTATTATTGTATATGTTGGGATGTAGAGATCCAAACTGCATGAAATTTTCATACACCAGCTGCTCAAGATAGCAAAGCTCTTCTTTAAATAAAAAATCCCCCCCACATATCTAATCCCTGGCATACTGTAAACTGCATCTCTCCAGAGCGGCCATTTTGTGTTTAATATATTGTTGCCATCAGTAACAGGGATGCCCTGACAGGTGAATGCAACTGCCTGCACATAAGATGCACAATGTAGATGTTCAAGATCTGTTGTCAAAGCCATGTCTCCTCCTGGAGCGATAAGCATGGGGCTATTACCAACCTCTATCATGATCTTTATAGCTGAGCGGACAGCTGAGAGGAAGCCCTTTAAGCTATCAACATGGAATCACTCTAACCCAGCTTTGAAGAGCCTGTTCCCTTCAAATACAGTATGCTTACTTTTCCAAGTCATAGCTGGAATAGTGAACCAAATATTTTAAGAGTGGCATCTTTATGTAATGCTGGCCTAAGATAAGATAAATGCTACTGTATTTTGTAATACCTTTGCTGATTAATAACAGTTTGTGCCTGCATGAGTGAGTTCACATCCTGGTGTTATGCTCAAGAGCTTGTGTAATGTATACAAATGAAATGGCTGTTATTGCTTATTTCATTCATTGCTAACTTAGTTCTAACTCTGAGAAAGAAGTGTCTTTATGTAACAACTGAAGCCTGAGTCAATGCAGGACACAACATGTAGGCTAGTGGATCCCACACCAGAATCCTGTTTAGTCAGGAACAGTTGGGATTAGGACCCATGTGAGACTGAAGCCCTGAGGAACGTGCATTGATGAAGTGCCCACATAGAATAAGACTGAATCCATTTTAATTTGCACTGTAGATATCTCTGTGCAGCACCCCAGGCAAGAGTTTGGACTAGTGACACTGTCAAGGCTAAATTCACTGAAAAATCATAATAATCAAAATAATAAGTAAATTCATTCAATTCAATGAAATTTAATCTAATGTGTGGGGTTTTGTAATTGTATCAGAATTTAAGGTTTTATTTAATTAACAGTTTTTTTTATTGCTTAAGCACGATTTTCAAAACAGGGCCCGTGTTGTCAAAACACTACACACAATTAGCACAACCACACACACAACTAGCAAAACACTACAGATCCTTTGCAAAACTAAACACTCTTGTCAAAACTATATACTTCTTTTGAAAAACCACACTTTGTTACCATATGAAACACACACCGTTTCACATTACTATACTATGTTTGCACGAGTTACACTCGGCTGGGATAAACCTAAAACACTTTTAGCATTTCTACTTCCCTATGATTAGAGTAGGCTACTATGAACAAAGTACAAATATAATCTAAATTCACCAAACAAGACCAATGTTGCAGATTGAAGACACTCTTTCTCAACATGCCCAAAATTTTGACATGGAGATTCATAATACTGTAACAAAACGTCATTTTACGCCTCATCTACGTGAATGAACTCATGCTGGATCTCCTCTCCATTCATTCGTAAAACTCCCTGAAAAACAGTGGCAGGCAAAATTGTTCAGTGTAGCTCTAGTATACATATTACAAGACAGTATGCAAGATCACACTGCTAAAGTCAATACATACCTCTGCATAATCATGCCACAGTAGCTTCACCCTTTCAAAATTGCGCTCGAAAGGCACTTGATAAATTTACTTCATTTGAACATGTTTTTTGCAGACGCTTTTATCCAAAGCGACTTACAGTAAGTACAGGTACATTCTCCTTGAGGGAAATAGGGCCCAAGGACACAATGTAATATCACCACAGCCGGGGCTTGATTTTACAACCTTCCGACCATGAGGCCAACACATTAACCCGTTGAGCCATCTGACACCCTGGTTGACAACATGGTCCAACAGTGTTGCAGGAATCTCACTTGTCAGATTCGGTCCTCTTTGAGCACCTTCTTGTCTTCCTCTACCTCTACCTCCAGCACAGCCTCCATCTCTTCCTCTGTTGATTCCTTCTCATCCTCCTTGTTCTCCTCCTCTTTCTCCTCGTTCTCGTCCTCCTTGTTCTCCTCCTCGTTTTACTCTTTCTCTGACTCTTTCCATTGTGCTTGAAGACCGATGAACTCACCTGCTGCTTTTTATGGTGTTTATACACCTGATTGGTGTGTTTACAATTAAGCAAACAAGTATTTGCACACCTGATGACTGTGTTTAACCAATTGGTTGGACGGTGTGGTAATTTGACAGTCAGTGCTTTGGTATTGCAATGAAGTAACTTAATGATAGATTTTTGTGTGTATGTATGTTAAGTGTGTTTAGTGTTTTGCAAATCACTGTGTGTAGAGTTTTGCAACAAGTGTGAAGTTGACAATGTGCTTATAGTTGTGCAAAGATTGGCTGATGTTTTGCTTCTTGGGTGTAAGGTTTTGCTAATAGTGTACTACTTTTAATTTTAGTGTTTAAGCAATAAAAAAAAACTGTAAGCAAACAAGTGTTTGCACACCTGATGACTGTGTTGAACTAATTGGTTGGACGGTGCTTTGGTATTGCAATTAAGTAACTTAATGATAGATTTTTGTGTGTATGCATGTTAAGTGTGTTTAGTGTTTTGTAAATCACTGTGTGTAGAGTTTGAAGTGTGAAGTTGACAATGTGCTTATAGTTGTGCAAATATGGGCTGATGTTTTGCTTCTTGGGTGTAAGGTTTTGCTAATAGTGTACTACTTTTAATTTGAGTGTTTAAGCAATTATAAAAAAAGTAATATAATGTACATTTAACTAGAAAACAGTCACTATATTGACATAGTGGATACTGTTTCTCTTTGAGGCTTTTAGTCTAAAAAGATACTTGAAAATAATTATATAATGGCCATAAAGCAAATTTATATCATAAGCTTATAATAATCAGATAATGGAAAATGTATTTTTATGAATTACATTTAAATAATTTACCTGTGAAAATGTCATTTTATTTATTTTTTATGAAGTTAATCAAGTTTGACTGAATGTCAAGAATTGACTGACATGAGAGTGGCAGCAGGGCATGAAGAAGTAGATGCAGTAGATCAGGGGTGCTCAATACGTCGATCGCGATCGACCAGTCGATCGCGAAGGTACTACTGGTAGATCGCATGCCATTAAAACGTAAACGCCCCTTTTTTTTTTTGTACTGATTTATTGAAATATATATAAAATCAAGTTTAACAAGACTTACAAAGAGCAAGGCCAAATCTTATATGGATAGACACAATGCAAAGAATAAAACCATAAAGAGGACAAATATAAAACAAAAACAAACCATTACAACGTAGACGTCAGCCAATTATCCTCACTATGACATTTGTCACTTGACTGAGTTGGTTTGACCAATCTGACCTCTGCGCATGTGCTCATATTGGCGAGTTATCTTCCAATTTACGACTTATAAACTTAAGAGTATAAAAATGTGTGGGGAAGCTGGACCAAATAAATAGACTAAAACTTTTTTCACTATGTGAACTTATCAAAGTGCGTTTGCCTTATCTGCCAGACTGCAATCGCTATACCGAAAAAGGGAAATGTGGAGCGGCATTTTCGGACTGTACATAAAAATTACGACACTAACTTCTATCCGAAAAGTGAGTTGAGAAAGGTTAAGGAACTAAAATCCCAGTTGTTAGGACAGCAGTCAAGACTTTGCTTTACTCGAGCCAATCGCTACATTCATGTATTCATTTTCGGGAAGATGCTGAAGTTGTTTCACTCGCATCAAAAATTGCAACACTGTTTCACCTGAACTCTTCTGGAGTGGAAGATGATATTTTGACACTACAAGCCAACATTGAGCTGAAGGCCAGAGCTCATGGACAATTCTGGAGCTTACTCACAGATAAAAAGTACCCCAACATAAGGAAATGTGCAACATCCTTGACTGCATTATTTGGCTCCACTTGTTTATGCGAGTCAGCCTTGAGGCTTGGCATCTAACGTCACGTACAGTATGTTTACCTGTTGTTACAACCCTAGGTTAGAGTGAGCACCACCCACTGTATTTATGGGTGCCTAGCACCTGTCAAGGGGGGGTGGGTTATTATTTATTTATTTCATTTGGTGCCACTGGCAGTCCTCCTTGATCCCTGCGTTTTTGTAAATAAACGTTAATGATTTGTAAGCTGATTTCCTCATTTTGTGTTGGGGTTGTAACAAGCAATATGGGTTCACACAATTATATAGGTATACAGTGAACCCTCGCTATATCACGCTTCATTTACAGTTTTTTTGGATTGCTTAAGCACGATTTTCAAAACAGGGCCCGTGTTGTCAAAACACTACACACAATTAGCACAACCACACACACAACTAGCAAAACACTACAGATCCTTTGAAAAACTAAACACTCTTGTCAAAACAATACACTTCTTTTGAAAAACCACACTTTGTTACCATATGAAACACACACCGTTTCACATTACTATACTATGTTTGCACGAGTTACACTCGGCTGGGATAAACCTAAAACACTTTTAGCATTTCTACTTCCCTATGATTAGAGTAGGCTACTATGAACAAAGTACAAATATAATCTAAATTCACCAAACAAGACCAATGTTGCAGATTGAAGACACTCTTTCTCAACATGTCCAAAATATTGACATGGAGATTCATAATACTGTAACAAAACGTCACTTTACGCCTCATCTACGTAAATGAACTCATGCTGGATCTCCTCTCCATCCATTCGTAAAACCCCCTGAAAAACAGTGGCAGGCAAAATTGTTCAGTGTAGATCTAGTATACATATTACAAGACAGTATGCAAGCTCACACTGCTAAAGTCAATACATACCTATGCATAATCATGCCACAGTAGCTTCACCCTTTCAAAATTGCACTCGAAAGGCACTTGATAAATTTACTTCATTTGAACATGTTTTTGTTTTTTGCAGACGCTTTTATCCAAAGTGACTTTCAGTAAGTACAGGTACATTCTCCTTGAGGGAAATAGGGCCCAAGGACACAATGTAATATCACCACAGCCGGGGCTTGATCTTACAACCTTCCGACCATGAGGCCAACGCATTAACCCGTTGAGCCATCTGACACCCTGGTTGACAACATGGTCCAACAGTGTTGCAGGAATCTCACTTGTCAGATTCGGTCCTCTTGGAGCACCTTCTTGTCTTCCTCTACCTCTACCTCCAGCACAGCCTCCATCTCTTCCTCTGTTGATTCCTTCTCATCCTCCTTGTTCTCCTCTTTCTCCTCGTTCTCGTCCTCCTTGTTCTCCTCCTCGTTTTACTCTTTCTCTGACTCTTTCCATTGTGCTTGAAGACCGATGAACTCACCTGCTGCTTTTTATGGTGTTTATACACCTGATTGGTGTGTTTACAATTAAGCAAACAAGTGTTTGCACACCTGATGACTGTGTTGAACCAATTGGTTGGACGGTGTGGTAATTTGACAGTCAGTGCTTTGGTATTGCAATGAAGTAACTTAATGATAGATTTTTGTGTGTATGTATGTTAAGTGTGTTTAGTGTTTTGCAAATCACTGTGTGTAGAGTTTTGCAACAAGTGTGAAGTTGACAATGTGCTTATAGTTGTGCAAATATGGGCTGATGTTTTGCTTCTTGGGTGTAAGGTTTTGCTAATAGTGTACTACTTTTAATTTTAGTGTTTAAGCAATAAAAAAAAACTGTAATACGGCTTCGCTGCTTCGCAGATTTTTTTTACAGTGTTTTTTAACAGTGTTTTTTACAGTGTTTTTTTTACAGTGGTTTTTTACAGCGCATTGTGCTCTGAATCCTGATTGGCTCAGGGGCTTTACCCACGTTCTTCCCTGGGCAAAGCCTCCTGCGCAGCCGGGCGGACTGTGAAATACGCGAGAGACAATATTTCCTGTTTTACAAAACCGTTCGTAGTACAATATTGCATTGTAAAATAATAGTAAAAATAAAGCTATCTACTTCGCGGATTTCACTTACTGCGGGTTATTTTTGGAACGCAACTCCCGCGATAAACAAGGGTTCACTGTACTAACATATATGGTTCTTATAAAGAATTCTCAATATATTTCTGAATAATAATATGTTGCGCAATTTTATAGTAGGTAGATCACTTTGACTCTGTCATTTTGTAAGTAGCTTGCATGCTGAAAAAGTGTGTGCACCCCTGCAGTAGATGACACTATCACCACCTAAGAGTGGTGTTTCTAGCTCATACTGTTTCTCTTTGAGGCTTTTAGTCTAAAAAGATACTTGAAAATAATTATATAATGGCCATAAAGCAAACTTATATCATCAGTTTATAATAATGAGATAATTACAAATCTATATATTTATGTATTAAATTTAAATAATTTACCTTTGAAAATGTCATTTTATTTATTTTTTATGAAGTTAATCAAGTTTGACAGAATGTCCAAGGGATTTTGGAGTGATTATCATGAAAAAAGCAAAGTGAGAAAGAAGCTTTGGAATTGCCTTTTTATTCCTTTGATCATACAAAAGAAGTCACTACTCCAGGTTGCTTATTTTGAAATATAGTAGAGAGAAAGAGGAGAAAAAGAGTGAGAGGATATAGTGTGCGAGAGAGAGAAGGAGCACAAGAGAAAGACAGGAAGTATCGAACAGAGTTCTGTGCCAAACAATCAGGCTACTACTTTGCTTAGGTCTTTGCTTGTGACAGTGCTTACATCAACCAGCAGTCAGAATACAAAAACTTGAACTGTGGTACATCCATGTACCAATGCACATAGTGCAGTAGCAACACTTCAAGTGCGCCAGTGTTTTTTTCTGTGAATGTGGATGTGCTCTTCAACTGCATCATATTGAGGATGATGCATTAGTGGCAGAATCTTGCATTCTAGCGTTTTCCCCCTTGAACTGAAAAATATATATTATATATTGATGTCACGTTATTCTCACCTTTCTCCATGAATACAATAAATCTAATCTCAAAAGGTGGTTTTCCCTTTCAAGATTGCAGATGCATCTGCAGGAGGATTGACAGAACAGAAAAGTGTCCATACCCTACAGCCACAGATGGGAGAGAAAACACAGACCTCAAGTATATGACTTCCATGCTCTCTGCAAATTAGCTGTGTGTTTTCCTTGTCATTATGTCTCCTCGAACCCTCCATCCCGCTTTCTGCCTCCTCTTTCATTCCCTGGCACTAAGTGAAAAGCCCTGGCCCGGTTTATAGAGTCAGTCTGGTAAGGGGGGGCCAGATGGACATGGAATAAATGTATAAATGATTCAATTCTCTCCCTCTTTAGAGAAGTTCACTGAGGGTGCATGATCGAGAGAAGCACAGGCCCTCTCAGCCGGGAGCTTGCGGGCGCCAGCCTGTATTAAAAGCGAAAATATGTTGCTTTCAGCAAACCATATGGTAATGTGAATTAATGTCATGCCATGTCATATTACATATGGAAATAATTTGTATATATAACTAACAGGGACACAAAGTGTTGGGGAAAGACTTTTAAAGAAAGAAAAGATTTATACTTGTATTGTCATTTGACGAGGATAAAACCAAGACACTGTATGTTTATGAACCCAGACTCCCTAAGGGCAGAGTGCATCGAACTGCTCCTTATTTATCTATAGGTGATATTTCTACAGATTTTAGATACTTAATTGGCATTGAATCATGTTCTTATTATGGACGTATCTGTTCGCAAAGTCTAAAACCGTATAACAGTTTAAGAGTTAAATAATGAATAAATAAATACAATTCCCAATTAATCAGCCAATTCTTCATCAATATTAAGATATTGTCTTTGATGAGGTGTATAATTAGAGCGATCTAGTCAGTACACTCACATACAGAACAATCACGTTAGTTCTGTTAAAACATTAGAGACAGATGCATCTGGCTTGTTATTACTGTTCTTGACTGTCCTCCCTGACAGAGCTAGTCTACCATGACGAATCATTTGTGGTCTCAGTGATATCACGAACAATTTTACATACAGTCTGCTTTTGGAACCAGCAACATTTCATTGGAAATGTGTTTGCTTTGACTTTTGTTGAATGTGTAATCTATCATAAAGGGCATTGTTTAATTGAGTCTCTTCAATGTCAAAGACCAGGCCAGTCTCTAGTTTGTGCTCGTCATTTATAACCAAAATTACATCGTCCAGTATGTTCTTCAAGCATCTAAATAAAATTACATTGGCTGCCTCTTGAACTTTGAATACACCCTGAGATTAAACTCGCAATGCAGGAAACACAAGCGACTTGGCTCTGAGTTTTGACAATGTAGGGAGCAATTTAGTTGAAGAGGACGTGAAGGGGGCTAGGTATTGAGTGCTGCTTAACCCCACACAAAGACGTCTTGGCCCTTGGGACAGCCTCATTCCTCACCCTCTGCATCCATCATGGCTGCCTTCGCTTGAGAGAAGAGTGGAAGGTCCCTTGGGAGACACGAGTCCTTGAGAGGATTTCCAGAAAAAGGGTCACATGATTTGCCAAGAACAATGTAAGGCACTTGAAAAGACGTTCCAGAAATATGTTACAGGTTCTGTCTCATAATTATTTAATAATGTGATTTTGAATTGGCCAGGATAGGTCTGTCAGCAGTTAAAGTGACTGCTCAGGGCCTTTATGTGACATTTATTGTTACTCGTGCTAGAAAGATAAATTATCTTGAGCCCTCTGCATCAATAGAATGAAATGGCTTTTAAATGGTTAAATTTGTACGTTAAGCGGTCTACATAGTTTTTGTTGTGTTGGGTTGTTCCAAGTAAATGTAAGCAAAAAGGCTAAATTGGCGCTTTCAAATGAAGGATTTACTAAACAGAAATAGAACATAATTTAAAATTTATCAGTAATTCTTACCTCTTATTTTACTCTATGTTTGAAGATAAAGGTTGGAGTCTACACAACTGAACTGTGAATGTTTTTTATCTTGAAGAGAATATGTTTTTAAAAGATTTATTTCAATGGTGTTATGCAAATTTACATTTGACAGTGGGCTAGGCTGTAATACACTGCAATGACCACCTGATGGTGCACATCAGATTATGCTTATCATATTGTGCTATACGATGGACATTTTGTAATTAAACCTTAATTATTTTTTTTTTATCCATCCTCGATTCATTAAATTAGCATTTTTTGGGGCATAATGTTAAAATTGTATCAATCCAAATTGCATATTTCATATATATATATATATATATATATATTTGATATTTATTTAAAAAAAAAAACTGGAGGAAGACTTTCAATATCTAAAACAAATAAGTAGTAATGAATTTACCTAAGATTTAGGGCACATAAATATAAGGTTCCCGACAGCATACCAGTCCTTGTTAAGTGGTATTTATTCAAATGTTGAACAATAGTATTTGGGACAAACATTTTTATACCTGTAATTCGACACTGGCTTAGAAACCAAATAAATACAGTACTTAGTTGATGTGTTGTGATACTTTGTGTCTGTATCCCTTTGTGTATACTGCAGTTTGATGATGTCAATACAGTTCTAGATCGATAATGAAGAAGAATTATGCATTTTGTAAGTAAGTGGGCAGAATACAATTAATAGAAAAGCAGACATCACATTTGACCATATTAAATCACATTTCAGTCTGTTCATAAAGAGATTATATCCCTCTGTCTTACTCTACCCTCTGTAACAAATATTCTCAGAGGAAGACATGTAAAAAATGAAACCATTATTCCGTTTCAGTGATACTGAGCCACGACACTTAGCAGAACCGACCACAAAAAGCATCAGATTTCCTGAAATATAAATTTTGCACTTGGCTTCACTCGACTGCCTTCCCTTCTACAACTTCTACTTATTGTCCCATTTGCTTTTCATTATTAGAATTTATCACTTAGCAGTGAATCAAGTTTTGGAATCTTTTGTTTTCACAAATAAATAAATAAATATGATTCCAAGTTCATTTGAACCAGATGATACACAACACTAAGTACTAAAGCAGGCAGCTTGAAAATGATTTACAGCTTTAGGTGTCAGAGACAAATGGACTGGGTATACATTTACAATTCAGACATTAAATTTTCTATATATAATATTAGTTATGACTTTGCTTTAGTTTAGTTTGCCGAAGTTGAATGAACAATAGCTCTCTTGGCAAAGTTAAATGCCCATGATCTGGATTACAAAAGGATGAGACAATTTTCTTTTTTTAAGCCAAAGCTTGCTTTCTTTTATTTAGTCACCTAATTATTTCTCCTGAGAGCTAATTAGTAAATACATGATACTGTGTGTGGCTGTACTTGAAACAAATAGTAGGACCAGCAATAAAGACATGCCTACTGTTTATTAGAAGGACTGTTAAAAAGATTTAGACTCTTTATTTAAATATCCAGTATACATCATCCAATTCTGGAGGGGGGGTGTAAACAATGTGGTACTATCCAAAACTACAGAGGCCAGGTGCTGTTTGCGATTTTTGAAAAGAGGATCATGAGTGGTTGATGTCATGACAAAGGAAAACTGTATTTTTCATTTGACAAAAGGGGTCCTGTACTTAGACTTTCAGTTCACGTTTCAGGCCAAACCAGTAATAAAGCCAGTTGCTATTCAACTGTGTATCAAATAAACGTATTAAAAAACAGCAGAAGAATGCTAATAAAGTTCATGAAGTGCTTGCTAATGCAAAGTCAAGCTAACCTTAGCTGGTTAACTACATACAGTATCTTGCGGAAGACTACATTAAAAGGATAGCCTTACTACCCTATCTCAGACACCAGAACTAAATATACCCTGATTGACTGCCTGCATGCCAATACTACTCAAAGCCTGGGATCAAAATGCAAAAAAAATGCGATGCTTGGTACTTAAAGTGACAGCTGAATAGTCAGCGGGGCATAACATGGTTCGGAGATTATTTCATGTTCCACAGTAACAAAATAGGATTTAATTCAGAGAGGAGTTGCAATGTCAAATTCAAAAACATTTTGTTGGATGAGAAATGCAGAGATTCTCTTGAGAGGAATGTTTGATGCCAAAGTTGAAACGTTACATTAAGTTAGACAGAGCCAACTCATCCAGAAAGTATTTGGCGCATATTCTGATTTAGAAATATGTTAATTGTGGAGACATGGAGGGACATTAGTTCTTTAGTAAAATGCTATGGCGAGAACATCATTTTTAAGATAAGGCTTAGACTTAAGTCTTCAGCACTTTCATTCTCCACCTGTCTTTCCCTCCACCTCTTCCTTCCTCCACCCTTCCTTCTCTTTTTCATTTTTTTCTCTCGATATTTTCCCTTGACCTGGCAACATTCAGTAGTGCATGTTAAGCAAACTTTCTTTAACAATTGATACAGGGAGAGCCTAAAGCACAGACAAATGGGCGAGCATGTGCTCCATCCATCACACACAGCAGAAGACTCATTGTTTGCAGATTTTAACCTATAGCAGCTTTTCCCTTCTTCTCCTGTGAGACCCACAAATCATATCTTGACAATGGGACTTGTACAAACTGGGATGAGCTCAGAAGTTATGCTGTTAAAATACAAAGAAAGTAAAACCTGGGGGGAAGGGGAGGGAGGGATTTTGCTGCTGGTTTTTTTAAGTAGTTGGTACGCAATGCTGACGATGAAGATTAATGGTTACTTTTTACATTCCCAACACTGTAATCTTGTTTGCAAAACTCTTGGTTGATCACAGCAAATATTTTGGGAGTTGGGATAGTAATCAGAAGGTTCCTGGATCAAACCCTGGCCGTGTCAACAATATGCTATTTTCTTGGGCAAGGCACTTCACCCTATACCTCGGAGGAATGACCCGATAATTGCTGTAAGTTGCTCTGGAAAAGAGTGTCTGCTAAATGTACATGTTTAAATGATAGAGACCATTTGCAAAATAACCCTTGTTGAGTTACAAATCGTAAAGTACTACATGACAGCACCGAACTGAGACAATCCCTGCTGGTTGGTTAATATTCCAGTAATGATTTTAGTTTAGTAGAGTGACATCAAGCTGGGGGAATTTGTACTGGTTCTTATTTGGGTTTGTTTATTTATGTATTTGTTATAAAATTGCACACAGTTGTTTGTTATGATCTGTGAGTATACAATCAAACGTCTTTTGTCTGTCAAACGTTGGATGTTGTTCTATCCAGAGCAGTCACAGTATATTTGGATGACATTCTGTTTGCTGAAAAAAAGCAGCTTTGAGTGGTTACAGTGTGATGGAAACTAATGGGTTTGGATGGTGGCACATTAAACCACAGACTCACTTCTGTCGAGCAACAGTAGACTGGATTCACCATCACTTGAGGAGGCAGAATAAACCTAGAACAATAAGTTTAGAGTTGCATGTTATCATGTTGGGGGAAAGGAGAGAGTGGGCATTGGTTTCCTGCTGTCCTTTACATAGGAATTTAAAACTAAAAAAGAAAACTAGAAACTATGTGAGTTACGCAATTCAAATTCAGAATGCCATCTATCAAGTACTTTCTAGCAAATGTCTGAAAACCACACAATAAAAAATGTGATTGTCCATCTCATTCTGGAGAGAGGTTTCTATGTTGAGCTGTGTGTGGGTTTTGTGTTCAGAACTGGTGTGCAGTGTCCTTAGAACCGCTAGGAATGGAGAGATCTGAATAAAGAGAGATGAAAGAGTTTGTCCTCCTTGTAGAGAGATTGATGAAACACATTCCACCCGGTTCATACACCGGTAAGTGTAGATGTGTGACAAATTTAGCATATTCTAAATTTCTGTCTTTTCAGTTTTTTTTTCCTCTTCTTCTACCCAGCTGTGGGTCCAAGATACTATATATTTAGTGTTGGATCATTCACACCAATCAACCATGAATTTTGATTTGGCCTTTACATAGACATTCCTTCGCTGTCCAAAACGGACCAGAATTTTTTGTTTGTTCTCTAGGTCTCACCAATTTGGTTTACAGTGTGTTTTTGCTCCAGGCATGTTCAGCTCCTGACCGATGCCACCGGCAAGCGTGTGGCAAGCTGGCATGGTCTCAGGCATGCAGTGTTTTACTACCAGAGTGCCATTTGTTTACGAAAACATGTCAAATAACTATTGTCAGAATGCCAGTTCTTACATTTACAAGCATTAGCATACATATGGATATGTACTCCTTTTGTTCTTCCACTTACTGACAGTTCTCTAATGGAGGTTTGCAGCTGCCCTGGCTAACTGACAATCATAGCATTATCTACTAATAACGTTGTACTATTTCTCTTCTGTGTGGAAGGAATTCTATAGACAATAACAATGTTTGAGGCAAGTAATTCCAATCAGTGAATTGGCAGTGTGATGGATCCTGTGTAACTGTGAGTAAATTTTCATACACAATAGAAGCCTTCAAAATGTGCAGTTAGTTACCCAGAATTGTCCTCACACATAAAACATGTTCTGCTGTCTTTTAACTAAGGGTTACTCAGAGTTAACATTGCTCTACTCTTCTTCTGAGAGCAGGCTGCTCCAGCAAAGAGTAACAGGTAACAAAGTAGACTAATCTAATTCCTCTTCCACAGAGCAGCGTTCATGGATCTGCTCATGGATATTCAGCGACAGAAAATAGAGGCAATGCTGCAAATTGTTCAGTGCATGGATTGGTGGAATTTTAATTATCATCTGCCTCATATAGTGCTTAAATCTATCTGCATAACATTACAGCACAGTTGCAATCTGAAGAAAAGCCCATGTGTGCTACTAAACTGTTAATAGGTCATGTATATTTCCAGTTGGACTATAAAAATATAAATTCATGACAAAAAATATGTTCCAACAAATCAGTCTCTTATAATAAAAAGTTCTGTCTAGCAATTAAACATGTTCTTGATTGACTATGTCAGTAATCTCATCTACCACATTATTTTGCATGCAGTTTTCTATTTAACAGAGCACCCAGCTCAGAGGAGTTAGTGTACCGTGAGCGCAGTTCTCCGTGTTAGAACTAACACTCACAGCGGTGGATAAAGTATCCGTGTTATGATCCATTGTGCAAAGGCTTTAATCTCCTGTCACAAATTTCTGCTCTGCAACAGCTATGAGCATCTGTACAAGACACTTTCATTGTTACCACAGAATAGCACCAAGCCACTTACCAGTGGCAGGATTTAGAGTCAGGAGAGCTAAAGAAGTAGGGAGATAGAATTTTTCTATTTTGGGAAATAATGAGAACATGAAATAAAGCAAAGGCCATGTTCCCTACCCACCCACAAATGAAATAAACCCCAGAGACTCCTGCTTCATTGCTGAAAATGAATGGAGGGGGGGGGGGGGGGGGGGGGGGGGGGGGGGGAGACAATGCAAGGTCAAAGTAATGATTTTTCAATGGGTGTTGTTTGATATCATTGTAATGAATCTAACCTTGAAATACAGGGTAGCATATTATTTAAGTTTGATAATAAAAACACAAAAATTAATGTAAATTGTCATGAGGGATTTTTCGCTATGCTACTAAAATACATGGGGCTGATTCCCCAAGTTATATAATTTCCTTTGTGCAATGCAGACTTACAATTCAACATTATTATTATTAATAAATAATGCATAAAAACTGTAATGTCCAGGGGGGTATTGCACAAAACTAAGATAAGGGATTAAGCCGGGCTATGTTGGTTATCCTGGCTGAATTTAGCCTCAAATCGGTTGCACGAAAGCCGATAAAATTTAGCCTGGCCAAGTTACCATGGTGATTTATTCTCCGCAGCTAGCCTGCTCCGGACCAGGCTAACAGCCAGGCTAAAATTAATCCTAGTGATTCACCTGCATTTCCACAGTCAATCCTGTGAGGAATTCACGTGTTTTACAGCATGTCCATGATCTTTTTAAATAAGTTGTATCATTTTAATTATAATGCATTAAACATTTACACATATTTAGTATATTGTCATTTCTCATTTCATTTAAATCTACAACAGTCTTTTAATATTGATTTAAGTGGTATTATTATTACTCTGGCCAAGTGTTATATTGATATGCTGATGAAGACTGCTTGTCAAACTGCCGTCGAGGTTTCATAAATATGTGTTTATTGCATTACAGTGAACCATCGCTATGTCACGGTTCAGTACTGTGAACCCTCGCGATATCATGGTTCAGTACAGTGAATCCTCGCGATATCGCGGTTCACTTCACGGATTTGCCACGTGCATTGTGTTCTGCATTCTGATTGGATAAACAGTCTCTCCGCGTCTTCTCTACCTGTGCATCAATAAAGTTGCGGTTTAGTGTAATATTTACTGTCTCTGTACACCTACGTAACATTCGCAGAAAAAGTTGAACTTATGGACATGCTTAATTGTAGCCCAATTATGACAGCTCCAGAGGATTGTACACTTTTTGAATACTAACGCATTCATCCGGTCCGCTATTGTCTGCCAGGCTTATTCTCTTTCTTATATTATGGCTTGAGTGTTGTCCTTTTTTAATTAATATCCTTCTCCTCCTCATAAAACTCCATCAGGAGTTGTTGTTCTGCGGCCGTGAAATATGTTGCGCGACTCCTGGCCATGTTCTGATCGGTGATTCTGTGAGCGATCGCGAGGTCTATTTAAGAATGCCGTGAACACGCATTAATCCTGACTACCTACATCTGGTTTGACATAGCCGCGCCTTTTCATCCTGGTTTGGCAAACGTGCAACTAATTAAGACAGGATACGACGGCCAGACTAGGTCAAGCCGCGTTTGCTCAGTTATTCTGGCTTTCTTTATTCTACTTTCGTGCAATACCCCCCTGGTGTTGACTATGACGTTTTTGTCACTTGAAAACACCTTATGATACAGCTGTTTTGTTGAAGAATTGATCCATGTATATGCTTGGTTGGTGATAATTGAGTACTCATTTAGCAATTTAACATGAAACTCCGACATTGTTCTCAGACACGAGAGATTACTCTCATGCATTTTGCACTTAAATTCATTAAAGTTTTCAAGTAGCAAATGCAAGAGTATGATTATGTGATTTAATGTTTAGGATGACTTCCATAGAAGGTTGGACATCTGCATTGGTAAAACACCAAAGAATGCAGGTTAGCCATGAGCCTTCACATTGTACAGTAGATCCTGAAATTGACAACAACACGTTGTCTGCTTTAAATTATTAATGGCCTGTAGCCTATTTTACATTTTTAAAATATAAAATTAACATTTTATAAATAGATGCAGAGTGTCTTGAAATAAGATATACTGCAGAAGGAGGCAGATTATGACTAATGTTAAGGACCCACGTTTAAACGCAGCAGGCCTACAATACTTTTTCTCCACTGATACTGGTGCTGAAGTAAACCTATCAGGAGTCTGTGTAAATAATCCATCAATCATTTCCCAAGGGCAGAGTGTTAAGACAATAACTTGCATCTTTTCTTTCATGATTGAAACACTGAAATGTATTTACATACAATTTTCAGGGGGAAATAATGAAGTCTTCTCATTAGTTATGTAAAACTGTCAAAAACAAGACAACTATTCTCTGTAAATTTGAAGGGAATATTTGAATGCAATAACAAATGTGGTTTATCTGAAATTCATCATTCTTCCCTTGAGCATTCATTAAGAAACTCAAAGGGGGTGGTTTAAACCAGTCACTTGAACTTGCAGGTTTTATGAATTATTATTTTGAGGAGAAGTACATTTATTATGTGTGTTTTGTTGCCCGGAAGCAATTTCTAATAGCTCCCTTTCAGGGTGTGGTTGGGCCTTTGATGAATGTTGGCTAATCTGTGATGTCAGCCACAGCATTTGCTATAATTTATCACATCTTTAAAGGAAGTCCTGGTGGGAATATTAACAAGCTCGTTGCCATGACTAAAGTCTTTAAGAAAGTCTTTAGGAATATTAGAAGTGCACTTTCGTCTGACATCAGATGATCGAGGGAAACTGTGGTGCCGAATGAGACTCAAGCTTTTAATATGAAACCATATTTATGATACAATAAAAAGCCTCTCATAACTGTTAACAGAAGAGACTTGAAGCGTCTTAGAGAGAAACAATGTTACATTCAAGTCTTAATTCACAACATTATTAATTTGAACGTAGTTAAGGTAGTACAATTTCAGTGAAATGTTCCTTTGCACACAGTAAACATTTAAAATAAATTTGCCACTTGGTTTGACATTGCTCAGATGAAAAGAAAGACTAGTTTAGTTTATACCCTCAAACTGTAATAAGAGCACAGGACCTGAGAGAGGTGCTGCTACTGGAGCGAGTCAGTTGTGTTTACTGTGTTGCCTCAAGGCCTGCTCTCATTTTACCCATGTCAGCGAGCCTACTGCGGTTTCACCTGGTTCCTGTGAATCACCTGGGTATGGGTACCTGGCGTTCCCACCCTGGCTCTCCAAGACACGCTGACCCACTGGCCACGCTCTTTAATGAAATTGGGGTTGGGGGCGAAATCCCTGTCCATATGGTGCACATGGAGCGGGAGAATAGGGTGGATACCTATCGGACAGGGTAGCGCAAGCATGCATTCACACATACATACACACAACCACACATGCACACGCTCGTTCTCCCTCTCAATCTGACTCACATAGGCTCACAGCCACACAGTGGTGTTGCTAGGCAGCAAAAGAAGACGCTAGGATCCAGCCTGTCCCAGCCGTGTTAAAGCTCAGAGAGGTGCTAGGCCTCGTTACGATCACAGTGGCCTCTTTTTCCAGCTATGTTCATTAACTTGCAACGCCACAATCATTCTCCCTTCTCCGCAGCTTCATAAAACTGGATTTAATAATTCAATCCTGCAGCAGAAGGGAGACGTGTGAGTGCTAATCAGTTAGGATCTTTGCAGAGCTTCAGCGATTTGTTAGAGGAAGAGTCAACTTTTTATTAAATACTGTCATGGTCCTGCCATGGCCCTGTCACCAGGATCAAAACAGGAGTGGGTTGTCATTGTCTGTCGCTCTTTGCATATATACTGCATACTTGGGTTAAGATTAGACGGATGATAACACAGTGTCCTGCGTGTATTGTGAGGGAGAAAGTCAAGAGCACAGACAATGGGTCCAGCCTTATGATTAACATTAACATTGGCCATTTGGCTTCTGAGTGGATATACGTCTACATTATTTATTGTCATTATGTATGTTTACTAGATTAAATACACATTTTAGATTTAACTGTGTGATATTGTGGATTCTTTATTTTATTTCATGGAGGGACACTTCCGGGTTCTGTTGCTAGAGGGAAACAGTTACCCCTAATATCATGAGATCCAAATGTGCAATCACAAGTTGTGAGGACATTGTCTAAACGTCGGTATTTTCATCATAGGTGCTCACACACCAGCATAGCATCTGGTCATCCCTCTTCCAAAATAAATGGTACTGCCCGGAGCGTGTTGCCATGGCTTGGGCAGGACAACCTAAACACAGGTAACCAGGGACATGCTAAGTGTTTGATTTGTGGAGAACAGTTTTCATCCTAGCTTGGGGCATGGAGACAAGGATATCCATTCTTAAGCAGTGTTACCATGGCATATACTCCGTTTAACCCCTACGTATGATGAACAGTTGGAACAGATTTACTAATGTGTAAAAAACATATATTGGCATGACTTTTATAATGTTGGGCCTTGACATGCAAACATTTTTACTGTAAGTTATACAGCATGTTGCAGTGGATGGACATTTGATCTTAACTCATTCTGTTTATACTTATATAGCCAAATGCGTATTCGTATATCCTCAGTGGGGTACTCCAGGGTAATGTGTTGGCTATGCCCATTAGTTATTCTGTACATTCTGTATACTTATTCAGATGCCTCCTCAGATACAAATACCATGAAAATGCAGCAAATTGGCTTTTAACATGGAAAGCTGTGTTCAAGCAGCAGCATTGTTTACCAGTAATTATAATTTACTACAGTAAGCGCACTTCTTCCATAGTTTTACATTACCCTCACCTCTTTATCAATACCACCTCTACACATCACACCTTTGATCTCTCACTTTCTCCCTCGCTCTGTCACCCCTCAAGCTCCACCCAACCCCCCACCCCAACCTACCCCACGCCCCCATGGCGCACACTCGCCAGCAGCAGCTGCTCGCCTCTCATTCCGCTGCCCTTCACATCTCACTGGTCAGCTCGCAGTAATCAACACGCGTTACCCACACAGGGCGTGATCCTAATTACCTCTCTGTGCACTGTACAAACACAGTGGGTCGCACACGCGGGGCCCCACAGCAGGACCCAGATGAACACAGCCACAGTGCCTGATGGCGCAGGTTGAGGTTAGGCCAGAATGGGAAATAAGGGACATCTTGATTGGCTTAAGTGAACTTGGTAATTGGCAGCCATTTTACATTTACATTACATTTACATGTATTCATTTAGCAGATGCTTTTATCCAAAGCGACTTACGAGAGAGAGCTTTTACAAGAAACATTTTCTTTTACGCTGGTTGGACTGTAGGTTATTTTGCTGGATGCCAAGGTGGAAACATATCGATACACTTTTGAAGGCCACTAGGCAAAAGCAAGGACAAGTGGGCTGCTTTTGAATGTACTCGTACAGCATGTAGAGAATATGGCTACCAGTTCACTGTTTATTGTTTAAAAAAGAAATGTTTACGGTCCATGAAGTACAAAGGCTACACCTAGTATATGTTAGAGTTAATCAAATCATGGAACAGGTATCCCCTTAATCACTAGTTTACAACTAGGCAGTGACATTATTCAGTACGATAGTTAATGATTGACATGCGAGTGAGGTATAACTAAGAATGAGGTGAGCTCGGCTTGACTCACAAGATCGAAATAGCTACAATTATGCTTTTAGCAGTAACCACCGCAAAGTTGCCCAATTTGTCAGGAAAGCCAGTCCTTAGCAACTGATATAAGGAACCGTGGGGGACTGGAGAAGACATCAATAACACTCAGAGCATTTGAGTTAAGGTGTTGATTTGCAGAGCCATAGTTTCAATACAGAAACAATGGTTGGTGGTATTTGACCATATACTCCATATTTTCCACACTGTATTTACTTTTATTAATGTTTCCTTTTTACCCATTTGCCATGTCTATTTTATGCACTGTTCTCTAAGGGCTTAATGATAACACTCAATGTTAGGTACAACCTAAACAGTGAGGATTGAAAGTCTGAAACTTGGGTGTTTTGCTTGCCGATACTTATGATTAGTGCTGATTGCAACCTTCATTTAGATTCTATTTTCTAATCAACTGAGTATTGTCTGCTGAAGGACACGAGGTGTTGACATGCCACCATATTAGCAGGTACTTTAGGCCGCAACCATTTTGTGAGTGAGTGACACCCATCTCAGCAGGAAGTTAGCCCCATGGGGTTATCCAATCAGGGCTTCCTGCTGTGCAATACAGGATCGGCTTTCTGATCCTGCTGTGATTCAATCACATGTATCTCTTCGTGGGGATTTTTGAGCGAGGACACCGCTATCTAAATTGTCATACAGTGGAATTCCCAAGGCATACCATTTTATTGAAGGGATTTTTCAATTACTGTCATTAATTGAGTCGATACAGTTATTCAAGGAAACTAGGGTTCTCTTTATTTAAATGGTGTGTATAGCCCCCCATATAGTATCTCTAGCAAGGTAAGCTTTAATGGCGTTATGCAGTATGATGTTACAATTGTTCATGATGAATGACTTAGCTCAGTATCTTGGGTCTTCTTCCTTTGGACAATTGTACAGATAAAACACTCATAAACTAATATCATCAATCAGTCCACTAACAATCTGTACCAGCTACTATGTCCCTTGTGTTGCACCATGGCAAGATATTTCATTCATAGTTTCTGTGACCCCCCCACCTCCACATCAGGGATAGTGTCCCAAAATAGGGTCTGGAAGTGGTGCAAAGGGTGCCCGGGTGCCTCCCTTCTGTGGCATGGGAGCCAGAAGGAAGAGACTGTGGGTGAAGGGCAAATATGTGAGTGAATAGAGGCATATGGACCAGGCATTACTGCTGCTTCTAGGTAGAGGAACCATCTGGACTAGTGACACTTTACAGTTCTGAGCTCCAGGTGTGAAACCGTAACCACGGGGACCAGCGGGGGGACTGAAGGATATGTGTGACACTGCAGGGATGAGCTTCATTCATAACTGCAGTGTCTTGTTTCTTTAGCGCAATACAATGTTTTTACAGTTATAAAGTAAGTCGGCTAAATGACTAAAGGTAATTATATTGTATAGTTACATAGTTTGGAAAATCAGCTGTAAATGACGGGTCAATTAATCAGCATTGCTATTGTGGCGTATTTGTTTAAATGGTTGTAAAACCTGCATGGACTATTTGAACAGTGAGTGATTGGTTTTTGTGCTAATTTAGTCTACTATGTTTCTTAATTTGGAGATTTAAAATACAAGTCGTTATACTTCACATGACTTGTGGAAGTAACCACTGTGCTTCGAGATATTCACATTTGCATGGCTGGTCATGAACATAGCATTAGACTTGCTAATGATGATCCTGCATGGATACATATCACAACCAATTCTACATCCAAATGTGTCTAAATCAGTCCACCTCACCTGTTCATTGGTATCTTTAGTATACAGGCCAGTACAGATTAATAGTAGGCAGCAAAGTAGTAGGCTATGGCAGATATGGATAGGATGTAAGTGTAGTTGATTGTATTGATAAAAACGTTCTCTCCAGCTTGTTACAATGCAGCTATCTAAAAGCTAGAGAATAATTGTTGCTCTCCGTAAGAGGTAAGTGGAAGGGAGAGAAAGGGAGGCATATATGGACAATTCCCCTGATTCACCAGCCTTTGAATTAGTCATTCTTGTCTTTGCGCCTCAATTATCGTCTGGCCTGTTGGCCACACGTCTCCTCTCTTCGTGTAATGCTGAGGTCTAATTGCCCACCTAGGTCTTCTCACAATGATGTATTCACTCTGCGTTCTACTGCTGGTTAAAGGCTAGATTATATGGCTTTAGAGAATTAGTGAAAAAATTATGCTAAAACAAAGTGGAGCCTAATTATTCTATATGGATTTACAGTTGATTTTGCAGCCCACCATTTATGCTGAGTTAGCAATATCAATAGGTAATATAAGTCAATAAAAGTCTACTTTGTGATGTAAGCCTTCTGCACATAATGTTGACATGGTAAAGCAATGTTCTTGAAGAAAGTTTGAATTTTTCCCTGGATTTATGGTATTTCTGACACTGCATGTGACCCCACAGAAACTCATGTTATGCTGAACTACTTAATTAGTGGACTCCTGCATCAGCTATCTAGCAAAAATCACTAGCTTCCACATTGATAACCTACATATTATGCATATGCTTAGTCTGTACCAAGGGCATTTAACTGTTTATCTCTTCTTGCACATGCAAATATACTATTCATTTCCCAGGAGTCCAAATTATGTGATCTCCACTCAATGGGCATGTATTTACTGTACCAACTAGTTGTACAACCAATTTCCAATATCCAGGGCTACTTTGATGATTATGATTATGAATATATCATGTTTTCCTATTTTTGTTTTTACTTCATCCAGTGCCAGGATTATTTATATTCATATTTATCTAAATAAATATAGGCGATAAATTATGGGAGTTCAGTGGGGCCACAGCTTTCAGTGTTGCAGAAACCTGCAAGTGAGGCAGATTTGAAGAGTGAGTGGCTAACCCAGATGGGAACGCTAGCCAAAGAGAGCATTTCATTACCAGGAAATTTCTAGTAGGGTGCAGGTGCATCCAGTCTAGAGCCTACACGGATAGAGGAAGGGGAAGGACGAAGGAGGGAGAAGAGAGAGAAAAAGAGCAAAAAGAGTCCAGAAAGCAAGAAGGAGACTAGATTGCACAAGCGCAGTCCCGACAATGTGAAGGGAAGTTTGTTACTCTAATTACATCTCGAGCTGTCATTGTAGAGTGAGAGAAAGATATACTGAGTGCAAAGAATACTGTATATCCAGTTTTTATATTCAGTGATGTAGAAAGCTGATGAAAAACACAAATTCTGGTTTACCCAGAAAGATGGAAAGAAGAGTGGACATGAGAGGGGCAGGGAGAGGAGGTCATGGTGGGAGAGTTGTTCTGAGAGCAAACGAGAGTGCATCCTTACCAGATGAGCCCCAATCCCATCTGCTTCACGCACCAATAAATTAATTACCCAAATTGTTTTATGTTCTCACCAACCATGCGTGTTTAAAGATACAGCACTGGCGGTTTGAAGTCAGCTATTTCTGTGTATGTCATCAATTCATACACTTCTGAAATCTAAAATAGTCTTTACGGTTGTAACATTCAAGCCCAGAGCTGCTTAGTGAATGCCATTGTCCTATACGTACTTTTAGTGTGTATGAGCTAATTAAATAATTTGGTTACATGTTTTTTAGTTATAGATTGCTACAATAGCCAAGTGGAAGTTCAGAATACTAGCGTAACGGCATATAGCAGTTTGCATAATGAAACTAATGTGCTCTATTCCTGTGACATACAGTATACAGAATACTGTAAGTAAATGATGGATCCAGCTCAGTCCTGCACATGCACACTGTTAAATAGTATCATTAGCTTGTAAAGTATGTCTAAGATGTATTTCATTATCGTCAGAGTTTTTCTGAGTTTATGATTTCACATTCATGGAATTTCATTATTCGTCTGTGAATAAAGACTGATCAGTTCCTGTATTCTGGAGTATCTTCAAAAGGCCTTTGTGAATTTTTATGTCAGAAAGCTCATTTCGTTGGTCTAATGAGAGACTATAATTAGTGTTTGTTAGAACCAACACAGGCGCTTCCTTATTAGCATTTCAGCTCCTAATGAGCAGCGTCAATATGTAGGTCTAATTACTAAGATAAACAAATGGGATGGAGAGAGAAAAAAATGTCTTACCTATGAAAGCATTATTTATGTTTAGGAGATGGGGGGATGGTGTGGTGGTGGAACACTCATTTGGTTTTACCCACATACGAGTTAACTATAATATCATTGGCATGTATTTTCTGTTCCTAATAACACACCTACTGTTCAGTTAAATTAGGCCTTATTGCCACATGTGCTTGACAGTTACATAAGCATGGGAGGCACTTCTGAGATACACTTAAATAAATAATAAATATTAATCACACTTTCATTCAGAGCAACTTACAGCAAGTACAGGGGCATTTTCTCTGAGGCAAGTAGGGTGAAGTGACTTGCCCAAGTACACAACGTCACAGTCACAGCCAGGAATCAAACTCACAATCTTCCGATCATGAGCCCAATGCCTTAACCGCTGTGCCACCTGACTACTTCCCTAATTTCTTTGTCTGGAGCATTTGCTGATGCACCTCATGACTCCACCCCATGGCTTGAAACATGTCTAGGAACTTCCCCAACTTAAACCCACATAACCTACAGGTTTCCAGAGGAGGAAGTCGATATTGGCAGGGTGTTTTTTTAGTGTGGACCAGGCCAGTTCGGTTCTGGGTTTAACCTGACGCCTCACCTCTCTTCCCGGTTTGAACCCACCAGTGTAGAGTTGACCCAGGAAACCTTTCATTTTGCTGCGATGCTGCAAGGCTCGCGCCCATTAGTCAGACCTGAGGACCTGAGCAGCAGGCGTGCTGCAGCTGAGCCCAGCGATACGAACCGCGCCTCACGGAGCCAATTTACTGAGCAATTAGTCTTCGATGAGAGACAAGGGTCAGGCGTGTGGTCTTGCAACAGAGTTAAGACCTCCATTTTAGAAGATTCTCTTATCTGGCTACACTGTATTCTTCAGAGAACTGGTAAAATGTTTCAGAGATTTTTTGCAAGTAGGTTCCAGGAACCTCAGACAGAAAGTTGGAAGATTTATTTTTGGTGCGGTAGAAAAGTTGAAAACCATTTGATGCACTTATGTGTGTTGTTCACAAGGTTAGACCTTTTTTAAACATTTATTGTGTTTCACCATGCAAGACTTGCTGCCACGTTCAAAAGTTCTCAAAGATTTTGGGGCTCACCATTTTGGTGGGGTGATGGGATACACTAATGGACCCAGTTTGTCGAGTTTTGAGTAGTTTCAATGTTGTTGGTACTTAGGGTGCTTAGGGAAATGTAAACATAGTGGAGTAAAATATAATTATGTATAAAAGGAGCACATTGAGTTTTGTCAAATCAAAACTGACAATTAAAACTCATTTCAAACTATGCCATTTCATCCATTTGATTTAATTCCGAATAGAAAACACTGTTAAATGTAAATGCCACATGAGAGTTACAAGATAAAAACAATCTCTGGGTGTAATTTGCATACTAATTGAAATACTGTAATCATGAGACGCACCATCACCCCCCTGCCCCTCCGCTTTTAAAGATACAGTTGTTTCCATGCCTGAGGGCACACACCCGCACACACAGAAGGGCTTCCTGGGATTTGATGAACAACACAACTCTACCCACCTTTGACCCCTACGCTATGATGATGACATTTATTTAATCAGCCTTTGATTCATTCCAACTTAATTAACAATGAGTACCTCTGATGGATTTGCATATCAATTCGTTATGGCATGAGTCTTGGCGAAAGTGATGACATATTACCTGACCAACTCCTACCCGATTTCTATCATTGTTTCAAACTGACTCGTTTGGAAGCATTCATGGAATTTGGATGTACTTCCAATGTGTAGATCTGTCGTTGGATGATATTCCTTGTCACAAATTTTAAACCAAAAATTCCAAGAGTCAAATAAAATACTGTAAAAAGGAAAAACATAAGAAAATATATTATTATAAAACTATTGAATATGATATTCTACACCAGTAATACTTTTTATTTTTTTTATTTTCACAAGAGCCACATTGGCCGAGCAAAATCAAGGGAACAGCCACCTTTAAGACACACCCCCTTTTGCAAATGTTAATTTCTACATATAAATTCCATATCCCACAAATAAAGAAACAACACAGCCAATACATTTTCAATTAAGACCATATTTATCTTAATACTGGGATGAGCGGAAACTGGCATGCATGTCCTTGACTTTCTTCATGTTGTATTTGTAGTTTGTTGTTGCAATCACAGTGAGGCATTCAAGATGAGCATGGGTCAGTCCGTTTTTCTGTTTCCTCTTGATAGTGTTCACGGTTGAAAATGTTGACTCACAGGTGTATGTGCTCATGAAGAAAGACATCACTTTCTGTGCAAGTGGTTTCAAACTGGGAAAGTCTGCTTCAGAAACCAAACTCCAGAAGTTGCTGGAGTTTGCTCACACCTGCTCCAGGGGCGTCGTTAGCCCTGTTTTAGGGGGGCTTAAAATGTTCTACACCCCCCCCAAATAATTATCGAGATTATTATCGGGCCGCCGAAGAAATACGCCAATTAATAACAATATTTTATTTTCGAAAAATTACCGGATGCTCTCGGTTAAATGTCGGTCACTTGAGCGTCAAAAATGTAACCCACAAGTTCGAAAAACTAGTAAAAAAACGGACGTCTTTAAGAATCGCTGGCTGGCTGGCTCGCACCCCCACTATTAAATATTACTATTTCTGAGTCTGAGAACGGTGTTTTGGCCCGCGCCAAAATCCAAGCCATATGTGTCATGTGGATAAGATTTTGCTGTTCACAAAGTGAAGCAGTGAGCTGCGCTAATTTACTCTTTCTTATTTAACTGCCAGGCGGATGCGCAGTTTTGAAATGGTGCTCCAAGTTGCTTCGTTTGAAACAGGCGCGGGTTTGTTTGCATATTAAGCACAGATGATTCATGCCATGAAGAATAAATATGAATTTGTCTGTCCTGCTCGCCCTCTCTTCGTCGTCTTCATGCGGATTTTCGTTTGGTGTTACTGCTGGTTTTCGCCCTTTTTTCATTAAAAAACGACCCATTGTGCTTGCAGCTCAAGCTGGCTTGCTCCATCCTGTCCCTCGTCAATCCCCGCTTGGTGCATAAAGGCGCGCGGGTTTGGCGGCCGTATTCACGCGAGACCGCAGAAAATTACTTAATTTATAGTTGTTCCTTTTTTTTTGGTGGCTGTGTTACCATATTGTTATAAGATGGTATGCCAGTGCGAGCCACCAATTAAAGCTTGACGAGCCGCATGTGGCTCGCGAGCCGCGCAATGAGTATCACTGTTCTACACCATAAGATATAATGATAAAAAAGAGTACTAGTTGGTCACTTGTGTCCAATGCCTCATTCAGAAACATTGTAACAGATTCTTCTGGTCTAATCCATAGGTAACAAAAGGCAAGAGGAGACCATCTGTGGCTTTTTGTCTCAATCTAATTACCCCTCTCTATATTGGCTCTGTCTGCCAGGCCAGCAGACGATTCAGTCTCCAACACCTTTTGGGAAATTAATTCATTTTTGTTAAAGTGTCTTAATAATTACAGTGACATCAAGGTTAATTGCCTAATCTGTATTGCCATAGAGGCATACCGTTGAAATCCCCACACAATCTGTTCTTGAAATGGCAGCCAGAAGATCCCTGTTACTGAGGGAGGCTGTGACCTAAATAATTTCCTTTTTCCCCCCCCTTTCTTTCTCAACTAGAACAACCAGGTATTTCTTTTGCTGAGAAACTTAAAAGTCGTTATAAATGAGTCATTCTGCCGCGATGTAACAATGGAAGACACATTTTATTAATTAATATATGTGTGTGCTTAAGTGGTCTGGAGTGCTGCTTATGCTGTACTAATGGGAATTGTTCTCAGGTGATCTGAGACGTGGTGAGCTCCTGTGGCTTCTCCTCTCTGTATTATCCATGTATCGATGCTGTCTGATGTAGACATGACAACATGAAAGCTCTGTTGTGAATCTGAAGCCTTTCCTAATGAGCTGCATTTAAGTGTTCCTAAACGCATGATCAAAATCAAGTTAAGGGACCAGATGAGCTGGCTGTTGCCAATTGCAGCTTTAGACTTTGCTTGGCAGGCAGGACTCCATGGTATGGATCATATTGAGGGGCTTCACAGACAAATTTTGTTTCAAACCGAAAACAAGTAATCAAAAGACACTTCTGTTCAAAGTTTTTTTTTTCTTTCCTCTTACCTCTCCTACCATCTTCTCACCTTTAGCTTGCTTTGTTTACTGTTTGTGTTTTTTTTATGTGAAGTTCCAGATAAAACTTTTGTCCATTCATCCACCAATGTTATCTTTCAGCAGTGAAGCAGCACTACAAATGTAATTTTGATCAAATGATTATCAGATTCATGCCTATTTAAAAATGGAATTTTGATCATTTAAATAGCTAGTATTGGACCATTTCAGTGTTACATCTAATATGGTGCAATTTCCTTTTGGGGATACAACCTGTTCTATCAATCCATCTGTTAGATTTTTGTAGTAAATGTTATCCACCGGAATAGATTTTGTGGTAATGAATTATGAATGGGTTTGTATTTTCATTCTGGATGTAAATTGGGGACAACAGAATCCATATAGTCATATACCATATATCTGACACAAAATAGCAAGCTACCCTCCATTCTTCTTAAACACAGGACAACAAGCCTGTTAGGACTCATCTAGCATGTAGCTAGTTTGAGGGCAGACGTGAAACTCAGTTGATGGATGCTCATGCCAGCTACAGTTAGCGTCAAATCCATTGAGGGGACAAAACGAGAACTTGTCAGCACAAGATCAAATATTGCTACAAGGTGATAAAACTCTCATGGTTGATGAAAGCATGAGCTTGCTAATAAAAAGAAATAAGTGGTGATGGCTGTTTTTCCATGCATGTCCTATCAGATGCCCTATTCACAGATTTGTGGATTATACAGTACAGTCATACAGTTGCTGGATAGCAGAAGATATTTATGTGTGACTGTGTTCTGCTGGAACTAAGACTGCCAGCTAATCACAAGCAATTTCCCAGTAATGAAATACTTTCAAGTTTCAAACCACCTGTAGGGTGTACTCGTTTTATGTACCACATCACTTAATCTTTCTTGCACGATCATCCCAAGAAGTGACTTATAATCATCGAGAAAACATATTCACACGAAACAGCAATTAAAGGGTGAAGATACAGAGATACTGAGTCCAGAACCTGTTAATCCAAGCAAAATAGTCTGAACAATCAAGCCTGTATTCTTTGACCCACAGTTGATGAAAGGGGTTTATTTGGGTGAAAATGAAATGGTCCAATCACTCCTTAATACGTACTATCATTTTGTGTCATGTACTCCCCGACATTTAATACAATATTGCCAGGATATATAGAATATCAAAGCCTTTGAAATCCTTCCAAAGGACAACACCACTGTTCTCTTTTGGCCTAACAGTGTCTCACTATGTTTCAGGAAATATTTTATTATTATTATAATAAAGGGGCTTTTAAAACATGCCTACTGTAAGGCCATTATCAAAATCAAAGATATATCTGGGTACGACAATAAGTAGGAGAGTTGGAATAATTCAAAATGTTAAATCACTGGCTGAGTGTAAGATGAGGGCAACACAGCTGGTTACTGAGTATGAAGAGGGCATTCGTAGGATCAATCCACATTTTGTACTCTACATACACTAAGAATTTCCTGTGCAGCTTGTCAGGTCAACGTTGCAAATGGTTTCATGGTGTATTCAATACTTGAATTTCCTCTGAATTGTATTGAGTGGAACTCAATACAATTCAGAGGAAATTCAAGTGTTCAGATAAGCTCTGTGTGCACAGTAACAGAGGAAGTAAAAACTGGATTTGTTTGGGAGCGCAGAGTGGTTGCCTGGTTGTAATGATAAAGAAGATGGTGGATTTACTGTGTTGGGCACCAATGGCAATGTGTATTTGTGCCACATTGTGGGCCCCACTAAACTGTGGGTGTTGTTATGACAGTCATGATTTAAGATTTAAACCCTTACTCAAAGCCTCATACACTGTACTTTTCTACACCACTAATCAGAGTGTCAACAAATGCAAATACGATACAGGCTGTGTGCATCATGCCCTATTGTTTCATAATCAAAATGCTCACTAATCTGTACGCATCATTAGTTAAATCCCTGTGATCATAGTTTCATTACACCACTGAGCTAGGAACTGCACTTGAGCGAACTCATTACGCCTCATAAGTCTTCCAGTCATTGACACTGTGACACATCTGTGGATGAACAGATTCTTCATCATACGTGTGGTCATGTATGTGGAACATATTGAGACATTAATCTAAAGTATAGGTGTGGCCAGAGCGACAGGCAACATTAGTTTTTGGTCACCTTCTTTCGGTCTGCATCTGCAGGAAGGGCTGAGCGCAAAGCCAATGCTTGCTTTGTGCTGTCTAATGAAGACACTAGGGATTGTAACTAATGCAAACCCATAGCTCCCATACACCCATTTCTATCCATTCAAGAGAATTCCAATGCCATTGAGAACCCGGTAATCTGTCAAATTCCATCTAAAGTTGAAGACTTGCATATGTATTATATGCTCAGTGCAGAAAGTCAGTTACTGCTGTTGTATTCCTACAGCCTTTGAGGTACAGTTGTTTGGTTCCACAGCAAATGCACAGTGCAGATGACGAGTGAGGATATCACTCATCAGCACTTGCTTACAGTAAATCACATTACATTTTTCAGAGCAAGTAATGGCTCATGCTGAAGCAATCAGGTGGCCAGGGCTATGACAACACAGAGGCCTGGCAGGTCGTTGAAGTCACATTATCTACATTTGTGGTGATGGCCCATTTATCTCACTTTGAAACATGACAAAGGGAGAGACCCCATCAATGCTCTGATGACATGTAGTGAAGGTTAACGGTTCTTAGAATGCAGTGGACATTTCACACAATGGTTGCCCTTCGTCGGCAAACAGTGCATTTAATTTTGTGTTTTAATAGATTGTCATAACATTGAGGGCGAGGGTTTGAGTGTGATTGAACAAACCATTAGTTTTTTTTCTTGCTATTGCTGTATGGTGGCTGTGTACTGAATACTAATGAATGTGCTTATGTCTTTGCTATGGATGTGTTTCAGTGTCAGAATAATGTATTGCTGCTTGTTTGATTTCAGCAACAACAACTATAATAACGACAACTTGAGAAGAAAAAAATCCTAAAGAAAAATGTATGGCAAGACATCAAAAAGCTACATTATTCATGTCAATCAGATTTATTTGAAAAGACTACCTAAATAAATTCCCAGACACAAAATTAAGTCTTGATCCCAGTCCACCTAAATTAGCACATACAGTATACAGACTCCCCTCGACCATAAACATGAGAGCAACTTGTTTCTCTTGGTTGAATGTTTCACTGTGTGGGAAATCATTTTATTGATGCCTACGGTTGGACGATTTCCCATCGTCATTCAGAGGAAGGTTGGGGTCTATGCTCGCTTATTCATTGCAACACTCAGAAGTGACCTTAGAGGTGACTAACAAGGGCGTCTGCAATGGATTGCTCATATATTTGCTTACACAACCAAATCATGTACTCTGAAGATAAATTACCCTGCAAACCAGTTAAGACAAGTCTTGTGGATATTAATGTAATTTTTATTCATATTTTATAAGATGGGTGACTTGTTATAGGGGTGCAAAGGGACAGCTGTGGGTGACGGAATACAAAAGGTACTTGTGATTATGAGATGAGGCGTCATAGATAACACATCAGGATATCTAAAAAATTACTGTATATATACAGATTATGAAATGAAACTGAATAAAGATATCCAGTTAAAAACACCAAATATAATAGTAATCCGAAGAGAAAACACATATTCTACTTTAGATAAGTAATTTCACTTAAAATTCATAGCAATCCTGTAAATTGAAGAATGAGTTAGCTCAGGGGTCGGCAACCCTGGTCCTAGGGAGCCACTGTCCTGAAGATTTTTGCTGTTTCCCTGCTCCAGCACACCTGATTCTAATGAAGGGTCGTTATCAAGCTCTGTGGAAGACTCATAATTACCCTCCATTAGAATCAGGTGTGCTAAAGCAGGAAAACCTCTTAAATCTTCAGGACAGTGGCTTCCTAGGACCAGGGTTGCCGACCCCTGAGTTAGATTAACTTTTTAAGAGTGAGACACTAGCTTTGGTTAAAGACCTGTTAGTCAAACTGTTAGTCGAATACCCGTGAAAATAACAGGACAAAATGGTTTTTAAACCCTGCTTGACATATAGACACTTCAGAAACACCAGTGAGTTGCACACTTTGGGCATGTTTTCACTTACCAGGCATGCCATGGACTACTTTCCATCCCAGATCATTGAATTGTTAAGTCGCTGAAGTAAAACATGAATATACAAAGTCTACCCTCCTAGAAGACAGTATGAAAAAATAACTGGTAAATTACAGTCATTGATACGAGCATACAGAACAGGCTGTCTAATCCAGTTGTCTACTTCCATTGGAGAACGCTGACGCCAACATAACGTTGTGTCCTTGGGCAAGGCACTTCACCCTACTTGCCTCAGGGGGAAATGTCCCTGTACTTGCTGTAAGTCGCTCTGGGTAAGAGCGTCTGCTAAATGACTAAATGTAAATGAAACATGCCTTAAAAATGTTTATGTAAATGATTTTCTTACAGTGTAGCTTTGACTGTCACACCACATGTGTTGGGTAACATCAAGGCGATTGACACAAAGGGAACCCTCGTCTCCAAAACCCAGATTTTTACAGAACTACTTTATACATCCAGCAGCCTTCCTACATTTATTTTAGACTCAGAGACTCATTATTGAAATGTCAGGCAAGAAAAATAAGGAGAAGTAATTTAGTTCAGTTCCACTAACTTGAGAAAATGCACTGCCAAATAAGATTTTCTTATTGTTGTTGTTGCAAAGGCTATCATTTTTCTCATGTTCTAATTGAACCTAACACTTTTCCGAGCCGACACATTTCAAAAAGACATCCGGAATCCTATTCACTAGGTTACCAAATTGCTTTTCAGGACTGTTTGCCTGTACATTTGAGGACAATAGTACACCGCAAGTTATTTAGGAAATAACAGAAACAAGGCATCTTGATTGTGGAGCCTCTTGTATCTTTAAGATGTCCCTTTGAAGCAAGGAAGGAAATATGTATTTATCTACATGTAAGAGGGCATTTTTTCTTAGAAAGAAGCCGATGATAATTGGAGCCTTGATTAGGAATTGTCATAGTAGATAAATCTGACAATTTGTTCATTGTGCTTTATTTAGACTGCATAAAGGAGTGTCATGCATCTCCGCTATTAGATCGCTCTATGACTGTGATTTGTTTGCTTCCCAATTAGAACATGTCTTAAGTTTACAATCATCACTGAACAATGCAAACACAACTTATGTTCAGTAAATCCCTTGATCTCCTGATATAGATAAATCATAATTTTATTCCTCAGTTTCCATGTTCCCTGATTGCTCTCTTTTACTGTGCCTGTCTTCTTTCATCTCAATAAATCTTTGGGTTGATTGGACATCACCAAGTGATTAATTGCGCTACTATGGTTAGAGGGGAAAAAAGGAAAAAAGAGATGGAAAAGAGAGAAGAGAGGTAGGCAGACCTCTAAGGGATGTCTATAATGAGCTAAATTAAGAAAGAAAAATATCTTAGAGGCTGCGTTGGGGCCCCAAAAAATCTATGAAAACAACCATGTTGTTAATTCTTTGACCAGGATAATCATAGTTTAGCAAATGTAGAGGAAGAAAAAAATCTATGTAGCGCCTCTCCTGATTCATTGTTGGTGAATTATATAAAAAACGACTGAAAGGGTCAGGTAAAGGTAATAGACAATGTATAATGGTGTCTAAAGTTGCAATAATTAGCAGTTTTCCAGCCTTTTGTGACTCATTATCTTGTCAGACAAAAGAAGAATTCTCAAATGCATCCTTATTTTTTATCAATATGAAATAGGTGGATTTATGTGATTTCAGACATATCTCCAGGTGCAATAAGGGTGCAATAAGGGCTAACACTAATAACCCATCATACCAATTAGCAAGTTACTTCGCTCTATTTCCTTGGTTACCCAAAAACATAACAAAAGTTGCATTACAGTTGTTTTGTTATAATTGATTGACTGAAGTCAAAGGTAGAAATTTACCCAAAAGACAACATGAACTGTTGAGACTTTTTGACTTAAGATATTAGAGACAGACAATATTAAGATCTTACTGTGTTTTTCACCCATATTAGGCAGCAAGTGGTTTCAACTCACTAATACTCTCTGTTTCTCAAGAGAGTGGTTCAGGATTCAGATTTATTTGGCACTCAGTATGAAAGGAGAACATTTACAATCCTTTGTTTAGACAATATTGGTTGACACAGACTCTAAACAGTAAGTCCACTGGGTCATTTTGTGTTAACGTTAAAGAATTGCATGTTTTGCCTTTCTCCATTGTGTTTCAAGGTGTGGGTACTTTTGTGAGGATTTTAGTCTCTACTGCCCTCTAGTGCTTAGGGATTTTACATGAGAGCACAATCCCAACAATATTTGATTCTACTTTCAGGATTTGATCAGACAGGTGACCTTGAGTGAAAGACCATGGGAAACCATGATCAGTGATCAGAGCTAGACAGAAAACTGAAACGTTTGGGCCTTTTAGGATGAGACTTTGAGATCTGTGGCCCTCATTCCTTCTCCCATTATGGGAAAGGGGAATCGCACAAGGTGGGTGGGGGATGGGAGGGGTGAGGGCAAGCGGGCATGAAAGGCAGTGTGATGGATGGAGCTCCTTGCGAGTGATGGAAAAATCGTTCAGTTTTTAACAGGATGGGATGGGTTGGTTCCTTCACTGTCCACCCACGCAAACACCCCCTCCTCAATCTTCTGTATTCAAAGATGAAGGGGAGAGAAGTGTTAGGAGAAAATGAGAGGTGTTCATATTGTGACATCACACTTGGGCCTATCATTACACCTAAATTGTTCTCCGAAGTTAAAGGGATGCGTCCAAATTTGCAAGACAAAGTATAATCAACATCGTTTCACTCGTACATCTCACAGGTTTAAAAAACCATGAACAGCATTGACATAATTATCTAAAAGCGAGAGATCGTCACTCGTTAGACTATTTCTCCAGGTGAGACAAAAACAGAGACAAAAAGAGAGAAATCAAGCATATTGCCTATTTTAGAAAGGCAATTACCCGACAGGAGAACTCAGTGGAATCAATTGATGGGTAGACACCATGACATTTCTGATAAAAGCCTAGGATGTCTGTCCGTTTGAGTCTGCCTGGTCCAAGATGGTAATATTAGCTAATGGAGTTATACGCTGTCAATTTATCTCTCCCCGTCATCTTTTAGACTGCACAGGCAGGTAAACACATTCAGACTCAGAGCAGTTTTGGTGACAATGATCAATGAATCTTATCACGGCCCGTCTGCCAGTGTATCTAATGCATATTGGACAAGTGCTTTTATTGGCACATTGTTGCAGGGAGGAGAAAAAATGACACAATTTTGCAGAGGTATGAATATTTTATCTACTGAACTCATTAGATAGCACTCCCTTTAGGGATTGCTGGCGTTTGTTTCGTGCCAGATTATTTGCATGATGAATTATACATTTCAGCAATATGAAAACATACAGCTCCCAGATACTGAGGAGCACAGGAGCCTGGAGGGAGGCCGTTGAGGAAACCAGCTATATTTACTTGTAACATCAAAAGGCATGCTCCTTGGCCCACTTTAGTGTCTAGGTACCTCACCGATGTACCAGCCAGTCTCAGCTGCAGAGTGCCAAGGTCTTAACTTGCACACTTGTTCAACTTTTAGTGTGCAGAAAGATACTTGGACACATACTTCCACTCATGTTTTCTAAATTGGAACATTTAGGTTTGTCAGCATGGTTGTGTTAGGTCAGTGTAGTGCTGTAAAAGCTTTGAGGGGGGGAAGAAAGTTTTGAAGGATGATGTAAACGTGTAACGTGCTTATGATTTAGAGCTTGTTAAACGCAATTTGACCGTCTCACATTAAACCTTTACGGGGGACCAGTTGTCACGTTTTTCAACATTTTCCTTGACCATTCTGACTGGATCAAAAGAACACACAACACTGACCCTGGGACCAAGCAACGGACATCTGGGACATGGGACATCTGGAACAATACAAGCTATATTGGAGTGGGTGATCTCCAAAAACCTCCATCTAGTCTACAGTAATTGACAATGGACTATTTGAGTGGAATAACCCTTTAATGGTCAAAAGTAGCTTGTGGCATGGGTCATCTCTGAGCCTACTTCAGCTCTGGTGGGCTTTATTAGGACATGACAGACCTGAGAATGGGCTGCAGGGCTGGGGCCTCAGAGCAATCATGGCGGCCATTTCACACCCTGGTGATCCCCTCATCTCCCCAGTCTTGGAGGGCTCGGAGGGTCTGCAAGACCCTGATGAAGCATTGACCTCACTTCAGCTCACCATGGATATGCCTTTCAATGCCCCCCCTCCCCTTTCCATCCCCTTTACCCTATTAAATTGGCTTCTGTCTTACAGGTTGTCAATTTAGGGGGTTGGGAGGTGTGTTGGCCACTAGCTAATTGCTAACAAAAGTTTCAGAGTCAATTCACCCAAGTTATAGTAAGAGCAACAAGTATGAGTTACGTGAAATGTTCAGCTCTTCATCTGCGGGGTTACTTTGCTTTTAGTCAAATTAGTACCGCTTTGAAAACTTTCCTCCACTTACCTTTCCACAAACTCTTCAAGTTCTACTTTCACCCCGCAAGGTCTTTGCACAGGAAGTAATTGTATTCATTCAAAATTAAATAACGCTAGATTATAATTTTTTTCCATTACAAATAAGCCAAGAGGCACCTGTTATTGAACTGTTCTGCTTACTCTTTCTTTAGGAAAAGCCTTTGTGTGGCTGCTGAAATGCAGGCTTATATCATTAGTATGTAAAATTTGACATAAAGTTTACAACGAAAAAAAGGGTAGGCAGAAAGACATTGACCGGTTTAGCCAGTGTGCATTTGGGGATTGTGTGCATGTGTGTTGCTGAGGATATCAAGAGCGTGAGCGTGACTGTGTGTGTGTGTGCGTGTGTGTGTGTGTGTGCGTGCATACATGTATGCGTGAATGTGTGCAAGTTGTGTGCATTCTATTGCTATTGGATCTGTGTTCCAGATGAATGATAAATAAACTATGGACAATGTTAACTTATTTCTCTCTCTGTCTCACTCACTCTCTTTATGCCTCTTACATGTGAAACTGTAAATCCATTAACTTTTTGGGGGGATGGACAGTAGGTAAAGTAAAAATGTGATAAAGCTAAATGCTCACACACATACAGTCATCCCAATGGCTCTATAGTGCTAAAGATAACAAAGCCTTGGCAGACAAATGCCCCAAAATCCTGAATCATTCTGATGTAGCATAAAGCTAATGTGTGTCTGGAGGGGCAGCTGTAGCATCTGGAGCTCTATAAAACACTGAGGCACTCACAGGCGAAAAGCATTTTCTCTTTGATTTTAATCTATTTTATTTTCAGGGACGATTTACCAGTATTGGCTATTCAAGACAGGCTCCAGCATTGTCATTGTGTGGAGGCTGGCGAATAATAGGGAAAAAAAGCTAGTAAGGGAATCAGAACCTGAAGCAATCCCTGGTAGTTATTCAACACTTCAAGAAGTTTTAAAAGAGAGTCAGGGGGAAATGAAAGAGAGGAAAAGGGGACTATACAAGGAGAAAAGGAGAAAGAGGGGAATAGAAAAAAAAAGAAAAAAAGAAAAAAGATGGTTAAAGAAAGAGAAGGAAACAACCAGAACCTAAACATAAAATGCATTATTGGTGATAATGTATTGCCAGAGCGAGAGTTTATCTTGGCAGGTTGTCATTTAAAGAGCTTGTCATGCCTTCCACAATTACCAGTCCAAAACACCCCACAAATATCCCTCCAAACAATTTAATCAAAATGAAGATTTTCTGCAACCCGAAACCATCATTACTTTCTTGTCGTGCCCTATCCACCGCTGCTTTGAATCTGTTAACCTTTTTCCGAGGGCGGCAGAATCGGCCCTGCTTGACAGATTAGCCATTGACGCATTTATCAAGGGATGACAAATGAGCTGTCCTTCCAGATGCCTGATTACTTGACCTTTATTCCACACAAGCCAAGGGGGCCTGACAGAGCTAAGTGGTGCCAGTCTCCCAATAAGGACCGGGCCATGAGGGAAATGCATGTTTTGGAGGTGTCTATTACAATGCCATGCCATGCGGCCAATTTCAACTCAAATTAACTAAGAAGTTATTAAGATTGCCTGTGGCCCGTCGGAGGTAATTGAAACGCTTGCATTCCCATGAACAGGTGGAATCTTAGCCTGATCACATTCTATTTGTAGCCGAGGTGGGTGATAAGTATTAAACATTAAAAGCGAGGGAAGTAAATTGTTCATTTAGGCACCCTGATTCACCATCATTATGAGAGGGAGCCTAGTGTCTGCCCCAGAATGTTGGATTCCTCCCCCTTTTCTCATTTTGCAAGGCTTTCAGCTGGCCGCCGGTTTTGCCAGCGAGCATATTGTCATTTATGCTCGTAATTGCGGGATTGTTTTTTTCCACCCTTCCTGAGAGTCTGTCAGTGGCAATGCACCGAGGCACTGGTCCGATCTCACAGTAGACAGCATTTCGGGCATAGAAAGAATAAGAGCGTAGCTGTTGTACACAATCACAGAGGAAAAAAATTAAAACAGGATGATATCTGTCATGTTAAGGGGGGGGGGGGGGGGGGGGGGGTCTTTTAACTGTTTCACCAGGGTCATAGTTATGGTAAACCTGATTCTGAATGCCACCAATGCTATTTTTCAAGTCAAGACTCATATAATATAGGTTTCTGCCTGGTGTAGTTTAATATAGATCCAATGTCCTTCCTCAAGTTTTGACACTCCATCTATCTTTCCCTGGACAGTGCTTGGGGGTCGATCGGTGCTGAGGTGGCCAAAACAAAGCCACCCATAGGGCATTAATATGCCCCTGCGGTGGTGACAACGATTGGTGCCTGGCCCTGACGCAGGTGACCTGTCAATAGATTGATAAGACAGCCCATGCCTGGCCTTGAGTTAGAGGATTGGAGGATAATATCAGACAGTGAATTAACTTTGACTGCTAAACACAAACACAGAGGCAACTTTGAACCTGTATTTATAAGAACAGTTCATAAAATGGACAGTGACTTTCTCAAGGCTTGTATCTAAAATTATAGTTCATAAAATAGTTAGTAAATGTCTTGAGGCTTGACTGAAGCTTGGAATTGGGCACATTTTACCGAAAACAATGAATTACAAATAATAAATAAATAATAAAACTTCAAGAAATAATACAAATACAAATTTGGGAGCGTTTCTTTTTCACATTCAGTGAACATTGTTATATCCATTAAACACACACTCAATTTTGTGACAAAATGACCTTTAAGCAGTCTACACACTGAAGGGGCTTTTCAATCACCAATTAGCCCAGTCTATTCCACCCGAATCCCCAAGGCTTTGTGGGATAGGAGCATTGATCGTCCTCCCAGCTGCCAACCGCAGCATCGGAGGGACAAGGCAGCCTTTTGTATTCTCAGCTTGTCCAGACCTGCTCTATTGTCCTGCCAGGACATCACAGTGCATCTCCCATTCAGCATTTGGACTTCTCCCTGAATCTTAAGAGCATTGGAACGATTGATTGATTCCCTTTAAAGATGACTACCAGTCCTACCTGGAGTGATAGAAAAGAGTAAACTCAGGTACATACTGATGAAGGATAGCTGCTCTGTAACTCTGCAGTGCTCATATAAGTCTCGATTATCTAACTGCCAAGGCAAAAACACACTTTGTCAGTCATTGCTATAAGTACACATTTCCAACCAGATGGTTTCATAGGATTACCGGCCAAATGGTGTCAATAATTCTATATTCTGTCCTGGTGCATATTTACGGAGCTCCTACATAAAGCCACAAAGACTTGTGGGAATTGAGAGTTAATTAGCTATGATGACTAAACTCTGGGGATCATAATTAGTTGTACGGCATGACTGCCCAACAGTAATTAAATGTCATTTTCCTCTCCATTCGCTAAGCTTTGGAAACCTTGGTTGGAAAGGTCAACCAAAAAACAAATTCGCCAACGACCACAACCAAGTAAATAAGGATGTTAGGCAAATAACCAATTATGTAAACAAGCACTGTCTTGGAGGACATTGGTTTTCACAGACAATACAAAGCACGTGTGAATGTTATTTACATTTATTGCTAAGTTAAACTTAATTGAGTGGGTTTTTTATGCTGGTCAGACCATGTTGCATAGAACAGCTAGTTGTTCAGACCAGCTGAACTGATAAAGATGCATACTGCATACACCTCAACACTGAAAAGCAGATAAATGTTGGTGTAATTGCATGAATGGCTGGCTAAGCACACATTTCAGTTTCATGCAGTTCATTTGTGGTTTGAATCTAGATCCCAGGACAAAAGGTGTGAAATGTGTGCAGTGTTTCCTACACTGTTGAAATAAGGAAAACACTGCAGGCTATGTGCTTTATGATAAGGATAATTGTTACCATCCCAGTCAGTCTTTGTGTGCCTCATGAGTCAGGTCTGTTGGCTTCAAAAAAGTCTTAGTGTTCAATTTAGTAATTAGAAGCCTTCTGTTGATGGAAAAATCTATTTTTCTTTCATATTATCTTTGCAAAATGCTTTAGTGGTGTGATGCTTCAGTCTACAGGATTGCTAACGCAAAAGGAAGGCATTCTGATATGAGTGTGCACCTGTCCTGAACCCCACTTCCCCCCCTCCTTCCCCTCTCCCAGGAGTGGATTAAGAGCATTTGAGCACAGTCAGCTCGGTCTGCAGTTTATTTGTGTCGTTCAATTCTTAAATTGTAGAAGTACATACTAGCAACATTTGGAGGTTAGCTTGTATTCACTGAACTGAGGAGAGGGGAATGGGGAAAGTGATCAGTATTGAACTCATTTAACATTGAGTATTTTGTTAAAGTTTGTGAAGTTGAATCGTGATGCAGTATACGTGCATTGTAGTTACTAAGTACAGCTCCAGACACTATATATTGTTCTTTGTTGAGTGTTTTCCCACATATTTTAATACCTAACTTTGGTATTAGCCTTGTGAATTTGTTGTGTAACACTAAAGTACACACAAGTAACACACCTGTTATTGAATGTTCCATGTGAGGCATAAACAATGGCAAGCAATTCCATATCATCCAGTCAATGGCAAGACACACAAAGCACCTCTGAAGTATACTCCCAGTTGCCAGTTTGATAAAGAGCTTTATCTCTGTCTGGTGGTCACCAATACTACTTTCTGGCTGAGAGGTAATGGTCATCACTTCCTTCCAACAGATATCCCAGCTGGATTGTCCTATTGACACTAGAAGACCACAGCAGGAACAAAGAGTACTGGTGAAGATTGATTGTTGACACACTTTATCTAACATAATCCCTGTGTGACTGCCAAAGCACCAAAGTTTGTTTGGTTGGACAGAACAAGTGTACCTGAGAGGCAAAACAAAGTTGTTTACAACAGAACAGATGTGAAGTAATGTAGTTGTTAGTCTTTTGTTCATGTTTTTTCTACAACATGGATCAAACTCCGAAATTATGTCTGGATAATCATGGACATTATGGGGTAATTTTACCAATTTAATAAATGACATGTTCTCATTTTATTTCAATTTTTGTTTATAATTTTTTCATGAGAAAATCCACAGAGATTCAAGCTTTCAATGTTTAAATTTCCTTCCCAGACACCCAACATGGGCCTGATACGCCACAGTTTCTTTCTCCCTGACAGAGACTGCATGATATGTACAGTCCTCTAGATGTTGAACATTCTCCATTCCACCGACGTTAATTAACTGCCAGTACCAAGCTAGTAAAGGTCGGTCAAATTCAGTTTTTTTTGTGTGTGTTGGTTTTATTTATTTATTTGTTTACACTTTTGGCTGCCTGTAGATTGCTGTCCACCTGAGTGACATTCTGATTGGGAATGAGTTAAATATGATTTGAATTTCATGCAGAAAGTAGAGAAGTTTCACCAGAGAACTAATTATTTCGGAGAACTACATGCAAAACAGGGCTGGAGAAAGTGCGAAGGTGACATTTTAAATACATTATGATTCTAATTTGTGATATTGCATACGTGACAGAATCTGTACTAATCCTACAGACAAAATGTGCCAACTTGATTGATGGACAATACATAACTATACTTTAGTAGGTTCCCTATGGTAGGTAAGCAATGAAATGTTAAATGTAAAATAATTGACCTTTATGCTATTTTTGGAGCCTTTGTGAGAAGAACATACCTTACATATTTGAATGAATGATGATCCAACTAACCAAAATACTACTGGTATAATGACATTGAATCAAAAGCATGCTATTAATACGTATTGATTTGTTTAAGCATATACATAGCAGGGAAAATGTTAACCTATAATACATTTGCATGATGGAATGAACATTGAATACCTGTCAGCCTCAACAGAATCTAATTAGCATATATAGCACATTTAATTGGGTTTGACATGATTAGCTACTTAGTTTGCAAAAATAAATCTTTGCACAAGGTTATATAGTGCGTGTCTGAACTGCAAACTAAGCAGACAACATGTAAAGTAGTAAATCTCTCTCTTTTATAAAATTCCACAAGTGAGAATATTTTCACCAGGGGCCTCATGTACAAAGACTTGCATGGATTTCCTACTGAAACTTGGCGTACGCCAAAACCCAGAAACTATCGTACGCACAAATAAATTCAGATGTATCAAAGTATGCGTAGGCATGGATCCAAGCACGTTTCTTTTGTACATCGCAATCAACGTGGAATTGAGCGCACATGCAGAGGTGCCGAACTCCTCCCTGTCCACGCCTCCATTTAAATATTCAAATCAATGTAAATAGGCCCTGGACCTGCAATTTCCACCCCCTGGAGGACAAATAAAGGTTTATCTAATTTCCCTCTTGGTCCGATCAGATAAATCAAAACGAGTAGAGGGAAGAAATGAGTCAATCAGGGGCTTGATAGAAAGCTTTGCAGCTCTAAATAAAAGCTCCTCACAATAAAATAAACATTCTAATGCGCACCTGCCCAAATGTGCATTTCTCTGGTTTACGTCATAGACAATTAAACGAATAAACTATTTACGCACCCATAGCCACCCATCGTGCACCGCGCCAGCCTCCAGCCTGTTCCCAACCATGCTGTTAGTCAGAATGAATGAGTCATGCGTTGAGCCAGGCCACCTTGCCACGATTTTAGTTGATTGCATTTGCGCATCACATATGATTTGAACATTAATGGAATTAAAATGTTTTCTATTAACATAAACAAATTCATCCTGTGATGGCGCTTTTACATTTATTCATTTAGCAGGCGCTTTTATCCAATCCTTACAAGAGAGAGCTTTTACAAAGAGCATCAGTCATTGAGCATAGCAACGTGATAGACCCCGAACACAGTCGTTTTTTTTTATCGTGAATCATACATCATGAGAACCAATAAGTGCCAAGGGAAGAACTATAAATGCATAACACAACGATTGTGAACATAAAGCAAGAGATACAACAAACAACACTGGCAAGACACCATATGGGGACCAACATATTGTTCTTAAGCACATTAGATTATATGAAGTGCCATACTATTCCTAAGTGCCATTAAATTCTTTAAATAGGTGAGTTGCCTTCTCTTGAAGGTGAGAAGGCAGTCTGTGCTTCTGATGGAGGTGGGGAGTTGATTCCACCATTGGCTTTTATAGCAATGTTATCAGTATCTCCGATAACCTTAGGGAAACCGGCTATCGCTGCTAATTGCGTACTCCAGTTACACTGGCCGTGGTAACCGAAATCGGCTTATGAGCCAGTTATTGTTTGCAAGTAAATCCTTGCGTTCCCTAAAAACTCGCTCACGTTGGATTGCACAATTTGCAAGGTCCTCAAACAACGCGAACGCTGCCATTGTTAATACCATTTTCTTCATCACATTGCGCATGCTTTTATATTCACCTATATCATTACAAACGCCTGGGTGTGTAAATTGTTCACAACGGTGTCTCGGATGTGCACATCACTTGACTGTTTTCACATTATCAACAGTTTCCCAGTATCAACTCTAAGTGACGCCAAATGAACACTAGCTGTAGAAACGTGCGTACGACAGCTATGTAGCTGGCGTGGGGCACCGCACATTTCCACGGTCATTTCACGTTTGATATATCTGAACGTGAGCGTGGGAAAGGACGTACGCCACGTTTTTGTGCATACGCAACCTTTGTACATGAGGCCCCAGGTTAAATGACACACTGGGCTTTTTAGCCATGTGAAGTAAGAACAAGTTCAAGTCTTGACAACGTAATATCTTTGTAAATGGTTGGAAATGTATTTGTAAATCAAACAAGTATCTCTCTACCTGTTGTCTTCCTTTACTTTATTTGGTTTTCACCTTTCTTTCTTTTCCATCTCATCAATTACAACAGTCTGCTGACTTCTCTTCTCACATGACTTTCCAAAACATATGTTTTTAGCACCATGCTAACCATCCACCATTAGCTCGCTAGCCCTCAGCTATGGCTTCCTATTACTGGAGAGACAGCTGGGGCACCAGATCATTGAACAATGGAATAAGGGCCTTGACATTTCCACACGGTCCACTTCCTCCCCACAGATCATGGTGCGTCAGATGGCCAGTGATATTTACCACTGTGAATAAGGATACCAGTCTTCCATGAGAGACATATGCTACATCGTTTTATAGCGCTACACTTCCTATGGCAAACTTCCATAAACTTGGTTCCCAATGTTCATTTTGCCACCCTGGGCATGCCACTTAGTTATGCAATAGGCAGTGACAATAGCATTTATACATCTTGGGAAGTAAACTATTGAATAAGCTAGACTGGATGGCTTTGTATGTGGTAGGCCTACAATAATAGTCTTTCCACTTTGCATCCTTAAGGGTGTATGGCTGATGTTACAGGTATCATTTTTAGATTGTTACTTGCTGATAAAACAATCAAATGTTATAAAAAGTACTTGTGTCAAAGTCACATTTCCCACACTCTCCCTCCCATTCAATTTCTGGGCCTGGTAAAACAGATACTCACCAAAACATGTAACAGTTAGGCATTGTTTGTATAAAACAGTGTGTTATCCCATAATAACGTATGATACGTCTCCATCTCCCACAACTTTCATTTCCATTCTGTAATCTCTATTTATATTGTCTACACCTCTTTTGACATTTACAATATGTCCTCTGGTTTGGGATCACCATAAAGCATCAGACAATCTGCCATCACTGTCAATAATCCATTTACATAAATCTTGCCTCATATTGTGTTTACCACTGCATCGTGTCAACAAATCTACACAACACCTGGCTCGGATATATTACATCCATTTCCCCCCAGTGATGGATGACAGTTTATGATTTAAGGATTTAAAAAAAATAAAAAAATCTATTGCAGTGTCCACAAATGGAGCTGTCGACAGAGGGGAGATGTCTGGGGTATGAGCTGCCTGATAAGTGAGTTTTCTTTCCCCTCGTCCCTCCACAGTAATACAAGCTGACACCCATTTGTGACATATGACTGTACGGGGGATTGCTGCTACGAGCCGCAATAGCATCTTCACTGGGTGCTAGCTGGCTGAGCTTGGGGCAAAATGTGTCTCAAATGCTGTTGAAATTACACAGGCGGGGGCGTGTTTCTGTATGTGTACATCAGGGGAGTGTACGTTGGATCCCAAGGCTGTTTTCCGAAGGCTGAGATGGTATCATACTGGTACATGGCAAGAGGCATTCTGAGGGGAAAATTGTGTCTGGTGTCTTCATGGTGAAGGGAATATATCAACACATCATTGTTTAACACCTGTATTATAAATGACTAATGGTCTCTACAATGTTTTTTTTTTTTTTACCTTTGTCAAATACAGAGAATGGCTGAATCAATCTGAAATATAATATGATTAGTTTGTCAATTTTTTGTTGAACATCATTAAGCATAGCATTGGGACCTTCCAAGTAAATACATATTATTACATACAGTCTGGGCACCATCTACTTGAGTATAAGTCAATGACAGCATGGTGTTGAGGTTTAGGTCAACGCTTCCCTCTGGGACAACATCTGGTCGGCCATGTTTTACATTGACTGCAACGGAGGTTACAGGTCAACCACTAGACCACTAGCCGTGGGCCTTAACACTTAATTTGTCATTAGAGGACATGTCAGAAGCTGGGTTTGCACCAGATTTTGAGGGATCACCCTTGTGGTGACCACCTGTGTGTCTTTGAAGAGCAAAACAAACAATTCCCAGACTGCCAACAGGGATGCACAAAATTAATGTTTTTTTTAGACTCCCATTAACTGCTCAGTGAAAGTCAGCTGGTTACAAAAAGTCAGGTTTGATAATGTGCTCTTTTTGTCAGAGATTTTGGGAATCAGAGATTTGAATAAAAACATGTTCCTGTCTGTGATCTGCATAGCAACTTCATTGTGATTCCTCTCTTGCAAATTCCGATTTACAAAGAGCTGCAATGGGGGGTTTGAACCTGTGCTCAAGTACATTAACAGGTGGCTGAAAGTCAGTCACCAACCACCTGTCAAATCATAGCTAACTTTCAGCTTAACAGGCATAGACTCCCCTAGGAGAGTGACAAGCAGCTATGCTGTTGAAAACCCAATTAGTACACTCCTTAGTGACATGGAAAAGCAAGCCTTTAACGAGAGGAACCCCATCACCTCTTGGGGTTGTAAATTATTAAACGCCACAGTAATGCTGCTTTTTGATGGACAGAGCAGCAAACGTCAATCTCCTGCGTTCATTTCCATTTCAATCGTTCGCTCTCATCTCTGGGAATAATATCCTTATCAGATCTACGATTTATCCCATTTAAATTAAGTTTGGGCTCCGAAAGAAACCAATGACTTTCCGCGTGTATGGAAAGCACAGAGATGGGTGGTTAATGGGTGGAAAAAAAGTTGGTGAAGTCATTTGTAATCTTCGACAATGCCGCAGGATATTTGACCTCTCTCTGGGTGGGAGGATTGCTTTAAATATCATGCTATTGTCTGGCTAGCTAATGATCGCTATCAATTATTAACAGGTGGATTTTCGAGAAGAATAATCATACAGGATTTATATATATTTAAATATGGTGTTCTATTTCAACACTGGATTAGTTCAGAGTCATGCACTTGGGCAAGATCACTCAGGGTGCAAAAGGACAAGGCTTGATGAAGCGGACATTTTCTTCCCGCTCCCTCTCAAGTCGTGTCACATTGAGGGATTTTCAGGGAATGGATCTTGGGTAGCCTTCAGCACATTGGACAGTTAGCGAGTTTTTATTTAAATCAGCTTGTTTGTCATTGTCACAGCTCCCAGGGTGTTTGGCATGTTGGAGATCTCCACTTTGACTGCCAACAAACCCTCTGTCGTGTCCTAAAAGGGCCTCTCTCTCTCAATCACTCACGCTCACTCATATACACGCTCTCACTCTTCCCTCTGTGCTACGTAAAACATCTTCAATTCTCTTAGAATATGTCTTTGTTTGCCTGTGACTGTACCTTGGTTTTCAGTGCTGCATTACTGTTTCCTTGCTGAAAGCACCCTACTTGCCTCAGGGGGGAATGTCCCTATACTTGCTGTAAGTCGCTCTGGATAAGAGCGTCTGCTAAATGACTAAATGTCAATGTACATCAATGTACATATAACTTAAAGGTAATAATATTTAAAAGAGACACTTGTATTTTACTGTCTAAGCAATTCAGCCACCTTTAGTTTTCACTTATTGCGTCTTTTTTGTTGTCCCAATCTCGTCTCTGGGATAATTTGGGGTACAGTGTGTTCCAAGTTCTGTTTCAGTTAAACAATATAAAGTCTCAAAAGCTGCTCAATCCTCAAAACCCACCTTGAGGATAACCTGTCATGCTTTAGAACACATGGTTATCACACACCTCATCAGCAAGCCTCTCATCTTTCACATCTGTGATGTCTCCGTGGTGACCACCCCAGCTCAACGGCGGGCATCTTTCTGTTTATGTTCTGTCTTCGTTAAAAAGGTGTTAACATAAAAAAAGTACAGAAAAAAAAGAAGAAAAAAATGTCCACTATGCATCGGTGAGGCCACTGACATTACGATAATCAAATTGCTCATTTTCGATTTTTCATTTCTTTCATCATTTAAAAGGGCCCTGTCAGGTTGAAGCACTCTGCTAGCGTGCCACTGACCTTTGCTGATTATCCCTTGTGTAACTCTCCTCCTCTCTCTCTCTCTCTCTCTCTCTCTCTCAATTCTACCTCAATCTGCTATTACATCCCTCTCAACACAACTCCCCCACCCCCATCCCCAGACCTCCACACACACACACATTTTCCTTGCTCAACCTACCCTTTTATCTTCTATCACAGGATTGTCAAGCACCAAGCTTTCCATTGGGCTAATGCAGCACACATTATTGCATTTGTTAAGTTTATGTGACACCGACTGATGGCACAGCTACTGCTTGTATTTCCTGTCCTTTCACACAAGGAAAGGAATGAACATCAATAAATACGACTATTAAAATCCTGAATTTTGTGTCAATACAACTTCACTTCATACACAGACATGACTGTTTTACTTGGTGTTTGCAAAAAAAAATATATAAAATATAATGAATTATAAATCTGCATGTCCAATCCATGTTACTTGTAAATTGCAATATAAGTATGTCATTCTTGTGTTAGTATTGAATGTTATGGCGTTTATCTTCTGTATTGTCAAAAAGTTCAACCAATGGATCAACCAGACAGTCTGTCATGTGTAGTTGACTCCCTCCCTCTTGCACAGGCTCGATACCGTGGTGACAGCAATGGCACAAGTCGGCCAGGGCGACCAGACGAATAAATGCTTTTGTAACCCCGAGCCTGCGTATGGCTCGCCCCCTCTCACCTCTCCACCGCGCCTGGAATCCTGGTGATTTAGCCGCCGGAGGAGAGGTTAGATGATGAGGGATACAGTTCATCACCCTCCCTCCTTTCCTCATCCCTTCAGCCCCCCCCCCCCCCCCCCCCCCCCCCCACCACCCAGGAGTGAGAGGAGGAGACAGCAATCTGGCAGAGAGGGCTAAAGTCTGACATCAGTGTGGACCATCAGCCCCTGTTCGCTCCCCACGGATCAAATTCTATTACGAGTGGGAGATGGGTGTGATGGAGGGAGGGAGAAAGGGGAGGTGATGGAGGACTGGAAGACTAGGGTGCGGAGAGGGAAGGGAGAGGTAGTTAGTTTGGTGTGTACTTCAGTGTATCAGAAAGCAAGCAAGATAACGATTTTAAGGCCCCTCCTCGTCACTGTGATTGTGGATGATTGCGAAAAATACTTATAAAATTCCAAATTGAGTGTGCGCAGATTTGGAACGTTTTAGTTTTGAAAGGAACGTTGTGGTTTTGTGTGAGCACAATAAGTCCTTCCAGATTCCTTCTTTAGGAGGTAAAATAACACACCAGTAAACATGCACACTCACACATATTCAATGAGCTACAGAGAAGCACCTGGTATTGTATTACAAACATTTGTTTTCAGACATTTGAGACAATCCGCTTACCACATAAGCCAACATTACTCTTGGCAAGTCTAAGCCTCCACAAAGTATAAATCCTACATGCAGTGGTCAGTGAAATGATTTAAATTCAATGAAATTATTCTGTCCTGTTAATGTGTTTCAGCACATTTCATATTTCCAACTTTAATCCACTGGAATAGATTCTGCAGCTCAGCAGAGATCATCAAAACGGATGAAAAACAAAGCAAATCCATTACTCATTTTGTTGTAGAGAGCTGCAATCAGTGGAATCGCAGGTCTGGGCATGTGCTTTTAGAACTGGTAAATAGGCCAATAGATAATTTGTGATTCAAAATACGGTCAGTAATGCAGCCTGGAAAGTAAAACTGAAACAAGGAATAGGATTATTTTTTGTTGCTCAAACTCAGCCTTTGCTCTCTGTGTTTACATTTAGTCATTTAGCAGAAACTCTTATCCAGAGCGACTTATTCATTCAGATTCAGAATACTTTATTTATCCCGAGGGAAACTCCTTCGTGTCAACGGCACACAGTCTCGCAAGGCACACAAGGGTAAGGGTGTGAGGTAAAAGATTAGAAAGTGTACACAGGGATAGGGGGGTGGGGGCAATAACAATAAGTAAAAACGGTAAGTGAGGTGACTCCACACATGGAGGGGGGGTGGGCAGAGGCTTGGATAAATGATTATGTACAGACGATCCGATTACAATTATACAAGTATTGGTCTTGTAGAATATACAGTATTATATCAGGATGTACAGGATTTACAGTTGTTTGCAGCATATACCTACCATATACCAGGATTTAGTTTTTTGAAGCATATACAGGATATACAGGATTTACAGGTTTTTAGCAGAATATACCTAGTTATATTACAGTGTACCAGAATATTGCCAAATATGCATTGTTATGTTACAGAAAGTTGTGTCAGACTATTGCCTAATGTCCATTATTATATCACCAGATGTTATGCTATGTCACAGAATATGCAGTTGGCTTACATAACTAATGGTGAGAGGAATTGTAAAGTTTGATGGCCACAGGTAGGAATTACTTCCTGTGGCGCTCCGTGGTGCATTTCGGGAGGATGAGTCTCCCGCTGAAAGTACTCCTTTGTCCGACCAGCACATTGTGGAGTGGGTGGAAGGTACTGTCCAGGATGGCGTGTAGTTTGGTCAGCATCCTCCTCTCTGACACCACCGCCAGAGAGTCCAGCTCCACCCCCACAATGTCACCAGCCTTGCGGATCAGTTTGTTGAGCCTGTTGGCATCCGCTGCCCTCAACCTGCTGCCCCAGCAGGCAACAGCATACTGTAGAGGATAGCACTGGCCACCACAGACTCATAAAACATCCTCAGCATTGTCCGGCAGACGTCGAAGGACCTCAGCCTCCTCTGAAAGTAGAGGCTTTTTGTCCCTTCTTGTAGACAGCTTGAGTGTTCTTTGCCCAGTCCAGTTTGTTGTCCAAGTGAACACCAAGGTACTTGTAATCCTCAACGGTGTCCACACTAACCGCCTGAATGGAAACAGGGGTCACTGTTGTCCTGGTCCTTCTCAGGTCGATGACCAGCTCCTTGCACTTAGCCGCATTAAGCTGCAGATGATTCCGCTCACACCATGCAACAAAGTTCCCCACCACAGTCCTGTACTCGGCCTCCTCCCCATCACTGATACAGCCCACCACAGCAGAGTCATCAGAGAACTTCTGAAGGTGGCAGGACTCTGTGTGGTAGCTGAAATCTGTGGTATAGATGGTGAAGGGGGAAAGGACAGTTCCCTGGAGGGCCCCAGTGTTGCTGACCACACTGTCTGACACACAGTGCTGTAAGCGCACATGTTGTGGTCTGCCATTCAGGTAGTCTACAATCCAGGACACCAGGGAGTTATCCACCTGCATCGCTGCAACGCCGGATGGTGTTGAAAGCACTGGAGAAATCTAGGAACAGGATCCTCACAGTGCTTCCCGGCTTGTCTAGATGAGTACAGGGACGTTCCCTCAAGGAAAGTAGGGTGAGGTGCCTTTCCCAAGGACACAACATCCTGTTGGCCCGGCACGGATTCGAACCAGGAACCTGATCACTAGCCCGACTACCTTACTGCTCAGCTACCTGACTCCCTTGGCATGGTGTTTCTGTGTTGCATGGTAAACTTAACAACTAAACACGGTTAAGCCTGTTCATCCAACCTCTAAATAATGACTTTAAGTATTCACTCATAACTGATCAGGCTCAGATAGATACAAAACAGAGAGTAAATAGAAGCATACCAATGACAATTTGAATGAGTTCTTTGTCAGACTATCACCAGAAGTCATTGCATCACAAGAACACTGCTGCACCCCTTGGGCGTTCCAATATGTCACTTTCCCATGGCATCTTCAGCATATTTTCTTCAAGCGTATGAGAAATAAAATAAAACAAAAAAATACAATAACATGCCCCATTGATTTATGTCTACACATGCTCAAGTATTTCATAATTTTTTCTTGTTTGATATTCTTTGCTCGTGCTACGCAGATTGTGTCAGAATCACAGATGGCGTTGTAGTCATCGTTATTCCGAAATACATTTTGTAAAGTACAAGCAATCTAAGCACAGGGACCTCTATCAAATTTAAGTCATCCTAGCCCTTTGTGAAAGTACAGTTGGCTCATACAAACACAGAACATCTACTCATTAACAAGCACACGCAATAAGCCGTTGTTTCGGTAGGCAGGTAAGTGCTTTCAATGTAGGCTCTTTTGAGAATGTTCATTTTCTCACTGTCAGCCCAGCAAAGATGAGGGATTATCAGGAGCGAATGCTACGTGTCAGGAAAATGCCACCTGTTCCTGTCAACTGTTAACAACCCAAGTGAGATTGATGATTCCCTCAACCACACCTTTAGTTCTCCACTGCTCCTCCACTGGCTGAATTCTCTCACAGATAAAGTAATGGAACCTGTCTGTCAACATTTTCGACTTACGGACACCTGGGTTTACTGAGAGCACCCAGGAAGTGGAGAGAGACGGTTGGTTAGACGACAAAACCAGAAAACACCTAATAAACACAACTGAGGAAATGGTTGAGGAGGTCGTCTGACCTTGGCTGTCTTAAAAGACAACTGTAATAACCCCAAGTGAGAAGTGTGGATATTAGTTTCTTCAGTGGAGGGGGAAGGTTACCAAAAGTAGTTTTTGACTGACTGGAGCTTGTTGAAATAAACTTGTGAAAAGAGTTTGAGACCTTTTGAAGGTGAATGACAATGCATTTGAAAAACCATATCCATCTACAGTAGCGCTTCACTAGCTTGGACTCTACTGCCGGGTGATGAGGAAAAGATCTGGTGGAAAAGATCAAAGTTTCAGTTCCCTCATGAATTAAAGAGTGCTGCCCATCTGGCGGGCTGGTGCACGAGTGAAACACTGCCTACGGAAGCACAGGGACAGGCTAAAACCAATTCCTCAGGGAAAGAAGCAGAAGAGATGATGGCACACAGCAAGAATGGCAACGTGATCTTTTGCCATTCTGTGACTGAATGTGACCATTTTGGATGAACATCAATTGTTTTAAGAGTTTGGTATCCCCAAACCAACAGTTTATGCATGGAAATATATAAAATAATTGTACAGTAATCTATTAGATGTTTTTATCACAGCAAAATAGTGTGATGCATGAAAACAGATGGAAAATTTACATTCAGCATTTTATACTGCCACTGCATAATGGTGTGATGAAACTGATTCTCAATTAGATTAGATTAGATTAGATTAGATGAACCTTTATTTGTCCTCCAGGAGGTGGAAATTGCAGTTCACAACAGCAGCAGGGTAAAGTACAGCACACAGAGTTGCAGGGTAATATACATAATGACAATAACATAACAATAGCAATAACAATGGCAATAGCAATAGGCGGGCACGATAAGGTCAGATATCTTAAAAAAAATAAGAAAATAAGTAATTAAGTAATTAAGTAATTAAGTAGTCTGGTTAAGTAGTCCAGTGTACAAAATAGTAAGTTAAGTCGACAAGTCGACATGCAGGCAGTTATTGCAGTTGAGATACAGAATTACAGTATTTTGCAAGAGTATGATAAAAAAATAAGTTAGGTAGACATATAGACATATAGACAGTTTTGGAGAATGGAGATTTACAGCATTACAGTATTGCAAAAAGTAAGCAAGTTAAGTAGAAATATTGCACTTAGTACAGAGTATCAATATAACATGAGTATTGCACATGATTGAGGTAAGTAATAAAAGCCAAAAAATATATAATACAGATATAGATACAATAAAAGAGTAATAACAGTAATACTGCATGGTGGTGAGGTAGTGAAGGTAATAGTTATAATAATGGTATTTATTGCATGACCTGCTGCTAGTACTACCTGCTGTTCATAGGTAGACCATCAAAAGACAATACAAAAATGTATAGATCAGCAATGCTTTTTAACATCATTAAGTTCCTCTCTTCATATCCTTTCTGTAGTGTTATTGAGTTATGCGAGTTATTAATATTGTCACATTAACATTCAATTTGTTGCAGTCACGCATGGCATTTCAAATCAAATGTAAATTATACTAATTTGGAGGGATAAGCATACTAATTGTCATGTCTCACTAAACAGATGCATAAAAAGTCCATAACAAGGCTAAACACAAAGCAACATATGTAATAGCATACCCTACATGTCCATCACAGGATTCTTGTGATTTGTAAGTCAGTGAAATTGATTTTCTTGATCAATTAATCTCTACAGTTTGCAGGTCAAATGGCCACTTGAGGGTTTGCAATTTTAAGGTCCAAACTAAGTCTATGCTTGTAACACCATGTACAGTGCAGTCAAATCTTGAGTCATTTGTCAGCATTTTTACAGCCTTTTTTGAAGTTTGTAGTTGACTAAATGCTCCATATACACTAAATGAAACTCTGTAATATAATAAAACAGAATACTGATGACAATTACATTTCATTTTGCTCTCAGGTTGTTGTCAACTTAGCAGTAAGTAGCTTCAAACATCCAATGCAGGCCCCTGTGATGTGTCAGGAAGTGAAAGGTTGTGAGGGATAAGGACATGAACTGATTGTGCCCTGCTATCATATTCATATAAATATTCACTGGACATTGCATGTCTGCTTCAGCCGACAGTGAATGGGATTGAGAATGTAATCACTGCCAAGGCAGGGGAAGGAGGGGAGGGGAATGTGTATGTGTGTGTATGGGAGGGGACATAGAATTTGGTGGTGTCATTTCAATCCCCTCTCAGCAAATCAAGTACAACAGCTTCAGAATGACTGCTTATCATGCATGTGTGTGTGTGTGTGTGTGCATGTGTCTGGTCTGGGGTTGAGAGGGAAAGGGCAGTGCTCACTGTCAAAACATCTGTAGCCGTCTGTTTAAGTAGAAAAGGCAGGGAGGGGTGTTTTATGAGGCATGTATGCTAATATATTTCTTCTAACAGGACTACAAGGAAGTCAAAGTAACCAAAACACAATGTCCATCAAACCTGTCATAACATCGAATAAAAAATAAATAAAAAAAACGAAAGGAATGGGAACATTTGGACTGTCTGATTACCAAACTGTCGCAGTAGCATTGTTCTGCAGTTAGAGACGCCACACCCAAGCACTGTATCCATGCATCCATCCAAGGTGTTTGGTTGCACAACCAAACACCAGCAAAGAAAGAGACCATCTCAGCCCATGGCCAAGCCACAAGAGGGACACCCACAGAGGAAGGTCCAGTGATTTTCATTAAGATAGACTCTAGAGCGCTTGTCCTATTACTGGGCTATTAGGCTCTCCATCGCTAACAGATTGGTTCTAATGGGGAGCTTGGGAGTCAGGCGGAGGATAATTGCACTGCCTCTGACCATGCAGGTGCCAGGTCCCCCTTACTGCCTGATTGGCTAATTAACGCTTTGTCAATCAACCCCCATTGGTGTTTCCAGGCAGATGAAAAGTAGTTAAAAGGTGGCAGAACGATACTAATGAGTCCTGAAACTTTTATCTTTTTTTTCGCCCACTGACTCTGCATGACTGGTCAGATTGTACTGCCGTTTAAATAAAGCGTTTTAAAATGTTGATCTTTATTCTAAGGGTTATTCTATGTAGTATTGAGGCATTTCTCCAACTTCAATTTGATGTAAGGTACACATAGCCTTACAGTACTTTCTGTGGTACGTGATTTTTTGGGGGGGCATATTGTTTTTGAGATCTTGTTGTGGCACTGATAATAACCAGACCTCCTTGGCAGCCTTTGACAATGTTGCACTTAAACTTTGATGATTTAACCAATGAAATACTGTTAGAACTATGTACTTCTGGTCTTCAATGATCTAGTTTGTATGCACCATTTGTTTGTCACTCTGGATAAAAGCACCCTCTAAAATGTAGCAACTACATGTCTGAAATGTTATGGAAATTATGTATTAATAGTAAAAATTGTATACATTCGACTTGTTTGGTGCTGTGGAAGCAGAGGTGGCTTAAATAAGCAAGACCACATACGGCTAGCAACAAACTTGGTCAGCCTCAAGCCAGCGTCACACAACAGTGAGCACCGAGCACATTCCTGTCAATGAAGTAGTGGGAGAACAGTGATCAGAGGGGGGTCTGAGGGTAGGTGAGGAGTCAGGTCTCTTATCTATGCTCAGCAAAGCTGCCATCGATTCCTCCCCCTCTCCCTGTCTAGGCCGATGGATGCGTCCGTCAGTGCGCTAGTCCAAACATTACCATTCTGGCCCTAACCCTGGAGCTCCATCGATCGCTGTGCCGTCAAGCCAGGGATCAGTCAGAGCCTGGGCCACTTTGTGTGGCCTAATGAGTGGAATAAACAGGTTTGGGGTGTATGAGGGAAGTGCTAGATGACAGGTGGATGACTGCCAGGGTCAACCGGGCTAACAGGCCGCTGAGGGGAACAGGCTGATGGGAGAATGAGTGTGAGTGCTTGCATGGTAGTGGTGAAGGGGAAAGGGAGAGGCTGGCTTTGAGAATGTATGAGCAAGGCTGGATTGTGCATGTGTGTGCAAGTTTGAAACTCTGTCACCCATTCATGTGTCTATCAGTCTTCATGCCGCTAGTAAGTAGAGGTAAGTGGCACAAGAATAGATCCCACCCCCAACCCATTAAATTAACAGCATCATCTTTATTGACAGGTAGGATTGCGTCTGTGTGTGTGCAGGTGTACCAGCTAATGGTTAGTGTGATCCCCTGTTAATATGTTATTATGGATCCAAAACTCACTCTTTGATGGCTCAAGGCTAGTCCGTGTCTCTCCTCTACCTGAGTCAATTGTGTTGAGATAAAGAGATTATACCACAGACCCTCTCCCATTTTGATTAGTCAGCATATTGACCGTTTGTCCTCTAATAGTTTAAGGTTGAGAAAACGAAAGCGATGTAAAAGTTGTCGTTTACGGTATTAAACGACCCATTTTAAGATTAGATTAACAATAGGACTCAAAGTATTGTTCGTGCTGTTTTTAAATGCTAGCCTACATGAGATGTCTCTGCAAACTGAACCATGCAAAATATTATGCCAAAAAGCTGGCAGATCAAAACCTCCACTTATTGTGCCACCACTTTCAAAACATGCATACTGATCACAAAATATCGCTTTGAGGCAATATTATGAAACCAAAAAAACTACAATAAACTGCGGTGTCCCCGCAACATTTTGTCCTCCGAGACGATAAGTATACCTGCTTTTCATCTTTACCTTTGTACTCAGAACCAATTAAGTAGGCGTTTTCGTTTCCATTACAAACCGATAATTGCTGTGTAATTACTCCACCATTGTGGTCTTTCATTGCGAACAGCGATGGCGCTAATAACATTAAACTTCAAAGCTACTACGAGGATGAGAGGATGGGGAGTTGTATTAATATTCATATCACCTCTTGTGAGAGGTTTATATCCACGAGACAAACCAGCATGTTAATGATCCAGGGATATTTTGTATGCTGCAGATCAGCACGTCTTGGTAACGCTGGAATGTATTAAATGTGTGCACGTATATCTTTCACCTTACATCCATGTCATCATCTTCAACACCAGCCTCATCATCACCCTGGAGATACACATAAAAGCCTAAAGAATATGCGAAAGACATGCAGAACCCTTTAGCACTTGTCTGAGGACAACCTGATGCTGTTAGGCTACATGCATCCTTCCTTTTAACTGATTAAGGATGTCAAGTCTTGACTCAGTGACCCAAGCTTTTAGATTTGCTTATCAAAACCCTCTTTTGACTCGAGAGGTTATGTACTGGACATACACAACCCCCTACCGGTGAACAAATCAAATGTATAAGCCAGTTAACCATGTAGCAAGGAGCACCTACTAATCCTGTAGTACACACTTAGGAAAAGCTGATGGCTAATTTAATCGACCCCTTGTTCAAACAAACGACTCGGGTGAACGACTCAATAGGACAAAAGAATCGCAACTCAAGTGGCAATAAAGAGCCATTCAATTAGAATAAATGGCTCAAGAACTGCACATACTTCTGTCTTTTCAGTAAATACAGATCCCAGCCCTCTCACAGCATGTGTGGAGAAAGGCTTAAGTGTATCAACTGTTCTCTGACCAAAGGCCCTTTCCATTGTTGACTAGAAAGGTAAACACTTGAACCTGGAGAGGGAATCATGGCGGTAGGGGTGAGGTAAGTGGAGGATATTCTGGTCACTTCTTTGTGATGAGCCATGTGTGTCCTCATCACACAAGCACACTGACCAGAACCGAAGAAGACGGCTTGAAAACAATTGGTACATTTTGTCACCGTTTAAATAAATAAAAAATAAAAAAAGATTCCATTACTGAATATTATTGGCGGTAAATCCTTGAGCTTGTGTACACTGTGAGCCCTGTTTTCTGCTGTGTACTCAGAACGTTCTGCCTTGGTGTGTAAACACTCCAAATGTAACGTTTTCTTGTTATGTTGGGTCCAGATCTCCAACACCCCCCCCCCCCCCCTCGCCCACCACCCTTTTACTCATCACCCCCCCCCCCCCATTTGTCTATCAAGGCCCCATAAGCTTCTCACTACCCATCATTTTAATTGAAGCGGACGGAGACAGCTACTGTAATTACACAGAGATAATCTTCCCATCTGACTAATTAAATTTCTCATTAGAGTCCGATAATGCTCATTAGATTAACTTTCTCATTGCAAAATTAAGAAATAATCGGACCAGGGCTGGCTTGTTGGAATCCTGTGTAGGACATGCATGAACACCACTGCTGGGAGCATGCTCACTAGTCGAGGTATTAGTTGGTAGAAAGGAGATGAAACATTATGCAAATTAGATCCTGATTCCATGGATTTTGTGAATAGAAATGGTTTTGCATTGAATACAGTAACAGACCTGGGGCCTCATGTACAAAGACTTGCGTGGATTTCCTACTGAAACTTGGCGTACGCCAAAACCCAGAAACTGTCGTACGCACAAATAAATTCAGATGCATCAAAGTGTGCGTAGGCATGGATCCAAGCACGTTTCTTTTGTACATCACAATCAACTTGGAATTGATGCAGAAGTGCCGAACTCCTCCCTGTCCACGCCTCCATTTAAATATTCAAAGCAATGTAAATAGGCCCTGGACCTGAGATTTCCACCCTCTGGAGGACAAATAAAGGTTTATCTAATTTCCCTCTTGGTCCGATCAGATAAATCAAAATGAGTAGAGGGAATAAATGAATGAATGAATGAATGCAGCTCTAATTTCAATAAAATAAAACATTTGAATGCGCACCTGCCCAAATGTGCATTTCGCTGGTTAACATAGACAATTAAACGAATAAACTATTTATGCACCCATAGCCACCCATCGCGCACCGCGCCAGCCTCCAGCCTGTTCCCAACCATGCTGTTAGTCAGAATGAATGAGTCATGCATTGAGCCAGGCCACCTTGCCACTATTTTAGTTAACTGCATTTGCGCATCACATATGATTTGAACATTAATGGAATTAAAATGTTTTCTGTTAACATAAACAAATTAATCCTGTGATGGCGCTTTTATAGCAATGTGTGTGCAGTCAATATCTCCGATAACCTTAGGGAAACCGGCTATCGCTGCAATTTGCGTACTCCAGTAACACTGGCCTTGGTAACCGAAATCGGCTTATGAGCCAGTTATTGTTTGCAAGTAAATCCTTGCGTTTCCCTAAAAACTCGCTCACGTCGGATTGCACCATTTGCAAGGTCCTCAAACAACGCGAACGCTGCCATTGTTAATACCATTTCCTTCATCTCATTGCGCATGCTTTTATATTCACCTATATGATTACAAACGCCTGGGTGTGTAAATTGTTCACAATGGTGTCTCTGATAGGCACATCACTTGACTGTTTTCACATTATTAACAGTTTCCCAGTATCACCTCTAAGTGACGCCAAAGGAACAATAGCTGTAGAAACGTGCGTACGACAGCTATGAAGCTGACGTGAGGCACCACACATTTCCACGGTCATTTCACGTTTGATACATCTGAACGTGAGCGTGGGAAAGGGCGTACGCCACGTTTTTGTGCGTACGCAACCTTTGTACATGAGGCCCCAGGGGTCTCATTTATAAAGCTTGCGTACGCACAAAACGGGGCTCGAGGCCGGCTCTACGCAGGGGCAAGAGGGGGCACTGCCCCCTCAAATAAATGTCTTGCCCCCTCAAATCAAAATTTTTGAAATTGAGAAAGCACATATACAATACGCTCACAAAATGAACATATTACAAGTTGACAAAACGATCTGTAGCAGAAAAAGTCAGCCGAATAAGGGACACACAGCTTCCCTCTCATATCGCTGTTGCAGTATGCAAATGAGCCCAGACGTAGCCTGACAGTGTGGTGTCAGGTTGCACCACGGAGCGGTAAAACTTTTAACAAGAGGCAGCGTTACAAGCACAGAGATGAACATAGACATTAAGAAATTCATCAGAAATCAGAAATGTCTCTACCTTATTTAGAGCCCTAGGCGAGATTACTCCCCCCCCCCCCCCCCCCCCCCCCCCCCCCTCTGCCCTGGCATTTTCTGTTGCGCGGGGGGGGGGGGGGGGGGTGATGCCCCCTAAACATTTCTGACTGGCCCCTCATATATGCCTGTCTAGAACCAGCCCTGGGCTGAAAACGTGCGTACGCCAGATTTCACGCAAAGTCAGTGATTTATAAAAAACTAACTTGGCGGTAGAATGTGCGGTCCTCCACGCACACTATGACCCTCCCGTAAACCTACGCACTTTTTGGAGACAGTGGGAATTGGAGACACATATGCCCTGTCCCAATACCCGCACTACGCCCTTGCGCCCTTTTGTGAAGTGCGGAAGTGGTAGAAGTGTGCGAAGGGTTCGAAGTGCGTAGGCTACAAGGGTGCGAAAATTAGATAATTGGGACAGTGATGACTACGTCATAGATTTAGCCAGTGCGTCATTACTACGACATCTAAAATGGCGACACCGGTTGCTGTTTTTGCAGTTTTGCTGCTGAAAATCATATTAAAGCTGCACCAAACAATTATTTTGAGAAGAAAGAAGCTCCGAAATCGAAGAAGACGTATGCGTCAGACTCTCGCTGTCGTGACAAAATAAAATAAAAAAAGACCTTTGATTGTTTTTACGAAAAGGTGTTTATTGTATTTCTTTTTTTTACAACTTTGAATAAATATAAATTAATCAAATTGACTCGAATATTCTGGAGCAAGTAATAAAAACAAACTCAACAACTGAGCAAACTATGCTGCAAACTAATTGAATGGAAATGTATGAAACACTCAACTGAGCAAACATTACAAACTAACTTTTTCAGGGGCAACACAAATCAAATTAAACTTGTTGACCACCTTACTTGGTAAGACACTTTACCGCATGAGCGGGTCGACCATATACCATCTATTGTCTATGGGGCAGACCACCAGACATCTCCCTATTCCGCCTTTTTTGTGAAAACGTCACACGCAGCAATGAATTGTGGGTAATACACTTCGCCAAAGTCCGCATCGATGCACGCTTCGTGGAAGTGCGGATCAAGGGCGCAGAGGGGGCGGGGCTTAAGACCTTACTGGAGAATTGGGACACCCTGCGCACTTGCACCCTTCAGCGAGAACGCGCAATTGAAGGGCGCAAATGCGGGTATTGGGACAGGGCCATACTGCAAAAGGAAAAAGTCGGAGAAGCGATTACTCGTACTATTTATGTATTTTGTTGTCCTCACACACATTGACTCAATTTATGATTATAATGAAGATTAAATACATCAGTGTTATTTGAGTTTGAACTGCGTGATAATTGTTCCATACACATCTTGTCACACATTGTCCTTTTACCGCAGTGTAGGAGGCTGAAATGCATGTAACTACAGAACACAAAGTATAACTAAATATATTTATTTAATACTGTGCATATATCATCATATGTCAAAAACTGGAAATACAGTTGTTAAGCTCCCGCGCAATCACTACACTCATTACACTTCAGAATCAGAATTCGTTTTTAATCGCAATGCAAGATACATAAACACGGAATTTACTACTGCAGTTGTTACCGCTTCTTCTCCGGTTCTGCCACTTCTCCACTTGGCGCGGTCACACTATTGTTTGGTTTTTTGTTTGCCTTCATTCACCGTGAAAAAGAATCACCTGCCAGGTTCATGCATGAGAATGATACTAGATTAGCATTCATGAGGTCCTTTGCATTGACTATTTATGGTTAAAAATGGGCTTGTTCAGGGCGGGGTGCAATGATACTTTACGTACGAACACTTGTGGTTAAGCTGTGATTTATAAAGCGAACATTGCCTACAGGTGTGCTTTTGGGCGTACGCACACTTTTAGTAAGAATTCTACAAATGAGACCCCTGGGACGGTAAAATTGACACTAGTTTATTTTACGTTTCCTTTAAATAATAATACCTAATTTAGCAGACACCTTTTTCCAAAGTGACTTACATTAAGTACAGTGACATTCTCCCTGAGGCAAGTGGGGTGAAGTGCCTTGCCCAAGAACACAACATCACATAGCCACAGCCAGGATTCAAACTCACAACCTTCCAATCATGGGGCCTTAACCCGCTGAGCCATTTGACTCTTCTCCCATTTTTAAAGAAGACAGTCTTTTAATTAATTCATATCATAGTATTTTCCATTGCACTGAAGCAAGTTGTGTAGCTATTTTTCACACCATGCCAAAACTGATTAATAACATACAGATTGTGTTGTGACCAAAAAATTACATAACAGGAACATGACAAACCAAAACATTCACTGTGATATGACCTGAGTAATTGTGATGACATGCCCTCAACATGCCCATACGACTGATGGGAAGTCGCAAGGTTTAAAAAAAAAAAAAAAGCATAGCACATTGGTGTTTGTGTGTACATACCATTTTCCTGCCTTTCGAACAAAACAACTTTTGGATTAACTATGTTAAAATAAGATAACAGATAACAAAATTTGAATATTTTTCCTGGAATATATGTTGTCTTTTCCACTCTTACTACAAAATGCACAGACTAAGGCTATCTAAAAAAAAAATATATACACTACCGTTCAAAAGTTTAGGGTCACATTGAAATGTCCTTATTTTTTAAGGAAAAGCACTATACTTTTCAATGAAGATAACTTTAAACTAGTCTTAACTTTAAAGAAATACACTCTATACATTGCTAATGTGGTAAATGACTATTCTAGCTGCAAATGTCTGGTTTTTGGTGCAATATCTACATAGGTGTATAGAGGCCCATTTCCTGCAACTAACACTCCAGTGTTCTAATGGTACAATGTGTTTGCTCATTGGCTCAGAAGGCTAATTGATGATTAGAAAACCCTTGTGCAATCATGTTCACACATCTGAAAACAGTTTAGCTCCTTACAGAAGCTACAAAACTGACCTTCCTTTGAGCAGATTGAGTTTCTGGAGCATCACATTTGTGGGGTCAATTAAACGCTCAAAATGGCCAGAAAAAGAGAACTTTCATCTGAAACTCGACAGTCTATTCTTGTTCTTAGAAATGAAGGCTATTCCATGCGAGAAATTGCTAAGAAATTGAAGATTTCCTACAACGGTGTGTACTACACCCTTCAGAGGACAGCACAAACAGGCTCTAACCAGAGTAGAAAAAGAAGTGGGAGGCCGCGTTGCACAACTAAACAAGAAGATAAGTACATAAGAGTCTCTAGTTTGAGAAACAGACGCCTCACAGGTCCCCAACTGGCATCTTCATTAAATAGTACCCGCAAAACACCAGTGTCAACATCTACAGTGAAGAGGCGGCTGCGGGATTCTGGGCTTCAGGGCAGAGTGGCAAAGAAAAAGCCATATCTGAGACTGGCCAATAAAAGATTAAGATGGGCAAAAGAACACAGACATTGGACAGAGGAAGACTGGAAAAAAGCGTTGTGGACGGATGAATCCAAGTTTGAGGTGTTTGGATCACAAAGAAGAACGTTTGTGAGACGCAGAACAAATGAAAAGATGCTGGAAGAATGCCTGACGCCATCTGTTAAGCATGGCGGAGGTAATGTGATGGTCTGGGGTTGCTTTGGTGCTGGTAAGGTGGGAGATTTGTACAGGGTAAAAGGGATTCTGAATAAGGAAGGCTATCACTCCATTTTGCAACGCCATGCCATACCCAGTGGTCAGCGCATGATTGGAGCCAATTTCATCCTACAACAGGACAATGACCCTAAACACACCTCCAAATTGTGCAAGAACTATTTAGAGCAGAAGCAGGCAGCTGGTATTCTATCGGTAATGGAGTGGCCAGCGCAGTCAACAGATCTGAACCCCATTGACCTGTTGTGGGAGCAGCTTGACCGTATGGTACGCAAGAAGTGCCCATCCAACCAATCCAACTTGTGGGAGCTGCTTCTGGAAGCGTGGGGTGCAATTTCTCCAGATTACCTCAACAAATTAACAGCTAGAATGCCAAAGGTCTGCAATGCTGTAATTGCTGCAAATGGAGGATTCTTTGACGAAAGCAAAGTTTGATGTAAAAAAAATCTTATTTCAAATACAAATCATTATTTCTAACCTTGTCAATGTCTTGACTCTATTTTCTATTCATTTCACAACATATGGTAGTGAATAAGTGTGACTTTTCATGGAAAACACAAAATTGTTTGGGTGACCCCAAACTTTTGAACGGTAGTGTATATATATATATATATATATATATATTCTAAAAATATTATACTAAGCACACATCCCTTTCATGGACAACTGGCTCAAATTTTCACTTCTCTCATTCCCGGCATGTCAAAAACAATTCTTGTGTCCTAATGACTCAGTTTAATTAAGTTGCCTGCAATTAATGACAACCTTGAAGCATTTACATTAACATAGCATTTAATGAATGCTGGTTGCAATTCAAATGATGCATACAAAGCCTGTTGATTCGTTACATTCATTGACAATCCTCAGAAGCCATGTAAAGCTTGTGAAGACTAGTCGTAAGTGGTACTTATCTTACACAGATAAGATAAATGCAGGGTAGGTAATGTTGTGGAGAAGTGCTTTTCTACATATGTATTGAAACACATATGTAGTGCAAGCAATAAATTAAATGGTTTTACAACAAAGCCTGTATCTGCGGGCATTGTAGTACTATATAAATAGATCAATCATTAAGGTTGGACCAGCACTAATGATTGGACGGCATTCCGACCGAATGCTACTTGTCTGTCTACCTCCTGGCAGTCAGGCAACGCTTTCCCATGTTTTGTGACTGTGATTGGATGAGGTGGAATACTTTAGTTCGAAATTTTAAGTAGAACCAAAACAAACATTAGACGCATTTACATTTAGAAGGAACCCATGTACATGTTCATGCGTCTATGTGAGACTGGGAAGATTATGTTGCGCGGGAAGCTAACTGGTTGAAAAGAGTACTGCAGGTTAAATAGGATACAGGGCACCACCTTTGTTTTGGAGGAACAGAGGAAAACCTTATGGATTAATGAACAAATAATAGCCTTTTGATCAGTCTCTTTAACTTGAAGTCATGAAAGTTCCTTAGAATTAGTGCATATCCGATGACGAGAATTGTATATAAAAAGGGTTTATTTAAGCAAATGGAAACAGACAAGGGGGAGACAAGGAAAAAGGGGGGGGTTATTGGCTTAAGGAGACCAAGCACTGTTATGCTAAGATAGGAAGACTACTTAAATCAGTTACAGTTCACCACACTTATGCCAAGGCCTACGCGTAAGAAATTAGCTTAAATAGCAGTTACTGTCTGTTGAAGAAAGGTAGTTGATCTTCCGTGTGGTGTCCAAGAAATCAAAGGAAGTTTTCCTTAACTTCCGTTATGGTCCTTGGTTCCGTTGAAGGGTTCAGGTAAATCCAGAGGTTGCTCAATATACAGGTCATCAGAGGTAGCTATTCTCAGAATGGTCCTGACGAAAGAGTGTTTTGGTTGCTCAATATGACAGCTAAATCCAAAGGTTACTATCCTCAGGATAAACTGCAGACGAAAGAGAGTTTGTTGCTCAATATAACAGACACATCCAAAGGTTGCTATCCTCAGGATGGTCCAGACGAAAGAGGGAGAATCTTTCTCCGTTTGGGGCTTTTATACCAGCAAAGAAAAAGGGGGGTTGGTGCTCTTATCTGAAGATGGTCTCATGCTGTGATTTGCATGAGTTGTGAAAGTCTCTGGAGTGGGTATCTTTCAATGTCAGTGGGAGTGCTTAACTTCCATAACTAACAATTGTAACATTCAGAAATGTCATTGTTAGTTTTGTCCGATCATCTAGATACCAAGAATGAGTTATTTGTAACAAAGGAGAAGGGAGTTACATTAAACATCACATTACATCAAACACAGCATTTAAAGATAAAGTCACAAGGTTCCAATCATTTCAGTGTCCAATAAGCAGTATTGTCTTTGTGAGATGTTTGTAATCCATTAAATGTCTGTTTTGGGATAAATCCTCTGTTCAGACTTGTGAACCAGCTATTCCAAGGCCTTCCTGACCTTTCAGCACTGGTTTGGAAATCCATAACCCTGGTTTCGTCAGTGTGTCTCACTGACGAGGGAATGGTTGTGGAGACTCTGCTACATATCCCCCTGATGTCAACGTTCGATGACTCGATGTTGGCGAACTGTTGGCATGAGGAAGAGCAGAGGAGAACAAACACAACTGCAACAGCATTTGTACCGTAAACATTGGCATGAGTGTGAACTAAACAGGATAGGAATCTATGGGTGCTGACTTGGTTAGTAGCTGAAGTTTCACTAGGAAAAGGGGCTATGTCTAAGCATGGTAAAGAGAGAGGGAAAAGAAAAATGAATTAATGATAAATGGGACAGGAAGTGGGTTCTCTGGCTTCCTGGAGTAGTGGTCTTTATTTGTAAGGGAACTGGATCGATTGGTTATTGGTGTTCTCTGTAAAGCTATCATCATGTCCTTTGACCTGATGATGTGGTAAGATGCTATGCTACGTCTTAGTTCCTGGTTGTGCAGGTAGAGGGCGTAAGCTAGAGGCTAAATAGGAGTGTGTCAGGCACGCTCCATGAATGGTTTAAAGAGAGGTCTCTAGACCTTAGTTGACAGGTGTAACTCGGAGGGAACTATTGGTTAGCTCAAGTTTGATCGGGTTAACTAAAGTATCTGATCCCGAATGGAGTTATCTATTTTGAGAGGGTGAGGGATAGTCAGCTGGTGCCTATAATGTCTGCTTGGGTGACAGGCACATCTTCTTTGGCCATCACTTCTGGGACAGTGTTCTATGTCAGAGGAGGCGGTGACGCTGCCTCTGCGTTTGGCGTTTTCTTTTTTTTTGGAGGGAAGGTTTTCCAGGACACTTTGAGTGGTTGTCTTCGGTCATCTTCCCAGGTATCAGCTTTTCCTAGCTGTTGTGTCATCTCTGATTCGAAGCAGAGATAGGGTTCTGGGTTATGGATTGACTGTGGTTGGTCTATTTTCTTCTGGGCCAGCGTCACTTCTGTGTCAGTGACTACGGCGTGGGCCACCATTGCTTCTTTCTGGCTCATGGGGTCACAGGGTTCTTGGCTGGTGGCGGATTTCTCAGACCAGGAGGTGATGACTACATCTTCGGCTGTAGTGTTTCCTTTTTGGTCTTCTTCCTTCTGTTTCTTGGCAGAGGTCTTCCTTTTGAGGGATGTGGGTCACTCGTAGGATGTCCCCCCCCTTCCACTGTGAGGAGTGAGTCTTTGACTTCAGGCTGTGGCAGTGGATAGGGTTTCTTGACGTGTGGCCACATCTGGTTGAGGCTGCAGTCTAAGAGGGGTGCTGTTGGTTCTGGGTGTCCTCTTCTTTTGGAGTCGTTTTGGTCTTGAGAAGATTTTCTTTTTTTCTGATTGATGAGGAGCACCTGCGGTGAGTTTTCAGTGTAGGGGTCGTCTAGTCATGTTCGCCGTGTCGGATCCTTCTTGGTATTTTCATTGTTTTTATTCAGGATTTCGTCTAAGGATTTCTTTAGGTCTTCTACGGCCTCTTCTTGGGTCCTGTGGGTTCTTTGTGGTCTGTGTTCATCTTGGTATTGGTCGGGTACCATTGAGTCGTGTCTCTCCTGGGCGTCGTGTCTATTGTGGGCAGGCCTCCACTCCTGGGGTCCTTGGAGTTCCCTGCTTTCGAGTTGGCGGTGTGCTTCGGATTCCATTGTGAAGGCATTTGATCTTTGATCTCTGTGATTCATCCATGATTTATATGCCATGTTTCTCAGCTGCAGGGCTGTCATGGTGTCCAATTCGAAGTTTTGCATGAAGGGCTTTAGGGTTGGCGTGAGGTTTTCTATGAATATCGCTTTGAACATGGGAGTGTCTTCTCCACTGGGTTGGTTGTCGGAGGCGAAGTAGGTTTTCCTGAACCTTTCGTAGAATGCTCTCGGGTTTTCTGTACTTTTCTGTTTTGTGTGCAGGGCAGTAGTGCAACTGGAGCTCTTGGATTCTGAGTGCCATGCTTTGAGGGTCTGGCAGGCCATCTTGTAGCTTCTGCGTTCTTCAGCTGGTTGTCTGGCCAGCAGGGCTCTGATTGAGCTGGAGGAGGTGGACTTTAACAGGTACAGCTTGTCTGCATCTGTAGCTGTAGGCATGTGTTCTAGGTTCAAGTTGACTTGTTCTAGATACATTTCAACGCTTTGGGTGGGGTTGTCTGGGTCGAACTTCTCTATGTTCCTGCTAATATTTGATAGCAGATCTAGGGGCACTGCTGGCAGCAGGTTGTGCAATTCCTTTGCATATTGTGGCTCGGATGATCCCGAGGGTTCTTCCTCATCCCGTCTGGTTGGGGTAGTGGTCTGAACGCGTCGTTCAGGTTGGAACTGTAGTGGGCCTTCCTGGCCTTCCAGTCTTCTGCTTGGCTGTTTGATCTCATCCGTTCTTTTCTTGTTTGGTGGGACACTGTCAGCATGGACTGGGGATTGGCTAGGAGGGGTGGCCACTGCATATGGTTCTATGGCGTTATACTCGGGGTGGAGGGGTGGTTCAGGTGAGCACGGTTCTCTTCTGTACTGGCTTGTTGACTGCTGATCGACTTCTCTGTCGATAGTTTTCCCCTTTCTGTGGGTATTCGGGTCTCCAGTGGACTGGATAGCGGCGTTCGCTTTCTCCAGCTCACGAAAGGTAGGGAGTAGTTTCGCTTTTCTCTCATGCAAGTCTTCCTTCATCGTCTCTTGGTCAGCCATGCTGTGTATGAGATCTTGTGTAAGGAGTTGGACTTCGGTTCTGAGAGAGTCGATTTCTCCCTCTCTATGGACGCAGTCTGTCATTTCCCTACTAGCTTTATTCGACAAATTTTCTGTGTTTCCCAGTATCACAGTTGAGTCCTCTATACTTTTTGAACCCCCTGACTCCCTTCTTGTAGGTTCCCTAGTTCCGTCGCCAGCTTCTTGTTCTCTTGTAGCAGGTTCTCCAGCTCTTGAGCTTGGTCGCTGGTTTCCTGTAGCAGTCTCTCCTGTTCCTTTTCTTTTGCTTTGAGGGCATCCCCAAGGGCTGTTTTCTGTTCTGCCAGTTGGGTTCTAGCAGTGTTCAGCTCTTCAGACAGGGTTCCCACGTGTCGTTCACGTAGCATCTGTTCTCTTTCCATATATCTGAGGGTCTGCCTGATGGTTGTGTCCTTTTCCGCTAGCTGTGCTCTAGCTTTGTCCAGCTCTTGAGCCAGGGTGCTTGCGTCTCGTTCGCGTAGTGACAGTTCATTTTCTTTATCTTCGAGAGCAAGCCTGATGGATCTGTATTGTTTTGCTAGCTGTTCTCTAGCTATGTCCAGTTCGTCCGCCAGAGCACTGTTCTCTTGTTCCAGTCGTTCCTGATGTTGTCGTTCATTTTCCGTCACTTTGAGAGAATCTTTTTGATTTTGGATTGCTAGTGTCAATTGTGTGTGGACAACGGCAGTCGAATAAACAATTTGGCTAAATTGTGCAGCATAGTAGAGATCAAAGTCGGATAGGCATTTTATGATCTGGGATTTGGTCAACTTTTGTCCTGCTTTTCCAGCAGCCACTTCGAGAGTCTTCTTTGAGGCATCATCGAAGGGTAAATCGGTCAGTGTTTTTACATAACCTGGGTTCTCTGTTTCAGAGATGTGGGCTCTTAGCTTCTCAGTGTCTGTGAGATGAGACATTTTTAGTCTACTAAGGGTTGGGTTGGCGTCTTCCCCCCCCAATTATTATTATTTTATTTTATTTTTCAAAAAAAATAAACATAAAAATATTTTTAAAAAAAGTGAAATAAAAATGTTAATCAAAATCTAACTTGATGTTAAGAATCAAAGGTAAAATTCTAATCAAATTGAGATTAAAAATACATTTCAAATCTACTTAATGGGTTTCTTTAAGTATAGTAATCCAATTGGAATATCTATAAATGAATAGGCAATTTAATTGTAGCTGTTGATCCGTTTTTAGAATAAAGCTATATTAATCAATTGGGCTAGATAAGTAACACCTGTGTGATTACTTTTAGAAGCGGTGAACTGGATCATTCATGCAGGGTAAATAGGATTCAAATGCAACATAAAATTGTTAATGTTTGAAAATTACCAATCTAGTACATGGAATTTAACAAATAACGTTATTTAGTTGGGGAGAATTGTTACCATTTACTGTCTGGTTAAACTAAAGAAAGGAGAAGCCTTTGTTTGAAAGCTGGGTTAAATCAATGTGTTTGAATTTAACTGGGCTCTGACAAAGGACAAAATAGCATTTATGACACAATCAACAGTTAAATGTTAAATAATTCCCAATCTAGTACATGGGAAGTAATCACATAAAGTTAATTGAGTAACTATTTTATGTATGTATCAGTTTAATCGCAACAACTATAGAAGCAAGTTAGGTTTTAAACAATTCTTTAATCGTTTGACCGATTGCTTAGTCTCTTACAGAATAAAAGTTTGTTTGGGGTGGTCAGGGCTGTCTTTACAACATGTGACGCCTTAAACAGCTTTTTATCTCTTCAATCCACTGATTGGAAAAGTCTGTTATCTCGTAACAAGACAGAGGCACTTCCTGGTTGAGGTCCTCACTTTCAGCCTATAAGGGAAGAGTTCTTGCGCAAGCGCAATGAACTAGGGGCGGTCGCAGTTTGCTGCGCGCGCACAAGGTCTACACGAGGGGCTTTGGTTAGCCTCTGGCTAGCGTTAGCTTCTGGCTAGCGTTAGCTTAGCTGGGTTAGCTTAGCACAAAGTCCGAAAATCACACAAAGCCAACAGATAAGAGCAGTTTCAAACGGAGTTTAAACAGTCTCTTTACACAAACAGTTAAATCACGTTTAGTTATTTTAACCAAAGGGATGGGTGGGAGGGTTTAACAAGGGAATTCTCGTATTAGATTAGCACATTTCAATCTGCTAAGGCCTACACAGGGCATCAGAAATGTAGCGGGGGAAGCTAACTGGTTGAAAAGAGTACTGCAGGTTAAATAGGATACAGGGCACCACCTTTGTTTTGGAGGAACAGAGGAAAACCTTATGGATTAATGAACAAATAATAGCCTTTTGATCAGTCTCTTTAACTTGAAGTCATGAAAGTTCCTTAGAATTAGTGCATATCCGATGACGAGAATTGTATATAAAAAGGGTTTATTTAAGCAAATGGAAACAGACAAGGGGGAGACAAGGAAAAAGGGGGGGGTTATTGGCTTAAGGAGACCAAGCACTGTTATGCTAAGATAGGAAGACTACTTAAATCAGTTACAGTTCACCACACTTATGCCAAGGCCTACGCGTAAGAAATTAGCTTAAATAGCAGTTACTGTCTGTTGAAGAAAGGTAGTTGATCTTCCGTGTGGTGTCCAAGAAATCAAAGGAAGTTTTCCTTAACTTCCGTTATGGTCCTTGGTTCCGTTGAAGGGTTCAGGTAAATCCAGAGGTTGCTCAATATACAGGTCATCAGAGGTAGCTATTCTCAGAATGGTCCTGACGAAAGAGTGTTTTGGTTGCTCAATATGACAGCTAAATCCAAAGGTTACTATCCTCAGGATAAACTGCAGACGAAAGAGAGTTTGTTGCTCAATATAACAGACACATCCAAAGGTTGCTATCCTCAGGATGGTCCAGACGAAAGAGGGAGAATCTTTCTCCGTTTGGGGCTTTTATACCAGCAAAGAAAAAGGGGGGTTGGTGCTCTTATCTGAAGATGGTCTCATGCTGTGATTTGCATGAGTTGTGAAAGTCTCTGGAGTGGGTATCTTTCAATGTCAGTGGGAGTGCTTAACTTCCATAACTAACAATTGTAACATTCAGAAATGTCATTGTTAGTTTTGTCCGATCATCTAGATACCAAGAATGAGTTATTTGTAACAAAGGAGAAGGGAGTTACATTAAACATCACATTACATCAAACACAGCATTTAAAGATAAAGTCACAAGGTTCCAATCATTTCAGTGTCCAATAAGCAGTATTGTCTTTGTGAGATGTTTGTAATCCATTAAATGTCTGTTTTGGGATAAATCCTCTGTTCAGACTTGTGAACCAGCTATTCCAAGGCCTTCCTGACCTTTCAGCACTGGTTTGGAAATCCATAACCCTGGTTTCGTCAGTGTGTCTCACTGACGAGGGAATGGTTGTGGAGACTCTGCTACAATTAACAGGATGAAACATATGATAACACAACAGAAAATACACAGCTGTGGTACCCTCAGGTGCCTAAGCGCATACCAGCACAAATGTTTTATGACTAAACCTTGGACAGATGTAGCAGCTTTCCTTTGTATTAGGGATCCGCCTCTATATTTAACTCAAGTCAAATACCCGCTAATCAATCCACACATGTCAACCCAGACAATTTGGCTGCAGAGAACAGTTTCAACCCCACCACCCTCTCCCTCGCCTTCCACCCTGCTCCATGCACCCACCCATCCACCCAAGGGAGCTGATGCCCTCCTTCTGTTCTATGAAAATGCCCAGTTATATCCCTCTTCCCTCCCCCCTTTTCCTTCCACGTTGTCTCTCTCTCTCCGGTTCGGAGGCTGCTTATCTGCCCTGTTAGGAGCCTTGCTCTGGCGCCAGGCGTTGATGGAGCAGTGATTGATGCCCCCGGTCTGTATGCAGCCGATAGGGAGTGCCGAACGGCCTCCTGGGTAAGAATAACAAATGGGGGGTGTGCCAGGTGGTCTGCTACAGTCCGTTTCTACCACCCAGGGTGTGCGGAGAGTAGACAAGGAGGAAGAACGTCGAAGAATGGTGAAAACATACGGAAAGTCTTCCTTCCAACCTTAAAACACCATAGCTTACTATGACTGGATTAGTAACAGCAGTTACTCCTTTTGTTTTATCACGTTAAATTACAGATGCACGCTGTTTCCCGAAGTCACATGCATTTTACTTTCAGTACGTACTACAATTGCGCTCACAAAACATGTACAGTCGCATGCAGTGTGCATACAATTGCAATGTGTTAATTAGTCACAAGATTTGACCTGGAACTTGGACACTGAAGTGCAACACTGGAAACAAGAACAACATTGAAAACAATGGTTTAATTTGGGACAGGAGAGCTTAACTGTTGCTACTTCATGTACGTTGTACTATTCCTCCCCTGTGCAGAGGATATGATCAACATATCAATAATAATACACTTTGCTTTTCGCAGTTGTACTGCGTAAAAGGTAGGGGCTGAAAGAGGAAAGTTGATAGTCCATCACCTGCACTCAAGGAAGGCCGTTTAAAGATGATGATGGATAAATCACAAAGACAAACTAAAACCATTAGCCTGTCATTTCATGCTTTTATTTTAATAAAAGGCAGTTTACGTTAAATGGCACTTCAACGGATGCTTTTCCCCCCCTTTTGATTTACCGTGTGCATTTTCAATAAAACATGTTTGAAGCAGTTTAATTGAGCAAGCTATGGCAGTTCGTTTTAAAACTGAACATTTCTAGAAAGGAAAATTACATGTTTTTTAAAGAGTAGTCTATTTCAAGCTACATTTAGCTGACATCAAACCAGAGCTGGTTGTCTGTTCACGTTACGTATGGCAGCCTGGTGACACTTCCTTTCAGTGTGAAATGTCTTAACTCAGCAGGTGTCCACAATCATCAATGTGTGAAACAGAATCTTTTCCCTCAGCTCTTTGCTCTAACCTATTAACAAAATAAATATCTGTAAAATGTACAAATGGTTTCCATGTTCATGTGAAATTACAGTCAGTCCCAAAATTATTGGAACCCTTATTGAGAGCAAATATCTAATTCAAGCATCTGGAGTTTGCCAAACGTAATTGGAACTATAACTGGAACAGGGTGCTGTGGTCAGATGAGACCAAAATTGAATTTTGGCTGTGCACAACATCGGCGTGTTTGGTGTCAAAATGAAGGATGAATACAAGGAAAATCATCTCAAACAGAACATCAAATATGGTGGTGGATCATTGGCATGTTGGTGCTGTTCTGCTGGGTGTGAGCCAAGGGCTCTTGTTAATAAATTGCATAATAAATTATACCAAGTACCAGGACATTTTAACCAGGCCAAAAACCTGGTAGCCTTTGCCAGGAAGATAAGACTTGGCCATATGTGGACAAGCAACCGCAATCTTAAACTTGGATGTAATTTAGTGTCCGTTTTCTGTTCACTATATAGGTTTATGACTTAAATTAATATACATACATTTTGAGTATTGACTTTTACCAGTAAACTTGTAGCAACAGTGTAAATTGGTCTAAAAAGCTTGAAAGTCCAGGTGAATGCCGGTAAGCATTAAAGACTAACCTAGACAATAAGCAGTCAGTGTAAACAAGCACATGGAACAAACTGAAAATTGTATTCAACAAACATTTCCTGTCATGGTTGATTGCTATGGCAAAATATATATACATATATATACAGCTCACACAATGACAAGAAAGCTTGTAATTTAGGTGGTTTTGGCCAAATCCATGATGAAATAGTTTGGAAGCGTGGATTAAATGTTTTGGGTGAAAAGCTGCATTTTGCAGACATGCAAAAGAGTTGTTATGTTCCATTACACAGTTGCGATAATTGCACTTTTGGTTTAGAGAACGTTAAAACTGTTTCCAAAAATGAGCCAAACCAATTGAGAAAAACCATCATTTGAAAGCCTGAATTATGATACATGTAGACAGCCATTTCAAATGGCACACTGTGATATCCAAATCTCTTTTCACTAATCCAAATGCCAAAAGTTCTCCCATATTTAATTATTTGGACAGATACATCTTATACACCTGCCCTCTGATGTGACACAGTCTCCTGTCAGTATATGTCCTTGACATTAGCAACGAAGTGGCAGAGATTAGGAAGAGGCAGAAGCGCTTGAATTCACCTGAATAAACTTGCTCTCAAACACACCGCTACAGATAAGTGATATCATCATGATAACATGCTCAGTCAGCCAATGACAATAATATCCCACCTTGCAGGGAAAGCAGTCCTGAGCTAAAGACCGGTGCAAACCTCTATGGAGGTGATTCCAGACTGGATCAGGTTGGTTTTGTATGGTTATGGCTGCCCTGGTGGTCACTGTCGCCTTTGATTATGATCTTAAAGTATGGTGCTCGGTATTTACTAAATATCAAGATGGTGGCTCAAACTCTACTTCAATGGTTGCTTTACAAACATCCAACAGTACTCAGATTACCTGAGGGTTTGAATATCTGACCCCCACCGAAGACCAATTTGTCTCCATGTGGTGGCAACTGTACTGCACCTTCCCTGCAAGTAGACATTTTATGGTTTGAAGAGCCGGTCAGTATCTTTGTAAGCCCTTTGGCCATTTCTAAGTTCATGTAGATGTAGGCGTCATCTTTGCTGTACCTGTTGAGCACACAGGGCAGGCAACTGTGTCACAACTGTAATTGTTGTATTGCTTGTTGAAAATGGCTTGTTCTTTCCTTTGACACATGCAGGGAACTGACCAACTCTATGGAAACAAAAAGCTAGCTATTCAACAGTATGAGTTGGAGTGATATAGAGGAGTGACTTTGACCAATTAACCTTGGTTACATCTATCACCTGTTTCTGTTATGAAGCACGGTAGCCCGATTTCCAAGCTCAACCCCGTGACAGAACTTGTTATTGTAGATCGTGTAGACAATTGAAAAATGGCTAATGTTTTGAAATAGCTGAGCCATGTGATTCAATATCCATGTGTCTCGGATAGCGCACTGAACTATGTGAAACCGAATGAGAGGAGGAGTCTCTGTTCTCATTCTTTTCCACTTACGGCTAAGCCTCAGGGTTTCTTGTCAGAAATCTCCTATCTCCATCTACTCGCAGATTTTGCTCCAAAAAAATGGGTGGTTGAAGGCTGAGCGAAAAAATCAGAGCGAGAAGAATTTGAAGCTGGGGCCTTATTACTCCATAATCCTTACAAAATGAGTTGTTCACTACAGAGGGTGTTACAGACTTAATCTTACCCCCTAAATCCACCACCACAATGTCCTCTCACCTTAATCCCTACCTACCCCTATCCCCTTCCCCAAAAACATCCCTTATCTTCACCATGGACATTTGTCACCTTTCCTTGTGACTCATATCCCCTCACAATGCAGCAAATAATGCGGTACTTGCAAGGCGAGTCCTGTTTATTTGTGACAGAGAGTTAAGAAGAGGAGAGAGCGACAGAGCGACAAAGGGGTGGGGAGGAGGCAAAAAACAAAGTGTAATTCCAGGTACTCTTCTCAAGCAAGGCAGGCCCACGTTATAGAGCCTGGAGGATCAAATCTAATTCAGGAGAGATACGCATTAAGCCTTGTCACTCAACTCTGGCTGCCCTTGAAGGAAAGGAATGGTGATGAGAGCAAGGGTCTCCGAGGACAAGGGATGAAGGCTTGTCTACCAAATCATTCAGGACCACCATAGCTATCCCCCTTTCATTCTTTCCTCCACTGCCTCTCCCACAACAGGCTAATTATGCTAACTGGCTTTACAGAACACAATGTTGAAAATGAATAACACCTACCGCACATGGTAAAAGCACATACACACAAGGCTGAGGGTAGTGCACTAATATGCTGTTGACTTCATGTGTACTGCTAGTAAATTCTGATAAAGAGAAGTAATCCATCAGCAAGGTTTCAATACATATGTTGACAAACTGTCCATTTACATAGACTGTACTCCGTATCATCACACACATCTGATGAATTAAAAACACTCAGCAAAAACAATTGCAGAATCTACGTTTGGTTGGCATTAAGACTTCTTTGTAATTTTCCAGAAGCTCAGAAGTTGTGCAGGGGCTTGCCACTCAGGGGAGATGCCTATTCCAGAGTCGTCTCAGGCATAATTGTGTGCAATGAAAGTAGTGTTTATTTATGTGCTGGACATTGCTAATTATCTACATCGCATATCTAATTATTTCTCACTTCAAAGGCATTTCCCCAGTGAGACCATATCGGTCGCTCAGGCGAACCGACTCCTGACTCTGAAAATATTTATGACTAATTAGGAGATAGAGGCTCCACTTGGGAGGGGTTTGCAACAACAAAAAATAAGACCAGATAAAGATAAAGTTGCATATTCATGTGGTTTCTACATAGATGTGCCAGTTCAGCCATTACTCTACATTTACACTTTGTGTCTACACTGTGGCGTAGGGTTACTAACCATTGAACACTACTGGGTCCAACATGATTCTAGATGTAAAACATTTTGGGGGTGTGGGTCCTCCTCCAAGACAAACTTTGTATTTAATCCTTATTATCAATACCCTGTTGCATATTGGCACGCTAGAATATGTTGCCGTTGTAAATGTCAGACTGCTTTTCAGGACATTACTCTCCCTCAAGGGGCATAGAAAGAGGATACATTGGGCCCAACATTACAGACACTTTTTCTTCCCAAAAAGCCCTATCAATTAGCTCCAGAAGAGCTGTTCAATTTGAAAAGTCAGATATTACGCAGATATGCATTTTCTAATCAAATAACTGCATATTGTAACTGTGTGTGTAGCATGGAACTTTCAGAAAAAGTATTCAGATGGTAGGAAGAATAGTAGATTTGTTTTAATTCATCCTTTGCTTGGTTGTTTAGGAGTTTATTTTCATGAATGTTAACTAAATCTTGTGGACATTTAACACTAAAAACCCAACTTTCTGTGGGTAACAATGACCCTTGGTGGTCAATGTCAAACCTACACCTTCTGTCCAGCCTGAGGTCTCTGTAAGGTTGTCTTGAATAAGAAAAAACGGAGTAGTCGAATCTACGGAAGTTTCTATGCTTGCCAGCAAGGAGATAAGCCTGACTCATGGTTTCAAAGTTTTCTGTTTTTAATGTTTGCATAACCATTTTTACCATCACAAATAATTATCCATGGTCATTGGTTCATTCAAAACAGGCACTTGTCAAGTCACGTTCTGTGATTGGAGTTCTCTTCTGTGAGAATACAGTAACCTGACCCTTGCATTCAAGTGATGAGAACCTTCCTAAATCTACACGGGGCATCTGCCAATACTGGCAAGATGTCCTTTTATGAGGGGTCCTCTATTCAAAAGGTAATTAACTCTTCTGCCACAGGCAGATCCCCAACTGTCCATATCACTCAGCTAGAGACAACAAAGTTACCCGCACCCAAGATAAGTCCCCTGGAGGGTTATGTATGCTGATAACCCTAATGTTTTATACAGAATAAAGGTTACACTGTAAATTTCTGACATCTCCCTCCTGTTAATACTGTATAAAATATTGTCATCCGAGCTCTTACTAACATATGATGCATCATAGAGGGATACTTGCACTGGACAGACAGGGAAAACCCTACAATCTCTTGTATAGGGATTTAAAAAACTGCCATCACTACTCAGTGGTCATTTGACGTTCATGCAGAAAATGGCAGACCTGGAACTCTGAAATCTCCTGTATCACACAAATACTCTTGATACGAGGACATGGCAGTCTTGATATATGCACTCACTGATCAATATGGTAATTCTGCTCCAGCCACTGTCAAGTCCACTATAGAACTTTGTCCTCTGCATTTTTTGTTTATTATGCGATGGCAGAATAACCAGCCCAAGGTGACCCTGATTCCAAGTGCTCACCTCGTACCTAGCCAGGGACATGGGCAGTAGTCATCTGTTGTTCTGCATGTTATATTGGAGTTCACTGCGCCTGAAAACCCTTCCCTAAGCCAAGGCGTACGATCCAACTTACCTCAGAAAGGCCTGGGAAAATACCTACCTGATCAACAAGCATTTCTCAAAGCAGGAATTGTACATTCATTCAGAAAAATTATTGCGCCAGAGAAAGAGAAAGGTTTGTTCCTAGTTCATACCCTAAAAAGTGTTGGTTAGTATTGCTTTGCACCTTTGTGTTTCTTTCTTGTAATCAGAGTGCCTAAAGTAAGGATTTATCCAGAAAAAACACTAAGCTGCATAACAGATTTGTAGTGACATCAGTAAGGTATCAGGACGTTTTGTCAGAAAGCTAAACGTAATTGAAAATGTGCCCCTGCAGCCGCAGTTAATGTGTCACTGTGAAGAATATGTACAAGTATAAAATGATGGATCTCCTCAGGTGCTTTCAGGTGCCTAATCCCCATTCATGTGATCACTAATATGGCTACCTCATTCAGGTTCCACGCACTGACATACCATCAAGTACTCTGCCCTTTGATAACCTAAATATATATTTCAGTGACAGACATATCCATATCGAGCCTACTAGCAATGCAAATTGTGGGTGAAACTATTGTTTTATATCAGATGTTGCCTAACAGTTGCTGTGGTTTAAGCAGGATCAGACCATCCTAGCCTCTTTTCGCCTTAGGCACTTCACCACAGTCTGGCTTTAAAATCGTTTAACACCCACCTCGTCTGAGATTGTCTTTTGCCTGAATAGACGTGATAGCCTGCAGGCCGTTCGGGCACAGTGGTAGATGTTCTAGCATCATGTTGACAGACTATAAGGTCATGTTCATTTTGAATGTCATTTAAACATCTTTAGACAGTTTAATATCAGTCTACAGGTTATTTGGCCTAGATGTCTTATTCATGGGCCTACGCACTTGACCATGGGTAAAACAAAATAAATAAATTACCTTGTTTCTTTAGTTTGACTGGAGTATGCTTCAGCAGGTGTTGCAGTCCTCTCCTAGTCAGAATCAGAATCAGGTTTAATCGCTATGCAAGATTAACAAACATAGAATTCACTGTGACAAGAAGAGCAACATAGAACATGTATAGGAGTAAAAACAAACATGTGCAAGGTGGAAAGTGGACACTAGATGTACAGGGGTGGGGGGGGGAGATATAACTATAATGAGTTAGTACAAGAAGGGTGGTTATATATCGTACGGGGGGGGGGGGGGGGGGGTATATACGCAGTAGTGCAAACGGTGGTGCAAAGTACAGAAGTCAGTTAGTTTTAAGGTGTCACGGCATAGTGCAGTGGGACAAGCGTTGTACTATAGTGTAGTGGGTTAGAAGTTAGGATGTTTTCTCAAAGACCTGGTTGTCACAGAAAGTCGAGAATCCGAGACTCACCTGCTGGGGGTTTTATCAGGTAATTTCGAAACCCCCTGCTGTGCAACTGCACGCACAAGGGACCAGGGTCTGCCGCTCAGCACTGACGGATAATTAGCTAACAGGGCTCAGCAAAAAGCTCTCTGATGAGACCGAAACTGAGAGATTGATCTTCATGGTTGGTTGGCTCCCTCTGGCTCTTACTGCCGCAACCTTCCTCCCCAAACAATTAGCATCTGATCGAGGAGAAAGGAGGGTGGTTAGAAGCCCACTGTGTTCGGCAGGTACCACATCGTTTGTTGACTTCGTTTAGATGGATAAAAGGCGGACATAATGTAGACAGGCTACCTCCCCTACCGAACGATATACTTCCACACAATACGGAAAAAATTCTACGGTTTTGTTTTATAGAGTTGGTCAACCATTAATGGCATCAATCATTCCTGAACCATAACATTCACTAAATGTCCACAAGTATTGGTGTTGTACCTTGGAGATAATGTGGACAGAAGCTACCACAGAGGTAGGTAAACTTTACAGACACAAAGAGTCCATCGGTCGACTACATGCGGACCTCAAATAAGGGACGGGCCACCTGATTGTTATAATACTACGAGAATTACAGAGAAACCAAAACAAAAAATCCCACGCAACCTTAAACAGTACGCGGCTGACTGGCTCACTTGTTTTATTGGTCGGGTGGTAATATGAAGTCACAGCGCCATCGTGTGGTAACCTAGATGTGTGGCTTTATCCTACCAGAACACGAAAACGACATTTGGATTCGGAATCTAATGAGATTCAATTGATTTTTATTTTCAGTGTTTTTATATATATAAAAAATACTGGTCTTTGCCAGTATCCACTCCCATTGGCTATAATGTGTTTCCCAGAGAATAAGACTAGTACCAAGTCTATTTACAATAACATCCATAAGAAAACAAATCTACCCATTGCTACCCCAGATCCTCTTAATATAACAAAATGTCTGATTCTATCATCCCAACCGTTAATATTAATGCCTCTGAATGAAAAACCAACAGTAATATAAAAAAAGGGGTCCTCTACATCTGTTTCCTAGTGTGCCAATAGTATCTTCTTACAATTATCTCTCTCTATAAAGTAATGCATATACATTTCTCCTTTACAATAAATTAGTACAGGCACATTCTTCTACAGTCATCTCATCTCACTGTAACACAGTTGAAATCATTGTCAGAAGACATTTACAGGCTATTCACCAATCACACACCACACAAGGCAAACAAAAATGTAAGTGTTATTGTAAAAAAAAATATATATATATGAATCATATGGAAACTTCTGGGCAGCAAATTTTTGGTTTTGTGTGAATGATGCACTTTCGGCTTTTTCAACAATTGAGAGCATCTTATGTATACAACTATATAGATTCAATATAAATATGTACAAACAAAACATGAAATGTCCCGTAAAAACATTCTGGTAAAAAAAAAGAAAGAACAACACACACGTCACGTTAATGCAAAAAGGAGAAGCTTCCCAATATAATTCAATAACTTATGAAACCATAAAAAGTAGCTGAAATGAGAAAAAAATAAAACATGTTTCAATACAGTATGTTTTTTTGCCTGTTTTAAGTCGCCACCGTAGCAGACTTGCACAGGTCATAGCACCAGCAAAATACGCACCATAGCGCTGACGTGAATCACCCCTATAGTATAAATATTCAGAAAGTGAACACGCAGTACCAATAATAACAGAGAAACTGAATAAATTAGTGTCAGGCCTTGTACAGGGTATTTACAGGGGGTAAAAATACAGGGCTGCTGCTGTGAAGAGATGGGAGGGAAAGAGGTCTTGATGGCAGTGGAAGTTGTAGCAGTCTTGCAGCACATTACTGGACTGAGATCCAGCTCTGGCACATTCATCCGGTTAAACCAGCATTTTGTTTTTTTCTTCTTCTTTCAAAGTCCATACTCAGATTCCAATGATGTGAATGTTTATTTTGTGCTCCCCCCACTGTCCCAGTCGACCGTGGTTGCCCACCCCAGTTAATTTGCATAGCTCATTGACAAAAACATGGATGACATGTTGCAAGCTACAATAATTCGAAGGTCATCGATTCAAAAGGGAGGAGTGGAGGACAGGCAGGAGGAGGTTGGGGGGGGGGGGGTGGAGCGTGCTGGTAGTCACACACACATCTTTATTTTATTGATGAGCAGCTCATATGGATAGATTGTAGGAATCTATGAAAGAAAAGAAATGATCAAGATATCATCGGTCAGACTCTTTTACAGGCTTGAAAGCTTGTTGAGTGAAGTGCACAGATACAGATGAAAGTAAACAAACTGACAGAAGAAGAAAGGGCAGGTACTTTTCTTTAGGGTGGGGGGGAGTGAGGCAGAAATACTAGGACCTCTCTACGGAATATCAAGTAAAAATAGGAGTGAAGTGTGCCTTCTAGGGGTGGGACAAGGAGGGTATGACTGGGTGGGTTGAGTCAATGAGGCCGTGGTCCACGCCGGGCCTGTCCTGGGCCTGGATCAGGTGGCTCATGGCGCGATTGAAGGCAGTCTGTACGGCTTTGCGAACCCCAGAGGAACGCCCCTCCGCCAGCTTGAACTTGTCAACAGTCTTGTGAACACCAAACGGCACCATCTTGGATTTAGGAAGCCATTGCCTGTTTTGAGGGAGCAACGTATATGGGTATATACGTTAGTGTTAGCACAGCTGTAATTAGCAAATCCTGATAACTCAGTTAACCCACAGGGATGGAAGGATCCTTATTAAAGGCAAAATAAATACTTATAATGCCCATTTCTCAGCTCATCAGGTACCCAACAATGTTAAATAATAAAAATAAATGATGTCTTACCAGCTGCGCTTGCTGTCGAAGAAGTGGACGAGGTAAAGCTTCTCGTCGGACCGGTACTGCATCTGCTCTCCGACCCGCAGGACGTCCAGGGGGGGCAGGGGCAGGGACACCCCGCTGTGGTGACACCCCGTCCTCGGCGTCTTGGGGTCTATGATCTGTGTGGAAACGATATTGGCTCGAGGTGGGCTTTAATAGTTTTTTAGATTTTATTAAGGTTGTAGCAGGGGGGTCCTGGTGGCAGTGCAACAACGTTTGGCTCTGGTGGCTTGGAGCTGACATTCAATACACTCTCTCTCACACACAAACACAATCAAATCACCAGGAAGACTCTAAGCCATCCAGATGACCGTTCGCGCTCTCACGCAGTCGACCAACTCGCTAGTAACATCGAGCACCTGCATGGGTGTGCACAAAACACGAGCTACACCACTTACGATGAGAGGGATTAATGGGTAATGAGACATGGAGATGGCAGGTCTCAGGACACGCATGCACTCACTCTCACTCACCAAGGCAGGATAGGAGGGATATCCACTACATTTTGCCCAAACTAGTTTAAGAGGTTCCAGTACAAATGTTGAGGCACTAGTGGGCATCCAAATATTTCCGTTGCCAACTTCTACGGAAGCAGGAATAACGACAAGCAAGTTATGGGGGAGTCACACTGCAAACAGACAGAGTAAATCTAGTCTAAAAGCCATGCTCGCACACAGGGGAAGGGGAAACAGCACTCACATACAGGGGAACATTTAGCACACAAAAACATGAATGTACAACATTTAGTAGACCAAAATGGCAGTGTGCTACTCATATGGATATTTGTTATACGAGTGTTTAGGACTGCACAACTATGCTATATTATATACATTATTAAATTGAATAAATATAAAGATACATTTTTCCTATGAAAAATGTCAAGTTTTCAGGTTATTCTGAATCAGTAAATGTTCTGATATCAGCAACAGAGTGAGAGGAATAATGATGAATTATGTATAGGGAATTGAATTTATTGGTCTAGACAGTGACAGGGTGACAACAGATGTCTTTGGGGCTCGTCAGCTCAGGCCTTAAAGACCAGCACTGTCAAGATAAGGACAGATAACTACACCTGGCAATGGAATGCAGTTTCTAACATCACTTGTTAGACATGTCACGGTCCCTTGTCACATTGCCCTCAAGACACAATTATACTGAGGAAAACACATGCTGGTGAACACACCATGAACACATTGACATGTCTAGCATCCACCTTAAGGTAATGCATTGGGTTCGGGAGGCCTTTAGAATAGCTAGTTTATTTAATGATGGACCACAAATGGACCTCAGAACCTGTCTTCAGTGAGGTATTATTGGAGAATCAAGTTCAGCACCCTTTGCATTCAGGTCAGCATAGTATTTTCAAAGCAGGTTTAATGAGTTGGGAATAAACCTTGTCTTGTCTTTTTCCAGCAGACTCATTTACCAATTTAAAAACGTAAGCACTTGGGAGCATAATATTGATGATCGATGGTTATGGTTAGCAGAAAAGCGGAGGGAGTTTTAATTAGGGTTTTCAATTACTGTTGTAGTAATTTGTAATGCACGCTTCCAAATGTTCCCATTGATTAACTTCTTGTCTTGGGTTTACTGGAGTTGTGCGAGTGAGATTACTAAGAGAAGAAAAAAATAGAAAAAAGATCCGGGATAAAACTTCTTACCTGCTGAAATTTTGGCTGCTTTAGTGAACTCTCCGTTCTCAATGCAGGTGATGAGAGTGTTTTTGTCGTCCACAGTGTTTCTTCGTGCTGCGGCTGGTTTCCCTTTCCCGTTTTTGGGCAGGGTGATGGTGCTACAAAACAAGGAGGCAACTATGAGACGATTGGAAAAGAAATTCAGCTTTCCGTGGAATTATGTTATTTTAGCATTAGCATAATAAGCAAGCTACCAGCATAGGTTTGTGATATGGCTAATGTCGTTGTATCTTGTGTTACAAAGAACTTATCTTGGATGGAGGTGTGTGTATGCTAATGCTAACATTGGTGTACCTTGTGCTGCAGGGTACACTTTTCTTGGACAGAGGTTTGTATGCTAATGCTAACACTGGTGTACCTAGTGCTGCAGAGCACACTGCCACTGGAAGAGATACTGGACTCAGAGGCACAACGTCGCCTGGGCTCCTGCGGCCTGTTAGAGCTGGGCTCGCTCTCCGGCTCGACAACAAATCCATTGACTAAGCCTGGAGGTGACAAAGAGAGGAAGTCATGATTATTATCAGAAACATTTAAAAACGTGTGCATTTAGCTTCGTTCTTCAAAGTAACTCGCCAGTGATGCACTCAGCTTTTGAAGCACTGCTAGACCGTTACCTGTGTCAAGGCGCTTGATGGGAGACTCTTCCTCACAATCACCACTGGCGCTTCGGGTTCTCTTCCTGGGAAGCAGAAGGGTCTCCAGGCGAGGAATCACCACCGAGAGAAATGTTTTGGCCCCTAGAGGCGGGGACCCAGGCGGCGTCTCCACTGTCTTCGAGGGCTTCTGAGGACTCGTGCTTTTGGACTTGCGAAACAGGATGTTGGTCCGCCGGTTGCTTGTGGCAGGCAACTGGGCGAGCGTCGAGGTGGCCACAACACTTAGGTTGTTTACAGGGAGCAGCGGGTTGGAAATGTGCCCGTTTGGGGTTTCCAGGGGTACTGAGGTAGTGGTGGCAGTGGTGTTGTTGCCGTCACCCTTCGAGCTCTTCTGGTTCCTGTCCGTGTTGGGTTTGAGGGTGGGAGGGTCTGGCTGAGGCTTTGCTGGACTGGCCAGGTCCACAGGTTGGGGCAGAGGAGAGTTCAATGGCTCAAGTTTCGGTGGAGGCAACGACTTTTCTTCTGTGACTTCTGTGACTCCTGAGAAGTAAAACATTTTAAGGAAATAAATAAAGGATAGAACAGGGTCCTCATAACTGTAATGAAATGTCCCCACCAACTTGATACATGACTCTATCAACCACAGATATTGTCCGATATCAGAGACGAACACCAAGCGCAAATGTACCTGACTGACACAAACCGTCCTTTTGTGTTTCATCTCCAGCTGGTGGAGGGAGTAGCTTCTCCTCTGCCTCTGGTTGTGGGGGCTCAGAAGGCGCTGGGCGGGGCTTCTTCAGGCTCATCTCGCTCCTCACCTCCATGATGGTTTTCTTGAGCAGCTTCAGTCGCTTGCTGCGTGATGGGCTGGACTTCATGGCTGTGCTAAGATCCAACTTCTCCAGCAGCACTCGTAGCTGCTCAGCTAAAGTCATGTTGACCCGGTTGGCCGGGTTCAGTATCCGGTCCACTGTTAAGAAACCCACAAAAAGTTAAAAGACTGAGTTTGTGTTTCCATCCCATGAGTATCATACCAATATATTGCTATCAGTTGCTGAACATAACAGATGATGAGGTACACTATGTTACCTTGTCGATGCACATCATAGACTTGGGCGGTGGTTATTCTTACCGTCATCCCAAGAGAAAGGAGGCGGATCCTCTAGTTTAGGAGGCTCCGGGAGATGCAGTCCGCTGGCAAAGTCGAAGCCGATCCTCTCCGCGTCCCGTCGGGTCTTCCGGAGGATGGCCCCGCCTTGGTCCTGGAGCCGCAGAGCAGCCTTGTGGAAGAAGGTCTCCTTGGCGTTGTACTTCATACAGTTGAAGATGATGAGGTTGAAGTCGGCCTCAAACTCGTCCAGGTCCTTGTAGCCGTGGGCATCGATGCGCTTCCGCATTGTTGAGAAGTCCATGGGATTCTTGATGTGGTCCCGGTAATCAGGCACCTGAAGAATAGGAAGTAAAGAGTCAACAGAGGATCATCACCTTTTGTGGTTAATCGTATATATACCTTTTAAATAATGTTTATTTTTTTAGAAATAAGCTTCATTATTGAGATATTTATTCTGCAGGAAATTGTCATTTCTTAAAAAAACGAAGAAACACGTGCTTACCTCTTTGACGCTGACAGGGTGAGCAAAGACCCTGGCTTGGTCCTTCTCCTGCAGCTGGTCCAAAACAGCTCTCAGTAGAATGTTGAATGGCGTAAGCTGAACCTCTAGAACCGACTGCTGGAGCTTCATCTGACAAACAAACAAAAGTCAAAGCCACCATTGTTTTTGGCCTCCTACCTATCCTCAAATTAATTTACGTGGACTCAAAACATAAAATTATTATTCAAGCTGTTAAAGCCTTAAAGTTGTCAAAGACCAATTCATTTGAATGATCATGTGGTTTGAAATGTGGCTAATAAATCAATGATTTGTCACACAAAGTGACACAAACCTCCTCCCTCTTTAGCTTCTCCCTCTTCCTGATCAGCTCCAGCAGTAGGCGAGCTCGCTCCAGGTCGTGGCGTAGACGATGCCATTCCTTCAGCTGCTCTTTTAGTGCTCTGTTTTCCTCCAATCGACGGTCCTGTAAAACCAGTAATCGAAGTTTCAGTGTAAATGCGACACGATACATGGAATGGCCACTGCCAGCTCTCAATGGAGGATGGTCATGTTTTGTCTGACAAGGATCCTGTGAGCTTTCCTCTGCATGACACATTTCTGTTTCATATACTCTACCCAACAGACACGTGGATGTTTTTTTCTTCACAAAACACTTCCAGATTCCCCACAAAACATGCTGTGATAAACGACAGAAATCCAACTCTAACCCCGACTTCAATACAATTCCAATGTAGCATAATACCTTCCAATGCATATTTGACATAATATCTCTGAGGAAATAATGAATTCCCCAGAAGCACAGTCGATAAGCACAGTTCTTTGTATGGAAATTCTGGTGGCTGCTACAGACACTTGTATGTCTAAACTGTTCCTGTTTCACCTCTGGACTGACCGGCCGCTCCATTTTCGGAGCCTGGGGGTTGGTCTGCAGTCTTCGGATCAGCGGGACGCCGTTCCTGGCCTGCCTTTTCAGCACCCAGTAGCTCAGGACTCGTTCCACAAACACCCTCTTCTTCTGGACAGACACCTGGTTGAGGATGGTGTCAAAACTGACAGTGAAGGGGTGAGAGAGAGAGATAGAGAAAGAGAGATGAGTGGTTATTTTCTGTTTTCTGCTTAACATAATGACAGAGGACATTTTTTATCTTATGAAAGGCTTTTCAATGTAATGAAGTGATTTTGCTGACTGGGGTGTCTGTAGCACAACTGCAGAGTGATACTACTGCTTACCTAGATGAGGTTATACTGGGCCCGGAGGTGGCGGCTGTTTCTTCAGGTTCTGGTTCTGCTCTCTTACTTCTCTTTTTCTGCCATCCTTTTAACCGGGTCCTGCCCCGTTTATCCCCACGCTTATCACACAGGCCATTTGCCGGGTGGGTTTCCTCATATATGGCGAGGGGTCTCCGGACGCACCCTTTTGGGGTGTGAGCGCTGCAGTAGGCCGTCTTCTTTACTGAAAACGAGGGGGAGCCCGCCTCCGTCACCTCCTTGACGGGCTCCATCTTCATGTAGAGACCTGCCTTTTGGGCGCAGCTGACGTGGAAGGCTGTGTAACAGTTGATTTTGTGGCACTGGATGCAGGCCCCCGCCCCTTTCTCTTTGCACAGGTAGCAGGTAAGCTTCCAGCGAGCGGGCGGGATATTACTGACACCATCGATGGGCTCGATGAACATCGTGTCGGAGAAGCCAACCTCGGGCACCCAGAGGGCGCAGGCCACGTGGCCCCAGCGGTCATCGTCAGTCTTCTTGAGGGCCCCTCCCTTGTTGGGACAGAAGACGCACTCAGAGGGCCGTGACGGGCATTGTAGACAGTGGCGACACAACCACTGCCCCTCCGGGATGTAGGGCACCCCGTAGCACTCCTGGTGGACTGCGATGTTGCACAAGTCACAGAAGAGGATGACGTTGCTGTCTGCGCCATCTCCATCCATGCAGATGCAGCAGACGGCGTCCTCGTCCACCATGGCCTGCGGGTCGTCGCGACCCTGGGTGGCAAAAAAGGACTCTTTCTCGAAGCGGTCCATGAGGAACTCGAAAAGGTTATGGGAGACCTGGCTGACGCCTTCGCTCTTCCTCTTATCGTTGATCAGATCCAGCCAAGCGTAGTCCTCCTCGTCCATGTCGTACTCCACCTCCTCATCGAGTTCCTCCGCGGTTTTCTCAGAGTACTTGAAGTAGGCCGAGGGTCTCCTTGGTACAGCCGGGAGGTTATACTCCACGGTGCGGAACTTGGGGTCGAGGAGTGGGGTTCCCTGGGGCCCCGTGGCGTGGATGGGTACTGTCAGGGATGCATTTTTCTTCTGCTGATTGTTCTTGAGCCGCACGGACCGCACCAGGACCTGCTGGGGCTTCTCATTGTTTTCCTTGTTGCTGTTGCACTCGCTTATTTCCTGTGCGGTGGGGTCGTCATCAGCGATGACGTCCAGCTTGTCGTAGATGCTGAGGCGGTGCACGCGTCCGTCGATCTCCAGTTCCACAATGCGCTGGGCCTGGGCGTAAGTCAGGGTCTCTCGGTTGGGCGAGGGTTTGATGGGCGAGGGAGCCCGCTGCGGCATCGCCATGCGACGATGATGGTGCCGTACTTTCTTTCTCATCATTAAGACTCTAAATTACCTGTAAAACAATGATCAATCAAACCAAGTGATACTGAGATCGGTATCACCATGACAGATCACAACCTCGTTTCCTTAGCGCTGACCTTGTGTTAAGCTATAGCTTTTGACACAAAAAAATGCCTAGGACCAACGCGTTTCAAATCCACTGACAATTCAGAGCATGACTGGAATATCAATGAGTCATTACATCAGCAGACCTCAATGCTTACAGCTGAGTAGAGAACGTTAAATAAATTAGACACACCTTTGATTAATACACAATATCCACATGCTCTAATTGTGTTGCTTACTGGACACTTTTAACTGTCAGTGATAATAAACAACCTTCACATCCTAACTTCTGCATGAAGGACAAAACCTGTGCCATTACACATGAAAATGTGAATTAACATTTGAATGAGACACAAAAAAGGAGATAGACTTATGTGAGTGTTTTTTTTTTTATATATATATATATGTCTGTATATACGAAAATGTATTTCATTTGTGAATCAATTAGTTAGCCCCACACCTAGAAACAAATACAGACACCCCGTTGATCAACTGCTTGGCATGCGTGTAAAAATGTCAGCACTGAGTCAAATGTAGCTGATGTGTGAGACCAAGTGCACATGACAACAAGAGCAAACGGTCGCACACATACTGCCCTATGACAACAAATGTATCTATCCATCTGGCCGTGGCAACAAAGCTACATTGTAATCAACGGATGATGAATGAAACAAACGCGCAGTCCCTGCACCTTGTAACATTGTTGCTAGCCTACAGTTTTCCTGACAACATACTCGCTGAGACCTTCCTTCCTTACTGGGCCATTTTTAAGAATGTATTCTCATTTGCATAATGCACTAGACTAATAGTTAGAGCTAATGCAGTATTATACTGTTAGCCACCTACCAGCTAACATTAAGCCTATTCAACTGCTCTAACGAAAGCTATAAATGAATTAGCTCGCTTGCTACTACCAACCTTGGCAAGCCAATGCTAATCTGTCGTTATTTGGTCGAATATGATCTGACTAGAACCACACTATAGCCAGATAGATTGGGCATTCTTAACTGGTGCGGCCGTAACCATAAAACAACAGCGGCCTCGTCTTGTACTATTAGCTGGCTGTGGACAGCCCGTCCATAATCAGCCGAGCTACTGTAGGGGGAGGAAGGAAACATGGCGACCGACAAAACAAGAAGCGGAGTCGGTCTAAAAAAGTTATATTTTTTTCCACTGTTAATGTATATTTTGTCGAACCAAATACAGTTAATGGTTGTGAAAAGAACGATCGTGCATATATGTAACGAATTGGGTCATAGCTACCTTATGTTTTCAGGAAATCCGCTTTGAAAACGGCAGCGCTTACATGCAATGGCGATCTGGCCTGCAGAGCACAGCTACAGCTAAATCCACAATCCTCTCATCCAACGGGCGCCGCTTGAGCTTTCAATTATCAATTTGAACGATACCACGCGGTATCCACAAATACTGTATGGATTCCTAATTCGATTCAGTTTTTAGCATAAATCATCTGAAAACACGACTACGTTCTAATGTCCTTTAAAGAATGGCTGTAATGATCATTGACTGTCCCTGCCTGGGTTCTTTCCCCCAACAACAATGCGGTTGTGCGGCTCCAACAGTTACGGCATGACGTGATTACGTACAAAGTGAAAACCAGGAACTGGTGAAAGCGTAAGGAACTGTTATGGAACAACCATGCATTTTTTTGCTCAGACATTGCAGATTTAAGACCTCTGCTACACAACAGTGATTGTGTTTCACGGGCTGGGTACTGAATTCAGCAGTTCAGGCAAGTGAGCACCATACACCATGTTGCAGTCGTAGTAAACTGGGACATTATTTTGCGACGCGTAATTGAGCTTCTTAACATCAATGTTTCCAATAACGAGCCATCAATTCCGCTTTTTTGTGTTCAGAATTACGACGCCTCTTGAAAATGTGTCATCACACAATATATATATTTAAATATTTAATATAATTATTTTTTACCTCCTCCCCTCATTGAGCTTTGAACATAGCCAGCATTGTCGTTTAGGATAATAGTGAAGCGATCATCCTTCTTGGCAGCCAGGGGGCAGACATTTGCCTTTCGTCGCAGTATAAGTAGCCTGCTTAAAATATGGCAAGTTTACTTTATACATGCAATACAATCCAGACCAATAATTGATATGAACCCAGTCCAGGCCTGTTCCTATGGGTTTGTGCTTATATCCCGATTGTTACTAACATGATCCAACACATAGATGGCTAAACCAACCATATCAGGGGTTAGAATAGAAATTACAGGAACGTAGTTCGGAAGAAGCCGATGTTATTTTAAAAAATTCCATAGTTTCCAAGATTGGCCACGCAGTGGCACTATAATCAAAGGGAAAAAGTATATTTCGAGATACAGTATGTGAAGCTTACATAAACAGGCCTATGGAGGTGGGATTTGAGTTAAGGGACATACAATAATGGGTAGTCTTCTTAAAACATGGATTACTCTCTCCCTATCAGAACTTTACAGCATGATATACTTAATACAGCATGTATATAGAATGCTGAATTTGCATGACACATATTTGAAGAAATAGTAAATGGCATGCCTGAATCATAAACAGAGATGGTATTCAGTCATGTTACAACAAGAATCTCTACACAGTCTGGGATGGAATCCGATTCATTACAACGTCACTAGCTATTAAGGAGTCTTTTGCATTGAGGAAAAAAACAACACATGTACTTGTCAACCACCACCTGCTTCATAAAATGCATTTACGTTAAGATTCCAATACAACAAGACATTCAAATTAGGCCACAGATTGTGAGCCCTGATGTCAGGGCAGACAACAGAGTTGTATGTTTGTGTTGTACAATGCCTTTGCCACTTTAGTTTTCTTCTTATTTTTTCTTCAGTGGTGCAACGGCTCAATTTACCATTCTGCCTGGATTGGCAGAAATCTTGGCAAATCCAGCTCTTTACTGAAACCAATCCATTGGTGTACTAATATCTAAATAGAAACACCACTGAAAGTAAAGAATGTTCATCCCTATGGAGACTCGGTGTGTATTAATGGGTTTTAATCAATCGAGATTGGCGCTTTAATTAGAATTACATTTATGTAACTAAACATCCTCAGAACCAAACATTTAAAATAGAAAATCATACCTTTCTATATATATCATACTGTTACATATATATGTATATGTATTTTTGGAAGGACGTAGGGGTGAGTCTGTAATGCCAAGCTTGTCTTTCCACTTTTAGTTTTGGCGGGAACTAGGAGTGATTAGAGCCACAAGGCTTTTCATAAGAACCTGACCTGAATGAACATCATCCATAAAATAGAGTTGGGAGGCTCGGGTTAAGACTGGGGCAACCTGAGGTGAACTTCACAGATCCTCATTTTAGCCCTAGCATGAGATGTCATGGATTTGCTGGGACAGAAGCCAAGTGAACAGCATTATCCATGTGCTTCCACTTAGTCTACTAGTCCTATGATGTGGTCACAATTGTGGATTGTTTATTTTTCTTTTTCCTCCCCCTCTCCTGCCACGCGTATACCATAAAAAATTTGCTGCTACTAGTACGTGGGCTTTTACCAGTTTTGGAGAAAACAAGGAACAGGCAAGGTTTATTCAGGCTTGACTTGTAAGATGTTTGTCTTTGAAGTCTCTGAAATATGAAATAACTTTGGTCAGATGTTGGACAGCTGTTGTACAAGGCCATCCAAAGGTTGAAAGGAAATGTCCATTGAGCAAAAGTTGCTTTTAGTCTTTGCAGGTCATTTCTACACTCAATCGCTTCAATATTGCAGAACATGAAACCAGTTTGTGTTTGCATTGGTAAGATTTAACCCATCGCTATAAAAGATGTCTGAATGTCGAGAATTTGTTTGCTCAGTTGATTTTCATCTTCTCCTTGAATCTTTGATCAACATCTGTAAAGGGAACTGATGTTGTTTTGATTCTATAAGAGCCATTACAAGAGCAAACCTTGATACATGGGTGTGCCCGACATGGTTTCTGTGGAGGGGACAGCGAGTTGGTGTTAGGCTACTAGTTATTCTGTGAAATTGAAGAATAAAAAAATACGTTTGACTTGATGGTCATTAAACTGTTGACGTCTTTTTTTAATGTCCTTGAATTTGTGGGAGCTAATAAGGCCATCAGAGAGTTGTTTACAAACACACAGCATCAAGCCAATGATAAATGGGTCAATGTCCAGTATTCATGTTCCAGCCTATTGTCATCGATACTTTAGCTTATTTTATGAAACCTCCAAATGTATTTTGAAATGTTACCTGAAGTAGCTTTAAATGTACGTCAATGTATTCAGGTGCCACAAGCTTGAAACCCACTCTGGTCATATTAAACCCACAACACAGAGAAACACAAAAGCGTAGCTTCAAAGCATTTCCTTGAAAAACAAAAGCTAAAGAAAAGCAGAACTCCTTTCAACAGCTCTTATTCCACCTCTATAGGATCTGAGAACTCAATTACTGGGCTAATATTGATTCATCTGGCTTTATTTCATCTGGATGTGAGAAGTATTGTTTATACTCCTGTAGTTGACATCACTGTATCAATTGGAATGTTTGAATTGATTCAGAGGGAGCTGTGATTGGTTAACCATGCTAACATACCTGGCCTTGAATCACCCAAGCACCTACTGGTAATTATTTTAAGGACATGTCGCTGCAGGATCTCCTGCCCACATTATACATAGCTTGGAGGGGAAACGGTACCTATTTGCACAACTTCATCTGAAGCATTGTTGGCAAACCTAACAGGCGTTTAACTGATGGACCTAATCTGTTGTTGCCGATGCTAATAGACAACAAAGTATTTCAATCTGAACACAACATCGTATTTAGTCATTCATGACTGACGTGCCTCCAGTTTTAACCAGATTTGTGAGATAATGTAGGCAGATATTTCCTTTATGTCTTGTTCTTGGCAGTTTGTGCCTTGACTCATTTCTCAGTCAGCGGCAGTCTGTAACACCTTGTGCCCACACACACACACTCACAGACAGGAAACAAATAGACAAGGGTAAGAAATGAAAGGAAGTGACCTTCTTTGTATGTTATGCAACAATTCACATGTAACTGATTGGAACTGGAATATAGTAACGGTAGAGTTGTTTGTGCATTAGAGTTGTTGTCAATGTATATAATCAAACATGTATTAAACTTATTCCCTGTTACACTGTCAAAACTGATTAAAAAAAGAATTGGGTCAAAGGAACCACATTTGAAAAACACGTATCCTTATCAATGTGACCCACCTCTTATGTGACATGTTTTTTCCCCCTCTGTTGTTCTGGCCTACATATACTGTAGTTCAGTGATACTCATTGCGCGGCTCGCGAGCCACATGCGGCTCGTCAAGCTTTAATTGGTGGCTCGCACTGGCATACTAGCTTATAACAATATGGTAACACAGCCAAAAAAAAAAAAAAAAGAAGAGTAATAACTATAAATTCAGTAATTTTCTGCGGTCTCACGTGAATACGGCTGCCAAACCCGCGCGCCGTTACGCACCAAGCGGGTATTGACGACAGACAGAGGATGGAGCAAGCCAGCTTGAGCTGCGGGCACAATGGGTCATTTTTTTATGAAAAAAGGGCGAAAACCAGCAGTAACACCAAACGAAAATCCGCATCTAGACGACGAAGAGGGGGCGAGCAGGACAGACGAATTCTTATTTATTCTTAATGGCATGAATCATCTGTGCTTAATATGCAAACAAACCCGCGCCTGTTTGAAACGAAGCAACTTGGAGCACCATTTCAAAACTGCGCATCCGCCTGGCAGTTAAATAAGAAAGAGTAAATTAGCGCAGCTCACTGCTTCACTTTGTGAACAGCAAAATCTTATCCACATGACAACCTCCACTGCAGAGCGTTGCAGAGGCATCTTTTGAGATGGCTTGGATTTTGGCGCGGCCCAAAACGCCGTTCTCAGACTCAGAAATAGTAATAGTGGGGGTACGAGCCAGCCAGCCATGCGATTCCCAAAGACGTCCGTTTTTTTTAACTAGTTTTTCGAACTTGTGGGTTACATTTTTGACGCTCAAATGACGATGATGATGATAATTATTTAGGGGGGCTGAAAAACATTTTAGGGGGGCCCCCCTAAAACAGGGCTAACGACGCCCCTGGAGCAGGTGTTGTCCACTTCTGGAGTTTGGTTTCTGAAGCAGACTTTCCCAGTTTGAAACCACTTGCACAGAAAGTGATGTCTTTTTTCATGAGCACATACACCTGTGAGTCAACATTTTCAACCGTGAACACTATCAAGAGGAAACAGAAAAACGGACTGACCCATGCTCATCTTGAATGCCTCACTGTGATTGCAACAACAAACTACAAATACAACATGAAGAAAGTCAAGGACATGCATGCCAGTTTCCGCTCATCCCAGTATTAAGATAAATATGGTCTTAATTGGAAATGTATTGGCTGTTTTGTTTCTTTTTTTGTGGGATATGGAATTTATATGTAGAAATTAACATTTGCAAAAGGAGGTGTGTCTTTTGCAAAAGGGTGTGTGTCTTAAAGGTGGCTTGAAGTTTGATGGCCACAGGTAGAAAGGACTTCCTGTGGCACTCCGTGGTGCTTTTCAGGAGAATTTCAGAAGGTGTTTCCTATTGTGGATGATTGTGCCATTAAAAAATAAATTGAATCTCACATACCATAAAATGCACAGAAATGTGTCCCAAATACTCTTATGCACCCCTGACACAGACACACACACACACATATTCACGCACTAGTGGGCTGCATGACTCATTATAGGCACACAAGCACCTGCTGAGCAGTGACACAGCTTGCACGACATGTTATGGAGGGCACAGGCTCAGTACACGAGACCTGGGGAAGCATCACACACACACTACTGGAGATGTAGCATTTTTTGCCGTATTCACCTGTTGTATTTCAACCTCATTGTTTCTGGTTCTTGAGATAATAAAGCCACAGACTTACTTTTATCGTGAGACTGAAATGGGATTGATTTAGGCCATTAACACATTTTATTCAAAGAAACGGTCTTGGAGAAAAAAAATCAACAAGAAAATCTGCCATTTTGATGGAATTGAGAAAATGTTTTTCTGGTCCAAACATTGTTTACATATTTCAGTTTCTTTACTTTGGGGTGATATATCCTGGAGAGTAACAGGAATGTACATACAGGAATGTACATACAGGAATGTACATACATGTATGTACATATCATTGAGTTGTTCACATTTAGTCATTTAGCAGGCGCTCTTATTCAGAGCGACTTACAGTACAGTAAGTACAGGGACCATTCGCCCAAGCAAGTAGGGTGAAGTGCCTTGCTCAAGGATACAGCATCATGTAACCACAGCCAGGAATTTAACTTACAACCTTCTGCTCACTAGCCCAATACCTTAACTGCTGAGCCACCTGACTCCCAGTTGTTTGACTGTTCCAGATAGTAGTGGCCATCAAAAGGGGGATTGGCATGTGGTTTTCTGATATTCTGTATCATTCCTTGAGTACGATACTAAACTAAATAAAAGAGCAGTTCTTATACACAAAATACATGAATTAGTTCATTCTAAAGTCCCTGCAACCTTGCTTGCGTCTTGCCCACATTTTCTTTTATATAAAATTGAATTAATAAATATACATCACTTAGTATCCATGAATAAATAATCTCAAAGACTCTGCCACAATCAGTGCTTGTCTTGGCTAATTTATAGCTAGCCTGAATAGAACGAAATACATCCAGCAGTGAATGTTGAACGTTTGCATTTCCCTCCAATTCCAATGACAACGCAGCTTGATGTACTCCACGGCTTTGAACAAGAGACTTCCAGAAACAAGGAGCAAACAAATCACTGACGCCACATGTCCCAGTGCTATTTATTGACAGAGGGACTGCAGAATTCACACATGGCTACGTGTCTTTGTGGATTGTCTATTGGCTAGATAGGGAATTTGTTTGTCATAGTTAATTGTAGGTGTAGTCATATAATGTGTGCACTTTATCCTTTTGCATTTGTATTGCATTGTTTATAGACCACAATCTGAAGACGGGTAGGGTATTGTTTTGGGACTTAAGGATAAATGGGGGTTTTATGAAAGGAGTGTGTTGACACTTGCCTTCATCTGAAAAACTGGCATGAATATCATATGGCCAACTGTGATATGAAAATAAGAGACAAGACTAGTAAAACCAGTGTTCAGCTTATGATCCTAGATCAGGGGTCGGCAACCCTGGTCCTAGGGAGCCACTGTGCTGAAGATTTTAGATGTTTCCCTGCTTTAGCACACCTGATTTTAATGGAGGGTAATTATGAGGCTTCAACAGAGCTTTAACGACCCTTCATTAGAATCAGGTGTGTTGGAGCAGGGAAACAGCTAAAACTTCAGGACAGTGGCTCCCTAGGACCAGGGTTGCCAACCCCTGTCCTAGATGATGGCTCACCCAAATTTGTCATGGATTTGAATAACTTAAAGCCATATGTTGTATAGAGATGGTCTGTCAGATAACTGCAACATCAATGTCCAGCACCCTCTGAACTCATATCAAAGTAAAAAAACAAACCCCCTCAGCATCCTATCCTGAAAATAGAAATTGCACAACATTTGTTTTGCCATAGGGGGCAGCACAACCCCACTGGAAGGCCAGGAAGATTTACCAGCCATGCTATTCCTGGAATCTTGTGACTCAGATGTTTTAGTCATCGTTCCAGGCGGAGCTCCATGACAAGGAATTACTCATAGGTCACAACACTAGGGATCACGACTGCAGTACATGAATTAGCAGGAAATAGTAGGTTCTGTTATGACTAGCTTGTGTTTATCAGAAGTACACGTTTGGAGTCTAAATGCTGTCAAGTTGGATGATTGGTTATTGTTGATATTGTGTGTCACATTTGGGTATGCTAACTAGAGCCAGATCAGCCATCACAGAGACATCACAAACATCACAAGGGAGGTCGTTTATATACAAAAGGTTTATTTGAAATTTTGGTATGAAAAATAGTCTCCCCATCGTGATTTCACACTTAAAATGGTAAAATAAGGGTAAGCACATTTAAGCCACATTAGGGGGATAAAATAACTGATACAAATTGATTAGTTCATCTTTTGAATGTACAATTCTCTACATCTTATCAATTGTACTAATTCTGTCAAGTTGAACCACTAGCAAGAGAAAGTTTGATTTCAAATAAAAGCACACATTAATTTGTTCATATTTATAAGAACAAGTTTAGTGTTTTGTTTTTTCTAAATGACAATGGCAGGAATGCAAAAAAAAAGGGGGGGGGGGACATCATGGTAGAATCAAAATTCTGGGATTTCCTTTCGGTTCATATAAAATAAATAAATAAATAACCACAGTGTGGAATGTCTTGTACAAATAAATATACATGGGAGAATGTACATAAATATACACATTCAAAAAAGAATAATAAAAATACAAATGAGACCATGAGTATTGCATTGATTGTGCATTTCATCCCCAAGTCCCAGCCTGTGTACTGGGGCTCTGATGTCAGCAGAAAAAAAATATTTCAGAAACGCAAGGATGTCATAACCCTTTAGTAAGCCATTCAGAAGGAGAGGGTTTCTATGCTTTCAGGACACATTCAGAGAAACAAATGAGGAACCCATTTTCCACACAGTTGTGCAGGCAATTCGAGTGAGAGCAGCAGAGAGAGAATGTAGTGTGAGCTGAATGTGCGTTTCAAGTATTCCACCACATCAGTGGGCGGGATCCTGTCACATGATCCTGATGCTGCCTTGGGATTGGCTCTGTGATAAGAGGGCTCACCCTGATTGGTTAGCCCCTTTGTCAAGCATCTAACAACAGGACAGGTTAATAGGACTAGGGCCTCACCAAAGCAGCTTTCAACAAGGCACTCCAAACAAATGAATAAAGACAGAAATAGAAGTGTTAGAGCTCTATAAGAGCTGCCAGGAGGTTTGAACAGAAGGGGGTCACAGAAAACATGAACCAGCCCAAAAATTCAACAACAAAAAACACCAGCCAGACCACCCAAATTAGTTCCCAATGAGAAAATACCTCCTCAAAATAACTACTTAGGAGGAAAAAAAATCATACATTATAGTCTCTCCCTTCCCTCCAAAGAAAACAAACAAAAAATGTCATTTTCGACCCACACCTACAGTGACACTGAGGGGGTCCATAAGTCCATAACCATGCTGGTGTTCACCACCGTCAACAAATCAGAGACTCTCCTTGCTAGAGTTTGTGCTCGATGAGGAGTCGGGCCCAATGGTGTGCAGTGTGATTTCGCTGTCGTCCGTTTTGGAGTCTTGAGCTGTCACTCGCATCCATGGGTGGTCAAAGATCTGCTCCAGTGTAGGTCTGTCAGAGGGCCTCAAGCAAAGGCACCACTTGATTAACTGCTGACACTCTGCATGTGGAGACAAAAACAGATGGTGGTTATGCATGAGACATAACACAGGTACATTCCATTTTTTCCTAAGAGAACAGAGAAGATTGTTTGACCGAGAGTAAGGGACTCACCAGTAGAGATTTTCCTCCTGAAGAGCAGACGGCCCTTGAGGATCTCCTCATCCTGCTCGAAGGGGATGTCGCCGCAGACCATGTCGTACAGGAGCACACCGAGGGACCACACAGTCGCAGAACGCCCGTGGTACCTGTGGAACCGGATCCACTCAGGTGGACTGTAAACTCTGGTGCCTGTTAATAAATACAATAATAATAAAAGAAATAATAATCAAAAGACAATGATCATGGAATTGTTTAAATTAAAAAGAAATAATGGAAATGTGTAGGCTTTAGGATAACAGTTTGGAATGTGTCCCTGATCTCAAATAGTGGTGTGGACTGCAACATGGTATGCTATTCAAGTCAGGTGACCGCTTAGAGTAGAGAAGCCCTAGCAGTCTGGCGCCCCTCCCTCCACTGTGGCAACATTGCACCCTGCCTGACTGCAAACCAAAAATACATCCTTGAACCAAACAGATGGTTGATCCATGCCAGAGCTCATCTACTTGTTAATTATGTGTCACGATGACATTTCCGTAAATAGCCTAGAAACATCCTTCCCATAACAAAGCGCGTTTTCCTAGCATAGAGCTTAACCCCAGCCACCTCCCCTCTTCTCCTTCCCTTCTCAAGGGCACGAGTAACTTGGATACCAAACAAAAACAGGAATGCGTGATGGAGGCCATCACGTGCGTCCCTAGACTCGGGTTTCACAACAAACGTAGATAACAATGTTACGTGGCACAGCCGTTGCCTAGTCCAACACATCAAAGGCAACACTCTCTGACTACTCTGGTCCCGTGATAGCACGACCGACTGTTATGCGTCAAGCATGACTAAATTCTAATCATATAAAATACTAACTGAACACAATGAAACGCATTTCTTACTGTTTCGAAACTATGTTTGACACAAAACGTTATTTAAAAGCCGTTTGGTGTTGATGGGATACCTCAAGACGGCGAAAACTACTGCGTACGCCATTGAGGGCGTTTTCGATGAACGCGTCATACGACCAGTGGAGAAACGTAACAGTTCACATTTTTGCTCAAACCATCAATCTTGTCCAATAAAACAAAACGTCCTACCGTCAAAGTCTGTGTAGACCGTGTCCTTGAGAATTGCCCCGGAACCAAAGTCTATGAGCTTCAGATCTCCGCTTCGTAGATCCACAAGCAGGTTTTCATCTTTAATGTCTCTGTGTACGACTCCACAATTATAGCAATGCCGCACTGCCTCCAAGACCTGACGGAAAAATCCCCGCGCTGAGTCTTCGTCCAGGGCTCCCTTTTCGGTGATATAATCGAACAAATCCTTAACCATCTCAGGTCGTTCCATGATTATTAAATAGCCATCGGGTCGCTCATACCAATCGATAAGCTTGATAACGCCTCGGAATGTCGTGCCCACTTTTTTCAATAACACGATCTCCAGAGGAACCACCGTACCGTTCTGTTATGGAACAAGTGTACATTAATAAATGGGTTTATCCTGCAAACATCTTAAATTGCGCTTTTCTATACATTTAACTGTCGAATGTGTCCCAAAACAAAAAAAACTTACCAAAGTGCCCCATTCCGTGACTCTTTCTTTGGCAACGTGTTTTACAGCAACCTATGAAATAAAAAGAGGGCATCGTGAGAATGCTGGCGAATCAGTCGGTACCGCGCGAAATGCGGCCATGTGGTACGACCAAAACAAAGCATTTAGTAGTATTCCCATACCGGCAAACCATCGGAGACTCGATTGCCGGCATATACAGTGCCAAATCCACCGCTTCCAAGCACGGATCCTACATGGTAAACCTTGTCAAATGGTTCCTTTTCTGCTTTCACTGCGAAATGAGAACAAAATAAGCATTGGAATATGAGCCTCTTAAATGCACAACCGGCACGCGGATTTCAAAATGGCTCCAGATTTTTTAAGGTCAGCCTCGTTGCTGGCGGCCCCTCCGAGGACTGGCAGGGCACGGTTTGCGAAATAAGTATCCTAACACACTGCCATTTAAACCCGTAAAAATCTAAATAAATCTACAATCGCATTATTGACAAGTTTGATCTTGTTAATGTATACAGAAAAATACCGTGGCAACGTTAATCATAACCGACCATATTAATTGAAACATAGTGGGGAAATCCCTTACCTTGTTGAAGCTGTATTTTCACCGGCAAATCCATGCTAGACGTGCTGCAAATATGAGAAAATGAGCCAAATTTGGAAAGCAACATATTTGCTTGTCTCCAAAACGAGACCCTTGTTGCTTAGAAAATTATCCAATTACGCACGAAGACGCCTTGAAATATCAAGGTTAAAAGACAAATGTGTCGCAAATTTCACAGGAACGACGTTGAAAAGTTATAGTCCAGTAATAAAAATGATTATTTATTGTTTGTTGATGAATTCAGATGAAAATCCAGAAATCTAGTTCCTTTTCGCACATGTTATATGGGCGTAAAGTACCACGGTCAGTCCCTTTCCAGTTGATCCACTGCCGTCTCCCGCGAACTCAGTAATCTCTGGATATAACGAGGTCGAGGCTACTCTTTAAAGCGAATGTTATGCCTTGTAAAGGGTGTAGATCCTTCCGCCGCCCCGTATTTATATCTACCTCCCGTACACTTGGTTTTAAAAACTACACATGGACGGTTCGTCCAGTACAGTTGAGATATCTTGAAAAATACAACTTTCTTCTAAAGTGTATCTGAGATATTTATTCTAAAGATAGGGTCTACTTTTAGGTAGTACCACACGCCCAGGGATATTGACAGAGTAACCCAGCGAGTAGTGCTACTTTTTCATCAGGGCTATTTGTATCCTATCCATGTTTAACATTCTACACTGTTACAGTTTAATTTATAACGTATTGGTGACCAATTCAATGAATGTTGGTAAATATAGGCCATTTTAAATTGTCACCTTTTTACACTTTAAATATAACCACTGCACAATGCAGATATAACAATGAACTAGGCTTTTTGTATTTCAGCAATGGTCATGGCAGAATACTATTGTTGCTATTATTTAATCAAATTGCTCGTTTCATTCCCAAATGTTTTAGCACATTAACGTTGAATACACCTGCCAAAACTAATTTCTATCCATAGAGGGTGCTATAATGGTTATCGGCCAGTCTCATGATCATTTGGCAACACAGGTTACACATGTCTTAAAGTTTGTGTACTCCTACACCGTTCAAAAAGTTATCCAGTTGTCTTTTAGACATTTGAGCAGTTTCACATTTGATGAACTCAGTAACACTACTTCCTGAACCCATGTATGATTTAACAATGCTGACTGTGAAGGTATGATGGGCAAATAGGCACAACAATAACAACAACAAAATGTCAGGGGTCTGTACTATAAATCAAGATTTGGCATTAACCAGGTAACTTCAGGTTTAACTTAATACATAAATCCCTGAAGTTACCTCATTGGTGCAAAATATTGATTCTTAGTACAGGCCCCAGCTGTTTCTCTCAGGTTCTTGATCTGAGCATTGATATTTACATTAAAATTAGACACCTCACTAATGATGCCCTATGCACTTCTCCTGAAAGTTTTCCTTCAGAATGGAAGGCGGGACTGAGTTTTTAGGATAGTACCAATGGATAATGTTCTCAGTGTCTTTCTCTGGCTCCCTCCCCCCTGTTTTCTTTACCATCTCTCTATACGCTCTGCCACAGTTTCGTTCCTGGGGGACGAGTCAGAGATAAGTCAAGGTCTATGGTGCTTAGCACCATGTAATATTCATCATTAGAAACTGTGTGAGTTTCTGTGTGGAGGGCTGTGGTGGGGGATAGGGGCTCGGAGGTTTCCGTCTTAATGAATTGTAAAACCTCTACACATCACAATGAACGCCAAAGTGGATCATTGTGAGAGAAATTTTCTATCTGTGTGCCCTCTGTGGACTAATTAATTGGTGTGTTTTAGTCATCACATAGAGTAAATTGCCACTGTTTAAGGCTAAATTAAGTGTCTGCATATTTGTTAGAACAACTGGCTCAAAATAGGTTTTCAAAGGGAGCCTTAAATGCGACAAAATTGTATTTTGAGTAAAGGCCAAATAATTTGACAATGTCCCACCACTATTGTTCCTCAAAAAGAACACATTTATTGTCCTCTTGTTCAAATTCTAACATTGAACACACATGTTTACCATGTCCTTTCAGTTTAGCTTTCTCTAAACTGAGGTATCCCACTATTCCTCCCAAGGGCAAATCATTGTAAAAGTATAAGATCAGAGGTAACTACAATAACACACCTCCTTTTTATAACTTTATCTTTATTATATAATCGTCCTCACCGATATGGACGCTGTGAAAAGATTAGCAAGCTTTGATGTCCCTCTTAATATTACACAAAAGCATTGCCAAGGTTTCCGATCTGCTATCGACTCATAAAAGCTTGGCGTTGATTTCTGTTTCCTGTGCAGTTAAAACGTGCTGGTCTCGTGACATGAGCTTGAACTTTGAGACCAGCCCCTACTCCTATCTGTGCAGGGTTGTTCGAAATTGTAAACATGTCCACAGTAGACCATGTATACTATACATCGATGTTCATCTACTACAATGCACACAATGATTTGTATACTACACAAAGTTGTCGACTTGGAAGATTTTCCACCTTCACAGTTTGACGCAAATTTGACTTTGGGTTCCTCATTGACCCCCATTGTGGACTCATCGCCCCAGGTCATTACATTGAGTGTACTTCATATTCATATAACAAACTATTTTCTAGCATAGTAAGTTACTCGATGCAGATCCTGTGACACTTTTTATAAGGGTTTTGGTTGATATTAGCTTGATTAGGATCAGCTTGTGATTTCATGTCAGACACACACACACACACATACACATCCAAAGGCCTTGTTAGTGGGGGGGGGGGTTTCTGAATGTCATGTGCCAGTGCTGAGGAACAGGATGTCTGAAATAATGTTACATAATGAAATAATCAGCCCAAGCATTAGCATAACACTTGAGACTTACAACTGTTTATCATAGCACAGCACTTTCTCAGTGCATCTGTTGTGGGATGTTTTTCACTGGAACTGCCTGTAAATATATGAACATGTTTCTGTCTTGCTGTGTTTGGGTGGGATGGGATATTTTTTGTTTGATTCCTAAATGTTTTATATCCAAAATGGTTAGTTTTACAAAATGTTCCTACAATGCCTTTAATTACCAAATGTTTAAAGTGTTCTGAATTCCATGGCGTTCAGAATGGTGGTGCGATGCTTCTGACATGAGATCAAAGTCGAATATTTTCAAGCGTTAGTGCAGCAGTGTTACAGGCTACTTGTTTCTCTTCTCTGTGTTTTAAATATGCATTACCTGGTGAATCATTCTGAAGATGCATGGAAGTTTAGCAGCCCAGAACTGAACCAGAACTCACCACTAGTGTGCATTGTAGGGATCTACAGCTTGTAACTTCGGCTGTGAAAAGTGAAAGCTCCAACTGTGAGGTAAACATTGCCTAACCGGTCATTTCTTCTCAGCGGTCATTATTTTATATATACCAGAAAGTCTTGATTTCCCCCATCAAGTTTCTGAAGCTCCAACTGTTCACATGTAACAAGCTGTTCTGAATGCGGTGTCCTTCGATTAAGAGCGGCAGGAAGGCACAGAAATACCCAGAGGCCTGAAGTGGAGAACTTAGTAAAAAGTTAAGCCTTGTTTGATTTATAGCATTAGATTCGCACCCAAGACAATTTTGCTGGTGCCCACGTTGCAAAATGGGCCCCTCTCCTGCTCCAACTTGGCACAGTTAAACTGCTGCAATGTGAAAGCCGCTCAAAACAGTGGGAGATTTTGAAATGTGAAACAGGTTTGATGTAAAAAATAAATAATTAAATGCTGGTCTTTTTGGAACTTAAGAACCCAAGAATATGTTTATATGTATATGTGTTGATTCCTCCTAAGGTTAGGCTAGTTAAAATAAAGGACTTAATCAATTTCAATGTTGTGACTTGATCACAACAATGTATCTCAAAGATATTGGGTTTGAAGTAACTTTTATTAAGTACAAGTAACTGTTATTAAGTAACTGTACAATAAATAAATGTATGAATGTCTATACCAAATGCCTTGTAAATACATGAGAGATTCTGCCACTGTCTATAGAAACCCTAAACACAAGTCAAATTCAGGACTTTGTGTACAAATGAGAGGGTAAGTGACAATTACATTTGGTTCTAATAATTGCTTCTTGGAAATCTTTCCCTAAACAAAGATTGTTTTTGTCATGAAATAACATGCTAGAAGGTGTGAAAGCCCCCTCTTAAATACCAATATTGGTTCATTTTAGTTAATACTAAGTGCCAAGGACACAACAGTTTTAGGCTAATAATGGAAGAGTGCTTAACGATGGATGAGTATTAGTGTACAGTCTCTCTTCCTGCCCTTCTTTCTCACGTGTCTCTCCCTTTTTTGTGTTGTTTCACTCTCATTCACTCCCCAGTCCCTCTTTTTTCAGTAATTCCCTCTCATTCCCATTCATCCATTCTCTCCCCATGGGAGGTTTGGGTGTGCGGGTATGTTTGTGTGTATGTGTGTGTGTATGTGTGTGTGTGAGGTGGGGGGGTCATGACCGGCCCACCACACACACAGGATGTCCCTGGGACAGCGAGGCAGAGCAAATAGTAATCTCCTACTTAGACAGGAGATGACTGCTTAGACAGATAGACATATTCAAGTTAAGCTGCACTGAGCAAACAGCACCCACAATATATAATTCAGTGTTTTGGAGGTAATTTTGCATTTTGAAAACATGGGAACTTACATTTTCTCCGTGTCAATAACCTTCCTACAACCTGCTGCCAGAATGGACCCGATTGTCACTGGGAAACACATACTTTCTTCTTTTGTGTAGTTGAACACAGCCCAGTACTCAAACAATCCTCCAGAAGACCCTGCATTCAAAGTGTTTGTGTCTTTCTTAACGCAGATTTAGGAACAGTGATTGGTACAATCAAATATTTCCAGGTTGATGTTTCGAGGTGAGAGCGTTGTGACTTTAAGGTCTGCATAAAGAGCACATCTCTCTTGGAAGTATTTATGTTCATTGGTCGTTCTTTCCAGCTCAGACCAGGAATCCTCTTCTATGTTTTCTCAACTCTCATAAAATATTAAGTAGAATAGGATCTAGTTGAAAGGTCATTAGGTGTGTATGCAGAAAGAATATCCAGTGACATTTCATGTTAACCATCGTACATTTTAAGGGGGTGTTTTCAGGGATGGATAACACAAGACTATCTGTATGCTTTTGAAAAACCTTTTAGTACCTTTAAGTAAAACACTTCACCATCTCTAACACATATGTTCTCAAGACAATTTTCTTACATGAAAGTATTCATGATTAATATTAGGATTTCTTTTGTTATTGAATCAAGAACACAATTTAAGTTGAGCATGCAATATAAAGAACCATGCATAGCAACTTTTCCCCAAAACGTAAATGTAAATGAATGCTTCCTTTAGGCTACAAAATAAAGACAAAAACTAAATGCATTCCCATTTTCAACCATTTGTCACTTTTGTCACATAGTGTCTCTGCAGATATTTTCAGTTATCTGATTGGCATATTAAAAAGATGGCATCGCTGGGACTTGTAAACGCATCTAACAAAGACAAGGATGGGAGCCCTATTTTGTGGCTGTATCTCATCAAGCCTAATCAGATGATTGTGTGTCTCTAAAGGACAGCCCCAGTGCCTCCCTATCGCTGTCTCACCACCTGTTCCAGATAGACTTATTATAGGATAGCGCTATGTTTGTAATAACCCCCCGCACACTGAATACAGGAAAAGGTTAGTGCAATCAGCGTGACCTTTAACGCAGGCTTTATTTTTTACTCTTTTAGTCAAAATCCCCTGGGAACCATGACATGTGGGTATGAGGCCCTGCCCCCCTCCCTTCTCCTACCACGGTCGACCCCTGCTGCCACCAAGCCCACCATTCCCTTCACCAAGCCAGGATTCCAGTCTCTCCTCCTCTCAAATCAACAGTAATGTTCAGTTCAGACATTTGTGATATGATTTCCTAAACATTTCCCCGATGGCATCAGGTTTTTTATTTTATTGACGCATGTTCCAGTCATGGTTTTGGCCCAACAGAAGTCTTCACCATAACATTAGTTAAAGACACCTGGGTAAAGTTCAGGGGGAGATGGTTGGTTTCCACAATCAGACGACCAGTATTGATTAACATCCATTATATATAGTGAAGTTGTGTACATCTATCACTTTTTTTCATCATTGTGGGAACCCGCAGGAACATATATACCTGGACAAAGGACGAACAAAAGAGATGGTTCAATCATGTGTGGTTGGACATCATGGTGGAATTTAGGTCCTTTTAAGAGTAGGGAAGTTGACAGCTGAAGCTAGATGGAATAAGGCTTGAACCAAAAGTGGACCTTTGTGTTTTCGAACAGAAAATGTGGAAACAGTTTAAGAGGGAAAAAATCCTTTACTTACTTACATTACTAACTTACACTGAATAATGTTTGAATATGTCAAATACTGTGCTTTGTATTTCATGTACTTTTTGGTTTTTCACTCACTAGACGTCATATAATTTGGCACACAAGTGTTCAAGTATGTTGAGCGACACAATAGCATTTGAACATTGAAACAGTCTTTCTTTTATAGGGCACAAGAATGTAAACATAGATAGTGACAGTCAGGCGGTAATGACGTTACCACAGTCTTCATAGAAGGTGTGTTCAGTAGTGATTAATATAATAATAATTCTAATTTCTTCCACACAGTCAAATGTTTTCATGACAAATTTGACTAGAAGGATCTGACATACTCAAGGTGACAGGAGGAATGTATGCAGTAGCTCTTTTATCACCGTAGAACAGTATTTTATAACAAACATGCCTTTTTAATTCTTCATCAAAGAAAAAACGAATTTAGCCTCGGAGATTATTTCATTTTCCCAGAGATTTCTTGAGTGTAAGCGTGTGTTAAGCAGTGACATTAACCAGATATGCATCATCCTGCCATTGCCCCCAAGCTTGTCAGTCCTCACATGCTCCCTGTGTGACGCCCCAGAGCAATGTTACATGCTAGATAAGTTATGTGTCGTTACGAAGCTGGTTGTATGTGAACTATGTGTGTGATCACTGGGCTCAGAGTGTCGGTGGGCTGCTGGAGGGGTGAGGGGGGTTCGGGGGGCTGGGGTGGGCTTGATATACTTCATGACCTTAGTATGTACTTTCCCTATTTCAGCCACCAAATTAGAAGAACCTGGTACATCTCAGGACAAGCATACACAAGCATACAAAGCCTGTGCTCTGTCAAGCTGCAGCTCAAAGGTACCTGCAGTTACAGCCAACCTGTCCGTACCCGCAGAGCTTCTGCTCATGTGACACTGTGTTTGCATGTTGTAGGAAGGAATTCCTAGCGGGAAGAATGTGTGTTGATCTGTTTTGCATCTTGAGTCAAAGGACGCCCTAAGCTGCCTCCAGGGGTTTACTTAGGGATGCAAGTTTGACTGAGTGCGTTCGCCTGAATGATGGGAGTTACCTGACCTTCTGTGTGTTTGCTCTTCTGTAGCTTGGACACGTTAGAAGTCCCATGGCTTCATATTTAACGATGGTGACGTTTTGTGAGTCACCGGGGTCAGAGCTGAGATATCTCAGCAGGGAAGGCTTTTTATTCTCTTGATATTGTACCTCCAAATCAATGTTTCCAATGGCCAAACTCACCTCAAACAGCACACTATACTTGTGCAAGGCAGCTTACCGCACAGTCAAAAATAAAGGCTCTGATATTGATATGTATGTACTGACTATGTGAAGAAGGTGCTTGGATTGTTTGCACAAGATGAGGACAAGTAAGGAAGAGTTTCAGATTGTCTTGTTCTGGTTTGTAGACCTGAAAGTTTTCTTCCAGACATTTTTCGGTAAATATAAGAGGTAACTTGAGTGGCGTAGCTTAGTTATCGCTGTCCTGCTGAGTTGAATGGCTCAGATATGATTATCTTCATGGGAGCACTGAGTCCACCGTTCCTACTAAGGGCCTATTGTGATCCGTGTGTGTGTGTTTGTGTGTTAATGTATGATTATAGTCTGTGTGTGCCTGCATGTAGTCTATTATGTGTGTGTCTGCGTGTGCATGCCACATGTGTCCATTTGCATTGTGTGTGTGTGAGAGAGAGTGTGTGTGTGTGACCTACATACACAGCAGCTTCTGCACAGGTAGATCTCGTTTGATATAATTAACTGCACATTAAACCCCTTTTCCAGGTCAGAGGACTGGAAGTAGGCCAAGTGTTGATTAAGCCAGAGACAGAGAGAGATGAAGATTGAAAGGCTTAGACTCGCCTTTCTATTCATTTAATAAACGTTTCTTAGCAATGAAGAGGGTGATATTTTATAGAACCATACAATGTTAGTGTTTGGTAGAGAGGGTTGGATAGGTTAGGTTAGTCTCTAGATTGACTTTGTTATGATATGTAAAGGTCTGGGAGATTAGATCAGATTTGTTAACGTGAGGTGTAATTGGGCTAGAATTGGTTCCAGTTAGATTAGGGTTAGGTTAGAATAAGATTGTGTTTGGTCATGTTGGGTTAGGTTCTCTTGCGTTGGGTCATGTTGGTTTAGGTTGCTTCCACAGGCCAAAAACACAGTACAGACACCAAAGCTCACTGCAGTTTTCAAGCAGTCATTTTAATCTGTCCTCCATCTTGCATCTCTTTTGACAACCCTTTCACACAAGAACCCCGCTCTCATCTGACTGCTGCCTGACATTTACATAAGCAACTAGCAGTTTAAACAACTACTACTCCTGCAACATAGCATTCCGCTGGAGTGTGTGTGTGTGTGTGTGCTTGTGAGTGTGTGTTTGAGGGTGTGCGCAAGGGACACGCAGTACACTAACGCTAGCAAGGGTTAGAGGAGGATAAAAGTAGCAGGGCCAAATATGGGCCTACTGTAGTGGGCTGTCTGCCAGGTTGTCAACACTGTAGTAAAGACCACACACACTCGTGTGTGTGTATGTGTGTGATGGGGGAGGGAAAAAAAGAGTAGCGTGCTTGGCGTTCGGCGTCAGTGAGGTTTTAAAGAAGCCTTTCGACTTTTAAGGAGAGGGTCACCAAACCACTTATTCCCAACTTCAAACAAACCTCAGACTCAGAGAGCAGCACTGCAAGAACACTCAGGAATGCAACCTGTTTTAGTTTCAGCAAACAGAAGATGCAAACGAAGATCTGAACTGAGTAACTGAGCACACTGAGCACAAACTAAAAGGAAAAAACAAAATGCAGTTCACATATTTATGTTGTTTTTAAGTTAGGGTTGAAATGGAAGGGGTTTTGTCCATCTGTAGGAACAAAGGTACATTAAGTATTGACTGATGTAATAAACAGGATGCTAAGCCAATCTGGGCCTCGCTGATCCCATTCACCCCTGGCTTAGTCCATTTTCTGCGGCTGAATGTTGTCAACGCTGAAATATTTGTAATTCCTTCTGTACCGGATAAAAATTTTTTTACATTGAAAATGAGTTTGACACATGCAGTTATGGGGTCAGCTTTTGTTGAACAAATGACTGTATAAAGAATAGACATTTTATAAATGGACAAACATTATGTGGTGACACCTTTAGCACATTCAACCAAGAGTGGGGGAATTATAATAATGGCTGAGTGAGACCAGTTATCCAGGATGTTCTATATTTTGACCTTGGGTAACCATCAATGCAGCTTGGCTTTAAACATAATTTAAAGGCAGGAATCCTGTGTGTTAGTATGTGTGTGTACATGCTAGAATGAATGTGTATGTACATGCTTGTGTGAGTGTGTGGGCATGCTGATGTTTCTAGCCCATGCTTTGAAAAGAGAGAGCCCTTGAAGACCAGTTGCTAAATATGGCCAGTATTTACTGTCCACCCAGAGGACCCCTTTGCACTCCCCAGCACACTCCCTGGCAAGGCGTCTGCTGGAGTGCCTGTGTGATCTCCAGGATTCTAAAAGGTCCTTTGGTGTGTGTCACATGACAGGGCATGAAAGCGAACGATGACGGGACTGTGGGGAAGTTTTCAAAATAAAACACAGCTGTTTTGGCTGGAGAAAAAAACGGTCATACTGTGAGTGTGTGGGATCTGATATCTGTAGACGCAAAATAAATTTGGAAGAAAGACAGTGAGAGGGGGAGCATGAGTGAGAGAGCGAAGAGTAAGCGATGGGAGGGGGTAGTAAGTGGAAGAGAGAGCGACAGAGTGAAAGTTAAAAAAGGAGAGAGATAGGGAGAAAGAACGTAGAATACAACAGACCCAGAGAGAGAGAGTGAAAAGGAGGATGTGAGTCATAGTGTCTCTTGATGCTTCAACACCAAAGTAAAAGGAATGTGTTGTGTTGATTTATTTACTGGAATGTCTTCAAAGAAATACACGTCATGCACGCTGTGAGAAACCCTACTCTCGCCTTATTGTGTCTTTAGTGTCTGGAGTTATTCGGGGATGTTTTCCTTCACACGTCATTGAGTGACCTCCTGTTGAACTCACAGTCAGGCAGGCATGCTGATGGGCTAGGGTCAAGGTGGGGTCTGATTGGTTGTTATAGTTCTATTTTGCTTTGCTCTACAGTTAGGATACTTTCTATTGTTCTCTTCTTTTCTAATTTCTAATTATTTTTCTCTCTCAAATTGTCAATACTACTGGTCAACGCCAGGTCTAGCATATGGGCAAGATGGGTAATTGCCCAGTGTCTTTAAGTCATAGAGATGCTCTCCATGATAAGTTAAGTTTTTATGTACAAATCTACTCAAGACTTGCTTGGCCCTCAATCTTGATATTTATCTCATCTGAATAAATCAAAGTGAATTGGGAATGATTATGCTGCAATGCACTGTAAGTTGGCTAATGATAAAGATGGGTGGGCATAGAGCATGCCTTACATCTTACTGATTAAAATGAGTTTTTTCTGAGAAAGACTGAGATTGGAATTGATTGAACAGTGGAATTGATTTGAACTTCAGTGCCCAAAGGGCCTTTTGGAGGACTAATCCAGCCTTGCCACTGGTAAAGAGTCAAGCCGTAACTTTTTTGGGGATCAGTTAGCAATATTACGCAATATCATTTGCAATTATATATATATACATTTAAATGTAACCTATTGAATCAAGTAATTGAAATGCATGGTGGAAAATGGCTAATGCACTGTCCAGTGTTCCCTTCTTCCATCACACCAAGGGGTTCACTTTTGGTTGTTTTGCTATAAAAAAGCCCTAGATAGCCCCAGTAGACCTTAATAACCGTAAACTTTAAACATCCTGGAATCTCAGTGCCAGTCTACAAGTGCCAGTCACATGATGAACACAGACAATCACCTCAAATTAGAGCCTTCACATGCCCATCTCTCCAACACATTTGCTTATTGATTTCCCCGAAGTTATTACAGCGGGGCAGAATTACTGTGGGACCAAAAGATGGATTGGGCCCAAATCAGTCTGCTTAACCTTAATGATGTATAAGCACTCAGAAAATGAATGACACAAATGAATAATTATCATTATTCCCAACACCCTCCCCCTCTCAGCCCATGAGACTCAATTTCATCTCCAGCACACCTCAGCACTCATTCAACTGAATTAAAATGCGAACATGTTAACTAGTCACACTTGTCACAATACGTTTCTTAAACATGATGATAAAAAATTGCCTATTTAGCTTTTCCGGAAGGTGCCCCAGGCCAGGCAGCAAATGGCTGCTGACACCTTGACCTCCACATGACGTGCAACGTCAGGGAAGAACGTAATCATACCGTAGGGAGCATTAAAGAGATTTTGGTCAGTCGTGCTAATCTGAATTACAACAAAGACCCTTAGTGTTGGCCCACTCTTTATCCCCAGTTTATGGTGACCCAACGGTATATAGGGTATAAAATCCTCTTTTGTGTTACACTTCTTAACATCAGCGAGAGCATGGATGGGGGATTTGGGTCTTAACCTGAACCCGACCCCCGTCATTAAATGACTCAAGAGTTCACTCTTAAGGCCCAATGATCACTTGTAACCGGAACAATCGACGGGTGCTGCAGTATTTACAACAGACAGATTGGATTGGCATTTGATGATTGACGATGTAGAAAATGTTTAGAATCTGCTGTTCGAAAATGCCTTGGGGGGGAGGGGGAAGGTTGGCTGTCTATGCTCTGCGCTCATCAGAACATGAGGACGAGATAAGCTGGAGAGAGGCTGTGACAACAAGGGCAGTGAGGTGAGCCAGAAGGGGAGGAAGGTCCCCATGGTGTCGCCACCTGTCCAGAGCCATACAGATGTTTGGTTTGTATTTCCTCCCTTTCCCCCTGCTCCCCCTTTCATCCCCTCTTTTCCCTTCTTCTCCTCTGTCCCTCCTTTCCTCCCATTTCCTTCCCTTCATCCTCAACCCGTCTTATGGGAAAGTTATTCTTCGCCTGAAGCAGCTGGTGTGAGAAAAACAAACACACGCACACACACTCCAGAAAAACTAAGAGCTTGTGGGTGTGTGTGTGTGAGTGTGCTTGCATGTGTGTGTGTGTGGGGGTTGGTGTGTGCATGCGTGCATGTGTGTGTACAGTGAGTTTGCATGTGCTTGTGTGTCCACATTGCAGTGGGGTCCCAAGTGGAATGTTTGGAAATGATGCGCAGCTGTTGAAAGGGCCAGATAAGGAAGGCTGGAGACTCTGAGAGCTGCACACTGGACCCAGAGGAGGTCCGGAGGATGGAGGTCAGCTGCCTGTTCCCATATCTGTCAATCAGCCTTTCCTCTTTTCGTTGCATGTCCATTTCTCTCTCACTCCATTTTTGTTCTCTTGCTCTCTCTCTCTCATTTTGTTTATTATCTTGCTCTCTCTTTCTATTTTGCTGACTCTTTATCTCTCTCTCTTCCTCTCTTCCTCCTCTTTAACCTCTGTGATAATCTCTCTAATCCCTTGTTCCCATCCTAACTGTCTCCTCCAATGTCCGTCTCTCCCTGGGGTGTAGAGGACTGTGCGGCTGCATCGACCAGTGTGCTTTTTAAAACTCTCATGGACTGTGATGTGTGTGTGTGAGAGACAGACAGTGTAGGATGAAGTGAGAGAGAGAGAGAGACTGTGTCTAAGAGACAGAGAAAAAAAGAGAACACACTGTATATTTCTCTCCCTCTCCCTTTCTCTCCGTTTTTTCACGGTCTCTTGCTGGTATTTGCGTCTGTGTCCGTGCCTTCCTTGGCCTATTATTGTGCTTGCAACCTGTCATTGGACCTCTTCTTTAGGTTGTTTTGTTTCCCACAATGAAGAAGTTGCTGATGTGGCAGGGAGGACCAGACACAGGAAACCGTCTAATTAGCACATACAGTTGCATCTGAACGATCATTTACCCCAGGCTTATTCTGGTCAAACGAAATCACAGGGAAAACGACAGTAGCTTTCTCCACTTGTTTACAGAGGGGTATTATCATATGATCTCTGTGCAGCCCTACAGACTGGTAGGACTGGCAGAGAGGGTGAGATACTGGGAAATGTATCCTTGTTTTTTTGGGGGGTGTGTATCGTGTTTGCTTGTTGTGTACACAATTAATACTGTACACCCCACCCAATATGTAGGAACACAGACTACTGATGCATATACTTACAAGCATAGCCTGCAGACACTTCCCACAAATCCTAAAATGTGAACAAATGCAAGCTTTCTCCTAATCAACATACATTACACACACACCCGAACACAGACCCACATAGGAACACGCCTTCTTCCACACATTCCAAGTATCCGCCTCTGGTCATTAACCTCATTGTGCGTATCATTCCAAGCTGTGCAGGGGGAGATGAAGGGAAAGGGGGAGATGGGGGAGTTGTCACATTCCCTCCTGCAGTGAGGTGTGAGTCTGATGTAACATGTGCATGTCAGAACCAGTCCCACGGCAGGCTTTGGGAGGAATAGACCTAGGAGAAGATGGGGGATGGAAGACTTCCAACATTACTGTTCGATGGAGGACAACTATTTGCCCTGGTTGATTAAGGTTGATTAATCTTTAATATTTTTCTCATACACGCATATTGCGTAGGGTTGTGTTTTTTTTCTTTATGTTTCTCAAACAAACATCCAAAACAACTTTTACAGCACAAATAACAAAATAATTGACAAAACTTTATTTTTATTATTATTATTTTGTTTTTGACTGTTCTGCTACAGTTCTAGGCCTTTCAGCATGGGTATTTGCTGCTCTCAGGTGGTGAAGTCAATCGATTCTGATGTACAGATTCTCATTCCCGATCTGTCAAATGTTGGTTAATTGATTTATCTGCATATCACAATCCTGAGAAGATCCATCACATTCTACCTCTGCTCTCAAAATAGTTCTAAATGTCAGAAAATAAACTATATTTAAATCCAAATGCTCAATTCTATTGAAATGCCTCAATAGCACAGGAGTATCTCACAGTATTTGCATAATCCCTTTGGAATTAATCCAAATTGAAATCCATATTCTTTCAATGGAATTTGTTTCCATATACATTTCTATTCCATTTCTGCGCCAAACCAACTTTTCATTCATTTCCAATCTCCCTTAATAACCAATGGGAATCACAAGGTGAACTTTAATTGCTTTTTGCCATGGCTGGCATAGGGTGTATTCTGGATATGTATAAATTGAGAAATCCTTAAAATTGACTGCCATAATTGTGCATAGCAACCTTGAACAGGGTTATGAAAAACATCTGATAATTCATCAACTGGAATGTGGTTTGAGTCCAACCCTGAGAAAAAAGAAAACGATTTAGGCCACCCTCCCTCCACCCAGATGTGGCAGTTCGTCCCTCTACGCAGAGGTTAAGACATCCATACCGCCCTTGTTGTGGGTTTGAATATCACTCCGGCAACACACATTCCCATGAGCGAACCTATCATTGCCCTCATCCAAGAGAGTCTTGAAGCAGCCTCGGAGATTGAGGAGTCCATGTCTGTCTTCTTTTCTGCAGAGCGGGAGAACCGCTCAATCTACAGTGCTGACGAGGGGTGAACACTGGGGGAAAGAAAGGTGGTGAATCAGGGGAGTTGGGATTCCTGTGGTTAGCTGCGTTGTCCCTTGTCTTTGCAATCAGAACCAGTGGTTTTGAGGAGGGTTCTGTCAAGGGCCACTGGTGGGGTTCTCCCTCTGCCGGCCAGTGGGCCTTCCCAGCAGCACCGGCCACCAGTTAGCAGATCAAAGACTTCAGGCATCTCTCAGAATCCTGATTTCGCCCCTCCTGTGTCCTCTCTCTCTCTCTCTCTTGCTCTCTCTCTCTTGCTCTCTCTCACCCTCTCTCCCTCCCTCTATCTTTCTCCCTCTCCATCCATCTATAGTGTTATTGTTTTGACTGTGGAAGGAGGGCCCCTTGGTCACGTGACTGTGCCATATCATGTCTGGGTGCAATGCTGAATCTAGGTCACGCTGCCCCCTCCTCCCTCCCTCTTTTCTCACCCTCCTCATCTCCTTCCTTTCTTTCTCCCCTCCGGCCACTCATACTGTACACCTTTGCCTCCGGCAGAAGCATACTCATCACCACTCTGGGTAATGTCCTTTTTCCATTGCAGGCTTTGCTCTCAGATCGATGGATTGGCTGGCTTTGAAATGCCACGGAGACATTTATCCAAGTCAGAGCAGACACACTGCTGCAGGGTAGAGAAACAGAGAGGATAGGAGGTTCAGAAAGAAGGAGAGCTGAGGAACCTGTCAAACACAAAAGAAAATGTTCTTGGTGTGTTTGCCTCTGTCCTGAACCATTGTTGACTGAATGCGTGGTGTGAACTGTCAAAACCATGACCAATCCGTAACACAAGATTAGGTATTTTACTGGAGGTAAAATGTTCTGATGCAGCTAGAGTCGTAGTGCTTCAGGAGTGTCATCTTCTTAGTGAATACAATAAGTATTACAATGGACAGAACAGTACATGTTTAATCAAAGGTAACATATTTCATAGAACTAAGGGAGACCAGGGCAATTTACGTGTTTTACCCTGCTTGAGTTCAGTCTCACAGTTCTTAAACCTAATTTCTTTCTGAATGGCTGCTCATTTGGTGGCGTTTAATGGAGGTGTGCACCTCCCAGGAGGATATTAGCATACCTAGCGAGTCCTGGCTTTTCCCAGAGCCTGTGGAAGCGACTGAGGCAGTTCCAGCTCAGCGCTCTGTCTCACCCTAGATACCAACTGACAGCTAACTGCCACCAGTGTCACATGCTCCATAGTCTCCCACTTGGTTGTGGTGTGTGGGAGTGCATGCCATGCGTGGGTTTGTGCTGTGCGCACACACACATTTGTGTGTGTGTGTGTGTGTGTGTAGGAGTGCATGTGTTTGTGTGCATGGCAAGGGGTGGAGGTGAAGAGGGTTGCCGAGATGAGAAAACAACACCGGGTGGATCTTTCTAAATGTCATGTGACGTGATCAGGCCATGTGCGATGCTGTGATGCTCAGTCTATGTCCTCTCACTTTGGTTAAACCAACTTCAACAGACCTGAGCGATACAAAACATTTTCACCCAGAACTAGAACTATAGAACCATGTACTTGTAGTCAATAATTACCTGCTGCACTCACTGTAGTGTGTTCATGTTAGTAAGCACATTAGTAAACATTATTATGTGACATGTGACAGTGCATCAACACAGCATTCCACCGTGGTCACATGGTTCAGTCATTCTTAGTCGATGTTCTCCTTTATGTTTGTGGTAAGAGTTGAATGTTCACTTCGACCATCCACATTCACAGTAACAATGGTATCTGCTTACAACTATAGAATGATTTCATGAAATTTTCTTTAAAAGTTGATATCTTGATCATTAATTCTGCAGAAAGACATATTGTGCTGTGCTACCGTCATATTAAATTCTAGAACTTCTACATAGAAATAAATAACTGATATTGTATTAAAAAAATTATTCTTTAAAATGATGAGAACAAGGAGTAATAATGGAACCATTGTGATTAAAATCGATATTTTGCCTAATCATTGCCTATAATTGCCTAATCATTATTCAAGTAAAATTCCTATTTAAATTGTATATTATAAATTCAACCTGTTCTTTAATTGAAAACAGAATATTTCAAACGGCTCTAAGGTAATTACTGGCCATTGCAGACAAGCCTGTGTGTTAGGGGGTTGGTAGACATGCAACCTCTCCTTTTCATCACACTCTGAAGCCTTTTCATGGTATAAGCTGTCAACGTCCCATCAATCTGCCTGTTGTATAGTCATGCTAATTAATATGTATGAACAACCCTTATCGTACCCTACACTCTGCTAAAATTAGCTTTCACCATCTTATTTTGAGTTTCTTCATGTGCACATGGAAGATACAGCAAAAGTAGGCAAACAAGTTATGTTATCGTGATTTGTATTTGGACTTTTACATGCATTCTCCGCTTCTCTCATTTAATTCCTAGCCATCCTCTCCTCTTCTACCCTTCCCTTTGCTCCTTTTCTGTGCCTGTTCCTCTCCTATGCACTCCCCTCCATTCCTCTCCTTCCCTGTCTTCCCTCCTCTATTTTTAGGTCCACTCTGGGGTGGACCACATGTGTTACTGTGACCAGTAAACTGCCTGGATCTCAGTACCAGTGCCAAAGTGACTTGACTTGACCGAAACATTCCAAAACAGTCAACAACAAATCAATGAACAGTGTCCGACAAGTGGTAACTAATCAACTGAATGTCCCTTTAAATTCTGTACGAAAATAGCAATATGCCTAGCTTATAAAACATGGAGGAAATGGGATACTGTCTAAACTGTGTTTTAAAATAAATTAATAAACTCAAAAACTCATTATGTGTCACTAGCATGGTTAATATTTTAAATAGAAAAAGTTGAAATCTATGGACTAGCATTCTACTTGAAGATGTTTTACTTTTGGTTGGCCAGTGAAGCCATGTGTGAGTGGCAATGGACTGCTCTAAATTTGAAGTTTGTCCAGATATACACGTACACACACACACTCACACAGCAAGACAAATACACAAACAAAAGTACTGTATGTATTTAAAAGCTTGTACACTACACACATCACATATATAATACAAATACACACATCGGATTCATTTATCTACTTCTTAAATTGCAGCATCTTTCATTCCATACAAGTCAGAACTTGACTATTTCTGACAGGTTGGTCCCACTCATATCCTGGCTGGGGACAACAAACACTCCGGCCAGCTGATACCCACTGATGTCATCTCCCATTGGTCCCAACCTGCCTGAGGAGGGGGTTTCTCCACTGGGGCTGCCAAAACCCCACACATCTCTCTATAAACATGATATCACTACCAGTCATTCACCTTACATCTCTTAGTCTAAAACGGGTGTCTTTACAACTCTTCCAGAAGAGCAGAGGGAAAAGCTGGGCACGAGAACGGTATTGCACAACTTCTGGGTCAAGTTCACAATGCACACTAGCATTAATATCCCTCAAGTCTCAAAATACCAGTGATGGCAAACTGAGTTTGGTCTTTAACTGGAATATATTTAGAAGGTTATTAATTTTGTATTAATCTGTTATTTTCAGTGAGAGATATTTTATGAAGACCCGGTGGTTGTCTAGAGTTGTCACATGGATCTGAATAAATGTATTAATGAGCATTTTATAGAATATTTTAGCTGTTTACCGAAAAGGATAAAATTTTGCTTCAGCTGGATGTTGTTTTGTGTACCCTCAAACTGATATGAAATACGAATCAAATGAGAATATAACTCAAAGGAATAGTTTAGCATTACCAATTAGCACAGCACCACTACTGTTTAGGAGACCCACACACAAAATACCCATACCCATAGCCACTCCCCCAACACACATACACACACACAGCCAATCACAGAGACACCCTCAAACACACCTCCCCCACCTCCCTTGCACCTGTGACACTATGTCTACCCACTTACATGCACGCACGCATGCACACACACAACCACACACACACACACACACACACACACAAACACACACACACCAGCAACTCACACTCTTTCCCCCGCAGTTGTGCCCTATGACCTCTCTGTGCGTCACCGACTTGTGACTTGCCACAAGCTCCCTCAGCACCTGCCCTTCCATCTCCCTACCACCTTTATTTACCCCTGCCTCTCCGGTGATGTCATCTCTCAGCATACAGGGCCTGGCCAAACATGGCCTTATGTCCTGAGGAACCTGTTTAGCCATGGTCAGAATACATTGTGACACGAGGCTGTATGTGATTGACAGAATTAAATAAAAGGTTTACTGATGGATAATTTACAGGAGCTAAGACGCTAAAAATAAACATAATCGTAGTTGGACAGCTCTAATGCATATTGCAAATAATAAGCGGGTTGAGCTGTTGGTAATTAGTGGACAATGAGTATTTCTGAAAATGATTTGGGGTTTTGATAAGGTTTGACAGGAGTTGGGAAAGGAGCCAGAAGTTGGCCCACCGACTTCATACTTGACAACCCAACACGCTTGAGGGGTGCCAAAAGTGCTGCACCTGTTGTAGGGAGACAGAGTGCTGTGATAAGCGACGTTGTTGCCATACGATCCCCTCCCTTCAAAATATGAACTCTCACATTTGGAATCCCCTGCAAAGTGGCTTCGTATAGCTCCACTGAAAGCCTCAGATATGGAAAGAGACTGACAGAGCGATTGAGAGAACGCTTGCATCATCAGTTCATGAAACCGAAAAAAAAAAAAGCATTTCGAGAAGAAACCATGAAGATATTGAGCTTTCATTTCCAAGGTTATAGAGTTATTTGGAGGGTCAAGTTTCACAAATGGGCAATCACCAGCTCAACGAATGAGCCGATCCTCTTCCAGATGCAGTCATTGTCTGCTTTTAAACATTGGTCGGCATACCCCATCCTAATTCTTCCCTAACTCCCTCATTAGCGCCTGGCTAAAGTGTACTGCCGACTGTGTCATCAGGCAGGCATGGCTGGTAACACTAAACACAGTGTCGGCGTTCTGCAGTGGTCCGGCCCCCATTCTCTCATCCAAGATCCTGGGTATCCCCTCGCCTTCGAAAGACGTAATTCACAGGGGCTAATGCGTTCCTATCATCCTTTGAGGCGCAACAGGCTACATGATACATCTTAAATAAGCCCTTAACCAATCCTGCCCGATTGAGTTTCTCACTGACCTTTCCGAGTGCAAGTTGCCCTTCTCTGTCCTCTGTAACTTTTGGCTTTACTGAATGGAGCCTTCCAAAAGTGCTGAGGTTCGAATCGAACTATATGATATGATGCTACTATCATAGTCAATGAAAGGAGTAAGTGCAAATGTGTGTGTGTGAAATTATGGTGAGTAATTCACACTGCGACAGGTAAAGGACTGTCTTCTCAAGCGCGTGCACAGGGCATGTCAGTCATGAACGCTGACAAGACATTCAATGTGAGGTTTACGGTTGAGTAATGCATTGCTTGTATGTGCGTATCCATGCATTTTCTGGAGTGGGAGTGTTCCATGCTTGGGAAGAGGATCCAAATGCAGGCGTCTCTATTTCCTCCTTCAGTACTCTGAAAGCGCAGCACAGCTGAATGTGTGTCAGGTTCATTCACCCATGCATATTGTGTGGGATCTAATTTGTGTGAGCATGTACACACACCCCAAATTACAGACTGTTACGCAACTCTTTACAATAATTTAATACGCTTACGTAAATCTTCGGGGCAAATTGTTTATCAGTCAGGCAGCTTCTGTTGGTTAGGAGCAAATCATCGCGGCTGCATGTGTGTATGTGACTCAGCTTTCATAATTGTCTCCTTACACAAGAGCATTACAGCACACCAACCAATCCTGTCTGATACCTGTTATCGTAATACTGTTAGTGTTAGCGTGTGTGTGTGTATTGTGTGTGTTGGAGAAGGGGGTTGAGTGTTGCATGTGCCAACTTGTGATCTGTCACATTTTAACCCACTGTGATAATGTGACATTTCTGACATAGTTACCCAGCTTATCATTATTCCCATCATAGTTACTAATTGTCTGCGATCAACTGATTAAATCCTAAAGGCGCCCTAACTACATTGTTTGTGTTGACATATACACACAAGTTGTGGTTATTATGGTGAGGTACAAAAATGTTAGTCATTCGCATGTGGTAAAACGGTCGATGAATCAATTTAGAGTGTATTGCCGTTGTATTCCTCGATGTGTAAAGACATTGAGGTGGAGAGCGAACAGCTACAGACTTGTCAAGTTAAACATTAGGTTTGAGACAGGAATCCCTCCCTGAATTTATCACTCGGCGTAAAAATACTTGACTCTGTGCAACCCTGTAACGACACGCCTGAAGACGATGGCATTACAAGTGTGATTGACGAGCAAGGCTGTCCGACAGCCACGTGAATTGTCCAAAGTCTTGAGTGGATCCACGTGCCTGTTCCCTGCATAAAACCCTGGTACGTGAACTCTTCTTGACTTAAATTAGTTCAGGTGACTTCCACGGTACCCCACCCCCCACTTCCCCGTCCCACGCCTACAGGTCAGATCCACCATTAACAGAGAGTGGCAGGGGCTGTCTGGGTGGGTGGTGGGTTGGCGGATGGTGGGTGGGGGACGTTGGTGGACTCCAGAAAGTTGCCAAGTTCCCCTCCACAACTCTCTGGTTTCTAAGGCAACTGCTATTGGCACCATGTGAGCCATAGTCTGCGTGAGGGAGGCTAATGAGTTTCAATTAGTGGTGCTCTGGGTTAACTTTACGAGGAGACTTGAATGTAAGAGTCTGGGTGACCTCCCAATTACCGCCTCTCCACCTCTCTGAAGGCTTGGTTAATTACCTTTGATTACAGTGATGAAACAGGGGAGCGCTCTCTCCTGGTCTGAGTGCCTCTGTTATACGTGTTATTAAAGGTGTTTAATCACACGGCTTGACGCCACCTTGATTGAAACTGAGCAACAACAAAAAAGGAAAACTGCGCATAACTTTGCCCCCTAACAAACGTCAGTCAAAACCTAAAAGTCTTTAGCCCTTGCTTCATTCGTTTCATGATTTTTTTTTCATGGAGGATGCAGAAGTGTCTTATTTAGCTTGCACACCTCCACACGGTTCAGACTTTGATGTATTGAAAAATTCGACCTCACTTGATCAAGGTTTTTTGTGACCAGTACTGTTTGAAAGACAGCAAACCAACATACCTACAGTGTTGTAACAGGTGTGATAGCTGGGTACTCAAATGAACCTTGTTTTTGCAGTGGTGAAGTCATGGTTACCAAAGTACCCATTACATTTGATTTAAACAAAAGTAGCATGTTCCCCTAAAACAATAACAATACGCACCAATGATCAGCTGTCTTTGTCACACACAGTTCGTTCAGTTGACCTTCACAGTCATCTAACATCCGTCTCTTCTCTGGAGCTATATATAGCTGGTTCTATTTTAAAAGCTGTGAAAAGAATTGAACCTCCCTTCAGACTAGGCCGGCATCATAGCCTTCCAGTCCTACGTACAGCTGTGAGAAAGAAGTCTTCTTTTGTGTCCGTCTCTCGTCCTTCAACCGAAGGCTTCTCTCTTTGAGTAACAGTAACTGAATGTGTGATGGCAGCCATGTATAGCAACAACGCAATGGAATGGAGCAGCGGCAGCCTTTCTGGCAGTGTGAAGGATTTGGAATGCGCTCTCACCCGATGTGAATCAACATCGGCCAAATTGAAAATAGTAGTTGGAGGTGCTTTTTTTAGTGCGGACAAAACTCTGTTGGTTCAATCCAGTAGCTATTTCCAAGCTCTGTTCCGGTCTGGGATGCTGGAGTGTGACCAGGAGGAGATCCACCTCCAAGGCTTCGGCCCTCATGGCTTCCTGATTGCGCTGGCCGTTCTCCGAGATGAGAGGCCGATCCTGGATGGCGACGAAATCGTGGCGGCCATCGAGTGCGCCGCCTTTCTGCAGGTAGCGCCTCTCACCAAACATCTTGTTGACCTCATTGACTCGGACAACTGCTTGCTCATGTATCACACCGCCGCCACATTTGGCCTCACGGACCTCTACCGCGCCGCGGCAGTATTCATACGGAGCATGTACATCGATTTGGAGGCCGAGGTCAGGAAACACCTACCTGTGGAGCTGGTCACCTACGTGGAGTCCCTTGTTTCTCCTGTGTTTGTGGCTGTTGGGGCTCACCCTACCTGCAGCCTGGAGGAAACATCACATGCGGCCACCAGGACCATTTGCTATCTGGACGAAGGCGACAAGGACTGGAAGATTCTCACGGCCCTGCCCCCAGGAGCAAGCACTTCAATGGCTGGGGTGACCGTCCTTGACAACAAGCTGTACATCGTGGGCGGGGTTCAGGGTGTACACAAGCATGCTGTGGATTCCTGCTTCTGCTATGACGCCAACACCAACGAGTGGAGCGTTCTCCCCCGTTTGAGGCAGTTAAGGTATGACTTCACCCTCATCGGGCTGGACGGACGCCTGTACGCCATTGGCGGTGAGTACGAGGGAACCGTCATGTCGTCCGTGGAAAGCTACGACTTGGCGACAAAGACATGGTCTTTTGTGGCGCATTTGCCGCGGCCTGTCTCTGGAGCAGCCTGCACTAAAACAATGAGCCGAATCTTCGTGTGTTTGTGGAAGCCCATGGAGACCACGGATATCTACGAGTACCTCCCAAGGAGGGATGAATGGTCACTTGTCACCACCCTGATAAGGCACCAGAGCTATGGCCACTGTATGGTGGGTCACCGAGACGATCTCTATATCATACGCAACGGACCGTCGGCCGATTTTCTGAGGTGTATGATGGACTGCTACAACCTCACCACGGGCCAGTGGACTGCGCTGCCTGGGCACTTTGCCAACAGCAAAGGCTCCCTGTTCACAGCTGCTGTGAGAGGGGACTCTGTTTTCACGTTGAACAGGACCGAGACTCTGGAGTACGTTATTGAGGGGAAAACCTGGAAGCCCAGGAACCAGATGAAGGGTTTCCCAAGAAATGGGTCTATGTGGACGTTTTTCCTTCAGCTGCCTAGAGAACCCTTGATGATCAACATCTAGGATAGACGTTACCAGTATTGAGGCAGAACATGCAAATGTTGGCGATGTGGTTGAAATCACAGGCAATGAACAAGTGCACAATGAGGACTTATTCTTTTTCATTTTGACCTGCTGTTCCTTGATATGACAGTTCCTTGCAATCGTGACTTTTGCTTCATGTCAAAAGCATATCCTGTTGCCGAGAGTGAAAGGTCATTACAGTAGACCGTGCCAGATCCATGTCACAGACTGATTATACGAGAGTTGTACCTCTGCTGATGCATGACATTTTCCATCACTGCCTTTGGAAATTTTCCTCGAATGTGGTGGATGACGTTCCAGAATAAAGACAGCATAAAGGTCAAAAGTCACATACTGGTGTTCTTTTCCAAAGATGCTCTGTTATCTTTGACAACAGTGAGACTTCAAAGATGCAAAAACATCTGCTTTGAAATAACCGGTTCATTTAAAACTAGGCCATCCTTACGCTTAGCTTTCCTTTTGAATGCAATAGATGTTAAGTGTGACAGACCAATCTTATGAGGGTGTATTAATTAATAATTATGAATGATTATTATTATTTTTGGATAATACAATGAGTACACATTTACTCAACAAATCATTTTTGACATTCTGCTTAAATGAAAATGGCGTTAGAACGAGCAGAACATTGTAGCATTGCTTCAAAGTATAATCCATGTCACATGCTCTAAAGAGAGGGAAAGTCAGTCGTCTTCTGTCTGGGGAGGGGTGGGCCGACTGTAGGAGGAATTTGATTGGAAAACATCATTAAACACTACAAGATGTGGTATTTTAAGACTCACCAAGTGCTTGCTAGTCACAAGTTACCATTTAGGGACGCCAACTAAAGATTCTGTGTTGGCGCTGTCTGCCTTTGTAAACCTGACTCAGACTTAAACTGCGTGTCGAGAAATCTACCATCAATTTTTTTGGTCACACAAAACCTTAGCATAGATGGTTCATAAATGTCATCCCTTCAGTCAACTATGCCCGTAACTTCACATGCACCGACAATACAAAACAACCTCTTTGACAGCCATGTCCGCAACATCTGTACACCACAGTTAATCTGAATGTGAGTCACTATCCGCCACAGCACACAGCTTCTATTTTAATGTACACAGTGGGCAACAGGAGCCATGGCTTCCTGTTGGCTCAGACAGAAGGGAAAGGGGGAGGAGCAGGGCCGAGTATATGCCAGCCAGAGCAAGGCACAGTGGGCGTCTGGGCCCATGCCAGTGCAGCCAGTGATGCTAAATATGTCCATTCTGACCCAAAATACACAGCGCCAATGCTAGGGTCAGGACAGGGCCTCGGTGCCAGAGCCTTCTGTCACCCCTCCCCATCTGTAGCTCTGGACGCCACCGAAAGTGGGCGTGCACCGTGCTAGCGTCTCGACAAGACAGGAGGGCGAGACATAGCACTCTCTCTAGCCGAGCTCCACAAGTGCTCTACTGAGTAGAAAAGAGTCTAGTGGCTATTTGTCTGAGTGGCACATGTGCTTGTTCTGTTGTGTTTGCTGGGTTCATCTCGACACACATGATTTCATCCTTGCTTTGGTGATATGGCAAACTGGGTAGGCCTCAGAGAGTATGGTGCCACGTGGAAGGATCCTATATTGGAGTGATCCATCACATTCAACACTGCACATCCTTGGGTCCTAAGCAATACACATGATGGATTTCAAGTCCATGAAGTACCTGATTCTCATGAGAATTGAGCCGCAAATGCACACACATGTGTGCGTACACAAGAACACACACACGCACAGTGGGCCCTATTTACACAATCTGAAACGCAAGTGTCAAGTGCAAAGTGCAAGTAGCTTTGTGGGCGGAACTCACAAACTCACGGACTCAGGCGCTGTTGCTATTATACCGCCAGGATAAATTACTGGTGCAATGCGAAAACTGGTTAAATTAGTCATAGCTGTGGTTTGGGAGTAATGTGCAATAAACCAATCAGAGGGTCAGCTCACATTCCCTTTAAAAGCAGGAGCACTTGTTCCATGATGGGTTGCTATTATTGTGGCGGATTCACGCTTCACAGCCAAAGGGACTGACGTCCTTGTTAGAGCTGTAAAAGAAAGAGAAGTCACATGGTATGGGCATGGGAGAAATCCACCCAAATTATCTTCAGTTAAACAGGCGTGGGAAGAAATTGCCAGAATTGTTTCCACTGTTGGCAACCCCATTTATACTGCAACTAGCATGAATAATACGAGTACATTTGTACGCTAGATTAATTCATTGTGAAGTTGTGAAAAATGCATAAAACTAGCATACACATTTACTCAAATTATAGGTAAGGTTTATAATGTATCAAATATCACAATGATTTCCCTTGTTTGGTAATATTCTTCCTTGTAATTATGTTAGCAGGAATGGGACCTGCTGCGTCTATGTAGATGAGAGAAGGAAAGAGCTTGCGGGTTGTGCACAAGCTACATTATGGCCTAGCCTGCGCCCTTAAAATACCATTCGAATAATGCGCCACTGACCTTTAAACAACTTTTTCCTGTTCAGTGGCGGAATGTTTTTATGCCCCCTCCCCCCCCCCCCCCCCCCCCCCCCCCGCCCCCGCCCCAGAGCGCAAGTTCATTCCCTAATTTACCGACGTGCGTCTGTGGACAGGAAAACCAGCTGTGCATCAGGTGCAAAGTCAATTGTGCTAAGTGAAAAATAGGGCCCAGTGTGTCTTAAATTAAGTGTATTACAAACTACCATCTCAAAGTCTCTTGTTTTGATGTTACTATTCCTTTGAATAGATACATTACTTTCTCTCTTGTTTTGGATACACAATACAACCCCAAACCACAATGTCAACTCTCAGCGATAGGGACTCTTTGTTTGCCCATCATCCATTGTTCAAATACTGTGTGGCCGAGTTCAGTCAAGGTCAAAGTATAGAGGACTGGGACTGCATGCTCCATAGCGCTATCTAAGGCCAACACCGCCTGAAGGCACACTGCCATCACAATGTGTCCACCATGGTCCGCAGATGGCAGCCAGTTTCCTCCGCCTCAAAACACAGATAATCCTGCATCTCTCTGCCGCCTCCAATCAACACGCAAACGCCTCCGCTAACTCGGAGTGACAACAGGGCAAGAATCATGGGGAGGGGGTTGTGTGTGTGTGTGTGTGTGTGGGGGGGGGGGGTTGATAAACTAGTGTGGCCTGTCTAAATGAAAGGGAACAAGAGCTAAGTTTGAAAACGTGCTGGAGTGTATTGTTTTTGTTTGAAAGGGTCACTTCAGATCAAGCACCTTTACATGCCAAAAGTCTGACACGAAAATGGGGAAGTGCTTCATCAGGTAGGCTACAGCATGTTTACATAGGCTGTGTGCTGTAGCCTATCTTTTTATGGATTCTTCCAACGTAGCCTTTAAAAAAAAGGCAATTTTTGTGCACATTTTCAAAGTTCCAAAGATGAATTCTCTATAAATAACAATATTTTCCTCTTGTGAGGCCATGGTGTATTTTTAAACAAAACTAAGATCAATGATTTCTACCTGAATGACGTGTCCTGACACTCAAGTATTTTGACACTTCCCCTCGTTCAATGTGTTTTCGGAGAGAAGAAAAAGGAGACACCGCTGAATTCTCTTGTTTCCGGTCGATTCTAGCTGAAGAAGAGAGGAACAAAGAGACCAAAGTATCACCGGATGCCACGTCAAACAGAGCTAATTATATCACTAAGTGGTTATAGTTATCCTTGGTTTGATGGAACTTCTACAGTAATGCATGTCGACAGTCACCAATTGTTTGGATTGTGTGGTCAGTGACCAACCCAGCACCACAAAACAAAAGACACTGTAATTCTTTAGTCAATCAGATCACGGCACTTGGTTTGATTAGTAAGGTAGCTGAATGAAGGAAGTCAAATGCTATTAGAGTGAGTCCATATCATATCGCTTTCATACCGCCACAGCCATCATTCTGGAAAATGAATCATAATGTCAACACCTTGGAGGCTCATTCATTTCTCATGTCAGACTTGGAATGTTATTTTAGATCATAATGAATAAATATCTCCTAATTGGCACTTGAAATCGGCCATATTAATATATGATCTAAATTTCTGGTTCTTAGCCTACAGGCAGTAATAACACTGGTGTTAGGTCATGGCATCCGCTGCCAAGGTGGAGTAAATGAGTGTTGACGGCTGGAGCAGGAAGTAAGCCGTGACAGAGTGTGACACGATGAGCGCTGACACATCAGCCTGCAGGCTAACAGGAAGCAGCGTTGGTGGCAGGAGGTCAGGGTACACAGTCCCAACAGGAAAACATGTCAATATACACGGAAACAAAAACAGGGAAATTGACACCATGGATAGCTTTGAATCATAGCAACCTGTTGTTTGTGCCGACACATCGAGATCTAATACATCCGGTTGGTAGCGTCTTGTACCTGCTATACAGAAAATATGACGAAGGGGGTGACGTGTTAACACAGCCACAGTACAGACCATATGGTTCCACAGCTGGCCGTTCGAGAAGGATGGGATGTGCTTATGTGTGAGATGTGCTTGCTTGGAGAGGGAAGTGAAGTATGTGTTCAGGGGGAAATGTGTGCGTGTGTGTGGGGAGGGAGGCGGGGGGACGGTGCATACGGACCAGTCTGTGTCCAGTCCAGCTGCAGCAGACATCAAAACAAACAGCCTTTTAGTGCAGTGGTGGAAAAACAGGAAAATAGAGTCCTGGTTTGTTACTCTTCGCTTGTGTCTGTTGCTCTGAGCACCGCTGTGATTTCAGGGGTCCGGTCTCATAACAGGAACATAAGGGGGAAGTGGAGTGTATTGTTAGGAGAGATTGTTTTGCTAGTTCACAGGGTCTTGTTTTCCCAGAACAATGACTTTTGTAGCAGCCATCTGCCATCTCATTGTTTACACCATCGGATACAACTTCACATCTGAAAACAGTCAAATCAAAACTGAATACTTGGGAGAAAAAAATGAATAAATAAAGCATTTTGGACGTTTTGGAGTTCTATATTATGTCTGGTTGTTCGGTGTCAGCATGACATTGTGGGTCTAAGTTTTCTGTCTGTATTTTACATGGGAGGGACAGAAAGGGATGGCAGCAGCGTTCTGTGTTATCGTCCAAGCAGCAGCATAAGCCAGAGGAGGAATTAGGTCATTCTAAATAAAGCCTTGCATACTTACACACACACACACAAACTCACGCACACATGCACACACACACAGAGACAGGGTCACGCTAGCTGTGATGTCATGACTTGTGGTTTCTTTGACCCCAGGGTCAGCTCGCCCTGACCCTGCTGTGACAGCAGACATTCAGTCATGTGACACCTGCGTTGACCTCCGCTGGTGAACCGTGATGTTTTCCACAGTATGCACTAGTGATTTGGAAAAAAAAATAACACTATCTAAGCCCTGTTTACAACTTTTTAAACCAGGAGTACTTCTTTTCCCAGATAATGGAATCCAGCATGTATTTCATTTACATTTATTCATTTAGCAGACGCTTTTATCCAAAGCGACTTACAGTAAGTACAGGGACATTCTCCCTGAGGCAAGTAGGGTGAAGTGCCTTGCCCAAGGACACAACATCATATAGCCACAGCCGGGGCTCGTTCTCACAACCTTCCGATCATGAGGCCTACGCCTTAACCATTGAGGCATCTGATGCCTTTTGAGCTTTCTCTGTGGAAAACAAATGCTTAGATTTTGACCTTGTTTGTATGCCACGTGAGTGTGTAACTCAAAAGCAACTACATGGCTTCTCTCAGTATGAAGCTGAACAAAATGCACTTTAAACCTAATATTCGCTATGAACCTGGACTGTCTTCTTGCATACATACTTTGGATATTTGGACCCTTGCAAATGTAAAGATTAGTCCAAAAATCAAGGATTATTTTCCGGACCGTATAACTGCATGTCAGATCGGCCTGCAGCCAGTGGAAGAATCACAGCCGGACATCCTCCCCAGTTTCTCAGAAGATGAGGAAGTTGTCTTGCTTGTTGATCTCTGTTAACTGTATTGCTTGTTGTACGTATGGATCTAGGAAGGAAACAGCTCACAACTTCCTCTGTTCTACGTTTGATATCCAAATATGGTCTTTCGCTCAAACGTAACCCCCCCCCCCATCAGTAAATACAATGTTGTATTCATTTAGCAAATGCTTTTGTCCAAAGCGTCTCAAAAGGGAGGATCCTGAGACCTTTCAATCTGCAGTCCAATTCACACCTCCACTGAGCTGCAGGCCTACCTATTCTACACCTGCCTGGTTAAAACCAATGTATCCATTCCAGAGGAACATCATGAGAAATCATCATCTTCTTAGATTTCACTGTGTGCTAAGTCTGGACACATTAATAATGCAACAACAGGAAGGCGTTTTGGTTGCGCACATTTGAGTGAAATGTTGTAGAATTGCAATCCTTACGCCAACCAGGGACATGTTTAGTATAAATTAAGCGGTGTTTGCAGAAAAAAAAACAATGTCACTGAAGATTATAGTCTTGGAGAGTTAGCTGTAGTTAAGATTAAGCCTCCCAATTCCTGCCTTGAGGGAGTCAGTTTGATTTCATTCATTCATGTTCCCCTTGGCATGTAGGGTTTAATGAGGGTAAGATGAATTCATTATCTTTTGTTGTATCGTGGCAATGATCCCTTGTGCTGGATATTTAACTCTTATAGGATGTGTTATTGTCTAAATGTGTTCGATGAAGAATAATATCAATACTGATCTAAAGTGTGTCTTTGGAGACAAGATCTAACTGCCATTAACATGCCCCAAGTCAGAATCCTTTCTCAAATTAAATGGGTTTCCCAAGTGCAAAAGCAAGTGGGATGATTCTTAAAACATTCCACTGTTGGCATTAGCAGAATCAGTCATTGGGATTCTGGTCAGAACTGGTCCAAACCAGTCATCTAAATAGGCTTTATCAGGAAATCTGAAGACGTCTTACTGGCTGTGTTACTTTTAAATGGGAATGAAGCCATCCATAGATTTATGCATAATACACCCCATTAAAAAAGAGATACATTAGAGAACGATTCAGGCACTTGCAGTCGACTGAAGCACAAATCACTAAGTCTCCATTGTGTCTGATGAATCACGTCTATTAGCATCTCAAACCTGCTGGTGTTAAAATAGTTTAATGTGAGCCCATTTCTCTCCTTCACCTCAATCTTTGGCAATCGCCTCACTTACGGTGTCTCCTCAACGTTTCTCGTATACGTTCTTGTCACGGTGGCCCTAACAAATTAAACGCTTTTTCCTACCGGGTTCTCCCTTCATATGTATTAACGTGGCCTTTTTTCATGCTTGTTTGAGTGTTTGAAAGAGGTGTTGATTGTATACCTCCCTCTGCCTCTCCTTCCCTGCTCTGTGTAAGGAGACTAAGCAGCAGGGACCATTTAATAATCTCCCACAAATCATGTAATGAGATTACCCTCCATGTGTCAGTGGTTCCTTCACATGCTGACGATTGTGCTAGGCCTCAGATGGAGGTGTGGGAGGTGGTGAAACAGCCATTCAAGGGAAGGTGTATTTAAGATAACCGTCCACAGGGAGCTGTTGGTTTTTGTGTGTGTGGGTGTGTGTCTGTGTGTCTGCAGCAGAGATGCAGTCAAGTGAGGACACTGCAACAGCACATTTCAGCCATTGCGTTTTGATGTCAGTCAAACTGCCCTAAATATCCACAGTATGGCATGCCAGTCAGACAAGTCTTTCTGCAGAATTGTTTGTTATACCACCCTCCAAACAGCAGCAACCGCATAACCAGGCTTTGCTTTGAAAGTCTTTGAAAACATCTCATTGCTTGTGCGAGGAACAGCCATCGATTTTCTGTGACCAGGTCAACAAAGAACATTGACATTGGAGCGGACACTGACAAACACTCTTATCTCAAGTGTTCTGTTCTTGCAATGTTGATGTAGAGGAATGTTGAGTCGTTATGACCTTTTTGGGGCCATTTGTATTTACTCCTTAAAACCACCTTACCCCGGTCAGATTTTATTGGTATCCATTTCTCCATGTTCAAAATCCAGTTAAAAAAACGTCTGATCCCAGGTCAGTGGTGTTTCCTTGCTAACCCCACTAGCTGCTGGAAGCAGGAGAACATTACAACATGTTCTTCTGTGTGGGTGTGGTCGCCAGGCAGACCTGTCAGAACTTATGAGACCTGAAATAAGACAACTTAACCCATGGAGCCATTTCTCCTACCCAAATGGACCTAAACACAGACATATTTGTTTATATTTTACCGTAAGTGGTCTATCTCTGTCTGCGTCGGCTGTCTGGCTCTGTGGTAGAGAAAGTGGGACACTGCAGCTCCAGTGTGTGGCACTGTGACAGTGATTTAGTGCTGTGAAACCTTTTACCCGTCTGTGCCACAGCCAGTCATTGATCTACATCCTCAAGACAGACCTGTAAATCTGTCATTGTTGACTCGGCGAAAGATTTACTCCTCAGTGTCGTGCAGACACAGCATCATAAGTCTTTCTTGTAAAGGTAGGATCCCATACAGTGTTAGAAAAAAAGGTGTGTGCGTCTTTGCGTGTTGGTGTATGTGTGCATGCATGCATGCTACTGCTTCTATTCTACTGCATGCATCGTTCTTCAACCTGCCTAGATGCGAGTTAGCTCTCCGTTTTGTCAAGCAAGACAACCCAGAGTTGATTAATTCTGACGAAAACTGGTGCGATCCGGATCTTTGAACTCTAAGCTAATATAGTGTCGTCTCTGTCCAAGTTTGTCCAACTGTACCCCATTCTTTTTCAAGAAAGAGTGGTGTTTTTCAAGGGAGAGTGAAGACAGCGGCCAGTGTTTCTAACTCTCCTCTTTGTGTCGGGATGCAGCTGTGGTGGTATTAGGACCGCGCCAGGCTGCGACTTACTCAGAACGACCCCCCCACCCCCCTCCCTCCCGCACCATCTCTTCGCCCCAACACTGCTGCCGCCCTCATCAACCCCTCGCTGCCCTTCGGTAGGCCGCTTGCATACTCACACACTCGGACCTCCCTCCCTCCCCACACACACGCACACACATATCTTTAGCCCCCCCAAAACACCTCTTCTTCCTCTCCCACCCGCCCCCCATAGAATGAGCTCACGCCGGAAACCCTTCTTTTTTCCCTCAGAGAAAGAAAGGAGCTCTTTTGTCTGGGAAAACAGTGGCTCCCTCACAATCAGCTGGGACTTTTTCTCACCCAGTTGGAGAGTGGAGCAGAAAAGGGCAGGGAGGGAGAGAGAGAGAGAAATAGAGAGGGGGAGTGAGACCGGGCCAGAGCGAGAGACAGACAGGGAAAGAGACAAGAACAGAGACCTACGGAGAGGGAGAGAGAGAAAGAGAGTGAGAGCAAGAGAGAGGGAGGGAGAGAGAGAGTTCCAGAAATGCCTCAGACCTTCCATCTACAACCAAAACAAAGAGTCCACAGAGGTAGCGGCTCTATGACCTCAACACCCCCTCACACCCTGCCCCTGTTTCTGCCCCACTCTCAACCTATCCCCCTCACAATCCCTCTCTCTCTCGCTTAGGGAGAAGTGGAGCCCCTTTTTCAAGCCTGCCATTTTCACACGGTGTGTTTTCTTTTTGCAAAAGAAAAAAAAAAGATCAAATCCCCACCAACGGAGCCAGGCGCAAAACCACCGCCGTGGAGCCAAGATGTCTAGTGAGTGCCTCCGGAGGAACAAGAGGCGATTCTCGCTCGGCAGGTCCTGGCGGGTGCAGAAATAAGACCCCCATCCATCAAGAGCGTCCCCCAAGTCTTGAGTCTTTTTCCCCTCCTCTCCGCTTCACACAAGGACGTGTGTTGTTCACAATTGGCCCCTTGTCAACAATGTACAAAGAGTTCACTTTCAGCTGGGTCCTAAATGGTCGTCTCTTTTTTGGGGAAGAAAAGAGGTCCCTTATAACATCTTATGTGAGGTAATAGAAAATCTGGCCCCTGTTAAACAAATGTAGCAGTAATATGACATGTAGGCAGGTGTGTTTTGTGTGCGTCTGCGCCAGTGGTGTTGTAGGGACGACTGTCATGGCTTTCAAAGAGCTGCTGTCTTCTCAGTGGCGCTTGAAAGGGGATCGTCTTTCCCAGCGCAACGCAGACATGCCGTTGAAGTGCTCTCTCATTTCTCCCTCAGGACGTCTCCGTCCTGCGACGGCTGAATCTCTTTGACGGCGGCCACCTCTGCACATGACATAGGGACCCTTTGAACTGGCATCATGGGACAATCCACAAGAAATTCTGCGGCACTTATTTAAGATTTTGTCACAAAGCAACAACTAGCCTAACCCAAGACAGTCAATCAACTAAGTATTAACAATGTTCATGTAATTTGAGTTTCCCATCTTTTATTAAGGCTTTGATGTTAAGCTGACCCCATCAATAAAACCTGGAATTAAATACTATTATGTTGTTTTTGGTAGCGCTGTAGACTTGAGTGAATTGCACAGCAAACAGTATTGAATGCTACTTTGTGCTGGCAGGAGTGCACAGCCAACAAGACCAACAATAGTGCTCTTTATTTTACAAGATAATAACATTGATGTTCACACTAATGACCCTGCACAGTAAGCTGTTGTTCAGAGAGATTCGACACATCTGACGTTCTACTGGTACTTGCATGGTTGTCTCCTCCATGAAGTGGTTTCAACTCCAAGCAAACAATGACACATTTCTAGTTTTACGATTTCAAATATCAGCCTAATCCTTATACTTGACCGTTTCACTGAATGTAAATAAGTGTGGTTAAATGACGCAAGCTTGTAGACAAGCCTCACCCTCTCCCACACAAGGTCACATACACATAAATGATTCTTTGACTGTCCTAATGGGGACCATCAATTCACTTCATTTCAAATTTGTGTTTTAAAACCTTAACCTAGCCTCAACCTGTAATGTAATCTTACACTGAAACCAATTCTAACCCTAAACTCCCCAGTAATTAAAATATAGAATGAGTGTTTGCTTAGTTAATGGCGTGAAGCTGAACTTATGTGACCTTGTCCTGTCAGCATCACAAGCTTGTTCAACAGCTTCTCGTGTTCACACACACACACACACATCACAGGACATCCACATCAGCCTTAACATGCTGAGCGTCAAATAAATACCATTAAGAAATCAACCACAGGAGAAAGAGTTTAAAACACTGGAACAATAATTCCCAGTTTATTAATGGATTTGTGGATGAGGTTTAGGAGGCTATTCAAAACGTAACTTGTGAAAACTGAGCTGTGTTGTGCAGGTGAAACTATGTTTGTGTTTCAGTCCCAGTGGCAAAGAAGCTTCCGTGGTCTTCTGCCTGTTCTGTCACTCTTCTTAGCAGCAGTATTTTCATGTGTCAGAATGGAATTCAATCACCTTCACCCCTGGGTCGTTGTCTTAAACCTTTGCACCATTCTCCTATCACTACAAAACAAACTAGGACATTCCAACCAGAGTTACTGAGCAAGGCTTACAGAACAGTGCTGCTCTTTTCCCCCTTAAAAACGGATTACAAACCAAACAACACTACTGTTAAATCCCTGGATCCAGTCAGCAGGAATGGCAATGTTCCACTCGTGTTCTGTGTTCATCTTATGAAATATATAGACATAATCTAGATTTGTATCTGGGGAAAAAAACGTAATTCAGCTGTTTTACTCTCTCACAAAGTGCAGTGTCCTCTCTGAAGCCACACCTTTAATATTAGTGTCCTGGCAAACACACAGGAGTTCATTTCAGGTCCCCTTGATTACTACAGTAGTCTGGTGGCTTTGCTGAACGACCTATTTCTGCAACTTCTGACGCTGTGCAGACGAGCACAGATTCTCAGCCCCACCCTCCCTGACAGGATGCTGAAGTGACTGAACACTGATGCCTCTCCAGTTCTCTCTCTCTCTCTGCTCCCTCCCTACCTCCCTCTCTGCCCACTTCATCTCCGTGGCGAGCCGGAGAGAGTATTTTTGTTACAAGGCTAAATATCACAAGCCTGACCACTCCAAATGCGTCTCTCTCTCTCCTGCATTTCAGCTCTCCCTCACTCCTTTCCCAATTTAGCCTCTTCCTTCTCACCATCTCTTTCTCTCATATGTGCATTTTTGTGTGAGTGAACTTGTGTATCAGTGTCATTGAGGGATGTGTGTGTCCTGTGTGTGTAGATGCAGCTGTGTGCAGGTGTGTAGGTGCAGAATCCTGAGTGTACTTACTATGTCCTGTGTGCGCGTGCTCAGATGTGGGTAAGTACGCACCCTTGTAGAATTGCGTGTATGAGTGGGAGTGTGTTTGCGTCTTCGTGTTTGTGTGTGTTGGAGCCGTGACTTGAATTTAGAGCAGGAGCTGGAGCCAGCTTGTCCCCAGTTCACCTGCCTGCTGCCCTGCTACAGAAGCAACTGGAGCCTCCCTCTTAAAGGAACAGGCAGCCTCTGGAGGAAGACACACTAACGCTCAGTTAGAAGACAGCCACACACGATCAGAGAGAACACACACACCGCATTCCGTGCTCATTTCTGCAATCTCTTACTCTTTTAGACCGAGACTCACTGCTGATGGTGCAGCGTTAGAGTCAGGTGACCCCCTGCATCACTGTACAAGGCACAGGGGCACACAATGCACTTGCGAGTGCCCACCTATGTGTCTTGGTGTGTGCACATGGTCAATGGTGCGCCTGCATTTGGTGCACGTGCATATGTGTGCGTGACCATCTGAGCTAGGTTGGACTGCTGAGGTCTGCGTTCATGCTTGCATAACAGCGCACGCTGTCTGTATGCTACACCAGTGGGTGTGCATCCTCCTCTTGGGGAGGCGCAGCAAGATGAATGAAACAGAGATTTAGCACAATACCAGAGTATCTCTCTCTTTCCTTTTTCTCCCTCTTTTCCCCCCTCTCTCCACTTGTCCTCTTTCTCCCAAGTCTTTTTCTTTGCATCAACCCCTCTTTTCCCACTCTCCTTTCTGTTCCCTCTCTCCATTCTCCCTTTTGTCTTCTCCTCCCCCCCTCCTTCTTTCCCTCGTTTCCCTTCATCTTCCACTCCCTTTTTTTCCTGCCCTGCAGGGCTCACAAGGGCTTGTGGGCTGCAGAGGAAGCGCAGTGCAACCCTGGCAGAAAGAGAGGGAGGGGGGTGGTGGGGTGTATCAGGCAGGGGGAGGAAGAAAGAGGGGGAGGGTGACAGGGAGTGGAGCAGGGGAAAAGAGAGAGGGAGGGAGAGTGACTGAGAAAGAGACAGAGGGGTGTGTATAAAGACAGAGAGGGAGAGAGAGCGTGCGCAGGGGAGAGGAATATTCACAGAGCGCCAGTGTGGCTCAAAGGGGTGCTGCGTTCTCCATCATGACAACGAACCCCCTGACCCGAATACTGAGCGAGACACGCCCTGCCCCCGAATCTACTACTGACGCAGAGCCCCTTGTGGCCCCCTGCTGGACAGACATGGTAGCACACCTCCTTCAATGTCCTGCACATCTTAATCCTGGATCACTGGACACCGACCTATACAGACACTCACTTTATTCTATTGTGTATTTTGGTGTAATTTTTTGGTGCTTGAATCTTTCAAATGTTTGTGCTCACTTCAAGTTGATGTGTTTGTCAGAGGCTTGTTGTTGTTTTTGACAGTCTCTCCACTTGTTTTGTTGATAATTTTTTACCCTTCTTTGTCCCCTTAGTCTCATTCCTTGTCTGTATATACAGTACTTCTGACCACATAACCACCGCTCCCGCTCCCTCTCTCTCTCTCTCCTCCCTCTCTCCTCTTTTTCGTTCTCTCCTTTCTATTCCTGCACTACGCTGAGAAAGTTAGAGACGGTAGCACAGAACCCCACTGTGGGAGCAAGCGTGGTATGTCCCCTCTCCGCCTCATTCTCTCTCTGTCTCTCTCTCTCGCTCTCTTTCCCATCCCTCTCTTTCCTCCCTTCTTCCAGTCGTCTCAGGAGCCACAGTTGCCGAGACGAGGAGGGAACACTGGAGTCCAGTGTGAGAAACAAACCCACTTTTCTCTGCAGAGAGAGAGAGAAACTGTATTTTCAGCCTCCGAGTCAAGAACAATTTGTCAGAAAAAAAGCGCTCAATTACTCAGCCCTCAACCCTTCCCTCCAATGCTCACAGACTGACTCATACACAAACACATTGGGACCCACCAATCAATCTCTAGAAAGAGAAAAGAATAACATTTTCATTGCAGACACAGAGCACAGTGTAGCCTTGTTCACGCTCAGACAAGAGCATTTAGTATTAAGTGTTTTGTGGACATTCTGGTTCAAACTCGTCAATGCTACAGAGCTTTGTCATTTTTGAAGCTGATGAACAGATGTCTAAATGACTTAATGCTCATTAAATGTTCCTTTTTCCTTTTCCAGTTTCCACAATGAGATGAATAAAGTACTTTCATAGTAGTTTAGATAGCAATCTGTCATCTATCTATCAATTTAATCTCTGTCTCTCTCCTAAATGAGTAAAAAGTAGCCCATAATCTGTAAATCATTGTGAAGCATGGCAAACCTATTATGACCTGTAGTCAACAGACTTTTTTTATTGGTTTTGTATTGCTGTATTTCGTCAGTTACGCAAATCGGGTGAGGAGGCATTCCAGGATATTTGACGTTTAATTCTATTTTGCACTCAGTGGGGGTGTGAGCATGAGACAGCAGACGTGACAGACTTTTTTCCAGACACTCTAGAGCGCATGTTCACAAGTCCCAGAACCTCCTGTTACTGTAACATTGCATCAGGCCCACAATCTCACCATGGGCACCACCATTAAAGATGAAGAGAAAGAAGGATTGTCAACTAGATATACTGTACCTGTAAGTATGGATATCATATTTACAGTAAGGATGGTGATTGTACTAGCGGCTGAGGTAGCTGACCAAATTAATGTGTCTGGTTTAACAAACCGATGATTTTTCCATCTTACAAGAGCAAAGAGGTAATTTGTAGTTATAATAGCTACACAGTACAACATCCTCACACATCTTGGGAGATATAGCCTTTAAAGCATCTGCACCGTGTAGTTTCTAAGCAAAACAAGCAACACACCGTAACCCAACGCCAACTGCATTGCAACTGGTCTAGAAACAAAACTGCAAGAGTGAAGAACCATCCATCCTTCCACTGAAAAAGCCTCTCAGAGGATCGACCTCACTGCTGACGTACGATTGGAAACAACCCCCCCCCCTGCACTGGACGTCGGCGGAAAAAGAAAAACCTCTGTGTGGGGATGAGCGACAACATTGTGGCACAGGAATCCGTTACCCTTTTCAAGATGTCAGCGGCCGTTATCTTCGTCATTGCACCGTGACCTTCTCCCTGGTTTCCGGAGCTCGTAACAGGCAGGGTGACGCTCGCAGCATCGATGGCACCCCCCCCCCCCCCCACAGTCCCCCTCCCCCTCCACCCCCCTGGTCTGAGGAGGGTACATGCCTGGAACTCTGTGTTCCCTCGCTCTGTCTGGACAGATGACAGAGGGGAGGAGGGGGTGGGAAGGTGGGAGGAGGAGGGGAGAGAGAAGAGAAACAGGGAGGAAAGGCGGAGGGAGGGAGGGGATGAAAGAGAGGTGGGGGAGAAGAGGAGGGAGTGAGAGAGACAGAGAGAGAGTGAGAGAAGGAGGGAGGTGGTGGGGGTTTGAATTGGATGGTTTCAGCATCTCTTATTGTGTAAGGGATGGGCTTGATGCCTTTGAATAGTCGCTCAATAAAGCGGAAGGAGAGGTGTGTGTGATGGGGAGAGTGAAAATGAGAGAGACAGATTGATAGAGAGAGAGAGAGAGAGGGGGGGGTGGGAGAATGTGTATATATGTCTGTGTATAACAAAGACCGAAAAGTCTGTCTGGGAAGAAACGGAAAGACTGATACCACCCAGAGACAAACTAACCCCCTATTAACCCTGAGCCACTGTGAAAGCCCATTGGGTACTCTCTTGGAAGATAGTTGGAACACATTCTGAAATGCATTTGTGTGTGTGTGTGTGTGTGTGTGTGGATGGTGACATTTGCATTTGTGTCTGTGTTTGGGGTAGGATTGTGGAGGGGGTGACGACTTGAAATGCACATGGCATTTTGGTGGCAAGTTTGGGAAAGTTGCGCAACCTTGTTAACACTGCCAGGTTTGGTGTGTGTCTGTGGGGTTGGAGGAGGAGGGGGAGGAGGAGGGGCAGACATTAGGTGATCATGTGTCCTGATCCAATTGGATCTCTCTACGACACTCCCAAGAACTTCTTTCGACACACACACATACTTTCACATACGCAAACACTCCCGTCAAACACACGCTAGCGTAAGCAGCGGGGTCACCATGGCAACGTCCCACTCTGCTGTAACAATGCTCCGACGGCATTTCCAGCCGGATCTGCAAGCTCTTCCCACGCTGAGGGATGGAAGCCTCGCAAACACGGGCACACACGCACACACACACACCTCCCAGGCCAAACATGTTGACAGGGCTTCCGATGAGATGGAAACAAGAGAGCCTTCATTGTCACCGCTGAATCCTTTTCCAATCAATGTCCTCTTTCATACATGTGCCAGTGTGTTTGTGCACGTTGCCTTACACACATGTTGCATCACAGTTGCCTCCTGCTTGCGTGGACGCTGAGCTCCCTTCGCTCCCTGGTAAACATCAGCCCTGATCGGCACTCCTCCTTTCTCCCTCTTCTGTTTCCTGTGGAAGAAAGACTGAAGAGAAAAATAATGGGATGTCAATGGATAAGTCAAGCCGCGTGTGTGCCTTACGTGCATGTGCGTTTGCGAGCATGAGCAAATGTGTGTCCATGTCAGTGTGTGTGTGTTATTGATGTAGTTCTGTATGTGTGGGTGCATACAGTATGTTCACATACAATTTAGTCTGGGGCCATGTGTGTGTGTTTATGTGAAAGAGAGGTAAGGAAACTTTCCGCCCCCTCTTCTGCTGCCGTGAACCATGGTTTAAGCATTTACTGGCACACGAACATACTGTATACACCCACACATATAACATCAATACACTCAGGCACATTCACATAAACAGAGACACAAAAAGCTTCATTCAACAAATTATGCACTCAACCAGTGGCCTTTTACTATACCACGCATGTTAAAACATACAAATGTAAAAAAAAAAAAAAACACACATTCACGTACACACACACATATACTTACATCAATCGTACATGCCCTTTGTTTACAAATCATGTTGACATCTACGTACGCACACATACATCCCTGCCCTTCACACACATCCAAAAAAGCTTCCACGCCCATTCCATACACACATACTCCAAAAGCCCTCAAAAACCAAACAGTGAGCACAATAGAGTTACTGTCCACACACACTCACACACACTCAGCATGGAAAAGCAAAGTGTGCTGAACCCTATAATCCACAGAGGATGACAACAGAGCTTTCTCCCGCAGCCACGACTCCAAAGCGTTCCCATGACCTCATTTGGAGACGGTAAATGTTCTGGACGAGGTTTGTGTGTGTGGGGTGGGTGTGTATGGAGGGGTGTGTGGGGGGCGGGGGGGGGGGGGGGGTGGTTGTTCCGTGGCATCTACTTTGTGTTCACATGTTCCGCCTCTCAGACTCTCTCAACAGGATTTGGAATCCCTGATCAACATGAGGAAAGTGACTCAACTTTGTTGGTGGTGTTGCTTCCAGGGGCTGGTGGACCAGACAAGGCCAAGTTTTCTTCTCTTTTTTCAATTTCTATTCAGATGGTACCTGCAGGTAATGTTCATTACTAGATGGCTGATTTGACATCTTAAATTACATAAAACATTTTTACATTTTCATTAATACACTATTACCTATTACCACTATTAAGTATTTAGCTAACTTAGTAATTCAAATAGCAGGGATATTTATAACTATTTCTAGTCTCTTGGAGCTGTACAGTATTTATCATTCAATTCCTCTCCTGTCCTCCTCTCATCTCCACTTCTTTAATCTCTTCTCCTCGTCTGTCTCCCTCCCTCCCCTCTCTTGAGTCACAGTTCCTTGAAATTCTCTTCCTCTTACCCACACACACCCTCTGGTGTGGTCTGGTCAACGTTACATTCCAAGACGGTAATCACATGTCCATCCTTTAGCCAAGAAAGGCCATGCTTCCATTTACACCATTCCCCTCCCCCATCTACACCCCCCACCCCCTCCCCACCCAGTACCCCTTCCGTCCCCACTGCAGTCCCCCTCCAGCCCCCACTCCATGCCCCTCCTGTCCCCCTCCAGTCCCCCTCCTCCCCCCACGACTCATCCCTTGTTCCGTGCAACTGGAGAGCTATTAAGGAACAGCTGACCAAGTAGGGGTAGCCAGACAGTGCTGGGATGCATACACACACACACACAGACACATGGGAGTGTAGGGCACACAGCATAACTGTGAAGGTGGCCCAGCCTGTGCTTCAAGTCCATTTGTAAATAATGGAGACAGCTGGACTGGCTCTTGATAGGGTTGGGAAAGCCCATTCCCCCCTTTTCCAAAACAGATATGGATTGAGTGTGAATTCCTCACACAAACACACATACACCACTACCTACTTTTGATATAGATACATAACCAGGGCCATCCATGTGCTTACCACAGTTCTCCTGACAAACTGTATTCTTAGCAACCTTGTGCCCTGCTCACACATGCTAGTTATTTTCAGGGACTTTAATAAGCTGGGGGTTGAGCTGCACCTATAAATCAATACAGCATCATCATGCATCAATCAGTCGGACTCAAAGACATGGACATACCGCCCTGGTGTTCCCTGCATTCAGTACATACACAAACAGCTTGCTGAGAGGGAGGGGGGAGGAAAGGAGCAGAGAGAGGAGAGAGAGGGGATAGGAAGGTTGGGGAGAGACACGCTCCATTAATGCTCTTTTAAGGTCAAGGATAAGACAAAGTTCACAATCGTTATTTACCCTTAGCAGGCACAATTGAGAATTTGGCTAGAACCTGTGTTCCTCCAGGCAAAGCAGTGGATAACTATTTTTAGCTGAGACCTCAGAAATGACTTTTTGCACATATGTGTTTCGTGAAAAATAACCTTTACATAACCTTTGGCTGTATAGCTAACGCTGCACTTCTGATAACAATGCATTCTTTTAGCAGAGGCTTTCATCCAAAGCAATGCACAGGGGGATATGACCCTGTGACCTCTTGATCTTCAGTCATATCCACCTATTCACCACATATGTGCTTAGTATTATAATGTCCTGCCCTTGATATAGGTGAGAGGTCAAGAGAAGCTGAAAGGTCACAAGGAGGGGAATAACATTGAATTTGAGATTTGTTCATTTGCTGGCCCTTTTATTCATTAGCTGGCCCTTTTATTCATTAGCTGGCACTTTTATTCAAAGAAATGTAAAAATACATACGGGAAGTGCAGAAGATATCAAGAACTAGAAGTGCTCATACAGTATGTGCAACAATATAGCGAGTTAGGGCCAAGGAATGGCATGGAATTTACAAGACACTGCAACGATAGCATCATCTCAATCGCAAACTTTCATTATTCAGCAGATGAGATAGCCCTAAACACAACAACATCCGTGAGGGACACTTTCACTGCTCTGGGAGAGAAACAGTCTCTCAAAGCCAAGAGCCCTAAAACAGTGTTCCTCAGGGGAGTCCTGTTTCAAATCCTTCTTTGCTTCCTTACTCCTCTCTTATGCATTTGATTGGGTCCAATCACGAGGTTCCCATCCCTGGAGCTTTTATTCAAAAAAAGGTCAGGGAGAATAAATAAAGTATCAACAAAGAGGACATTTATATTGGGAAAACTGCAGGATCATTTGAGAGGGTGACTGTGAAATGGTTACCGTCCCTTGAAGTAACTATAGTATGCATGGGGCTCTTGTTGCCATGGCAGGGGAAGGGGTAAGGCATAATGGCACAGAAAGTAACAGTAGGTTGATTGACAGGTCTGACATAACCGACCTCCATGCAATCCTAATCAGTGAGCTAATTAACGTTCGGGATCTGCCTCTTTATAGCAGGGGGCTGCCACTTTGTCTTGGTGTATGCATTGTGTAACCTGGTATGAAGATGTTTTATAACTACATGCTTCATGTGCCATTCATGATTGTAGCAGCATGTACATTTGTGTAAAGTGCACAAGATGATGGACCAAAAGCAAGATTTCTAAATGGACCCCCCTCCAAAAAAAAGATTTCTAGAAAGAGCATAAAGTCTTTACCATCTTTATCATAACTATTTTTCTATCTAAGCAAATCCCCTCAGATTTTTTATGTTGCCTGGCTTTGATGAGAGACTGACCCTTTTAACAGAGAGCTTCCAGGAAGGCCGCAGTCCATATCAGGTTAAAAACAGGTCAGACTGTACTAGAATAAACCTCACACTCCTCTATCGAAAGTAAATATTGCCTGTGGGCCAAGTAAATCAGGGCAAGAATGGCCGTGTGGGACCTATGACAGAACTGTTATCAAATCCCTCAGTTCTGCAGGGTCAGAGGGAAAACACAAGTAAATAGTGTCCCTCTGTGTGGTCTACATTGGAGAAAGCCAGGGAGCAGTCGTGATTTTTCTCAGGAATTATGCAACCAAAGAGTGTGTGTGTGTTTGTGTGTGTGTGTGTGTGTGCGTGTGTAGCGACAGTCTGTCTGGCTGCTCAGTGGGTGTTTGCTAGTGCACAGCTTTATTGGGTTTCTTTTTCTCTTAGATTCCATAAGTGGCCAGTGTGTGCCCCCTGTGGATGTGCAGAAAAGTCAGGAAAGGACACCGTGTACTCGCTGTGACACCGGAGGAGCAGCTCTCTGCACACACAGCTCAAACGGTCTCTCTCCTCTTCGTACTGTTTCTCACTTCACACACCAGTGTCAGGCGACACACTTGGACTGCATGGACACATAAGCATCCCCCTCTCACACATACACACACACATATTCAACAACCCAGAGGGTGAGGAAAACCCCACCCAATCAGGCACCGACAGCAGCTCCTCCTGATCATTCCATCCTTCACATCGTTCTTTCATTTGCATCTTCTCTTACAACCTCTTCTGCACCCTGACACAGGTTAGGTGATCTGCAAACACCATCAACCCTAATCCTAACCTCCATGGCTTGCTTCCGTTGTAGAATCAATGATTCCTAAGTGCTTGCATTGCTCTGACAGTGCAGTTGTACTGCAGGCATCCTGAGTTTGCAATTTTTAATGCTCACACATTCTCTGTTCCCTTTCCCCACTCCAGCCTCCGTTCCTCTCACAAACACTCCCATATTGAATGCAGATGGTCAGATATCTTGCTCAGACATTAAAATACACATGGCCACATTCCACACAGTGTCTGAATCTAGATCCAGACGTGTGAGTGTCTGAGTTGTGGTTCCACAGCAGGCTGTCCTGGGGGAGAATAAGGCGTTATGGGGACTAAAACCACTAGCTTCCTGCTGTAGCAAGTCTGGGGTCGACAAGGAGACAGACAGTCTGACATGACGTGTTGGCGGTCATGGTGTGTGTGTGTTTGTGCGTGTGTGTGTGTGTGAGAGAGAGAGACAGTATCCGTACATGTATTCACACAAACTTTCTAGAGGCTTTTACTATCTCTGAGGCCGTGGTTCCCTCTCCCCATCTCTCTTTCGCTCTACCTTTCTACCTCTCTCCCTCCGTCTCTCTCTCTCACACACACACACACATCTTGTTGTAATCTGCCTTAATAACACAGCGAATGAGGTTTTGGAATGTCCTCACATGCCCTCTGTGTCTTTCAGAGATCTGAACCCAATTAAGTTTAATCTTGTGCCTCTGTTCCAGAGAGGACACGTGTGAAGGAGGGAAGGCAGCAGAGCGAGGGAGAAGGTAGAGATTATTATGGGAAAGAGGGGAAGGTGATGAAAGGGAGGAGAAGTAGAGAGATACGATTTGTTGACATATTTCTTCTTTTCTAATTGTTCCCTGAACCCATTAACCGGAGCAGAGTGTTTTTCCCCAGGTGCAAAATGTGACGATGTGTGTGTGTGGGTGGTAGTCGGGCTAGGTACACAATGAAAAGGGACGCTGTGTGCTACTTTTCTCATGAGATTGTTACTATATGAGCGTGAATCTTGCCTCTAGTTCATCCAAGGACTAAGACAAGATAGTCCTTTTTTCCGTCCTGCAGTGGGGAAATTGCAGTTTGCAACAGCAAGGTACAGTACAGCACTCAAGGGTAACAATATCAAATATTAAAAGTACAAGATATAGGGAAGCATATAAAATAATACAAGATGTGATAAGGATCTAATAGGATGTAAATAATAATAATATATGAAGTGAAATAAGTGTGTGTGTGTGAAGATCCTTAACTACTATTTATGGATTTCTTCCCAGCCTCAGTCCCCACTATTCTGTAACAGTTGGCCATGCCCCAGGCTCCTAAACAGGGGTCAGAGAGTCAGGTTTGGGGTGGTGAGAAGGTGAGTGGGGGTTGAAGCAGAGAAATCCAAGAACATCATTTAATAGGTTTGGTCCGAAAGGGGTCGTCCATCAAATCCCTCCTAACGGAGGAAACAACCTCTGGAAACAGATTGAGGTCGAACCCTCAAATTCTAGATCCTCTTTAGTTTTTCCAGGGTTACACCTGTCATAACTAGTTAGTCATAACTAATTTATGTGGTAGAACTCAACCAGCTGGGAAGTAGAAGAAAATTGACAAGATTGTCAGGGATGGGGGAAACAAGGACAAGGACAAAGACAATGTAACTGTATATTTTAGAACGCTAGTATTTATGTGGCAGGACTCAATGTGAGTTATTGTGTTGAGCAGCACTGGGTAAAAATGGATGTCGTCATCCCAGGCATAGGGTGGTGTACAGTTGGGTTTGTGTAATTTAAAATGCTAAAAGGAAATGATGAGGAGTGACTTGAGGTGATGTTCAAATGGATGGGGTAGAGAGGCTTGGTTGGGGTGTGTTGCTGAGGTTGTGGGGGGATGAGGGCTGAGCTTTAAGGGGGGAGGGGGACTTTAGGAGGGAGAGGGAAGGGTGTGGCAGAGAGAAAAAGAAGGAGGCCGGGAGTGGGGGTGTGGGGAGGGGTCTATCTGTACACCATCTGTTAGGACTCCAAATGGATATTCCCAAAGGTCCCCTATCTCTTCACTCTAAAGGTTTGCCATTGTTTAGCTGCTTTTCCACCGCATGGTGCAGGGTTCTTCTTCTTCCACAGACCAGAGCCCCTCTAATGTAGCTGGTCGTCTTAGCGATGTTGCTTGAAATGGTTGTGATGTCATCAACGTGAAACACACCACTATTCCTGGATTCTTTCCTTATGCAACCAAACGGAAGAACATCTCAGATTTTGCAAGTTGGCATTTAATCACATGGTCCAAAAAATCTTGGAAACAATAGAGCTTATTTTTAGAAAAGAATTGCAGGTTTGTGCTAAATGTCCTATCTTGCGATTATTTCCCACTAATCAGTAGTCTGCAGTGTTTTATCTTCACCTGTCAGATCAGCTCAGCTGACTTGGAACCTTGACGGACATGGTACCAGAAACCCCCATCCTCCCCAAAAAAGCTGAATACCATTAATTTAGTCATTTAGCAGACACTCTTATCCAGAGCAATTTACAGCAATTTACAGGGACATTCCCCCTGAGGCAAGTAGAATGAAGTGTCTTGCCCAAGAACACAACATCATGCTGGCACAGCCTGGGTTCCAACCCGGGACCTTCTGATTACTAGCCCGACGCCCTCACCGCCCAGCTACATGTCTCCCATTCCAATTCTATTTACGCGAAAGATTAATGTATTCCTACCTTTTCCAGTACATTTGATCACAATCTCTCTTTATTTAAAACATTGTTGAAGATGTATTACCGTTGAGATTAATCTCTGCCTTAAGAGATATCTTCAGGTTTCTCCCTCTCTTAGACACTTCATTTACACACACATTCAAATATACACAAAAATACCCCTATAGACTTACCAGAGATCAATAATTGCATAATCATTGTCTAGAACAGGTGTCAAATCCTTTGTGGCTTCATTCTCCAGAGAGAGAGAGACTGTCTCACCCAGCTAAACAACCAGACAATGCCAATTTAGACCTTGAATATCTAAAGAGGAATATATTTAAATGGTTGGGATAGCCCCACTACGCATGTGTTTAACATTCATTTCAATATGCTCTTTAACCAGTCTCTTTTGTTAGAATTTAAGCTTTGTTAGCGTACCCGTTCTCTGCAACAGGGGGAGTGGTGGCAAACATTTTTCATCAGGTCTGGGACAGTCCAGCTTTGTCTTCTTAACTCATCTCAATAAGGTTTTAACAAGGCGTGGTTATTATCTTCACTGGGAGTAGCTAATTTATCATGGGTGTAAATATCCAGACTGAAGGGGGTGGTTGTGGTTATTTGTCAAATGTGACTCTGAAAGGACAAATCATATATTCCATGGCTTGTGCTTCCTCTGCCAGGCCTTTGTAGATTAGGTTTGGTCCGATGTAATATGGTAAAATGTACCAGACTGATGCATACATCTTGCTCTATCCAACATGCACATCGTTACATACGCAGAAATTACAAATATTCCACTTTAACATGAGTGTTAATACAGTTAGTAGTTTAAACAGTTGTATAACCGTACAACAGTTATATGTACACTACCGTTCAAAAGTTTAGGGTCACATTGAAATGTCCTTATTTTTTAAGGAAAAGCACTGTACTTTTCAATGAAGATAACTTTAAACTAGTCTTAACTTTAAAGAAATACACTCTATACATTGCTAATGTGGTAAATGACTATTCTAGCTGCAAATGTCTGGTTTTTGGTGCAATATCTACATAGGTGTATAGAGGCCCATTTCCTGCAACTATCACTCCAGTGTTCTAATGGTACAATGTGTTTGCTCATTGGCTCAGAAAGCTAATTGATGATTAGAAAACCCTTGTGCAATCATGTTCACACATCTGAAAACAGTTTAGCTCCTTACAGAAGCTACAAAACTGACCTTCCTTTGAGCAGATTGAGTTTCTGGAGCATCACATTTGTGGGGTCAATTAAACGCTCAAAATGGCCAGAAAAAGAGAACTTTCATCTGAAACTCGACAGTCTATTCTTGTTCTTAGAAATGAAGGCTATTCCATGCGAGAAATTGCTAAGAAATTGAAGATTTCCTTTAACGGTGTGTACTACTCCCTTCAGAGGACAGCACAAACAGGCTCTAACCAGAGTAGAAAAAGAAGTGGGAGGCCGCGTTGCACAACTAAATAAGAAGATAAGTACATTAGAGTCTCTAGTTTGAGAAACAGACGCCTCACAGGTCCCCAACTGGCATCTTCATTAAATAGTACCCGCAAAACACCAGTGTCAACATCTACAGTGAAGAGGCGGCTGCGGGATTCTGGGCTTCAGGGCAGAGTGGCAAAGAAAAAGCCATATCTGAGACTGGCCAATAAAAGAAAAAGATTAAGATGGGCAAAAGAACATTGAACAGAGGAAGACTGGAAAAAAGTGTTGTGGACGGATGAATCCAAGTTTGAGGTGTTTGGATCACAAAGAAGAACGTTTGTGAGATGCAGAACAAATGAAAAGATGCTGGAAGAATGCCTGACGCCATCTTTTAAGCATGGCGGAGGTAATGTGATGGTCTGGGGTTGCTTTGGTGCTGGTAAGGTGGGAGATTTGTACAGGGTAAAAGGGATTCTGAATAAGGAAGGCTATCACTCCATTTTGCAACGCCATGCCATACCCAGTGGACAGCGCATGATTGGAGCCAATTTCATCCTACAACAGGACAATGACCCTAAACACACCTCCAAATTGTGCAAGAACTATTTAGAGCAGAAGCAGGCAGCTGGTATTCTATCGGTAATGGAGTGGCCAGCGCAGTCACCAGATCTGAACCCCATTGAGCTGTTGTGGGAGCAGCTTGACCGTATGGTACGCAAGAAGTGCCAATCCAACCAATCCAACTTGTGGGAGCTGCTTCTGGAAGCGTGGGGTGCAATTTCTCCAGATTACCTCAACAAATTAACAGCTAGAATGCCAAAGGTCTGCAATGCTGTAATTGCTGCAAATGGAGGATTCTTTGACGAAAGCAAAGTTTGATGTAAAAAAAATCTTATTTCAAATACAAATCATTATTTCTAACCTTGTCAATGTCTTGACTCTATTTTCTATTCATTTCACAACATATGGTAGTGAATAAGTGTGACTTTTCATGGAAAACACAAAATTGTTTGGGTGACCCCAAACTTTTGAACGGTAGTGTATGTATACGCATGTTTTCTAGGGGTTATATAAGCAAGATAAGCAAAATCCATAACATTTGTATTGCTGAACGCTGTAAAAATTTACAGTTTGGTATTTGTTTTCGTCATACCACACAAACACAGAAGATGCGCTTGTTTACCATACGATACATCTTCTGATCTGTTCTATCATTTCTTTGACGTTGACCGATAGATTGTAGACTCTGTGGCGGTAATGTTGACATTAAGTGGAAGATGATGGAACGCTGTAGCCAAGCAGAAACATTAGACAGTGGATGGGGGTTTGGTGTGTCTCAAAGCTTTCGTACCTCATTGTTTAGCCAGATAATGACCTAATGGGAGCTTGTTCCTGTAAACATATCAAGTTAAACAAGTGCCTGAGATTTTCCCACTACAATGAAACCAGTGGAGGCGAACTATACTGTAGCGAACTGCAAATAAATCTTTATTCTCTCACAGGAAATACAATGGGGGCCAGATACATGCTGTCTCTGCCAAGGAATGCCAGCATGGAGCGGGGGCTGTTGGGCATCTGATGCCCTGCCAAGTGCCAGGCATCCATTATCGCCCACAGACAGATACCCAGGGAGAGCCAGGCTGTACTGTGGGGGTCGGCGAGTGCAGAGCGCCACCGTGGAATGGTCTGGTAACTGTCCGGGAGCAGACGCTTGAACTCTGTAAACTCCTAGGTTGTGTCAAAGGCTGAATGAGTTGGTACGTTTTGTTTGAGGAAAAAAAGGGTTTTGTCCCATCAGTCCGAGGCCCCTCCATTTTTTATCTGTTGCTGATCCTGTTTTTTTGTTTTTGTTTTACATTCTTTCTTTTCTTCCACGTTCTTTTTTGCTTTCCAAAAGGCCTTGTTTGCTCCCAGAGAAAGAAGAAGCAATCTTCAAAATGCATTTTCCGTTTTATCTGCTCTCTTGGCCCTTCCCCTTTTCTTCTTTATTTATTTCCCTCTGTTTCTTTTCTCGTTCTGGGATTCCCACTCCTCTTACCTGATACCCTGTGCACCTGCTCAGTGATCCATCACCGACCCTGTCAATAAATTCCCTTCAAGGCCTGGCCGAGAACTGGTGTTTCAGGTCTCCTACTGGAGGTCAAAGGGCCCCTAGGGGACAGATGGTAAGCCTCAGTAAAATATGACACAGAGACGAGAGCCTGGTTTGTGATTGTGCACTCATTTGGCTAACGCCGCAGAAACCCAGGGCCCCTACAGGGGTCAAAGGTGCATGGGCGTGTGGTGCGCCTGTGTGTCTATGACTGGTGGGTGGGCTCTCCCAAAGAGAGAGGGGTCATTGGGTTTACACAGGCGAGGTTGGAAAGACTTGTTGTCTGTTTTTATTGTCAGTTTGCGGGGGTGTGGCTCCGCAAGGCCGGCGACTGATTGTCTGTTGGTTCAGAGCTGCCACGCACTAGACGCTTCTGTCCTATTGTAAATAGAAGTTCTGCAGAGGTATGAACTCCCATTCTGATAGATTTTTACCATGATATAAAACCATCTTGTGAGTTGTCAACAAGGTGTAGTGTCGCAGCTGTTTCTTGACATTTAACAAAGGGTCTTAAACACACATTTATGTTCTCATTTATTTTATTACGGAAGAGGATTTGAGATGAAAATAATGATATCACATGTTGACTTCCACCCACCAACCATCCCTAACAAAAAAACACACCCAAAAAATAAGCAGGTTTAAATATTTCATATCCCGGCTGAACTCTATACAAACCAAATAAAAAACAGAACAGAGATGAAGACGTTGGCTTTCTCTCTTTTCCCAGACTGCCCCTATCCCTCCCACCAGGCCCCCTCCCAGCCGAGGAATGTGTGTGTCTGTTGTTGCGGTATGCACATGTTTTTTTCCCCTCTTGCAGGGAGACGCATGGAAAGGATCAGTGAGAGAGAGGGAGGACGTCTCCCCCCTAAGCGTTAAAGACTTCCAGAGACAGCAGGTGGACACGAAGCTCGTTGCCATGGGACCGACTGGGAGGTTGCACTGCGTGATGGACAGGGGAGACGGGGGTGTGGGGGGGGCTGTGTTAAGGTACAGACGCTGAGATCACCGCGTCTGATTCCACTCTAGCCTAACGGGCCTCACATGGTTCTGGTTTAACGAGGCTGAGCTCATTCGGATTCCTGCTGATTGTGACCCAAATTTCCCCGGCTGGGTGGCTGGACCCTGACTCTGGAGGGGGAATACCAACAGGGAACATTAACTGTTCAGCTGCGAGAGAAGTACATAAACATCTTCATTTGGACGTATCAGTTTGATTGTGAGACACAAACAGAGAACAGTTCTGAGGTCTGTGGCTTGGGGTTTTGCATAGTTTCACAGTCAACAGTCCAATGAAACAATACACTGTTTAGAAACTGTTAAAAAAAAAATGGTTTCAGATGGATTCCTTTTCAGCTCTGTAAGGTGCAGTGTGTGGTTCAGCATGGACTCTTCCAACCAGCCCAAATGGCCAGGGTTCTGTCAAGAAAAGTTTTCGTTTCTCTTACCTGTTGCCTTCTAAAAAAATGACTGGGGCCTGGTCTTTTCCTTCACTATCTGCAAAAATGTATGTATCATTCAAAATACCTTTGGCCATGACTCCCAACTTGCCCCATCCCAAGGCGACACAAACACATAAATCACCTCCATCACAGTTAATCTAAACATCCACTCACTCACACCCTGGAGCTTACCACCCTCAAACCACTGCCTGAAACACACCCACACACAGACACACATACACCAACCTTCACCCCTAACCATCCATAATGACATCACTGGCTCTACACGCGCCCATGTGTGCCTGGCTGATCCAGACCAGAGCTTGTACAGTCCTGTCCACTGACACAACCCCCCCACCCCCACTTGCCACCAACCCCTGAAATAACAGTGTGCTTTGCGTTGGAATGTTGGGTTGGGAGGTGGAGAAGAAAAAAGAAGGGGGGGGGAACTAAATGTCCATTATCTCATCCCGCTGTTGTCTGTGCTCCATATTTGTGATTCTTTTTCATTGTCCTGGCTTACTCTGTCTTACAGGAATGCTCTCATCAGCAGTATGGGCTGCATGCAGGCATTCAGCTGGGACTGTCTACAACCCTTCCAAGAGAGTGAATCTACTGTAGCGCACAAACAGCTTCACACCGTAGGGTTAAATGGGGGTGTGGGTTTTTGTTGGTAAACAGCTTAAGAATTTTAATGCCAGTGTTTTGTCTTAATGGAATACTAAATATGGATTATATATTGTACATCTCCGGAGTGAAGGAAAAAATAACATGTCAGTGAGATTATCTACTTGTCTTAAACTGGCGCTGTAAGTGTGTAGTATGACCAATTTGCCTGCACAAAAAAAGAAGAAGATCTGTGTCAATTTCAAGACTTCTTTCCCAAGTATTTCTGACACAAGTTCCCGTCTTTCTGCTAGACCAGGTTGTTACACATTTTAGACGAGCTGTTTGCCTAAGAAACTTGAGCCAAGGAGAGCTAAACAATTTTTTCCGCTGCAGTACTGGTGTCATGACAAAAATACAGGGACAGCTGTGCTTTAAAGGCTACACATCTGCTTCAGGAAAGGTTCAAACATAGCCTAAATCCATGAACACCAGAGGAAATGAGGCTTCATGTTGAAACACAAACTTTGAGTATGCTTCATTGAAACCTTTTGAAGCTCAAGGATTGCCTGACAGGAAATGGATTAGTCCTCTTCTTCTATGCCATTACCCACATAAGGACTCTTTCTGTATCTCTCTCTATCTCTCTCTCTCTCACACACACACACACACACACACAAACAAACACACACACTATGTGTCTCTTAACCTCTCTCAATCATCCACACACTATATTGGTATATATGTACTATATTGCAGAGAGCATATATGTGTCAGAGGTGGGGTACGTCATTTGAGGATAAACAATTATGTTTTGGAAAAGGATATGAAGACCTTTTCTCATAGTGTTATCACTTTTACACAGCCTCTTACTTTAATGGAAAAATTACACAACCATTATGATAACAACATGATTCAATGTAATTGTGAAATGCCTATAAATTGTTAGTCTTTTTAAGGATGATTGAAAAGACGATTATATACAAGTATGTGAAATGTGGGAATATTGTTCTATCGATACAAATAATACACTGACATTTCTGTTATCTTTCAAACCAAGTATATGCTTGTCTTTTTTGAGTTTCATATTTATCTGTATAGTTGCCCCACCTGCTGGTCACGAGGAGAAAAATACACTGGAGAGATCTTAAGGAGCTTCCTGTAGAAGTAGAAGATTAAAAATTAAAATGTAATACTTCTGAAAAAGAAATATTTCATGCAAAATCAGTGATGTTGGTAGGGACAGTCTGACAAAAGCAAGGAGATTATATCTTGATTTTTAATGACACTCTGTTGTGATAGAGAATACAATATAGCTAGGTAGGTCATGACCGGCCACCCACTCCAGAACAGAAGGTGTTGGCTTCAAACACTTGGATTCGACACGCCAATTAGAATCCAAAGAAGTAAACTCGTAGTCTACCCCAAGCCCCGGGTCTGCCTCTCCCGATTTTTAAGGATAAAACGAGTCTTTTTTATTAAGGTTAATCTAAAATAAAAAATAAGGGATTCTCCACAATACAAGCTGTCATATTTATCAACCAAATGCCGGTAGTCAAATCTGTTTTGTCTATCAATGATCCCGTTTGTGATATAGCCTACGACTTCTTGTCAGATTAAGTTTAAAGTTCTTATCGTTTTATAGGCTATATCGGCACATTCAAACAGGCAAGTCTTTCGTTAGCATTATGCAGCTTCTCTGTTTCTTTTACAGCTACGTTATATAGTTTGGAGGAAGGACCTCCTGGACATGAAGTGTAATTCCTAGCCTGATATCTTTTTATAGTCCACCCTAAAACACTGTTTTCTCCTGTAGTGACATGTCAGAACCTATACTGAGCCACATGCTACTGAATAAATAAATACAAATTCCGTTGTGTGGTGTATTTAACATAATTAGTTGTTCCTATGCAAGGCTTTATAATGAAAAAAATTCAAACTTTTCAAAGTAATAATGTGATTTTACTGAACATTAACTATTTACATTATAACGAACATAACATAAAAAAAACAACGGACTTGCGAGTGGCTGAACAGTGTCACTTTCCCGAGACACTGCGGGACCGCGCTTGGGAGTGTAGGCGCACAGCTGTGACGTCACCATAAGAATAAGACTTTGGAGGGGCTTTTCTGGCCTTTAGAATTTTTTGGACGGTTTAAAAGTCCATGACTTAAAAATATGGAATAAAAAGATTTGCAATTAATAGTGGTTACAGCTGTAGGTGTCCTGATAACTTTTGTACAGGCTTCTCTTTTACTATTACGGTCTATGGGAAAAATGCTTTCTGGGCCCCATGGGGATTTTATGTTGCAATACCACGAGTGGCCACCGGGAAAGATCGGCACAGCTGCTGAGAGGCAGACCCAGGCCCCGACATATTTTTAAGTCATGGACTTTTAAAATGTCAAAAATTGTTCTAAAGGCCATAAAAGCCCCCGTTATTCTAATGGTGACGTCACAGCTGTGTGCGTGCACTCCCAAACGCGGTCTCGCTGTGTCTCGGGAACGAGGATGCCTGTTGGTTTAATGACAGCTCTGAACGGGGCTAAACGTGGTCGGAAAAGTGAATTAAACGACTCCAGGGTGATACAAGTTTCATATTTGAACGGCATGTATTTCTAAATGCTATTTTAAATGTATATTGGCGTTAAATTACACGCGTAATGACATTTTCACTTACTGCCAGTGTCGCTGCTGTGAAAAAATCTAAAATTAGATTAGATTAGATAAACCTTTATCTGTCCTCCAGGGGTGGACATTGCAGTTCACAACAGCAGCAGGGTAAAGTACAGCACACAGAGTTGCAGTGTAATATAACAATAGTAACAATAGGGGGGCACGATAAAGTCCAGTATATCAAATACAAAATAGGTAAGTTAAGTAGACATATACAGTTATTGCACTTGAGTTATTTACCATGCATGTGATACTTTAGGTGATGTGTCACCAGGGTCTCGGTCTCACCTTGACTGAAGTTCAATATCCTTTTTATTGTTTTGGTCTAAATATATTTAAGCCCACGAATAGACCAGGCAAAGTGAAGCTGGCCTCTCTTTTTTGTGCATTTTTTTCATCACACTTCACCCACTCACAAGTCTGTTTTTTTAGTTTTGTTATGTTATGTTCGTTATACTGAAAATAGTTCATGTTCAGTAAAATCTAATTATTACTTTGAAAAGTGTTGAACTATTTAATTATAAAGCCTTGCATATGAACACCAAATTATGTTAAATAAACCACACAACGGAATTTGTATTTATTTATTCAGTAACATGTGGCTCAGTATAGGTTCTGACATCTCACTACAGGAGAAAACAGTGTTTTAGGGTGGACTATAAAAATATATCAGGCTAGGAATTACACTTAATGTCCAGGAGGTCCTTCCTCCAAAGAAACAGAGAAGCTGCATAACGCTAACGAAAGACTTGCCTGTTTGAATGTGCCGATATAGCCTATAAAACGATAAGAACTTAATCTGACAATAATTCGTAGGCTATATCACATACGGGATCATTGATAGACGAAACAGATTTGACTACCGGCATTTGGTTGATAAATATGACAGCTTGTATTGTGGAGAATCCCTTTTTTTCATTTTAGATAACCTTAATAAAAATGACTCGTTTTATCCTTACTTAAACTTAAAAAACAAACAAAACGAATTAACCTCGTATATTCTATAACCATGACTATGAAAACATAATCGGTTTATGTGTCCTATAAATCCATCATTTGATTGTGTAGATTGGTCATTATCGGTCAAACTCTTCCACAAGCACTCATGAGCGCGCAGCCCTTGTCCAGAACGCGATTTGCTCGTTCTCATTGCCCCAGAGCGTCATCAGCCTCCCATCATTCCATTCCCCATACCGCGGAAGTAAACCAGGAAGTCAAAAAACGTTTTCGGCACATGCGCTAGGTGAGCAACTTCATTGAAATCAACGGCCGCCATTTTTCAATACCGTATCCAGGTTAATATTATAGATCCATGGGCAGACCCGGGGCTTGGAGCAACTTCATTGAAATCAACGGCTGCCATTTTTCTATCCGGTATCCAGTTTATATTATAGGTCCATGAGTCTACCTAGCGGATAAGTACAGGCTGCTAGTGTTCCAAATCAACTTAAAATTGTCATTCAAGCACTCGAAATCGTAGTAAAAGAAGGCATACTTTCAGATTAATTGCCAATATAAAATAATTTGGGGTGCGCGGTCAAAAATGTTTTGGAGATGCCTAGTCTTTGGCCAGAACACCGCCCAACATCCCTACTGCGAAAAATACACGAACGCAAAATAACTAGAAAAGCAGTTTTTTCTTTGGTTCACCACCAATAATACAACGGCCTGACAATTATTAACCTTCTAGCACGATGACGACCAGTATGCTGTAAACTTAAACTTTGACCCCGCTTCTTTGTTGTTCGTGAATAAGAAGTAAAAACAGTCTCGCCCTACAATACAAGTACTAAACATAGTAAGTTATCGCGCAATAGCATACATTTACAGCATACATCATGTGCTTTTTGACAAATTTACCAACTAAGTAAACCTTGTTTTGTTTGATAGAATGGCCGGAATAACACCGTCTCCTTTGCTGTCGGTTGACCCATCCAGAGGGCTCGTAGATGAAAAGTTCACGGTCCGAGTCCGTAGTTTGCCACCCTTTCAACAGATTACATTGCATGCGCAGATCCATTCTGACGACGGTGACTTTTGGGATTCGTTTGGACACTATGTAAGCGATGCTTCGGGAGTTGTGAACGGTATGAAAATGTATTATGTCTACCCTTATTCAGTTCAGAAAACTGGCAAATCATTTGAAACTGGCACTCTGACCTTCTTCAGTAGCTCTGCAAATAACCTCGCGTATTTTATAGGTGCCACTGATGCAAGCTTGGGAGGGACATATGATGGCGTTGAACCTATGGGCCTTCTATGGAGTATAAGACCAGTACCAGGTAGTCGACCTGGACTCAGGTAAACATGCCAAACACTCCTAGAACTTCACACTTAGGTAAAGTTGGAAAGATATTCACAGATTCGGACTTACGGGATCAATAAGTAAGCGACGCAACGTTGTTCAAACACAAATGATACCTCTTTCACATCATAATAGCATATACTACGCGCTACAAAAAAGAAAAACCCTCGATGCATACCACTGATCTCTACGAGCAGCCAGCGACCGAAGAGTGCGCAGGGAGCGTCTGCAAAGTTCACTTCCAAGAGTGATGTGCAAACAAAAATCAATAACTCCACTCTTATAAAATATGGACACTCCAAAATTACTACACACATCAACAGTATCCTCCTGATCATACTACAACAGCTGTTTTGAATAAAATGTGTAAATTTTCACGATAATTGTATTTATTTATCAATAGCTCCACTGTTATGCATTACTATCACTCCAAAACCACTCCACAGGTCAACAGTCTCCTCCTGGTCATACTACAACAGCTGTTTTGGATAAAATTGGTTTTGCTTCATTTTTATGGATTTTCTTTTAAAATTATTAATCAATCGCTCCACTGTTATGCATGATTATCACTCCAAAACCACTCCACACGGCAACAGTCTCCTCCTCGTCATACTACAACAGCTGTTGTGAAGAAAATAGGTTTTGCATAATTTTCATGATTATAATTCAGAAATATGCATCAATAGCTCCACTGTTATGCATTAGTATGACTCATAAATCACTACACACATCAACAGTCTCCTTATTGTCATACTACAACAGCTTTTTTGAAGAAAATAGGTTTTGCTGAATTTTCAGGAATTTTGTAACAAAAGAGGTTTTGCGGAATTTTCATCAATGTGTTTATGAATATTAATCAATAGCTCCTCTGTTATGCATTATTATCACTCCAAAATAACTCCACACATCAACAGTCTCCTCCTGGTCATACTACAACTGCCGTTTTGGAGGAAATGGGTTGTGCTTAATTTTCATGATTTTCTTAAGCAAAACAGGTTTTGCTTAATTTTCATGAATGAATTTTGAAATATTAATCAATAGCTCCACTGTTATGCATCATAATCACTCAAAAATCACTCCATGTAGCATCCCCAGCTGAATGATGGTAGAACTTTCGACTGATGTTTCATAGTGTTTTATTTTGACCGTGTTTCAATATGAATACAACGTAAAAGCTATGAAATGAACATAACAAAAATATAATTACTTACAATAATAACTTTCTCAAAGACCACATGAAATAATTAAACAAACCTTGTGCCTGTATCAGCCAGGTGCTCACGAAACTAACTCTCCGTCAACCAACCAAACACACCTTTCTACCGCCATTTTATGACCGGACCTTCCTGGTTAAATTCCGCCTCCGGCAAGACGCCTTCAAAACAAAAGCCCCAAACTTAACATCTGCTATAATTAAATAAATAATAACCTTGCCTTAACTGAAAATCTAACAAATGATGCTTTGACCATCAGCTATGCTTGACCATGAGTCACACCAGTTGACAGTTGAGAGAGAGAGACAGTTGATGTGTGGAGTGATTTTTGAGTGATTAGAATGCATAATAGTGGAGCTATCGATGGATGTTTGCAAACACATTCGTGACCATTAAGCAAAACCTGTTTTGCTTAAATAATTCATGAAAATTAAGCACAACCAATTTTCTTCAAAACAGCTGTTGTAGTATGACCAGGAGGGAGACTGCTTATGTGTGGAGTGATTTTGGAGTGATAATAATGCATAACAGTGGTGTTATTGTAATATATATATATATATATATATATATATATATATATATTTATCATGAAAATTAAGCACAAATAATTTTATCCAAAACAGCAGTAGTAGTATGACCAGGAGGAGACAGTTGATGTGTGGAGTGATTTTGGAGTCATAATAATGCATAACAGTGGAGCTATTGATTAATATTTCCAAACTCATTCATGAAAATGACGCAAAACCTGTTTTGCTCAGAAAATTTTGCTTAAAAAAAATCATGAAAATTAAGCAAAAACTATTTTCTCCAAAACAGCAGTAGTAGTAGTATGATTAGATTAGTAGTAGTGATTGGATTGATTATAATGCATAATAGTGGAGCTATTGATGGATTTTTCGAAACACATTCATGACAATTAAGCAAAACCTGTTTTGCTTAAAAAATTCATGAAAATTAGGCACAACCAATTTTCTCCAAAACAGCAGTTGTAGTATTACAATAGGGACACTGTTGACGTGTGGAGTGATTTTGGAGTCATAATAATTCCTAACAGTGGAGCTATTGATTAATATTTGCAATAGAAATTCATGGAAATTACCTAAAGACAGGTTTCTACAAAACTACTGTTGTAGTATGACCCAGAGGAGACTTTGGATGTGTGGAGTAATTTTGGAGTCATGATAATGCATAACAGTGGAGCTATTGATTAATATATATATTTTTTCTTTTAAGTTATTGTTTAATATATTCACGCAAAAAAAACATGAAAATTTAGCCAAGCCTATTGTCTCCAAAACAGCAGTTGTAGTATGACCAGGAGGAGACTGTTGATGTATGGAGTGATTTTGGAGTGATAATAATGCATAACAGTGGAGTTATTGAAATATATATATATTATTATCATGAAAATTAAGCAAAATATATATTTTCCAAAACAGCTGTTGTAGTATGACCAGGAGGAGACAGTTGATGTGTGGAGTGATTTTGGAGTGATTATACCGCATAATAGTGGAGCTATTGATGAATATTTCCAAACACATTCATGAAAATGAAGCAAAACCTGTTTTGCTTAAAGAATTCATGAAAATTAAGCAAAAACTATTTTCTCCAAAAAAGCTGTTGTAGTATGACCAGGAGGAGACTGTTGATGTGTGGAGTGATTTTGGTGTCTACATACAGTATAACAATGGAGTTATAGATTTTTGTTTGCAGCTTCTCTCTTGGAAGATAACTTTGCAGACGTTCCCTGCGTATTTGTCTGGCCGCTGGCTGCTCGTAGAGATAAAAATTATGCATTTAGCGCGGAATATTGCTTGCTCTGTTACAAAAGTTTTGGTTCTTGTAGCCCGTAGTATATGCTATTATGATGTGAAAGAGGCATCATTTGTGTTTGAACAACGTTTTGTCTCTAAAGCTCGATTTATGCTTCCGCGATTCGTCGCCCGCATTGCTCCGCCGACAACGCGGACCCTCCCGCATTGCCCCTCCGCGCACCTCCAAAAAATCCTAACTGCGCGTCGCGTTGTCGGCGTCGCAAGCGCTGTGATTGGTCCGCTCAGAACGTGACGTAGTTTTGTAAATAGTTGAGATACGTGTGTTTTATCGTTTGAGTGCACTTTTTGCCTTGATTTGCCGCAATTTGACTTTTTATATTACATTTATACATACTACAATGCATATTGTTGTTGTATTGTTTTAGTGTTGTGATTTTTTTTATATTATATTTTTTTGTATTACATAATACATAAGAATAAAACACACAAGTTTGTTTTCAAACAGTTGTTTTGATACACAGCACAACACAGTTTACACACCATGCTTAGTTCACAGTTTATTATCACTCATTGAGTGTGCTTCGGGACACCATGGTGAAGTTCGAATCATCGGCCACCACTTTTCTCCACTCGCCAGGCTGTATACGGCGAAGAAGCTCGTCAAATCGGCCCGCTGACATTCGAAAGTATCAAAAGTGCATTTGTTCATCCAGGTCCCTCAGTGGGTGAACCAGTGTTGCAAATTCACCCGTTTCCAGCCTCGACCGGTTTAGTGTTCGTACAGAACCTCCGCAAACGTCTTCTCTGTCGCCTGCGCTTCCACATCATTTGCAAAATAAGCATTTGCTCTTCAATAATGAGCAAGGATTCGGCTATAACCGTTGAAACCACACAGCCACACCCCCCTGGTGGCATGGCGGTGAATTGCAGAGTAACGCGGACCCTCGACCCAAAACTTCGAATGCTCAAAAACCGCGCCACGCCCCACGCGTAAGGTTTGACGTGGGAAGTCTGAATCTGTGAATATCTTTCAAACTTTACCTAAGTTAGAACTTCTTTGATAATTGTCTTCACTTTGTCTTGTCAACCCATAGAAACAAAGCAGATGAAGTAATCCAGTATTCCCACTGCAGGTTGAGGAAGAAAGAGGTTGACACTCCTGTGTTAGTCCGTATCTCTGTGCACAAAGGCCATGTGAGCCAGGGCTTCGGGGAGCAGTCTGTGCTGGCCAGCATGGTTGTGGAGCGCTGGTACATGGCACCTGGGGTCAGCCGGGTCGTCTTCACTGAGGGAGGAGTCAGAGGGACCCTTTTCCTGCCCCCAGGTTGGCAATTTAATGAACTTTTTTAAGCATCTCGTGCCTGAACTTCCGAATGTACTAAGCTGTTCAGGACAACATGATGATTAACTATTTTAAGTCACACTGTCATATTTCGATACTGTACACAAAGTTTCATTTGTTTGTTGGTTGGGATCCTCCGACCCAAATCCAAAGAAGATGGTTTGTTTGTTTTTTAAGGACCTGGGCCCTTCCCAGCCCTGTTGGACTTGTGGGGTGGAGGGGGGGGTCTGGTGGAGTACCGCTCTGCTCTCTTAGCCTCTCGAGGCTTCGTGTCTCTGGCCCTGGAGTACCTCACCATAAAAACAGCAGACAGCGCCAACAGAAATGTTGGGAACGCATATTTTGAGGTATGAGAAGCCATGTCATGTAATTACAGTGTTAAAGATCTCCCTGCTGATCCCTTTCATGTGAAAGTTACATCTACATTGTGTCAATATAAGGGTGAATCAATCAGGACACTTGACCTCGGTCTCATATTGTTCAGAGGTTCATCGACCTCATCCATACCAACACACTTGTCCAAGTTAGAATCAGCAGCTTACCGACACAACACTATGATTATGAACCATACTGCATAATAGATATGTAACGATACAATGTTTCACACTTCATATCATGTAAATATTTAGAATTGTCAGTTAGTAGCCACATTAGAAAAAAATTATATATATACTGATATAAAATGAATGTGGATGGAATAGAGTACCCAGTTTACAAAATACGATAAAAAGCTAATAGATATATTTGTTTTACTCATGCTCACATGTAAACCCAGGCTGCCTTCAGCGCTCTTCAGCAGCATCCTAAAGTGTGTGCAGACAGAGTTGGCATACTGGGCCTGTCCTTTGGCACGTCGGTGGCACTCGGAATGGCTGTGTACTCCGACCTGATAGAGGTAGGAAAGAATGACCGATTCTGCTATATTTGTCAGAATAAATTGGATTTTTGCACTGAAGTGTGAAGGGCTTATCTCCTCTCGAGTGGCTTGAAACTTTGACATCAGGGTCCTGGTAATGACATGTTTTTATACCTATACAACCTTTTATGCCAACACAACCTTTCTTTTCGTTCCCAGCCCAGGTGTTTGGTCTGTGTCAGTGGGTGCCACGTTCAGCCTGTCAAAGGATCTCTAGCTGATGTGTTTGCTGAGATCGAAAAGTAAGTGGCCCCTCGTTGCTCCAGTACAAAACAAGTGCGCCTTACCGTTGACGCATCAAACTGTTGCACTAATGGAGTTCTTTGCTTGCATACAGAAACGTTCGAAACACTCGCTACGATGACGAAAATCGAGTCGTTTGGCGGGATCTGCTCCTCCCCATTCCAACAGACCCCTCAAAGAAAGTGGATGTGAGATATAAAGCTAGATTATTATTTTACTTTTTGAACTGTGCCAGTATGGTAGGCCATATTTGCATATTTCTATTCAGCAAATGTTATGTTGTCATATCATTAGTTGGGGCAGCTGAAGTGTCCTCTTCTGCTGATCGTCGGGGAGGATGATCAGAACTGGCCCGCATCAGAGTCAGCAGAAGACGTGAGTTAGACATATTTATAGGTCAAGTAGTCTTTAAATTTAATTTTATTTTAAATGTGTTATTTATGTAAATAGTTAATTGAATAATGGTAATAGGTATACATTAGGCAAACCAAATTTCATAACATTTAAACATTGACTTTGTGGGATGGATGTCTTATGCGTCCTCTTGTTTTTGATGGTGTAGATGAAACAAATGATGGAGAGTGCAGGGAACAGTCACCTTCTGACTGTACTGTCCTACCCTGGAACAGGCCACCTCATAGAGCCTCCATACACCCCTCACATACGGGCCAGCAACTTCATCGTAGCTCAGACTGGGGAGAAGCGTAAGTTTCATGTCTTCATGTTGAAGTTTGTTCAATATTGTATTTCATTGCCTACTTCCATTGTCAATCAAATAGTTCCCGATGCCACATAACTACACCCCCCCTTCCCCCCAAAATAAATTATGTTGATAGGTTATTTGCATAAATGCATAAAATAGCTACCAAGAAAAAAATATGCATTTGGAGAAAATTCATTTGATGTTGACGACATGATGATTTGGTTCATTGAGGCTGCTATTTAGTCAAAAGCAAAATGTGCGTATCTAAACCAGTAAATCCTAAACCTAATGCAAATTCACTTCCGAACACCTAGATTCAATTAAGGTTTCACTAAAACAATTTCAAACTTGTTATACAGTGATGGTTCTCTGGGGAGGAGAGACTGCTCTGCACTCCTTTGCTCAGGAAGATTCCTGGAGGAAGACCCTTGATTTCCTGAAGGAGCACCTGTACTACAGTATTGCAGAACCACAACCTGAGAAGACATCGACCTCTGTAGCATCACACCTCTGAAATCTCATCTCTGTCCATCATCTAATCTGCCTTTCAGCAGAGACAAGGCTAGACACGATTTCAATAACATGCTGTTTGCAGCCTGTACAGTGAATGTTTGTTTATTTTTTAAGAATGATCAACCTCATTCGACTATAATTGTCAGTCCACAATAGTTGTAAGTTATCAGTTTTGAGTTTTCCTCTCCCTTGTAGGACAAAGTAGTTCTCAAATTCACACAATTCTATCGAAACTTCTATAGTTTCGAACTGCCTGGAGCCCTTTACGTACGCGAGGTCTATACCACATGATGTCGCTATCGAACTGTGTTTGAATACTCTTTCTTAAAAAGCAGACGCACGCTTTCCTTTGCCATGTAGACTTTCGCTTGGGTGTATAAGGCATGGTCGTTTCATAAATAAAAGTATTAAAGGTATTTGTAGCCTATTAGTCCACAGAGACAAAACTGAATGACGTTCGCCACTTCTACATGTAAATGTCCTGTTCATGTGTTTCCAATGTAGACAGTGAAATCGACTCATTTGGCATAATTGGGCATTGTAGGGTGCCTTGGCATTATTAATATATTTTGCTTTATCGCTGCAATGAAGCTCGCAATGCGTCACTTCATAATTACGTTTCAGTTGCCCGTCTCTTTAAGCGCTTCAAAGTAGTGGCATTATTTAATAGTCACGATGTGTTCATGTGAAAGTGCAAAACATACAGAAACAATTATGCTAAATGCTGAAATGTATCAGAGTGGGTAGACCAATCACGACAATGTGGGAGTATTGAGTGATTCCAGCAGACCAAGACGCGCGAGCTCGGTCTCACGACGCGCTGTTCTTTCAGCACCACGAGATTTCAGCAACACGCGCATCTAGGCTCGTCTGGCTGTGGGGAGAGCGCGACCCTCAGGTAAGCCACTAGCTGTTGAATTGATCAACACATTTATTTGGCAATCCGTATACATGAGACATGGAGAATGGAGAAAGTTCAACAGGACGGAGCAACGGAGATGTATGAGTTGAGAGTCCAATTCTGAAAGTAGACATCAAATGTGGGTTGAAATAGGAAGATACTAATATGAAGATACTGTCTTATTTTCCTCAAGTCCCATCTTAAATTGGTTGCTTTAATTCAACAAACTGAAGAAAAAAAAAGGTTTTACCATCTAATGTAAGGTGCTGTGGGTTGTGATGTTATCCACCAATTATCGGTAGTCTAGTGTCGAAATCTAGGGGGGGGGGGGGGGGGGGGGGGGGGGGGAGGGGGGGGGGATATCAATGCAACTTCACCATGTATCGGAATGTAAAAAAACATTGTATTGCATAGACATGTCACTTGTTTAGTAATAGTGTAAGTGCTCCAAAACAATCACGTCGAATTGCAAAGGTAACCTGCAATGAATGCGTCATTAGATTACATATTTGAATGGTCAGTTAAACAGTGTAGTTTAGTGCTTAGAAACTGCAGATACAGCTAGTAGTTTACAAACGCTGCGTAAAACCTCACGATGCAAACGTCACCTTCGCTAAACATGAGAAAAAAAAATGAAGTATGTTGGACTAAGTTATGTCTATACGTTCTATTCCATGCTAATTATAGGCCTAAATACTAACGGTCATTTTCAAGTAATTTGCGGCTAAATCAATACCTAATCAGAATCCACTCAAACGAAAGTAGAAGGTATAGTTACAATAAATTCGAATTTTCCTGTCAGTTTACGTATTCTTATATATTCCTATATAACATGTGCAAAACTAATTATTTGCATTGATCTATTGACATTGAGCATATCAGTGCATATTGCACCATTCCGTTGGTTGATGTTGAACAGGTGTGCGTTCTCCTTTTCTAAAGGGGGACACGAGACGTGGAACAGTTTTACCACAATGTTGAACCCTAAATATTGTTTAATCGTTAACGCATGTGTAATCAAAAAGGTTTTCAAACTTAACATACATAACAATACTGTATACAACCCCCCCCCCCCCTCCCCCCAACAATAGCAAAGAAAAATAGTAAATATGCTAAAGAAAAATATGATATAATCAATGTAATTTGATACTAATAATATACAGAAGGTAAGTATTCTAATTAATGAATTATGTCACCCTATTACTGCTGATCAGTGGTACTGTTACAGACTGTGTGGTGGGTTGTTTTTGAGAGCTGTTGTACTCAAAAAGAAAATTAGATACACATTTATACAAAAGATTACCTGTGAGACTTCACTGAAGGCTACATGATGCCTTAGGCAGGGAGTAAAAATAAATGTGTATTTAAATTAATATCAAGGCACATGATTAGTCTCATTCCAAATTCAGCTTATTGTATGAAATACATTCTTTGATGTTTTCATCGAGCACATTCTCAATTTTGTAGCATAAGTTCGTGCAGACGTGACGGCACACAGTGTTGCACACAGTGTTTTTTTGTCAGAATGCATGTGTGAGAAAGAGAGTGAGAAATGCAAGATGGGGTAAACCACATGCAAGGCATGAACTACAGTATCAGAATGTGTGCTGCATATTGTAGACATTTGTATTGTGTTCTCCCCACCCTTGACCGTATCAGATGAATTATTTTTCTCTTTCATCTCACCCAGTACAAACACGATGCTGTGAGCGCCTGAGATCCAGGATCTGCAAACACCATCTCTGTTGGGTTGGGCTCGAGTCCACACAGCCTCTCCTGCACCAGCATCGTGCTAAAGCTCCTCCCCCTACCCTTCTCCATCTCCAGGGATGCCAGGCGTGTGTATCCGAGCCACTGTCCTTGCAAGAGGTAACCCCTCATAGCTGGAAACTCCCTCCCCTTCCTTGCCTTGCCACAGTGAGGGCACCCATGGTCTACCCTACGTTGTGCGACTACCAGCACCACTTCCACCACCCTCCAGACACCTGATCTTGGGACACCACAGCCCCTTCGACCCCTCCCCTCCTTCACAGCCTTGCTCCACGCACCATGGCTAGGGAGTCCAAGCACCCCTTCCTCCACTTCTTTTCTTTCCTGCTGATGGCCGAGTGCTTCTGGCTGTTATCTGCCTCCCAGAAGGCATCCCTGGATCTCCAGCCGCCCGGGCAGGAGTACACCCACTCTATTCGCCTGGACGGCGACATCATGCTGGGCGGCTTGTTCCCCGTGCACGCCCGTGGTGAGCGCGGCGTGCCCTGTGGTGAGCTGAAGAAGGAGAAGGGGATCCACCGCCTGGAGGCCATGTTGTTTGCCATCGACCTCATCAACAAGGACCCCGAGCTGCTGCCCAACGTGACCCTGGGGGCACGTATCCTGGACACCTGCTCGCGGGACACCTACGCGCTGGAGCAGTCGCTCACCTTCGTCCAAGCGCTCATCGAGAGGGACGGCTCGGACGTGCGATGCACCAACGGGGAGCCGCCCATATTCGCCAAACCAGATAAGGTCGTCGGGGTCATCGGAGCGGCGGCGAGCTCGGTATCCATTATGGTGGCCAACATCCTTCGGCTGTTCAAGGTAGGAGGCTCCTTTTAAAGTTCTTTAGAGGTGTGTTTCGTCAAGATCCTGTGATTGTCTTTGTGTGCATGAGCTTGGTCCGAGTCAACATGAAGATGCTTGTTTAGCTGTAATCAGTGATTCTGTGGAATTGGGTGAAGTGGACTTGTTTGTCACTTCCGCCACGTGCATTATGCTCTGTGTATAGGGCACCAAGTGCTTTGGGGGGGCACCAAGTGCTCGGGGGGGGGGCACCAAAGTGGTTAGGGGTGCTCCAAAATAAGCAAAAATGAATAATGAAAATGAAAAAGAAACAGAAAGGAAACCGTGAATATGGCGATGTGTTGTCAATGAAACAGACTTCGAATGTTTGTGCCAGGGGGTTTGGGTGGGGGGGAAAGGCTCCCAATCTTCGTCTGGGAGGAGGGGTGGGGGGGATGGGTTGGATGCGGTCGGGGGGGCGGGGGGCGTTAGTGGGGGTTCAGATTACTCTGATGGGGGTGAGGTTTTCCTAGACTCAGCACTGAGAGCACTGAAGTGATCTCTTTGTGAAGAATCAACCTTCCTTCTCCCTATGCAATGATTTGCACTTTGTTGTAAACTCCAAGATGTTCTTGACATCACTGTCATTGTCTTCCCATGTCATGTCACGTTGCACCAGAGTGAATGCATTGACGCGTTAACGCATGCACGCAGACATCATGGCTGCATGCTTGGCTTGTTCACTACCGAAGCAGATAAAGCTGCATTATGACAGCTCATTAGTAGGGGAGTCAGTGCTAATAACGTTATTCAGTGAGTTGGAAGATGTACGGTAGGGTGTCCAAAATGAAGACTTCAATCATCCAAAGCCTGTGATAAACCCTGCAGAATCCAGAAACTTCCCCAACCAGCCCTTATTATTCTCTGTACCATTCTCACAATTACGGCACGCAAGATTTTCAAGTGTAAGAATCCCTGGGGAACAGGTTTGAGACGTGGCTGACGCCTGGAGTTCACTTCACTCTGAAGTGTTTTGAAAGAATTCAAGTGGTTTGTATATTTACGACTATTCACATCTGTGCTGTTTAGTGATCCTGCTTGGAGGGCAAGGTGAACATACATATTTATAGAAATCAAGAGACATGTTGTTCCTTGATAGATTGTGGGTGTCATTGATATTTTTTTCTTTGTTTTTTTCTTTCATCTTTCACAATGGAATGTGTTTCTCTGTCTCCTTGTGTGTTTCCAAGCACAACATATAAACTCTCAGTGTAGCAGACCTGAAATACGATAGACGTGTTGGCATTCAGCATTTCTCAAACAGGGCTCAAAACCTCTTTTCATAGTCAGCAAATGCATGACTGAGGCTGAATGCGGAAATGAATACAGTTTGAATAAATATCTGATCAACTGAGGAGAAAAGGTGAAAAAGGAAAGACAGACCCCCTCCTTCCCCCACGCGGGGACATACTGAATGAGGTGGGATCGTCGTCTTCAAGCCAGGGCCATAAGCAATGGCCCTGCCAACACATTAGAATGCTGATGGAATTCCTTACCAAAGCGGGCAGCTATAGAGGTCGAATTCAGAGCAGAGGAAAGGACTTGACAGGCTCCATTTAAAGGTGTTGCCCTAACAAAGTGGTCTGTGTAAGCCATCTGTTTGGGACACGCTGCCGAGCGAACCGTGTCTCCTTATTTTCGAGCTACTTGGGCATCTGTTGCTTCCTTCCTGCCTTCTCTTGGCTCTGCCCTCTTCATCACACACACCTTGATTCTTTTGGAAAAGAAGTCCTCCATATCAGTGTCCTTTACAGGATGCGTTGAATCCCGGACAAGGAGGCTCACATTTCACACTCCATTGGCTCACGTAAACAGACAAACCTTGCTTTCCTTATTATCGATTAGTGTGCTGGGGCCGACCCAATTACAATCTCAGTAATGGAATGGATATGCACAGCTTCATCCTGGACAAACAGAAGAGTGCTCCTGGGATTTTGTTATCCCCTAAGCAATGCTGCTGGAATCCGATTTCATTCACCCCAATTCTTCCATCTTAACTAATGGGTCTGTGGTTTGTGGTGCGCTTACTTTTGTTGGGGGGATGTCTTAAACAGGCGAGAGGAAAGGAATAATCTAACCGACCTGTCAGTACCAGTGTGCACACAGTGCCAGTGTGTGTGTGTGTGTACATGCACATTGTCATTCTGCACCACTTTAATTAGAATTATGAGGTCAAGAAGTTTGCATAAGGTTATACCAGAGTAAGAATAATCCCAGAGTAAACTGCTCAGAGAAGCGTCTGTCACGAACATGAAGATGATGCGATCAACGGCACACGTGAGTAGGCAGGCGTGGACAGACTGAGAGCTCCACTGGGTCATGGCTGGGTGAGCTTGCAGGAGCCTGGAGGTGAGCTCCACGTTGATGTGGCCTCTACGCTGTTCCTCCGTGTCCTCTGACCCGAGCTAGGCTGACCTGTGCTCTACGTGTGCTTAATGTGTGAGTATGACTCAACAACTGAGGCTGTGTGTGTGCTTGTGCGTGGGCTATGGAGCAGAAACTATTTTGTTTACATTGGAAGTGCAAAACGATGGTGACTATGTTTTGACCCATTTAAGTGTTAAATTAAAGTTTTAACAAAACTACGTTTCCATCATTTGACGTTTTTCTCTCCAACTAAAACATTCTTGGAAAACTACCAAAATGCTTGAAAACAATTGGAATTGTTAGTAAAACATAAACTCAAAACACAATAAAAGCCTGGAGCATGGACATGATTCATACAAACCTTTATAGCTCAAGTCAAAGCCTGGGTATGTCACATGGTAAGAAAAATACCTGGCAACAAATCTGCAATGAGTCACATGAATCATCTTTAAAAATTGAGATTCTATGTTTGTTGAAGTCTTGCATGCTTAATGAGGTAGAAAAGAGCTACCAAACATTATTTACCTAAAATTTGCCATAAAGGACCTCAGGAAAAGATGCTGGATAGTGCTGATGTCGTCGTTTTCTCCCCCACCCGCCAGCAGCGTTGCGACAGCACCACAGTGGTGATAAGAAAAGATTTAGCATCTGCTGGAGCTTTCCAGAGTCAAACAATGTGTAAGGGGGTGCGATGTAGCAAACCGGTGTGTGAAGGCGTGAGTGGTTCTTCAAGAGAGACATGCAAGGCTGAAGGAGGGGAGCATGCCTATAAGTATTCACCTCTTCATGTGGTAATGCCCATCTGGCTCAACAGATGCCTCCTAAAAGGAAATAAACATGACAAAAAATCACCTTTGATTAAATGTGTTGTACAAGGACCAGCCTTATTTGGTTCTATGTGATCACCCATTTGACAATTAAAAGTTATATTTTTAAATAATATCTTCAATTGAAATAGTCTTGCTGTTCGATTAACTGTTTGTGACTTTTCATGAATAATACATGCACTGGTTATATGTCATAAGTAAGCATAACTAATGCTCACATATTAAAATCCAAATCACTGCCAGCGTCCCAGAACAGACCTGCAGTACTGCTAAAGATTGAACTGTGGGGTTTTGGGATATTAAAGGATGAGTCAAATCAGATTCTGATCATTAAGGAATACAAATGTTTTTTTTCTTTTTTCTTGAGCTGATCCGCACAATGGTGCATCGCATTGCTACATGTTCCCTCAGAATTACCTTTGTTTTCCTTGTTTTTTGCAAAGCAAAAGCCACACTGAATGAAAAGTTACACAAACAAGGTGTACCCTTGCATTAGAAATACTTAAACCTACTCTCCAGGGAGAGAGTTAATACGTTTATTGATCAGTTTAAAGCCTTGAGGGAAACAGGAATATTAAGAACCTGTTATAGAATAAACAATCGCTGTAGCAACAGGGTTCACTGAAGGATCTGGCTCTACAGTAATGCTCTCCCTCTCTCCTAATACACAATCCTTTAAACTGCTAATGATGATCATAGGTTTTAAGCAATGAGTGCTGGCAATGTTTACTTACTGTTCACACGGCACATAGTGTCTCACTGTACTTGCTGGCTCTACATGAGTATGTATGTGTCTTTGTGGTGCATGTGGTGAATGGATGTGTCTTTGCGGAGGGGGGCAACTCATCTTACTTGGAAGTTAACGGGTGATGGCCACTGCCTGATTTCCATTATAGAATTAGATTGCTAGAGGTGTTCGCAATGCAGTCTTAATCAATATACTGTCTGCACTCTTCCTAGAAGTGTGTGTGTCTGCCTGTGTGCCCGAATTTGGGACGAAGGGCTGAGTATAAATAGGGAGCTGCTCCTCTATTTGAACATTTAATTGAGGTTGCACCAGTCCTATCACCCTCCTGTCCTCCATCCGCTGCTTCTTTCACTGACCCTTCTAGAAACAGGATCCACCTTTTTTAATGTAATTACCAAGCCTTCTCATCTTGGGTGAGTCTGGCACCAGAAACCAGTTCAATAAAGACGTCTCACTAGGGTGGAAATTGTATATTCCATGTCATGTTTTCATGGTTTGAAATCATGCCTTCCTACCTGTTCTTTATTTTAACGAATCTTGACGTGCAGCAATGGTTATTAGTGAGGAGTTGCACAGACTGCAACGGTGGGTTTAGAGATCCTGTTCTCTGGAAAGGCACCTTTTTATCCATTATGTGATTGGCACCCTAGACTTATGTCCCTCATTAGCCTCTCATGTCTATAATTAACCAGCCGCACAGGAAGCGCCAGGGGCCACCGTGATGCCCTTAGTTTATATCATAACCAGATTGATAGGAAATGTATTGGAAAAGCCTGAAATGGCATGACACCACTTAGATGTGCCATGGAGAGTCAATCAAATTAATTATCTTCTCTGTTAGGCTATCACCCTGTCACCCCTGATGGAGACCCAGTGGTTGGGGATCAGCTAAACCCATTTGGATATCAGTTTGACGGCACCTCCAGGCCTGTCTGGAGATGGTCTGTTTTCCAGATACTGCATTACATAGGGGCAAGAGCCTGCTTGGGGATTATTTTCGAAAGATTTTCACTTTATCTGTTGTGCCATTCATGCACTACGGTGCAAAAGAAGAGATTACTGGGCAATATATGCGATTTAGCGAGCCAAAGATTTGTGTGTGTGCCTGAGGGGGGGAGAGAGAAAGTGAGAGAGCCTGAGCAAGAGAGCGAGAGAGAGATTCAGAGAAAGAAAGTGATAAAGAGATCCCTGTTGTTCAGATGACTAAGCGGCTTGATCATTAATACGTTTATGTACACTGAAGGCTGACATAGAGATCATTTGTCAGCATGGTATCTCTCAGTCACAGTCTCAATGTTGCACGTTTTGCCAAGACCACAGAATATACACTGTAAAGTACACAAGTATACAGTCTATAGAATTAAAAACCAGAAATGCTGATAATAATATCAATCAAAGGCAGGTACAAAAATCTCTAGGGACTCAAATGTTTTGTCACTTAAACAGATCAATATCCCACAGAAACGTGCTCATTATGGACATCTCAAATCTTAATATTCTTATATTCTTTTGGATAAAATAAATATCAAACAATCAAAGCTATAACCCCAACTCCACTTCGGCATTAACAACAAACTTGGCGTTGGCCAATCCTTCAACAATGACTCAGCCACACCCAAGCATGTAAACCTTTTACATCAGGTCTCTTGGCAAATGAATCGCAACATAATTTTAAGATGATAGTAATTACTTTAAACGCACTGAGATTGCACTCTCACTGGCCAGTACACAGAGGTCCCAGGATTGATAAATTGCACGTTCACCATGGCATAAGCCCAGCAATATTGTAAATCAAATTTCCATTTGCTGGAATGGGAATCCACAGTATAGAAGACCTGCATCACTGACTTCTCATAATGTCATTTCCTCAGATCTACACTGAGGTGGTGAATGGGGATCTAAAATCACAGCAAAACAGTCATATTAGTGTGTGTGTGTGTATTGAGAATCTCTTCCACGATTTACGTTTGGCCAGTGGTTTTCTTGTACACAAGAATTCTCAACATATTGGATGGTATCTGGGATGAGTCATGCTGTTAAATATGTGACTGAACAGCTCTGGCTGTTTTGGCAATTGACGTTTTAGTTCGTAGTTTGTTTAATGACTCTGCAGTTTGCATACTAAATAGAGGATAGAAATTAATATACCAGATGATTTTACTTGTGGCCTTATGTAGCGGTGTCGATGGCTCTGTTTTTAACCTGAAAAGCAAGAGCAGAAAGGCAGATGATCTCCAGGGTTGCACCATCATTCCTTCTATTGGAATTATTGAAGGAATACTGAACAGTGACATTTGGACCTCTGACAAACCTGTGCCCTTTCTGGCTCCAATCCCTCATCCTCTATAGCGGTGTCTTCCTTTTCGCTTTGATATTGTGAATCACCTCACCACCGTAATCTCTCCACCAACCAGAATCAAATACACGGAATTAGCATGTTAAGGAGCATGCCAACCCCTCCTCCTTCTGCCACCCCCACCACCCCGCCCCCCACACACAGGACTATTTTCTGAGGCTTTTTTTTTAATGAGTAGCAGTCAAGTGTAGCGGGGCAGCTGTGCAGCCTAGGGGAAGGGCGAGCACAGTGGGACAGGATTGTGGCATGAGCAGTCCCACTCATCCTCCTGGATTCCACAGGAAGATCCACTGTGCGCCAAAGAAGCTCATCTAGTCTCTCTTTTTTTCATTGAAGAAAACCCTTCTTTTCCCATGGCGCTGGTGGAGTCATTTCCCTAAACCTTGCAGGCTCTTTAAAAAAAAAAGTCAGTTTTATTCAAAATGACACACAAAGGTTTCCTGCGATTTATTACACCCTTACCCCCCCCCCACACATATTCTCACCGAGGCTGCAGTAAGTACATAAACATAAGCTGTCACTCGCTCTCCCACGCACCAGCTAAGGGTATTGGAGGCAGGAGTATGGAAATGTGAATCTTGCAGATGGGCGAAGTGTCGGAATGCACGTTTCCAGTTTCCAGCGTGACGCTAAGGAAACTGTACAGAATGTACAGTTTGTGCAAATGCCATGCAAATGTCGTGGCTTGCGCAATCTCACCTCGTGATTGTTTCTCTTTTTGTACAAGTTGAAAGTATATATCAAATGTTTGATGAATGTGACCGGTGTGTGCAAGACAGAACGGAGGAATATTAACATGGGGAATGCTTCGGGGGGGGGGGGGGGGGGGGGGGGGGTTTCATGAGTTACAAATGCCAAGCATCTGCTTGTAACTGTTCCTGATATAGTTAATTACTTCTTGAACTTGAATGGAGGAGAATGAAATATGTATTGTTTATGAACTAGGATGTTGCCATCTGAGATGGATTCAAAAATTACCTTAACATCCTTTTCTGAGGAGAATGTCAGGTCCAATCAGTAAGCTCATCAAATATTGATAGGGTAAAAAGGCGAATGTGAAAACGATGCTGCCTTACCTATTACCAGCTGAAAAATTAATCCCCGCTTTCCAAGCATGAGCTGTGCTCTACACATCTGGGAGTTAATATAGTCTAGATCAGTGTTCCCCAACCCTGGTCCTCAGGGCCCACTGTCCTGCATGTTTTAGATGTTTCCCTGCTCCAACACACCTGATTCAAATAGAGTAGGTCATTAGGAAGCTCAGCAAAAGCCTTGTAATGACCCTTCACCTGAATCAGGTGTGTGGGAAGGGGGAAACATCTAAAACATTCAGGACAGTGGGCCTTGAGGAGACCAGGGGTCCCCAGGGTTGGGGACCCCTGGTCTAGATTACTTGGTTGTTGAATAACAAATTAAATACCATTGGACTAAAATATGGAGTTTTGTAGAAGCATAATTACATTGAAAATATAAATTGAGAGAATCTGTTCCATGAACTGCTGACAATAAATACAAGCAGCCACTGTACATGGAATACATTTCTAATGTCACGATTAAAAAATAAAAATGCACTTCTGCCAGTCATTTCCTCAGACTTTAATACATGAACACTTTGTTCTGAAGCAAAGCTTACAGACAGTACTTGTTTTCTTGATTGCCCTTATTCCACATCGTTGAAACAATACAATACACAGGGGCTGTAAGATAAATAGCCAACTTTCCTTTTTATTCATTCTGTGACAGCTCCGTGTTGTGGTGACACAAACAATGCCAGAAACCTGATTGTAAAAGCAATTATAGTGTACGTTGTGCCATGTAATTCAGTCCTGCGTCCTTGTGTTGCGTGTGTTCTTTAGACTGATTAGGGAAGTGATTGATCCCTTGTTGCTGCTAATTCTGTGCAATCTAGCTGACAGTGAGAAGGTAATGCATCCTGAACCATAGACCCAACTAGATATAACCAGATTACATACTTGCAAATGGTTGATGGGATGTGAATGAGGGATTTGTCGTCTGTAAATTAGGGTGAGAAATTAAATTCAAAGCAAAAAAAATATATATTCTACATCCTCCATCTGCGAATTAGGAATGTTGCAAAAGCAATACACTTTATTGAGGACAACAATTTGATTTTACAAAAAAGATTCAAGCTAATAACTTTTGTGTTGCACCAACAGTCAGGCTGTGTCCTTTGGGGGAAGCCACAGGAAAGTGTGAGAAAAACAAGATGACAGAGACTAATTACTATGATGCATCAAGGAAAGAACATACAATGTATGTTACAGTTAACAGACATGACTGGTAAATTCATTACCAGCTGCACTGGTAGCATGAATCTAACCTGAATAGTAGAACTGTGCTTAAAATGTACACACAGTGATTCTTTTAAAATTATGTTGCACTTCTCTACAGTGTATTTAAACAGCAGCAATACCTGTGACTGTGGATCATATCTGTTAACAGTGGACCTACAGTTGTAATCACAGTCAACTGTAATGGGTTATATTCTCTGCAGCCATCAGCATATGAACAACAACACTTCAACCGATTCACCTGAATGGCATTTAACTTTTTGTTTTTCTGCATTATCACAGAACCAATTAATTGAACAGAAATCTGACTTAAAGGGCCATACACGAGAAAGCCCAGCATGTAAGCATCACTGACTGTACAGCAAGATATCACCTGAAAATTACCATAGATTAAGCTATAATCACAGAGAGGACTGAGGAACATTCCGCAGCTCTCTTGACATAAGAGTGATTATCCTGTCCCCAGGTACCGTTACTACATAATTTCCAAGTCCTTTATTAATAAGAAACAGAGCCAGGCAGATGTGTGTGTGTGTGTGTGTGTGTGTGAATGTCATATAATAAAATTGTGAGTTGCTGGGTGGAGTCCGATATAATCTTGTGTCAAATAACTGTAATAACAGAAATGTGGGTTCATATTTATACACTACTCCGTTTACCCCCATGTTTTTTTATCATTTGGCCAATAATGAAACCCCTTAGAACACCAAGACGTCCCCCTGGTCAGACAAGTCAAGGATGATCACAGCTGTAAGGGCCTTCATTACATGCCAGCCCTCCATTAGGCAGGAGCTATGCAGCGCTGATGGACGACAGCTCTGAGGGCTGTTAGCCTTTGACTGAGTCCTCCCACGGAACCCCCCCAAGCCTTTAAACATGTCTGGAACAGATTCAGAGTGCTTTTTTCACCCTTGCTAACTGATTGGAAACTAACCAGCCTTCTATCATTTGCTCGCAATAAGGATTTAATGTGCCTTGGATGTCTTGTTAACCACCACATATTGCTGGTAAGTGTGTGTAATTATAGTTTAGCAGTAAGGGTAGACAAAGATGTTTCAGAATGTGGTGTGAAAATGAGTCCATTTGGTTATGGGTCTAAGTATAGCATGCAGGTTTTGCATCATTCATTTTATAAATGTCTCTGGAGTTCACTGAGATTGACCTATGCAGCTAGATCACCAGCGTTGAGAGTTTAAAATTGGTGTGAGGGGTTTGGGCTGCAGAGGGGTCAGTTCCTCCTTCCAGACCTGCCACCCTAATGGGCTTTCTAGAAGCTCAGAGAAGGTGAGAAAGAGGGGAGGAATACTGAAGAGTTCACTGTTCAAAAGAGAAGATATTGTTTGGACGTTGATTTGGTGATAAAGATTTGCTGTGGCAAATATGGTAAAAACTATACCATGATTTACCCCTGTACCTTACTGCAGTGTTCCATACTGTACAACCAGTGGCGACTGGTCATTAGGGGCAGGTGGGGAAGTGCCCCCTATTGTCAACAGAGGCATAGGATTTGTTTGTTAAATATCTCTACTGCTTCCTTACAGTTGTGATATAACATTCTCACAGCTGCTAATGGATGTTCCTACCTCCCCAACACATACACACCTCACACACACACATATTTCCCGAACTGTGATGTCTCTCAATCACTGGCCTGTGGACATGGAATGAGCCAGTTATGGCCATCCAGACATAGGCCCCTAGAGGTGTAAGACCACATAATAACCACCACTCACCTCTACTAAAGAGCCATCAAACCCAATCCACAGTGCAGACAGAGAGGCCCAGCTGAATCATGCTTTTTAATGGCGGTTGTCCTCTCCACTCATGGGCCGGCCCGACATTGAGACACAACCTCTTATCTCCACTCCAACCGCTGCCTTGCTGTCTTCCCTTTCCTCTCCTTCTCCTATCTCAGCCCCTCATCGGGAAAGCTTTTAGATAACAATGTTCAGATGCTCATCGCCAGGCCGCTTCTTGAAAACTGCTAACTTCCTCTGTTCAAAGATGTCTTCAAATGAATAATATACATGCTTCGTGTCTCTTTTTTTTCTTTTCTTTTTTTATCTTGTGTTTGACGATCAGACTTGCTGGGGAGGAAAACAGTTTGGTCAAGGATGAGGCTGCATGAATCCACCAGCGAAGTGTTTGAAGTTAAAAATAATGTGTTTGCTGTGATACTGTAGGTGCAATTTCTTGCAGTTTTTAATTGCAGACTGGAGCATTGGTTGGAGGTAGTTATGAAATTATTCTTATCAGCATGTGAATTGCCAGGGGGTACGGGGGAGGTTTTCCCCCTTCTGCGTTCTCTGTTCATTCCTTCATATATCACCTGTGGGGATATATTGGATTATATTTCAGCTGTGTCCTGTATCACAAGCAAGCTATATGTGTGTAGATATACAAATGTGGCACCTCATTTTAAGATGGCTCCTTAAAAAAAATATATATATTAATATTCTGGCTATGCTGCAGTTTTTTCACAGCGCAGTGGTTAATTTAAAATAAGAATTCACAGGTAAAGAGAATAGTGTGACTGAGCTTTTTGTAGAAATTGATGACATCTGGCAAGGACAAAGAAAATATATAGTAACATTTGACAAAAAAAAGGCGACAGGCCTGCAGCTACAATGATCAAGAGCGCTTTGAGAAATGAAAACAAAGAAATGTTTCATTTCTAGACCTTACCTACCAGTCTGTAGAAAAGCTTTTTTTGACTCTTAGATTTATCAGTGGTGTTACTGATTAAGATAGACTTTGTTTATGCAACTGTCTTGACAGAGAAAGTCAGAGAAACCCAGTGTTCATGTCATCACAGTCCTAACCTACCACAGTTAAACATTCTCTAACTGGTGAATTTCCTTAGAAGTCTCAATACTATCTTGTGCATTGTCCATTAAAGTTGGATCACATTACTTTTTGTGGATGTCATAAGAAATTAGAAGTTAGTTTAACGTGTACTAATAAGCAAATCTAGTTCTGGGATGGCACTCGGACAGCCATTACCACACATGTATTAGCTAGCACAGGCACTCAGGTAGTGCATGTCATCGCTCATTACCACAAATAATTCATCTAGTGCAACCCCATTGTCCACGTCCGATAAGATACTGTAGCTTTTGAAGGCCGTGCGGATATGCAAACATTCACCTCAATTGTCTAATGATCAGTGCTGCTGTCACCCTCCACCATTCCCTTTCTCCGCCAAAGTCAAACATATTTCCATGTCATGGTTATCAATACATTCTCAAAACATGATTGTCTTGACTGAAATATGTGTCTGGAACAGTCTATTGAAGTGTTGCATTCCACAAGAGAGAGCTACTTCAGCTGAAACCCACTTTCCCCATGTTCTCATTCCCTCACACACCAGTAACTCTAGTCTCACCCGGAGTATTTCAACATAGATTTGGAAGGAGGATCACAGCTGGTGACTCCAGTCTTTCCCACCAAAATCCTTCCGTCAAACATCCTTCTGGGCAGAGCTGGTACCGGCTGCCTTAGGATGGAGAGCTGGCACGGCGCTTCCTGCCAGGCTGCTGTCTGCACAGTGGCACTAATGTTTGAAGGCTCTTTAGCTCGTCGTCGAGGGGAACGTGGGGTCTTGGCTAGCCTGGAGGCGATGGGTTGCATAACTGAGTGTAGACCCTTCTCCTCACCATTGCTAACTGTTATTTTTCTTCTGATGCATTTGGTCAGGAATCGCCTCCAGGGGAACACTTTAACTGTGACTCGCACTGGTGGGATGATGAACTCTGATCCCTGGGACGCCATAGGAAATATATTCCCTTTTTTGGGTGTAGATTACGGGTAATGTAAAGGAGGCGCAAAAATATTGTTTACTTAGTGTTATGGCCCTCTCTTTGGTTGGTCTCTGTCTAGGGATAGAGAAGGGCCCAGCAAATAAAGAAACTGTGTTTGGCAGGGGAAAAGTCTGTGTGTGGCGCAGCACAAAAACATGGGCAATAATGGTCCAATACAAAAGTGATATTTACGACAACAAAATAATTGCCATAGGGTAATAAGGGAATCAGTAACAGACTGAAACCCAGCGCCGTTCTAAAAACATCACCTGTTCCATATCTAATGTTCTGCAACAAAAGAGTTGCACACAAATTTGATTAGTTGAAATTGAACAGCCAATCAAAGATTAATATATGAATGAGAGACGGATGAGAAACAGAAGGGGAGACCACACAACTATACAGATATTTAACTGTTTTCTTTTTCATTGTGACCCTGGCCTTTGACCTTCTAGTTTGGCGCTAGCTCTGCGGTAATTATTGACTAAAACCTGGAGGTGCTGTTGCTTTGAAAAGTAATCAGATCCATTCTTGGCTCTTTCCAACCTTAAAGTGGCCACCTCCAGTGTTGCAGGGAAAAGTGCTAGATTTACACCCTTGCGAAAGTTCCGCCCCTTCCGAAGCTCATTCATCATAACCACCTCCCGATATATTCCTGGCCATCTCCATGCATTACATAGATCTGGTGTGGGAGTAAACTGTGGAGGTTAATCACAGGCAATAGAGATGTAACAATGTCAGGGGGAGAGTCAGACATTAGACCTCCTGGACTGGTGTGCAGCCATGAGTTACAGAGAGGGAGTGGTTACTTGCACTTCTTAACGCTCAACTTGTGAAACACAATCATTCATAGAAGGGCTGTCAAGATGAGGTATCATGCCAGAGCGGAGAAGATGAACCAGTGTGTTAGGCACAGATGGAAATAGTAATCGATTTAATGACATGGCCCTGTATTGTGGAAATGCAAGTGCTTTTAATGTCAGTTAAAAGCTGGAAAACATGGGTATGAGTGTTCTCTACCTTACCTACGCTTCCATTATTTGAGGCCAACATGCAGTCTGCGGTGAGCAATGTGTAATTCGCAGATTGGGTGTGAGTGTGAAGGTGGAGGGGGGCTACATCGGCACTCCCTAAAGTAGACTGCAGTTTTAATTGAATAGTTGCCAGGGGAGCACGGTATATTGTGTGGTGGGAAAAAGATTCCGAATTTGTCTCAAATGGCACAAAACAAGAAAATCGACTTATCTTAATGAGATGTTGGCAGGGTGAAGACACATCCTGTTCTGTTCATATCCCACAGGGGAAAAAGGGCAAGAACACAGCCCAAGGCTACATAACTACAAAAAGTAAAGCTGTAAAAGCGCTGTTCCATGTGGTCAAACAAATAATATATTGTGTTGGCATGTTGTTGTCCTTCGGGTGAAATGGTTTTCTGACATAAAGGCGGGTGTTACTCAAATGGTTTTGTAGCGGTGGCTTAATTGCTGAGGGTAGAAGACGGCCTCACTCCTCCTTGCTGCTTTTCATCCACATCATTCTTGGTTTGTATTGATTCCCCCCCCCCGATCACTGGTTAATCAATGCACAATTAGCACCAATACAATGCAGCGGCCTGCATCAAGGTCTGCGATTTAAAATGACACCATTGCTCGATGCGGTCACGTTGTCTTGTGCAAACTGTCAAAACCATTAAAGGCCTTTTACATTTACTGTATGTGTGGTGATCAATGAGTCAAGAATTACCTTTTAGAGGTTTTCCTGTTTGCAATAATAAGCAACAAAACATTATCGATTATACTCACTTACTACTTTGGAGCAAAGCATTGATCTGCAGAAATGTGCAGATGGGGGTTATAACTGTCGAAGACTTTATGTTTTTTTTTTTTTTTTTTTAGGCTGTTGTCTAAAAAATACCCATAAGGTCGGCAGGGCTTTACGCTGTCATAAGACTTAACAATACATTAAAAACTGAATGAAAAGCGCAAAGCCACGATTGACTAACAACCATATTGTCCAACAACCAGATTGACCAAGACCAAGGTTAACTCAGGAATCTTTCCTTAGAAAAGTGAAGGTTTCTGAAGACTCACTGAGACTAGAGAGGAAATGTAACGGTTTGTTGCCAGCTGGTTGTGCCTTAAAAATAATACAAATAAAATTTCCTTCTTGGAGCTGTTTCTAAAAAAAATCCCAGTAAGCATGTGTCAGTTTGACATTTCAGGATTACCTAAGGGAGAGTGGCACTCAATGTTCAAACACTACACATAATAGGTTCTGGCAGGTTTTCTGTGACACTCACCAGTCATGTGTTCATTGCGCTGTGGTGCAGGGGCTTAGTGCCTTGTAGCTGCTGTTGTAGAAAAGCTGCCCTGATATCTTTGTTAAAAATCCACAAGCCCGGCACCATGTAATGTGTCAACACAAAGCTTTGAATGAAGAGGGCAATCGTTTAGACTTTTCCTTTCAAGATTTCTTATTGTATGACGCAAACCTCTCCCCTCGACCATCACCATTTGGGCTTTGTGCCTAGCCGGATGCAGTTAGCATCTGCATTTCCACCCTGCGCGTCTATAAATATATACATGTATATACGTTTTCTCTCCTGCTGAGTGATGCTTCTGTGTCATTAAATCACTGAATCTGTTTGCCTCCAATGCACACAGGCTCATCCGGTTTAGTCAAAGTGGAAAGAAGCAGGTATGATGATGACCATGTTTTGTTTGTCTGAACTTGGACCTGTATGTTCTTTAGACCTGGCTTCTAAACCTCATCTTCCACAGATGCAGCCACCTGAATAGGGATGGGATAATAGTTATTATCCTTTTTTATTGTTATTATTAGTCTTGCGCTTCAAGGGATTACATTTTAAGGAACCCCTCTTCCGATTTGACATTTACCCCACAAATGTTTTTCATTCATACGAAGCGACATACACATAGTACAGAATAAGTGCAGTGGTGCACTGGGTCTTGGAGCTACTGGGTAGCAGTAGGGGAGTAGTAGTTTTTTTTTATATCGGTGGAAGATTTCCTGAAGGAGGCCAACTTCAAATTGTACAAGTGTACAGTGCTGGTGCTGTGTACTAAACACTTGTAGCTACAAGGTAACAGACAGACATTTTCCTTAAGCCATCGTCATTTTTGAACAGACGGTAACAATATTGCTCTGTCAGGAGACATCAGCTTCCCCCAGGGGCTGGACAGACGCTTAGCTGTCACAAAGTGAATGCTGATTGGATGGTAGGATTTCTTTTTCTCTCAGGGTACTCCAATCCTCTGCCAATTCCACGTGGGCCATCCCAAAGTGGTGAGATTCATGTGTTCTGACATGTGTGTCTCATTGGTAAACTCTGCCACCCCTACCCTTCCCACACACCCCCTTGGGCACTTGGACACCAAGGCATAGATCAGGACCTGCTTCCTGTCACCACACTGTCATACTGGTGTGTAGGTAGAAGTGTGCATTTGTGTGTGTGCGCGTGAAAGAGAGACAGACATGGATAGGAGAGAGGAAAACACAGAGGAAAAGAGAATAAAAGTGTCAGGGGAAAGAAAACATGAAAGAAGGGAGAGAGAAGAAAGGGAGAAATAAACTGGAAAATAAATGTGTTTAGTGGTAAAATTGTGTGTGTGTGTGTGTGTGAAAGAAGCAAACAGACCAGCTGAGATATATTTCTGTTTCAGCAGCAAAAAGGCCTCTGTGTGATTGACCGGGCATCCCTGGTTGCTGACCTGTAGGCCTGTGTGCGTCTGTGGGGTAAGAGAGCCAACAACGCCTTGATCCCTTCGATCCTGGATCAGCTGGCTTCGCTGCCCGCCCGGTCTGCAGTAATTACACCGTGATGCTTGAGACGCACTGGATCGTAGTTGTGTTACCAGTCAATATCCAGGAATATCAGACACGCTGAAACACCACACCCTGCTTTGTGTTCTTCGCATCTGTTTTGTTGCGGAATGCAGAAGACAAGATTTAACTTTATATGTTCCTGCATTAATTGTGTGTATAGGTTGTTAAAATGAAGAGTTGTAACAAGGGATGATTTAGGGAGCTGTTAACTAGTAGTTCTCATGATATATTGTTACTTATATGTAGAACATCTGGTAATTGGGCTATGGTTTGACTTTGGGAGTTTCCAGTAAGCCACTGTAGAGTCAAAACCTGTTTATCAGACAGTAGGCTGTGCTCAAGGTACTTTATCTGAGTTGTGTACTGAAGGTTCTGAAGTCATAACTGAACCCTTTAACCTTCCATTCTGCCTACAATGGCCCTTGGTTCAAGAAAACCACTAAAATATCATTAATTTGATATATTTCCCTCTGCATAATGATGTTATAAATGAGGGTTTCAGTGTTTCTTAAGCACATAAGCACGACCCTGGGTTACATCCTATATGTGGTCTCTCTCAGGAGAAATGGTCGTCGGCCTGAATTGTTAACCATAAACCTCTCATTAGTAGTCTGACCCATTCCTCTGGCAGCTTTTTATGGAAAACTTCCAAGGTTGAGGATGCAGTAAACATGTAGTGTAGTCACTGCTTAAGATCTCGATCTCCCTCTATCGCCTGTGTCCATACTGTCTCTGTCAGTTTACACTGTCAGAACAAGTGCCTACACTTGTTTGTGTCTATATAGGCAGCTACACTTGCCCCAGACAATGACCTTCAGATGATCTTGGCTCGTATAAGGGTAATCATATACATTACATTACACCGCAATCCATTATTCATTAGTGTTTCTGACTGGGCTTTCTGACCCTTCCCTTTTCTTAAGACTCGGATCATAAATACAGCCTGCCACTGCTTTGTCAGTGACTATAGCTGTCCACATGTGAAACCTAACGCAAACAAACATCACATTACTGGATCAGAGGGTTGTTTAGTTTATTGAAGGTTTAGTGAAAATACACATTGTGGTGTGGGATATGGCACCTGAATAGCAACACAGTTAGCTGTGCTGTCTTTGAGCCAATGTGCAGGTCTTCTAATCCTACTTTGCTTCCATGTTCTACATGTCAGAACTATTTTCTCTGTAATCTGACTACATCACACCCAAATGCTGTCACACCTAAAGCTGACTAGCTCTGACAATTAGGAAGTGAGCCTGAGACAGGAGAAGATATTCCATTTAAATTCCTCCGCCAAGAAAAGGCCAGACTTTAAGTGAGCAATTGAGTTGACCAAAAAATATTATTCGGAGGAAATCCATCTGCATAATTCCCGCTCCACAAGGACTCCCCATAGGGCTTTAGGAACCAGGGAGCCTTAGATCACAGTGAAGCAAGACTCCAAGCAAGACTGCATGCTTTGCTTTGAATCTCCCATTGCACTGGCACTCCCAGAGTGTGTCAAGCCTGTGCTTGGGTCTGCTATGGACAGAAGGATTCTCCATATTTAAACAATGTCTTAGTCTAAGGTTCTAATAGAAATTGAAATACAGAGATAACAAGTCTTAAGCAAGAACATACTATAGTTATTGCTAAAGTCTACAATACTTTGTTTTACGCTTAGGAAATCTGAACAACTGTTGGTTGAATTATCCTCATCTCTTCAGGTGCTGGAGGAAAATATTCCTGAACATTCGTTTTTGTGGATTAAAGTTTCTTGTTTTGTGGCCGTCTTGAATTCCTGGCTGTGCGCTGTCAGCTTGAAGGGATAATTGAAAAGAGATCTGAAAAAGACAGTTGTCAGAATCAGCTTAGCTTTCAGGAGTGCTGGATCTCCTAGGTGAGGCATTTGATAAGAAACTGTCCCTAACCACAGACCTCAAGACAAGTTGCTGCTTTTTAAAATGAATACATCTTCACAGTCCTAACTGTTCCGTGCAAACTCAATACCTTATGCATACCCAGTCTCAGAAGCACACAGAAGTCCCCATCCATTTAACCTCACCCTTAGAGCAGAGAGATTCACAGTTGATGCGTCTTTATGTGAGTCTAGCCATTTCGACTGTTCTTTCGCAAACCCAGCAATTACGAGGCTGCACTTATTGAGACTTGTTATGTAGGGAGTAGGCAGTAATTAGACCAAGGAAATATCTTTCAAACTGTGTCTCCGGCACTCTCAACAATACAGAGTAGTTCAGAATAATTCTTAATGGCCATCTAGATGTTGCAAGATATTGAAACCTTTGACAGAGAGACGTCCCTTTTTTTCAAGAGGACAGGTTGATGAATAGTGTTTTTCATGCTTGCAGATAGAGGGGGAAAGAATTTCATGTGCGATTTACTTTAACAATAATGGCACTTCTGATGTGAATTGGTAGCAGTAAAACATATTCATAGTAACTATGCAGTGATGGTTTGTTGTTGCAATATCACCAACATAAAAGCTTCTTTTAAGAGTTGTGTTGTTATGGGAAAGATTTAAAGGCACATTTCTGAACAGTAATATTTAGGTGTATGGCAATAGAATTGAAGTATTTTTAAAAGGGAAGAAGTTAAAATATCTGTACCACAAGTCTTTTTTATGGTTTGTGGTATCGCCACAGTGTGTGTGAGTACAGGAAAAAGAAAAGGTTCAGGCTTTCAAATATGTCATCAGACATGCTGAAAGTCAAGTGAAAGTATTGCTCACTAAAGCAACTTAGTCTGTCCTGAATAATGCAAGCAGAGGGAGATGATTAGTATGTGTCTTTCTCCCTTGTAAGTGATTTAGTGCTTCATACAAGAGCCAGCACAGCAGGTGTGATGTCAAGGTAAACCTTTATCAGGAAAAGCAATGCTAACACTTACCACGTTTAGCTATTTATGTAAATGGAGGGTTGTATTGGAACACAGCCACAATAATCCCCCAACCTTACTGATGATATGTTGATGGTTTACAGGTGACTGATCTTTGACATACTAATGGCGTGTAGCCTTAACCATATAACTTTCTTGTAGCACTTGGTCTAGATGTGATAACATATTTTTTATTTCAGCTTCAAGTATTACATTTGGTTATATAGTTGTATGCTTGTGCCCGTCAATCTGTAAGGAAGGGAGAAAAGGCAAAAACACTTTGTGTGTGTGTGTGTCTGCCTGTCAGGTAGATAAACTGACAAGAGCAGCGAAGCATTTTTTCCCCCCACAGTGTACCCAGAGGGTGACTTATGCTAATCTTCAGCCTTGCCTTCGTCAGAATAAATCCTGTTTTCTCCTTCATGCTGACGGAGTCTAAGAGTTGGCTAATCTTTCCCTCTTCAGGCGATCTACAAATATTTCAGACTCACCAAATATGAGCTCACGCAACATCCATAATCAATATTCAATTAGATACAAACTGTTGTTGCAGAGGTTGCTATTGAGAGCAGAGGATTTAGAATGAGCGACTGTTGTCAACTGTATAACACTACAGTAATTGTTCAACTAATATACATCTAGTTAGCATGTAGCGTGCATCTCGTGAGCAACTACAGTGGATGTAATTTTCCTTTACTATCCTTAGTGTGAGTCTACCACAGTGAGCCCCTAGTGAGCTTTCCAGTATCTGCTCAAGAATTGGATGAGTGTATCTCTTTCTGTCATTAATTATAGATGTTTGTCAGTTGATAGCAACAGTTTTTAGCTAGCCACTTACCATACCGTAACACTCTTGTCAATTGGCCAGCTGTTGTTCAGCAACATGCCAAGTGTTAAAGGATATTCTGCAGTGAGATTTGATCATTTGTTTGCATGCAGTATACCATTTTCCTTCATCTCACACTTAAAGACTATCAGCAGCATTAACATTTACAGTAGCAAGGTGGGTGAGGATAGAGGGGAAGCTGGCTAACTCTCCAGATATCTTCATCTCTGAAAAATAAACAGCGATGACGGTGGCCATGTTGGAAGGGAGATGTAGCGGGAGGTTCAGATGACAGTCACCTGCTTACCAAGGCCGGGACTGTAGGGTATCCAGAGGAACTCACTGGGGAGGGATGCAGAGCTTTGGGGCACTGAGTCAAAACGATTCGGAGGTGAGCTTGGAAAAATTCCCCTGCTGGGAACGTTCCCCCGATGGAAGAGAAATTAAGACCATGGGGAGGGGAATCAGGAAGGAGTGGGCGGTGGGAAGGTTTAGGGGATGGACTGGCATTAACTTTGGCGGTGACGGCTGAGATGACTTGGTTATGCTACTAAGAGATTCTACATTGCCGGTGGGAGAGAGAGGCTGGGAGAAGCAAGGGGATTAGAGGAGGAAGGTGGCAGGAAGGCTTGGAGACGGGGATTTGTGAGAGTGTGCTGATAAACGAGTCGGAGAGAAAGGAAGAAGAGAGGAAGGAAGGAAGACAATGTTCAATCGGGTGAAAATAGAGATTAAAATTTCGAGAGAACGGAAACTATCAGCCACAGGAATGAAGGCCAATATATGAATGTTGTTCCTCAGTCAATGACATGTATGTCTGTATGAATGGCATGAATTTTTTATCAACCAATTATAAATGAACATCTAGGTCAGTGATGATAGCTGGTTGAAAAGAAATCTCCTGTCAGTTGTCTGTTTAGTGTTCATGTCACAGCCCATCATATAAGGTCCGGTGGCTACAGGAGTGGTAGACCTTGCCCTGATTACTTCAACCATGTTTCACTTGCAGTTGCACACGCTTGTACTGTCTGTCATTGTATGTGGAACATGATGAAAATGTGCCAGATGGGTTGCCATGCTACTGTACCCAGGAGCTCACACCTGCCAGCTAAAAATATGCTGCCGAGCACACTTGGCCAATCAGCAGACTCTGTTCACATCACTTTGGTGCGTCAGTATATGCAGTGTCTATTCCACCAAACTCCTGGGTGCCAGTGTTACAGGAGCAGCCCTGAGGGAATGGGGGTGTGGCTGTTATCAAATGCGACAAGTCAAGGAGGTCTGATGCCTTTTTGTTTAAGAATTTCATCTCTATCTACCCTATCTATAGACTGGCCACCCGAGAGAATGATCCATACAAAATCAGTACTCACAGAATGAGTGTACACGAAGAGATACTAATGTCTGTCTCATCAGTACAGTAGATTAATTAATATTGGTTAGATAGGTTAGTTCAGTAATCTGCATACAGCAATTATGTCACAATGAAGTATGTAGGGCGTCCTGGATCAATGATGCGTAAATAAACATAGAAACACATTTAACTTTAGCACAGAACAACGTCATTTCCACGTCCTTTCTATTACCAAAAAACAGAAACCATAAGAAAAGTAAATTGGATTTAGATAAAACAGTGCCACTAATGGATTATTTGTCAAACAGTAAAGGCTCATTTGTAATTAGAGGTGCTCAGTTCAAGTCAGGTTTAGCAACAACAACAAAAAACATTCAGGGGTTTGTTCGTTTCACTTTGTGTGAGCAAGAAAATTATGAAGAACCATGACATACGAAAAATCTTCTGTCACTCTCACTGACTCAGAACAGGTTACTTTCATTGACCATCATCTTGACCAATCAGAACACATTGTAAATCAGGATTCATTCAAACCAAAGATGTGTCCTTACATGTAGCATAATGCCATATACCTCTGATCACATTATTTTCCTTTTGTTCTCATCATGGCAGGCAAAGACTGAAAAAATACCTGTACAATCTGCCCTTTTAGTATAAAAATTCCCTCATGTCCCAAATACTTTTTGCCAGTGTGAGCAAGTAATTCCCTAAGATCTAACATTGATTTGCCCTGCTATAGTTACATACTGTACAGTACTGTTTGAGCTGTGAGAACCATGTTCATCGATGCAGCAGTTGTCTACTATATGGAGAAAAGAAACATGCATCATTTTATAGTACCAGACTCCCCTTAAACTGAGACATTGCTGAAACAATACACTGGTGTTGTCCTCTGTGACTCAGTGATGTGTTATGTAATATAATGGGTGTGTTCTGTCACAGGGTGACTTCATTCAGTGCATCACAGGAGGGTCTGGTGAAGAGCAGCTAAACATTCCAATCTATGAAAGGCACAGGAATAGTGGAACCTAAGCTACCGTCTTGATACAGTACCATAGACGGATTAGTGAAAAAGCCTTCATAGTGAAGTGGGTTTGAAAACTCCACCATGATGGATCCATTGTAGCACATGATCAGCAGACTTGCTGTCTGAGCACTTGTTTACCACTTAGGCTGGCTGGTGTTTGGAGCTCTTATACAAAACAAAAAGCATGGTCACCCAGGTAAGAAAAAAAAAAAAAACTGCCAATACCATTAATGGGCGAACAAGCCAGACAAGTCACATTAGACCCACAGGGCTGCGCTGCAAAACCAGTTGGGTGGCAGCTACACTGTGTTCCCTTGAAACCTGCCAAGGCTTTCAGAAAGCGCCTGGCAGGTTCTCAGAATGGAGAAAATGACATCCCAGCATGCTGGTTTGTCATGGATTCTTGGGAACACTTTTCTTTTTGTACGCTGTGTGTCATGCCTGCTTCCTCAGTCGTTATTAGCAGACGCAGAATGCACACTGAATTGCTTGGACCTTTAGGTCTTCTGTTTGAAACATGAACATGAAAACATAAATTGCCATTCTGTCTGTTGTGAGAGTTTGTTTATGACACCATGCAGGCGTGTGTGAGCAAGTGTGGGAGACGTACCTTACACTGTTTTTTTTCCCACTGAAAATATGACAGACGTGTATAATACTGGAAACAGAATCCAAAGGTCCTCCAATACTATCAGAAACACAAACACAAAATAAATCATATAATGCATAAAACTGGAAGATAGAGCTAGTTCATAACCAGAACAGGTTGTGGATTGCCTTGGGGGAATTTCAGGAACATGTGCAAAGTTATCTTAAGCCTCTTGTTTTCCTTGCAGAGAAGTATGGTCTGAAATTCACTCTTAAACTCACAATTCCTCTCATCAAGGATCCTCCAAACGTAAGTATTTTGGGCAGAGCGATATAGATGTACAGCATCAGGGAAAAGCTGACCCAGGACCTAAAGCCGTCTCTTCTGATTGTTTTCAGTATGCCTCTGTCACCTGTCACTGTTGCCACATTGAAGAAAGACAACATGCCACCTTAGATTGGCATGAGTGCTTGTCCCTAAAGCTAACTAGCTATCTAAAGCCTGCTACAAGTGGAGGGGTTTTTACCAAACCCTTGCATTAACTAAGCAGGGATATCATCATGAAAATGAAAGAAGGTAGTATGTGACTGAGACACAAAGTATTGTGATGTTGTTTGTGATATATGAGGCTGTTGCTGTCCTGTCTTTTAAACACAAACTGTTCTTTCCACTAATCTCTGCTGTCTCTAGTGTCTGCTTGATATTATTATCTGATGCACTTGGTATATCTGTTTTTATGTCACCTTGGATAATGCTACATAAACGAATGTAAATGTAACCATTTTTAGACAGAATGATGTAGATACAGATCTCCAACCTTGATGGATGGGTGGGGATCTGTGTGAGAAGTGGCTGTCGAAATGAAGCAAATGTAATTAGAGGAGCAGATATTAAAATAAATGGATTAATAAAGATACATCACATTTAACTGGATTAAGAGAGTCATGCCCTGTCACGTCAAATTTAATTTTCATAATTACCATCAGGCATGCCGAATTGTAGCGTACAGAACAGGCGGTTGTCAATATAAGAATTAATGGTGCAAATCTCATGCAAACACATGTTGGTTTCTTGTGAGTTTGTACACATTTGAGTGGGCAGGAGGCTGAATATATAGTTCCATCCATTTCTGTTAACATTACTTCATAGCGACACTGGCCTGCTCTTGGCTTAATTGTCTTAGGTAAAGGTTGTTGTCTAGGTTAATTAAGTTTGTGAGGACACAATACAGTAGCCTGAGGACCCACATGGTGTTACAACTCCATTACATGGCTTTGAGTTTCTCTGCAGAAAGTGTTCAGGTGTATTATTTAATAGACAGCGAGGCTGGCTAAAGCCAAGCACACTTTCTGTCTCTAACCTCCCTGGTGTGAGGACCTCTGGATGACCACCGCTGTTTGGAAGTAGTTCATGATTTATCTTTAATGATTATAACTTTGAAAAAGCAACGTCATTCGCCAACTACATTCATATACTGTAGATGTACAATCAACAGCATTGCTGTTGCAACATAGGCATCCTCAAAATTGAAACTCTTCCTTGTTATTTTGTCAAACTAAAGTACTGTATGCAAAATCTGAAAAAAGGGTTTCCTCTTGGAGTGCATTTGTATCGTGCATCCTCAGTGTCTTTCTGTTCATCAGTGGTATTGAAGTGGTAGTCTTAAGAAAGCTGGTCAGGGGCCTATACAACTAATCAAGATTTGTCGTTAACGAGGTAAATTCTGGTTCAACCCAATACAGAAACACCAGGGTTAAACATGAAGTTACCTCGTTAACGACAAATCTTGATTCGTTGAATCTTGATTCGTAGTACTGGCCACTGGTCAAGCCAGCCATTCTACAAGACTTGAAGAACAGAATGGATCTTTTATTTCATTTACAAGTGTTTTCTTTATTTAAATGACAGTGAAGAAACAGTAAAGTTGATTTCCCAGGTGATTACCATTTTAGAGAATAGGGAGTTTTGTAGTTCATGGCCAATATGATCTAGAAACCAAAACATAAATAACAACAAAAGCATCTGAACAGTTAAAGTTTCATGACAAATCTAATCTCAAATGGAATATTTATCACCCTCATTTCAATTTGTTAGATTTTTTTCTCTACCTCAAATGCATTAATGCATAATTAGTTTCTGTACCCTTAAAACTTCCTAGAAGTTTGTGTTGCTTTATGCTGATGTAGGACTGTACATTTTTTGTGTTTGTTTCACAAAGATTAGGTGAGATCTCTTGTGGCCTCCAGTATTATTCGACTGGCTCTAATGCAATTCTGCAAGCACTTTAGCCTTGTGAAAACCCACACTGTATGGGATCTATTGGAATGCATTGAACTGACCCTGCAATGAAGCTAGGGTGTTTCATCAGACTAACGTGAAAGAAGGAAGATGAAAAAAGGGAACAGAGTTATAGCAGATAATGGCTGTTTGAAATCTATCCTTTCAACCCCATTAAAGCAGAAATACGAAGTGGGCTTTGTTTCAGTCCAGATTGTAATCACTTAATGGAGAAGATTCATTAAATGAGAAGATTATGACTGCTTTAGAAGTTGCCTCAAGTTATTCATTATCACTACTATGCTCTAAATATCTTAAATACTTTGCTATAGCCCTGGATATCTTGCCTCATTGGAATTAAACAGGTCTTTATTTCCTTCAACCAGACACCAATGGGTTAACCTCCTGGAAGGCATTCCCGGATGTTTGCGTTAACAGGTGATGTTTGGAATAAACATGACACAGGACTCGCTGCATTTGTATTTACCAGCCTCTAATTTGTAGCTGTCTTAGAATGAACAGATATGGGCTCGGGTTGCCAGGCTGTGAGTGGCATTTGTATCGCTGGCACAGCCTGTGTGCCTGTCTGTCTCTCTTTCTCCCGCTCTCCTCAGTCTTGAATACCAATGAACCAACAGCCTGTAGGCCCTGCCCAGCATCGCCTGCCCTTTCACTGAAACAAAATCAATCAACCCTTCAATCGTTTTCTAAAGGACCATTATCTAACTGCTCCCTGACTTGTCTAACTGAAATCTATGACCTGGTTCCCCATAGTGTCTGTCTGTCTACGTCTGCCAGCCTGCCTGTCTCTCTGTATATCTATCTGTCCATTTATCTGTGTTTACTCTGTTGGCATCAAATCTACCCTCTCTGTTTATTAGTCAGTTAGTGGCCCTGGTGACAGGGCTGTTGGCTTGGATGTTGACATGTTCTGAGGGTTGCCCAAATGTTGAACATACTCTTCTCAAGATCAATCTACAGCTTCACTTTGAAAGCACACAAGCCATGCGTCGTTCAAGGGAACCTTGTGGTCTTTTCCTCCTGCTGACGTCTTCCTCTCCTCTTTCTCCTTCTTCCGTAGATCCCCCAGATCAGCTATGCCTCCACAGCCCCAGAGCTAAGTGACAACACCCGCTATGACTTCTTTTCCCGCGTGGTCCCACCTGACTCCTACCAGGCCCAGGCCATGCTTGACATCGTCACAGCGATGGGCTGGAACTACGTGTCCACGCTGGCCTCGGAGGGGAATTACGGCGAAAGCGGGGTTGACGCCTTTGTCCACATATCCAGGGAATCAGGTACTGTAGACAAAGCATGTGTTTGATTCAGGTTTGTCATGTATGGTACCGTGGTGGCCATGCATACTTTTTGACTCGACTGTACATCAGTAAGATGCGAAATGACAGCTAGGTTACTTTTTGAACATATTGGTTGTTTTAGTATAATAATATCAATGCATGCTACATATATAGCGCTTTTCATGACACTCAAAGATGCTTAAATTGTTTGCATTATTCGTTCACTCCAAACTCAGTGGTGGTAAGCTACTATTGTAGCCACAGCTGCCCTGGGGCAGACTGATGCCAAGCGCCACTGGCCTGTCCAACTACCACCATTTATTCACTCACTCACTCACAACTTTTATACAAAGCAATGTGGGTGAAATGCCTAAGGACACAATTACATTTCCTCTAGTCGCCCCACGGTGGCACCTGGAGTTCCAGCGGTCTCCCATCCAAGTACTAACCAGGCCAGGAACTGCTTAGCTTCCAGGATCCGACAGAGTTGGGCATTGGCAAGCAGGCATGGCCATTCATAATGTCTTTGCAGTGTGTAACTAAACACACTGTACTGTAGCAAAGTTAGTGGGATAGCTAAATGTTATGTCTCTGATCCCTAGACTTGTTTTTGGAAACAAAAGTTTGTTTCAAAAGAGACAACAAAAAACTACAAAACAAGATGATCCAGAACAAAACGTACCATTGCTCAGCGGTGTCCATTCTATTCACTTCAGTGTTGTCTAGTTTGACAGTGAGTCCCTCAGCATTTGCTGTCTTGACAAAACAGGGGAGAACTGGAAGGTTCACATGTCAAGACGTTGCATGCCTCAAACCCCACAAGGCCGCTGTGCACTTGAGAGAAATGAATCTATGAGAGAAAAGACCACAGATGATGACATTCACATATGCTTTGCCTCCCTTTGTAGTTCAAATCGATTGTTTAGAATAATCTTTGGTATGTGTGTGTTTCGGACTTTAAACATGACCCTAGGATGTACCTGTTTTGTTGAGGAGGGAAGGCACTGAAAGCTAATGAAAGAGATTCTCTATTTAATTACTAGTAAATATACAGCAGTTTCTTTTCTATGACATATGTCATAATTAAGTGTGGTTGTTTTCCTTTCCCCCTCTCTGTCTCCTTCTCTCTTTTTCCCTCTCTTTTCCCTCGCTCTCTCTGTCTCCCTCTCTCTCTCCATCCTCCTAAGTCCTTTTGATCAAATCATTATTGCAGTTTTTGCAATATTTCAGACGCAGGCATGAGGCCACACATCAATTCATTTGTAATTGGTGAATAAAAATGCATAAGTTTTACATTGACATTTATTCATTTAGCAGACGCTTTTATCCAAAGCGACTTACAAGAGAGAGCTTTTACAAAGAGCATCAGTCATTGAGCATAGCAACGTGATAGACCCCGAACACAGTGGGTTTTTTAGATTGTGAATCATACATCATGAGAACCAATAAGTGCCAAGGGAAGAACTATAATGCATAACACAACGATTGTGAACATAAAGCAAGAGATACAACAACAACACTGGCAAGTCACCATATGGGGACCAACAAATAGTTCTAAAGCACATTAGATTACGTGAAGTGCCATAGTATTCCTAAATGCCATTAAATTATCTAAATAAGTGAGTTTTAAGCCTTCTTTTGAAGGTGAGAAGGCAGTCTGTGCTTCTGATGGAGGTGGGTAGTTGATTCCACCATTGGGGAGCCAGGCAGTGGAAGAGTTTGTGTTGCGCTCGGGCACTCTTGAGGGGGGGGGGTACCACTAGACGGTTGTCAGCAGATGACCGTAGGTGACGGGTGGGTGTATAGGGCTGGAGGAGAGAGTTGATATAGGTCGGGGCAGTCCCGTTTACAGCCAGGGTCTTGAAGACATCTTGAAGATGTAACATGTATGTCCGAGATTAACAGTGTGTGTGTGTGTGTGCTTTATCGCCTCGGGCACATTCTAAACGACACAGATCTACACAGCAGCATGGAAAGGCATTTCGATCGCCAGACCTAATACATGTGGGCCGCTGCCTTCCCCTGGTTCATATAAGCGATGTGTCGCTAATGGATCAATTAGAGCTATCGATTAGCCCGACACTCCTCCCACCTGTTTTCCAGCCCGTCAGCAGCCTAGTGGCCGCACGCGGGATGTTGAAGTAGATGATGCACGACAGTGCAAAACAAGGTGGTGCTTTAAATAGTCCTCAATGCACTCACCCAGAAATCCTGGTTGGCTGCCATGCCGATGCTAGGGTGGGAGTAGGCGTCCAGTGCGTTGGCCAGTAGGTAGCGTTTTACCTCTGCTGTCACTTTGGGTTGAACTCTCCTGTCACGTTTGAGTCTACCAACCCCCCCAGGGCTGAAATATATTAAAATAACCCTCCCTGGGAGGAAAAAGGGAGTGAGTTGAAAACAAAGCTGGGGCATTGGGTTTACTCAGACTCTCATTTGGTTCGTTTGCACTTGAATGGCCTGATGGGGGATTTTCGTGCGTATGGAGGCCTCCCTGTCTCGTCTGCCTTCTGACTTAGAATCACAGCATTAGCAAACCCAAACTAATCCCACTGAAAGAGATGGTTTAGTAGGTATCCAATTAGCAAGTAAACGAACCCACACAAACACACCAATATCTGCCCAGTAATACACAAACTGCTACACAAACAATATATAGAAATGCAATTTCACTTTGCTTCTCTTAGGAATGCACTGTTCCGCATATTCCTTTCTAGTTAATAATTGAACGATACGTTACAAAAATCAAGCCAAATGTGCCATGCACATTCCACTAGCCGTGCTTGAACTAGATCACATTTGCACAACCAAAGTGTATGTGATTGCCAGGCAATTTACAATCTAGGACAACCAAGCAAACGCTGCTCTCTGGTTACTTCATCAGACCTGATTGCCGTGTAGCGAATGCCATAGCCTACCCCATTCCTGCAACCCTTCACCCCTCCCACATCATTAGAATGCCTTCGCAGGCAGCTTTCTATGGCAAGACAACAAGATGATATCAATATAAATGGCGCGAGCAACAGTACTCGTGAAAAATCTAAGCAATACGAGGTTTAAAAGTTCGGTAATAATAACGAGCATCCATAGGAGGAGAGGCAGAGGCGACCTTTTTTCACCACAGGGAGTCACAACAGCACCTCACTCCTCTGAGTTGTCTTCCATAATGAAGGCCATTCCTCACCCAGGCTGTTCTCACCAGGCTACAAAATAATACCTGCCTGTATCTTTTTCACTCTTGTTAATTGCATCATTAAAAGAGAGAGAGAGAGACATAGAGAGAGACATAGAGACTTGGGATGTTTTTCATAGTTGTGTGCCTGTCGTGGCGGCTTGTGTTCAGGCCATCAGAAAGGTGCAGGCCGCTTATCGCAGCGTGAGCTTGTGCTCCTATTGTTGTCCCTGATGTGAAGGACAACCTCCCGCTGGGGTAGCAGAGATGAATAGTACCGAGGACCGCAGGATCTTCTCTTCTCTGCCAGTGTGAAAGGGGGAGAGGGAACCTGCAGAGCTCTACATGGTAATGACGTTGGAAAGTCAACATCCAACTTGAATGTAATTATGAGCTCAACTCAGAGGTCTCTTGAGAGCATGGTCAAACAAATTACAATTTCAACTCATGCTGGCAGGTTCATGTTTCAGCATGTCAGAGGAGCTTTTCTATAGTGCCCCATTTTTGTTAGTGTCGCACCTTGCATATGCTTGTATCTAAGGGCCAGAGAGATGTGCTCTAACTAAGCAAACGGATGGGTGTTATGTTGCATTAACCATCCAGCGCACTAGTACGCATACTTGAAGTGAAGTATATTTTGACTTTTCAAGTGGAGAGGTTCATAAATTTTTTCGGTTCCAGCAATAGTCGCCCTGTGCACATCGGCTACGTGTGGAGTCCCACTAACAAAGGCTGAGGTAAGACAGGGGAAACCTGTCACTGCCGGCCGCCACTCTCCTCTTGAGCCTGTCTCCATGATGAGGACGGGTGCCGGGGGACTGACGTGTGGACCGAGAGAACGCAAGGCATCCACAATGTGCCATCTCCCCCGAGGTCTGAACTGGAAGCTAACGTTGAAGGCTAGGCTGCTGGGTAGGGAGATGGTAATGGAGTCTCTGGTTTAGAGAGCACAAAAACAACTTCAAGCAGTATCAAAAGAAACAGGCTTTTCTATCCGTTTGTCATCCGTCTGTTGACCAGCTGAGTCCATTTCTGCCGCGGGCGCTTAGTTGTACTGCTTTGCTTGAGAAGTGGTTTGGCTGGTGTCCGAGTAAAAGATTCAAGGATGTTTCCCATTGGCTTGCAGACAAAACCCACCTGCCACGTGTCGACCCCGTAGTGAAAAGACTGTGAAATTATCTGACACAAATGAACAAGGTTTAGTTTATTTGTGCCTTCATCTCACCAGTCCACTACCTTGCAATTTCCCCTAGGGATTAATGAAGTATCTAGCTAAACTTCCCACCCACCCATACAACCCCTCCTCCCACCCCTTCTCCTTTTACCCCTGATTAAAATTGGACCCTCTGGATGTCCCTGCTCTGCTCCGCTGAACCACCTCTAATCAACAGAACTGTGAATCAATTATCTACACCTGCAGACTAGCGTAACTACAGGGCTCAAGAAGCTTCCATTTAGACCCCTAGAGGCCCTGGAGGGGGGGAAAGCCATATCTTCTCCTGTTATTATACTGTAATGATCCCCAATCACTGTAACCAGGGAGTGAAATGGATTCTCCCGCTAGGCTAAATAAAGATGGCAGCACCCAACAGCGAACATGCCTCTCACTGCCAGGCTGGCTGCACGGAAGGCAGACAAAAACTTGCAAGATGCACGATGAGACTGTCATGGATTAAGATGGCATTTACATAATATTGTTGCAAATGGAATTTTGTTTCTTGCCCGGAACCACCTCATTTGATCTGCGGGTCATGATTATTTTTGTTCTCTTTTTTTTGCAGAACCTTTAACACCCATGTAGAAAATATCTAAATGTATTTTAATAATCGTTTCCCCTGCCTGGTAATCCTATTAGGAGTTTGATAAAATGTATTTTCTTCCCTTGCTACCTTTGAAGTTTCAAACTTTTCTACCATCAGCTTCCATATCAGCCATTTTAATAACTCTTATAGCCCACCTGGGGTTTGGCTGAGGCAAGCTGTTTCCCAGCACTGAACCCTTCACCGTGACAAATATGTGTCGTTATTGACATACCCGAATTGGAAGGGACCATTCGCACTCTGCAGGGTTCAGTGGAACATACCAAAAAGACCCAGGCTCCCAGCAGACCGTGGGTGTCTGGGATTGTCTTTGTGTTGCTTGTGCACAGGTAACAAGGCTTGAATGAATACAGACCTTTACGGACTGTAGTACACACAGCAGTACTCAAGTGAGCTGATAGTTATTTTCTGTCTTGACGTGTTCTCACTACGTCCCCAGCTAGCAAGGAGTTAAGGGGAATCTAATGAACTGCAAAGAGACGGAAGCATAGTCTCTATTCTAGTTCCCCTTAACTGCAGCTCTGCCTGAGTTCTGATTCTCCTTCTCACAGTGCTGTTGTTGTTGTCCCCTATAGGGCCATGATTAGCTTAGATGGATTGTCTTTCCTTTTCATTTCTCCCAAGAATAGCTCTAATTGATTATTGCTTTGTTGTAAAAAAATGTGAGCATTTAGAGCACCATACTGTAAAACGTCTCCCACAACACACTTAAGGTTGCCACACTCTCATGAAGAATGCATGGAAGGCTGACATTCATCAAGTTCCTTTTGAAACATATGGTGGAGACAAAGTACATTAAACACAGCTCAGTTCCTTACTAATGAACACTGCAGATTTGGGTCTCCAGGTGAACATTAAACCTTGTACAATGACATCATCAAGGACGTATGTATTTTTTATCCATTCAAGACAATTATTTTCCTGTTTTCATCACTCCATATTCCTGCAACAAAAAGTTGTGTCTATGTCCGTTATTCAGAATGGTATGTGATTATAGGCATCATATGGTCATTAGCATGAACAGTAAATAATGGCTTAGTATGCCTGTCAGACATATCATTCCTAAAATCATGATCATTTATATAGAGTTGACAAAGTTGTGTCCACTTACTTTTGATTATTTCGCTTGCACACCCCCGTATTCTTTTCATCTGTTTACGTTTTATGTCTCCCAAAACACTAATCTGTGTCAGTTATTGAAATAATTTCCATGTTAACGTGAATGGGAGGTGTGTATAATTGGCAGTTCCAGTAACTACAGTTATGGATGTCTAGGACTTAAGGTTTTATTGCCTCATCTGAGATTGTAGGTGTGCTTAACCGCATTGGAATCACTCTGAGCATTTCAAATGTAATTAATACTGTTGCTAGTAGTGTACTGGTGCTGAACCTGCAGTTACCACTGTTAACAGTGGTTAACAGTGGATAGACAGCAGGACCTATTTATCAACTGGCTTGGAAGACCACACACCTAAAGAAAGTAATTCCGCTGGAGTAGCTATACTGCTACTGTAGACCAGAAAATGTCTCTGGAGTTCTGCTCCAGTGGGTTTCATATGACTGGTGGAGGTAGTACTTCTGTGTTGACCTTTAGAACTAGGTCAAAATACAGAAGTTGAAATATATAACAGATACCAAGCCAAGATCAATAGGACTTAGGAAGTCCAAAGAACAAGTTTTTAAAATGTGAAATGCAAAAACAAAAGTATACTTACTTATTATAATTTTTTTAAGGGAAAAAAATATATAGCAGTAATAGATTTATTCTCAACCATACAAGGTAAAAGTTAATTTAGCTGCTGGAAAGGAAATGTCAAGAGAAAAACAAGGGTGGAGGGGATAAAGATGAAGAATGTACGTAGCAGCTTAAAGTATTCAGAGCATCAGCTTGAGAAAAGACAACAACAAAAAATAAATCATATGTAGTTTTTCCTCAGCAGCAGGTCAGGAGGTTTCTACTGAATATTGTCCTCATGCTTCATCCTTCCCAGACGCTTTCCAGGCAGCATTCACCAGCAAGTGTTCTGTTATGTTTATTGATTTATGTCCCTCTGTCATTGTTGTTGTTTGGGTTCATTCTGTGGCTGTTTCTTGGGGTTGGTGAAAGCATGTTACCGTTTCTGAATCAGACTTACAAGATCTATACTGTACAAAGAATGTACTGTACAGATGGGGCGTCAGATAGCTCAACGGTTAAGGTGTTGGCCTCACGATCGGAAGGTTGTGAGATTGAGCCCTGGCTGTGGCTATATGATGTTGTGTCCTTGGGCAAGGCACTTCACCCTACTTGCCTCAGAGAGAATGTCCCTGTACTTACTGTAAGTTGCTTTGGATAAAAGCATCTGCTAAATGAATATATGTAAATGTACAGAGAATATAATGTACAAAGTATGTTAGAAGAGAGAAAGGGAGTGAGATTGGAATAGATCAGACAACAAAGAAAGAGAAGAAAGACATTTGCCTTGCATTTAATGAGGTTGCTATCACCAGCTCTGAAGTGGCACAATACACAGAATACAATTTACAGCCATTCTGTGTTTTGATTATCCAGGTCTGAAATGTAAAGAATTACCTCCCCCTTTGGTACTACAGTAATTACTTTGTACTCAGTTTCCTACCCAGATAAGCCTAATATCCTTCTACCTGAGTCATTTAGAGAATGTTTTTGCTTCACGACTCTTGTTTTGCCCCTGGCCAGACATGTGACCTTTGCTACCATGCATGTTGCGCCATACTAGTTAAACCCACAGAGCTGTTCATGCCCTCAAACCCAACAACAAGCCTGAAGTGACTTAGCTACTAAGATGAGGTTGATCTATTTTTATCTAAGTTTGGCCCAAGTGTGCACAGGTGGCTTTGAAACCTGTGCACATATTTTGTTTTACTGTGTTGCTGTTCATTTCTGGTATAAAAAAAAGGAATTTAAACATTGCTAAAGCATCTTGTGGACAAAGCATGAAATCACCTCAGACCAGGACACAGCTGTTCTCCAATCAACTTCCCATTTTTCAGAGTAGGCCTACAGAGAGCCAAGGACAGATTTGGAGGAACAAGGAAGTGGGTAATAACAGAGAACAAATCTGACACAGCGTGGAGTGAGTGTGTGTGGTTTCAGAAAAGAGCCCGGTGGCTTCCTTCATGTCCCTGGTGTTCTTGTCGCACCACACTGCACAGCAAGCAGCCGGAACTTAAACGTTGTTGAAGCGAGCTTCTCCAGCAAGCTGACAGAGAGGCTTCCTGTCGTCACGGCGGGAAGAGAAGAGACAAAAGGCTGACTTGTAAATGAACCCTAGCCTTTGAATGTTTGAAGAGACTGTGCTATGTGGCATGAAAACCAATCACTGTAGCAATGCCCAAGTCCAAGTTCCTGATCTTATCTGCTGTAACTTTGATCGTCAGTATCATTTCCATCCGCAGTTTAGCATCATGTAATGGTTCCCTCAGGTCCACATTTGAGTTCCAACTGTAAGTTTGTCATATAAAAAATACTAAAGGCTGGAGTTACTGAAGAAGTGCATGAAAAAAAAATGTTATTAAATAAATCTTAACGGAGGGACACAAAACCAGTGAGCGAAGACAAACACAAATCCCACAGCCAATCAAAAGGACAACTTGAAGGATTCCTTGAGGAATGTTCAGCTAACCTAGCCTATTCTGCTTCTAATTTGTGGAATGCTCTTGATAGCATGTGAATGGATCCAGTAGTGGTTCCAGAGCATGAAAGTGAAGCAGTGCTTGAAGATTTTCCTTTTGCAGTTGGAAAATGAAGCCATTATATGTCTTATATTGCATTGTGATGAAAGGGAAAAGTGGTCGAAGTAGAATTTAATTAATTCTGTATGAGTGATATCTTTCCCAGCATGTGTGTGTGTGTAAAAGTCTTTTTTTGTGTATATGGAATACACTTCTAAGCCTAAGATGATAGTCTTAGTGAAAGGAGCACAACACAGATAGCTGTACAGGACATTCTTGCAGACGTCCTTCAAACGTCAGCAGCAGTCACTCTAGATATGTTCAGTTTATGTTATGCATGATTACTATGAAATCCTGTTGGAGAGAAATCTAGCTGATTTATCCTTCTGCCTTGGTCTCTTTCATAGACATATTTAATAGGTAGTAGACCACTTTGAGAGAAAGGCAGAAGAAATGGGAGAGAGTGAAAGTGAAGTTGACCATCTCCAACTGGATTGTGACCATGTTCAACATAGTAGCGCAGACTGTACCTAAACTCTAGAGGAGCTAAAAGTCTATATATAAAGTGTTCAGGCTGAAAATATAATCTGCGGGCTAGAAAGTTGAGGTATTCAGGTTTTGCATTCCAGCAACCTTTCTCGTTTCAGAGGGAACATGTCTGTGACTGAGTAGCACACTAGGAACACATTTAGTAGAATGGAATCAGTCACAACTAACTTTTAAAAACAACATATTCCAGAAGATGAATCAGTATGCTACACTGGGCTAATGCAGTGATATTATATGCTAAATGTTAAGGGTAGGGTAGGGTCTTAAGGGTAGCGGGGGACAAAAATCGGATTGCCATGAAAGTGAAAACATGAAAAGGCGTGGGTGTAAGGGAAAAGCTGGGTTTTTCAGAAGATAAAGCATAGTTACACATGGTGAGAGAAAGGATGTGTTCCAATTAATTCCACCATAGATCTATTGTCGATGAGTCCTGATTCCGTAGAACTCGCAATGTTTACCAGTTTCAAAAATATTGAAGGGAGAAACACTCGTCCTCATTACTGCCACACCTCCCTTGTTCATCTAATTTAGAGATCATTTAAGTTACAAAGAGGTGATAAGGAAAACCAACTGGGCTTGATTGTTCCTTGACTGAGTGAACTTGTTGTTCACCAATTGAATTGCCAGACGGAGTGGACAATTGGTATTTACAAAGACATTGTAAATACAGGATTTTATGAGGTATATGTTTGAAAAGCTACATTCTATGTGCCGCAGCGCAAAGGTGCTTGTGTAACTTATATCCACGTAGCAAGCTCATGCGAGACCATTAGTCTACTGACATTTACTGGATAAAGTCATTCAGTAACCACTTACAGACCCTGAGTTCTTTTTGTTACACTGTATTGACAAATCTATTTTTATTTGCCGATTATATTGTTCCACAAAAGCATTAAGATAATATATATTGCAACCTTTTTTACGGGGAATTGTTGGTGGGATTGTTCACTACATATCAGGTTCTCAGAGGCAAATAAGTACATAAGTGCTGAGCAAATTTGTTTAGAAGATTTTTCAAAAGGAGTATGTAAATGAATTAATTTCCTTTATTTTACAATTGTGGCCCTTGTTTCACAAAAACCCTTCTGTCTCAGATTTGCAAAGTACCACAATCCTGGAGTCACTTACTGTGCAGCAGTTATGCTCTTCAAGAAGGTTTTAAAATACTTATGGAGAAATTGACTTCCTGTCTTTCAGTAGAGAGCATACATATTATAGTGTTTGATGAAACAAGTCATTTAATAATGGTTTCTCTTCCTTACATCCCAAATCATGGTAGTTGGCTGTATTTCACAATGGGGAATTCCATGCCTGTGGCAAACCTCTCTTTAGTTCATATCAAGGGAGAGTGAAGATTTAAATAAATTATGCTTGAGCAAATAACACAAGGTGTTAAGGTCAGTCTCAGGTGCTAAGTGTTAAACATTATCAAGTTTAATATCTATCGTCTAATTAGTTTTATCGCTAGTTCTGAAAATGGGGTCCTTCGTGCGGCCTTGATATATTGAATGTCCCAAGAGACATTCGAAAAACATAGCTACGTTGGCTGTGGCACTGGATTTCAGCGCATTACATCACGTCTCGTTGCCCAGTCTCGTAAACACAAGAGTATTTTGTCTTCCACAGAAGCAAGGTTTAATGAGGTAACAGTCAAACAGAAGGAGGCATCAGCTCAGTAATGAGGGATCTTCAGGAGCAATTAAAACACAGTAAATGAGGAGAGGTCAAAGGTAGTCATGTTTACAATGACTTACAACGAGCCGGAAGGGGGTTGATGTGTCTTGCAAGTCAGTTCCTTAAAAACATGGCCTTCTCTTGAAATTACTTGACATGACTTTCTATTTCCTCAGAGAGCGATGTCTTTACTTTATGAATATATTTGCATGGTTATTAACGTAACGTAGTTAGTAACCAGCTTTTTTTAAACTACTGTATGTTCTTTTCAGTGAAGACACACAAGGGAATTTTGGAGATTTAAGAATGCTATTCTTAGCTTCATGTCAGCTGGTTATTTCAAATTTACTACAAACTCATGTTTTCTATGTGCAATTTAGCTATTTAAGCAAATCTCCGGCCAACTCATCCCGCAAGCCTCCGGGGAACTGCACAAGATTTGCTGCTGGAATTTTCTGGAAACATGTCTGTCAGATGTGACTCAAGATTATTTTATGTTCGAGATAGCTCCTTATTATAGGTCTGCAGACTGGAGCGCTCACACACATCCTGTTTGGAACTGCCAGTCTCACAGAAGTCTATATATCTCATAGACTTTGCTTCTGAACAGTGCAGCGATTATCCATTGTGATCTCGGAGGGGATTAACTCTAAAAAAGAACCGAAGGTTCTGTCTCAATTGTATCCAGTGTGTTCAGTTAAATGTTAACAGATATGCACTAATGTTAACACACAAATAGCTAATCAATGGGAAAAAACATAGTAAACATGGCAAAGCACACAACTACCGAGAGAGAATAAAAGGCCCACTACTGCAAAAAGAGTCTGATATGTGTTCCTTGATCTGGCCGCTAAACCCTGGTCATCAGGGCCCACTTTCCTGTATTAGATGTTTCCCTACTCCAAAAAAAAGGGTGGTTTGTTATGCAATAATATGCCATTTCTGATGAGAATAAAATAATGAAAACGTATTGAAGATTTTTGGTCTTGCCACCTATTCCTGAGCTTGAAACCCCACTTCCATCTTTGTAAAGAGAACATTTTCACAGTAGGTTCTTGTGGAGTAGGTGACTTTCTTTTGCTCAAGTATACGAAAGAACCACATGGAAATAAACCCAGTCAAATCCAGTATAATGTTTTTTTTAAAGCAGGTATTTTAGCTTTTTTAACAACTACAAAAGAGGTATCCACAACTTACCAACAAAGCCATGGGGACATGTAAGTTTATAACTAACACAGGTGGAAGAACTACTGCATTATTCAAGAGCAAGGCAAGCAATTTTGTGGTCTCCCATAGATCATTTAGACTTTATAGGCTACACTTCTTGTCAGATAAAAACCTTAAAACAGGTTTGAACCAGCAAGATAGTGATATCTGTCAAATAGCATCTGGATGTCCGACATAGCTTGACAGGGAAATAACACTGGCGCAGAAAGTCTGGGCGGACTTGCTTGCAATACATCAAGGAAGAACATTTAGTCGTTGATTTTTAAATCTGACCCCTCAGACCCTAGCTGTCATTCCTATGAGGACTTTCATTACTCCACTTGAGCAATTTTAAGATTATCCCTCTGGAAACCAGAGTCAGTAGATCCTCTCCCTTCAACTTGTCTTGGTATCTCTCAAGCTTTCTCTTGGCAGATAAGTTGGGTGGATGTCTTCCCTGAAGTTTCATCCTGCTCCTACTTAATGAAAATCTCCACTCTGCTCAGAGGGAGTCCAAAGAAACCCCCAAATCCCGTTTGCATGCCTTCCCTGTCAACGCTTGCAGAGTGTTTCTGAATAATATGCTAAACCTTGGGTAGCGTCCTGGAATTTAGGTACTGCAAGCAAACCGCAGGGTTCTGTTTGAGGGGTGACAAAGAACTGTTTTTTGTATGCAATGCTCCCACACAGTGGCCCATGGCAGATATGTGCTCTCAGAGCTTAATGTAGCCAGTGGAAATCAGTCCCCTATCAACAAGAGGCAGTGGCAGCATTCTAACATCATTCATGGGAGCCAAAAGTTTGGACTCATGTCTTTTATTGGCACAGTTTCCTTATGTGTGTATCTTTGTATATTGTATACGTGTGTGCATGCCTTGTTTGTAGTCATGTAAAATGACCCTGAGGTCCACTGAGCTTTGATGGGAAGACAAAAATTATTGAATGAATCACGTGTGAGTTTAATACCTCCATGCTGGCCCTTCCGACTGATCAGTTTCCCACAGTTAAAATAGTTGAGGTCTGTTCTCGGGTTGGTTCTGTCATCATGAATCATATCAGTTTACTGGGGTGGTGTTGATTGTTGATGAAAATGTAATTGTGAGTCCTTGGCCAAGCAGTTCTGATGGCGAGGTGTTGGGGAGCAGCTGAACCTGAGAGTGTCCAGGGTACGAGGAGTCGGCCACATTCTTCCTCACTCACCTTAAGGTCCTCGAGGTGTACAGGTGCTCAGGGGTTGGCAGGTTGCAGCCTATCTCCTTATCTTAAAGGGGACTCCATATACTTTCAAAGGGCAAGATCACTCACTAGATTCTGTTTCTGTAGAGGACACCTGTTTTGACACATGGGAGAGAAATATGCCAATGACAACCAAAAGATCTGTGTGCATATTGTGTTTTTTTAATGTATATATGTCACCCATCATGCTGGTTGGAGTATAACTAGCTCAGTAAAAATCACTACAGCGCTCGTGAGTACTGAATCCACTGGAAATGATCATGCCCGGTTATAGAAGGCATCGTTAGAATTAATGCAGGATATGGAGACACCATGAGGATTTGATTCTGTGCAGCGTCACCAATAGGGACAGCATTGTTTTGCATCGCAATGTAGTGTCTGCAGATATGCCTGTGCATAATGGAGATCCTAGAATAACAGATCTTGAATAAAAGATCTTATAACCATAGCTTTGCTCATGAATATGTAACTTTGTCTAAATCTCCATCATGGATGCAGGGATATAATAAGCATATTGAAATGGTATGAGGGTATCCATCCCAAAATCGTATGGGAGTTACATATTACTGGCTGGCTAATAGTGAAATCCAATGCTGAAATGTGACATGCCTGCAGCTATATGTTTGTGTTCCTGAGGGGTTTCCCCATACAACTGGATATTCCCTCTTGGCTATCAGGTTAGATCATTTGGTTTCACCTTTTCAGAAAAGGCGACAGATGGGAAACAAGTTGTTTTCCTAGCAAGAGGCGACGGGATGATATATTCATGGTCATGACAGATTAGATAGTGTTGATGAATGTTGATCCTCTTGCTATACAACATGTCCACACTTCCCAGAAAGGTTTTCATTGTATTAAGTCTATATTTCAGCAAGGTTACCCAACCACAGCAATGTTCTGCCAATCCCACACCCAAAGGACTGTTAATAAACAGTTGAGTATAATCATATAACTGTGACTAATTGATGTAATAAACTCACTCCAGTTGCTACCTGCGGCACAGGAGCATTGTTATCAGTGTCAGATTGGATGAAGTCAAATGTTATTCATGTGTACCTTTTTTAATAAGCAATGTCATGTACACTTGTATAACTGAACAAGTTCCAATAAAACAGTATAATTGTGTAGCTCCGATAATACCGTTTTCTCTTGAGTGTCACGACAAAGGAGCTGCAAAAAGTCACACTTGACAACGCAAAGTCTATTGGGAACCACAGTAGAAATGTTGTCTCTTTCATGGACTGTTGAATCTGTTTAAGGGAACACACTGCCCGGAGGCCAGATAATAAAACCAAACGAACATTTCAGATGGAGGAAAGAGAAGGGGGTGGCATCTGGTTTCTTACTGGCACCATCACCTTTGAAGGAGTTCTTCCCAACTCCTTCCAATCACACCTTCTACAGGCTCCCAGAACACCATCCATTTGAATTAGAAGTGGTTCTTTTTCAAAAACCTATGACAGAATATCTTAAAAACTCAGCAAGTGTGGTTGGTGGCTGGTAGGGCTGAGGTGACATAGATAGGGAATTAAAAAGGGTGCAGCGCACAAGGCCTGGCCTTAAGTCCTATTTCTGCTGAACTGAATGACATGGCTGTGCTTTTCTAATAGCATGTTATTAATAATAACATCATTACTGTAGAGGATTTGCAGACCAATCTACTGTGGTCTCAACCTTTGTCTCTTTCTCCATGACTCTCTCTCTTTCTTGGAAATAGCTTACACCTACAGCCTTATTCATTTTACAATCAAAAGTGGTTGTCATCACCATTGTATCAGTGGACACAGAGAAGGTATCTGAAAGCTAACAGAAGATATTTAATTTGATCCAAACAGATACTCCCACTATACAGTCTAGGCTGGATGTTGCTGTTGTGCTATTCATCCTTAAGACAGATATAAGAAGTACAATCTGTTCTCCTAGCTGCTGTAGATACTGTAAGTACTCCAGATATGCTTTCTGGAATGGAAAATATTTTAGCTACGTGATGCCACTACCGAAGTTGTTGAAGTTTGTCCTCTCTCTCTCACAGTAAAGTAAAGTAAAGTTCTCATTTGCATGCCAATATAGCAACCAACTGCTACCATGTAGGCAAATACAGTCTAACATTTCAATGTTTAAATTTAAGGTATTATTATAAATATGAACATGCGCCAATGCGCAAAATTGCAAAACATTGAACTGACAAAGCCAAGGGGGGAAAGCTTTAGAGGAGCTATTACAGCTTCACTAACATATTCATAGGCGCACTCTTTTTTGCACCCTGAAATTAGACATGACACTAGCCATTTACCATGATATCATATGTAAGGAAAAAGTGTTGTGTGGCAGTACAAATTACATTTCCAAATGAGAATGTTAATGCCATACCCAAGCATGAGCCTAAAGTCAATTTTTCTGTGAGTATGTATCAATCACTTGCATTGTATTTCTCAGCACAAGTATTTTTTTAACGACGGTGACGATGACGAACATTTAGAATGTTGGTTTTGTGTGACTGGAGAGGAGGTGTGTTGAGAGAGTGTGGGTTGTGGGAGTCAGTTCGCTCTCAGACATCTGAGAATGTTTGGGCTGAAGGGGCTTCAGAGGGGTAGGATGTCAGTGTGGTATTCTGCCAACTCACCACTCTGCACCCAGAGACGAGGGTACTTCAGACTATAGACAGCACACTGCAGCGCTGATCCAACCGCAGGCCTCGAAGAGAGAGAAACACTATCTGCTCACATTCGCCCTACAAACACTGTACCTGTTTTTCACAAGACCTTTTCAACTCACCTCTAAAAGCTCAGTTCAAAAAATCCCAGCAAAGGCCTTCTAGACTTGAGTGCCTTCAGAACCTTTCGGTTATGCAAGGGCTGGGAGGTGGGGTTGGGGGCAGGGACCGCTTGTTTCTGATGCATTGTGATGCTGTACTAAAAACAGTATGCATCAAAATAAACACATAGGGAAAGCTTTGAAAATGATTCCCACCACTTTGCAACCCTGTCCTAGTGTGTGTTTTTGCTCTCTTTCTCTCCTTTCATGACAGAGACAGCTGAGCTGTTCTGGGTCTGACAGACCAAAACAAAATCTCTCAGTGGCAATTCAATGGGAAAAGTTGATCTGGAGGTAAAACTTGAGATGTCAGATGCCTGCTACCATACTTCCTTGTCTGATTGTGGCAGGAACTTCGCCTCAGTGGAACTTCAAAGGTTTGTTCTGTAGCGCATCCCAGGGGCTGCACTGGAAGTAATGATATGTCAATGGTAAACATCCTGTTTCCGTATTTTGTATCTAATTTGTGGGGAAATTGAATCTTCACAGGCAAATAAGGATTACACATTAAAGATAAGAATGAGAAGGGGTTGCAGACATATGCTGCCCAATAGTTATTTTTGAATGTTGCGGTATTTCTACACTGTACACAGTGGGCAAAAACAAAACCAGAAATCAAGTGTGACACATGGACACACATATTAGTGGAGGGAGCAGCTAAACCCACGCATGCCAGGGAGTCAGAACAGAAATCAGTCTCTACTTTTGTCCCATCCTCTGCCTCCTCCTAGGACAGCCAGGAACAGTAGGCAGCCACATTAGTGGTTCCCAGAGGAACTAAGATGCACTAGTTTATTGAAATATGGGAAATTTTTCCAGTCTTGTGTCCTGTATATATTTGCAAAAACCAAATTAGAAGCTGTATGCCACTAAGGAGGAATATATATGAAGTGTTTTTCATCCTCATAATGAAATGTCAGTACAATTACCTGGGCCTCTTCATCTCCCCCTGACAAGTCAAAGGTGTGAAAACGGGATTGTTGGTGCCGTGTTAGAGTGACGGTAGGCGTACTTACACAGACATTGTATCCAACAGACACCTTTTCCCTTCTTTCTGACATTGCCATCACACCCGCTCTATAATTGGATACTCTGGTGTCAAGTCCAAATAGTTCAGAAACAAGTTCTGATCCACTGCAGTAGTGGGGGCTAGTGTCTCACTTCCCCCTTCATCTCCATCTCTCCTCGCCCCCCTTCACCCGCCACCTCCTCCCCCTACTCCACCCTCCCTACCAATCAATCAACAGGAATTCCATTAATATTAAATGTGCAGAGAGGAAAGGAAAGAGCTCTATAACAGCAGGTGTGTCACACCATGAGAATCTGATTAATTCTGGTATCAACAAGGAGCTGACCGACACCGACATCCCATTCACCTTTTTTATTTATCAAGTGATTTATTCAGTGTCTTGAAACCACCTGTAAATGACTCCTGCCCCCTCACCGTGTCATTTCCACAAAGCCACAAAAAAGGGAGGTGAGTCATTTATGCCACACAAAGAGCCTTGATTGAATGATACAAAATAATCAGCATATTAACAGTGCCGAGGGGCTTGGCATCTTTTGCGGGGCAGAGCGAGGCATGATCGTTGTTAAGTTGTTAAATTACAACGCACTGTGCCAAGGGGAATCCGTCAGGCCATTAGGGTGCAATTAATCTCTTCAGAAATTTGAACAGATATGTGTGGGCTCGGCACATACGCACTCTCACGTAATATTCCAACAGTAACTTATTTAGCATTGTTCAAATGGTGGCTATAGCACTATGAAATAAAACTTTCCTTGTTCTCATCAACGGAACGTCAGCCTGGTTGTCGTCGGCTCTTAAGTTCCAGATACAATACAAATGTTCTTTTATGAGAAACTAGCCTTTGTAGACCTGATGGTGTAGGTTCAGGTTGTAAGTCTTTCTGAACATGTTGTAGATCACACACCACATGTACTCAGTCAGATCTACACAGAATATCAAATGACGTTGAACGCATAATGGGATGGGATATCTGTTTTTCCCTTTTAATAGAAGTTCAGCTTCTGATTTATCAGTGCAATCAGGTTTAAGATCTGGTGCTGGAGGCAACTTCCAGTTGCCTAATCCATGTGTGCTCGCTTGGCGAACATTTTGTCATGACAAACGGCTAATCTCCTAACACAGTTGCGTTCTGCTTGACGTTTGAACAGACAACAGACTCAAAGCATTCCACTGCACACGTAAACACGCCGTAAAATGTACTCTCTCACACACACACACACACGCATACTGAAGCCTACACCATCCTATAGATACAGAAATATTTGAAGGCAAATCGACACACATATTGTCATGCATCTCATCCACTTGAATGCGAACCCCAACAATTACAGCTCCCTCACATAATGACCAAAAAATAATGGATAACCATTTTCCAAGCATGACCAGAATGCTTAAGTATGGTGCAGGTTGTTGTTTACCCTTGGAAGGGGAATACATTTAGGGCATAAAAGATGAGTTGTGTTTGGACACCCTAATGCATGGTGAAGTCTCCCCTGACAAAGGGCCTTCTGTTAGGGAGGCACTGGGGAGATGAAAGTGGTCCAGATGTTCATGAAATGGACTGGAACAAGGAGATATTGTATATTTCAGAGGGGAGATCATCGCTTTAAGTTGTGGGGCTCTGCTCTAATGGTCTAATATAGTGGTGTGAAAATGATGCAGTGTTATTAGAGATCCCTGTTAAAACCTGTGACGGGTTCCATGTTAGCTTTTGGCTGCAAAATGTCTGTCAGGTTTCTCCTTTTGCTAACTTTGCACTACTTCTAGTCTGTCTGACTCTCAGCCATGTCCTACTACAACCAATGTCTTACTGCTACCCATGTCCTCATGCTAGCTTTTTGGACTGCTAGCCTGCTGGACAGCTATCCTACTGTTTCACTCACATTCTCAGCAGTTTTACAAGACAGCTTGCCCCCCAAAAAAAACTAATTTTGTTTTTCAACTTCTAATGCACACTTAGGTGTGACGGTACCATCACATCTGAGTGTTTTTTGTATTCTGAACCAGGTGGAATGGAAACAGAGATGGACTTTGTCATTCTGTTCCTTAAATATATCATCAGTATTCTGAGAAAGTCTCTTTCAAGGGAATCAGATAATAATGGTCGTGCTCTTTCTCTCTTCTTTCCATTGTCAAAACTCTCTTGTGACCCTGCTCCCTCCCTCCCTCCCTCCTCTCTGCTTTTCCCTGTTCCCCGCCTCTAGAATCCCACCCTCTCCTTTTTGCCCCCTTTTTACTTATCTGCCTCAACTCCCTACTCTCTCCATCCTTGTTTTCTGCATCTTTCACCCTCTTTATCCAACCCCACACAACACCTTTCATTTTCAACCTTTCATTTTCAACACAATTCCATATTGTCAGTCTCCCTAAAATCCCTAACTTTCCAGAGAGAGCTTTACAAAAAAGCACAGGTCACTGATCGTAACAACGAGTGCCCCAAACATGAAGCACACATTGTGAGAAACCAATTAGCCATATGGAAGTAAGAGTTAAGGACATGGAGAAGAAAAGTTATGATGGAGTGAGGGATGGTCTGGAGAGGAAAGGGGACTTGATCAAGGGGACAGGATGATGACAGAGAAGGTAGAGAAAAGTTTCTAAGTGTGTGAGGTAGAGGTCATTTTGTTCAGGAAGTAGTGGGTTTTAGCACCAGTAATGTGAGCAGAGGGAGTGATGCTTCCAGACCGTGGACCTTCCTTCCTTCTTGGACTTGTGCCATCTCCTCTCAGCTGACCGAAGGGTGGACTGTTCTTCACGAATATTCACATCTGTGAGGCACGGGCAAGATGGAGAACATTGTGCAAGCCTGGTTGAAAGAGGACAGAGAGTGTCAAGTGATGCAGTTAATGTGGATGACAAGGTGTTGGTAGCAGTGTCAGTGGGGTGAGACATGAACTTGTCAAAGGGAGATATCTCCCTATCTCTTGCTTAAATGCTTCTCTCTAACACTCTAACTCGCTCTCTCACACAAACACATTCTCTTGCTGTCTCTCTCTCACCCTCTTGTGTCTCTGCTCTCCCTCCAGGTGGGGTTTGTATCGCCCAGTCTCTGAAAATCCCCCGGGAGCCAAAGCCGGGAGAGTTTGACAAGCTCATCCTGCGTCTTCTGGAGACCCCCAATGCCCGGGCCGTCATCATGTTTGCCAACGAGGACGATATCAGGTGTGACTCATTCTCTCATCCTTTCTGTCTCTTTTGTATGGACACACGCTGGCTGATGAACGCACACGTGTGCACCTGGAGAGAAACACAAGCACTCATACTAGTGTGCGCACATACACACACACTCCATCACTGCACTCTAGGCAACTCTGAGTCAAGACCACATTGTTTATCCTCCATCAGCTAATCCACAAACTCTTCACTGAGGATTGAGATAACGATGTTTCGATTAACTCTGAGAACACAGGGCTAAGAAGACCGATGCGTCAAAGCTCTCTTGAACTTCAGTTCTCTTCAGTGCATATCATTTCAGGATTATCTCCGCTGGATCTGATTAAAATGAAATTAAGAAGTGCTGCTCATCTACCGATATTATTCCAGTTTTTATATGAAAGCACTTTGCCACCTGAAACACCTGCTACCCACAGAGAATTAACTCAAAAGTCACTGTCTTCGACAAAGGGTTGAGGAACTTGACCAGGTTTCTTAATCTTCACCGAAGCCCTCCGGTCATTCCATATATCAGTCTTTCAGTTAAGGAACAGGGGAGAAGTGGGAAATGAGAGAGGGAGAGTAAAGTAAGTATATATGGGGTTCACTTGTTAAAGATTTTCTGGACAAGGTGTGCTTGATTAGTGTTGTAAAATAATGGAATGTGCTCTTCTAGAACCAATCCAGCCAATACCTTCGCTCTCCTCTCATTGACCTGTCTCTCTATCTCTCTTCCCATAGGCGTATCTTGGATGCTGCCAAGCGAAACAACCAGACGGGTCACTTCCTCTGGGTTGGCTCGGACAGCTGGGGCTCTAAGATCTCCCCAGTGGTGGGGCAGGAAAGGGTGGCCGAGGGCGCCGTCACCATCCTCCCTAAGAGGGCCTCTGTGGACGGTAAGTGGAACTCTTGTTAACTTAATTTGCTGGATCAACATTGTTGTTGCAGTGTTCCGGAAGACTACAGAATGCCAACCAAGCAAATAAAAAATTTACTGACTCCGAAAAAGACTGAGCCAGTCTCCATGCTTTTAAGGCAGACTGATTAGTGGTAAAAACATTAATGGAATCCCAATGCTTTCATAGTAGTGACTAATTAGACTTCCTGGATTCATTGCAATAAAACTGCCTATGGTTTGCCAATAAAGAAATACAGAGATGGACCTGTCTAATGTGTAAAATTTGATATTTTACTTTCGTTTTGGTAACCATATGTGATAGCAAGATTAGATATATAGAATTGATTAGAAAATGTGATTTGTTACAACTGGCACTGAATATACACGATACCTGAACACATGAGTTGAACTCAGATATTTATAGAGGCTGGTTTCCTGTCATTGATTCTTTTTCTCTGCCTGATGTTCTGGACATCGCAGCATTCGACCGGTACTTCCGAAGCCGCTCCCTCTCCAACAACAGGAGGAACGTGTGGTTTGCAGAGTTCTGGGAGGAGAACTTCGGCTGCAAGCTGGGGCAAGGCAAGCGGCCAGGGAGCCCCAAGAAATGTACAGGTACGCCTCAACCAAGCACCAGTCCTGTGCGGGTCTGAACAAGTCATATGATACGTTATTCTGGATGTATGTAAGTGTTTTACATATAGGCATTGACATGGAACCAGGTTGATTACATACTGATTATATAACAGTGGAACCCTGAACCAGAACTGTGACTGAAGTATTTGTCAATAGGATGAATTCCTACTCAAATGTCCTACTTAAAATGTGATAATGCTATTGCAACAGTACTGTGCAAACGAGCAAAGGTTAATCACACTTGAGATTGTTCATCAGATTCCATACTCATGGTATACAGATTCCTTACGCAGGGTATACAGATTCCATACGCATGGTATAAGTCAGAAAACTTGAAATTCATGAACAGCTCTAAAACAAGACCTGATCTCTCCAAAACACCAGGTCTAAATATTCCCTGTGCACTTTTAGGCACAGCAATATCACAGAGACTGTGTGTACATGAACAGCAGAGACCCCACACCGGTCCTCAGCCAGACAGACAAACAAGGCTTTGCTTCCCTTGCGCAAACCCTGCCTGTTTAAACAGCCCTCTTGCTGACGGCAGGCCAGAAATACAGAAAGCCGAGACTCAGTGTCAACACTGTACCGCCATCCCCACATGCTCAAAGTACTTGTGATATCGGACAGAAATGTCAGCGAAGGTGACCCACTCAGTCATGTGACACGGTTCTCTACAAATGTACACGTGAGTCTCAAACAGTCTGTGTAACCACATCACCAAGATGTTCTGGTGAGGTTAGAGGACCATAGGTTGGCATTAGTACAGTGGCTGTCCATGTACAGTACAGCCTCCCATTACAGTGTAATGACTAGCTTACTCCCATACTTGTTGTTCAAGTGTTTGTCTACAGTGGTTAGACCTGAAGGGTTTTACCTCATAGGAATCTGTAAGACCTCCACTCAGACTGAGCTTGACTCATAACTCTAGTTTATAAACAACAACAATCTGGTCAAGGAGGCCTTGTTTGCTGTCATGTAGATGAAGGAGTCTCCATTGTGTGGGGCTCTTACACCGTGTCCTAACTGGATGCGAGCATCCGACTGTCGCATCGGACGCTCTCTGTCTACACTGAATCCGTCAAATCCACTTCTGTTACGTCATGTAAACTAACCACTTTGCTATGACTTCATGTGCTACAGAGCTTTCAACGCAAGCAACTAAAATAAATAGAAAATACAAAAATTCCAGCCGAAACGTTGCGCTGTGTCGCGTTGCGTCGTGCTGCATCATGTCACTCACTTCATGTTAGGACATACCAACAGAAAACAAAGCCAAATATCTATTGCTTTTAGTTGCATCGCTCGCATCCAGTCGCTCCCATTGCATCTAGTTAGGACACAGTGTTGAGGTGTCTGACAACCAGGGGCAGCATCAGTCATGTGGCAGAGACAAGTTGTGCAGGATGTCTGATCTGAAGCCATGTGTTTGTAGGAGAGACACCCTGAGAGAAAGGAGGAAGACGTGTACTTGTGCGTGTGTGACTTGTGCTTGTTTGTATTTTGTATTTGAAGTAGTCATGGGTATCTGATCTTATTTCTTTTGTGTCTGTGCATTTTGATATTTGTGAACCCTAAGAACGATATTTCATCTCCATGGCATATTCATGAATTACTTTTATACATTTGACATTCAGACATTGTTCTCATCCCGCATGTGGTTGTGAATGTCTGGAGTAATGTGGTTGTGTCCCTTGGCTCAACACTCCATTTCCTTCTAGAATGTACGCAGACGTCTGTCCCAACGCTTATTTTTCTGACACAGGGACTTGAAGTAATGAGAATAATTACAGAGCTGTTGTTCCTGGGTATTGCTTGCTTTTCATTGCCTCTCTTTCTGTTCTCTCTTGCTCACATGCTTTTCCCCACCCTCTCTTTCCCTCACTCGCCCTCTCCCTCTGTCTATCTCTCCTCCTATATCTTATCTACACTAGGATGCACATAACACTTCACTGCTGATAGATTTGCCTGTCAACAACACAAAACCTGGCTCCTGTGATTATTATCACACATTTTAAGAGGAGAGGAGAAGGCTGACATCAAATCATGATGGCGTGACCAATAAAATATATCTAAATAACATAGAACATCCTGACAAAAAACACATACCCTGTATAAATAAACAAAACAAACAAATGTGCCTTGATCCAGCAAACGTGATGTCTCGCCATAACTTTCACTGCGCTGGAGATTGGAGTAAGTCATCACACTTCGGTCTACTGAGACAGACAGCACACGAGGCCCTGAGGGGAGCAGCTCCTGGATGAATTCCACATCACTTAGCCTAGCACACAGCTCGTCCACCAAAAAGTGCCATTGTGCTGACTTCAATGTTCCCCCAGTGGTGTGGGTGTAAAAGAGAAAAAAAAGTAATTGTTGATGATTGTTCAGGTTTTCTTTGGAAACAAGGGCACTTGTTGAGACGCCAATCCCTCAGAGACTTGTCCAACGCACCAGACAGGATTTGGATTGTTGATTTGTGGTGAACGTAGCCAAGAAATTTGAACCAAAAGAAACTCACAAAAAAAGAAGAATAACAAGCTCAGCCCTAACTATTCAATATGCAGTGTCCAGCGCTGGTGATAAAGTTGGGTGTGATTTTTCCATGAGGCTGGGAGTTTGGAAAGCGATGTCAAAAGCACTCTGGAGACCCTACTGTTCACTCTTCATGGGAGCTGGCAGGGAGAGCAGCAGCTTGAATAGGTTTTATTAGCAACTCAAGATTGAGTTTTAGTGCCATGAGGAATGAGAGAGGCGCTGTATAGGCATCTTCTATCAGAAGCCATCGCTTTCAGAAGCGTAATCATGAAACCAGACAAACAGCTGAATCAGCACTACCCCTCTGGTCATACACCACCTGTGTGTGTTTGTTTTTGTGTTTGTTTGTGTGTGTCGTGTATTTCTTGATGGTGCATCAATAGTTTGCAGCCAGTGCAATATTGTACACAATACACATCCATCTCCCATAAACCTCTTAAGACAGCAATGGCTTACATGTGTAAAGGTTCATTGTGTGTGTGTGTGTAAGTGTGTGTGTTTGTGTGTATTGTGTCTGTGTATTATCTGTTTTTGCGAGAATGTGGGAGTTTGGTTAGTATGTTGTGTGGCGTGTGAGTCCTTTGCAGTGGAATAACATGTTTATGCATTAGAGTTGAGAGACTACTGTACATACTTATTACAAACAGTGTGTTTGTGGGTGCATGTGTGTATAGCATGTATGTGTGTGCGCACATCCAGCCATGTGTTACCCCACAAAGGATTAATTTAGACAGGAAACACTGTAACCAGAGAGAGCCTGCATTCAGTAATCCCTCTCCAGGGCACACCTCCAATATCACGTGAAACGTTAATGGCGTTTGATTTTAGCATTGTATTTCTGCCGTTCTCCCTGCTTGCTTCACATCCTGTGCAAGGAATATGTGTACAGTGTTGTCAGATTGCACAGTTCTGTAATACAATCACAAGCATTTCTTCTGCTGTGTAGGCTAAAAACTCTACCAATATGCAAGTCACTGTCCCAGTAGAACAGTCCTGTAGACCAGTGGTCCCCAACCCTGGTCCTCAGGGCCTACTGTCCTGCATGTTTTAGATGTTTCCCTGCTCCAACACACCTGATTTACATGTATGGGTAGTAATCTAGCTCTGAAGAATTCTGGTAACAAACATGCATTAGAATCAGGTGTATGCGAATGGTAAACATATAAAACATGCAGGACAGTGGGCCCTGAGGACCAGGGTTGGGGAATACTGCTGTAGACAACAGCCCTAGTCTACCGTGGTCACTTCAGTGTAACACAATATTGTTTCTTGTTGACGCCAAACATACCATCATAGCATCAGAACATGACTGAGACTACAGCCCACGTACAGTACCTTGGAGGCTGTTCACTCATTTGCTCAGTCACAAACAGGATTAACCAGTTAACTGAGGTAAAACATATGCCCGTACAGTACTATTGTATTTTGTATCATATGAAAAACAGAGATATGGCTGTAGACAGTAAGTGTACTCCACCATGCACTGTGAGTTTATTAAACTACTGACTCACTGAAGAGGCCAAAATATTGTTTCAGTTTGCTGTGTAGATGCACTGCATACAATACGTGTGATAATGAAATTGTAGCAACGACATGGCAGATGTTACTGGCCAGCTGCGTGGAAGAGAAATAAATACTCCTATATCTGATAGTGTTGGTATACAGGGTATACAGAGAGAGTGAGAAAGAGAAAAAGGGCCGAAGACAAAGAAAAGAAAGATGAATAATAAAGAGTAAATGAATTAATCAGATGAGGAAAAAATAAGTGTTTGCTCTGGGGTGGGTCATGTAAGGCCACAGTCATTAACTGTAATTAATTGGGATGGTTAAAAGATTTAACAGATTTACTGCCATGGGGCCAGAGTTTGCGATATCCAGAGTTTCATTGTGCAAGGTCTTACCACCTCTGCTGACATGTTCCTCTCTGTTGAACAGTGTACATGTTTATTTTATAGCCTCACCTTAACTGGTAATTTCCTCCCAGACAGAGTATGACCCTATGCTAAAAGCAATCAAATAGTGTAATGAATCCACCTCTCCTATTTTCATGCATGTGAGGCTGAATGAGACTAATCAATGATTTAGTATGTGTGGATGTGTGTGTACGCTATGTGGGGTGTGTGTGTATGTATGCTTGTATGGATGTTGTATGTTTTTATGTGGGCATGTACTGGTACAGGTACATATATACATATGTATGTGTGAACTGTCAGTGTGTGTGGGCGTGTATGCTCCCCTAATGCTGACTGTTTGAAATCTGGTCATCTTCTTTGACCACCAAAACAAGACAATTTCAGTTCTGTTTCACACAATACAGTACACAATGTTTTGGAATGGTTTAATGGTATGACTTTTGCCTAACATCCAACCGTTATTTTTGCCTTCATATTTGATTTATATGAAAATAAGGAATAGTCAATAGTTGTGGAGACACACAACCAACAGTGGCACATCCTTGTTGTTTGCTGCCTGAAGGAGGCTTGTCAGCTCCCTTCTTCTGATTCTTATTCTCCATAAGTGTTCTTTTCCATTTCCATTTAGTAATTTCTCATGACGCTCTCATCCAGAGCACCTTAAAGCAGGTACAGGGACATTCATTCTGAGGCAAGTAGGCCTCAAGCTTGTGCACATATACAGTATATTAGGATAGGTTCTGTGTGTAGACTATGTATGTAGTCTAGATAGGATGTATAGTTATGTAGCTAGTGTAGATTATTGTAGGATAAATTATGTGCACCAAGAGACAAAACAAGCTGTCAGTATTGTCGATAGGACTATGAATATTTAATCTCAGCAGTGTACTTTGCATGCTTTTTTACACCATCTCTAAAGACGCTTAGAAACTAAAGTTCTGTTGTCTACCCTCTCACATTTAAAACTGTACAAATTCCCCAGAAAAACATTGGAAAAACAGTAAAGCAGTAATTTCTATAGTATTCTGGCAGTTCGGCTATACAGCACTATTTCCTTGCACCGTCTTTTGCACTCGACAAGTGTCCTTGAGTCGACATATGAAAAGCTATCTCCACAAACCCCAGTTATTATTAATAAAATATAAAACATTTTGTGTTTGTTTTTTCCCCTCCATTGTGGAAACTGGCTTTTTGCTGGTTCTTTAAAGGCCTCCGTCTCGATAAAAACAGCATGAGAGCTAAGGGGAGGAGCTGCCTTCTGTCAGTGCCACAGCGAGCACTCCTAAATGCGCACCACTCAAGAACATTCTGGAAGGCATGCTTTTCTTTCTTTCTTTGAGAAAGTACAAATGATAATTTCTTGTGCTCGGCCCTTTTTTTGTCTTCAACGTGTTCCCAAGGTAGCCATTAGCACTAAATAACATTGACATTTATTTTTAAAGATGGCAAAGCCAGAGTTAATGGTTCTACAGCTGCAGGAGAATAAAAGGTTTTAAAAGGTTATTAGTGCAGGCAAGTCTTTGATTACCCAAGGTGTGCTGCCATGTCTATTTTACAGACATGCTGCTGTTCATGTATCATCTTGTGTTAGTTTCTAATCTACCCACTATCTATCAAGGCTATTTACCTCCTGACAAGAGACAGGTGGTAGGAACTGGATATGCAAATGAAAGGTCCGATTTGCATAATGCGTTAATTGGGAGAAATATTACATATGAAGACATAAAAAGTGCAAATTAAGCCCTGCCTTCCTTTTCAGCTGTCAGAGGTGCATCAGTGAAATGTAGACATATGCATGGCAGCTAGAATGGCCCAGGCTGGTGTGTATTTGCACATTTGTTAGTTTAAAGGTGGGCTAAATATTTAATTTCTTAATGAGCAAGAACACCAAGTCATTAGCTGAGCACCCAGTTTATGGTCCGATCTATTATGATGTGGACTTGTCAGCCAGCCCTAGTCATCTGGGAGGCTTCTTAATTGAGGTCCAGGCTTTTCCGAGGCCTGGTCTGGCATGTAAATAATCTGGTGAAACGATCCCTGTCCACAAGCCGTTAAGTATATCATGTTAAATTAGTTAATCGTTCATTAGTTTGTTTATACAAAGGACAGGGTACTCATCATTGTTGTATTCATTTAGTCAGGCATTTAAAATCTTTTACCGCTTGTAGCTGTGAAACCAGTTATACTGTGGAGTCAGAATCAATGTTTTCCCATCACCTTTGCAAAGATTGCAAACCAAGCAGTCCAGTATTTTTTTGCCTAATCCATGCTGTCGAAGCTGGTATGGTCCCATTGTGCCTGACTCGTGGGGGAACAGAATCCCTGATACATTTGCATGTCTCCTGGTGAAACCTTGCTGTCAAATGCTACCAGTGTTTAAAGGTCACAAAGAGAGGAGGGGTTGTGGCAAGACTTGTCCCCTCTCCACCATTAATGCTGAGCGACGGTGGCAATTACGTGAACTTCAAATAACCTCTGCATCCAACTTTTACAGAAAAAGAATAAGAACAGACACTGTCAACACACCGTCTCCCCGTCTCATGACTCTCTTTGAGGCCATAAGGGCAGTATCAAGTACTACTGTTCTCTCATCTCACTTTAGTAGTAGTAGTGCTCTCATCTACTTTTTCCCTGCAGATTGTAATTCGACTTAATGAATTTAACAGCTGCTTTTATCCATAGTAATTGTAGTGTAAGAGGAGAAAGAGGAGGGTGGTAGAACTTGGAACCTCTCGATCTGCAGTCAGTACTTGTAGCACTCAGCTGCCCACAAAGTGTATGGCTACAAAGAAATACAGATGGACATGATAATGGTAATGGGATTAGATTATTAAATGATATAAAGAGGAAGATTTCTGAAGATTCAGAAGATTGTTTGACTTCACTAACTCATTATAACGCTCTGAATACTATCCTGATAGTCCTGTGCCTATAATATAAGGCAAGTCAAATGCCAGTACGTCTAAACAATCGGGTCAGAGAATTAATTTGAGACAGTAGCACTGGGAGAATTCTTATAATTGGAGGTGGCTTTGTCTATCGCAGTGAAAACGTGCAGAAAGACCAAGACACAATAACAAACAACTGTAGTATAGAAAAGAGTGAGAATTCACTATGACATGTAATGCAGAGCGGGTTTCTTTTCATGTCACCTTGTACCGTACATCTCCACTTTATATCTTTATAACAATGAGACAGTGAGGCCAGCCAGTGGCAGACTCATATTGTTATTAATACTACGTTGAGAGAATAAACAATAAGGCTACATGTTGATTAGATATTAATGTAAATATATTCCGCCTTGTCAGACATGCTGTATACGTACACCACCGATGTCACTGCTGGGATTATTCTTATTTCATTTTATCTCAGAGTAGAAGATGGTCTGTAATTAGTTTGTCATTTATCTGATTTTCTCATTTAATTGAAACAGAAGTATCCCCCAGCGCTTCATCAAAAGAGGGAAAACAAACACACGTCTGTCCTGTAGAAGGGGGAATTAAATTTGCCCTTGTAAGTGATGTTTAATTGAACCGCCAGCTTCTATAATGAGGTTGTCTGTCAGGCTTATTGCCACACATCATTCAACATGAACGAAGATTTCATCTTCCATGCATCGGTTAGCTAGTCTCGTTATCACACACACGGGCACATTATCCCATCGTAAATCAGAGTCATTATTTGGTGAGACTGCAACAGGTCCATGTTGTTTTGCAGACAGGGATTTTGTCTCACCAAGTTCTGATGTAACTTTGGTAGTAATACCTTCAGTATTCAGTAATATTCTATAATACCGTATTTTTCGGACTATAGGGCGCATTTAAAAGCCTTTATTATTTTCACAAAACGACACTGCGCTTTATAATCCGAAACGCTTTATATATGGATTAATTATTTTATTTACTGACCTCTAAGCGATTTTTGTGTGGTACAAGGCACTCACGGTGCTAAATCAAAATGTTTTTGTACGACTTCGTTAAACTACAAAACCGCACCGCTTACAGCATGACGGCTACCGTAGCCAGGAGCGTCGCGGAGTAATACATACTGTGCTTCACCATAATATTATTCGACTGATTTATCTGACTGTTTTTCCCCCGCTTAATGCGCCTTATAGTCCGGTGCGCTTTATAAATGAAAAAAGATCGAAAATAGACAATTCATTGACACTGCGCTTTATAATCCAGTGCGCCCTTTAGTGCAAAAAATACGGTAATACAATAGGGGCATCAGATAGCTCAACGGTTAAGGCGTTGGCCTCATGATCGAAAGATCGAAGATCGAAAGATCGATGCCCAGCTGTGGCTATATGACTTTGTGTTCTTGGGCAAGGAACTTCACCCTACTTGCCTCAGGAAGAATGTCCCTGTACTTACTGTAAATCGCTTTGGATAAGCATCAGCTAAATTAATAAATGTAAATATCAACCTTCATGCGTTATAAACTGCCTAGAGTATCACACCTGTTTTACCAGTAATTGCTGTTACATTGGCCACCTATATGAAAGTAAAAATACACTATTCATATTTTAAGGAAATGTCCTTGGGCAAATTATGTTGTCAACATTCATATCACAAGTGCACTTTATTGCCTATTCCCTATTCCCGTGTTCCCATTCCCATGTTCCCATAGTTTATCAGAGCAAACGAGGAATTAACTGAATTAGCTGCCACAGCGCCTTAAGAGTCTCATCACAAGATCACATCATATTCTCCTGACGTGCAGTTAAACTCACAGCCAGCGATAGATTGGCTCAAAACATAAAATTTGAAAACACAAGAGAACCTCATCTAAGCCAAGCACAAAATAAAAAGATTGAAATGGACAATTTATGAATACATGACTCTAGTTTATTATGCGGCGTCTCACATGATTTCTCTTGCTCTCTCAAGTGTTGCTGTCTTTGAAACATAGATACCAGAGAACTGACCCAGTCTATACCTTAACCTCTCCCTTTGTTAGCGGGTAACTGTCATGTCTATCAATGTATCCATCCTGTCAGCCACTGGCTCACTAGCTCCCTGGATTAGCAAAAGTACCATTCATTATGGTAAATAATTTGTCAGGTTCAAATAAATCTTACAAATGGGTGGGATATCGGGAAACCCGAACTTCAGTCTGTGAAAAACAATCAAGGCCATTTTCTAGTGAGTTAGCCTAGTCACATGTTTCATAAAGACCCGGGTGTTGAAACGTGTTAGGAAACACGTGCATTGTTGAATATCACAGTCTGGTCTGCTGTTACAATACACAAGGTGAAAAGGGTTTCCTTTCAATGCAGCGTTTACCTTGTGAGATGGTTTTATTCAGTCAAGACTTGCTTGAAAAAAGTCAAGGACGAAATCGCTGAATCACAGGCAGTGTGACTCGTTGCGAGATTAACTGACCTTTTCTCTTCTTGTTTCTGAATGGGGCAAGGACGGTGTGTCTGTCAAATTGTACTACCATGTCAGACTTTCCTGCCACAAAGCAAAACTATAGGGCTAGCCTTAACCTTAGTGTGCTCATGTACGGTAAACCGTGAAAAGGAAAATCTAATAAGTAAAATAAAATGCTTGTGAACATATACACTACATTTCCACTAATACCACGCTAAGCCTAACTAAGATACTAACACAAATTCTCCTCCTTTCTGCGGTCAGGGTTGGAGAAGGTGGGCAAGGACTCGACTTACGAGCAGGAGGGGAAGGTGCAGTTTGTGATGGACGCGGTGTACGCCATGGCCCACGCGCTCCACCGCATGCACCGCGAGCTGTGCTCCGGCTCTCCCGGGCTGTGCCCCCGCATGGCCAACATCGACGGCAAGGAGCTGCTCAGCCTCATACGGGCCGTCAGCTTCAACGGTAAATCAGATCATTTTGATTTCTGGAGCACATTTGCAAATAACCAATGTCAATAATTTATAATGTCAGTTGCTCGTGCAGTCTTTGTTATTTACACGTACAAGGCCTTTTTCAGTTGACCGATCAGCAATCTTTTAGAGAAGAGGAAATCCCTATGTAGCTTTTGCTCTTGACCCCAATAATGGCATGCATCTCTTTTTTATCACTCTTCTTAAGTCTCTTTTCACTTTCATCCATTTCTGACCACATCTCAACTCCCCGATGGTCTGACACTTCCACCCTCTTTGACTCGTTCGTTTTAGTGATTCCATTCATCCCTTCTTTCTATCCTGCCTTCCTCCCTGCGTCTTATCCGAGTCTTCCTTGCTGCTCTTCAATTTCTCTTGTGCCATTTAGAGACCTCTCCCCCTCACTGCTCTCCTGAGTCCTGGGGAGCTAAAAACCCATTATCGTTCACACCATCCTGTCTGACCATGTTTCTGAGAGCTAATTCTGTTCAAGCATTTTATTCTACGTAGTCCATGTTTAGAGTCTACTAATATTCACAATCTCCTGAATCCCTCATCTCTAGGAATTTGTAAACAAACAATCTCCACACCATATCGAGGTACCTTTTGGATAACTGGCTTTGGCTTTTGTGTTCTGTAATGAATAACATGAAAACATGGCAGACGTGAGTCTTGCTTGGGCGGCTCATCTTTTGAAGCTCGGCCAAGTTCTCTTGGAGCAGGTATCAGACTCGTGTTAGTAAAAATACACTTCAGGACAGAACCAAATCGTGCTTTCAAATGGATATAGGTTCTGCTGTATTTTAATTGCCTCTCGGGGGCTAAAGGAAAATACAAGGCTTTGATGTCTGGTATTTTTGTGAAATTTAGATCAGTTTAATTGTTTAATTCTCAATGCTGTTGCAGCTGTTGTAGGGTAGATGTGGTAGATTAGGGAACAGTGGGATATAGACTGAATGCACAATTCTAGTTTTCCAGTGGTTGAGTGTATGATTTTAAACACATCATCTATTTTCATACCAATTATGGATGAATACACATGTATCCACATCACTTTAAAGATAACATCTTTAAAAACGCTATAATCTATTGTAGCACGTGATTTCAAGTAATAAAATAACAAAACAAGTCTCCAGTAAATGAAATGCAACATGTATTGTTTGCACAGCCATTCTCTATTTCCACACTGCAAAGATTACTCTTTTTTTTTTTACCACTTGAAAGTAGCAACAACCAGCCAGCCAAACTACTTCAACACCAGGAATGATCACAATACTTTATAGTCTTTTGCGGAACACGGCCAAAGAAAATTATAAAATGATAAAAGTCCGGCCTTCAGCTCCCTTCATCTCTCTTCTCCTGTGTCTTGGGCCCGCATGCTTCTCCTTGATCTACCTTGAAATGTTTAATACTTCAGGCAGGAGAGTTACCACCACAGAATCCACCTCACCCTGTACAGAAAAGTCCATTTGAATAATTCTTCCATCTGCGTCTCAAGCAAGGGGCACTGTAGGAGATACAAAGCTGAGGGAAACTTGCTGGGTTTAGCCAGGCCGAATTGGTAAAGCTTCACTTGGTGGATTTTTCCACCTTTTGCAAACCTCAAAGGAATTACACTCTCCTTTAGGCCTGGTGAAATGGGAGCAGTCCTATTTGGGGAGGGAATCAGGGGTGATGATGGATTAACAAAGATTAACAAATAATACTTCACCAAAGGCCTGAGATAGCTGATAGCAGATGGCAAAACACACTTTTTTAAATCTTTAATTATCTCATAATTATTCGTTTACGACAGATCACACATGCATATATTTGCAAAACTTCAGGCTGTTTAGCCTAACTTGTTTAGACAAGCAAATTAAGAAGTGAAATCAAGCGTGATTGTGTTCTTCTGTAGGTTTCTTAAGGTGTCTGTTATTGTGGGTATGTTTGCTCTCATAGGCTGCACATGTGTGCCAGACTTGATAACCCTTTGCTTGGGGTACAGTACACTATAAAACATCTGTAACACATGCATGCTTCAAGATGTGCGTGGGCATATCAAAGCTGGGCCCTCATGCTCTGTGTGTGTCCCTTGACTGGCACAATCATGCTTGATTGAGCCTGCAGCCAAGCCTTTGCATAATCCACACATATCACACATGAGCGTCACCAGTGTGTGTGTGTGTGTGTGTGTGTGTTTGCCTGTGCGTGTGCATGTGTGTGCGTAAGGTAGTGTGTGCTGCCACACAGAGAACAGGGCACTGGGGTTACCCATGAATCAAAGTTTGAAATGTAGCAAATCAGACATCCAGCTTTAAGCAGCACTCTGACAGTGACTGTGACCGAGGCCGCAGGGCAATCGCCAGCTCGAGCATGATTCCACTCGCCCCAGTGGCCGCGTGCATACGCTTATTTTTAGATTAGCGTTGCAAGGCTAATGGAGACTGAGCATAAACAGCTCCAATTGCCCCTAATGCTAACATTTGCTATGATAAGCCTTTCTGCACCAAGTCTCCTTGTCCATGCTTCTCGCTTTGAATAAGATTACTAGAGCGTGGAAGAATAGCACAGCCCGTCAGAGGGATGTTTCAGATTACTTTGGACAGAGAGAGTTAACAACAGGGGTGATGAAAAGCAGTCCTATTGCCATTTTTGTCATTGCATTACACAGCCCATCAGTGAACTGTAATTTCTGACCTTTTTTTTTATCCTATGAGGAACAAGGAAACACGCATGTGTAACTGAATGTGTGATAGGATGTGTTACTGTAATCATGAATACATAAAAGAAGGGAAGGCTGAACAAAAACATGCCACAAACAAAATAAATCCACACACACATTGAAGACCTTTTTTACAACTCTGCGCAGGCCAACAGTGTGAAATATGCTGAATAACCTATTACTCTCCCTAACAAACTATCCAAAGAATCCAGGGAGCAGTCAATGCGAGAAGATCAATAAAATGAGTCAGAAACTTCCCCCCATGCCCTTCCTCAGACCTAATACTGCCTGTCAGTGTCTTAAAGGACAGCTTTGGACCTAGAACTGTAAAATTGCATTGCGGTTGAAGAGTTTAGACCTCATGGCTACAAGCACTTTTACCTGATTTGCCTTGCAGCAGGACTGGCATTGGAAACTTGACATCACATCACCACCTGGCACCCCAAGCAGGAAATGGCAGTTGAGGATCTAAGAGCAGTGCTCTTGCTGTTTCCTATGCCGATATACCGTGAAATGATATATAGGTGGGGGGTACGGCACCGTTAATGTAAATACCTGGAAATATGGTTCCTGGAAGTCAGAGGAGTTTTCGGTACAAACTGTATTTTTGAGTAGTTATGTGTCCAGGCTAGCTGCAGGGTACTTTTACCCATGGTTTCCACTCTCTCAGAAGAACACAGACAAACAGTTATTGCCAAGGAGCTTTTAAATCCAAATGTCTTTGACACTTTGACACTTATTTCACCTTAAATCTGAACTGAAAGTAACTGGGAGTCAGATGGCTCAACGGGTTAAGGCATTGGCTTCATGAACGGAAGGTTGTGAGATTGAACCCCCGCTATGGCTATATGACTTTGTGTCCTTGGGCAAGGCACTTCACCTTACTTGCCTCACGGAGAATGTCCCTGTACTTACTGTAAGTCGCTTTGGATAAAAGCATCTGCTAAATGAAGAAATGTAACTGGGAGGCTTCTTTAAGTTTAAAAAGATGCATTCCATTTGAACACTACATAATATCCTGTAGGCTACTGCAAACATAAGCAGTTATATTGAAAACAATATGTAGACTAACCCTATGTGCACACGTAGCCGGGTATTTTGAGAAACTAATATTTCCCTCCCTCCCCGTTTTCCAAAAAGTTTTCGTTTACATCAACCCGCATAAATACACCATCTAGCGCCATCATAACTACGCCAAGCCTGGGCGGTCTGGTCTAGGTGAGCTGCAAGCCAATCAGAATCCTCATTTCGGGGCATCAGCTGCCGCAAACGCAAATCCGCAGTTTTCCAGAATCTCCGCTTTAGTCTGAGTTTTCAGAAAGATTCGTTTTCAGAGGCGAATTCTCCGTTTGCGTGTAAACGATAGGTACAAACGAAGGGAAATGTCTCCGTTTAAAAAAAATACCCGGCTACGTGTGGACAGGGGGTAAATGTGCACTGGTATGGATTTCCTCAGAAACAAAACACGTATTGTGAAATTCAATGCATCAGTGACCTTGTTGTCATACAACAATGTGAGTTCACTCAAGGGAGTGATCTTGTGGAAGTATACATTCACTGCAGTGCATCAGTAGAGTATCAGTGATATTTATATTGTCCTAAATAATGTCTGTTGGATGTCAGGATGTGTTTCAGTACACCAGGGGCTTGGATATGTTTTCAAATGTGTGTGGACAGCTTCTTTCTTTTTTTTTTTTTTACTGAGGATGGAGCGTTTAAATTGAGTTTTTATTAATAAAAAGTAATTGTACATACATCATGAAACCTATATCTCTGCTATACAGTAACTGTAGAGGCATCAAGTTACCTTATGCCTGTTCCTCTGCCCATTTTATGCAAAACAGACATTTAATTATTTGCTAATTTTCCAAGGCAGATGTAATGATGACTTACTTGATTTAAGGCTCAAATCAAGGTTGATCTTGAATATACTGCAGTATCCTTGTTAATCATTCACTATTAACCCTAATTTAACCAGCATTTATGAATTTAACTGAAGATTAGGTGGTAGATGTCAAAACCTTCTATGTACATTTACATTTAGCAGATGCTTTTATCCAAAGCAACTTACAGTAAGTACAGGGATATTTTCCCTGAGGCAAGTAGGGTGAAGTGCCTTGCCCAAGGACACAACATCATATAGCCACAGCCAGGGATCAATCTCACAACCTTCCGATCATGAGGCCAACGCCTTAACCATTGAGCCATCTGACCCCCTGTTGTATGTGTGTGCGCCTGACTTTGTGATTGTGTATGGGGTTAGGAAGAGGAGAGACTGACTCTCTCTATCTGTCTTTGAGAGACATCAGAGGTGAAACTATGAGAAAACCTTGATCGCTCTCTCAAGTCATTCTAATTTCAAGGTTGATGAATGTCATATGAAAACAGCAAAGTACTTGTTTTCAGGTTGTTTGTAGGATGAGATAAAACATGAAATATACACCCAAACCTTGGTGCAAGCTTCCAGCTCCAGGCTTTAGAACTTTGGTCATAATTTTAGTTTTTTTGCTTGCTTATTTGCAAATCCCATACAGAGCATCAAACATTTAGCAAAAGTGTGAGTTTCCAGTTAGTTGACGGTTTAGCTGTCAGATTAGATTATTAAGGCTTCACTTAGAGCCCCAGGTTCCCATAACAGTGCTAATGTGGAATCTTTTCAAGGCTTGACACAAGCTTGAACTTTTCTCCTTTTCTTCTGCATGGTTCTCTCCCCTCGCACCCAAATCTTATCATTTATCAAGACAGATACAGCAAGCTGGTTACAGAACACTCTATCTTGTGTGTGTATATAGAGAGAATTTGGATTTTTATCTCTACTAGGATGTGCTAGCGGGAGAGAACCAGATTGTCATCCTGAGTCCGCTTGGCTTCCCTGATTCATCGCTGTGCGGCCGATTTGCAATGCATTTATTCACTTTATAGCGAAGCAGAGCTTAGACATAATCAAAACTAGCACCCACTCACAAATGATAAATGACTGTGGGTGTGCACTCCTTCATTAAGAAAGACCTCTCCTTTTAAATTCCAACTCTGAAGGAAAGTACTTTGAAGGTGGCTCATATAATTGGAGACTAAAGAATGGGTCAACATGTGATTATGTCCAGGATTGGTTCAATCAAGGCACCATATCGCAGCCTAATCATCCTAAAAATTACTCCCACAATGGAAAAACATGTTTGGTAAAGTAGCAATCAAGGGGCGATGATTGGGTGAACAAAGGATTCAAGTTCTACTATGTGAAAAACTGGCATTTTGAAATAGCCATGTCATCATTTGCTTGCATCCCTTCAAGCCCATATCCCTTCAGGCCCGTATCTCTGGGACTCTGTAGCCTGTTTCTTACAGAGCCTTAATCTGCTCTGAGTCCAGAATGTGATGTTTGTACTTAGCTAACAAGTGCTTACCCACAACCTGCTTACCCACAACCTGCTTACCCACAACCTGCTTACCCACAACCTGCTTACCCACAACCTGCTTACCCACAACCTTCCGGCCCCTTTGGTGCATTTGGAATCAGCAGGAACAGATGAGTGCAACTTTAATCATGGACATGTTTTTAAAGTTCACAAATGACTGCAGGAACTGTGTATGTAAAACAAAATGGCCAATGGCCAACTTGAAAAGCAACAGACAAATAAGGAAGTCACAGCAGTATGTCCTCGTATGTCTAATTAAGACCCCAGAGTACTACTGTGAGAGTCAGATAGATGTGGCAGCATGTGAGGCCATACAGTTGGAACTTGTTTTGTACGTTTAATTTGCAGCTCTCAGTCTGATTGTGAACCAAAAAGGCGTTTGATAGGTGCCAAGACAGGGGCAAAGGGCTTGAACTCGTTCATTTATCAGCAAAGAAAACATAAAGTGAAACAGCTGTGGGGGTGGTGTTTTGAAAGGTGACTCACATCTCTTTATTTTATATTCAAGGCCCTGGCATTTACAGATTTTATAAAAATGTATTCTGAGATATACATTCTAACATACATCTCTTTTATATACCAAGCCAATCTCCTTTCACGCTGGATTAAGATGAGTATCTTTATGGACATTGTGTGAGAGTTTGGGAGCTTCTCTGTGAAAACAGATGAGAGGTATTTTGCTCAGTCGAAGGAAATAAGTTTTGTCTGTGTATGTGGCAAAATCCCAGAACGACGTACTATACATGCCAAGGGAACAATAACGAACAACCAAAAACAACACAATCCATCCTCTCCCTGCAGGTACACCAAAATGTTGAACCTGCTTTATGTTTGCTATTTATTTATCGTTGTTGTTTCTCTGCGATTTTCTGTTTTACAGGAAGTGCTAACACCCCTGTGGTATTCAACGAGAATGGGGATGCTCCGGGACGGTATGACATTTTCCAGTACCAAATGAACAGGTCGACGGCAGAGTACAAAGTCATAGGTCACTGGACAGATCAGCTTCATCTAAACGTAAGAACAACTCATCGACATATATTTGTTTTTCAGATGATTAATTGAATGTCCATTAAATATACAGTTATGGAATGATGATTATGGATCTGGTCATTCAGGATTGGGATCCTGATGATTGTTTCCGTAATATTTTCCCTTGTCTCTCCCCGTGTCTCTCCCTCCTCTCAGCTGGAGACCATGCAGTGGACGAGCGGGGACCCGTCTGTGCCCACCTCCGTGTGCAGCCTGCCATGTCGGACGGGTGAGAGGAAGAAGGTGGTGAAGGGCGTGCCGTGCTGCTGGCACTGCGAGCGCTGCGAGGGCTACCACTTCCAGGCTAGCGAGTTTCTATGCGAGCTTTGCCCGTACGAGCAGCGCCCCGACCACAACCGCACGGGCTGCCAGCCTATCCCCATCATCAAGCTGGAATGGCACTCGCCCTGGGCCGTGGTCCCCGTCTTCATCTCTGTCCTGGGCATCCTTGCCACCACCTTCATCATCGTCACGTTCATCCGCTTCCACGACACGCCCATAGTCCGCGCCTCGGGCCGGGAGATGAGCTACGTCCTGCTGACGGGCATCTTCCTTTGCTACGCCATCACCTTCCCCATGATAGCCGCGCCAGACGTGGCAGTGTGCTCCTTCCGCCGGATTTTCCTAGGGCTGGGCATGTGCTTCAGCTACGCTGCGCTGCTCACCAAGACCAACCGCATCCACCGCATCTTCGAGCAGGGCAAGAAAGCGGTGACAGCACCCCGCTTCATCTCGCCGGCGTCCCAGCTTGTCATCACCTTCTCACTCATCTCTGTGCAGTTGCTGGGCGTTTTCGTGTGGTTCATCGCTGACCCGCCCCACACAGTGGTGGACTACGGCGAGCAGCGGACGCAGGACCCAGCGACAGCGCGTGGCGTGCTCAAGTGCGACATCTCGGACCTGTCGCTCATCTGCTCGCTGGGCTACTCCATTCTGCTGATGGTCACGTGTACTGTTTACGCCATCAAGACCAGGGGCGTGCCAGAGACCTTCAACGAGGCCAAGCCCATTGGATTTACTATGTATACTACCTGTATCATTTGGTTAGCTTTTATACCGATCTTCTTCGGGACGGCACAATCAGCAGAGAGGGTGAGTCACCTTGTTTTTTGCGTCCATTAACCATGGGTAAAGAAATACCAAGGCTTACTTGCAAAATAAGTGGATGTTTGTCATTTATAGAAGTGCCAGTTTATAACATCATATACTTCAGTAGGCTTGCTGTCTTTCAATACAGTCTATTGGTAGCTAACCGGATAAGTGCACATACCATGCAGGCAGAGGCCTTAATGCAGCAGCCTAAATTTAAATCCAGCCATGGCCCATTGTTACATGTTTTCCCTGTCACACTTCACTTAAAAATGTCCAACGAAGCAGGAAAAATTCAATCGAAATATGTCTTTAAAATACAGTCTAGTAAGCAACAGCTTGTATTGAATGGCCAGGCTAGCATGTTCTCTGATGTGACATAACTACTACTCAGGTTCCTGAAATGATTGTGGTGCAGGTGTGAGATTATAGCACAGACGCATAATCACCCTACCGTGAGGTGGTTTGCTAATCTGAGTCTGAACATGGATTTTGAAGAAAAAAAATCCTGTCAACTGTTTTTTTGTTTGAGCTGTCATGGCATTCCTAATGGGATTTATGTCACCTTTGGATATTACTTTTATGATTTGGGGATTTTCCGAGAGAAAGTAAAGAAGAAGGTAATAGTCAACGGATATGTGTGTGCAATGTGTCAACTCAAACACTAGTATAAGATTCTGACATTTCACAATTAAGCACTACATATTACCATGGATGCATTCAATGGTATTGGTTTTAAAAGAGCGATGTTTTCCAGATTCTTCCACAGGCTGTTTTTGCATTTGAGTCCTTTAAATTGATGAGCTGTGGCTGTAGACAGCACGCTGCAACCGAAGGCTGTTTTCTTCACAAGCCTATATTTGGAGAAGATCTCATTAACACAATATCTGTTTTCAGAACTGTCTTCTGTCACTTAGCTGAAATACTTTAGAAGGCTGAGAAACGGTGGTCTAACACTGTACACTGCAGCTCATTTATTTATTAAGCAGGGAATACCTTTGGATTGATAGATTTTTGTCCAATGCACATATGAACCGGACTTCTTATGTGAGCTTACATCCATATACAGTGGGCTTGCAGTATTTGGAAGAAGATGAAAGTCGACTTTAAGCGTCTGTTTAAATATTTCAGGAGATACATTTCTAAAAGGACTGGTTGAAGTAAAGAATAAATAAAAAAGCTCTACAATATCACGTTTCCCCTTTTTCTGTCTTTTTTGTTGACAGAAAACAAGCTGGTAAACTAAGAAGAGTTTGTGACTTTGTAGTTGGTATTCATCTTTTTGATGTTGTCTCCAAGGTCACGGTGGTTGTTAACCATGATTGCCTTGTACATGGGTCCATCAAGCAATGCATGACTAATCAGTTTGACTCCATGCTATTCTCAAGCTCCCTGTTTTAAATCCTAAAAAAGTTCAATGTTAAGCTAATACTAGACTACCCACAGAGGAACATAAAATAAATAAACAAAATTAGTTATCGATAGATCTCTCACTTGACCATGATGAAAACACAGTTAAGTTAAAGCGACGCTTACCCCAGCTGGTGTTTCTAGCTCATTTGTTTTAGCTCCTTGTGTCTCAGGTATATTCTGAAGGATCTGTTACTCTGTAGTCTTAACAACTCTGTAACAACTCATATAGGTTCCCAACAGTATAGACAATTCATATATCTGCAACTGTTTTTCATAACAATTTAATATTATTGTCTGTATTTGTCATACAGACCTAATTAATTGCCACTGGCAGGAACATTTGTGTGTTTGAGTTTGAGAAACTTTTTAGTTAGCAGTTTCTTAATATCCTCTTCATATACACAATATTTTATGTTAGTACAGTATGCAAATGTATGGATGGTTAACCTTGAGTACAACAACAAAGTCTTTGTCATCAAAATCTCTGAGGGCCGGCCCAACTGTGGCCAGACCTTAGTCCAGCTCTAATTGTACACAGATGGCTAACCTCGGCTATTTGAATTGCTAATATACGAAGTCCACATTGTATGTCTGGTGTGGGAACCAGGTAGCTCTCAAAAGCACGGCTGATTGTCATGGAAAGATCAACCCCCGTCAAAAGAACAAATATGACTTTGGGATGCGATCACGAGCAGGTAATAGGCTTGAAAGTGCAGATATTTTCTTGCTGCGTGGCACAAATCCTATTCCATGGTCTAGTCATGGGGCTATTCTAACCTACTGATCCAGCACATCATATGGATATCTCTCTCGCGAGAGATAATTATGTAGTCATCTTTTTACGGAGCCCCTAAAGTGACATGGAGGAAGAATATTTTTTTTGAGAATCCCGATTTTAAACTCGAGAATCCCGACTTTAAAGTCTAAAAATAGACTCAAAATCTCGAGTTCAAACTTCCGGGTCAGAGTTTAACTTCCGGATCAGTGGAAAAAGTAACAACAATGGAGCGCACACACCTGTGGGGGAGATTTATCGACTTTTATTTCGAGCTTGGAAATTGTTGTTACTTTTTCCACTGATCCGGAAGTTAAACTCTGACCCGGAAGTTTGAACTCGAGATTTTGAGTCTATTTTTAGACTTTAAAGTCGGGATTCTCGACTTTAAAGTCGGGATTCTCGACTTTAAAGTCGGGATTCTCAAAAAAAATATTATTCCTCCATGTCACTTTAGGGGCTCCGTATCTTTTAGCCACCTGCGAACAAGAAATTTTTTCCACGACTGCGGTGAGAAACATGACTAATGCCAAGGGCTTGTTTATTATTCATTGAAAACACGTTGTGTCTGCTTGGCTCCCGAATGAGCAACACAGCTGTGGTCAAAGCTATTGACTTTCCCGTCACCCTACTTAAGAAATGGATGCTCCAATCCCATTCCAATCCACTGTAAACATATGCTAATAGTACGACGCTACGAATAGAACCACAGCTCAGAAATCAATGAATGGCTGGAATTATACAGTGCGCCTGGCATAATTGAGAGTTCAATTTTCCCTCTCCTAAATGACTAACACATTTATACATGCAAACACACACACACACAGCTTGAATTAGGCCTACCATCCACTTGTCCAAGCTGTTGCTGAAAACCCAATGTGTCAAACTCACCATTTACCAGTGGACTGATAGCAGATCGTTTTGCCACAAGACAGAAAAGCTGTCCAATTTTCAAACGGTCTGCAGCCCTATATTCATCTTTGCAGAATTGCTCTGCTCTCTAACATCCCGTGAAAGATCCCCACAGCAGGCATCATTTGGTAAAGACCTGCAAACAACACACATCGACAATTCTGTCCTCCTGACAAATGAAACTCAAATACTTTTGTCTAGAAGGCTGATCGCAATTATCTGATGAAAAGTTTGCGAAAAACCAAGGTAAACCTTGGCCCAACCAATAGAGTTAGATTCATTCACATATTTGCCATACTCGCCTACTCACATATGTCACACAGTACGGTTCTCTGTCTCCCATCTGTGCAACACTTTTGTTGTAATGGCTGTCAACACATGGTACAACAGTTCCCAAAATACCTCATGTTCAGTTCACTTGGTGTGAGTCATCCTGCTTGGACTCGGTCTTATTTAGTCTACACGTTAGCCTCCCTTGCTGCCTGTTGTTTTCAGTGGTTGAACTGAAACTAGAGCCTGGGCTCAAAAGCAAAGGCATAAAGAGGAAGAGGATTTGAATGCAGTTATCACATACACTCCATATGTATTATAGTTACAGCACTGTTAGAGCAGTGACCTGTTTCTCCAGGGTGGACTTCTCCACAACCATCATGATGATCCACTTTCAGCTAACTTCAGCTCTGTCATTTACTGATAGGATTGGGCCATTCAGAGTTTTCCCCAGATAACATAACTAATCTTCTAAGCACATAGTACTGAACATATTCCTCTGGGAGATCCGTACAAATCCCAAACAGGCTAGGTTGGCTGATGCGCAGCAAACTGTCAGGAATAAGTTATCTCGGCGCCATTGTCCGCGGATCTCTGTTGCAAAGCACCTCTTCAGCACTGATTGTCTCGTTACGTGGACAAGAGATGGTGTGATTACCGATGACAGGAAGCTGATGTCCCAATCCTTGTTGTTCTTGTCTTATACAGTATCATGGCACAGTTGTCCAGGCTGCAGTGTTTGGTAGGTAAGTTTGATGTGTGAGGCTGTTTAAGCTTTTTTGGGGCGGCTGGTATTGGAAATTCCCGAAAGCCTTCCACCTAGTCCCTTCCCTTCCTCTCAGACTAATGATACGCTGCCTATTCTGTGACCCAAGGGTACTTTCTCTGTTCAGAGCAAATAGGATAGAATGGAGCTTAAATGATAGCCATGGACGATATGGATTTTGAGTCCAAGGTGAAGGAAAGCTAGGCAGCCGAGCGAGGCTAATTGTCCACTTTGAGAGATTTGGAAAATAGCTGTGAAATAAACGTAAGGGGGGAAATGAGCACATCTTATTTGTGAACGTATACACATATCAATGACTTGCTCAGTTGAAGTGTATCAAACTCTCCCAGAGATAAGGTCAGCTGTAGCAGTTTGACTGCTGGAAAACTGCACTAGACTAAGATATAGTGAACAAACAGGCTTTGTAGTTTGAAATGAAGCTTAACTAGTCAAAATGACAGTGTCTGACCTGAAAAAGTCCAGCTTGTAATTTCTTTCCATCTGCCCATCAAAGCCTGACACTTGCCACAGTTCAAAGACAGTGGGAAAACTGCAGAAGTAGTTGTAGTTTACACTACGACAGTTCATTTTAAAAGAGCAAATATGGGAGCTAGCTTGCAATTACACATTTAAACATCAATGCTGACATGAAGATAGCAGTGGAGAATGTGAACAAAGTTGAATATGTAGCATTCATAAATGTATGTTTGTACACATACAAAATTGAGGCCTTTATTTACATTTAACCTAAATGTCCATTCCACTGCAAACACATACACTATAATTGCTTGGATAATTACCCTTCTTTGCAACACCGAATGAATATAATGTGTTCATTTACATAAGTGGTTGAAATTATATGCACACACAGGTATCTCAGCAAGTGAACTTTAATTTAGCAAAAGAGGAAAATGAAAGAAAATCTAAATCATTCTATCCTTCTAGAACAGGCAAGGATAGATAAGCTATGAGGATTCAGGTAGCATTCCAAACTGACAATAGGCTACAGGGGGAAACTCAATACATGACACCATCCAGCTCGAGTTTCCTGACACCTTGGTCCGATTTGTCTTCTCTGCTGTCGCCCTAACATACAATCTCAGCTGCAATATGCATCGGGCTACTATAGGGTATACGTTTATTAGTCATTCTCTGACATTGTTGCTATATTTTGCCATCCTCTGGCAAACTGTAAATGTCAGTGAATTTCACGCCCCAGATTTCTCTGTGACCTAAAAGCGAAGGCAATATCAGTGGTCGGTCCTGTTGCCTTTTAAAGCTCCACTTGATCACTCTTAATATAGATCTAAGCTGAACTGGTTTAAACTAGGGGCAACACGCTAACAGCCACATGTTGCCTCTGCTGGAGAATGAAAATAGTTGGAGAATCACAGTCCGAAGGATAAAAAAATAAATAAAATGCAAATAACTGCCAGAATATTTCCAGTCTATCCATTCAGCTTTTGTCCACAGCCCCTTAAAGGGTGTGTTAGGCTTACAAGTTGTAACCTCTTGATCTGTTCTCGAATGCTGTCCCACATATGCTTGCCCACTGAACACTGAGGCCATTCTAAGCAACCATTTTCCACTCTGTCTCCCTTGTAATTCATCTCCAAAATGGATCTTTTCAAAACTACTGGTCTGACCTTGAAATGTGCAGTGTGAGTGGGGCCGTAACAACATTTGGTTGTTGCATTATAAATCACTCCCCAAGTTGTTGCTCAGAGCCCTACAAATGTTTTTATGCTCCAGTGTCCACAATGCGTTTTTCTAATGATACCTTTGATGTGCGATGGAATCGCTGTTGTAGCAATGTTTGGACCCCAGGGAAAGTTGCCATCTGTTGCGAGTTCCTCCTACACACTCTTTTCCACCAAAACTGCAGAGACATGCTTCAGTAGCCCTCCTCTGAGGATTCCCTGCTGTCAGTTTACCACTCAATGAGAGAGCTATTAGTCCTGCTCTTGGGTTTCTGAGGCGGTTGCCATGACTACTCAGGTGGTCTTGCGGCGCGGCTGAGGTTTCCGCGTGCAGGTGTATTTGCATCAGTGCTTTTTGACAGGCATCAGCGTAACTGCAACATGGCAATGTGGGTGAAAGGAATCGCCAGTTTATGGTGTGTGTGGGCATTTAGATAAGTAAACATAATGTGCTTTTGTGCTGTACACGATTAAGTTGTTTTGGTTAACATGATTTCCTGGCTAACGGTCTGATACAATAGGGAAATTCCCCTATTGCTTGTCAGCACAGTACACCAAATTACCTTTGACCTGTGCATCTTGAAATCACATCAAATCAAATGAATCAAATCACAGTGCATGATTGACACAAGCTGCTCACCAATGTGAAGTAGACCTTTTAAGCTACTCACTTTGAAGCAGATGGGACCAAGTTACTGATGTTCCTCTCTCTCCCTGTCTCCATCTCCTGCTCTCCTTCATGCTATCTCTCCATCGCTCTGTCTCTTTCTCCTGCTCTTTCTCCCTGCCTCTCCATCCATACTTCCTGTTCTCTCTTCCTCCCTGCCTCTCTGCCCCCTACCCCGCGCCCAACCTCTACACTAACTCTCATTTGACCACCCTCCACCACGCTGCTTCCCTCCTCCTCCAGATGTACATCCAGACCGCCACCCTGACCGTGTCCCTCAGCCTGAGCGCCTCCGTGTCTCTGGGTATGCTCTACATGCCCAAGGTCTACATCATCATCTTTCACCCGGAGCAGAATGTGCCCAAACGCAAGCGCAGCTTTAAGGCCATCGTCACCGCCGCCACCATGACCAGCAAGCTATCTCAGCTGGCAGCCGAGCGGCCCAACGGCGAGGTGAAGACGGAGCTGTGTGAGGGCGTGGAGGCCAACCGTGAGTCTGGGTCTCGAGTCAGGGTTTAATTCAGCTGTTTACTGTGCAGAATTTTGCTTAAGGAAATGCATGGTGTTTTTAAATGTTTCCTCCAGGTTCGGCCAACGTCTTCAGTAGTCGTAATGGTAATATTGCTGTACATGTGTTGTATCTACATAATCGGTTTTAAGTCTGAAAGGAGGATTTCAAATTGCTTCAGGCTTTCAAGGTCTTATGGCCTTCAAGGATTGGCAAATAGACCATTACATTTCTTGCCAAAAAAAGTCATCAAGGTTTGCTACAAAATAATCTAGAGATGGAATTTATTACACAAAAGTTATTATCACTAAGTTTTAAACATCAAAGATGTTTTCTTTATCTTATTAGTTGAAGTTTGAGAATTTGAAAGAGGCAAAAATTACTTGTTTGTTCTTTGGAATTATGCTGATGGAAAGCTCTAAAATCATTTGATTTACTGTCTCATAGAGACCTGATCCTACAGGGCTTCTAATCTGTTTAATTCAACATTTGTGTTTGGTCTTTGTATCAACATGACTCTTGTTTATTTTTTCAGTGCCAACCACCAAAACTACATATGTCAGCTACACGAATCATGCCATTTGAAAACAAGTGCTCCCAAAAGGTCGCAGGCCTTCACATGCAGACTTGGATATGCTTCACTCGAAGTCAACCAGGACTTCCAACAAGCATGAGACATTCATCCTGCTCAGTAAAAAAAAAAAACAACAACTGAGAAGGTGTCAGACTGAATTGATAACCATCTGTGTTGCCATGTATACAGACATGGACTTTGGAGCCAGTTTCAAAACAAAAACTAAACTCCCAAATCCTTCTAGAGACCAAACAAAAAAGGCAAGGCTAAAACACACAAAAAAACGACATAAGTTAAAAGAGAATCTAAAAATATATTGTTTGGATCAACCATGTTAGTTGTTATTCTTATCGTACAGTACGTAATTTGTGGTTGTGAAGATTTTCAAATTCTTGTCTCATGTCGTCTGTCCGACCTGCATTATGAGATGAGTATGTCTTTATTGGCTATCTGAATGGTAGCCTTGAGTTGTGAAATCTGTAAATGCCATGGTTTAAGCATGCCAATTTTTATACAAATACTTTATTTATAATAAAGGAATGTTTTGCAAATGTTAAGCTTGGTGAAAATGCATTTTAGAAGAACTAAGATAGAAACTGGGAAATAATACGAATACACAATGATACAGTAGACATGGAACTTTATTACGATTTTTTAATTTCTCAACCACCTAATTTGGTGAGCGTCGTTTTACTGAACATGTTGTAATTGTAGAGGTATCTCTCCACTCAACACACTCTTGGACTGCGCAGCATGTCCTTTGACAGAATGTGAAAACCAGCCAAGAAGATCAATATGGTCGATGGAACAGACAGGGATGAATCAATAAAAAACTGCAAGTGAAAACTCCTCAAGCATGTAATGAATATTTCAGCCTTTTTCTTGTGAAGAAAAGGACAGGTACCGAGTTTGAGGGATGACGCCCTCCGGCATTTGCTTTTTATTTCCCTGGTTGAAGAGCTCATTTCACCCTGTGTCGCCAGAAAAACTAAAAACATGCTTAATCCCCCTCAGTGTCTTTTACACTTGGCAGAATGGCTTGTCCATTCTGTTTCTCAACTTACAAAGACACCCCCTACTTTGAATTCTCCTTGCATCTAATAGTTTCAAAAATGTCAACACATGTTAATATTGACCGTCTTCTCCCTGGAGAGAGGCAGGAACACTGCATTTTACAAAAAAAGATCCACAAGCTGCCACTCGATCCACTGCAACCGTTCAGTTTCAGTTTGGGTACCCAGGCAGGAACCCCGTCTCCAATCCTATACTGTCTTCTATGTTTATAGTTGGCCTTGGACATGTTTCTCAGGGTTATTGGTAAAATGTCTTTTTTTTTAGGTGTTGTGTAGATTTATTTGAGTTTTGACCGACTTGTGGCCTCATGATGTTCCCAGGTGTTTTCTCTGCGTCAAAAAATAGCCTGGGAATATTGATTTTTCACTGTCCAGACATCCTCTGACATAGCTTTAATTTTTAAGAAACGTGATACATCCATCTACAACCTACAGTTTTTTTCAAACCTAAATTAGGCTGAAAAAAAGATTTAAATGTCAGAATAAGCTGAATTGAATGGGGTCGCTTGTCGTATTCCTCTCAACCTCCTCCAAAAAGAAGATATGACCAAGAACAAGATTATCCGGTGCTGTGTGATTTGGGCGGTGGTCAGGGGCAGGCGCCCGGACGACCAGAGCCGCGCACACAGTCTCTAGCGCTGGGGACATGGAATGTCACCACGCTGGCGGGGAAGGAGCCCGAGCTTGTGCGGGAGGTCGAGCGTTACCGGCTAGATATAGTCGGCCTCGCCTCCACGCACAGCTTGGGCTCTGGAACCATTATCCTTGAGAGAGGCTGGACTCTTCATTTCTCTGGCGTTCCCCGTGGGGAGAGGCGGCGGGCTGGCGTGGGTTTGCTTATAGCCCCACAGCTCAGTCGCCACGTGTTGGAGTTTACTCCGGTGAACGAGAGGGTTGCGTCCCTGCGCCTAAAAGCCGGGGACAGGTCTCTCACTGTTGTGGCGGCCTACGGGCCGAACAGCAGTGCAGAGTACCCGGCCTTCTTGGAGTCTTTGGGAGGCGTACTGAACAGTGCGCCGACTGGGGACTCCGTTGTTCTACTTGGGGACTTCAACGCCCACGTGGGAAATGACAGTGACACCTGGAGAAGGGTGATTGGGATGAACGGCCCCCCTGATCGGAACCCGAGTGGTGTTCTGTTTTTGGACTTCTGTGCTAGTCACGGTATGTCCATAACTAACACCAAGCACAAGAGTGTCCATCAGTGCACGTGGCACCAGGACACTCTAGGCCGAAGGTCGATGATCGACTTTGTTGTCGTGTCTTCTGACCTGCGGCCGTGTGTCTTGGACACTCGGGTGAAGAAAGGGGCGGAGCTGTCAACCGATCACCACCTGGTTGTGAGTCAGATCCGCTGGCGGGGGGGGAAGTTAGACAGACTTGGCAGGCCCAAACGTATCGTGAGGGTCTGCTGGGAACGTCTGGCAGACCCGTCTGTCAGAGGGATCTTCAACTCACACCTCCGGGAGAGCTTCTCACAGATCCCGGGGGAGGCTGGGGACATCGAGTCTGAATGGACCATGTTCTCGACCTCCATTGTCAATGCGGCAGTCCGGAGTTGCGGTCGCAAGGTCTCTGGTGCTGGTCGCGGCGGCAATCCCAGAACCCGGTGGTGGACACCGGAAGTAAGGGATGCCGTCAAACTGAAGAAGGAGTCCTATCGAGCCGTTCTGGCTTGTGGGACTCCCGAAACAGTTGACCGGTACCGGCAGGCCAAGCGTGCCGCGGCTCGGGTAGTCGCAGAGGCAAAAACTCGGGTCTGGGAGGAGTTCGGGGAGGCCATGGAGAAGGACTATAGGTCGGCCCCAAGGAAATTCTGGCAAACCGTTCGGCGCCTCAGGAGGGGGAAGCAGTGCTTCACCAACACTGTTTACGGTGCGGGTGGGGAGCTGTTGACGTCGACTGGGGATGTTGTCGGACGGTGGAAGGAATACTTTGAGGATCTCCTCAATCCTGCCGTCACGTCTTCCGAGGAGGAAGCAGAGACTGGGGACTTCGGGGCGGACCCGCCTATCACCCGGGCTGAAGTCACTGAGGTAGTCGATGGGCTCCTTGGTGGCAGGGCTCCGGGGGTGGACGAGATCCGTCCTGAGTACCTGAAGTCTCTGGATGTTGTGGGACTGTCCTGGTTGACACGCCTCTGCAGCATCGCGTGGCGGTCTGGAACAGTGCCTATGGATTGGCAGACCGGGGTGGTGGTTCCCCTATTTAAGAAGGGGGACCGGAGGATGTGTTCCAATTACAGAGGAATCACACTCCTCAGCCTCCCCGGTAAGGTCTACGCCAGGGTACTGGAGAGGAGAATCCGGCCAATAGTCGAACCTCGGATCCAGGAGGAGCAGTGTGGTTTTCGTCCTGGCCGCGGAACACTGGACCAGCTCTACACCCTCTACCGGGTGCTCGAGGGTTCATGGGAGTTTGCCCAACCAGTCTACATGTGTTTTGTGGATCTGGAGAAGGCATTCGACTGTGTCCCTCGTGGTGTCCTGTGGGGGGTACTTCGGGAGTACGGGGTCCGGGGCCCTTTGTTAGGGGCCGTCCGTTCCCTGTACAACCGAAGTAGGAGCTGTGTTCGCATTGCCGGCAATAGGTCAGACCTGTTCCGGGTGCATGCTGGACTCCGCCAGGGTTGCCCTTTGTCACCGGTTCTGTTCATTGTTTATATGGACAGAATTTCTAGGCGCGCCCAGGGGGCGGAGGGTTTCCGGTTCGGGGAGCACAGGATCTCATCTCTGCTGTTTGCGGATGATGTTGTCCTGTTTGCTTCCTCGAGCCGGGGCCTCCAGCATGCTCTGGAGCGGTTTGATGCCGAGTGTGAAGCGGCTGGGATGAGGATCAGCACCTCCAAATCCGAGGCCATGGTACTCGACCGGAAAAAGGTGGCTTGCCCCCTCTGGGTGGGTGGGGAGCCTTTGCCTCAAGTGGAGGAGTTCAAGTATCTCGGGGTCTTGTTCACGAGTGACGGAAGGACGGAACGTGAGATTGACAGGCGGATCGGTGCAGCGTCTGCAGTGATGCAGTCTCTGTACCGGACTGTCGTGGTGAAGAAGGAGCTGAGCCGCAAGGCAAAGCTCTCGATTTACCGGTCAATCTACATTCCTACTCTCACCTATGGTCATGAGCTTTGGGTCATGACCGAAAGGACAAGATCGCGGATACAAGCGGTCGAAATGAGTTTCCTCCGCAGGGTGGCTGGGCGCTCCCTTAGAGATAGGGTGAGGAGCTCGGTCACACGGGAGGAGCTCGGAGTAGAACCGCTACTCCTCCACGTCGAGAGGAGCCAGTTGAGGTGGCTCGGGCATCTGTTTAGGATGCCTCCTGGACGCCTCCCCCGGGAGGTGTTCCAGGCATGTCCCACCGGGAGGCGGCCCCGGGGAAGACCTAGGACACGCTGGAGGGACTATGTCTCTCGGCTGGCCTGGGAACGCCTCGGGATCCCCCCGGAGGAGCTGGAGGAGGTGTGTGCGGTGAGGGAAGTCTGGGCTTCCCTGCTCAGACTGCTGCCCCCGCGACCCGGCCCCGGATAAGCGGAAGATAATGGATGGATGGATGGAAGATTATCCAGCATGCTTTCAGGTATGCAGAATTGTCATTTTCTCCTTTCCTCTTCGTTATCGTTATCGGTCGTGAGCTAAGGAGGAAGGAAGACAGGGCAGGATTGCACCATATGCTTAATTGGCTTTGACAGGCATACTGCTGGTTTCTACATCTAAGATGTTTCTTCATCCACATTTATAGGCAGGACGCTCTGCCAATTACCTGGTGAGGAAATGTCTTAATTAAACCTCCTGCCATTCTCCAGTGAAGGTATATGTGGGAAGGTAGAGATTGATTTTACTGTTACCAGGGTACACTATTGTACTTGCTCTGTCAGGAAGATCCTGTTGAAGTTAAATGTGCCCGTACAGAGAGGTATTACTTGACATGTATGCACTGTGCAGTCTCTGGAGTTAGGGCTTTGAATATAGACAGTATTATGTGATCACATAATGTGATGCAACGGACACATAGCAGTTTGCATGGAAAATCGAAAGTGGGACCAATTCATGGCAGAAGTGCATGTGAAGTTCTCTCTTGCTCACTTAATTAGCATCAACTCACATCCAGGGACATAAAACCCTCTTGTTGAACAAAGCAAGCTTTTAGATATCTTATCCGAATCAAATTGTCGATAAGCTCCCCATCAGAAACGTCCCACAATCCTCAACACGCCATCATTAAACCAAGCACTTTCAGCACTTTCAGCTTCTCAACACCTTTGATTTGAACACAATCGAATTTTCTTCTTTTTATGACCCCCTGGCCATTTGTTTTGCCCTAGCTATTGATTTCTGCCTGCTGCCCGTCACAGAGAGAGCATGGCTCTTTTGTGTCTGAGGAACCAGGATGGGGCAGCATGGGCAACAGGCGCCGATACTTCCTCCCTCAGAACTGTAGTCAGGATCCACTGGCAGGACAACTAATACCCCAGACAGCCACATTTATATCGCTGCTACTTAATGCTAAACCCGAACAACATGTTTACAAGCTGGAACGCCACAGTGTTCTTCTCTCTTTCTTTTTCTGTGTATGAGTGTGTGTGTGTGTTGAAGGAGAGCAGGCAAAGAGACTGTACAATATAGTACAGCAAACAAACAAAAAAATCCCAAGACATTAAAATCACAGATGAGTAACTTTGGGTTACTCCACTACAGCCTCACCCGGTACCAACCCCTGACATGTTAAACAGACAGTCGTGCCCAATTTCGTCTCAGTGGGATTTTCCTGATGGGGTGGAATTTAGTTGATGGGTCAAAAATGGAGCAAAGTGTAGATACAACCTCAGAACTGCTTTCAGGCAAGATGCTGAGGAATCATCCTCAGTGATATTACTATGAATAATACCACAGCCTCGTATTCTCTAGTCTTGTTACCATGACAGGAACTTTGGTCTGCCGCCATGTAGGTCAGATAGTCTGAACTCCTGTGGACTGTACTGTATTCCCTCTCACCTTGCTCCTTTGCTCAATTCAGTTTTGTACGCCTGTGGTTACGATCGTATTAGGCGAAAGTAGCTAAGATCAGCCGACCACGACCAGCCTCACTTCTGATGGGAAACTGGAAAAGACAACTCTAAAATGAGAGTAGTTGGTAGTACAAAGTACTAGTAGTACAAAATCTGCAGCTATTGTGTGTGAACAGTCAAGTCTTCCTTTTATCGTTCCCTACTTTTCCCAAATGGAAGAAAGGACATGTTTGGGAGTGACAGCATGCTTATTTATGCTCTGACACACGTCGCCACCACCAGTTCTCTGTCTACTGTCACATTTGATTGCACATTACGCTTGACATTTCCTGGGCATAATTTCTTCTGTTTCACTTTTTTTATTATTAGTCAGCCTGTTCAGTGGAGCATTTCCTCGTTGCATAAATACATACCAAGAACACTTCAACTAAAGTGCCCACTTACAGATATCTGCTGTAATGAATAATGATTACTTTACAAACTTTGATAAGCAAGTGAGTACCGGTATTAGCAATAATTCCATTGATTGACATCACATGGCATTGTCTAAGGCTTGTAATTTCAATAACTGAAGAAGAAGTTGATGTGTGCACTGTCACACTGTTACACTATAACTGTAGAATCTCATAATATTGGTATCTCATTGATCTCTGACTGTGCAACTGGTTTGCCAGGACCACTGTCAAGCATGCACACACACATTCATACACACTAATCAAGCATACACACTTACACTTAAGCATGCACACACCCAGTTGCACACACGCACACACATGCATTCCTTCCCCTCTTTTTGATTTTACATAGATAGTACACACAACACATACTCCACAGATTAAAAAGAGCCCTTGGTGCACAGTGGCCCAGTTAGGGCTGCACTGTTGACTTCTTTGTGGGTTCCAGTCAACCTTCCATATGAGATGTGTCTGCTGTGGGCCACAGAGGGCGTCAGCATGGACACGGGCTAGCAGGACGCAGGGACCTAAGGCTGTCTGTTCACTCCTCAGTGTAAGTGCACTATAGGATGTCCACTATGTGCTGTCAGAGGCTGTTGATGAGTCTGGCTGGGATGATGAGCTTGATGGATCATGGGCAAGACAAATCCCCCCCCGAGCTCCATCTCATCCCCAGTGTTCCCTGAACACTGCCTTCATTTTCTTCTCATTTTAGTTCTTGAGGCTCATTTGTTTTTACAGAATGCAGTTCCGTATATAGTTGTAAACAACGTTTTAGCATTTCTGGCCAACTGCTCATCCATCAAAATTGTCCAGATTTATTACCTACAACCCTAGTAAGATGATTAGTCCAGTTCTTGATCAATACTTCTAAGATCCTGAAGTATGTCTTTGAAGTCTTAAAATAAATGAGCCTTTTGAACAATATTTATTTGTTCGGTTTAACTCATAGTATTGTTTGATTCTCTTAGTAACTGGTTCTGGGAGGACACAGAAAAAAATAGGCTTGACTGCCTGTCATCAAACATGGCTGACTAACGGATCTTGATATCTGCTCTCAGCCACTGACCCAAGCTATGATGGGTTTGACACACAAATGCGAGCACACACACACTCTCAGTTGCGGCTCCACAACACCCAGCGTCCACCGCCTCCTGCTCCCTCCAGAGGTAGACTATAATTAGTCTGGAAATCCCTGGGGGAACTTTGGCAAAGATGACCAAAGCTGGACAGCCTGTGCCAGAATTAATGATCCACAAAGACTTGTCATGCATTAAAGTTGTTATTCGCCAGTCAGTTATATACCATTTGGCTACAACTGAAGCACAAAATTATTCCCATTTAATTATAGGTGAGTCTCAGAGAATGGAGCATGTGTGTTTATAAGGAATACTCATCTACACTTCACTATTTACCTAAGTACAAAGCCATTGCATAATAGATTACACTGACAGCGTTGTTTTACAGATTTATTTCTAGTAATTTTAGTGGCTGATATACCGTATGTTCAAAAGATAAGACAGCTGATCTGAGGTGAGCCAACTTGCCAGATGTGGCCCCAAGACCTACCTCACGGGAGATGTTTGTTTGTGACATCAGAGCAGGGTCTGGCGTACACAGGCTAAGATGACCTTACCCACAATGCAGTTGGTTTGATTATTTTGTATCCCAACACTTGCCCAGTTTTTATTGATTTAGACTGAGACTGAGATCGAGGGAGTTGCCTCTGATGGCATGAGGGAGATATGCAGGATAAAAGGACTGGAGTTAATTAGTTTTCTTGGGCTGTCTGTCATGTCTACCAAAAAGATGGGGCTGCATTCTCAAAGGTCATTTTATAAGTGTTGAACAGTGACCTTGTGCCATGCTTTCAAAGATAACTCATCTGGTCTCTACCTGCTGGTTCCTGCCAGGAAAATCCAATAAATTGTGTTATTTTCCTTTCAAAGATGTTAATCATTTGATTGTGGAAGGAGGCTATTGTTTGATTTAATTGACGTTAGCAAGTGTTGAATGATAAGGCCTGGTTTTAGGGTCTTGTGTCTTTAGTAAGTATTTTCTTCTCTTCTGCGTATTGAATTAGTCACTGATCCAAAAGTGCCATACAACCACATGTTTGGTCCTATAGTGAGCTAATGATTTATAGTGAGATAATGTTCAACCTTGATATTAAAATAGCAGGTCAGGCTACAGCTGTACAATGAACTGATGATGGTACTTGTGTACAACTGCAACACAACACACAAATAGCTACCTATTATCTCCCCTGCTGCATGGAGCAAGTTTAGAGCTGGCACATCAGATTCTCCCTGTTATTGAACTTTCTCCTCATCCTCTATGAACATTAAATTTAACAGCTTCAATCTCAAAGGTGGACTCTTTCTGTTGGATGTTACTGACTAGAAAGTTAATGCTTGACAGTGCAAGTCGACTCTGAATTACACAAATGCAGTGTGACTGTTTGATTTTCTAGTGCAAGAACATAACCATTTGTTCAGTATTTGGAGCAATGTTTTTCTGAATCGTCCTTGGAATGGATACAGTAGGAGAGAATAAAAAGTAGTTTAGAGAGTAGTAGAGTAGTATCAAACAATCAAACACGCCCATGCAAATTATTTGTCGTCACACTGTGTCTACGTGTGTGGCTCCAAACATATCTTGAACAAAAGGCATACTCGCTTACAATCAACAACACAAATATATCATGTCTTGTCGTTGTGATGTCATGAGAGGCTGTGTCCTGGAGGGGCGCTACATCCCAAGGAGATGGCTCCACCCTTGGTCGGGTATGACTCCATCTGGTGGAAGAGTCGGACAAAGGCACACCTCTCCACAGCCTCTTCAACACAGGTGTAGGGAATGAAGGCTGATGACTGCCTGAGTGTGTGGAGGCATTGAAAAGAGGGTCAGTCTGCTTGTGTGGGTGTGCAGTTTGGGGGGTGTCCCTAGTCAGCAGGGCAGCCTGCCTGCTGGAGGTGTTGGTGCAGTTTGGGGGAGCTTTTTGTACCTGGAGAAGATTACACACCTGGAGGAATACTTACCTCAACTGGGAGGAATACTTAGCGGGAGAACCCTGAGGAGAAACACTTACCGGCCGACCATACCTAGGAGGAGGTGTGAGTGACAGTTATAAGTAACCCTGAGAAAAGGAAGATTTATGTTTGGAGACGTGTTTAGAAACCAGGGGCCTCATGTACAAAGACTTGCGTGGATTTCCTACTGAAACTTGGCGTACGCCAAAACCCAGAAACTGTCATACGCACAAATAAATTCAGATGTATCAAAGTGTGCGTAGGCATGGATCCAAGCACGTTTCTTTTGTACATCGCAATCAACGTGGAATTGAGCGCACATGCAGAGGTGCCAAACTCCTCCCTGTCCACGCCTCCATTTAAATATTCAAATCAATGTAAATAGGCCCTGGACCTGCAATTTCCACCCCCTGGAGGACAAATAAAGGTTTATCTAATTTCCCTCTTGGTCCGATCAGATAAATCAAAACGAGTAGAGGGAAGAAAGGAGTCAATCAGGGGCTTGATAGAAAGCTTTGCAGCTCTAATTTCAATAAAATAAACATTTGAATGCGCACCTGCCCAAATGTGGATTTTGCTGGTTTACGTCATAGACAATTAAACGAATAAACTATTTACGCACCCATAGCCACCCATCGCGACCGTGCCAGCCTCCAGCCTGTTCCCAACAATGCTGTTAGTCAGAATGAATGAGTCATGCGTTGAGCCAGGCCACCTTGCCATGTCTGGATACATCTGAACGTGAGCGTGGGAAAGGACGTACGCCACGTTTTTGTGCGTACGCAACCTTTGTACATGAGGCCCCAGTACTTTTTAGTTTCCTTTCCAGAGCTGCAGGCCAAGGTTTACGTTAGTCTTTTTTCAACCAGTGGGTCATTTTTTAGTTCGACCCCTCGTTTTGTTAAGTCTCCCCTGTACCCCAATAAATATTTAATTTCGTTTTGAAAACGTGTGTCCTTGCACTGTTTGGTACTGCCCTGCTGAGGACCATCCTCTCATGGTCTCACATCGTTCATCTGTATCTTCTGTTTAATTTGTTCATTCCCATCTTATTTACTGACATGTTGTGGCCTAAATATGTCATGTTAGATGACATGCTATGGTATAGATGATCTTAGAGATCCATGATTATTAATCTGTTGTCTCCCGCTGTCATCTAAAATGTTTTTATTTTATGCTGTGACAAAATGGTGAGGTTTGTTGCCTGTCTTCAGATGTCCTTTTTCTCAGTAAATTATTGAATGGATTTCCATGATGTATTGGAGGGACAGCAGCCAGACTAAGCTTTTGTCTACTCGTCTTTGCTTTTGGTTTGACATTAATCCAGTAAAAAAGCACAGGAAACAAAAGTACATTTTTGTTGCTTGTTCTGATAATAGATTCCAACATATTTCAGTTTGAATAGCTGTCATGGTTTGACTGTCAGCCATGGCCTTTCAGCATCAAAGCAGCTAGGTTCGGCAACACAAGGAGAGTTGCACTCTGTTAGCACAAAAAACCATGATGCCATCATAAGAGTCCAACTCCAGGAAATCCTTACAATACCACAACCACAATGTGGGACAATGCCATTAGGCTCTCAGTGTGCATGAAGTGTTAAGCATATTTTGTATGTAATAATTTCGGATGCAGCCTCCTTTCCACAATAGAAAATGCAAGCCAGCAATAACATCCCTTATTAGTGCTACTCTGTCTGCTCTCCAGCTAGAGGAAGTAGAGCATCATGGTTTTTAGTGAGCCAGTCTAAACTGGAATAGACACAGCTCCAGGATATGTTTGCTGTGCCCAAACAACACCGTGGACCTCTCACATCCCTACCACCATCTTCAGCTTGGAGAGGAAGTATCCAGTTTCAGCATTTAGGTTCATTTACTTATTTCGGGGAGGACAAGATCCCTGTCAATGTCAAGAAGCCATCGGAAAATTGGTACTAATATGCTGCGGCATGACACGGGTAGTATTAGCACATAGGTGGACTTTTTGGGAGGTCTCCACCAATAATCATACCAAACCCTTCTTAGGCTGCAGTGAGACAATCAGCAGGACAATGTGATCATTATGATCATATGATCAATGTGATTACATAAACTGCACTTCAAGAGCATGTGTTAAATTGTTGACAAATTAACATTGAGCGAAGAAGAAATGGCCTGCCGTGTTTGTACATCATTGTAAAATATCCGTACAAGACACGACCTGTGTTCCCTCTCTTAAAAAAAGATGTACAAACCAAGATGTCACCACGGTCCTGACAGGTCAATGTCCAGACAGGAACACACACAGAGAGGGAAAATACATCAAGGAAAATCAAGTCAAAATCACAAGCACAGGAACGTTTCCTCGTCAAACACTCCCATCTGTTGTTGCTCTCATGTTTTCAACTGCCAAGTCAAGGAATGACTGTGGACTGCCAGAGATTCCCCACTATCTAATCACATAAATCCAATATAATAATTGAGGGCTAAGGAGATTCAGTCACTCGAGGGATTCAAATTGACTGTGAGAAAGTAGTTAAATAACCATCTGGGCCTCTGAGGATTAGAAATGCATATTTTCAAACAGCAATTAGACCTCCTGAATCCAGTGATCCTCCTAAAATATAATAACAGTGTAGCACTTACCTGTACAGTTGCTTTTATGAATAAATACAATAATATTACTACCTCATACTACTAGATATTGATTTGTTATATGTTAATCACTCAATTTCAAACAAAATAGAATAAGAAAGCTACAGTTACCATGTTTAAGATCTCACCTGACACACATTTACATAGTCCACCAATAATCCCCCTTGACCAATATGATCAAGAGCTAAAAATATCAATCATCACAGATTCAATGTCAGATGGCATTATTAGGGAATAGACTGCAAGTCTTGTATGAAATCATACAAACGTAGCTCTACATCGATCACTATATTGATTGATGTCTTGTTTAAAGAAGAATCCATGCTAATTTCCTTAACAATGTGTTTGATTGTGAACTTGTTTAACAAAGAAAGGGCATTTCAAATGAGTTTGGTAAATTCTCAGACAAAAGGCGGTTTCAATCCCACTTGATTGAACATGATTTCATACTGTACCCAGATGGAATCCTGGCATTGGGTTACTGGTGGTTACCAATGGTTACCACACAATTCCAATGATAAGGAAGTGAGGGTGTCAATACCCAGATTAAAAAAATAAAATTTCATTGTAAATTGACCCATTTTCATTCTTACCTAGTCTGTTTCTGTTCTCTTCTAGTACCTTATCTTGTCCTTAAAGCTTAAATGCTGTAATCTTTGGTTAAATAGTGACTTTGGTCTCATCAATATACATTGTAGCAGTTATGGTACTGTTATTTCTTCTTAATGCTGTTGATCTTGGTATGGGACACAGACTAAGTCTGCACAATTAAGAACACTTTACTGCCTCCCTCGATTCAACTGCAAGCAATCACAAGCAATGTGACTCTCAAAGAGATTGGCACTTCACGTATAAAGATATTCTTCTGCGCTGTAAATTGCCTACTCAAATAGACATCAAAAACTATTTCAAAAGTAATATTCAAATAAAAAAGCTTTATTGAGAGGAAACATCAGTCATTTCCTTGGAGGAATAGTCCACGGTGGTTTAAAATTCAAGTAATTGACAAAATAATGACATACCACTCTGTGACATTTACAGCACCAAATGTATATTTCCATCCATGAGAAAACATTTAAAAACAATAAATCATATTCTGAATGTTGTTGACCTATATAACATGACACATGGACCATGCATGGGGAATGCTTTGATAATTAAAATGTGTATTGTTTGTTTGAACATTTAATGGTTTTTTTTCCATTTATTTCTTCTTGCTGATAATAATCCAATAATGAGATCAAAGCAACACACTGGCTGAAACTTTTATTTTGAACCCTAACACCCTTAAACCCACTCTTATTTTAAGAGTTCCTCAAGACAAGGATAGAGGCTTCAGGCTTGGATTAGTATTACTCTGTCCCTTCCACTAATACAGCTTCTTAAATTAGTCTTGGCTTTACTTGGAAAACATATTAAAATCAATGAGGCCATACATCAATTTGAGTTAAAGGTGGTTGGCAATGGCAATTGATTTCTGTCAGAGCTTTTTAATGCTTAATTCAGGATTAGACAAACCTGCTGTAGAGTAGATTTGTCCATGTCAGGAATACACCACTGTCACTTCAGATTGAAATAGGCTTTTGGATGCATCTACTTTAGACTATAGTTCTTTGACATGGTCGTTTTATAACATGATTTACATTTACATTTACATGTATTCATTTAGCAGAAGCTTTTATCCAAAGCGACTTACAAGAGAGAGCTTTTACAAAGAGCATCAGTCATTGAGCATAGCAACGTGATAGACCCCGAACACAGTCGTTTTGTTAGATCGTGAATCATACATCATGAGAACCAATAAGTGCCAAGGGAAGAACTATAAATGCATAACATAACGATTGTGAACATAAAGCAAGAGATACAACAAACAACACTGGCAAGTCACCATATGGGGACCAACATATTATTCTAAAGCACATTAACCCTATTGATTTGTGAATTTGTCCTTTTGACTTGTCTAATTGAATCCCCAAACCTCACAGAGAGGTAATGAGCGTATTTGCATGTCAAACAGAGAAAGATTTGACAAAATTATTTACAGTACCCCCGTCACAGTGTGACACACTATGCGGTATTTCATTTATCCATTGTTAAAGTTTCTATTGTATATCTTAGGTGTAGGTGCACCTACAGTCTAACATAGACAGAATGAAATAGCAAAAAAGTCTTACTTTCAATGGACAGAAAAGAAAGAAAGACTGAAAGTAAAGGGGGATCAAAGTAGAAGTTGGTGAAGGCTGAGGGGTTAGTTGAGTGATTGATCACAAGTCAGTGTTAAGGTACACCGATTGGTAAGAAAAATAACAAAATCGAGAACAAACCTCCAGTAATTACACTGTTGATGGGATCAGAGATTGTAGGGATGAATTATCGTTGTAATACCAGAGCTGGGAGATATCCACTCCCTGGGATAATTATCTTTGCAAATGCCAAACTAAATGAATAGTAATGTTTGATAATAAATGGTGTGTGGTTGGAGGGGGGAGTTTTGCGGGGCACAATTGGATCATTTGGAAAAACAGACTCCCTACATTTCTCCATATACAGGTGGCAACCTTGGATGTTCAGTGCTGCAGCTTTTCAGTCTCAAATTTGATGAATTATTCAAACTCTGGCAATTATAAGACTGACATTCCACTTCCATTAAAAGTTTGTGTTCACCATCAAATATTAACACTGCTATATTCATGCAGATTTGGCATACTCTTTTGCGTTCCTGAAAATCACTTATTAGAGAGGTACTTTGCTTTGGATCATTCAATATGTCATAAATGTAATGCAATCTGGTAGAGAGATTTATGTGTTAACTGAACAATGATGAATAAAACTACTAGGAGCCATAGATTGCATTATTATATAATTACCTTGAGTTCGCTCACACTCCCATAAATAAAGTAAGTCAACAACTGTCCATTTCACTGAAATCTTTATATTACTGCACTAAGTCTGAGTTAAATGCCATTTTCATTTCATTTTTAATTTGAGTGTATTTGTTTTTACAATTAATTTAGTAACTGTCCTGAATGTATTTCCTTTAAGCAAATATGCTTCACTTTGGAACTGAACCGCTGATCAGATATTATCACAGAATTGTCTCAGAGAAAAAGAGTGAATTTGAATGAAAGAGCCAAATATGTATTTCTGTGTAAACGGTTTTCTTCTTCTTTAATAAGATTTGCAATTACTTAAGGAAGACACAGTGAACGGTAAATTGTATTGAAACCACGTTAAGTATTAAAATAAATACTACAATAGCTAATGCAACACCAAAACAACCCACTTCAGAACTGCAAAAAGGAAGAAAAAAGCCATCAAACCTTTTCTCGATTTTTTTGCATGGATTGCCAGTTATATCTAAAACTAATGGTATTGGAATTAAGATGACTGAAAAAGCAAGTAAGAATGTGAAAAAGATGTGTGCCTTTTCATTCAGCTGGAACAATTAGAGGAAGACGTAAAATAGTCCCGTAATAGCCTCCAATGACGGTGATGATTACATAGACCCCCGAGTGTCCATCTGATCCTTTTATTTTCTTAGTAAATGTCCAGGTGTTGTAGTAATTGGTTTTGAATGCTGCTTGGTGCATTTGTGATATCAGACAGGTCAAATGTTAGTCAGAACCCAAGGTGAGATTGTCTTGGGATATGATGTCTGTGCTGCAACAGTTTTAATCCATGTGGAGTTAGAGCCAGAATTACTCCTTCAGCCTAATCCGACACACCAACCCCAACTCTATCCATTATTAAATCTTTCCTGGCCACAGCTCTAGACCTGCATGTTTGTTTGGGGAAAATGATGAATTTTTGTTTTGGAGAAGTAACGCAGTCTGTGCTGAGAAAAGTATGCAGCAAGTATGAATGCCAACATCAAGTTATGTTGCAAACTGCTAAAACTTTGAGAGAGCTTTGGGTTTTCTTGCAATTGCTTGCAATTTCTACTTAAATAATAAGTCAGGTGACAGTCTATGTGTGCTTTCAAAACTTGTCAATATTTTTTTTCAACATTTTACAAAAATAAGGGTGCAGCATCAGCTTCAGAGAAAATTGTCTGATACTGCTGTGTAATTCAAATAATGTTTTATTTAGTATTTGTTATTATTTGGTTGAAAATTGATGTTGGAGGTAAAAGAAAGGAGCTCTACTGCCATCTCCAACCTGAGTATTGATTTAGGATGTTAAAATATCTCCTCCTCTCATGGGCTAAGCCCCCTTGAAAATGTCATACATTTCGTAGTGTTGCAAAGTAGTAACTGGGGAGTGGAAATTGATCACAAACTAAAAGTCCTGTGAGACAGGAAGCCAAGATTTCTCCCTCGCTGTGTTTTCCTTGCAAAGAGTGAATTCAAAGAGGGTTCAAGGTAACAACGGTTTGTCACATTGCCACTTACCATCAGTGTCGCAACCTACTCAAAACCTCCAGACATACACACACACAACGTACTTACACAGATGGCTGGCTAACAGGTGCACTTAGCACCATCGCAGGTGGAGTGGAAGTGTGGAGGGATTGGTTGGTGGGGGCGTGGGACTCCAAGTGTGATGGTAAAGGGACGAATGGTTTTGGGAATGAGGGTGGACTTCCACCTGCAGTGCGGCCTAGTGCTTCTTCTCAGTGGTATATAGCCTGAGGATTTGCTATCCGGAATTTTCCTCCTTTCTCCTTCCAATCAATTTGCTTGTAGTCACCACACACAAATCACATTTTACCGGTAGCAGAAAGCGTGTTGTTCTGTCTTTAGGAATTACTTATTTTTTTCCCCTTCTGACTGTGTATTTGACAGGTGAAATTTGTATTTAATTGTATTCAACCTTTATTCACTCAAGCAAAAATGTATCAATTACTGACTTTATAAGGACATTTTCAGACATATAGTTTGGGGGTTCTGTGTGGAATAAGTCTTGCATTTAATGACCCTTGTGACACCATTTGCTGAACAAAAATCTTTACTAAAAGGAAAACATGTACTCTTTATCTGATTCGTCTCATACAGTGTATCATGTATAGGATATTCAGTAGCAGGCTTATTTGAAAACGTGTTAATAATTTGTCAGCATCCTTTAATAGTGAAAACAGGAGCTATCCATTGTGTTGGCTTTTCATGTTGTTGCCCCCAATTAGTGGAGGAAAATCATTCATAATCAATGTGGTTGCATTTGTAATCTTTGTCATCTTGATTGGATTTATGTCACAAATGAAATTGCTTCCAATTACCCTCACATCATAACCAAATCTCTAAATCCTATTATGATATTTATATCCAACGCTCATACACTTAGTCGTTAATCAAGAACATTACTATAAAGTGCTATTTTAAACTACAATTCAGAAGCAGCATAAATACTTTGGAACAGAACTTTCTTGACTTTGTTTCTCAGAGGGACGATGGTGCCTCCTCTGACCGTTACAATAATGTAGCTTCCTTGCGTCCATATAAACATAGCTCATCTGTCTGGATTCATTCAGAGGCCTTCTCACAATGAACATTCTAACAGTAGCCCTTGCAACAAGGTGAGTTCCAGCTGCAAACCAACCAGTCAAACACCACCGCCTCTTGGAAAAGAGGCAATAATAGTGCTGGGTGATTTTCGGTCTCCATCATAGACAGCCCTGATGCTTAGTGAGAAAACACTACATCAGTCAAAGAAAGGGAGAGGGGGCAGGTGGGGGGGGGACCCCATCCTTGTCTTTACCTCTGCTTCTTTCCCCAGTGCTGGGTCATTCCTCATGCTGATGATGATGGAAGATGGTCTAGGCCCTAGGGGGTGGGCAAAGGGGAGTAAATCAGCACTGGCGCCCCTCAAGTGCCAACCCTGCCCTCCCACCACCCGTTGCAGGATTTACGATCGTCGTTGTTTCATTTTGGTCAGGAGGATAGTCACACTTTGTCACCCTGTCTTCTTCTGCCCTCTTCTTCTTCGACTTGAGCATGTTTACAGTTTATTGATGGAGAGTTTTCTGTTTTTGCATTACAATCACCCCCTTATGAGTCCTTTTCTGATTTGTCCACTCTTCCATGTCCATTTGATGGCTACCTAGGTAACCTGTCATGTTGCTGCTAATGGATTTTCTGTGGCTACCTGCACCGATGTGAATGCTTTTCTTATTCCTTATTTGGCTATAAAAGCTGACGATAATCGAGATCTATCTCAACTTGAAATATTTTCATGTTAGATTTTTTTCCTTCTCGATGTTTTAGGAAAAGAAAGAATGAAGAAAGAAAGAAGAAAGTTAGTCTGTAGGTAACGACTATGCATTATTGCTCTATATTCTCCACAATATGCCTTGTCTGTTTTTCCACTGCAGTCAATTAAAGCTCTACCACAGAACAATGCGCCATGCAAGATTAGGTCTATATACTATCATTTTATACTGTGTCCATCACTGAATGTAGTCTAACCTAGTCAACAAGACATAAACAAACTGGCCATAGAAAACATAGCTAGGCTAATATCTCTCCCGGCAGTAGCTATATAGTTTTCCTGCAAATTACCATGCCCCCAGGACACCTGAAACCCTCATTAGTGCAAAGTAATGTATGCCTCACTAATAAAGAGAGGGCAGGAATTACGGTTTGAGATTAGTTCATTTTCATTAAAGTCACTAATCTAGTGATGTAAAGCTCCCAAGATGTAGGTCTAATATCAATGGATGACATAAAACCATAGCCAGGTGCCAATCATTGTAGTTAAAATCCTACTTGTTTAGGTTGACAATAAGACGTTTTTTTCATGGATAAACTGACTTTTCAGGATTCAGTGCTTGTCATTATGGAAACTGAATTATAGTACCTCTGTTTTGCTTTACATGCTGAGTGGTAACCAGTATTCAACAAAGAACATTGGACTTCAGAAGTAAGAACACACTTTCAGGCAGCAACTGTGGAGTGAGTCTGTTGAGGCATCGACTGCACTGTCACTTGTGATTGTGGGCGACCTGACAGGCTGGCAGGTTACACAGCGTGACTTCTGTACTGGGCTCAAATGGTAACTCAGTTCTGTAGCCTACTGCCTTCCACTGAAACTGTCCACTCGGATAGCTTGTTTAATGCTATATGTGATTTAAAACAGCCTATACGTTTATGTTTAATCCTACTGGCCTACCAGGCTTTTACTACTAATATGGTTTCCAGCCGAGTGGCCGGTCATCCCCAAACATTTATGAATATTTTATTTATTTTTTTACATTGTACGACCACATCGTTAGCCTACCATATTAATAAAATTTACAGATTGCTACAGATGCTGTTTAGCGATGAGTAGGCAAAATGCTTGTAAATAGTCCCATCGGTCGGTATGTTAACGACCATGGGCGTCGTTAGCCCTGTTTTAGGGGGGCTGAAGCCCCCCCTAAATGTTCTTCAGCCCCCCTAAATAATTATGGGGATTATCATCGGGCCGCAGAAGAAAAACGATAATTAATAACAATATTTTATTTCGAAAATTACCGGATGCTCTCGGTTAAATGTCGGTCACTTGAGCGTCAAAAATGTAACCCACAAGTTCGAAAAACGAGTAAAAAACTGACGTCTTTGGGAATCGCTGGCTAGCTCGCATCGGACTACAGTGCGACTACCCCCCCCCCCCCCCCCCCCCCCCCCCCCCCCCCCCGTCGACAGAAAATGCCAGGGGCTAAGCCCCCCCTTTCTTTCAATCCTAGAAACGTCCCTGTTAACGACACGTAAAGTGGCTTTAAACCACAGTGGGGATGTCTTCTACTCCTCCGACGTATTGAGCGGTGAGCTCGGTGCACAAAAACAAGCGCGTCAAGTTCAGGACGTCAAGAATGCGCGTGCTTCACTGACGTGACAAACCGGAAACAAAGCTGCATATTCAAAACCAAGCGAGGGAAATCTGGACATCTAATAAGTAAGTTTCTTCGTTGGTGTCACTGTCTTAGAGCTACATGGCTATGTAGGTCCTGAGCTTTATACACATGGCAGAATTAGCCAGCCAGTCTAAAACCTTTTGACAAACGTTAGTGTTTTTAAGCTAGTCTAATCAAATCGGATATGCGAACTCAGCTAATAGTAAGCTGTTTTTGTCTACTTGGTAAGCTAAGAGGCTATTCTATACTAGCCAGTTAACGTCATATCAACACACTCTGATAGGGTTTAGCCAACTAGACTATCTACTATGTAGATTATACCGTTAATCATGTATTGATTCTAGTCTGCTAGCTAGCCAGGCATTAACTTGGGGTAAGTGTCAGGGTGTTGTAGCGTTGCTAGTGGTGTTAGTCACTGTTTGTTGTTTGCACTGAAATGAATACAATTCAAGGTTGACAGTGATTCAGTAGCCATTTAGCTAGCTTAACTATCAAGATGTGTTAGACGTGGTAACTGTACCAATGTCATGGTGCTGGATTCGTTTATAATATAGTTAAATGCTACTCTAGCTCGGAAATGTGTTTTGAAGAAGAGTAGTTTGTGCGAGTGCTTGTTACTGTGTAGCTAGTACTACTCGTTTCATGCCACTTGTCTTCAGCTGATAGTACTGTAAGAATCATATCTATGGTAAGAATACTGAACTGTAATCAAACGCTTTACCAAGCGTCACCCCTCCACAAATTCAGTCATTTGAATGCCGATTCGCTAGATGTGTTTCCGTGGAAGTAATTTACATTTATATTTATTCATTTAGCAGACGCTTTTATCCAAAGCGATTTACAAGAGAGAGCTTTTACAAAGAGCATCAGTCATTGAGCATAGCAACGTGATAGACCCCGAACACAGTGGTTTTTTTAGATCGTGAATCATACATCATGAGAACCAATAAGTGCCAAGGGAAGAACTATAAATGCATAACACAACGAATGTGAACACAAAGCAAGAGATGCAACAACAACACTGGCAAGTCACCATGGGGACCAACAAATAGTTCTAAACAACATTAGATTATGTGAAGTGCAATACTTTTCCTAAGTGTCATTAAATTCTTTTTTAAAGTTTTAAGTCTTCTTTTGAAGGTGAGAAGGCAGTCTGTGCTTCTGATGGAGGTGGGGAGTTGATTCCACCATTGGGGAGCCAGGCAGTGGAAGAGTTTGTATTGCACTTGGGCGCTCTTGAGGGGGGGTAACATGGAGTGGGGTGACATGAAAGCGTTTGGGTAGGTTGAAAACCAGACGAGCGGCTGCATTCTGTATCCTCTGAAGGGGACGGATTGCATTTGCAGGAAGGCCGGCTAGTAGCGAGTTGCAGTAATCCAGCTTTGTGAGGACAAGGGCTTGGACTAGCAGTTGGGTGGAATGTTGAGAGAGGTATTTTCTGATTTTCCTGATGTTGTAGAGGGTGAATCTGCATGACCGAGAGACTGCGGCAATGTGAGCTGTGAGGGAGAGCTCGTCGTCCAAGGTGACCCCCAGGTTCCTGGCAGAGGATGAAGGGGTCACTGTTGCAGATCCCATAGTGATAGAGAGTTCATGGGTGATTGAGGGTTTGGCAGGGATGATGAGGAGTTCTGTTTTGGTGAGGTTCAGCTGGAGGTGATGTCTGGTCATCCAGGCCTCGATTCTGGTCGATATCCCTTGATCGGTTGGGGTAAAGGATAGATATAGCTGCGTGTCGTCAGCGTAGCAGTGATAGGAGAAGCCATGGGAGGCGATGATTGGCCCGAGTGAGGTGGTGTATAGGGAGAATAGGAGCGGACCAAGGACGGAACCCTGTGGGACCCCAGTGGAGAGCAAGCGGGTACCAGATGTTTTTCCTCCCCATGAGACTTGATGGGATCTTCCTGTCAGGTAGGATGAGATCCATTTAAGCGCAGTGCCAGTGATGCCCATCTCTTTTAGTGTGGCGAGCAGGATCTGGTGGTTGACTGTGTCAAATGCTGCTGAGAGGTCTAGCAGAATGACAACAGAAGACCTTGAGGCTGCTCTGGCAGACTGGAGGGCCGTGGTAACCGACAGAAGGGCAGTCTCAGTGGAGTGGCCGGTCTTGAAGCCCGACTGGTTAGGGTCCAGAAGGTTGTTCTGGGAGAGAAAGCTTGACAGTTGGTTGGCTACAGCACGCTTGATTGTTTTAGAGAACAAGGGTAGCAGTGAGACTGGTCTGTAGTTCTGGAGGACGGCTGGGTTAAGAGAGGGTTTTTTGAGTAAGGGTTTTATAGCCTGATTGTATGCTGTGGGGAAAGTGCCAGAGGTGAGTGAGGAGGACATGGAGAAGTAATGAAGTGACTTTGCAATTAATTAAGTCATAAAATTACTATAGGACCAGTGTTTGGGCCCCGATTATGACCTGAGTGAATAGAAGGGCAGTGTAATTCCACTCTGCAATTAGCCCCAATGGGTGGCTAATAATATGGCCACTGTGGCGACAGAGGGAATGAGTAAGAGGTTGAGAATATTTAAAAGTGTACTTGGGTCTTGTGGGCAAGACGACAACTCTTAACAGAATAATTTAATCTACTCTGAAATTTTGCTCTTTTGATAATCAGAAAATTAATGTAATTAGGGTTTGCAGTCTGAATTTCTAATGAACCATACAGTTGAACATCTTGCTTGAGTTTTCAGAAGGTCATGTTATTACGAACGTCAGTACCTCGACAGTGCATGATTAAGACCAATGAACATGGTAGATAGGTTTGAATATAGTAAATTCAAGTACCGTATTTTTTGCACTATAGGGCGCACTGGATTATAAGGCGCACTGTCAATGAATGGTCTATCTTCTATCTTTTTTCATATATAAAGCGCACCGGACTATAAAGCGCATTAAGCGGAAAAAAACAGTCAGATAAATCAGTCGAATAATATTATGGTGAAGCACAGTATGTATTACTCCTCGACACTCCTGGTTACGGTAGCCGTAATGCTGCAAGCGGTGCGGCTTTGTAGTTTACCAAAGTCGTACTAAAACATTTTTATTTAGTGCCTTGTACCACACAAAAATCGCTTAGATGTCAGTAAACAAAATAATTAATCCATATATAAGGCGCTTCGGATTATAAAGCGCAGTGTCGTTTTTTGAGAAAAATAAAGGCTTTTAAATCCGCCCTATACTCCGAAAAATACGGTAGCCTAAGATACCCTTGTTGACATTAACAAACAGTGCAGGGGGGTATTGCACAAAACTAAGATAAGGGATTAAGCTGGGCTATGTTGGTTATCCTGGCTGAATTTAGCCTCAAGTCGGTTGCACGAAAGCCGATAAAACTTAGCCTGGCCAAGTTACCATGGTGATTTATTCTCCGCAGGCTAAAATTAATCCTAGTGATTCACCTGCATTTCCACCGTCAATCCTGTGAGGAATTCACGTGTTATACAGCATGTCCATGATCTTTTTAAATATGTTGCATCATTTTAATTATAATGCATTAAACATTTACACATATTTAGTATATTGACATTTCTCATTTCATTTAAATCTACAACAGTCTTTTAATATTGATTTAAGTGGTATTATTATTACTCTGGCCAAGTGTTATAATGATATGCTGATGAAGACTGCTTGTCAAACTGCCGTCGAGGTTTCATAAATATGTGTTTTATTGCATTACAGTGAACCATCGCTATATCACGGTTCAGTACTGTGAACCCTTGCGATATCATGGTTCAGTACAGTGAATCCTCGCGATATCACGGTTCACTTCACGGATTTGCCACGTGCATTGTGTTCTGCATTCTGATTGGATAAACAGTCTCTCCGCGTCTTCTCTACCTGTGCATCAATAAAGTTGCGGTTTACTGTAATATTTACTGTGTCTGTACACCGACGTAACATTCGCAGAAAAATGTAAATTTATGGACATGCTTAATTGTAGCCCAATTATGACAGCTCCAGAGGATTGTACACTTTTTGAATACTAACGCATTAATCCGGTCCGCTATTGTCTGCCAGGCTTATTGTCTTTCTTTTATTATGGCTCGAGTATTGTTCTTTTTAAATTAATATCCTTCTCCTCCTCATAAAACTCCATCAGGAGCTGTTGTTCTGCGGCCGTGAAATATGTTGCGCGACTCCTGGCCATGTTCTGATCGGTGATTCTGTGAGCGATCGCGAGGTCTATTTAAGAATGCCGTGAACACGCATTAATCCTGACTACCTACACCTGGCTTGACATAGCCGCGCCTTTTAATCCTGGTTTGGCAAACGTGCAACCAATTAAGCCAGGATACGACGGCCAGACTAGGTCAAGCCGCGCTTGCTCAGTTATTCTGGCTTTCTTTATTCTACTTTCGTGCAATACCCCCCAGGTCAACAAGCCATTGTTTGTGATTGATACTCCACAATCATAACTGCGATTCAAATGGGCTTTTGAGTGGCAAAACAGTACGCAGTGTTTTGTTTATCCACATAAACACATAGTCATGGCACATAGTCATGCCCTCACAGATACGGTGCTTTGACATACTTGGATGTAAAATGAGCTGTTCATGTTTTAATACTCAAACTGTGGCCCATCGCCTATCTTAATTTACTCTTTATTATCTTAACAACTGTTATTTGTAGTTCTTGTTATCATTAATATTCCTTGTTGTTACTCACCAGATTTGTTTTGAGCCAAATTACTTTTATGAGCAATTAGTCCTTATTCAAAAAATGAATGCTGGAATCAAATAATGTATTCTGAAGAGTAATGGTTGAAGTCCAGGGAAACCTAATGGTGTACTGTATTAACAGGTGCCCTGGAGATTAATTGGGTGCTTCTGTTTTGCCATCTCTTCTGTTTTCCCTCCACGCATCACCGGGAAATGTATTCACCACATGTATGCTTAGTTGCTCTCCAGCATGCTAGACGCAATACAATTTTCAAGGTGGAGTGCCCGTTCAAAAGGGTAGAGGAATATTTATGTGTGGGAGCCGCTGCTGAGGGGACTTCTGCTTTTGGCTGTTTTGAACATCATGCAGAGCTTCCTTGATTTCAAGTGCACAATGTCTAGTGTGACAGGACCCACAAGGCATAGCAAGACCTTGGTGCACCCCCCTGCCGCCTCCCCCTGAGGTTTAGTGGACTTGTTGACTTTTTTGACCCCTACTGCTGTGATCTCCACTACATCAAAAAAGCTTGACGATCAGTGTCCGAAAGGCTAGGAGTATGTCCTAGTTAAATTACCCAAGTAAACATAGGCTACATTTCTGTACAACCTGTTGAGATTTCCTGGAACAAATTTGGAACAGTTTAAATTATTTTTCCCACCCATAAGTAGGCTAAAACAGCATCAGCTTTTCTGTCAGTGCTATGATTCTGCACTGTGGAGATAGAAAGGCAAAGCTCCCCCTTGGCAGTGGTTACATTTGAACTGAACCTATTTCAGGAAACCCTTTGTGCAACTTGGTTCAGTCTTTCCAGAATTAAAAAATAAATAAATAATAGATTTTGGAAATGCGGATAAAATGAGTGTTCTTGTGTGAGGTTGAACAGAACTGGGAGACATTTCAGGCTAGTCTATGTGCTTGGCACGCAAAGTCTTTCTCAGCGTGGCCCGCCGCAAGGAAACTGTGAAATGGTCTATGGTGAAATGGTGAAACGCAGGCGTAGCTCTTTATGTAGAAATGTTGTCTCTGCTTTGTTGTCATTCCCACATTTGCGCTTTGCATTGTTGTGGAGCGATTTGGTACGGCATATTTACATGTTCATCTTGTTGTGATCACTCTAAACCCCCTCACTGGCATGAATCCGGACAACAAGCTGATTTGCAAAGGCCTTTGTGGGTGAGCAAAACTGGACCAGACGAACCATACTGGGCACGCTCGCAAATGTTGAGGAATAAGGAATTTGGACGGCTGAATAATAAGAATTAGGTGTAGGCTTCAGGGCTGTTTTTATGTCCTAGGAACATAACACTTTTTGCCTGTGCCAGCAAATTCCATTTTTCAACCTTGTTGATTAAATATTTTATTTTGTGCCATCTCGTCGAAATTACACTATACAGGCTAGATATTACCACTGCACTCTACCTGTGTGAAGTTATCCCCCCGTTTTGTTCAAAATATAAAAATAGCACTGCTGTTCGTTTGTGCTGTAAAAATATTATCGTTTGTGCTGTTAAGGGTTTTGAGTAATTCAAAATTACATTTTCTGGCCTGTGACATCACTCAGCCCCCTGTCAACGTCCAAATCGAGTCAAAATTGTCTATATCGTTTGTGCTGTTTTTTTTTGTTTTTTTGCAATTACACTACCGTTCAAAAGTTTGGGGTCACCCAAACAATTTTGTGTTTTCCATGAAAAGTCACACTTATTCACTACCATATGTTGTGAAATTAATAGAAAATAGAGTCAAGACATTGACAAGGTTAGAAATAATGATTTGTATTTGAAATAAGATTTTTTTTACATCAGACTTTGCTTTCATTTACATTTACATTTATTCATTTAGCAGACGCTTTTATCCAAAGCGACTTACAGTAAGTACAGGGACATTCTCCCTGAGGCAAGTAGGGTGAAGTGCCTTGCCCAAGGACACAACATCACATAGCCACAGCCGGGGCTCGATCTCACAACCTTCCGATCATGAGGCCAACGCCTTAACCATTGAGCCATCTGACCCCCCTTCGTCAAAGAATACTCCATTTGCAGCAATTACAGCATTGCAGACCTTTGGCATTCTAGCTGTTAATTTGTTGAGGTAATCTGGAGAAATTGCACCCCACGCTTCCAGAAGCAGCTCCCACAAGTTGGATTGGTTGGATGGGCACTTCTTGCGTACCATACGGTCAAGCTGCTCCCACAACAGCTCAATGGGGTTCAGATCTGGTGACTGCGCTGGCCACTCCATTACCGATAGAATACCAGCTGCCTGCTTCTGCTCTAAATAGTTCTTGCACAATTTGGAGGTGTGTTTAGGGTCATTGTCCTGTTGTAGGATGAAATTGGCTCCAATCATGCGCTGTCCACTGGGTATGGCATGGCGTTGCAAAATGGAGTGATAGCCTTCCTTATTCAGAATCCCTTTTACCCTGTACAAATCTCCCACCTTACCAGCACCAAAGCAACCCCAGACCATCACATTACCTCCGCCATGCTTAACAGATGGCGTCAGGCATTCTTCCAGCATCTTTTCATTTGTTCTGCGTCTCACAAACGTTCTTCTTTGTGATCCAAACACCTCAAACTTGGATTCATCCGTCCACAACACTTTTTTCCAGTCTTCCTCTGTCCAATGTCTGTGTTCTTTTGCCCATCTTAATCTTTTTCTTTTATTGGCCAGTCTCAGATATGGCTTTTTCTTTGCCACTCTGCCCTGAAGCCCAGAATCCTGCAGCCGCCTCTTCACTGTAGATGTTGACACTGGTGTTTTGCGGGTACTATTTAATGAAGATGCCAGTTGGGGACCTGTGAGGCGTCTGTTTCTCAAACTAGAGACTCTAATGTATTTATCTTCTTGTTTAGTTGTGCAACGCGGCCTCCAACTTCTTTTTCTACTCTGGTTAGAGCCTGTTTGTGCTGTCCTCTGAAGGGAGTAGTACACACCGTTGTAGGAAATCTTCAATTTATTAGCAATTTCTCGCATGGAATAGCCTTCATTTCTAAGAACAAGAATAGACTGTCGAGTTTCAGATGAAAGTTCTCTTTTTCTGGCCATTTTGAGCGTTTAATTGACCCCACAAATGTGATGCTCCACAAACTCAATCTGCTCAAAGGAAGGTCAGTTTTGTAGTTTCTGTAAGGAGCTAAACTGTTTTCAGATGTGTGAACATGATTGCACAAGGGTTTTCTAATCATCAATTAGCCTTCTGAGCCAATGAGCAAACACATTGTACCATTAGAACACTGGAGTGATAGTTGCAGGAAATGGGCCTCTATACACCTATGTAGATATTGCACCAAAAACCAGACATTTGCAGCTAGAATAGTCATTTACCACATTAGCAATGTATAGAGTGTATTTCTTTAAAGTTAAGACTAGTTTAAAGTTATCTTCATTGAAAAGTACAGTGCTTTTCCTTAAAAAATGAGGACATTTCAATGTGACCCTAAACTTTTGAACGGTAGTGTATGGTTTTAGAGATATTAAAGTGTAATTTTTCCTACGTGACGTCACTCAGCCCCCCCGTCAACCTTCAAATCGAGTCAAACTGATCTCTATCGTTCGTGCTAGGTTTGTGCTGGTTTGTGCTGTTAAAATAAACATTTCTGCTACTATAGTTTTTAAGTTATTCTTAAAACTTTATTTTGCCCACTTGTTACGTAACCAGCCCCCCCCGTCAATGTCCAAATCGAGTCAAAATGGTTATTTGGTTACTTATTTATTGGATTTTACCAAATAAATGTGTAATACTGGGTGCTATATCTTACCTCTGACAGATGAACTTCGTTGCAATTGTTTAAGTTCGTTCTTTTTCAAGCACGTGGGCTGCAGAAGGCCCTTACCTGGCAACCCCAAGTCTCATGGCTCCCCTCATCCCCCCTGACCTACCTGTCCAGTTGTTGTCAATACAGAAGCTGGAGGAGAGCGTCATCATTTGCGTGTTTATTGGACAATTGTATACCACGGTTCATCAGTCAAATCATGTTCAATCCTGATTTGTTTTCATAGTTCCATACACACAGCATAGCAATGTCTCTCAAACTTGAAAATAATTGTAACTGGAGGCCGGGTAGGGATCCTTCTGTGACCGACAGGCTTTAAAAGACTTCAACACTTTGAAGGACCCCTGACTTAGCCTAGACTTCTGAAGTGTTTAATTCGTATAGGTCTTATGCCTCACCTGTGAAGCAGAAGTCTGTTTCATGCCATTATCCGAAAGAAAAGCTGCTGTGCATGTGAGACGGGTCTGCCCCCAGATCTGTCAGTTTCTAAGTCAGGACTTTTGGATAACACTCGAATACACTTGAGGAATGGCTCAGGAACTATTAAGGAAGTGTCAAGTTCCCTCGCTCTCGCAACACGCATTAGTAGAGCGCAGCTTTCGAAGTTAAGGCCTGACACGTGACGTCCCCAGCGATACTCTCCGTCTTGTCTCCGAAGTCGTCAGACTCGGTCTGCTCGCACAAAAAGTGGGAGTAAGTCGGTCGGAGCGACATGGCCCCCTAATGTCTCCTGCCCTCCTTTGATTGCACCCCCCTCCCCATCTCTGTCTCCCCCTATCCTTCTCCCCTTCCTCTACTCCCTCAAGGACTCGCCAGCCGGCGTCTGGAGAGGAGAGACAACAAGACCAAGGACAAGTGTCTGAGGCCGTGGTCTGTCAGACAGGCAGTTAGTCATCCCGTCCTCTCCACCCTGCTGTTGAGTCTTACCAGGAGGAGATGGAGAGAGAGAGAAGGACTTTATAAATTGGACTCTTAGAGAGGTTGCAGTCTGGGACCTGATGGTGCATAACTAGGCTCCTGTACACTCACACACACACACGCACACAGACACAGACACAGACACACACACACACACACAGACACAGGTTAGTAAATGTGCACATCCAGAAACAGTTTAAACATACAGACATGCACACACTCAGTGACAAGGGTAAGCGGTGACATGCACAATTACACAAACTCATAACACTCTCTCCTGCAAGCAGTGTCCCAGCCAATAACAAAGCGGTGGAACATACCTGATGGAAGAAAAAAAATAGTAAACTAACTAAATTAATGGTGTCTCTTTATCCTGGTGACAATGGAAAAAGATGTCTGGGACAGTTCAGCACACTGTGGGACAATAGACCATATATAAAATGCAAATGCCAATGGTTCAACACATTTAAACACAAGGCAAGTGAAACATGTCATCACATTTAGCTTGAACTCATTTCCATGAACTATGAACAATTTATTCACATTATAAATGCTGCTATATTACCTTTTGGAGTCCAATATCTCAAGTAGGGGGATTTCAGAATTTTTGAACTGAATTAACTAAATGGACCTGAAATTTGTCTGGGGTTGTCTCACCTAACCGAGCGACTTCATCTCACCGTTTTACATTTTATTCATTCGGTAGACAATTATCCCTCCCTTCATCCATCAGTACATTTACAAATTATTCAGGTTTCTTCCCTGAATTATTTGTGTGGATGAACTTCACTTAGCCTCTTAATTAATGGGTGCTTGGTCTTTTGACGGGGCTGAGGCAGGCTGCGTTGCCCTGGGGAGTGCTGGAATAAGCCAGCTGTTTGGACTCTGCAGGGCCGTGTCTGGTATGTCTGACATTTCACTGGGTACAATCTGGCATGGGCCTCCAGGGTCCAGCATGGTATTTTCAGCTGGTAGGCTGCAGTATGTCCCGTTCCTCCCCTTCATAGTGTAGTATGTGATTCTGGGTCTGAAGTAGAGATTCTAGCAGAATAGTGTTGAAGGCACTAGACATCAAACAAAGATTGTGTGTGGTGGCTATTCTTGATTTCTTCACTGCCCTCAAATTTTACTGGCCTTGTGTCCTACTGAGTTAAACCATGGCATACACGCTTTGATGTAGAACACCAACGCCAACTGTTCCCGATGCAACTCATCCTCATGGGATGGTTCTTATAGAACCTTTATCTGCATCATTGCATAAAAATAGCCCGCTCCAATTTGCCAAAAACCCCTTTGGCTCAACCCCTCCCAATTGAACTGGTGGGGGAAATCCTTTCAATCAGCCTCTGTCTTACTAAGCAGCTGACTGAAGAATTGACTGTCTCTGTGGTGTTTTGTGCTCGGCTGTCCCCTGCTGTACAAGGTAGCACTGGGGGACCTGCCAGTTAAAGCTCCCTCAGATGACAAACTAACCCTTACTGACAGGCAGCAACATGGTAGTTGTTCTGAACCCAGCCGTCAACTTTTCACAGCTCTGAAGGCTTTTGTATTAACTGGCTTTTCAGGCTGTGCTTTGTGTAAAGAAGAAAGACAGAAAACATCCAGACACCATGTTGTTTGTGCCTTTCAGCTGTTCTTCATCCAGGGCTTAAGCCATGCCTGTCCATGTGGTCAAAGATGGGGTGAATCCAGAGTCCCAGGTGCCTGGCCATCTGAAGAAGATAGTCATCCCGCTCCTCAGCACCTCTCTGGACAGCACCGACAAGTTTGTGAAGGTGCGTTTCTAGGGCCGTTTCTTCACAAAAGGAAAATAAGTTGGCACATTCACAGTCTGACCTCAACTTTGTCCCATTTTCTCTCATCTTTCCGGTATAGTTCATCTGTACCCAAGTCACCCTACATTTACATTTTATCCACAGCTTCCCAGTTCATTTTCATGTTTTCTTCCACAACGGGTAAATGACTGGGCAAGGAGTTGTGCTGCCAAAGCACTTCAAATGAGAAATCCCTCCAACTTCTGTGACTGTCTTGGAGGTCATATGCTCATTGTGGCATTTAGAAATGATGTTGGGTCTGATGAATAGCCTTGCTGTGTAGGTGCACGTCTGAATAGTCTGTCCATTCAGTAAATCATACATCTTATTCTTACAGGGTAAAGTGATTCACAAGGGACCTTTGGTAACTGTGGGAACAGAAGACTATGTCCTGAAGAGCGTCGTTCAAGGTAACGATGTAAACATACGCCCTGCTTAGTGGAAATCCTTAGATGAAAGGCAATAAAATACTATTGTGACATTCTGGAGAAGTGTTATAATGTCTTGCTGGCCCCTTCGTATATTTGTCAGCTTGGACATTTCTATTCTATCCAGCTGTGATTCATTCAGCTGTGAGGCTGACTCGAAATCGGATTGTCGAGTAAGGCCAGTTCTGCCTTAGTCCTCTTGTCCATGCTGCACTCATCTCTTTGCCTTAAGATGAACATGCACACAGAGCTAGAGCTTATTTTCATAGGGTTATCTTAGTTGTTAAGACTTCAATTCCACTATAATGTGACACTTATTCCAGACTTGTCAGTGGGAAACATGCATTGTTTTCCTTGTCATGTCTAAATTGTATTTTGCAATCAGTTCAACCTTTAAATGGAGACACTGTCTTCTGTCTATTTTACCGTTCTAGTGAAGTGATTTGGTCCCCAACACTGCAAGGCTCTCAAATCTGTTCTTAAAGCTTATTTCAAACAGCTTTGCATGAGCCACCTACCATGTACCTCATCTGCATCCTGAGTAACCCAAGGTAAGAACCTTGAAGAACCCACTCTCTGTGTCTCCTTCAGAAGAGGACTCCCAGAACCGCTTGTCATCAGAGAACACATCCGTCAACGTCATCCTGGTTGGAGCATTGGCTAAAGAGTTCTCTGAATCTGTCAGTCAAGGGGTAGGCCTCCAGTCATTTCCATAGTGACCCGTGTCAAAACCTAGTTTGCATCCATTCACAGCCACAGTATGTGAAATCAGAACTGCTTACTTTAGACATGTGGTGCTCTATAGGTAGACTACTATGTCACAGAAATGGATTGTTGATATGGTTTTCTCTTGTTGAACTTACAGGGAGTGCAGAATTATTAGGCTAATGAGTATGTTGACCACATTACCCTCTCTGCATATTGGCCTACTCCAAGCTGCATAGGCTTGAAAGCCTCCTACTAATTAAGCATACCAGGTGATGTGCATCGCTGTAATGAAAAGAGGTGTGCTCTAATGACATCAACACCCTATATCAGGTGTGCATAATTATTAGGCAACTTCCTTTCCTTTGGCAAAATGGGTCAGAAGAGGGATTTGACGGGCTCAGAAAAGTAAAAAATAGTGGTATATATTGCAAAGGGATGGAGCACTGCTTTTGAAGCGTGACCATCGAACAATCAAGCGCTTCGTTCAAAACAGTCAACAGGGTCGCAAGAAGCGTGTTGAAAAAAGAAGGCGCAAAGTAACTACCCGTGAACTGAGGAAAGTCAAGCATGAAGCTGCCAAGATGCCACTCGCCACCAGTTTTGCCATATTTCAGAGCTGCAACATCACTGGAGTGTCAAAAAGCACAAGGTGTGCAATACTCAGGGACATGGCCAAGGTAAGAAAGGCTGAAAAACGACCACCACTGAACAAGACACACAAAATGAAACGTCAAGAGTGGGCCAAGAAGTATCACAAGACTGATTTTTCTAAGGTCTTATGGACCGGTGAAATGAGAGTGAGTCTTGATGGGCCAGATGGATGGGCTTGTGGCTGGATCAGCAAAGGGAAGAGAGCTCCAGTACGACTCAGACGCCAGCAAGGTGGAGGTGGGGTACTGGTATGGGCTGGTATCATCAAAGATGAGCTTGTGGGACCTTTTCGGGTTGAGGATAGCATCAAGCTCAACTCCCAGTCCTATTGTCAGTTTTTGGAAGACACCTTCTTCAAGCAATGGTACAGGAAGAAGTCAGCATACTTCAAGAAAAACATGATTTTCATGCAGGACAATGCTCCATCACACGCATCCAAGTACTCCACAGCATGGCTGGCCAGAAAGGGTCTAAAGGAAGAAAGATTAATGACGTGGCCTCCTTGTTCACCCGATCTGAACCCCATAGAAAACCTGTGGTCCCTCATCAAATGTGAGATCTACAAGAAGGGGAAACGGTACACATCGCTGAACAGTGTCTGGGAGGCTGTGGTTGCTGCTGCACGCAATGTTGATCGCAAACAGATCAAAACACTGACTAAATCCATGGATGGCAGACTTTTGAGTGTCCTTGTAAAGAAAGGCGGCTATATTAGTCACTGTTTTTTTTTATTTATTATTATTTTGAATGCCAGCAATGTATATTAGTGAATGCTGAGTTGTTATATTGGTTTCCCTGGTGAAAATAAATGAGTGAAATGGGTATATGTTTGTTTTGTTAAGTTGCCTAATAATTCTGCACAGTTTAGTCACCTGCACACACAGATATCCTCCTAAGATAGCTTAAACTAAAAAAGCCCTACTCCAACTTCCACAAATATTCAGCTTTGATATTTATGAGTCTTTTGGGTTCATCAAAAACATAATTGTTTTTCCATAATAAAACTAATCCTCAAAAATACAACTTGCCTAATAATTCTGCACTCCCTGTATAGTAAGCATGAGTAGTAAAGGTTGTGGATCAAATGTATTTACGTTTCAAAAGCAAAAAAATTATGAAGGACAGCATGACTGAAAAACATGCATTTCATCCTCGTTGGGTAAAACAAAACCGAATTTGTCAGTTTGACTCGTTTTCCTCCTCAGATTTTCAACAATCTTTGGGTCAGAGGGAAAAAAACAACAGTATTCTGCTCCTTTTAACCCAAAAAACAGCTTTCATCTCAGATTTTTCTTCTCATGCTCATCAACATGGCACCATTCTTCCCCCCCAAAAAGCTGCAGTGCATTTCCATAAGCATAAAGCTAGTCTCTAGTCTAGATGGTATTTTTTTGCTTTTTGGGAGGGTGGGGGTAGAGGAGGGGGGGCTAATCCTCAAAGAGATGCTTTGGGCGTCTGCAGTTTCTGCAGAAGGCGGATCACAGCGACAGTCATTGTTAGCTCCTGACGCTCCCTATGAAAGCATACAATCATTCTGGTGAGGGAAAAGTTGCAAGTCCTGAAGAAATGAACAAGAACACGAAGTGGCCGAGGTGCTTATGGCACATCCAGCTTCAAGACCCGTCAAACTGCCTGAATTGGTTGAGAAGACCTCAAGTGTACATAATGCGCCGCGACAAGCCATTTGACAATGGGCCTTATGTGTCATGTTCCGGTAGAGATGTGTGATTGTGATTGCACTCAAAGGACAGTTACATGCCAATATTGATGAGACTTTCCACCATATTTCATCTAAGACAAGTACGGTCACCAATATGTCTTGCATCTCATGTCTTGCATCTGAGCCAAGGTGGTGAGGCTTCAAAATAGTACCAGCGTTGGCGTCTGTTAATTCAGTAACAACATTGGCATGTCTCTGCCGTGCAAACAAATCTTTTTATGACTGGCATGGAGCCCTACAGTGGAACAACCATGATGTCAGAGAAACACCTCGTTCCCGGATGGAGATCTAAGCAACACAAAAAAAGTCTCCTGTAAGCCAGTGTCACACATGCCTCACTTATTTCCGGCAAACTGTTCTTTCCCTGCGGAATTTAGAATGTGTGATGAACAGAGAATGGAGAAGAGGAAAAAGCAACATCTCAGTCTGGGGAGATGTGGGAGGGTAGTTTTGTTATCACAGCTATACAATTTAGCACTCCATCAAACAGCATTTTATATAAGCCGCTGAAACATGATTACCATGACTATCTGCAGTCCCATTTGTCTGCGACTGGAACCGTGTCACAGAACCTTGTTTTAGAAGCCGTTTCAGGGCCCGATCAAACACTGCCACCCAAATAAAGCTCCACATCTCCAAGCCTCTAACACGCTTGGTGCTGCTCCACATAATTGCTACACATAATTGCAGCATCTCGCTTATACTACAGGTTATCTGGTATTCAGATAACCCACATTTTGCTGATTCCCTCCATGTCTCTGACACTTCTGATATCACATCTCTGCCCCGCCCCCCAGGACGTGATGGTGGTGTCTGGTTTTAGAGTGGGCAAGTCTCCCACGGCTCTCAGAGATAAGCTGCATCCCTGTCACCTGGAACTGGCTGGAGATGAAGCCAGGCTTTACGTGAGTATCTGAGGCGCTGCAGGCTTGGGATGTGCTTACGAGAGGGCTCTTCATCATACAGACATATCTCCACAACCTCTTTAGTCAGTTACTGTAGGGGCAGGGCCATATTTGAGCTAATGATGTGTCACAATTGTGCTTCTGGAAATGAACCACCTCTTGGCTTATTTCTATTATTTCCTTCTATTACCCCCCCCCCCCCCCCCCCCCCCTCCCTTCTGTGTCTCCCAGGTGTTCCCGTCATCTGCCCTGGACCCCCGGGCCTCCGTAGCCAACAAGAGGGCTCCTCTCTCCGGCGCTGAGGTCAGAGTCTGCACCCTCATTAGCTCGAAGGCTGCTGTCTTTTCAGAGCCAGTCAGAGGCTGTCTGGCTCCTTTCTCAAGCCTTCATGTCATCATGTAATTCTCCCTCTGTGACCTCCCCATGGAGTGTCATGCCACGCTGGCCCTCTGTGACTCTGACAAGCTCGCTGTTTGATATGAGGGAGAGACTGAAAAGGGTAGTATAGGAATTTGTTTGGGGGTTGGTAGATGTGCCAGTCATGTTAATGAGGTAGTAACGACCAGGAGACTGCAGCTAGCAATGAGGAGTATAAGCACTAATAATAGGGACATACTAAGTACATCAAGTCAGAGCTCATTTGATCTCACCAATGCCACCATCTAACCTAAAGACCATCAGAGATACTTTATTCTTACTCAAATGTCTCATGTAAAAAAACAAATAAGATATATTGTCATCAATGCATATGGCTTAGGTGCCTCATATATTGTGTTACTTACAGTATGCTGATGTGTGTGTGTTTGTGCTCAGGTCTCCAAGTGTGCTAAGGTCCCCAAGTACAGCTATGTCCGTCTGGACGAACTGCAGCCCGGCGTGGTGGTGAACGTGTACGCTGTGGTGACCTTCTTCAAGCAACCATTCCGTACCAGGGGGACAGGTCAGTCTCTCTACCACCCCCCCCCTTCACACCAGGGGCACAGGCCAGTCACCCCTCCCCTGTGAGTGCCGGGACATAGGGGTGAAAATACCTTTTGTGATAAGTAGTTGGGGAGGACATGTTTGAAATGTCCAAACAGTGGATGGGACATGAAGTGCATGGTTGCGCACCTCCATGCACTGTCATTCCCGCTCTTACTGACTTGCTTTCTGGCTCCTAAGCTGACTGACCCACTTTGAAGGGAAGTTCAAAGTGTTGGTGCCTTGCTGAGTTATGGTCCAGATCGGCAGGCCCATCTCAAACCCGGAAGCAGAACACTTTGAAGTCCATATTTAGGCTGCTGTGTGGTTGCTAGGGAAACCAGACCCAGGTGATTTTAGTTGAGATCTCTGAGATAATAAGGGTGTTGGTGGGTCTGGGGTTGTGTTGTGTACTCAGCCCCAGATCGCCTCGGTTTGAGATGCGCTGGATGAATTACTCAGGACGCAAAGGTGGGAAGCAACGATCAACATTAAAATGTTTTGTAGCTTTTTGTTTTGTAGCTTTTCATCTCTAGACAAAACTACCTAATCACACAACCCTATACAGTCTGTTGTGCTGTTATACTGTACACCCCAAACATTGATCAGACATTAGGTCTCGTCATGCAAGCTGACATAAGTGATAAAAAAATGAATTGAGGCTGATATTTGAGTGGATACGGCTGCCCCGCAGGCTGTTTCTTCTGACATGGCCAGTGGGCCAGAACAGTAAACCCTTTTACTGTCTGCATGAGAGATCCGTCTCTGGAATCTTTTGCACATTTCTCCATGTCTGTCTACACTTTCAGAGCAGATTCTCTCATTAAATAGCTTGAGTTTGGGTGGCCCAGAATCCCCTTGCCCCCCTTCCATTTCCCCTCATTGTACTCTACCTGGTCTATTACATAATCTCCTCAGAGGTGCATAAGAAATGGCCAATGCCACCCTACCCAGATGCCCTGTAAATGTGTCAGGGGCTCATACAGGCTCAGCAGTGGGACAATATAACTCTTAATAGGAGTTGCTGTTATAAGCCTGTGGCACTCCCATTCATTCTCTCTCTCCATCCTTTCAGCCTGTAGCCACTACAGGTTCCTGACTCATGGGAAGTTTCTTACTGGGAGCAAGAGACACTGAGCAATGAAGATTGCAGTGGAAATGCTGGTTTTTATTAGTGTACCAGCATGAACTGGACTGTTAATTGTGCCAGTAAGCTGCGGCCCTGAAAGGTTCAGAGAAGCAGCTGCTGAGATGGAGCTATAAAGGAAATCTGTCAGATGAGATGCAGTCGACATACTCGCATGCACTCACACACATCAGTGCTCGGCCGAGGAACCTTACATCTTGATTGTCTGGACATCATGGACAGGGTTATTTTGCATGAGTCCGAAAATAACAACACACTGTATTAACCTCATGGCTGGGTAGAAGCTTTCTCTTAATTAGCCAGTGGTCCTGTGCAGAAAACCATGTTAGTGTGTATAGTGAGTGTAAGTTAGGCACTACATAGATAAATACAAACACAAATGTAATGCCTACAGTATTGAACAACCTTAAAAGATAGGCTTTCTTAATGATAACAATGAAATAAATACACACAGGCCTTGTTTAGCAGTTGTCAATTCTCTCTCCATGTATGGTAGATTACTGCTCTACGTTGAAGATTATCGACCAATCAAATGAGAAGGTGGGTTGTACCATCTTTAGCAGCAAACTGGAGAGTCACCCCCAAATCTTCAAAATGGGAGACATTATACGCCTCCACAGAGTCAAGGTATGTAATACACACGCGTGTATTCATAGATCCTGGTTTAATTCTGGTGAGTGAAGTGACAGATGTGTAACTACAAAGATAGATTGATCTTTTCCCCCGTTCCCGTTCCCTTCCTCATCCACCCTACAGACTCAGCTCTTCAACGGCTCCAAGACCCTGCTGACCAGCCACGGCTTCTCCGTGGTCACCTTTGACGGGGCAGTGGATAGCCCCATGACGCCCCGCACCTCCAGCCTGTCTTCCCACTTTGACGAGAATGACCGGCGTGCAGTGGAGTCGCTGCGTGCCTGGGCCGCCAGTCAGCTGACACTCCCCGCCCAGGCCAGCGTCACCCTGGCAGCCGTGCAGCCCAAGGTGTTCTTTGACTTGACCTGCCAGCTGCTCGCCAAAGCCCCGATGGACAGCAGCTGCACCTTGCTGAAGGTGGGGGGACGAGAAGGGTTACTTAGTGGAGGTATTTGTTGAATAGCTTCAGTAAATAGTCACACTTAAATTGACCTGGTTCTCGTCTAGGAACAGGTTTGTTACATATTTAGTCATTTGTTACAGATTTAGTAAGATTCCCTGGCAAAATTATTTGTGTTGTACATTTTACATATGTTGCATATATTTTATCATACATAGATTAAATAATTCACCACATATTCAAATATAGTTTAGGTATTGTGGAATCCTAGGTTTTCAACAAAGTTGTTCTAGAACACTGTCGTTGTTCCAGACCCTTATCCCGGGATAACGTGTCTCATTAACCGAAACGTCTCTCTAGCCTCAGGGATGAGAGTCCTAGTCTGCATCGCCCTTCCCTTTGTTCTCACGTATTTTGGGTAATGTATGTTTACAGAAAATTTGAACTCAGGGTAATGACGCATGTCCGTAAATAAACATTACTGGCAGTGTAGGGGGAAGGACCTTACCTTCTTCCATCCATTATTTTAGAATGGTAATGTGACGTTACATTCAAAGATTTCAAGTGTCGGCAGGGCTGTTTCTGTGGTGGCCATTGCTCCTGTGAAATCACCTTCTGTCAGCTTTCCATCCTTCTTTTTTCCTGTTCCCCATTTACTTTCTGCAATCTTTCTGAACCTAAATGAAACTGTTAAGACCATCCACCTTTGTTATGTTAACACTCTCCTCAACATGAAGTTGTCCGATTCTAGACTGCAGGTGGGTGTGGCCTTAATTCCAGGCTCTCCTGGTCTTCTTCCACTTGTGTGTCTGCAGGTCTGGGACGGTACCAAGTGCCCTCACCCTCTGCTTAACGTGTTTGTGGAACCTCAACTCCTGGAGGGACGTTCCACTTTCTCCAAGGACAGGGAGAACCTCACAGCAAACATCCTGATCTACGACAACCACGTAGAGGCAGCCCGGCAGCTCAAGGTCACACACACACACCCTCACAGATATCCCAAACTCACACAGACCAGTTGGGTCAATAGTAACACACCACTTTTTAGAGATATGCAGAGATATGCAGATTTCGCATGATTGTGTCTATCCCTCCTCTGATTGGTTGCAGAGGAACACCTATTGCTTTTTCCCAGTCCTGTTTACTGGCTGAGGTAGAGAAATCACAGTCATCTCTCGTTTTTTAAACAGGCAGGTCACCATGACCACAACCATTTCCCTTTGGGGGGGAATGTGTGAAGCGCCATATCAAGAGACATAAGTCACGGGGTGGCACAAAAGATTGGTGAAAAGAATAGGCTGCTTGTCCTGCTAGTCATGCTTTTCACCCCCTTGGCTGTTATTGTCGCGTGGTTCCACAAATCAATTGAGCAGCGTTCACCTGTTAGTTGGATGTTCTGTTTCCCATAGTTTGGTAGTTAATAGTTTACTGTTATTCCCCCCACCCTTGCATTCGACACACAAACACAAGTGCTTTTGCTTCTCCGCAGCACCGCAGGCAAATCTTTTTCTCATTTCACCCTCATGACAATAATAACCGTGCATTTTTTTCAAAGCCGCGGCATTCTCCAGTCATCTTTCTTTGCTCGTTGCCATCCTTTCCACCATCGCTCCCCCACCCCCCCCCCCCCCCCCCTTTTTCAATGTATAATTCTGTCTTTCTGCTCGACAGAAGCGGCCCGAAGCTTTGATCCTCCTCGCTTTCAGCCCCGTCAGCCTTATCTGCGGAGATATGCGACATTAGCATAGTGGTTGTGTAATTAAATGATTCGTTAACCCTTCTCTGACGAGCGACGTCTTTTCAACGCGGCCTACGTGCTATCTCGGTTCCCACTCACCATCCACGAGACACATTGAGGTCAATCTCACCCCCGTTTACTTAAGACACCGCAACGTCGTCCACGTATCTCTGCCTGAATCAACCTGGGTGTGATTTGTCGCATGACACTTATGTTCCACACTGGCCCTGTTAATCTGCACCGGTGCTCTTTTCTTGCTAGAACTGGTGACTTTAAGTTCCTCTTGTTCTGCAAATTCAGTAATTTTCTAATCTTTGTCCACAGAATTGAAGTACATTTCTGTCTTTGATCCAAATGATTGCTTGGTTCTTGCAGTGATAATGTTCACATGGGAAGCAGAGGTTTCATTGCCTTTGTTAAACAATTTCTAGAACACCATGGAAGTAAGTCCATGTCACTTCTGTTATTGCTAACTGCCATATTGCCTGGTTAAAGCCTACACATAACTCCTTGTAATCTGTTAAAATCTTCTCACTTCTGTTCCTTGGCCCTTAATGTGTGTGTGTGTGTGTGTGTGTGTGTGTGTTTGTTTGTGTGTGGGTTGAACATAATTAGTCTTTGTGGCGGTGACATGACAGAGGTGACTTGACCTTTCGGTGGCCTTCAAAGAGTGTGGCAGAGAACACACACAATAGCATCGTGAGTCAGATTCAAGATTATGCCATCCTCGTTCCAAGGATGTTTGGTATTGAAGAAAATAAAATGTTTGTTGAAATTGTTGCTGAAGTCTTCCAGTTAACTTGACGAAATTGAGTGTAGCACTTACGTACTTAGAGGCAGTTATTTCAGAGTAATTTAACCCTTATGAATTGATCCAACTTCATAAATGTTTTTTTGTGTTTTGTTTTTTTCCTGGCAGACTTGTATGAATAGAAATATATCCTCTATTATCAATCTCCTCAGGCAAATCAGCCGTAATAGTGTGAAATGGACTGTGCGAGGCTATTTTGAAGGGCTAGTTAGAGAAGAAAAGAGCTGATTAGTTGAAAGGGAGTGGAGAAAGAGGACAAATGGATAGAAAAAGTGAGTAATCGATCCGCCTCTGTCATAGATCCGTACTGCCCTTCTCAAGTGCGGCTCGTCGACATACTCTGCCCTCCCAAACATATGAGCTTGCAGTCATTTGATGAGCGTGTCCATCATTCCGTGAGGATTATCATCAGCTCTTTATTGGCTCTGCTGCTGCTGCGAGACATCATACACATAAGGCACTCACACACACATGCCTCGTCCGCAGTGGCCAGTGTCCCCATCTTCTCCGTTGCAGTCTGCTGACCACATGCTATCTCACACACGCCAGCAAACACACCACCATGGACACAGCAGGGAGCCTCGGAGCGTTCAGACCCGCTCCCACCCAATCCTCCTGCCTCCCCACAAGCCTCTGAGATGCTCGAAAAAGCTGGTCTACCGCACAAGATGTATATCTCACCCTCCCACAGTGATCAGCGGTGTGAAGGACACCATGCTGTTTAGGCCAGTTAAATGTTCAGCGTGTCGATCTTTAGCCTTATTTTGCTGTGAAACCAACTGTTTGGGGCCAATGCAAAATATGACTTAATGTGGAGAACTGTGGTAATAGCATCTCCTTAAGGATATGTATGAAAACGGGACCTGTTTGGTCAAAGCAGCTGTGGGAAACGGCATATTTCCAATAGGAAATACATTGCTGGACTTCAAACGCCAAAGGAATCACTTTGTTTTTACACCCTTGTCATTGATGTTGATCCAAGAAGCTTTTGTCGCAGATTCAAAGGCATCATTCTGTTTTGTAAATCCGTAGCATAGATACTACTGTACGTAAGGATGGAGTCTACCTCTCTTGCTGCTTGTCTTAATTCATTTGACTGTTTGTGTGTGTTTATCTCCACCTCAGCCTCTTCCTTCCTCCATCCCTGCCTCCCTCTATCTGTCTTCTTTAAAGAGCTCCTTGCCTCTTCACTTTACATTAACTTCTAAGGCCTCCCTCTCGTCTCATCCACTTTTCCATTTCCCTCTCCACCGCTTTGTTTGAACTCATCCTCCTGCCTCCCCTTTTAACTTATTTTCATGTTGTCTCTCCCCCTCTTTCTCTGCTGGCCTCCCTCTTTTCTCTCTTCTATCTCTCTATATATCTTTTCCCTGTTTCAGCTCTCTGGTTGACCCTATCTTCTACTCTCTACCCAGCTCCAACCATAACACAGATGTTTACCTGCATCCCTGTTTCCCTGCTCCACATTTCCCACAACTTCCCTTTTTGCTGACGCTGCTTTTGTCCTGGTTCAATTCCTCCACCTGCCACAGACCAAACCTAGGTACTGTACAGCTCTGATCCTAGATATGTCCTTGTTATGTCTTGCCACACCACAAATCTGGCCCCCAAAAAAACAGTAGACCTCTACACCGAATAAGTCACGAGAAACCGTACTGCTATTGGTTTAATGGCGTTTATTTGATTAGATCTCCTGTACCAACTCAGCATGGTCAATCGTCTCTCTCCCTACCATCATACTCTTGAAGTTTCTTTGCTCTTTTTGTTTATCGATTGCAAAAGATAGACAGTTAAAATGTGATCCATGTGTAGAGGAGAGAGGGGAATTAACTTATTTTGAAACAACTGCGTCAGATGTTGTTGCTCGTCATGCATGGTGTGAGACACTCCTAGACAGATGCTCACACCTCTGCTTCAGCAATTCTCTCCAGCACTTGTGAAAACGCTATGATCTTCTCTTTCTGTTTTCCAAGATGGCTCAAAGTGCCACTTTCCACCCAGATATTTTTAGACAGAGTGAGTGAAAGGTGTTTCCTGGGTTGAGAGAATTCCACCCCAAGAGCCATTCCGTGATGTGTAAACGTATAAACAATAGACAGACAACACATTGACTGCCTTGTTAATTTGAACACGGTGTACTTTTTTGTGTGCAAATTCCCAAATCTACCGTTGCTTTTATGGGTTTGCAGCTGAATTCTTAACTGTATGTTTGTGTTTGGCTGTGTGTGTTTGTGTGTGTAAGTTGGTCAGTGAGATCAGTGTCCAGGGATGGCCAGGGACCCTCCTCTATGCAGGGCTGCTCTGGCTTCTTGGCCAGCACCACATATCCAGCATCTCCCATCAATTATTCATGAAGAGGAGAAGTTACAAAAATCGGAGAGGGAGGGAGGAGAGCATGGCTCTGCACCTGCTCTGCTTGAACATTTTGCTCCATTGTTTCCAGCACATCCATATTACACACATAGACGTATTGGAATTTAGCAGAGACTTGGTGTGACTTAGTGTCTCCATTGAGAGAATTGTTAACAAATTACCAGTAAGCATACTAAACTGTAATCGAGGTCCTTTATCTCAATGAGTCACACTTATTATGCTTCCAATTTGCACTTCCTTACCCACAGTAAAGACCCACAGCCTGAGCAATCCTGGCTCCTTCTCACAAACCTATTTCCCGATATAATAGAAAGAAATGGTAGTGTGAAATGAGGTGGGGGGGGGTTTCTTTACCCAAGGCAATGAGGGGGCAACCTTGTGCTACTTTATAAGAGCCTCACTATGAGAAACTGTAAAGCCCTAAGCAATCGTCTGAATGCGGGCGAATCCTTTTCTGGGGTATCAGGCTGCTTTCCTAGCAGGGGACTGGAGCATCTCAAATGTCAAGTCTGTCTGTTTGGGGGTGTTTTGGGAGCTTTTACTTAACATCCAGTTAAAGTCTTTAAACACAGCCACAGAACAGTCCAGTCTGTGGAGAAGAAAAGAGATTAGGCACATTGGGAAGGATGAAGGCTTCTGCAAATGGGCAGAGCCTGAAATATATTAAGAGTGTGCATAAAATATTCCCTAAAACAAACCAATTTATAAAATCAGTTACATTAATTATCATACATCTAAAGCCTGTTTTTAATCTCAGCAAGTCATTTTGTGCTTGGAATCGATATACATGGCAAATGTCTTTCTAAATAAAGTGTCCTGTATGTTTGAAACGATAAATTGTAGGTAACACTTTGGAGTTTTGTGCTCAATTACAGTAAATGTCAGAAGCCAACCAATCCCATCCCAAATAGGGGATGACATTGGCCAAAAGTCAGAGCAGGATCTTGGCTCAGAATACCTTCTCATTACAAACGCACCTGGTCACTTTGGGAAAGGAATACGGCACGCTTAATAGCCGTGGCAAACCATGAACAGCTTTTGAGGTTAGCGTCACTACTTGGCTGGCTTTGAACCAGAGGCCTGCCGCATCACCTCACTTCAGTGCAGCCACGCTGTACTTGACTGTTCCTCCCAAGTTCCTCTAGACGACACTGGGAATTAATCCTTTACCCTGCACCTTACAGCACCTGTTTCTGATTAAATAACAAGTGCTCGAGAACGTGGTCAATTTAGCTAAACAGTCAGTCGTGAACGTCCCCAGAGAACACATCATTGGAGAATTCTTTGGATTCATAATTCTTTCCAGCGTCAGTAGAGAGTGATGGATCTCCTGCATGACCTAAGAACACGGTGTGAGTTGGAAGGAGGGATGGAATTGCCGCTTCAGAAGAACTTGCCTGTGTAGGTTTGAGAGCATAGAATCCCCTGTCTGTGTGCTCCCCGTTAGCCTAGCTGGGGTCCAATCCTTTTTAGAGCTCATCCTTCTTTTGTACCCTGAGCATCACACTCTGGAGGAGAGAGGCAGAGAGGAGGCAGGGAGCTCATCTGGATTAGATTGGTGGGAAAATGTGGCTCTTTGGTCTTCCCAGTTAGGGATACCTCCACCAATGGATTCTGGCAATTTTCTGCTGATTGTTCTCCATTGTTCTCCTTCTTCTTTTTTGTAACCACCCATGTACATTACTAGCAATGTACTAGCAAAGTGATGTTTTTTTGTTGTCTGGATTTAAATGTCAATGCAATGCTGAATGCTTTGACGTATGAATTCCATTGATGTACTAAATATGCTGTCGCGTCTCCAAACGACCTGAAAGTCGATAGGAACAACCCTCCCCTGACGAGGTGCCAACGATCGATGGAAACTCTTTCAGTTTCACACCATTGTCACACAGGGCCCCAACACAGCCGGGGGGTACAGAGAGGTGACATTTTGGACGTTGTCAGCCCTAAGCTGTTTGTGACAAAACAACTGAGGCTTTTTTGGTGGGGTGGTTCTGCCTTCCGGTAATGAAGAATGCTTTCAGGCAATCACACAGAGGTATTGGTGAGTGCTTTGGAACCATACCACCATCTACTGGTTGACAATGTGTGCAGGTCTGACTGGTTAGACTGTCTATTGGATGCATGCTGTGTGGGAATGCTGTCATTGAACATGTTTGGCAATTGATCCATGGGTGATCAACATGTTACCTTTAAAAGTTCTAGTTAGCTTTCGATCCATCATTTTGGGCTGTTCTTTGTGGAAACAGCCAAATGTAATGATGGATAGAGGTGGAGGAGAAACATTGTTGAAGCTCTGGTATGCAGGAATAAATCTTGCTTTTGAATAGAAGCAATGTTACTACTAGCAGGAAACACTTCAACAACGTTCCCTGACGTTGATCCGTCATCATTGGTATCTGTCCTCTCAGCCAGGGGCTTATCTTCGGATATACAACATTCACCCCGTTCCCGGGGCCAACAAGGTGCCTGGCAACCAAGCTGGCCAATCAGATCAGACGGACCACCTGGCATTCCACCTGCACGGAGGTAACTCGTACGGCAGGGGTATACAAGTGCTTCCCGAAAACAGCGTGGAGGTACAGGATCTGAAGAGGTGAGATGGGTCTGGCGGCCATTTTGGGTCAACAATTCAACGTTTAGTTTTTTGTTGTTGTTTTTTATTTCCTTTATATTGATGATCTTTTATACGTTTTAATGAGATAACAAGTGATTGGTGGACTTTAAAACATCATTGATTCAAGGGCATAAACGGTACTTTCACCTAGGTAGGTGTGAGAGTCCACTCACACTGCCTCTACTTTGCTCTACACTCACGAACAATTGGTTATTTTAGCAATTTTAATAAATTAAGGATTTAGTAGCTCATGAGAAACACCATTCAAGAGGATAGGTTAAATATTACCGATCTCTCCTGTTGAATAGGAATATATTGGCGAGGACAAAACCTGCCTTGAGGGGTTTCAACATTATTTGTTGTTGTCCCCCAGGGTCATAGGGTCCCCTGAGCCAGACAGCAGTGATATGTCTGACTTTGAGGACTTCATGGATGTCTGGTGCACACCACCAGAATCTTCTGGTAAGGGACCAACTTATCACTTTTTATTACAGAGGGGAGAGAGGTGTGTGTGTCTGTGGGAAGGGTGAAGGGGAGGAACCTTATTTGAAACTTATGTTTAAAAGTCTGTTTCATTCTCTGTTGTGAATATAGATTCAACTAGAGAGAGGTACAACAGTACAACAGGTACTGCATGACATCAATTTGCTTCTTTTCTTTCTTCTTCTTTTTATAATACCGTATCTTGGAGTCTTGATATTCATAATGCTGGTGTTTGCTGGTGTTTGTAGAGAGGAGATGCAGTCACAGGCTGGCATGTGTGACTCTGGCTGAGGCAAAGGGAAAAGGTCCGCCCGGTGTGTTCCATGTGAAGACACAACTCAAGTCCTACCAACCGCAGATACTTTTCCAGTCACTTAAACTTTACTGCCACAAATGTAAAACAATGTAGGTTACCCCAGTAAATAACGTCTTACACTTGCAGACCAGTTATCATGAGATGGATTGATTTTTGCTTTAAAACCTAAAGTCAGTCTCCATAAAAGTGGATTATTGCCTGTTAACATAACTCTTAACATAACAGGTACAGCATTTTAAATCAACTGCTCTCATTTCAAACTGTTTTCTCAAATAAATCCCTAACTATTACCACACATCTTAGAATAAAACACCATGTCCCATCATTCCTTGATCCTGCTGTTTCACTCAGACAGGAAGTCCCAGATGACATCACAATAGGGACTCTGTTCCTGGAAGCCCAAAGGGACACTGGGCCTTGTAGTGAAGACTGGACCGTCGCAACGAATGTGGATCGCCCTGGAGACTGTCCAGCCTTTCCCTACAGGACGCTGACCCTTCACCTGCCCACGCACACCAAGCCGCTCGGAGCAGAGCTCAATGAACTCGTCTTTGTTAAGGGTAAAACAATGATTACTTCGGTGGATGCCAAAGGTGGTGCGATTCCATTGCAGTGGTGGTGGAAGGAGTTACTTTCAATAGTTGAAAACTATTAACTCGCTTCCTAAGAAAGTGTCTGCAGTATCTCCCCTGCTCGAATTGAACAGCCAAGCAGAACGTTGGTCAGTGTGTCTTTGTCTCATTCTCAGGAGCAACCTTCGAGGAAGCCTGCTGTATCACGCCTGCATTTCAAAACGTGATCCCTGTGAGGTCATCGCAGGGAAGAATGACCTTGCTGGATCTCTCGGCCCCCTTCCTTCTCCGTGGAAAGCAACATTATTTCGGGTCAGATCACAGCCCTTTCACAAGCACATAGCCGTTGCCCCTGTCTGGCACGTTTCTGAGCTCGCCGTACTGAAAAACACTTTGGTTTGGTTTCCTGTGTTACAGATGCAAACAGTGTTCCCACGTCGACCTGACACAGCCTTTCACTCAGAACACAGACGTGCTGGATGAGAAAGCTGTGGCGGAAGGTACCATTTTGAAACTTACCCCTTCACTTCGTTGATGGACTTAAACGATTTTAAAATAAAATTGCCCATGTAATTTTGAGAGGCTGTCTTCAAATTTGCATGAGCTTAACTGGATGTGATTAGATCTGTATCCTAATCAGGTGAGCTCACTGTTTTCTCTCAGTATTCGTTGGTTGGAAAGTAGACCGTTGAAAGGTTTGTATGCTTGTATCGGAAAGTAGACCTTTGAAGGGTTTGTATGTTTGTAGGTAAAGTGAGAATCTATTGATCTTTTTTCTCCTGTCTGTGACCTAGTTTGGGTTTGACTGTTGACGTTTGTGTCATTTTTCGCAATCTCTCTTTCAATCTCTCAATCTCTGTTTTTCAATTTATTTCTTGAACAACCCCCCCCCCCCTCTTGTGTGCAATCTCTCAATCGTTTTCTCCCTCATCCTCTCTCTCTACCTGAAGCCCATCTCCTTCAAGTTCCCCTTCAAGCTACAGCATTGTCCATCCTACTCTCATCTGAGTCGTGTTACCGTCATAGGAGCATTCTCGTTTATGGGCTGTTGTTTCGATCTACCAGACGAAAAACACTTACTGACACACAGTCTCATCCTTCTGTTGTCGTCTTTGACAGCCACATACCAGGCTGTCTATCCCTCCTTCTCTCTGTCCCAGCACTACGTCGCGGATTCAGCTTTGCATCTTTTTAAGCCATCGTTCCTCTACAGGATTAACGCTGTATTGTCAATATTGCATACTCCAATGCCTGTCAATGTGCATGAGTGCGTTGGAACTGGGAAACTTCAGTTCCAACGCACCAGAAACTTCTGCTGTTTGTTTAGGGCGAGGGGTGGAGCTCACTGGTAGAATATTTGCTTGCAGAAAATTTTTCAACCCCCCCCAGTACGACGCTTTGGATAAAAGTGTTCGCTATAGCACATTACATTTGATCATCAGTTGTACACATTACATTTGAACCTCAGTTGTACTTTTTATGTTAACGTTTATGTTGCTTTGAATTGCTTTGAGTGTGCTAAGTGACTTCAGATGTGTGGTTGATGAGGCCTCCTGGCTGTGTTGGCCACGCCCAGGTCTCGGGGTTCAGCTGCTGTCGTACGGCCTGATGATGAGGATGCAGCTGCAGGATGGGACTGGTTCTCTGGAGGCCTTGCTCTGGAGAGATGCTGTAGGTGCACATGCCAGAAAAAGAACACTGTGGTTATATGTAGAGCTGCAGAAAACAAGCAGTAGATCTGTCTTTTGACTATGGGATGCATTAAGTTGTGTGACTTAATAGATGTGTGTTGCTTCAAAAATATTCCAGATTATGCTTGCGACACTGTTTTTTGCTAACCAGAATATCCTGTGACAGGAACAATTCTTCCACGTGTCACCTGACGGCTTGGCAGCCAATACGGAGGCCCAGAGCAGAGTCCAGGAAATCATGGACAAACTGTGCCCTTCAGGGAGTAGTATGGGTATGTGTACCGTATTTTTCGGACTATAGGGCGCACTTAAAAGCCTTTATTTTTCTCAAAAAACGACATTGCGCTTTATAATCCGAAGCGATTTATATATGGATTAATTCTTTTATTTACTGACCTCTAAGCAATTTTTGTGTGGTACAAGGCGCTCACGGTGCTAAATCAAAATGTTTTTGTACGACTTTGGTAAACTACAAAGCCGCACCGCTTGCAGCATTACGGCTACCGTAGACAGGAGTGTCGCAGAGTAATACGTACTGTGCTTCACCATAATATTATTCGACTGATTTATCTGACAGTTTTTTCCCCGCTTAATGCACCTTATAGTCCGGTGCGCTTTATATATGAAAATAGACCATTCATTGACACTGCGCCTTATAATCCAGTGCGCCCTATAGTGCAAAAAATTACGGTATATTATCTTTCAACATTAACAACTAGACCTTGAAATAAGACCTCAATGTCTTCAGATGTGCTGCAGTAAAATGATAACTAAATCAAAAAGTATAATCATTAGATTAGGCAGAACCTTGAAGTCTTTCAACTGCTTTGGAATGGCCTTGCTGTAGGTTACCTCTAGTGTGAGTAAAAATCCTTATCATAACATCACCTTGGTAGACATTAGGAAAGTCAGGCCAACCTTCAGTCAGTTTTTAAGTGCAGAGTGTTTAACTTCCCATAAACCGTGTCACTAATGAAGCATTGAGGAACAACAGGCAGAGAGCTCCCAATAGACAGAAACAAGTCTTGATGAGCCTGCCTTCCAGAGCATGAAGCCATGGCAGCGAAAGGAACAAGTGATAGAAGACCACAATTAACTTGCCAGAGTGAAAGGTTGTCGCAGAGACCCTTGAGGCCTCAATAAAATCCTGTGCTTTTAGAGTGCTCCATGCATGGAAGCCATTCAAAACTCAATTCATAGGAAAAATGATAGCCTATGGAAGCAGAGATTGTACTGCATGTATTCATAACCTGACACACTATATCTGGAAAGCCAAGCTCACCCTGTGTTCAAATGGTGTTCTCACGTTTTATATAGCATGTCAGACTAACTCTTGAGTTGTCCTTTTACAAAGTGCCGTTGAGGGCCAAGATGGTGCATGTTTTTTGTCAACAAAGCACTATACCAGCTGATTTCACTAACGAGTTCCCTGCTGTGTCAAACTTGGATGGCGCAAGTTTGACACCAATGCTGTAAACCAGGGGTCTCCAATCCTGGTCCTCGAGGGCTGCTATCCTGAAGGTTTTAGTTGTTTCCCTGCTCCAGCACACCTCCACAGAGCTTGATAACGACGCTTCATTAGAATCAGTAGTGCCGGAGCAGGGAAACATCTAAAACCTTCAGGACAGTGGCCCTCAGCGACCAGGATTGGAGACCCCTGCTGTAAACCATTAATCCACTGAGTGGAATCCTACTTTTGCGGATAACCGCACTTTTCAACTACTGCATCCTTCCTCCTCTTCCCAGCTGAACACCCCTGGCTGGATCTATGTCTCAGTGCGTATGCAGTGGAGGAGAACGGACAGACAAGAACCTGCTACCAGATCTGCCATACACACTCCGCAAATCCTGAATCCTGATCCGTGCAAACTTACCATGTTTAAAGATAGGTGGCATTTTTGACAGCTTTACAGTTTGGGTAAAGTTCTTATAATCCTTTTTGTTATGTGTAAATTTGCTTTTGTTTAATCTATTATCACTGTTGTTCAAATGTTTTTTTTTTTCTTCAGATTTTTGACGATATATTTTGTCGTATATTTTTATTAAAGCGCTTAATGCTGTTTGTTTAAACTTATTATTACCCCTACTTCTAAATATCAAAGCCGATCGATGGTGATAAATGGTGACTGATTTGTGATACATTCTCCAAATCTGCCTACATGTCAGATGAAATTAGCTCTGCTTGCTGTGAAGCCAAACTTGATGAGATCCTCCTCCAATAATCTTTCATACTCAGGTGGGAAAAGTGAAAACCAGATGGCAAATCCCACTAGGCCAGTTGGCTGAAGCCTACCAACAGATCTGCTTCTTCTTGTCTGGTGCCTAAAGGTTGATTGGGAGGCAAAGGTGATAAGGCCGCCACTTAAGACTTCTCTCATGGCAATAAATGTTTCGAAACACTTTTTAATCATGCATTGAAGGTTTGTAATAGAGGCTTTTATAGCCTCTGAAAATATTTTTGAAATCGATTCCATTCCCAGGACTGATTCCACTGGTTAATGCTGTTGTGGTTGCACCATCTGGTGGTGCACCAATGCAATGTTCCTGTTCTTTCCTTTTTGAATTGCTTCCTGTGGTGCATGAACTTTAACTTCTAACTAGGAAGGCTTGAATTAACATTAATTACACCTCATTGATTACATTTACGTTAGAGAAGACGATTCTGGGATTCACATGTCAAACACTGATGCACCTTAGCTTTATGACGGTCCCAGATATTATACTAGTTTTAACTGTTTTATTTGCTAAACAAATGTCTAGCCGCATCACAATGTGGGTTTTAGTGTCACGCAGATCCTAACTATTCCTATATTGTTGACAGAAACCGAAGGCAATAATCCACAACCTTAATCAATATGAACTGCAACGTAAACTTGATGGGCTAATTGAGCACATGACATGGTTTAATAACATGGTACTTTTAAGAAATAATAGAATAAGGGTGTTTTAAAACCACTATGTTGGAGTAACTTCACCATGCTCATGCCTGATGTGTTGTCACGCTGAACCTTCCTCTTCAAGGGACAGCCAGTGCAAGAACTATGAGCGAATGGTTATTTGATATCCAGCTAATGTGGCATCCCATAATATGAGAACCACATCGACCAAGTCCCTCATGCCCTAGTTATGGAGGACAATGTCTGGAAGTTTGGTTCCCGGGGTTATGTGGGCCTTCACCGTGAGCCGGGTTGAGCTGCTGTCCGCTGAGTAACTAGCAGCCTGTGGAAAACGTAAGTTCGCGACAATGTCTTTCACCCACTCACATTGTCCTTCATGTGACATTTTACTAGAGAGGTTGGCTCTGCTAGAGAGCCGTGTCCAGTCGCTGGAGGGAGAGAGTAAGTTAGTAACTTTAGATGCGACTGGCACACCGTCACCCATAGGGAGTTCTAGCAGAGAGGGCTCTAGGTTAGCCTCACCAGTTTCACCTCTGCAGCATGGTGGGAGTGATGGCACCCCTCAGACTTTAGTCATCGGTGACTATCACTTGCAACATTAGATTAGAGCCACCAGCGACAGTTTACTGTGTACCTGGGGCCAGAGCTACCGACATAGAAGCTAATCTTAGGGTGCTGGCTAGCACTAAGGCTAGGGCAAAGGCCAAAGCTAAAGCTCATGGCACACACATTGACGATAAGTACGAGAATATTGTCATTCATGTTGGCACCAATAATGTTAGACTGAGGCAGTCAGAGGTCACAAAGGTTAATATAGCCCGGGCATGTGACCTTGCTCAAAAGTCTCTGGTCCACTACCTGTTAGTAGGGGGAGTGATGAGATCTACAGCAGACTTGTCTCTCTTAACCGCTGGCTGGCTTGCTTCTGCATGGAGCATGATTTAGGATTCGTTGATAACTGGTCTCGTTTCTGGGCCAGACCTGGCTTGTTGTAAAGTGACGGACTCCACCCGAGCTGGAGAGGTGCTTTTCTTTTGTCTAGAAACATTGAAGCTAGTTTAGTGCAGACCTGACACTCATTAGAACAAGCCAGTCTACAGTCTCTTAGAGAGGCTGATGGGTCTGGGGCGATGTGTGTGGGGCCCAATAGCTTAGCATGTAGTGTAGCCAGTGGGGTTCCTGATGTAGTTTTTCCCATTGAGACGGTGTCGGTCCCCCGCTACTTTTCAAAAAATATTCGGCCTGAAATTGTTAGGAATTATTCCAACCTATCTTATGTACAGCTGCTGCTATGAATGTTATATCTTCAGAGGAAGCATCTAAGACTAAAGCTGTTGTAAAGCCATACTGGAATATTGGACTCCTAAATATCAGATCCCTACCCGCAAAGGCTGTTTTGATTAATGATCTGATATCTGAATGTAACCTGGACTTGATTGGACTCACCGAAACCTGGTTAAAACCTGATGAATATTCTCTGAATGCAGCGTCACCTCCGGATTGCATGAACTCGCATATCCCTCGTGTCTCTAAGAAAGGTGGTGGTGTTGCTATGATCTATAAAGCCAGTTTCAATTTAAGGCTAAAAGCTCTGAACACATTCAAAACATTTGAAATAATTTGCATGAAGCCACCAACTACACTGAAGAGGAATAATGATACCATTCCGGTCCCTCCACCCTCTTTTTGTATAGCCACGCTGTATCGTCCACCAGGTCCTTACTCCCCTTTCCTGGAAGAATTTGCTGAATTTTGTTAGGATCTTATGATGTACATTGATCACATCTTAATTATGGGTGACTTTAACATTCATGTAGATGACCCAAAAGATCCCTTAAGTAAGGCATTCAATGCCCTCATAGATTCTTCGGGGTTCACACAGGTAGTTTCCGAACCTACCCATCTTCATTCACATACTTTAGACCTAGTCCTCATACGGGGTATTGAGATTACTGATCTCACTGTTCATCCTCACAATCCTACATATTCAGATCATTACCTTGTTACTTTTAGAATGGACCTTTGCCAGAACCTAGGAGGTGCTATGCACATTTCTAGTAGCCGTCACATAACTCCAACCAGGGCCGGTTCTAGACAGGCATATATGAGGGGGCAGTCAGAAATGTGAAGGGGGCATCACCCCCCCCCCCCCCCCCCCCCTGACACCACACTGTCAGGCTACGTATGAGGCTCATTTGCATACTGAATCAGCGATATGAGAGGGAAGCTGTGTGTCCCTTTTTCGGCTTACTTTTTCTGCGACTGCAGATCGTTTTCTCAACTTGTAATATGTTAATTTTGTGAGCGTATTAAAATGTGATTTCTCAACTTCTAAAATTTGGATTTGAGGGGGCAAGACATTTATTTGAGGGGGCGCTGCCCCCTCTTGCCCCTGCGTAGAGCCGGCCCTGACTCCAACTACAACTGGCAAGTATTCTACCTGCAGCACTAGAAGCACTTGTTGCACCAGATAGATCCCTGAATTATAAAACTAGAGATCTGAATCTAGCTCTTAAGTGTTCGCTGGACTCTGTTGCCCCTCTCAAATTGAGGAAAAGGAAGGATAAGAAACTTGCACCTTGGTACTCAGAGGAAACTCGAACTCTAAAAAAGTCCACTAGAAAGTTAGAACTTAAGTGACGGACCACTAAATTGGAGGTCTTCCGCTTGGCCTGGAAGGACAGCCTACTGGACTATAAGCAAATCCTCAATCAGACCAGATCAGCATACTTTTCTAAGTTGATCAGTAAGAACCAGCACAATGCTAAATTTCTATTTGATACCGTTGCAAAACTCACGAGTAAAAGTACACACAGTGAGAGCACGGATCTTTCTCCAAATTAATTTCTAGAATTCTTTGACAACAAAATCTATGCAATTAGGGACAAGCTGCAGACTAGTCGTGGCCAATTCACCATAAACACTGAATATCCCTCTATACCAAGCATTCTTCATGTTCAGACTTTTCGGCACTTCAACCCTATTTCTACGGAAGCATTCATAAAACTAGTAGAGTCGTCAAACCCGACCAGTTGTCTTCTTGACCCCCTTCCTGGCAAACTACGCAAGGAACTCTTGCCTATTATTGGACCACCTATCTTGAGTATTATTAATGAATCTATTGAAACTGGCCAAGTCCCTGAATGTTTGAAAAAAGCTATTATCAAACCTTTACTTAAAAAAAGTACACTGTCATATTGGTCCTGCTAGATCTAACTGCAGCCTTTGACACAGTGGACCACCAGATCCTCTTGTCTCGTCTGCAGCATTGTGTCGGCTTACGAGAGAGTGCACTGAAATGGCTGAAGTCCTACCTCACAGACAGGCGACAAGTCAGAATTGGCTCTTTTATGTCCACCACAGCCCCTCTAGCATATGGAGTGCCCCAGGGTTCCATTCTTGGCCCTCTCCTTTATTCTTTGTATCTCCTCCCCCTTGGACATATTTTCCAAAAGCACGGCATATCATTCCACTTGTATGCGGATGATACACAAATGTATATGCCACTGAAGCGTCAAAATGCTTTCAGTCCTAAACAACTCTGTGAGTGTGTTGAGGAAATAAAAGATTGGTTGTCCTTAAACCTTCTATTTTTAAATGACAAAAAAACAGAAGTCATTGTGTTCGGGCCTAGTGAAGCAGACATTGACACTGGTGATCTTGGTGCTCTGATGCAATATGTGAAGCCTTTAGTAACCAATCCAGGTGTGAAACTGGATAGTGCTTTAAAACAGTTCAGTTGTAAAAACAAGCTTTTTTCAAATTCGTCAATTGGCTAAAGTAAAAAAACCCATATGATGACAAATAAAACGAAGTCAGTTACGTCGCCCAGATCGGAGCCAGGCCCAGAGTGGGAGCTCGCAGGCGAGCGCCTGGTGGCCGGGTCTTTTCCCATGGGACCCGGCCGGGCCCAGCCCGAAAAGGCGACGTGGGACCACCTTCCCGTAGGCCCACCACCCGCAGGAAGGACCGTAAGGGGCCGGTGCTGTGTGATTTGGGCGGTGGTCAGGGGCAGGCGCCCGGACGACCAGAGCCGCGCACACAGTCTCTAGCGCTGGGGACATGGAATGTCACCACGCTGGCGGGGAAGGAGCCCGAGCTTGTGCGGGAGGTCGAGCGTTACCGGCTAGATATAGTCGGCCTCGACTCCACGCACAGCATGGGCTCTGGAACCATTATCCTTGAGAGAGGCTGGACTCTTCATTTCTCTGGCGTTCCCCGTGGGGAGAGGCGGCGGGCTGGCGTGGGTTTGCTTATAGCCCCACAGCTCAGTCGCCACGTGTTGGAGTTTACTCCGGTGAACGAGAGGGTTGCGTCCCTGCGCCTAAAAGCCGGGGACAGGTCTCTCACTGTTGTGGCGGCCTACGGGCCGAACAGCAGTGCAGAGTACCCGGCCTTCTTGGAGTCTTTGGGAGGCGTACTGAACAGTGCGCCAACTGGGGACTCCGTTGTTCTACTGGGGGACTTCAACGCCCACGTGGGAAATGACAGTGACACCTGGAGAAGGGTGATTGGGATGAACGGCCCCCCTGATCGGAACCCGAGTGGTGTTCTGTTTTTGGACTTCTGTGCTAGTCACGGTATGTCCATAACTAACACCATGTTCAAGCACAAGAGTGTCCATCAGTGCACGTGGCACCAGGACACTCTAGGCCGAAGGTCGATGATCGACTTTGTTGTCGTGTCTTCTGACCTGCGGCCGTGTGTCTTGGACACTCGGGTGAAGAGAGGGGCGGAGCTGTCAACCGATCACCACCTGGTTGTGAGTCAGATCCGCTGGCGGGGGGGGAAGTTAGACAGACTTGGCAGGCCCAAAGGTATCGTGAGGGTCTGCTGGGAACGTCTGGCAGACCCGTCTGTCAGAGGGATCTTCAACTCACACCTCCGGGAGAGCTTCTCACAGATCCCGGGGGAGGCTGGGGACATCGAGTCTGAATGGACCATGTTCTCGACCTCCATTGTCAATGTCAGTCAGATCTGCTGGCGGGGGGGGGAAGTTAGACAGACTTGGCAGGCCCAAACGTATCGTGAGGGTCTGCTGGGAACGTCTGGCAGACCCGTCTGTCAGAGGGATCTTCAACTCACACCTCCGGAAGAGCTTCTCACAGATTCCGGGGGAGGCTGGGGACATCGAGTCTGAATGGACCATGTTCTCGACCTCCATTGTCAATGCGGCAGCAGTCCGGAGTTGCGGTCGCAAGGTCTCTGGTGCTGGTCGCGGCGGCAATCCCAGAACCCGGTGGTGGACACCGGAAGTAAGGGATGCCGTCAAACTGAAGAAGGAGTCCTATCGAGCCGTTCTGGCTTGTGGGACTCCCGAAACAGTTGACCGGTACCGGCAAGCCAAGCGTGCCGCGGCTCGGGTAGTCACAGAGGCAAAAACTCGGGTCTGGGAGGAGTTCGGGGAGGCCATGGAGAAGGACTATAGGTCGGCCCCAAAGAAATTCTGGCAAACCGTTCGGCGCCTCAGGAGGGGGAAGCAGTGCTTCACCAACACTGTTTACGGTGCGGGTGGGGAGCTGTTGACGTCGACTGGGGATGTTGTCGGACGGTGGAAGGAATACTTTGAGGATCTCCTCAATCCTGCCGTCACGTCTTCCGAGGAGGAAGCAGAGACTGGGGACTTCGGGGCGGACCCGCCTATCACCCGGGCTGAAGTCACTGAGGTAGTCGATGGGCTCCTTGGTGGCAGGGCTCCGGGGGTGGACGAGATCCGTCCTGAGTACCTGAAGTCTCTGGATGTTGTGGGACTGTCCTGGTTGACACGCCTCTGCAGCATCGCGTGGCGGTCTGGAACAGTGCCTATGGATTGGCAGACCGGGGTGGTGGTTCCCCTATTTAAGAAGGGGGACCGGAGGATGTGTTCCAATTACAGAGGAATCACACTCCTCAGCCTCCCCGGTAAGGTCTACGCCAGGGTACTGGAGAGGAGAATCCGGCCAATAGTCGAACCTCGGATCCAGGAGGAGCAGTGTGGTTTTCGTCCTGGCCGCGGAACACTGGACCAGCTCTACACCCTCTACCGGGTGCTCCAGGGTTCATGGGAGTTTGCCCAACCAGTCTACATGTGTTTTGTGGATCTGGAGAAGGCATTCGACTGTGTCCCTCGTGGTGTCCTGTGGGGGGTACTTCGGGAGTACGGGGTCCGGGGCCCTTTGTTAGGGGCCGTCCGTTCCCTGTACAACCGAAGTAGGAGCTGTGTTCGCATTGCCGGCAATAGGTCAGACCTGTTCCGGGTGCATGCTGGACTCCGCCAGGGTTGCCCTTTGTCACCGGTTCTGTTCATTGTTTATATGGACAGAATTTCTAGGCGCGCCCAGGGGGCGGAGGGTTTCCGGTTCGGGGAGCACGGGATCTCATCTCTGCTGTTTGCGGATGATGTTGTCCTGTTTGCTTCCTCGAGCCGGGGCCTCCAGCATGCTCTGGAGCGGTTTGATGCCGAGTGTGAAGTGGCTGGGATGAGGATCAGCACCTCCAAATCCGAGGCCATGGTACTCGACCGGAAAAAGGTGGCTTGCCCCCTCTGGGTGGGTGGGGAGCCTTTGCCTCAAGTGGAGGAGTTCAAGTATCTCGGGGTCTTGTTCACGAGTGACGGAAGGACGGAACGTGAGATTGACAGGCGGATCGGTGCAGCGTCTGCAGTGATGCAGTCTCTGTACCGGACTGTCGTGGTGAAGAAGGAGCTGAGCCGCAAGGCAAAACTCTTGATTTACCGGTCAATCTACATTCCTACTCTCACCTATGGTCATGAGCTTTGGGTCATGACCGAAAGGACAAGATCGCGGATACAAGCGGTCGAAATGAGTTTCCTCCGCAGGGTGGCTGGGCGCTCCCTTAGAGATAGGGTGAGGAGCTCGGTCACACGGGAGGAGCTCAGAGTAGAACCGCTACTCCTCCACGTCGAGAGGAGCCAGTTGAGGTGGCTCGGGCATCTGTTTAGGATGCCTCCTGGACGCCTCCCCCGGAAGGTGTTCCAGGCATTTCCCACTGGGAGGCGGCCCCGGGGAAGACCTAGGACACGCTGGAGGGACTATGTCTCTCGGCTGGCCTGGGAACGCCTCGGGATCCCCCCGGAGGAGCTGGAGGAGGTGTGTGCGGTGAGGGAAGTCTGGGCTTCCCTGCTCAGACTGCTGCCCCCGCGACCCGGCCCCGGATAAGCGGAAGATAATGGATGGATAAAACCTGTACTTTCACGGCATCACTTTGAGATCCTAGTTCATGCTTTTATCACTAACCGCCTAGATTATTGTAATGCACTTTATGTAGGTCTTAACCAAAAATCTCTTGCACGGCTACAACTTGTACAGAATGCGGCCGCTCGCCTCTTGACCGGAACCAAAAAGCGAAATCATATCACGCCTGTTTTAAAATCCTTGCACTGGCTCCCTGTCTTTTATCGCATTGATTTTTAAATCATTTTATTTGTTTTTAAATGTCTTCACGGTCTTGCTCCGCAGTATCTGTCAGACCTGATTCAGCCCTACGCCCCTGTGCGCTCTTTAAGGTCAGCAGATCACTCCTTATTAGTGGTCCCAAAATCAAGGAGGAAACTTAGAGGCCATATCTGTCTTTAAGTCGGCTCTAAAGTCTTATCTTTTTACCTTAGCTTTTGAGTGATGTGTTGACTTTTTACCGTGTACAGTGTGTCTCTATTTGTTGAGTTTTTTACCTATTGTTGTGTTTTTTTTTACTGTGTATAGTGTGTGTCTATTTATTGAATTTTTTTATATGTACTGCACTTTGGTCAACCGTGTTGTTTTAAAGTGCAATATAAATAGGGTTGGATTGGATTGGATTGGATTATTGCAATGTATTATTCTCCGGCCTCCCAAATACCTGCGTACAAAATGTACAGCGGGTGCAAAATGCCGCTGCTAGGCTACTAAGCAGAACTAGAAAGTATGATCACATAACAGCTACTCTTATCTCTCTACACTGGCTCCCTATCCAAGCCAGGGCTGATTTTAAGGTTCTACTACTAACCTACAAATCTCTACATGGATTAGCACCACTGTACCTCTCTGGCCTTCTTGCACCTTATCACCCTGTAAGGACACTAAGATCCAAAGATGCTGGCTATTTGGTGATTCCCAAAATTAACAGAAAAACTGCTGGAGGTAGGGCTTTCTCATATAGAGCGCCTCTTCTCTGGAACCAATTACCTGTTTCAGTTAAGGAGGCTGATCCATTCAAAGTTAGGTCAAAAACATTTTTATTCAGTCAGTACTACGACTGTTAAAGTGTGTGGATGTGCTGGGTTAGTTAGTGTGAAGTTATTCAATATCTGTTGTACTGTGAAGTTATTCAATATTTGTTGTAATATGATAGCGAACTCTTGTGGTAGAAGGAACACCATTTACGGTGGGAGTTATTAGGTTAGTGTAGTTAGCTTAGTAAAACTTTAAAAACGTACTACTGTGAATTTTGCATAATTGTTTAGACTACTGTGAATATACCCCCCTCCCCCCCACGTACTATATATACCCATTCCAGTCTGTACCTATGTTATTTGTACTTCCATGTTACCTGTATTATTTGTACTATTGCATCACTTGTATTATTTGTATCATTTGTATTATTTGTTTATATGTATCATATCTGTAGTGTATTTTACATTGTATTTAATTATATTTTATTAGTATGCCACATATATGTTCCATGTTTGCTCATTCCTGACAAAGTGAATTCTACAATCGTATGAAAAAGTTTGGGAACCCCTCTCAGCCGGCATTATAATTGACTCTGCTTTCACGCAAAAAATGATAAAAGTGGTATGTCTTTCATTAACCAGGAAGATCTAAGTACTGGGGTGTTTTCCAAACAAAGATTTTTAGCGAAGCAGTTTTTAGTTGTATGAAATTAAATAAATTGTGAAAAACTGGCTGTGCAAAAATATGGGTACCCTTATGATTTTGCTGATTTGAATGCATGTAACAGCATGTAAAACTGATGACTTGAAAAATCTAATTGGTTGGATTATCTCGTTAAGCCTTGAACCTCATAGAAAGGTGTGTTCAATCATGGGAAAAGGTATTTAAGGTGCCCAAATACAAGTTGCACTTCTCTTTGACTCTCTGCTGAAGTGAGACAGAATGGGATCATCAAAACAGCTCTCCACAGATCTGAAAACAAAGATTGTTCGTTTTCATGGTTTAGGGGAAGGCTTCAAGAAGCTTTCCAAAAGGTTTCAACTGTCAATTTCGACTGTAAGAAATGTTGTCAGGAAATGGAAGGACACAGGCACAGTTGCAGTTAAACCCAGGTCTGGAAGACCAAGAAAAGTACAGGAGCGGCATATGCGGCGGATTGTGAGAATGGTTGCAGACAACCCACAGATCACCTCCAAAGACCTGCAACAACATCTGGCTGCAGATGGTGTATCTGTACATCGTTCAACAATTCAGCGCAATTTGCACAAAGCACATCTGTATGGCCGGGTGATGAGAAGGAAGCCCTTTCTGCGCCCACGCCACAGGTACAGTCGCATGGAGTATGCTAAAGCTCATTTAGACAAGCCAGATTCATATTGGAAGAAAGTGCTTTGGACTGATGAGACAAAAATTGAGTTGTTTGGTCATAACAAAAAGCGCTTTGCATGGCGAAAGAAGAACACTGCATTCCAAGAAAAACACCTGCTACCTACTGTCAAATTTGGGGGAGGTTCCATCATGCTGTGGGGCTGTGTGGCTACTTCAGGGACTGGGGCCCTTGTTAAAGTCGAAGGTCGCATGAATTCAACCCAGTATCAACAGATTCTTCAGGATAATGTTCAAGCATCAGTCACAAAGTTGAAGTTACGCAGGGTTTGGATATTCCAACAAGACAATGACCCTAAACACTGTTCAAATTCTACAAAAGCATTCATGCAGAGGGAAATGTACAATGTTCTCAAATGGCCGTCACAGTCCCCTGACTTGAACATCATCGAAAAACTATGGGATGATTTGAAGCGGGCTGTCCATGCTCGACGGCCATCAAACTTAACTGAACTGGAGCGCTTTTGTATCGAAGAATGGTCAAAAATACCTCCATCCAGAATCCAGACACTCATCACAGGCTACAGGAGGCGTTTAGAGGCTGTTATTTTTGCAAAAGGAGGCTCAACTAAATACTGATGTCATTTTTTTTGTTGGGGTGCCCAAATGTATGCACTGTCAAATTTTGTTATGATGCCTATTGCATATTTTCTGTTATTCTAATAAACAAAACGACACTGCTGAAATACTCCTGTTTCCCTAAAGTTTGTCATTTATGAAAAGGAATTTGCTTCTTTGAAATCCCAGTTAATTATGAAAAAAAATCCCAAAAATTCAGAGGGGTTCCCAAACTTTTTCATATGACTGTATGTTTGTTAACCCTTGCATAGCGAATAAACCCCCATTCTGATTCTAAAACCGTACAGTTAGAGACGACAGGAGACATGGCTTTCAAAAGATACTATCTTTCAAAAAGAAATATATATATATCTTAGAGTTTTCTTTCTTGGAACAGATTTATGTTCCAACTGAGGGGGGCTGGTGCTGTCTTGGTGTCTAAGGCTGTGTCAATAGCCCCTTTTTTGAGTCTTGCTGCATTAGCCCTTTTTTGAGTCTTGCTGCATTAGCCCACACTGACCGGTGGGGACCTCATTCTGAATATTGCTATAACTGTTAGCTGTTCCTTGCACTCTCTAACATCTCCTCTACTCCGTCTCACTGTCCTCCCCTCCATACCTCCCTTTGATATGGGGGGACTGAGCTCTCAGCACTTGCGTGGTCATCGACCAATGTTGGACCTGGTGCCAGTGGACATCGATCTGAGATGGTCTTCCAACCCCGGATCTGGTCGCCAGTCGGACGTCAGTCTCCCTGATGGACAAGGAGAGAGTTCCCGGTCCTTTTCCTCATCCCCCTGCATGTGATGCTGCGCCAATCATGGGCCCAAGCCCAGTGGCTGCCTAAATTGACTTTGTGCAACCTAAGACCCAAGTTGAGCATTGAGTATTGATGTTTCAACAACTTGTTAACTCTCTCTAGAGTTATGACTGTTTTAGCCTGTGTTCTGCTCTTCACTTTCTCCAACCGTCCCTGGAGGAGGGGATCCCTCACTGAATTGCTCTTTCCAAGGTTTCTTAAATTTTTGGTTCCTAGTGAGTTTTTCTGGGAGTTTTTCTGGGCTATACAAATAAAATAAAAATAAAAACATGTCTTGAAGGCTTGTCAAAACTCAAGTATTCCTTTTCCATTTTGTATTTTATTTTTCTTTTGGAGAGCTTGCAGAGTGATGTGTCGGCGGTGCAGTGTGTGGAGAGAAGATTCTCTGAGCTTGAGAGAGACAGGTTGCTATGAGGAAAAGATAATTTCCTCAGACACATCGACTCACAGTTGAGCGCGGTGAAGATTCAGCGATCTGTTAACCTAGATGGTCTGACACTCAAATCAAGGGTCGAATCGACCTACTCAGATTGTATCTGTCCAACTGTAAGGGCAAAATAACCTGTTTTTGCGAGAAGCAGTTATTTATCTCCTACTGTAACTTAGGAAGCAGTAGAAAGTAGTGTCCCCTTGGTGGAGGTGGGAACTCACTGGCCTGTGCTATAAAATAAGAGCTACAACAACAGGTAGGCCTGCAGTTCTGAAAGAGAATGCTATTTATATGTATGTATGTTGTCTCCTTAGTTTATCCTACAGAAGGAGCCCAAGAGCTTTATGTAAGTATTAGGTTGTAACTGCAGTCATAGAAACATGGTTTAACTTCATCTAGTTAATAAATGCACATTGGAAACTAAAGACAACAACTTATTGTGATATTCAACAAACTATTTAAAATAGTCTGACAAAAAAGACTTTGTCCATGGATGGCAAGGAACAACAAAACACAAAAAACTAAACTAATCGTTATTTTAGTTATCCGTATGACAACAGAAGTCCACAAGGGTTTTCTTGAGGTGTTGCATGGATGTGGTTTGACAGATAGTTTTTAACCGCAAGGGGAGCCCATGTTCTTTATCTGTTCTCCAGTGAACCACTATTCTGACAGACGATGCGCAACTCCAGACGGAGCTTAGCACCCCCTCGACCATAATCATTCTACAGTGGAGTGAGCGACCCGGACACAGGGAACCACACCGTTCCCGCGCGCTCTTAAATCCTCTTTTTTAGCCACAAAGCGGCTTTCTTTCTTCTTCTTCTGTTCTTTTATTTTTTTACTCTTCAGTTGTTCAAAGACAGCGTACTAAGGCGGCACTCCATAGGGTATCTTTCGTGTATACAAAATTGTTGTAGAACTTGTTTTGGTGCCAGTCTTGACTGCACCTGACTTTCAACTTGCTCCTCGGTATCCTAACATGATATTAAGTTGTCACGGCAAAGATATTAGTTATGAATCGATTTTCAATTGTGGCTCCAAAGACAGACTTCATGGATAAATCATTTTGGAATACAAATAACTTTTGTCGAAGGCTTTAGGATAAACAATGCTGGTACCATTATTTAGGTTACTGTGCTTCTCGCTTTGGAGCGAGGATGCGATAGCTCACATTTACGGAGCGAACACGAAGACTACGATAACTCCTCGAAATTATGATACAGCTGGCAGAAACGGGAATGGGCACAATACTACGAGTAGTGGCCGGAGATGGCATGAAGCTTACGAGCGTATCAACGAAAAGAACAATAGACGGGCGCATGCTACAAGTGCATTATCTTGGAATTCAGTGCGGACGTGGGTGAATTACTTGAATGCGTCATACGGTATTAGAAGAGTAATGGACGAACGAAAGACTACCAATGAAATTGCACTTGTCCGGTTGCCCAAGGATGTCAATGCCCCGTGGCACACGGAGGAAAAGTTGGACACCAACAAGCTAACTGTCAAGAAAACGCACGGCGGTGGACACAAGTTCTTAGAGAGGCATAAGAGAGGCGGACGTCACCGGAACGATAAACCTATTTGCAGAAACAAAAGATGGGCTACTGACCGTTTTAAACGAAATGCGAAAGATAATAGTAAAATAAATCATACGTCCAACACGGTGACCACGTGGGAACCACTACCTAAACCAATGGCCCAAAATCAGTCGACAGACTTCCCAGTAGATGATATTGAGCAGTTTACATTGCCGGATATAGGAGACAGTACACCGTTTGTTCCGATGAATACTAAAACAAGGCGGAAAGTAGTCAAAAACCCTTTCTACCCTGTAACAGCCGAATCATATGGCGCATATGCCATTTTGATCATATCAGCTATCATTTTCTCAGTGGGAATCCTCGGGAATATTGCAATCATGTGCATAGTGTGCCACAACTATTACATGAGAAGTATCTCAAATTCTCTACTAGCCAATCTAGCCTTGTGGGATTTTGTTGTCATCTTCTTCTGCTTGCCCCTGGTGATATTCCATGAACTGACCAAGGACTGGCTCCTGGGGGAATTCTCCTGTAAAATCATCCCCTACATTGAGGTAATGGCTGCAATATGTAGGAACATGTTTTTTATATAATTTTAAGAGTTGCAGCCAATGGCTTCTAACTGTAGGGGTGTATTCCATAATTGTTGCATTAAGTAGGTGTACATAGATTTGGTTTGCTCATTGGTTTCTTACATACAGCAGAGTTAGTGTGTCTTTGTTTTTACTGTAAACGATCATACACATGTAATCTGATGACTTGACCTGCTAGTTTGCAGCAATTATGGGATAACACAAAAGATACATTTACCACACAGCCACACCCTGGCATGGTGCTTTTTGCTCTGGCTACTGTATGCAGTACATCAATGTTAAGGTATACAGGGTCTGAATCCTTAGTCCTCCGGTGTCACCTCAACCTGACGTCCCAGCTCTGCGAACTGGCTGGAACAGGAAACAATTCCAGAGCACTCTGCTCTGATGTCAGAGATGGTGTTACAGCCCCACTTTCTCTCCCTCAAGCTGGTATCTAGTTCTCAACCAGTACCTGCAATGTAATTCACAAGCCTTTGTAGTTTACAAATCCCCAGACCACAGCTTGATAGAAAGCATCTGGGATAGATCAGAGTAATGACAACAAGCAGGTTCATGCCCACTGTGGCGTCATCCACCCAAATGTAAAGCAGTGAGTCTACTCTGTCAACAAACTTTTTGCAACTAGGCAATAAGTACATTAAGGTCACATGGAAGGAGCCCGGTGATCGTTACAGCATGTGAAACAAGAGATATCTGTTATGTCATCTGTGGGCGTTCCACTCTTACATAAGATCTGTAACAAGACTAACATGATGATCTCAGTGGTTGTGTTTTTGAAGATCATAGCCTAAAATAAGCTTCCAGAAGTCAATGTGACTATTTTCTAATTGCAATCATAAAGAAAAATTCAATTCTCAATCATGTTTTGCAGGCATGGAACCAACAACATTGACTCGAACGGGAACATGTATTCAAGACATTTAATTCCCAACAGAAACCCAAGGCCTCCCCTAGTCATGTATCAAGTTAATGCGGTTAGTATTTACTTTGACACAATGTGTCAGTGCTGCAAATGGTGATGGTGCAGCTGTCTGGGAGGTTGGTTCTAATCCATATTCTCCCAGCTGCCGAGATAGACCCAAGCTTCTTCTCTCACAGAGGAAATCCCAGTTTACTGACACGGTGCTGAGCTGATCCCCATCACTTAATGTGACACCGGGAGGTAGGGTAGGAGAGGAGGCAAGCAGCACATGGGTCAGAAGCTTGGGTTTTAGATAGGCAAAGCATGAGGCGGGCTGGGTTTGCACCCAGACAGGATGACATGATGCTCCTCCACATTGTGAATCACATTATGCCCTACTTAGCAAATGCTTAGAATGGTGAGTTCCAGTCATGTTGGGTAACAATCATGGTAAACCCAATCCCTTCTAAGCTTATCCAACAAAGCTTTACCTTTTTACCTTTGTTTATGTTTTATCTGTGAAAGCCTCCCTAGAGTGCATGGGCTAATTCTAGAGTAGAGCTCTTTTAAATCAGTTTTCTTTCTTGCAGCAGTGGACTCTTATTAGTGTAGCTTGGAAATGTGATTTACCTCACAACAAAATGTGGTTATAATCAATAACAAGGTATTCAGCACATATGTTTGCCACTTATCTGTCATATTTCTGCACTTTTAATCTGTTAGGGGCCCTAAAACTAAATAGAGAACTCCATTGATTTATATGCTGTCAGAAAACAATGCAATTAAAGATTTCATGAAGCAGACTGGAATGCATAATTATGTAAAAGCCCAGAGCAAAAAACAAAACCAGTTTGTTGTCATGGGCAATTTAATGAATTCAACAAGATTTGGCAAAATGGCTTCTTATTATCTTCGCCACTAATTTCAAACCACAAACTTAAACCTGTTGGTGTTTGACTTACATGTTGATACAGTTCCCTCTGCCCTCTGTGATACAGTAATGCTGTGAAAAGACAGCAAACACTCTCATTATGCTAAGGATCTCGGTAATCAAGAGATTAATGGAGCGTAATTACACAAACGCTGGGAACATTAGTTCTAATGGCTGCCCTGGCAACCCAAGTGCAGCCCATGACAGTCTGTCATGGAGGGCTATGATGTGACAGGGGTTGCACACACAAAGCCTTCCCTCCAGTTACTCCTGCCCCTGTTGGGAGCTAGCTGTCATTTTGAAAATGATGGGCATTACTGTGCCTGTAGAGAAAGAGAGGGAGATAATAAAATTGCCTACGATAAAGAACCACCATATGGACCAAGAAAAACATGAGAAAAAAAAAATGACAGAGGAACCACTGTCTTCTATCTCTGTACACGACCCATCATTTCACAGCTTTTACTTCGTCTTTCCTCTTTCTCTGTCCTCCTCCCTCCCTTCTACTGTCCCTCTCTCTTCTACTTAGAAGCTTTAGATGTCAGTGTGAATAAAGCCAGGGCCGAGACATCTGGCAGTACTCAGGGCTGTTGTGGCCACTGGTGCTGCAGGAAAATGGGAAATGTTTACACCTTTGTCTGCCAGCCCTCTTAGAAATGGAGCTGCTTTGGAGGAGCAAGGTTAGAGGAACACTGAGGTTGTCCACATGCTGAATTTCATTTTCCTGCTCTTTCGAACATGCGCAGGTTGTTTGAGTGATTTTAGTGAGTCTGATTACCTGTCTGACAATGAGGGGAACATTAGGATAAATAAAGTATTCTGAATTATATAGAATTAAGGTTTGTAGAAGACATGGCATAACTTCCAACCCTCTTAAAACAATGAAAGTTTTGTGATTTTAACAATGTGTATACTTGCAACAATTCTTTGACCTCTTTAAACATTTCAAAGTAAAAGGAAGGATCTGGTTTCAGTATATCATGTGCACTGTTGTCAGGTAGAACATAAACAGTCAGATCAAAAAAGATGGCCTCAAAGCCGTTCATGCACTTATTCTGACCCCGCAACCTGTGATTATGCCTCCTGCATCTGATAAACTAGTTAGTAGACTGGTGGCTGTGTTTGGCTTTCAGTGGATCAATGACTTGACAGTAGTGGCTATGACCTTGACTGTAGAACAGTGGTTCCCAATCCTGGTGCTCAGGGCCCACTGTCCTTTTTGTAGATGTTTCCCTGCTCCAACACATCGGATTCAAATGAATGGGTCATTATGAAGCTCAGCAGAACCCTGATAATGACAATTTATTTGAATCAGGTGTGCTGAAAGGGGGAAACCTCTAAAACATACAGAACAGTGGGTCCTGAGGACCAGGATTGGGAACCACTCCTGTAGAAGACAACAAATACATACTTTTTTACAGAGGCACTTTTAAATTGTAGACCCGTTTTGCATTTCTTTTATTCTAGCAACTAGTACCACAATAAACTATGGGGTGCTAAAACATCTGTAGTAATTTTCCCAACTGAACAGACCTTTAGTGACCTCATTTGGTTGAAATATCACAAACAGTAATGTGACATGAGAATTGTTCCCAGCTGGGGTTGAGAGCATTTACAGTCAACACATTCTTTGATCTGTACAGGAAGATTCATGGCCATCTGGTTTTCCATCATCCAGACTTGCCCACGGACTGTTCCATAAAACTGTCAGGGTCTACTAGTGTATGTTGAGTTCAGTGACTGGACAACCTCAGCTATCTACTCACACGAAACCCTTACAGGCATTGTCAAAGCTCTGTCTCCATAACTTAGATATACTCCATTTATGTCAGGGGTTATGACAGCAAGTGTTGAATTATGTCTTGTGTATACATACTGTACTAACTTGTATGTCTCTCCTCCTTCTGCTTGCGCCCTTCCAGGTGGCGTCCCTGGGGGTCACAACCTTCACCCTATGCGCCCTGTGCATTGACCGATTCCGCGCCGCGTCCAACGTCCAAATGTACTACGAGATGATCGAGAACTGCGCCTCCACCGGTGCCAAGCTGGCCGTCATCTGGATCGGCGCCCTCCTCCTGGCGCTACCCGAACTGCTGATCCGCCAGCTGGTCACCGAGGACGGCGATCCTCCCACCTTGCAGCCCTGCGAGCGCTGTGTGGTGCGTATCTCCACCCAGCTCCCCGATACGCTTTATGTTCTGGGACTGACCTACGACGGCGCGCGGCTCTGGTGGTACTTCGGCTGCTACTTCTGCCTACCAACGCTGTTCACCATCGGGAGCTCCCTGGCTACAGCTCGCAAGATCCGCCAAGCCGAACGAGCGTGCGTCCGGGGGAACAAGAAGCAGATCCAGCTGGAAAGCCAGATGAACTGCATGGTGGTGGCACTGGCCATTCTGTACGGCTTCTGCATCATCCCGGAGAACATCTGCAACATTGTCAGCGTCTACATGGCGACCGGGGTTCCCAGGAGAACCCTGGATATCCTTCACCTGGTTAGCCAGCTGTTGCTGTTCTGCAAGTCGGCCATCACTCCGATTCTGCTGTTCTTCCTGTGTCAGCCATTTAGCCGGGCCTTCCTGGACTGCTGCTGCTGCTGCTGCGAAGAATGTGGGCCGCCCAGGACTTCGACGACCGCAACGACCAGTGACAACGAGAACGAGCATGAGTGCACCACCACCGACCTGGAGCTGTCTCCCTTCAGCACCATTCGGAGGGAGACGTCTCCTTACACAGCAGCAGGGACACACTGCTGAGGGGTACAGAAGGTCAAGAGGTTGTCTGTTGTCCTGCAAACCTCACAGTCAGGGTCAGATTGTTTGAGATCCATTTTGGAATTAACTAGAAAATGCAGTTTTTGAATTTCTTCACGTTTTAGGCACACATCAAATTGAGTTCTCAAATTTACTTGGAGGTGGAAGAACCTTTTTAAGTTGGGGTTCACGAAAGAGCAGAGTTGTTGCTCAAGCCTCTCTTAGTTTACATAAAACACACAAGAATACACACGTATACTCTATAGTGCAACTTGAAATCTAGAAATTATAGCAGTTTTGTATTAACTCACGTATCAAGTTTTTGTTATTTTTTACAATTTTGCACTCAAGTCTTACCATAATATTGCGTCTGTTTTCTTTTCTACACAGAGTAAAGTATGTCAGAGTCAAATGGAAAGTAATATATTGCAAATGGCTGCTCGTAATGTGTTGTGTTTTGCTGATAATGGTGATTCTTGTGAATCGGTTTCAAGGTATGCCTAGCTCCCTTGCTATGTAAGTACTTTATTATTCACTGTATTTGATAGCGGAAAACTATATGATACACTCCAGTTTGTCTGTATAGTCACTGGTGTGGTGTTTTTGTAGCCAGGAATTGTCACTTTAATAAAAAACAAGCTAGAAAGAGGCTTCTCTTGCTTCTTAGAGGTTGATTCTTTGATCCAATCACTTCTCTAAGCTGTGCCCTGAGAAGGAACCAAACGAGAATTTCACTTGATGATACAGTTGCAGTAAATTGTGAAATCGGCACCGTTCCTTTGTCAATTTGTTCTCAGTCATGAACACTCAGGTATTACTTTGAAACAATATGGTTTACTTGACACTTGATGTTTCATCTTTGGAAATGAGTGAGAAATCCATTGTCGAGACACATCAGCTTCAGGCTGAGAAGTGACCTGACAGCTAAGATCTGACAGACGTGAACTAAGACAGAGTGAAAGTGAAGGCTGGAGAGGTGGAACCCAACAACAGAGTGAAGACTTGCTCATAGCGAGGCGCCTGTCACTCTGAAGCGATGACAGATGAGGTTGTCAGATGTTTGGTGATTTTCTGCGTCTTCGAAACAGACCTTTAAATTGGCATTGCTGAATGTGACTGCACGTTCCTAACATAAAAGGGATATTTTAGGCAAACACAGTACGCCATGAAACCATCCCCCCTCCCTACCTCTACCATCCGCTTTAACTAAACTGTACTCTTATTTTGAATGCTTGTCACATTGAAATGCCATGGTAATACTGGCACTGCTAATTTAACATGGTACAAAAGATCTCAACACCTCAGCTATATAATGAGCTGGTGTGCGACATCTAATTTTTCTTTTCTCCAGATGACAACCAGCCGAGTTGTTTCCTGACAGCAGAGACCACTCTCCCAACCAGAACAAGCTGGTCATCTGGCCACTGTGACATCATCACCTCTCAGTCCCCATCAGACATAGCTGCCATTGTTTTCTCTGCTGGTCACCAAGGCAATGGCAGGAATCTGCTTCTCAGCTGTGTTCCTGACGTCGATGGTCTGGCGAAGGCCAGGGTGGGGTGGGGGCCAGATGGGAAGTGGGAGAGGGGAAGCCGGATGTACACTAACTCCTAAAGTATTGTATAACTCATCACTTCTATGAGATTGAAATTAGATTGAGAGTTTTTTGGGGAATGTGAGATTAGAGAATTTGTAGTGTACTATGGACGTGGTGATATTTCAACTACTATCAGATTATCTTTCCAAGACAAGATTCATTATTTCTGTCACTTGATGAAATGAAAATCTCAAGCTTCTGTACAACCTCCTCAAAAACATTCTCATTCCAAGTGTATTGACACTCCTAAAGCAAGGTTTTATGAATATTCTTTCAAGTACATCAGGTCTTTGGCCGTTTGATGATTACATTAAATAAATTTTGCTGTCATTTTTGCATCTGAGAAGAAGGGATAAGAAATTGATTTATTTCCAAATATAGCCTACCATTCAGCTGTCAAATTTGCTTTATTTCTGTGGTGATGTTGGGGGATGGGATGGAGGGGTGCCATCTAATTCTCTGTATAATGCTATCATCCCACTTATGCTAACCTGTATTTCATTTTCAATCACCTGCTTTTTTCTTAACCTCTCCTCACAAGTGAGACTTCAGAAAATGTACTCTTTTAAAATGTTTATACTTGTGCACAGGGTGGCGATGGGTACTCTACACGCACTATTTTTTTAAATAGTTTTTCCTTCACACAAGATAGACTTTATTTGTGTATTTGTGTTAATATGAGCTAAAGGTCTGTCTATAGTTAAGGAGTAGAGGAGGGGATTTCTTTTTTTTGGGGGGGGGGGGGGGTAAGCTCAGCAGGAAAAGGGGAGAGAATGCTGGTGGGTATTATGTGCCTGTAACTGCTGAAGATAGGCTTAAGATGAAGCTGCAGGAGCAGTGTGGAGCCTGTTCAGCAGCATCACAATTCCAACAGAGGACTTAAAAGTATATTCCCATGAATACTCTCCTTTCCCCAGCTCAGTGAGTGAATATGTGGAGGACTATAATGTATTCATTGGAGATGCTTTTATCCAAAGCGATGCCCCAGTACAGAAGGGATTTGAGCCTGCAACCTCTTGATCTGAAACTACAGAGCTTGACCCACCTACTTCAGTTTACAGTGATGAAACCACGATCAAAAGTAAAATTACTTTCTCATCACACTGAAAAATAAATACTATCTTTTAGATAACTGGTGTACATCAGCTTGCAGTTATTTCTATGTCAATGAGCAATGGATACCCTCCCCACAGTGATGTTGTAATACTGGCAGCACTATAATATGGCTTATATGAACATGTATGTATATTCATATGTTTTCAAGCGACTGTGAGACCCATGTGTTCAGGGTCCCTGGTGTATGAAATGAGTGTTGTGGCACAGAGGCTGCCATTCTGTCCTGCTGTAGGCAAACAAAGATAGCTTTTCTTCTAGCTCTGAACTCTGCTCAGTTCATTCATACCACCGTACTCACCAAGGACTGTGTTTTTACTGGGGCATGCAGCTATACTATAGTGTAGAAAATGGGGAAGGTCATCCTTTTTTTATTAGAAAGAGGATGGTTGAATATATCAACGTATGATTTTAGAAAGGATAAGAAATAGAGGAGAAGAAATTGAAATAATTAATGTCAAATTCATTGTGCAAGGCTACAATGTATTCATATCCCTCCAAAAGTTCAACATTTAGTCGATTCTACGTGATATCTCAGGCGTTTTATTGTAGCTGAGGATGGCAGCTGTGTGTTGACTAAACGCTAAATGAATGTGTTTATGGGCTGTTGGCCTCTGTCAACTCTCTCTCTCTCTCTCTCTCTCTCTCTGTCACTCTGCCTCTCTCTCTGTCTATTTGTGCATGGTCTAGCATTTCTGCCACACACAGCTCCATTCTCATAACGATCATTAAATCCCAAAGATTTCCCATTCGCCCATAACTTTGAATGACTCATTTTCCCAATAGACAATCTGCAATAATCTGAGCTCGGCATCCATGTTCCACCAGCAATTAGATGTACCTCTATTCATTTGAGAACAATGAAGAATACGGGTACAGTGATGCATCGCTGCTAAACAAGTTGCTCAGTGACCTTAAGATAACTCTATTAAGGTTTATGAGGCAGGACATTCTGTACAGGCGCTGAAGAGGTGAACCTCTCATCCTGGGCATGATGCCAGGGTGCTATGACAACCAAACCCGCAGTTAGAATAAGTCAACGACACGTTATGAGTCGTGAAACCCAAAGCAAGTTAGCGTTCTTGTGTTGCGTTTTCTGTTTTATAATGCAGTCCTTGGTGAAAAAGCACATTGGGTTGGGGTCAGTGTTAGCCTATTTGCGTGTTTCTGTTTGCAGGATTCCACAGCTCCAACGTTGTGTAATTGTTGTAATACATGTTTGGCATTGTTTGAGGATACTTAAGCGTTGTAATGAGGCTACCAAGTGAAAGATCTTCACGTGTTTAAACCCACATATCTGTGGAGTAACAATGCAGCCTCTCCAATGAGCAGGCATGTTAGGGACGCCTGTGCCTCATGAATATTTCATGCTCTGGAACTCGCATTGTTTCTAATACGACCTGACACCTTACAGCAATGTTGGTGGTAATCTACATCAAGCCTGGAAAGAGCTCTTTATATGGAGAGCTCTTTAAACGGTAGTAAAAGTATCCATGCACTTTAGAATGTTTTTTGTTGTTATTCTAAATTGGCAGTCTGGTAGTTGTGATAGCCCTTCCAATGCTTTTATGTCTCTGGAAGAGACGTTGGGGATGGTGACTTTCTACAAAGTGAAAAAGGCAGTGACCTCAATACTGACAGAGCCCTCCTCTTCACCAGCTTTCTCTCAGATGATCTGACAAAACTGCCACTGACACATCTCTTCATGTCTGTGTTGGAACTTGTCTTTAATCGAAACAAACTCAAGAGTCTGATGCCTCACCTTGCTTATTGCCCCAGTCACTTATACGGCAAAGCAAAAATGGCCTCCCACAATTCTCACAGTGTCAAACCACACTCATGTCATTGAACACACACTGTACTCCATTACAGTAAACACTATGCATTCACCCACTCTCCCCTCCTCTTCCTTTCACGCCATCCTGGGCTTCCTCCGGGCAGTGCCGCAGTCTGGTACGGTACATCCCAGGTCACACCACACCCTGCGGCCACGACATCACTGGAACCTCGGGCACATATGGGACCAACGGGTTCACTCTCCCAGGCCCCCGTGTTAGGTTGTATAATCTGGTGAGAACGGATGCCATCCAGAGGGATAAGGGCTTTATTGTCTCGTCGTTGTCCACCGCCACCCCCCCTACCCCACCCCCTTTGTTCTTCATTTCTAGGTCACCGCCTTTGTTATTGAATGCTTGGATGCTTACATGGGGGGTGGGGGGGGTTTGATGCTGAGAATTTTTCACCATTACCCCTAAGTGAACGAGGTAAACTAGCAGAGGGAGCTGCCTGGGTGCCAGTAGACATTACAATAAGCAACCTCCTCAACTCACCCCCTCACCTGTCCTTCAAACTGGAATGGGAACACAAATGACATGGTTACATGCTGCCAAATAATTGTTTTCACTTTTCACCCATTTTTCATTCTTTCTCTCCACACAGTGAGAAAAAAAAAAACGAACACAAAAAGCCTTGTTGATGTTTCCTTGACGTTTTTATTTTCTCAAAGGCTCATTCATGGAGCGGCAGGGTCTTTGGTTCTCTCATTCCCCTCTCCTCCACCTCATTCTTTCTTCTCTTCCATTCACTTCTACTGTTTTCCAGCATGTTCTCTTCTCTCCTCCACCTATTCAGCTCCCTTCTCTTCTGATATGCTTCCTAAACCGGTCACGACATCATCATCTCTGTCCTTTGACCTTGATATCCTGTGGTAGTGGGGTTAAGCACATATTAGTGCCCATGGTTTATCAGTCTATGGCTTTTTGTTTATCCATTCCTGATGCTAATAGCAGCCTTTGTAAGAATTAAGCATTATTTCACGTGGCAAGAAGGAAGGCTCTACTCTGGATTAAATACAAGGGTTCATACAGTAATCTGTGATAAACGCCTTTCAAAGTATAGATATCCATGCTACAGTAAAAAACAAAACAACAATACAGGACCCTAGTCCACGTAGATTCAGTCTAGGCACTAATAATGCAAATGTTCACTAAAAACGTTTCATTCTCAACCACATTGCTTACATGGCATGGTTTGTTGGATTTGTTTAACGAATGCCATACGATTAAGCATCTTGCTATATATGTTTGCTTTTTTGCCTTTACTTTTTCAGATGATCTCCTTAGGACACTATTTTTCTCTACCATTAGACTAATATACTCAAACAGGCCTGATGGGAGGCCACACTAAGTTGGCCCCAGCTGTGCTCCCAGCTGCGCTCCCAAGGACTTCCCACACTCCCCTGTGGTATGTTGCTCACAGGTTTAGAAGAAAATCTAAAGTGAAAACACTGGAGAGAAAATCGAGTTCTGACCACACACTTTCAAAGCTTATCAGTTCACTTTGGCACAGAGATCTATTATAAGATGCTTCCCTCAAGACCACAATAAAGGATGTGAGTCAGGAAGAGTCTGGGCCACCTTGCCCAACACTTGCCTCAAAGATAACAATCATTAACTCTTGCCCCTCTGGGGTTAACCTTGTCAAATGCTTTCCTGATAAGCAACATTCTCATGAAAAACATTCAGATTTAGAAATAAAAGGGCACCTTGAAGTAAAAGTCTCGGCCCACTTCGCTGTCGCTGTTTTGTCCACCCCCACCAGTCACACTGAGGCTGAGGTAGAGGCAACACAGACTGTTGGTTATAAATTTGACGTGATGTAATTCTGTATAACTGCTGGCATCAGCATAAGAGCTAGAAAGAGAGGGATGTTGTTAGATTACAGGGGGAGAAGGAGAGATAAGGAATGTGAGGAGATTTCCCTTTTTCTTTTCTTTTTTACCTGGGATGCTAAATTCATGCTAAGCCAGCTGTCAACACAACCTGACAGGATACCAATGCAGAACAGGCCCAATCCTTATTTAATCATTCCTAATTTGTCATGTTGTACATATGTACAAATATCACAGTTGTTATAATTTAACTAGACCTTGATTGTGTATAGAACAAGAATAGCATACTATTTCTGCATGTCTTTGACACAGCTTGAAAGCAGGCAGGTATCTCATTCAGAGCCCAGGGCCACCTATGGGACATTTGAAAACTGGATTTGGAATGAAAATACCCCTTATGCTGACAAACACTAATTTAAGGGAGGAGGACACATTTTTTACAGAAACAACGAAGGCGTCTGCATCACTGTGCAAGTTAGAGGTTGAACAATCGGTGGCCTGTGTTGAGCCAAGGCGAGGGCGGTTACCACTGGTCAGTAACTCAATGCTACAAAGAGGGGCAGCCATGGGCGTCTCAGGCCTATTGAGAGTGGACACACAGCTCAGTGGTTTGTGATCTCTGAGGGGGTAAAAAAATTGTCCAACTGTCCATTTTATACTTGTTCTAACTTGACAAGTGCATGAGCATGCATCATATAAAAGGTATACAATGCATTGAGCAATACAATACTCTTTTAAAATACTCTTTTAAAACAAGCTTGATAAGCCATGGTTTAATTAGCTTAATAAGCCTCACTTGTGTTGAGTCTGAGGTAAATCTCATCCAATCACAATCAAGTAGAAATCAAGACCAGGAAATGCTCACTGAAACATGGAGTTTGTTGTTGATATTTGGGAGAATGTGAGAAGAAATCTATCAGAATTGATTCATATGTTACCAGTTTCGAGAACATATGTGTACACCGTCTCAAGTAAGTCTCTTTGATCTGTCATAATGTGGATGAAACTGAAAGAGACAGTTCTTCATTGTTAGATGTTTAATGCAACAAATCAAAGTCCTCTTCAGTATTTATTTTTCCAGTTCCTGTTGTAAAAAGCTTCTTTGCCAGACAGTCATTTGATACAGCTCCCAGTTACTTGCTTTGATACTAATGTTTGAGTGTCGAGATTATTGTGCATGTATCAATTGTGTGTTTCTGGGTTGGTTGCCTTGTTGATTTAGTGGTTTAACAATACTAAAGGAACACAATAGAAAATGTAATCCGGATGGTTTTGTAAAAAGTACTAATGATTTATGGCTTTAAATATAACTATGGGGATATGTACCTTGAATGTCCTGGAAGAAGCTGAGTAGAGGCCTGAGTGATAAAAGTGAAGTTGGTTTTCAGAGAAAGTTATGAGAAGGATGAGGATTTAATGTGGTTTCTAGAATCGTGATTGAAGAAACAGAAGTTGGTGCGGTGTTCTAGCCGTCTGATCATCAATGAAATCCTAATGTGTATCCACCCCCACCCTCTTAGCCTAGAGATTACTTTGCCCTATGCATGACAGATAACAATTATTCTAGTTTGTCAACAAGGCTTATTATTAACTGAAAGGAAGAAAATATTATTTAAACTCAATTACCATAGATTTTCATATGAAAATTTGCATTGCGATAATTGTCATGCCCTTCTGGTTAATGGTACATGTAGGCTTTATACTGTAGATGTTGGTGTTCATCTCATTTATCATTAAGTAATAATCACATGTAGGCTACAGTATACGACCCCTGAAGAGTTCCTGCTTTGTGAACATTTATAGACTCTTTGGCCTCACACACAACGCAACCAACACAAGTATTCTCCCTATATTTTCTTCTTTGGGAACTAAATGCAACAGTTGTTCTATGTATCCTCATGTTAGGAAATTAGAAAGCCATGTCGCAGGAGATATGGCAGCCACTTGGCATTTTGCCATGTTGGTTTTAACAGCTTATCCCCAACCCGGGGGATCCCAAGTCATCTGTAACCGATGTGTTTGTATGGTCACCAATGGAGGCCTTCACTCTGAGGGAAAGGTGAAGCTGAGGCGTTCTTTCAGAGAAGTGTTCTGAAGTAGCTGGCTTTCAGCATAAACAGTTCCTGAAGCTAGTCTAACTGTAAAAATGCTCATGAGTAGATTAAAAATCTAATCAGTTTCCATGGTAACGTGCTATGAATTGTTCCATAGTTTGAGGCATCAATGTCTGGACCACAGCGAAAGGCATTTCTGTTCCCAAATATCTTTATTGTCAAACCTCCCTTTAGACTTTGTTCATTTTGAGGAATACTTTTCTAAGCAAGCACTTCATTGATTCAGTATTCAGTTGAAAATTGAAGAGAATAATTCTCAGGGGAAGATTCATGCATTTCAGCACCATGCTTCACCAGCCCCATCCCCCGCTCTCCTCACAGTGAGGGGGGCAAAGTGAAGGAAGATGCTGTTAAACATCTGGTGACTCACCAAGGAACTGGAGCTGTCTCTGAAGCTGACCTGCTCCATTGGCTTCTCATCCAACTGAGGCCGTGATTCATTCTTATGAGTAAACTAGCAAAGATCCTCACTCTTGAGGGGGGGCGCCGCACGCACCACTGCACTTTACAAAAGATGTTAGCTTTTGCCCTTTTATGCCCCACAAAATCCAACATCCTTTTAGCTTGACGTCTGATTGAAGTTGGATCTTAGAGTATCTCTTGTAGAAAAGAATCTTGCCATTCACAGCAGTCACTCGTAGTCAGAGTGGTTAACAGGTAGTATTCACGGTGACTGTATTCTTTTAATACCATTATGGATTTTCAGGCAGTTGAAAAGCTTAACTCATTTGTTAATACATCATGTGCAGTAAGCCAGGGGGGGAAGTAGTACCATCATGACTAATTCAACCCAGGGTAGAAACTGGGAATCTAAGGGCATAAGTTCAAATCAAACGTATTCTATTTTGGATGGAAAAGAGCAAATTTGCATTGGCATTTGAGGATGTTCGTTGGTTGGACTGCACACTATGTGATCACACACCTCACACTCAAATGCACCTTCCAGTCAAATACACACACACACACAAACGCTGAAACGACAACTGCCTTTAAATCACCCATTTTGGTCAGCATGGACAGCACTGCACTCAGTGTTGTTGTTGATGGAAGTGTAATCTCCTCCCATACGGCCTCTTGATTGTATTAGCTGGACAGTGTTTTCTTGAGCAGAACATGGGGAGACCTTGTGGAAAGAAAATTACCCATGTTCCCTTGCAGCTGGAATTAATGACAAATCAGTGATGCCCACAAGCTAGACCGTAGGTGTTCCTATAGGGGACTGATTTTGCAGCTTGAAATGTATTCCTTTATGGAACAGTTGTATTCTTCATGGAAGAAGACATGGAACATCAGCTCCACTGGAAACCTGGAAGCGTCATTGGCTGAGAATGACTCCCTGTCATGAATGTAGGTCAATAACCAATGTTTCAACGGCAAGTATTTTCATGCGGTTCAGTTTAACTGAACTCTCTTCTTTCTTTTTTTTCTTCTTTTTTTTTGGATCACATTAGCACAACTCAGTTTGTCAGACCTTGCACAGATACAGGGAAGTTCAGTAGTCAAATCAATAATTAGTCAAGTTTATGTTCAGTTGGGTGCTGCTTTGACAGTGGGTCGTATGGGACCCACTTGAAGTGCTGAAGGGCAACGTCTTGATTTAATACAAATGGCTAAAGCCTCAAGCTGGCATTAAGCAAGTCAATTTCTTATCTCTTATTTTAACACTTATGGATTATTTTGTGTAAAGCTCTATATACCAGATACAAAATGGTCCCAATTTTATGTGTATGCTGTGTGTTAATATAGTCTCAAATATATATATATATATATATATATATATATATATATATATATATTCAAGGTTTCTTTTTATATATTCAAGGTTTCTGTGTATATTCATAGTTGCTGTATATATATTCAAGGTTTCTGTATATATATATTCAAGGTTTCTGTATATATATATTCAAGGTTTCTGTATTTATTTTTAAGGTTTCTGTATATATATTCAAAGGATAAATTTCCTGAATGGCATGCCATAATATATATACAGTATATATATATATATATATATATATATATATTTGATACTAGACTTCCTTAGTGTGAACTGGCTGTTGAAATTGAGGTGAGGAATAGGAAAGGGCCCAAGAACAGTAAAAACACCCAACCGATTCTTCCAGGCCACACACCTACCACACCCTGGATGTGTGTGTTTCACAGTATACATTTTTATAGGAGCTATATGACCTCCAAGACTCCCCAACAGATGGGCAGAGAGGAAGCTGGGTGTTAAGGAAGTCTGTTATTAGGTCAGCGAACCTCCCTTCCGCCCCCCAGATTCCCCCCCCATGTGCCTGGGTGATGTGATTCAGAGGCTGACATAACTCCATACCCACCTCCCCTTCCTCCCCCAAACCCCTTTTCCTATTTTTATTTTTCTCCAATGTTGCATGAATGTTCTCCATTTAGGTTGGATTGCGCTTTATTGTGGATTATTAATTATAATGAAACAATGTTGTTTTTACCGGAATTTTTCATGACGCCAAAATAGCCATTTATAGCCGTTTACAAATTAAGAATTCTCTTCGCAACAGATCATTCGATCCTTTTGTAAGAACGAAAGTTGGCTTTCTGCGGACAACTTGGAATGGATTATAGTTGTCATTATTTCGTTAAGGTACTCAATAGTAAGATTAGTTTAGAGGTTTCTAAGCACCGAAGTTTAAATGTGGTGGAGAAGGGAGGGTTCTCAGCTTTCATCTTTAGGACCCTGCTCCAACACTCTCACAATGCACCCTTCCCTTCACTTTCCTTTTAAGAGATCACCGATTACATATACACTGCATATATTGTTTTTGTAACCTCTTTATTACCCTGTAACCCCTTTATTTTATCCTGCCTTTTTTTAGATCAGTGATGTCAGTGCTATGGAGTGGTTTCTTCTGAGGGTTCAGTCTGGGCCTCAGGTTTTACAAGATCAAGGAGAAGATGGAATCAAAGTGAAGCTTTGTGCTGCAGGGAAAGAAGGGAAAAAAACACTCTGTCCTATAAGATAAGATCTTTCTACATCGAGGATACCGCTGATATGAGTATTCTCACACTAAAGTATTTAGCGTGCTTCCCTATTCAGCCACTTCAAGAATTTGGGGAAATGCACTCTTTCTCTTTCTTTTTCACTCACTGTCTCTCTTTTTTTTTTCTCACTCACATACACACGCACATGCAAACTTGAGGCACATCTGTCTACCCTACAAATACTTCAAAGCATCTCTGCCACATCATCATCATGTCTCCCTGACTACCCAGTTGAATGTGAAACAGAAGCTGAACCGATATGACATCATTAGAAGTGATTGATTAAATACATTTCCATTTGATCCAATTCTTCAAAGTTAAAACAGATCAATCAGTTGAATTATTTAGCTTATAGACTTCAAGCTATTTCGATTTATATGCCATGTGTACAAGCATAAGGGCATTTCTGCAGCTCAGTGGCTTGACTGAGTGGTTCTTCAGCTTGTTTGAGAGTAGTCTGTCTGTCTCTCTTTAATATACCAGGTTAACCCACTCTGAAGAGAGAGATATGTGTCACTCCAGTTAATGGCATCAGCCTGACCTTCTTGTGCCATTTACACTCCAATAACTTTTCTCTGAGAGAGCTTGAAAATAATCTCTCGCAGAATGGGGGTCCAAACAAAAATAGCTGAACATTTAAAGAGTGACGTGTTGATGGAAATAACATTTCAGAACAAACCTAGAACTTGACAAAGTAACAATGGCAAATGTGCGTTAAACAACTCAGGTTTTAATTGCACAGTAACCCCTGCATGGACACATCTGCCTTGATTACAGTTGGTAAAAGTTGTTTTAGTCTGGATTGTGTAAATTTAATAATTTAGCCCACGAAACAGTTCAGTGTCTTTTTTGTTTTTCTAGAGACACCAAGAGCTGTCTGCATGTTTGAATGAGTTTTCACTGAGTCATTGTTGGATGATTTGTGCAGACCATCTATCTGGCTACAGATGTCTTTTGTTTTCCTCTCAAGAGTCAGGGTCCCTTGCGTCACTGTGGTTGGAAAGACAACCCCACCCCCCCCCCCCCCTCTCTCGAGAGGAGTGTACAGCGACCCCGCTCTGATCCCAAGCAGTCAGCCTCCATCATATCAGTCTTCCAGGTTTCCACTGTTGCACTTCTCAGCATGTCGTTTATGTTTATTCAGCAGAATATTTGATTTTTTTATGTATTGTCAGACAAATTAACAGAACATCAAAAGATTCTGAGGAACGGAAATATTTGCAGGTTTAATATGGCTTCACTATAAGCTACATCAGCACTGGTTTGACAACACTGATGAACTTGATACACCACTAGTGACAAGGTGACTACAGTAAATATGACCCAATATACATGTTTTCTGTTGCAGTTTTTACATTTAAATCTATTTAGAAGGGAAAATATGCTTAGTTATTCAGTGTTTATATGACTACTGCAAAGCATTCAAGTGTGGCATAAGTGATGTTTAGTGGAGTAAAATGGTTCAGGGAGATGGAGTACTGGCTTCCTCTACAGGTGGAATGTGTGTACTGCATCACAATTCTACCTTGTCAAACATATATTCACATTGCTGCAAAACACATGGATAACACAATCATAGCTAGTAAGAGAACATTTTAGTGGTGGGAGTTGATACTCTGGTTCAGCTGACTGTCTTTGAGCATCGGGATGGTATTCAAGGTAACTGGGGACTGGCATGGGTCCTCAGAGAAGCACAAACAGTCAAATCTGTCAGCAAACCAGTCAACATCTTCCTAGGACATTTCACCCTTCACAGCCATTTCACCAGTCCTGTACCTCTTGATCTGGTAGCGCTGCGGATCAAGATGGAGGTAATTATCTCTGTCCCAAATCTTCCTTACACAACGGCTCTTGGCCTGGCATAAAGCCTCACTGCACAGTTGGGTTGCCATGGAGATGTTCAGGATGTAGGGGTTCATGGTCATATTGTGTTGTCAATGGTTCATGGTGTTGTCTGGCGTAAAAGCAATTTATTTGGATTTGTTAAGATATTTCAGCTTCTATGAAATCAGATTTTTATCCAACCAGAGATTGTGTGTTTTCACACTGCAGGCAAGGAAGTGCTACCTCTGACTCTGTGACATTCATATCTCCCCAGGAAATGACCCCGGCAGCTCCCAGTGCCGCCGCCTCCCCAACCGTGTTCACCAGGTCGTACTGGAAACAAAAACCTTACTGGACAAAGTGCTACCACACCTAAGGGTAAGATTACACAGCCTCTCTGCCTGTCTTGTTATCAAAGCCAGTCCTGGATGGCTAAACTAATATCAGACCAGTTGAGAAGGTGCAAATGTGTATTAACCAACCTCAGACATGTAGTAATTGATGCTGTCCTTGTAGACTGGACGTATGTAGGCATAGATAGGGATGGAGTAGGTCTGGTTGGGAAGCATGGACACCCTCATTGCTTCCTGGATACGGTGGCGAACGAACAGGCGAGCTTGGTAGGAATCTGGATGGAAAGAGTACAGTTGACTCTTCCCAAAGCCACATCAGTTCATCGTTTTGTTTTCAGAGGACGTATTGCAGCAACTACAATACAAGATGTGCAACTAGACAAAACCACATAACCATTTAAAAAGGGTAGATTTGTTGCACCAACTTGATTGTCAGGTTTCCTCCAAAGTTCCTCAGTGTCCACAAGAAAAGTTATTTTAATGTTGTCCTTCTGGATTGTTAACTCTTCACCATAATGCTCTCTCTGTACTGCATCTTGTCTGAGTGTTGAAATAGCATGTCCTTCAGCAATAGCTCGGAGCTAAGCTCAAGTTCATAATCGCAAAAACCTGTGGAAACTTGATCAGTGTAAATCCCTCTAGATACTTTCATTGGGATTTCAACAGATTTCCAGTGTGTGGGGGAAGGAAAAGGGAGGAAAGACACGTACTTTAGGTGGTGCCCATTATTAAGAACTTGGGTAATTGCTACATGCAAGGAATGTTTTCTCACCTCAGTCACCTTTTGCCTGTATACATATATATTTTCCTTCTGGGACAATGAGTACTTATGTTAAAATATGTTAAGAGCGAGGTGTGTATCTGTATAAACTCTTAGTACTACCCATTAAATAATAGTAATATGTTTTCATTTGCCACAAATTATTTCCACTTGTTTGCCAAACATATTTAATTGAGGTTTTACAGATACAATCATTTCAAAATATTTTGATTTCAGAAAGATCATGCATAATAGTATTGTGAATCACATGGAATTATACTCTGACTCTGATCTTGGGTATGCATAAAGTACAATTCTCACACCACATGGGTATGTCTTGATTGTACAAGTCAATTGCTGTGGTATTGTAGCATATATACTGTATATTATACTAAACCTGAATGACTATAGGCTTGCTGGGATAAAATAGTTTGTCTGAGCAGGTGTGACCAGTGTAGCATTGACAGGTAAATTTATCGGCCAAAAGATCGAGGTCTGCAGAGGAGGGCAAGCCAACAGCCATGTACTTCCCCTCCAGCTTCAGGATCTGGAAGTTGTCAGGGTTTAAGTGGAGGTAGTCTGGAGAGTTGTAGTTCTTTCTAACACAGCGGCCATTGCTCTGGCACAGGACATCACTGCAGAGCTTGGTGGCGGCAGTCACATTTGCAATGTAGGGATTCAGGGTGCTTGGCAAGTATGTAGAAAGAGCTTCACATGATGACTGCAATGAGAAATATAAGACAAGCAGTGAGGCAGGGGGCGTGTGTGGAGTTGACAAGTAAAGCAATTCAATTGTTGTCCATCTCTCTACATACTTATTTATTCGCTTGGCAGTGATCTTATTATGTATTTGAAAAATAAGTATCCCTGTATGTGGATTAGTAGATATATATATTTTTTAAGTGTATTACTTTACAGGGGAACAGTAGAGAGAAAAAGGTTATGATGGGTGTACACACAGTAGTTACAAAAAGATGCAGCATGCGTAAACAGTTAAAAGCTAAACGTTATGTGATACTGTACCCTCATGCATTTGTGGGTGTTCCAGTCTTTACTGGAACCCTATCTACTGTAATATGAACATAATTCCTGAGGATGTTGTAAATATCACTCAACATGAGATATCTTGTTCTATGTGGAAGCAAAAGAGAGAGTGAATAACTAGGATCAAAGGCTTCTAAGGTGTATTTGATGTTAGAGTACCTTGCTATTGTAGTCCATAGTGGCACCCCACATCACTACTCCAGAGGCTCCAAGGGCTGCACTTTCTCCTACACTTCCAATCAGGTCCTCCTAGACATAGGAACGAGAGTGGTTTTAATAATAGAGTTAACATCATGCAGAGCTTTTAATGTGCTGAATGAAAGAAAACTGGCCTGTGACTGAATCTACTAAGAAATAATTGTCGTACTGTATGATTATTCTGAACATTTTCAAAGCAGTTGTGTTTCAGGAAATACACCCCCTAATTACCACTAACAAGCGTTTTACTCAGTTGCATATATAATTTCCGCTTATGAATCCCAAAGACTAGTTCTGTAACTAATTCAATTTATTGAACTGCGTTGAATTGAATGACATTGAATTGATCTGACGTGATTCCTCACCTGACTGAGGAACACTTTATTCTGGTCACGATACAGTGGGCGTGAGTACACGTAGATGGGCACAGTGTATGGGCGCTGGGGCAGTGCCGCCACCCTCACCGCCTCCTGAACGCGATTCCGCACAAAGTATGCCACGTTGGGGGTGTCTCTATGCGACAGGGACAGGTAGATGGAAGGGTAGAGGGCTGTGCTGGATTCCCACAACCACAGCAGTTCGTCGTTCAGTTTCTGGGTTATTTCCGGACATGTTCCTGTGTAACCCGGCTCTTCCCAGCCGTAGTTGTAGCAGTCGGGGAACAGGTAAAAGCCCCACAGCTGGTTAGGTTGGAGATTTTTCCCGAGCATCATGGTTTCCTGCATGTAGTTCCTAGCAGCTGTTTGGAATTGCCTCTTTGCTGTTGGGGTGACTTGGTTCGGAGGCAAAGTGGGATTTAGTTCCTTAGCATAAGAAATGGATAGCTGGCGGTAGATGTCCTTGGATCCCCAGTTCCTGTCCCACATGGGGCGCCAGGCTTCCCAGTCGATAACGGCCAGGCCAGGTATAGAGTCTGAGGGCTTGCTGCGAAGAATGTCAAGACTGGCCTTCATCAGGTTGGCCGTCAAGTTGCCTTTTTGAGGGATCCCGCCATTGTACTCTTGTTCGGTGACTGGGTCAACATAGGGATAGAGGCCCAACCGTTTTTCATAGAAGAGGGTGAGGAATTGACCAGGAATGTCCTCTGGAGTGGTCACTGCAGCGAAAGTCGAGGTGTCCAGATGGATCTCCAACTTCTTGCACACACTGGTAGGAGCGTTCCATATTACCACAAATGGGGAGCCATGCATTAGTGGAGGTTGTGTTGTAGGCAAGGTTAAGGCAGGAATAAGGCACCCCAGGAGATAAAAGGGGACGGTGAGGGTCAAATGTTTGGAACACCTCATCTTGATGTTCTGGGCCATGTTGACTTCTCTATGGATCAAATAAATGTAGGAATTAAATATGAGTGAAATGCTAGGGCACCATTCATTGCAGAGTTCAGCATTCAAAGGATTCACTCAATTGCACTAAGAAACTGAAGGAAGTTCTTAAAATTTTGTAATGATTACCCTCTCCGGCTTCCCTTAAGGAAAATTAAATGCTGTGTAATAAATACGCTCCCCAAACAGTTGATGAAAACTTCACACATCACAAAGAAACACCGCTGAAAGATTGACTGGTAGGTTCTTACCTGTGTGAAATGTTGAAGGAGTGCATTTCAATGCCATTTGGAAAGGACCTGGTTTCAGCAGTCTAATACTTGGACATAATCTTGTTTCAATAACTTATTGAACCTTTATTATGTTTGTCATGCACTGTGATATCACTCAAGTGCTTTATCCCTTGTGTTATCATGAATGTCTGGTTCTGGGCAGTTTTAATACCCTAACAAGAGAGAGAGAGAGTAAGGGCAGACCAAGGACGATCAAGGCTTATTTGGTTCTGTTTTGTCTGGCTGCCAACATAAAGTCCATCCATATAGTGGTCTGTAGTACCTTCAAATTGCAGGTATTGCAATAGATTGTACCTGTAATTGAAGAGGTATTTGACAAAGTCTGGTCTGTGTTAGAATTTTTGACGTGTAATGGAACCTTGGAGAGAAACCTGTTATTATGTGCAGACAAGTCCAATAATATTTTATTTTAATGCTATCTTATTGTCTGAAATGTGATTTAATGTATGACATACAGGAGAAAGGTAGAACATTTTAAGTTGAATAATGTGTATGAACAGGCATTATAGACATAGCCTTATGAAAAAAACTTCTGGACACCTAGTATTTACAGTTTTCAGTCGCTTTCTGAGACTTTCAGAGACTTTCAATTGGAGCCTTGGTCATTATTATCCAAACCTTGACCATAGTTTATTATACACAACTTCCAGAATACTGACATGGCGAAGCATTTTGACTAAATTGTCTGAGAACAAGTCATTCTGATGGCACTGCTATGTTTACTGATATGTTTACTATGAGATTTCCTTTTTACTGAGAGATGAAAAAGGATTTGGAGCTATCATGAGCTATTAGACTTTTTTTGTTGAGAAAATGTACTTACTGTTTTGCAAACGTTAAGAATGATTAAAGAAATGTGCCAAAGCAACTTACACTAAAAGACAGTTTGTGGTGAACCATGCAGCGCTGAGGGACAAGAGGGGGCAAGTTTTCATGTCAAACAAACACTACACCAGCTGATTTGAAGCAAGTCATTAGTTAAATCAGCACCGTCTTGGCCCTCTGGTTCATACAGTCCCCTCCAAAAGTATTGGAACGGCAAGTTCAATTATTAATTATTTTGTACACTGAAGACATTTGGGTTTCAGATCAAAAGATGAATATGAGACAAAAGTTCAGAATTCCAGCTTTATTTCATGGTATTTACATCTAGATTTGTTAAACAACTCGGAACACTTTTCAAGTGAGCAAAAGTATTGGAACATGTGACGGATGGGTGTTTCTAGTTGCTCAGGTGTTGCCTTTTAGATTGATTGCTGAACCATTAAATAGTTGACAGCTGTCAATGGGAGAAAAGCAAACCATTTTGAAGCTGAGAGGAGAGGGGAAAATCGATCAGAGCTATTGCACAAACATTGGGCATAGCTAGTACAACAATTTGGAATGTACTGAAAAAGAAAGAAACAACTGGTGTACTGAGCAACAAACATCGAACAGGTCGGCCAAGGGTAACAACAGCAGAATAATTGTGAGAGCTGTGAAGAAACACCAAAAGTGACATCACTGCCACACTCCACAGGGCAGGGGTGAAGGTATCACAATCCACTGTTCGAAGAAGACTTCGAGAGGAGAAATATAGGGCCATACCATAAGATGCAAACCACTCATCAGCAAAAATAGGCAATGACCCAAAACACACTGCCAACACAACAAAGGACTTCATTAGGGGGGAAAAGTGGAAGGTCTTGGACTGTCCAAGTCAATCACCGGACCTTAACCCAATTGAGCATGCATTTTACCTCCTGAAGAGGAGACTGAAGGGAGAAACCCCCAGGAACAAACATCAACGGAAAGAGGCTGCAATAAGGGCCTGGAATAGCATTTCAAATGAACAAATGAAGAATGCAACAGTCTGGTGAAGTCAATGGGTCGCAGGCTCAATGCAGTAATTGCAAGTAAAGGTTATGCCACCAAATATTACATTTAATTAACTTTAAGTAAATGTAAGAATGTCTGTTCCAATACTTTTGCTCACTTGAAAAGTTTGTGTGTGTGTGTGTGTGTGTGTGTGTGTGTGGGGGGGGGGGGGGGGGGGTCAACGAAAAGGTGCTCTGTCCTGAGTTGTTGATGTAAATAGCATGAAATAAAAGCTGAAATTCAGAACTTTTGTCTCATATTCATCTTATGATCTTCAGTGTACAACTAAAACAAAGAAATTGACCTTGCCGTTCCAATACTTCTGGAAGGGACTGTAGTTTGTCACCACTGCTATCATTCCAGGTTGGGTGAGAGAACAGTCAAAGGTATTTAATCTGTCTGCCACTGCATATTACAGTACTGCAGGTGACAGGTGGACTACTAATCTCTTTTCTGGACCCTGAAAAACAAATGACCTTCATAACACCTGATGCTTCTATCAGTATTTTTTGCTTGTGTGACTGCCCCCCTGTTCACATTTACATTTATTCATTTAGCAGACACTTTTATCCACAGCGACTTACAAGAGAGAGCTTTTACAAGGAGCATCGGTCACTGAGCATGGCAACATGTTAGACCCCGAACACAGTGGGCTTTTAGATTGTGAAACATACATTGTGAGAACCAATAAGTGCCAAAGGAAGAGCTCTAAAAGCATAACACAACAATTGCGAACAATAAAGCAAGAAAACAACGACACTGGCGTGTCGCCATAAGGGGACCGACAAGTGGTTATGAACAACATTAGATTATGTTAAGTACCATACTATTCCTAAATGCCATTAAATTCTCTAAATAAGTGACATGGCAGCGTCTGAGTAGGTTGAAAACCAGACGAGCATTTTGAATCCTCTGAAGTGGACGGATTGCACTTGCAGGAAGGCCGGCTAGTAGCGAGTTGCAGTAGTCCAGCTTTGAGAGGACAAGGGCTTGGACTAGCAGTTGGGTGGAATGTTGAGATAGGTATTTCTCATTTCTGATTTTCCTGATGTTGTAGAAGGTGAATCTACATGACTGAGAGACTGCGGCAATATGTGCTGTTTACACGTACACAGGTATTTTTTTTAAACTGAGACATTTCCCTTCGTTTTTACCAACTTTGACATGCAAATGGTGAATTCGCCTCTGAAAACAAATCTTTCTAAAAACTCCGGCCAAAGTAGAGATTCTGGAAAACTACGGTTTTGCATTTGCATGTAAACTGAGAGAAATGGAGGCAGCTGATGCTCCAAAATAAGAATTCTGATTGGCTTGCAGAGCGTTTTCCTTCTTCCTACACTGCCGCCTATAAGCTTGGCGTAGTTATGATGGCGCTCGATGGCGTATGTATGCGGGTTGATGTGCACAATGTTATTTTGGAAAACGAAGGGAGGGTTTCTCAACATACCCGGCTATGTGTAACGTGTGCGTGCGTGCGTGTAGGCAACGCTTAAGGCCTTTGTGCTACTTTACAAATTTGACTTTAGAATGTGAAATGAATGTAACCCAACTGCACTGAAAACTATTCCAACATTTCTTTTCATTAGCAGTGCATACTACATCTAGACACCACCTTTCACATGCTGAACTGGATTTGTGTTTAAAATTACGTTTACATACATGTACACATAGGTGCACTTTTTTGACTATACTTTTGCCATTTTAAACGTTCAAGTACCTGCTTAATAATAAATTATTGTTAGACATAAGAACCAGTTTAAGTGCTTAGTAGACAGTGTTCACATGTAATATTTGTATTTTTGTTAGGAATGTCAGCTCCACACTTGCATAAATATAAAAGTTAAAGCAATACACTTGTCCAATACATTTTACCAATATATTATCTTACAAGTCTTTGGTGTGCTATAGATATACAGTTCGTTTTCTTATCTTGAAATTACACAAAATTAAGTATTTTGAAAGGTTACCTGGCTTGAAGATACCATAGACATTTTGGCTTTGATAGAAGGCTCTGCTACAAAATGCCACATCAACATTCCTGCATGTTGACTACCTTATTAGTGAACAATAGTCATTCTTATGACACTAACATGTTCACTGACATTTTTTACGTGATACTTTTTACTGAGGAAAAAAGATATTTTGAGCTATCATGACCTATCAGACTTTTGAAGATTGTCGATTGTGTATTGAAGATGTACTTACTCTTTTGCAAATATTAAGGATGATTCAAGAACTGTACCAAACCGACTGACACTTGAAGTCCAGGTTGGGTGAGAGAACAGTCAAAGGTATTTAATCTGTCAGCCACTGCATGTTACAGTACATCGGGTGACAGGTGGACAGGGAGGGAAATATTTGTACCTCAACACACCCGGATATGTGTAAACGTAGGGTGTATTTGTGTGTGTGTTGTACAAATGTAGGCAAAGGCTTAAGGCAACACATTTCAATTTAGAATGTGAAATGAATGTAACCCAACTGCACTGAAAACTATTCCAACATTTCTCTTTATTAGCAGTGCATACTACATCTAGGCACCACCTTTCACATGCTGAATTGGAATTGAGTTTACAATTACGTTTACATACATGTAACACGAGCTATTTTGAGCTATCATGACCTATCAGATTTTTGAAGATTATCGATTGTGTATTGGAGATGTACTTACTGTTTTGCAAATATTAAGGATGATTCAAGAACTGTACCAAACCGACTGACACTTGAGGTCCAGGATGGGTGAGAGAACAGTCAAAGGTATTTAATCTGTCAGCCACTGCATGTTACAGTACATCATGTACTGCACTCAGGAGACAGGTGTACTACTTATCGTTTTTCTGGACCCTGAAAAACAAATGACCTTCATAACACCTGATATATCTATCAGTATTTTTTGTTTGTGTGACTGTGCATGTGCGTGTGATGGCCTGACTGTGTGTGTGTTGTACAAATGTAGGCAATGCTTAAGGCCTAGAGCTACATTGAATATACATTTGACATTTATTGCTTTGAGAAATGTAAAAATGTATGTAATTTTGCTGTGCTGAAGATGATTCCAACGTTTCTTTATTAGCAGTGCATACTACATCCAGGCAACACCTTTCACATGCTGAATTGGAATTGTTTACAAATTTGATATATTTACATACAAGTACACACAAGTGCACAATCTTGACTACACTATTGCCATTTTAAACGTTCAAGTACCTGTCTAATAAGAAGTGAGATGAAATTGAACACTATTGTAGACATATGAACGAGGGTAAGTGCTTAGTAGACAGTGTTCAAATATAATATTTGTAGTTTGGTTAGGAATTTCAGCTCCACACTTGCATAAGTACAAAAGTAAATAAAACCGTTCTTATTACAATTTAGGTAATAGGCTCCAGTCACCCGAGACCCCTAACGGGAATAAGCGGAAGAAAATGAATGAATGAATTACAATTTCCCCAGTTAGTATAGGTCATAGTACTGATGTGTAGGAAAAATAAATAAAAGATTTAACTCTACACTTTGTCCAATACATTTTGCTGATATGTTTTTTTTCCTCATCATGAAATGAAACAAAATTGTCATTTGCCAACTTGAATGGGCCTAAATTATGCTGACATACTCTCCCTGAGATGTAATAGTCTTAAAGTAAAAAAAATGTGTATCATTAACTTTAAAGTATTTTGAAAGGTAACCTAGCTTGAAGATACTGTAGACACTTTGGCTTTGATAGAAGGCTCTGCTACAAAATGCCACATCAACATTCATGCATGTTGACTACCTTATTAGTGAACAATTCTTATGACACTGATATGTTCACTGAAATATTCATTATATTATGTAGAGAAACTAGAAATTGACTTAGGCACAGTGATATCAACATGATATCAGTTGGGTTTGTATTCATTAAAAACTACCTAGAACAATCAAGGAAGCAATCATGAAGCAAGTCATTAGTGAAATCAGCACCGTCTTGGCCCTCTGGGTATTTTTTTAAAACTGAGACATTTCCCTTCGTTTGTACCTATCTTTTACACGCAAACGGTGAATTCGCCTCTGAAAACGAATCTTTCTAAAAACTCCGGCCAAAGTGGAGATTCTGGAAAAGTACGGTTGCGTTTGCATTAAACTGAGATAAATGGAGACAGCTGATGCTCCGAAATGAGAATTCTGATTGGCTTGCAGAGCGTTTTCCTTCTTCCTACACTGCCGCCTATAAGCTTGGCGTAGGTATAATGGCGCTCGATGGCGTATTTATGGGGGTTGATGTGCACGATATTATTTTGGAAAACGGAGGGAAATAAATATTCGTTTCTCAACATACCCGGATGTGTAAATGTAGGGTGTATCTGTGTGCATGTGTTTGTGTGTGTGCAAATGTAGGCAAAGGCTTAAGGCCTGAATGAATGAATGAATGAATGTTTACCTAGCTTGAAGATACTGTAGACACTTTGGCTTTAATAGAAGGATCTGCTACAAAATGCCACATCAACATTCATGCATGTTGACTGCCTTATTACTTAACAATAGTAATTCTTATGACACTGATATGTTCACAGAAATATTCATTATATTATGTTGAGAAACTAGGAATTGACTTAGGCACAGTGATATCAGCATGAATCAGCAACAAAGTCAAAACTTTCCAATTCATCAAATTACTCGCAAATTCAGTCTTCTGTGTTGTGTGAGGAATTGTTATTTCAAAAACATTTCCCCTTCAAATTGAGATTTGTTCCTGGAATGAAGCATCTTAGTCTTTATGAGAGCCTCGAGAGTGTCTGAAGCAGAGGAGAAAATTGCAGACAAGACAAAGAGGTAGGGGAAATGTTCTTCAGACGTTGAATGACAAGTTAGTTAATTACATTTTACAGATTAGATTGTGCGTCAATCTCATGAGATGCGCTCACGTCTCCTACCCAACACAATTACAATATGATGCCAGAAATTAAAGGGATCACAGCAATAAGATATTTGGCACCTGAAAAATGCAACTCTGGAGCAGAGATGACAGGATAAGTTGCAAAATAACTGATGTTATTTTTACTCCTATATATGTTCTATGTTGCTCTTCTCTGCCACAGTGAATTCTATGTTTGTAAATCTTGCATAGCGATTAAACCTGATTCTGATTCTGAACCTTCCGCAGGGTGATCACAAATGATCACAGTCCTTTCAGTTGCATATAGTGATGCAACTCATGTCCACACCTTGCCACACCCCCATTTATTATTTATTTTTTTACTACCGGTAATCACATGTTTTTAAACAGCCTTGGGACCCCCCTGCTCTGCATGTTGGAGATGCACCTGGTTCAAATTAATGGATCATTGCCAAGCCGGTCATTATCAATGGCCCATTCGTTTGAGTTGGGTATGTTGGAATAGCTTGTGCTAAAAAATGAGAAAGTAGCAATTTGTTGTACGTTATTCAATGTTCACATTGATCCACTGGTCCATAAACTGATCATTTTGAGGTTATAGTTTGCACATAGCGTAAGAGTACACCTTATGTAAACATAAAAAAACAGACATATTGGTCAAATTGTTAACTGCATTATATCAAGGGTAGACCACTGGAGCGTAGCGTACCACTTCTTTGTCAGTGCTTAAAAAGCTATCAAAGTGATAGTACTTTCACAATGGATGAAGTTACTATTTTAGTGGTGTGAAGTAAGATCATGCCATTCTGACTAAGGCCTGACAAACAAACTCCTGACTGTGACAGTCACTCATCGCCCCTGCTTGTCATCCTCTCTGCAAGCTCCTTGACAAAATGAAAACTAGGCTGTGACAGCATTTAAGATCAAACTCAAAGGAAATGTCTTGCCGAACAGACCATTTTAATACATCTTTCATTTTATTGTTTACGGGGTTGTTTGTTTTAAATGGAGAGCACTGTGTCGTACTGGCTGGACAAGTACTCCTGTCTCGCACAAGTGACTTGCATAAACCTTGGCTGTGCCAAGTCTGGTTGCTGGATGCTGGTTCTGGTTTATTGGTCGATTCTCACATTAATTAAAAAAAATTAATCTGGTTCATTATTGCGTTTTCATACGGTTGTACATCATTATAGTGTTATGTATGGCAGACTAGTGGATGTATAAAGTTAGCTACAAGACTTGGTATTCAAGTGTTTCTCAAGCATGAGAACCCCCAGAGGAACTACCAACCACATTCATCAGAAAATGCTGAATGCATTCATAGTACAGTATACAATGAAGGTATTGACACCACCATTTGGCGTTTATGTCATATGTGAGCTAAACACCATTATAAAGCTTTGTAGTTTGTTGTAGGGCCCTCATGGGATGGTAATAACAAGGAGAGAGACGTTTCTCCTTTTTCATCAGAAATGAACCCCTCACATGTTACCTAAAGTGCCATCATCATCATCATCATAATACCCATGTTCCCAGAAAGTTCAACATGAGTAGTAACATTATCAGTCCGTACGCATTCTCAGTTTGTGGAGCCGAGCTCTGCTTTTCTTTCTCTTTCTCTCCTTCCCCAATTTCGTTTCCTTCCTCGTCTTCTGTCCATTTGTTCTCCTCCTCTTTTCTCCACTTCTCCTCTTGGTCTGCCCCAGTTTCTTCCACCATCACTTCGTTTAGACTGTCACACCTCTCCCCTGCGTGTCCCTCATAGCAGTGACAGCGGAACCTCTCGGCCAATAGCAGCTGCTCGTGCTGTGAGTGCCAGCCCGTAACCAGGAAGTCTCCGTCTCCGGAGGGTTGGATGCGGTAGCTGTCGGCACTCAGGTGGAGGTAGTGGGGGGCGCGGGGGTCCCTCCTGACGCAGCGCCCGTTACTCTGGCACAGGAAGTTGCTGCAGAGCTCTGCAGCGCGTGTCACGTTGGTGATATACTGGCCCAGACGATGGCTCAGGAAGGATTTCACCTTGGTGCAGTTGTGCTGGGGGGCAGAATGGACAGTGACTTTGATGAAAACATAAATCGTTATCGTTCCATCAAAAAGTCAACTGCAGGATTACTTCAGATTTGAGGAAAAGGGGTTGTTAAGTACAAGCCTCGCATAAATTAAATCTCAGAGGAGGGGGTGGGGGTTGTAAATTAGTTTTCTGACCACAAGATGTGCTCTGTTGTCTGACTCGGTCTATCAATAAGTGGGGTTGTCTTATCCCAATTAGACAAGACTGTTATCCACTATGTTAGGAATGTGTGTCGGAATCTGAGGAATACCATCCCAGGCTGAATGGCGTATGTGCTTTGTTCATCACTACACAGTGATGTTGTGTGGAGGTTTGAAACATACTCTGGATGAGGTGAGGTTCAGGTCCCCCCAGATCACAAATCCTGCAACACCAAGAGCAGCACTCTCCCCAATGGTGTGGATCAAGTCTTTCTGTTCAGAGCAGACACACGCACAAGCACATAAACAAGCCACATTACAGAATTAATACTATAGTTAATGATAATATCTACCAGTAGTAAATAAATAGCACTTTGACTTTCATTGTTTAGTGATCAACCACTTCATGCTGTCTTACTTAGTGCCTTGCTGTAAAACAATGAAGCATAATACCTACACTCAGTCACATAGCAACTCTGTTAGTTTACTTTTTTATATGCCACTAGAGGGTGCTACTCAGATGCTTTCATGATTTGGCAGTCAACTCCGTTTCTTTCACAGTATCATCATGAGCACAGGGAAAATAGATCGGTCCTGGGTTTAGTGGAGTCCCAACATTGCTTGAGTATGTATAAAGTCAAAAGTTTCATTCATAGCTTCATTTAGCACAAGAATAACAACGTGGTCCTGTACAGTGATGAGCTGCTCTGGATTTGATAAACAAGATGCCTCAGTGCTGAGCTGGTTATCACTACTAAGTTTACACTACAGCACAGGATTACTTGTCAGTAAATTTGTTAATGCTTAAGCTGAATGTGAGGCGGGTCAGGAAAGGCAGATTAAGTTGCTTTCCACCATTGGCTGAGAAGAGGCAGATGTAATTGGCTCAAGAGGATCTCCAAAGCTTGGTGCTAGATGTTGTGATCTTACCGTGGTGAGGAAGGCCATGGCCTCGTCCCTGTAGCCTAGTCTCAGGTAGACGTATGTGGGCAGGTCGTAGTCCAGGGAGGTGAGTGACGCTATCCTGATAGCCTCCAGCACCCGGTACTGGGAAAAGTGCAGGTTGCTGACACTGTCCATGTGGCTCTTCCTGATGGCCACCGAGGGGAACAGCGCTGTGCTGCTGTTCCACAGCCACAGCAGCTCATCATTGCGCTGGCTCTCCTGCAGGGGGCAGGAGCCCGTGTAGTTGTGCTCATGCAGATTGTAGTTGTGGCAGTCGGGGTAGAGGTAGAAGCCCCAGAGTCCGTTGGGGCGGAGGCGTGTCCCCAGCTGGACAGTACGCAGCATGAAAGCCCGGGCACTCTTCTCGAAGCGTTTGCGCGCCAACTCCTCGACCTGCAAGGCCGTCACATTGATGTACGCCCTGGCGATTAGTTCCCGGGACTTCCGCCGGTAGATGTCCTTCTTATGCCAGTTGCGGTTCCACTGCGGCCGCCAGTACTCCCAGTCAATGACGGCCAGGCCCCTGAAGCTTTGGAAGGGGATGAAGTGGCTGATATCCTGGTAGGCCTTGATGAGGTGGGCGTCCAGGCTGCAGTTCTGAGGCAGCCCTCCGTTGATGGCCTGACCATGGTCGGTGTAGTAAGGGTAGTGGCCGAGCCGGTTGGCGTAGAAGATGGTGACATTCTGGCCAGTGTGGACTGCCCGCGGGCTCCCGGTGATCTGGAAGAGGTGGTCGAGGTTGGCGGTGACATTGTACTTGGTTGTGCAAATGTCTAACGGGGCGTTCCAAGCGGCGATGAAGGGCTTGCGGGCCACCAATGGGAGCTTAGCAGGCTTCTGGCCAAAGGCGGCGTGGAAGAGGAGGAGGAGCCATGAGCAGGTGAGGGCGCAGGTCACGGGAAGAGCGTGTGGGTTAGGGGCACTGCCCGCTGGCACCGCGGGCATCCTGGGCACACAGGTCAACAAGGGTGTCCGTCAATCATCCTGGTGGTATGGAGGATAGAGGTAGTTAGAAGAGTTGGGTAAGGGAATCAGAAGAGAGGGAGAGAAGTGTGGTGGAGAAGAAGACAGGTAAAGGGGAGTGATGGAAGGGTGAGATGGAAAGGAAGATGATGAGAGGGGCCTGAGAGAAAAGTAAAATGAAAAGGATGAGTGACAGAAGAGAGGTCAAAGGAGGAAGAGGGTGGGTAGGTAGTTTAGAGGAATGGTAAAAGTAAAGATAGATGGATTTGAGAGGGAGGGAGAATGAGTAAGCAGGAGAAGCATAGGGGAGAATGTTACACCTCTGTAAATGTATACTGTGCATCAGTGATGTGCTGTGTATCACAAGTCAATAGTATTACCAGGGATGTTCCACACGATCTAACAAGTATAACAGGATTGTAATAGCTGAAGTGTCAATGCGTTTCCACAATGAGGAACAGGTTCACCTGAGGAAATTCACCAGTCTGTCAGACGGCCAGTTGATCCTGTCCACGTTTCTCCAGTCTGACCAGTAAAATACTCACATGCCTATAATGACAGATTGCCGTGCCAGAGGCTGTCAGCCTGAGGAAGGAACGCGGATGGTGCGAACTTTTAAAGCTACAGGGTTTTCCTAGCTGCAACGTTTACCCTTCCCCTGTTTATAAGACTATAAATGTAACCGTTTTGCCATGCCTAAATATTTAGGGGGCAGTGTTGTCTGTCCAGACCCTTCCCTTGGATAGCTATCAGAACTGTGTGTATACATCAGGAGTTTCAAAGGCATGGCTGAACCAACATGACTAAAACAAGCAAGACATACAGTATCATCTAAACAAATCTAAATGCTTTACCTTCCCAAAAACAACATGTAGAATGTGATTTAGGTGTTCCCTAATCAAGCCTAAAAACAGCAGTTTTGGACATTACATTTATATTCTGCGATTGCCATCTTTTCTTGCTTCAATTTTGATCATAGTACAAATGCAAATATTATAATGGCAGAATATCGACTATATAGGAGCGTTTCAGTAACTTGGTTGCTAATTTCGAAGAAAAAAATAATCTACCTAATGTTGCATGTCAGTTTCCTTTACCCAAATACCTTGCAGGTTTTGAGGTAATTCACTGCAATTTAGTGCATGAAAAACTGCTTCAGCCACAGCTATACCTAAGCCTAGCACTTTACTTAGCACTTTAAACGACTTTTCCCTTCCAAGATGATGAGAGAAACCGCTTGAACTCCTTCACATTCTCAGAAATGATGTCTGGAGACATGTGAGGGGATCATAGCAGAATCTTGACTCTAACCCTGGGAACGGGGGGTGAGAAGAGGGCTGGGAGAGTAAAGGGGGCTGGTAGAGGAAGGGGGGCTGGCTGCAGACTCGCCGGCTCTTGTAGAGTAAACCACAACTGGGGACCTTTAACTGCACTTATGGAACGAATCATGGGTAACTTTGGGGATAACAGCATCATCAACTTGGTTGATCTTTATTTTTTGATTACGCGCTTAAGCGCTTTTATGTGTGTGTGAGTGATGTATATGGTCGTTTAATAGGAGGTGGAGGGATTGATGGACAACAGAGGAATCCCCCTGCGGTCATGAATGGAAAATATTTCTCTACAGGCCAAGACTTGATTTATTTTTTGAGGGTTTGGCATCTTGTGCTCAACCAAGAAGCGGGGGGGGGGGGGGGGGTGGCGGGGTTGAACCACATCCTGAGCAATCAGCCCATTGTGTTTCAGTGGGCTGCATGGACTTGCAATGTCTTACAAAGAGGTAGAGTGCTGATCATTGTTTTCGGCCAATATTGCATATTAATAAAGGATTAGAAAGCGTTGTGGAGAAGGGAAACAACCAGGGTTGGCCCCACAGCTACAAGGCCAACAGACATGCTAAGCACCCTGAAATGTACTGTTTTGAGGGAATAATGTTAAGTGTAATGTAATGTATGAATCCCTCTCAAGTGCAACGCTAAGAACTGCTTGCCAACAGGAGGCAACCAAGGCTTGTGTACATTGGAAGCAGTGAGTAGTTTGGGTCGAATAGAAGACTCATACAGACAGACATATCTGGTGGGTCTAACCCACTAACACTATCTGGTAGCAATTTGGATAACAGTTTGTTAAAGACTGTGGTATTTGTGGAGCCCTTCTGCCTTTAGTCAAGTATGTACAAAACATTTAACTAAAGGATCTGTGTGTGCGTGTGTGCCTGTGTGTATGGACCTAAATTACATCCAGATTCCTTAACATCACCTGACCATATTTGCTTGATTACGATATATTATAGGATATCTGTTGAATAGAGAAGTCTCAATGGCTCTGAGGGATAACCAACTTTGTGTACATGTACCATATGTTGTATTCTACACTTTGTTCAGAGGTGGATTGGCAGGATCCTCATTTTCTCAATCCTGTTTACTGTTCGGATCCTAAATGCTTCTTAAACGATCCCTAAATCTAAGAAGAAGTATTTAACTGCTAAAAATCCAAAGTCAGCATAAGAAGTTCAGGTATCATCAGACTACATTGTAAGCTCCACTGCTGTCAGCACAGTAGCTAAGCACAGCCTGTACTTTAAACTGACGCAAGCCTACAATCTGGAGAACTATTGTCTTCGGAATAGATAACTACCCCAGAAAGATGAACTGAGGGGTTTGGTCTGTTTTGGCAGCAGCCAAAATCAACAGACGGTTCCCTTGCAAGTGAGAGAAAGTAGAGAAAGGCAGTGAAAGGGGGGAGAAGATAAGTGCAAGGAGATGAATGAGAATGGTAGGAAAACAAATAAATGTTTGGAGTTTCACTGATTGTTTTTCTTTCGATAATCATGCCAATTGCAGCCTGCTGAAATCCAACATTATATTCTAGATTTTAAATACCTATTGTGTGACTGAGACCGAGTGCCTGGGTTAGAGGGTGAATGGAGAATGATAGAGGGAGAGAAAGAAAAAATGGAGACTTGTCTTTAGATGTATCATATCACCATCTCTGTGCCAGACAAAGGGAAAACCTGCCCCATCCTGTGTTCAGCATCTAGCGAGCATCCAGCATCTTTGACCATGCAGTGTCACGTTCCCTCCAGGGATCTGGCCCAAACATCGTCAACACAATCTGTTGGCCTCACTGTGTCTGGCCTCTCTCTGTCTGTGTGTGTTTTTTAGTCTCAGCTTTACTCACAATCCCAAAATCCTTTCATGTATTTCAAGAATGGGCTCTTTCTCTTGTCTAAAGCTACTGTTTATTCTCTATGATTTTCATCCCCCCTACCTCCCTTTTGGGTTTGGTCAACTTGGTGGTTAAATTGAAACACTCACTTGTGAACTCAGCATAGAATATATATCCTTGTAGGTTGTAATTCTGTTTAATTCAGCTGTTAAACTTGCCACTCTTGCCAACTTTGCTCCCACCCTCATCCTACCCCTTTGAGCTTTGTAATTACTTCCTATGAGGCATCTGACTAAACGTTTAAATGAAATGTAAAATACACTTTCTTCTTTCTCCGAAAAAACATATATACACTGATGTATAACACATACAAGACACATAAACAGTCCTCTTGTGATTAAGCCACGTTTCCATTCGAGAATGAACCCATGCTATGGAACTGGCAAGGCTGCTAGCATGCTGTGTTGTGCCGGTTATTGTAGTAACGGCAAGAGTGTAACATTCCTCTGCTGACACACCCCCTTCGCTGATCCAAAAACAGAACAGTGCCTGACCCCAGTGTACTACGGCATCACTGCACAGCACACTTAAAAAATACCCCTGTGTTATCTAACACTGTTGTAACACCATCGTGCAGTTCCTCCTCCTACTAGATAATGTCTTTGATATTGATGGTGGAAGACAACCTTCCACCTCCAGTAAGAATTTGGGAGTTCACGAAGGTTGGGAGAGAAAAAACCTGGTTGCCAAACTTCTCAAGCGTGAGACACCATGTGTAGTCTGAGAGGTTAGTGAAAAGTTATTTCAGTGGAGGGCAAATCAGGCTGGTCGCTCACCTGTTGATCTTGCACGGTGACCATCACACCAGCCACTACCAGGCAGGAGGGCTCAGAGGGGGTGCATCCCTCTCCATCTGTCCTGCACCTCAGCATTCCTTCACTCTGTCTGAAACACTATCCTCCCATCCACACTTATATACAGCCAAGACAGGGAGAGACAGACTGGAAAAGAAAGGGAGAGAGGGAGAGTTTCCTGTGAGGGAGGAGACATCAGCACCACTCTGGAGTTAACGCCACAACAGAGCGATTACTGGAGGGAGGGGAGTGAGGAAGGGAGGGGAGAGGAGGAGGAAAAGAGGTAGGCAAGTGACGGAGAGCTGCTTTAAATCCCATTGACTGTGCTGAACGTTAAGAGTAGAGGTCTGATCCTCTCTGGGCTGGGCTCCTAGTTGTGGAGGTCTGACACTCATCCACGTCAATCAGCATTACCCGCCTCTTGGGATTGCGTGCGTGTGTGTGTGTGTGTTCTGTTCCTCACGTGAGCATGTTTGTTGACATTTATCTAAAGCACAATCTGTCAAAGTCAGGGACTTAGATTTTTTTCAGTTACTGATCTGACTTGATTTGACTAGATTCTTCCTGTGTTGAATCACTGTGTGGATTTTGCCTTCTTTTTACGTTCACTTGGCTCCAGTTAAGATTGCAAAAGGCAAACCACAATAATTTACCAGCAGGAAAGTAACAGTCCCCTTAAGAACTATGCTCAAGAGTTTCTCTGTAAACCACCTACCAGTATTGCCAGTTGTGTTCATGTTCCTATGTTATAGACATTGTTTTTTTTCAGATTTTAAACATTTTACATTTACACTTTTATCCAAAGCAAATTACAGTAAGTACAGGGACATTTTCCCTGAGGCAAGCAGGGTGAAGTGCCTTGCCCAAGGACACAACGTCATATAGCCACAGCCGGGGCTCGATCTCACAACCTTTTCATAATAGTAACTTCCAATGAATGTGATTCTCTCCAGATCAAGGAAAGTTGGCAGGTATTGTATGTTGAAAGTAAAACTGAATACTCTAGTGAACTCCTCCCTGTTAGACACAGCCAACAGACTTGTGGATGCAATACTCTGTTCGTGTACTGCATTCCCAGAAAATATTATTCTGGGAATTCTTATTGTTCATTCTCCAACAAAATTCTCTATTGACAAAAAATAGCTTGAAGCATGAGACAGCGAATGAGGGCCACTAAAGATGAATGATGGGTTGTGGTCGGAACACGTTGACGGCCAATACGAGGGCTGTCTCTGTCTTGCCTGGCGTGTGGGAGGTAATTGGATGCTTTGCATTTTGCGCGTGTGACTGAAATACATATGCAAGTATTTTGTCAACTAAGTGAACGAAACCCAGGTTTAAATAGTTCATAAGGTCATACTCTTATTACATTGAATGACATTTTAAACAGTTTGATAACAAACTGACATTGATTTATGAGCAGGGCTTCTTGACATACTCTCCTGTCAAATTTATCCACCTTGATGCTAAAATCACAGATATGTGATATGTACCCTGACTTGAGTCATATTTTTGATATTTTTTTTATAAAAGACAAGAGGGAGTGAACATTTTAGTAAAACTCCTCATAGTTTCTGTCAGCAAATAAGCAAAACACCATCCGTCTGCCTGTGGTAGTCAAGCTAAACTCCCCTCAGTCAGAGACTTTGCACTTTCATGATGTCTTTCTTAAAACTCACACATGGAATGTCTGATGTGAAACATGTGGTGCAACAGTCATCTTCATAGCGGCATGAGAAGTTTCAGATGCAGGAAAACACCATATTTTGGTGTGTGTGTGTGTGTGCACAAAACATGTCGTCCATGTGTTAATGATTTACATATTTCATTCAGGTCACTTTGCTTCCCTCTGCAGTATTTATTTTAACCATCTTTTGTCTGTCTGATGGCACTCCTTTAAACATTAGGGCAGTCTACAGCGCCAACCTACAGAGCACATCCCTGTCACGCATACCTATCTATACTGTACAGTCTACAGTACACACACAAGGCATCTCCCTATCACACGTACACATTTATACTGTACATACAGACACACCTACAGAGCACATCCCTGTCATATATGCACACATTTATAGACTGTGTCCTGTACACACACATACACACAGCCCAGCCCGCGTGCAGTCAGAGTGGAGACAAGCGTCTCCTGATCATGGGGGGTGGGAAGGGGGGGTATGAGCAGTGGGGAGAAACCACATTCCCACAGACAGAGGGGGTGGGATGGTTCTCTTGGCCCAGGGATCGGGATGTTCACTCCAGACTGCAGCTCCGCTGTACCACCACCCTGGATGAAAGACTTTGGCTGACATCGAAGCCTCCTCCAACTTTCTCTTTCTCGCTTTCTCTAAAATGGATGGAAAAATGTTCTTTCATGGAGGGGTGGTTTGAATGTACTTGCCATGTGTATACAACGAACATGGCATGTGTTATGATTTAGTTTCTTGCCCTACCTCGATTTCCTGTTTCTTTCGGGGAGTTTTCTGTAGGTGTGTTTGTGTGTGTGTGTGTTTGCATTGGAACTGGCCCTTGTGTTGCAGGAGAACATTGAAAGCGACAAGGGTTTGATTGAAACTATGACTTCTAAGGCTTGAACTCTGGTCTGGTTTAGGTGTCTAAATCATGAACACATGAAGGAATCCCACTCTCTCTCATACTCGCTGGCCTGTCCAGACTGGGGAAGTTGACTATTTTCCAAACAGTTCTCTACAAATACAACTCACAGTAGCAGATGTTCTTGTTCACACCTTTCACCTTTCAGCAGTGCAGTGTCCTGCACTCCCACCATACTTGCTCTGACAAGTAAAGACTGTACAAACCTTTTTGAATTTGAACAGTGTTAAGTGGGTTTTGGAACAGACCAGGACTGAACTGGGTTATGGAGACATTTGTCATTAGCGTTTTAGTAAGACCCTCAGAGATTTGGTCAAGACCAGAAACCACAGAACCCGAGCAAGATCCAAATTTGGTTTGAGGGTAGGCTTATTATGCTGAAGCAACACATCTAAATGAAAATGAAGTTAATTGCTACAAGGTTGTGCTTCTTCTCATTTTGGTGTCAATATCTCCTGTGGTCTACACTGAAATAAACACTTAGATAGAGAAAACGGATTTGTTTGTGTTTAATGGAGATTAGGGTAAGTACAGGTTCCACCGTTGGTCACAGTTCTGCTGAAACACCTCTTTAGTCAGCTGCAACACAGAACAGCCAACATACGAAAAGTTTAGTTAGAGGGTGTTTCAGCTTAGAAGTGAGTGTAACAAATTCAACATGGTTAAACACCGATGTGAGTAATCTTGAATTGAAAGGCAATAACAACCTGTTGCATGTAAATGCAAGATACTCCCGAAAAATATCAAATTCACAATTGTCAGTGATTTAATCTTACATCTTCAGCGTTTGTAGATTGAATCAAAGCGAGGAGCCAGTTTGCTAGGCAGTATATCTTCACACTTATATTAAAAGATTGCAAAGTGCTTCCACATGCTCCCTGTTAGCTGAAAGAGCTCTGGAATATTGACGATGGTCTCAACACTAAATGTTGCTCCTCAAGGCACAGAGTAAATGACAGAGTTCCTGCCATCTGAAGGCATTAGAGAAGGTGACAATTACTGACTGTGTGTGTGTGTGTGCGCAACGAGTGTGTGTATTGGATGAGTGTGAGTGTGTGATGAGTGTGTGACGTATGTGTCAGCATTTCAAGTGAGTTCAAGGATTGCTAGAGAGTAAAGAATAGCTCATTGGCTGTGTTTGCAAGATTTTATTTCTGTACTGTTTCGTCCACGTAGTCGTTGAACAGTCGTGATTAAATTGTGATTCCAAATTGTTTTATATTGTGAACTTGGTCTAGATAGGTTTAAAGTTTCTAAGAAAAACTTTGAGGACTCAAAGTGAAGTAGACTGATCTACTTATGCAATTATCCACATTGAAGGTATATCTGGTTATTTTCTCAGTGACAGCCAAATGCAGGGTCCTGTGAGTTTTACAATACATTTCCTTCCCATCTTGGCCCAAGCTTGATGGTAAACAATTCCTGCTGTTTTAGGTGTCCACGCCCTTGTGTGCTTGCTAGAAAGGTATTCAGGATTCCAATGTGGCAGGAATGGTGTTTCTCAGTTTCCTTTGAACATGATCCATTTTGAAAGAATGTTCCTCTTAAAAAATTCACTTTTTACTAAACATTGTAGCGCAACTGCTTGTGCCACACTGTTTTAACTTTAATTTACCAAAAAGGCAACCATGATGGGCTTCAACAGCTTAACATAAACCGAAGTTGATGACATTTATCAAACAGGTCTCTGAATTCAACGTAAAGGCAGTTCACATTTGTTGGAAACATAAAAGAAAAGTACATGTTGTGTAGACAACCTCATTCCTTTCCACCGAGCCAGGCTAAGGAAATGTTACTATGTTAATTGGAGTGTCTATCCCCTCTGGGAGGAGGTATTGACAGTGGACGTGGGGAAATGAAACTCCAAAAGAAGATCTCTCATATGCCTTGTTTGGTATTTGTGTACGAAGGAGCCCTGGGATGTTTACCATGGTTCTTCCCAGTCTTTAATTGGCTCCAGCAGATGAACCTGATAACTACACTACAAATAATGTTCAGCTGTGAGATACACAGATAACAGGCCACTTAGAGGCCAGAACAAGACAGTCAGTGCTACGGAGGTTCTACCTGGGTTGTCTTCTTTCACATTCGGGAGCATACAACATATTGTGATACTCTCATGATTTAGTTTCATAGTGCCAATTAGATGTTTGCATGTTGGAGTGCTGAAGTAAGTGAACTTCAGATTCAGACACTACTAGAACACCAAAACGTCATTGTGTTGTTCAGTAAGCAGAGGACACACACTAGACGTGCTTCACTGAGGCCAGTACTGTAGCCTTTGTTCTGGCTGTAAAGCAGTCTTGTTAAAAGAAGATAAAACTGAGGAAAGAAGCCCATGATAATATGACACTATGGTGACCTCATTCTCTCTAATGAAACTAATGAAGAAATGCTCAAATTCATATTAGCCTTAGCATGTTTAATTTGTCTCTTACCTCAGATTAACTGCGAGTTTGTTCATTCCTGGATGAGTGACAGCCATGGGCGTCGTTAGCCCGTCGAAGCCCCCCTAAAATGTTCTTCAGCCCCCCTAAATAATTATCGGGATTATTATTATCGGGCCGCCGAAGAAATACGATAATTAATAACAATATTTTATTTCGAAAAATTACCGGATGCTCTCGGTTAAATGTCGATAACTTGAGCGTCAAACATGTAACCCACAAGTTCGAAAAACAAGTAAAAAACGGACGTCTTTGGGAATCGCTGGCTAGCTCACTCGCACCCCCCCCGCCCCCCCCCCCCCCCCCCCCCCCCGTCGACAGAAAATGCCAGGGGCTAAGCCCCCCTTCTCTTTCAATCCTAGCAACGTCCCTAGTGACAGCGTATAACTTAAGCACTGTGAACTTGGTTTTGTTAGCATTCTCAGCGGTCAATCATACAGTAGTAATCCAATACAACATGTCCTTGACACCAAAACATGTCAAACTCATTCACAGAACACATGGGGTAATCTATTTTATTTTTAACCCGGGGCAATAACCAGCCGGCTTTTGAATTTTCTAGTTAAAAACATGTAGCAGACACTATCAAATAAAACGTTAAGACTTGTAGTGTTATTATTTTCAAACCAGTTCAGAGGTACTTTATATAACTAGTCAGTATCTTGGTGGTGTGTTTGTGTCTTTGCTCGGCTCGCCCAGGTTTACTATTTGTAGTGACGGCTGTTTGGTGCTGCTGTTGATAAATCTGCACCCTGTCTCAGGTATTTATGAGGTGTGTAGTCAGGCCTAGTCACAAACCTGTCATTTGTGACATCCCTGCTTTACGTTTAGTTTTAAAAGGGTACATTTGTGTCTCTTTGCTTTGAACTTACTGTACCTGTTTATGTTTTTTTATGGCCTTTGCATCAGCAGTCCTTGGTTGAGAGTTCCTATTGTAGCTGTGGATGATGTGATGATTCCTAATTTGCATCCAGAAAGAAAGTGAGTCACGCTCTGGGTAGGACGTTTCCTGTTCAATTGTATTCATAGATTGTGCGTTTACTCGTTTACTCGCTCACTCTGTCTCCCTCAGTTACTCAGACTTCTCTTTTTTACACACACACACACACACACACACACTCATACACACACAGTCACTTTGAAGCATTTGTAGTGTTCAAAGGTCAAACAGTGCTCATATCTTGGTGTTGGGCGTTACTTTCCTGTCTGTCTCCCAGGGGGGCCAGCTTTGCTTGTGTTGGACACAGCCACCACATCCCACCTAAAACCAGAGGAGGATTTCTTAAATCGACAGATCCAACTGTACATTCCTGTCACCGGATCTGTCTGGGACCAGAACATTTTAGGTGTGTTCCTCCACCTCTGAGCCATGGTTTTTGGTACACTGAGTTCTGTTTTGGTAATAGTTTCAAGATCAGTGAAGCTCTGGGTTCAAACTAATTCATAGAAGACCAAAGTTGAGCAAAGGTTTTGAAGTGTTGAAAGAAAATGCTGATTGTTTCTATCCTTTGAACTGGTGTCGGTGGACATTTAGTGTTTATTTTACTGTTCTGGAAGGGGAAGTGTTGAGTCAAAGAGTTGTTAAGGATTTGATCTTGACATAACAGAGGTGTGCCTGATCTTATCATTCACTCAGTCTAAACATTATTCTACAGCAAAGCTTTTTTACAAGATGGAAATCAATATTTTATGGAAATATTCTCACAGAGAATAGGGCTGCTGTGAATTTAAACATTCAGGATATGTTTAATTAATACATCGATTTTATTAACATGCAGATTTTTTATCTGAGTTCTTTTTTTAGTTGCAAACATATACAGACATGTATAGTGAAGATCATTTCTGATGGTCGCCTTTTTATTGTAAATCATTTCCATCCTTCCATAATTCTGCTATTCTCATCAAAATCCTTGAAGAACATTTTGAAAATGTGTGGCCATGGTTTTGTCTTTTTTCCAGACAATGGAAAGGTAATCCGTTCAGTTTTACTGGGCTGGAACTGTAAAGTGCACCTCAAGAGTTCTTGTCCAAGAGATTGGTGCCATCCACATCTCTACAATATCAAACACTTGATAATAAGACACAGTCCCAGAAACATGATGACACACAGACAAGAGAAGTGCAGGGACAGGATGATCAGGATGTCTCCGAGCAAACTGTTGTCCCTGGGGTGGGGCATGGGCTGCATAGGAGGAGCAGGAGGAAGAGGAAGAGGCAGAGACTGGGGCATCTCACAGTAGATCCCAGTCCAGCCTTGGTAGCACTGGCAAGTGAACTTGTGTTTCATGTCCAGGATGTCGTGGTTGTTTAGATGGCCACTGACATGGAAGCGTGGCTCTCTGGGGCCTGGGTTGCGCCGGATGCGGAAAAAGCGGGGATTGAGGTGGAGGTAGGCGCCCGACTCCAGGCTCTTGCGGATACACCTGCCGTTCTTCTTGCACAAAGCTTTGCTGCAAAGCTTGACAGCGGAGGTGACGTTGATGATGTAGTGGCCAAGAGAACCATCAATGTACTTCTTTACCGTCAGGCAGTTTCTCTGGAGGGAGTGAGGAACACAAACATGATGTTCTTGGTCCAAATATTTTGTCGGCTTTTAAATATATCTTTATTTTAGTACAAATTACAAATTAAGCACTGCCACAGGAATACTACTCTGGGAAGCAAAGCTCTTTGCCCAACGAAAAATTCCATAATTTTTACTAATCTCACAATGCAGCCATTTCACATGCGATTCACAACTGAAGGAAAAGCCACCAAATCACCACATTCCCCATTTCAACAGAGCACCCAACTACTATCTGACATAATCAGTTATTCTTAGAGACACTGTGTGCTCATTGGCTACAACATCAAAATGGAAACATTCTATTATTGGAGACACTGAGAACAGATTGCAAGGACATTCTTCCTTGACATGGTATGTTCATCCCCATTTGGCAAAAACCTAAATAACAGTTGTTTGTGTGACATTACTCCTTGTACAGTATGGAATGCATATAAAATACTGCATGGCTTGATTAACAGGGGGGCTCAGAAAGCAGAGTAAAATATTTAGCTCTTTTTATGGACCCCGTTACCTGAGTTCTGGCATATTCTGAGGAGCCCCAAAGCACGACCCCTGCTGCTCCCAAAGCTGCACTCTCCCCAATAGTATGGACCAGGTCACTCTGAAGGCACAAACACATCAAAAATCAGCATACAAATCAATAGACTATTCAAAATACATGTAAAATGTAAATTGATCTATAAACTATACACATAGGCTTATCCTGGACTTCAGACTTGTTTTTCTTCCTTAGTTTAGACTGTCTTTGACACTGATGGTTTACCTCCTCACCCTTTGAATTTTGAATAAAGAGGGGTTTTAAATCCTTCATAGGTCTTACGAGGTCACTCAGAGGCATTCCACTCATAGCACCCCCCCCCCCCCCACACACACACACACACACACACATACTCACACAAAAAGGACAGGGGCCTGTTGGAAACTAGTGACCAGACATGATTATCATGACAGCCATGGAAATATGTTCTGTGAGATCTAGTTGTGTTGATTCCAATAATTTGATATTATTTAGGGTTCAGACTCTTTTTAAACACTGTAACAAGTGCATCTTTACTACCTCACCTTCTTACAGTATTTTCTCATTTCTAAAGATGACATAATGGGTAAAACACTAATAATGATAACAGAAATAAGGACACCGTGACCTCTTCTACAAAGTTCTTGACAAATCTCTGCAGGAAAAGAAAAGAGGAAAGGAGGATGTTTATGGCTTTTAAACAGGGCTCAAGGAATCACCTCAGAGAGGACCACAAAGGTGTAAGCGTAGAACGGTCTGGAGTACACAAACACGGGTAGAGCGAAGTCGGCCCGAGCGATGGACGCAATCCTCATGGCCTCTTTAACACGGTAGTGGACGAATTTGACAGTGTTGGCCGAGGACTTGAGCTCATGGTCCAGGTAGATGGAAGGGTACAGAGCCGTGCTCTCCCTCCACAGCCACATCAGGTGGTCGTTGCGGACATGCTCCACGTTGGGACACTCTCCAGTGTACCGCTGCGGGTGCTGCTTGTACCCGTAGTTGTAGCAGTCGGGGAACAAGTAGAACCCCCATAGACCATCGGGGCGACGCCCTTCAGCCAGAAGCAAGGTGGCGTTCATGAAGGCTTGTCCTGCGCTTTCAAAGGCTTCTTTGGCCTCCTTCTCCACCTTGCTCTCCGGCCAGCTCGGGTGCAACTTCCGGATCTGCTCCTTGGACTTGTTCCTGTAGATGTCTTTGGAGCCCCAGTTCCGGACCCACTGGGGCCTCCAGTTTTCCCAATCGATGACGCCCAGGCCCCGGAAGTCCTTGTGTGGAATGAGCTTGTCAATGTCGGCCCTGGATTTGCTCAGATGTTTGGAAAGACTCTGATTCTGCGGCAGACCTCCATTGATGGGGATCCCTGTACTGGAGTAGTAAGGGTAGTACCCTAAGTGGCTGTGGTAGAAGATGGTGACATTTGGCCCACTGAGGGTTTCGTTGAGGTTCGCCACAATGTCAAAGACGCTGAGGTCCAAGTCCACCTTGAAGCGAAACCGACAGGATTCAGTGGGGGCATTCCAAACGACCACAAATGGCCGATGGGGGATCAGAGGAGCACGGGCCTGTTTGGTGTGCTCAGCCTGGACCTCAACCTTCAGCCCGACCCACAATGCTGACATCACCAGAAGACCGGTCCCAATCAGCGCCATCCCCCGGAGGTCCGGATTGATCAAATAGTCATCCTGTTCCAGGCACAACATGACATGAAAGAAAGAAAAAAAAGAGGAATGAAGTGACATCTATGCAGAAAAAGTAAACGCATCATTGGGTCGAGTGGGCAGAGATAATCGCAAAGGCTGGTGAAAGCACATAACTGCTCCAGATTCCACATACAGCACAATGGTCCTCTATTCTTGTAAAAATACATGAAAAAATTCAATTTGACTGCATAGGCTCCTGTCAAAAGGCCTCTCAATGCATGCCTGGGTTTAAAGAACAAAGATGCATTGAGTGGGGGTTTTTGTCACAATTTGATGTGCAGATATTTACATATCAAAGTTGGCCTTAATTAGACTTGGACTTGTTTTTCTGGACAGTGTGGACATTCCTGTCTGCTATACTGTCTCTCACTCTTTCCGTTTCTCTCACACTTGGTTCCCTCATCAACTTTTTTTTTCTGGACTGCTGTTTCCAGCATCTTATGTAACCCCTTGTGAGACCCAGAGATCTAATTGCAGTTGGCATCCATGGGCATGCCACTAATGGTGATGATATTCTCTTTTTCCAAACAGAGCTAGGAACAGTTTGACCCAGCTTATATGGCATCTGAGGTTACCTCCAACAGAGATATGGAAAACTGTCCGTCATCCTCCCTCACCGCTAATCCATAGCAGAAGAGTGGGAGACCACTAAAAAGACCATTCTCCATTCATTTAAGACTGCATCACAGTTGTAGGAGTGGTCACAGGAAAAGTACTGCTCCACTTAACATTATGCAAAGGGAGATGAGGGAGTGATTCTGCTGTTCTTGGAAGAAGACCCTGGGATTTCTGGTTGAACCTGGCAAATTGGTTCTCAACAAAACACTTCTCAAAGGAAAAGTAACTGGAGTTTTTTTCACAGGGCTATCAAAGAAACTCAATTGTTTCTGTAAGTTAATGCCTGAAAGCAATCCCATATTCAAGGTTTCCGTTATTAAATATACATAAAGTTCGTATGAGTCAGATTGTGGGAGGCTTATACTGTATATATTTCACACCATGAAGTAACCATGGCCAAACTGCTTCATCACATTAACCACACTGACAAGGATGGACACAATCAGCGCAATTGTGGAAAACTGCTTAAGGCTATGAATCCTGTGCTATTCTATGGTCACCTGGCGTAACAGCAGACACAGCCCAACACAAGCACTGATCTGTGGAGTTTCTCATGCAGACTTCTGACCACAGCGAGCCCTGGTGCCTCTGGGAACCACCAGCCAGAAAAAAAGACCCCCCAAAAATAAAGTGTCTGACCCAAACTGTCGAAAGGATGCTGGAACTTATGCTGCTCTCTCCTTCGAACAGACACATTTGAACTGCAAAGGCAGCCAAGGCAACTAACTGATTGAATCCAGATGATGGGATTGAGACAAACTTTTAGCATGGTTGCTAAACTAATTCTTGGTCTTTCAAATTCACAAGTTGGAAGTGCATTATTCCCTTCTTAAGCAATTGAGTGGGTAATGGGCAATGCTTGGTAACTACATTGTAAAAACATTACATTGTACATTTTAAAATACCCTCATGTTACTTAGTAATAATGACAGATATAAAAAACAAGTTTAGGCATTTTCTGTAAATAAAGAATAATTTCAGTATGAAATGTAATTTAGCATTACTTGTTTTAATATAATATAGCATTTTCAGCCTCTAGTAATGAAACTGCCAGCCAATAAAATTAAATTAGGCCATTACCAGTGTTTTGTGGCGATAGATAAAAAATCTTGGGTGTACCAAAGCCATGTGTCTGCAATTTGAATAAATGTGCTGGTCAGAACAACATTTCCATCATCATGGGCTGTTCATGTGTTCAGTGCATGGCCTTCCTTTAATATGGGAAGTATAAAACGAACTTGGGCTTGGACGTAAATTCCCAAGCCCTGAGTATACAAACTGTACTGTTACTGGGTGTACGCGTGCAAGCTTGTGTTTTCTTTGTAATAATGTGTGAATATTCTCCTGAGGGGCTGTGATGGTGTGAGGTTAAGTGTTGAGAAGAAAGATTGTCGTAAAATGGAAGCAAACATTTTACATTTTAAGTCCCTTTCTCTGCTCCATTTGGATCAATGAGCCGTTTAGTTGGTATGTAAAGGGATGTAATTATTTAGTATTTGTCAGTGATCAGCGTATCATATGGAAGGCAGTGAAAGAGAGTGTGTGAGAAGAATGAGCGATGGAAAGTTTGAGAGAGCATGAGTGACTGTTATTTTGAAACAGGTTTTCCTTTTTGATGCAAATCAAGTCTTCAAGGACATGGTGAACTTGTCACTTATCCAGTTGTCATTAACAAGGGGACAAATGGTGCCTCAATGACACACATACACAACAACGCACCCAGGACCCAGACAGACACACACTCACACACTTCTTATTGAAACCCTCACACACCCCTTCAGTTCATTCTCAGGGTTTTTCAGCCTGGATCGCGCTCGTATTTTTCATATCTTGTGGTCTTTCTTTTTATCCCTCAGTTTGGTGGATACCATTTCCACATGCAATGGTGGTTTTATTATATGATCCATTGCCAGTGGATTTACTGTGGTGCAGCAATACTCTTCAGGTTCAATAACTCCTTTCAGAGCTGAAGCACCAGTGATCTGGTCCTTGGATAAATCAGTACACACACATCAAGTGCATCAGGCAAAATCAAGCTATTCTGTTAGATTCATGACCTGGAAAGTTAAGGGTACTAATTTGCACTAGGGAGTTCCACACAAAAACTACTTGATAATAGCAAATATATGAGATAAGTGCATGCTGAGTTTGATGTACTTAGAAATAGATATTCCCAATAGATAATCCTTTAAACAAGAGTTATAAAACTACACAGACATACCGCTTATCAAGTTGAATGCTGAAGTTGAATGTTGAACAGCCACTTGAATGCTTGTATAAAACAATCTGGTTCCTGTCTGATCCTCCTGGTAGATGATGGTCCCCTTCCCAGGGCTCCTCTCCTGGGGTCTATGCAAACTTTTGCTTCTCTTGAGACTCTAAATGGGGTACCAGCATTTCTGCTCTGTCCCCATGTCCCTTGGTCACCATGGGGGCCCAGCGATGCCCCTCTATTGTGTTGTTGGCCCCTCCTCCAGCTTGTCTGACTGAGGCCATGGGGATACGCTTGCTGGGTCCTTGCAGCGCTATACAGTGGTGAGAAAAAGTATGTGAACCCTTTGGGATTTCTTGGATTTCTGCATAAATTGGCCATAAAATGTGCTCCGATTTTAATTTAAGTCACAACCATACAATCGTACATTCTCCTAAAGTAATACTCCACCAAAAAATATGTTTTGATTTTTGTTTATTGGGCACAAGATGTTAATGTTCACATCACAGGGTGGAAAAAGTATGGGAACCCCTAGGTCATTTGACTTCTACAAGAGCTAATTTGAGTCAGGCGTTTTCAATTAGTGTGTTCAATTAGTGTGACGAGTTTGCAGGAGTTGTCCTGCAAGCTGTCCTGCAAGCTGTCCTGCCCTTTAAAAAAGTTTTGAAATAGCTGTTCAGAAGAAGCATTGTCTGATGGGAACCATGCCCCGCACCAAAGAGCTTTCTGAAGACCTGTGAGCAAGAATTGTTGAGCTACATAAGGCTGGAAGGGGATACAAAAGTATCTCTAAAAGCCTTGATGTCCATGTCTCAACAGTTAGACAAATTATCTGAAAAATTGAGGAAGTTCAAGACAGTTGCCACTCTCCCCAGGCGTGGTCATCCTGCAAAGATGACTGCAAGAGCACAGCGCAAAATGGTCAGTGAGGTGAGAAGGAATCCTCGAGCATCAGCCAAAGCCTTACAAACTTCTCTGGCGCATGCAAAAATTTCTGTTCATACCTCCACAATACGTAAATGTCTGAAGAAGAATGGGCTTCATGGGAGGACACCACGGAGGAAACCTCTACTGACAAAAAAGAACATTGCTGCACGTCTGAAGTTTGCAAAAGACCACCTTGATGTTCCACAGCAGTTCTGGGACAAAATTATTTGGACCGATGAAACAAAAATTGAGTTATTTGGCAGGAACACACAACGCTATGTGTGTAGGAAAAGTGGCACGGCACACCAGCATCAGAACATGTGAAACTTGGTGGAGGGAGCATCATGGTTTGGGGCTGTTCTGCAGCCTCAGGGCCTGGACGGATTGCTGTTATCAATGGAAAAATGAATTCCAAAATTTACCAAGACATTTTGCAGTAAAACATAAGACCATCGGTTCACCAACTGAAGCTCAAACGAGGATGGGTGATGCAACAAGACAACGACCTCAAACATACAAGTAAATCAACAACAGAATGGTTCAAATAGAAAATACGTGTTCTGGAGTGGCCAAGTCAGAGTCCGGACCTCAACCCCATTGAGATGCTGTGGCATGACCTCAAGAGAGCCATACACACCAGACAACCAAAGAACATTGCTGAACTGAAACAATTCTGTGAAGAGGAATGGTCCAAAATTCCTTCTGGCCGTTGTGCAGGTCTGATCTGCAACTACAGAAAACGTTTGGTTGAGGTTATAGCTGCAAAAGGAGGGTCAACCAGCTACTAAATGTTAAGGTTCACATACTTTTTCCACCCTGGGATGTGAGTATTATTTTTGGAGAATGTACAATTGTATTGTTGTGACTTACATTAAAATCGCAACACATTTTATGGCCAATTTATGTAGAAATCCAAGAAATCCCAAAGGATTCACATACTTTTTCTCGCCACTGTAGCTGTTCAGCAAAGGTGATCTTACACATAGTACACTTGGCCACAATTTGTTTGAACTTTTAGAATTATGAGCTATATTTAAGTAAATCCTATAGAATGAAATGCATCTCTTCATTAGACTAGTTGAGTATTTCGATGTGCAAATAGTCTGGTTTCAGCCTGTATATTTAAGTAGAAGTTTGCCTGCTGTAACAGCAAATGTGCTGGACTGAATGCTGTACTTAGCACTTAAAATCAACTCGAGCTGTTTTTTACACATTGAGTATATGTGCCATCAAAGCACATTCCGTAAGCCCTAAGTATTTCCTGTAAAAAGCATTTTTTCATAGACCTTCTTAAACGCCAGAGCTCTGTTAATTAAATGACTGACTAGGCATTCCTTGGCCTTCTCATCTTTCTTATTGTGTTTTCCACCTTCAGTGAGTTGAAGAGGTGGTGGAGGTCTCTCATTTCAGCTGTAGAAATACTGGAGATGCTTACCAAAAACGTTGCTTTGCTGTTTTGGACTTTCTGTGGTCACGCACAGGCTTTCACAAAGGATTTGCAAAGTGTGTGTTTCCAGAACTGGGGTTTGTGCAAATCCAGCCTTCGTTGTCTAGGGACAGTCAAAGGGGTACTAATCGTTCTCCTCTGTCCCCATGTCCCTTTGAGGCTTCAAAGGATTCTGGCACTGCAGTTAATAATTTTGACGATACCATAATATTTAGGATCTCAATTCCATTTAAAGCAGTTTTTTGTCACTTTTGATTTGTGTCTGGTAAATAATGTTAATATGATGAGTTTACTGTGCCTATTTACATAGTCCTATATTTACATAGACTTATCTCCCGTTTAACTGATCTTAAAATCAACATATTATCAGCATCGGAACCATCGAATAAGACGTAGACCGTCAGACCTCTGAAACTTTTGTCAGTCACTGTTGACACAAGGTCTTGGCGAAAACAAACATCGAACATCAAACAAACAACACCTTAAGTACAAGGTACTTAAGTTAAGGTGCTGTTTCAGTGCTGTGTCGCAAGACTAAATTAGAGATTGGTTGTTTCTAATTTCCTCCTAAACTAACCAAAGCTCATTTAAATTCAGGAAATATGCCTACTCAAAGTTCATCCAACGGAAATTGCAGTCAGCGGGGTTTACTTGAATAGACAATTTACAGTTCATTTTCATTGAGAATGAAGTTGTGAAACGTTATTCGATGGTGCCTGTCTACCACCATCTAGTGGTAAATACTATGTAGGCCCATCATGACTGATAAAAGTTTAATTGCATCACAAAAGTATTTAAACAAAACATGAATAAAACATTGTCTTGGTATATTTTCCTGGAGTATCGATTCATGCCAGTGCTACACTCTTTACATGCCTGAATGGAATGGATTAAGTCAAACCTGTTTGTTTTTGCTGGCCATGTGTAACTAGATTTACCAGTTAGGTAGAGTGGTTTGCAGATTGGTCATACCCTAAAACAAGTAGTCTCCGGCTTCCCTCCCCCTCAACAGAGATCTAGGTTACTCCCATACATCTCTACATCAGCATTCCTCACATGGGTGGGAAGAAAAGAGACATCTAGGACAACAACAAAAAAACTCTCATAATAATAATTAACACATACATACCATTATTATGCATCCATCCACACTGGTGTATTTCCCTCCACACCCTGTGTCATGACATTCATACAAAGGGCTTTGTTCATAAAAAAATTCACAATACCATAAAACATATCTACCACATACTATGCATGCCCAGAGGGAACAATGACAAGTGTCTGTCCCCTACTTGTTACAAGTTGGCAGGGGCTTCTTGAAGTTGGCCCAGCATGTCCTTGTAGAAGGCACACTGGTCTATGATGTGACCAGACAAGAGAATAGGCCTCTTTGTGCCCACCACTGTGTTCTGAGGTTGGTTTATGAATGCAGCGCACAGTCGACTTGTGATGAGAATGAATGAATTGTCACAGGCCAGCATATCTGCAGACACCACCTGGGATGACGTGAACTGATGGAAGCTTACAATGGAGTAGCCATCTTGACCGGTCCTTGTGTGTGTGTGTGTGTTTGTGCATACATGCGTGTGAGAGAAAGAGAGAAAAGAAAGTATGCAAGAGAATGCATTTGAGGGTGTGTACATGTGCCTGCATCTACTGTAGATGCACTTGAGTGTATCATTTCTTCATACGTATGTCTTAAACAATGGAACCTGCTTCTGTAAAGTCTGTTAAACCCTTTTCTCAGAATATTCTCTCTGTCTATCATTGTTACACAATCCCTTGGCTGCTCTCTGCGGGTTAAAGACAAAATACGACAACAAATGTGGAGCATTGTATGACCCTGCTGTGTGTGCTTACTGCCCATCTGTTGAGACCAGAATAATCTTTGAAGGTATTTCTGCCACCTGAGTGTGTGTGGGTGTGTGTGTGTGTGTGTCAATCACATGTTTGGACTTGGAGTGTGACACACAATACCAAGGCACTCTCAAGCCATACATACACGAGGCCAGCTCTGCAGGGTAGCATAACATGTAAATGGATTACAAATGATAGCAGCCATCAGTAGATTAGCGGTTTTGCTAATACTTCTCTGACGGGGTTTAGGGAAGTCTCATGTGCCACCTGGTAGGACACCGGATAACATCTATCCATCTGTCCACATCGCCTCTTATCTAGGATGGAAGTAAATCCTGGGGGATCTTCACTCTGCACCATAGTGGGAATAGATCGAGGTGGACCTTTGTGTGGTGTGGACCTGCATTTTTAATGTCTCGTAGTCCTACATTAAGGCCAAAAAACACAACTCTTAAATGCTAAACCCGATTTAACCTTGTCCAAGAGGTAAATCAATTGAATTAAAGTTCCTCATGCTAAATTAACCCTATATACACACGAACCCTCTTTGACCTAAAATCCTTGAATGTGTAACATTTTACTCAATTATGTACTTGAAAAGATGACCACATGCAACACTGTTACTGTTTATTTATTTATTATTGACAGCAAAGTAGCTCCTCCCTCGTCCTACCCGTCAGTAGTTCCCGCCCAGCTCCACGCGCATCCCCTACGCATACGGGGACTGCATTCCTGCCGTAAACTCCATGGGGAAACAGGGTCAAACCATTCCGGGTTTCAATACGTGTACGTTTCAATATATTATGTTTTCCACGTCGTAATAAATTCAATTAAAATGGCATTTAGTAAACTTTAATAGTGCTTTTCAAAGTAATTTAAGTAATTTAGACTTTTTGTAAAGTGCAAATTAATGTTTCAATTTTCCCAACACCCCTATTAACCCTTTTGTGGTGGACGCTCCTCCTTACTGCCATGTTGGATGGATGTATCGATGTTGCAGCTGGAGTTCCGAATGAAAGTTTAGACTTTTCTCTCAAAGATCGGTATTCCCACGGTGTCTTCGAGGTCAAGGGACATATTAAGGTTATTTTCATACAATTGGGATCCAAGAACGTTTATGTATTTTTTCTGTCCTTCACCTTGGAGTTAACCAAATGAGCTGATCTAATTGCAGGCCATGGCGACCAAAGCCTGCATGGATTTTATGTAATATTCTTTACTGTGGATAGAACACATATTTTTGTTTTGTGATCAGAAACGATTGTTCCCGAGAATGAATAATCATCCGTCTCAACGGCGGGTTGCAAATGTGGGTTCTATTCTCCTAACCCCGCAAGAAAACGAATGCCTCTTCAACTACCTTAACAGGAAATGCATCGTAAGTTCACTTGTTTACGACCATGCATCTTTCAAGTTCAAGTGCAATTAATCTTACGTTTTCTGAAATTATCTAACATCCCCCCCCCCCCCCCCAAATGTATGTTTTATGTTCGTCTGTTAAACCCAACACAACGTATTGCGACATTACAGAGCCGGACTGGATTCCTTGCCCGTGGTATTTTGTCGGTAAATAAACTAGGTTACTCTAGGCTTCTTGAACGGTTCACATTGCACTTATTATTTGCTCTGCATTTTTACTGATTGAGAGGGAGACACTTATTTGTGGATCTCGCTACGACGTGTGTGTTACCAAAATGTGTCAACTTGGTGTTAGAACGAAGATAGGACCCATGGCACTGTCGCAATGCAGCCAGTGTGTGCTCGACAAATCCTGTTTTACTATGAGAGGCAGGTAAACGTGCATGGGCACGAGCTCAGCCCCGCAGCTTATTTCGTGAGTTCGCTCATCCATAACATCATGAGTATGTTCTCGTCTGTGTCCTGAATCATGTGTAAACCTACGTCTCTGCCACCCTTGATATTATCTCAGTGAGTGTATTTAGGAGGTCCAACGTTGCAGTTGTCAACTGGTTGTTGAAAATGTCAGTTCCTTTAAAAAAAAAAAACTTTTGAATCACATTTGGGATGAAGCTCAGGTGACAGGCATGACCAGAAATTGTTGCTTTCACCAATAATTACTATTTATTTTCAAGCACTATTTCATTCTTGGAAACAAATATGGCCAAATGGATTAATGATCTGACCTGTGACCTTTCATGTGCCACAGTTTGTGGCAAGAAGTGGTTCCTCATGTTCTCTCCCTCACAATGTGAAATCACAGATGAGGAAGCCAGCAACCTTGGTATTTCCTCTTAAGTTTCTGTGACGACCGGGTTCATTTTTCCAAGTTGATCGGGAGGGTTGAGTGTGTGTGTGTGTGTGTGTGGGGGGGGGGGGGTACTTTTCGGAAGAAAACAAACACTCTCATTGTGTTTTCTTTGTCCGCTGTCATGAATCTCACCTGACCTGCTCAATAATGGTGTCTAAGGCAGCAAGCACAAGAGCCTTTGACAATGGTGCAACACAGCACATGCCATTTCTCGGAACACGCAGGGACACCTGAGACAAGTGTTCAGTTTATGAGTCGCCTACTTCAGTTTAGACCCCAGAATGGAGTGTAACAAAATACAGCACACAATTGGACCATGACTGCCAACATGGTCATATTTGGTTTAGGACTGACCTATTAACCAATTAACCAGGTGTTTCAAACCACTACCAAATATAGTTTTTGCCTTCTTTAGGCTGTTTAGCATGTAACTGTTGCTGTTTAAAACAATGTGTACACCATGCCCCAACTAACCTAGTCTTTGCTGAACGTTACCGTCAGCTCCTCCTTATTTGCCATGTTTGCTTATCGGCCAGCATTTAAATAGATAGCATTTAAGGTTGAGATAACATATGGAACATGGAGAACAGGAAGCGTCACACAATTGACACATATGAAAATTCCTTATTTCTCTTCCTTATGACTGTCCCCTCCAGAGTCTGTGTTCAGCCGTGGTGCAGGTGTATGGGGCGGACAGGAGCTTGTCCTGGGTGAAGAAGTGCTGTGGAGTGGCCTGCCTGATCAAGGATAACCCGCAGAGGTCCTACTACATAAGGGTCTTTGACATCAAGGTGAGGGGATTTAGTGTTGCAACCTATCTAGCATAGCCAGCGGAAAAGTGTTTGTTAGGCACTGAAATTGTCCACCATGAGAGTTGACTTATTGACTGTGTTCTGTCCCTTCTCATTCGTCAGGAAGGGAAAACCATGTTTGAGCAGGAGCTGTACAATAACTTCTCCATCAACAGCACCAGAGCGTACTTCATTTCGTTTGCTGGAGATGTAAGTCCGTTCAACAGTTGGACGAAACAAAAGCGCTATTCCAGAGTGGTAATCTGTTAGGGTCATCAAGCTAATGGATTCTCCACTTCTTGGAGTTCTCTGAAAAAAGCACTCTTCTTTGTTAATGACAGTCATTAAATATTTAGATCTGATCTTGAACATCTATTAGATGTTCAACTCCCCCCCCCCCTCAGGAGAGAAATCTAGGATGAAGAATTAATCATGAAATTAACAAATGCTCTTTTCTCATCTTGTTTTCAGTCCTGCCAGATAGGCCTAAATTTTGCTAGCGAGGAGGAGGCAAAGCGTTTCCGAGCAGCCCTCAACGAACTGCTCGGCCGACGACTACGCAAAACCGGTAACTACAGCCACCTGGCGGTTCTGACCAAAGCCTTTACCTTTGAATTTTGACAGGGAAAAGAGCAAAACACTTTACAAGACGGAATCCTCAGCTTGCTCTAGTTTCTAGTTACTCTCTCTACTAACAAAACTAAGAAACCAGCTCCAAACCTATTACTTCTGGCACCTACTCCCTTTCTACTTTGTTACTAACTGCCAAGTATGGAACATCTCACTGGGCAAGAGTGCGTAATGCTAAGGCCTTAACCAAGGGGCCTGGGTTTGATACGGGCCCGGGCTATTTCCTGCATGACTTTCCTTTTCTTTCCTTGCTTTCCCCTCTCTCTTTCGCTCTCTCTCCAACAGTCTCAATAAATAACAAACTAATAAGTCCTTAAATGACCCAGAAATAACTCCCAAATAGATTGTTAAGGGGTAGGTCATTCTCATGCCGCGTGTGTCTGGGTTTCCGATCGGGGATGAGGTGTCGGTCTGTTTTGCCCTCAGGTCGTTCGGTTTTGTAAACTCAGCAGTCCGTATCTCTGTGGCTGTAGTAAAGCCTGCGCCGTCTGACTGTGGTACAGAGGGCCACAACGTGGTTCTCTGTCTGGCTTCTCTCCAGCTCCTTCTGTTCCCCTCGCTCCCCCGCTTTGAAGAGAGCCACTCTCTCTCTGAAGGTTCAAAGACAAAGGGGGGAGCCAGGGTAAAAGTGTGTGTCCGGTGGTGGGGTATACTGGGGACAGCTAGGTCTTTATTCAGTGATTTTTCCAAGTATTCTTTTCTTTTTCTTCTCACACCTTCTGCTTCTTGAACTTTTCTGAAGTGCAACCTGAGTGAACTGCATGTATTATGAGAGGACGTGTTTAGAACCAAATCAGGAGTTCAGGGTCTTCTGAGACCCTGAGGTCTCCAGACCACCTCTGTTTCTCTCTCGCATGCTCTCTACACTGTCATGGCTGCCTTCACTCTGCAAACCCCCATCCCTGCCCCAAAAAGGGTGGCGGGGGAGTCTGGGGACTGACATCCTAATTATTTTTGTCTGTTCCAATTCCGTTTAATTAACCATCAACCACCGTTTAGCAAAATGTCTGACCTCACCCTTTCCGGTGTCTTGTTTCCCCTAACTCGTCGCCGTCGTTTCTTTGAGTCTACGCAAGCTTTGTTGAGTTGGCCCGTTTGGAAATGTAACCGTGTTCATTTTGTCTTGCAGAAAAGAGACGTGACCCACCAAATGGTATGTGAACGGTTGCCGCCTCCATTTTCACCACTGCTTTCAAATATCAAGAGTTGGACCTGAGCTTTCTCTGTTGACCCAGTTTTCGTTTGTTTTCTGAACGCGGGCGTGCTACAGAACGTTCATACATGTACGTCACGTCCACATACGTGCACGCTCGGGACGCTGGAGGCATGTGTGCTGTCTGTTTTGATACGGAAGCTACCAAAATAGCATTTGTTAGTAAGCACATGCACATCTTAGCCATATGCAGTCATTAGCCTGTCAACTCTTGTGTGAGCAAATGCGCACGTGCGCACACACAGTCATTTGTCGACACAGGGAAGTTCTACGTTCCCTGAGGTCCTTCAGGATTTGTAATCATATGTGAGCCACATGAGCCCTCTTAATGTGGGATTCCAACTTCCAGACCTTCCTCCTCTTCTATGGTCCATGACATGGTCCATGACATGGCTGATTTAACCTAGATTCTCTTTGTGATCCGCGTGAAGTGTTACTCAAAAGGCTCCTGAGGCATAAAATCTGTGTTTTTCCTCAATGATTTTTAGAGTGTATTCCTCATCACGATTAGAAAGATCCTTCAAAGGGGTTTCACAGTGTGGGCCTAATCACCATTTCAGTTTAAATGAGCAGACATAATTGGGACATATTTGCCCTAGTTTGCTTTTTTGCTTCTAGAGTCAGTTCCTGTCCCTGTCCCTGTCCCTGGTTGCCCCTGCCAGCCCCCACACCTTTTGTCTTCCCATCGTCCACAGGGAGTGGGTACCATAAGAACATGTACTTGCATATGTGCTCCATGTGTGAGAAGCTGCATCAGTTAGTTACTGTGTGAGTTTCCAGAAGAAAAAAAAAAACCTGTCTTCTGTGACTGGTCAAGAATAGAGATCGTCTTGCTGAGCTGCAGTTAGTGACAGATTGGTCTCATTCTGAAACCAACTGAGATGTTGAGTAAAGCGTGTCTGGACTTGTTTTTGGCATAGACTTGTATTGTTTCCCATGACATGGAGAGTCAGGTTTTTATCGTCCAGTCAATTGCCGAGACTTCTAACATTTGTAGGGAATCGAGGGATTGGAGTTGGATTATCTGCAGATTACTGATTATGTCAGACTGCTGTGGTTTGAACAGATTATCTCAATCTCGAGGACTGACTCTGTAGGAAGAGTTTTAGTGAGACATGTTTTTGGGCAGTCTAGTTGCAGTTGTTTGGCTCAAAAAAGACATGGGACAAAATGGTCCATTAAATCGATAGCTGGCCCCAGGGAAATATGGACATGTTAGTAATATGAAAATGGCGGTGAATTTCAGTATATTGACTCACAGAATTCGACTCCTTGAATGGCTGGACGCATTTCTCAGAGGAAACAGCTCATCAATTGGCAATAAAAACTTCAAACATGGTTTGAAAATCTAAAAAACTACCACACTGTCTTTGAGTCCTAGTCTCTGTTGGTTGTTCCCATATATTCCTCTAATCTGTAGCCTAACTGTAAGAAAGCTTGGTTTTAATCTAGCCTGTGCATTCATTGATTGAAGTGAATTATCAATAATTTCTTGCCCTCCTCCAGTCATACTTATCCTAAACCCTTTCTTTTAGGTCTGGGGCAGTGGGTCCAGAGTTTGAGGTGTTCTAGCTCTCCCAACTAGGAGAGAGTGGAGAAAGGAGGGGGGATTGATAGTTAAATTCAGTACAAACAGAATGTTCTGCGCAAAAAACCTTCAGCACATTTTAATACTACACCAAATACGTTTGGAAAGGTTGCCTGGTTAAGACCCTGGTAATTTAACCCTATTGGTGTTTTAAGGTGAACTCTGTGACCTAGGGTGTCTGAGGTTTCTTAGAGGTGACCTCACTATAATCTTGAGATGAGCTGAAACTAGCTGTTATTGACTGTTAGCATATGTGGGGTATTTCTAGTTAACCTGCTTACTAGTCAACCTGCTCAGCAAAAAATGTCAACAACATTACAAAACCCTGCCTTTAAGTACCAGAGATTTAAAAAGATATATATATTTCAGATTGCAGGAAATAAATAGTGTACATTTTTATGTGATACTATGAACTTAATGAAAGTAACTCCAAAATGATTAACCACCTCTCATGAAGTCACAAACATTTACATTTCCCTAAACTATCGTTCTAACAGGTTCCTCCCTCCCTCCTGCCTTGTCCTCTATCCTCGCCTCCCTCCCCCTCTGCCTCCCTCCTGCCGGGTCCTCTCTCCTCGCCTCCCTCTGCCTCCCTCCTCCAGGCCCTGCTCTCCCCATGGCCACGGTGGACATCAAGAACCCGGAGATCAACAATGTGCGCTTCCACAACTCCCACCACCACCACCACCACCAGCAGCAGCAGCAGCAGCACCAGCCCCCACCACAGCAGCAGCCCCAGCAGCAGCAGCCCTACCTCAACAACATGCTCAGCCACAGCAGCCTCAACAAGAGGGACAAGAAGACCAAGGGCAAGAAGGGCAAGCGGCTCACCAAGGCTGACATCGGCACGCCCAGCAACTTCCAGTGAGTGAGAGAGCTGCAGCAAAGACACACGACTTTTGTTTTTCTAGATTATACACTGGCACGTGTTAAAAAGGGAGGGTTTGTGCTTCCTCTCTGCCTCTCCAGCAACTGTTAAATATTCATAACAAATGGAAATTAAGAAATGTTATTGTCTGCTAGGTTGTTGAAAGCTTTATAAAGGGTCGTTCACAACCTTCGTAGGTTGTCAAATTAGACTGAAATTATAGTAACAGTTCCAGGTTTGGCATCATCATGTCAAAAAAGACTAACTTTTGTTCAGTTACACAACACATTGAGTTGGTTAATGAGGTTTGAGGGCGTTCTTCAGAATGTCTTCAGACCCTTTCAATCCCTCAATTGTATGTGTGAATATGTATTGTATAGCTGTGTGTGAACTTATGCATGCTGAGTGGGTCCTCACGAGGGTCAGTCCTTGCACATGCTGGCCCACATGTGTGCTCATGTGAACGTACATGGAACAGGCTGCCGTGTGCGTGTAATGTGCTCACCACTGTCGTATATCTCCTTCCTCAGACACATCGGCCATGTGGGATGGGATCCAAACACAGGCTTCGATGTGAGTACCGCAACAATGACACATACACACACTGCTGCAAACCGGGGCCCTTTGCCCACAATGGTGACCTGTGTGGTTGATGCATGGTTGACCCACACAATGGCCTCTTGTTACACACAACACATACTTAGCAGGCATCCATGCTTTCATGTAGGCCTTCTGCAACCCACGATTATTCTAGAAGTTCAACTTATTGTTTTATTTCTCATGTTTAAATGACTGGAGGTATTGTGTTGTATCTTTAAACTTAATATAGGTGTATTTTTAGGTTTAATGCTGGCCACAAATTAGGAGCAACAAATTGAATTTGAAGCAATAATTCTGGTTCGTCACTCAAACAAAATGGTCAATTAACCAGCTGTAATGAATGTGACTGATTGAGAACCATTCTCTTGGCCATAATTGTGTATTTACATGACTGGTCATTCATCTTCATCTGGAAATGAAACTGGGAAATTTCTGATTTCTATTCCAAAATAGTTTGGAGACGCATATGAGATGAGAGAGCACCCAAGCTTATCACACAGAGCTGTACAATAAAGATGACTGCACATTAAAAAGGCCAGTGAGCACAGACACCAGGAATGAGTCATTATTGTAACTTTAGAAGTGTGATAGTAAGCCAGTCCGTGCAACCACAGATGCAGACCTGTTCCTCCACCACTAGATGTCAGACTGGTGCCTTTGTTGATCAACACAGTCACCACTTATTGTAACATCTCACACTTGAGTTGATACTGGGACCTTTTCCAAAACAAAGTTTTGAATATGCGGTATGAATGGTTAAGCATAAATGTCCCAATCAATACACCCATTAAAAAAATTCGCATGTCAGTTTCACTGGAATGTTTACTGTCATAGAAAGCTGTTATTGGTTTCTGAGATATCAACGATTTCCATCCACCAGCATTCTCATGTTTGGCTCAAATCCCAAAATATTTTCTTGAGCTTCCTGACTGTTTCATCCTTATGATGAAATCCTTAAATCCCCCCCAGCTAAACAACCTGGACCCGGAGCTGAAGAACCTGTTTGACATGTGTGGCATCTCAGAAGCCCAGCTGAAGGACAAGGAGACCTCCAAGGTCATCTACGACTTCATTGAGAAGAAGGGAGGCGTGGAGGCAGTGAAGAACGAGCTGAGGAGACAAGGTGAGCTCTCCTGGAACCATTGCTACACACACACACACTTGTACACACTATATATATATATATATATATATATATATATATATATATAAACTTTTGGGATTAATTTCCTGAACGGCATGCCATAATATATATATATATATATATATATATATATTATGGCATGCCGTTCAGGAAATTAATCCTTTGAATATATATACAGAAACCTTGAATATATATATATATATATATATATATATATACAGAAACCTTTAATATATATAAAGAAATCTTGAATATATATATATATAAAGAAACCATGAATATATATATATACAGAAACCTTGAATATATATAAAGAAACCTTGCATATATATACACTACCGTTCAAAAGTTTAGGGTCACATTGAAATGTCCTTATTTTTTAAGGAAAAGCACTGTACTTTTCAATGAAGATAACTTTAAACTAGTCTTAACTTTAAAGAAATACACTCTATACATTGCTAATGTGGTAAATGACTATTCTAGCTGCAAATGTCTGGTTTTTGGTGCAATATCTACATAGGTGTATAGAGGCCCATTTCCTGCAACTATCACTCCAGTGTTCTAATGGTACAATGTGTTTGCTCATTGGCTCAGAAGGCTAATTGATGATTAGAAAACCCTTGTGCAATCATGTTCACACATCTGAAAACAGTTTAGCTCCTTACAGAAGCTACAAAACTGACCTTCCTTTGAGCAGATTGAGTTTCTGGAGCATCACATTTGTGGGGTCAATTAAACGCTCAAAATGGCCAGAAAAAGAGAACTTTCATCTGAAACTCGACAGTCTATTCTTGTTCTTAGAAATGAAGGCTATTCCATGCGAGAAATTGCTAAGAAATTGAAGATTTCCTACAACGGTGTGTACTACTCCCTTCAGAGGACAGCACAAACAGGCTCTAACCAGAGTAGAAAAAGAAGTGGGAGGCCGCGTTGCACAACTAAACAAGAAGATAAGTACATTAGAGTCTCTAGTTTGAGAAACAGACGCCTCACAGGTCCCCAACTGGCATCTTCATTAAATAGTACCCGCAAAACACCAGTGTCAACATCTACAGTGAAGAGGCGGCTGCGGGATTCTGGGCTTCAGGGCAGAGTGGCAAAGAAAAAGCCATATCTGAGACTGGCCAATAAAAGAAAAAGATTAAGATGGGCAAAAGAACACAGACATTGGACAGAGGAAGACTGGAAAAAAGGGTTGTGGACGGATGAATCCAAGTTTGAGGTGTTTGGATCACAAAGAAGAACGTTTGTGAGACGCAGAACAAATGAAAAGATGCTGGAAGAATGCCTGACGCCATCTGTTAAGCATGGCGGAGGTAATGTGATGGTCTGGGGTTGCTTTGGTGCTGGTAAGGTGGGAGATTTGTACAGGGTAAAAGGGATTCTGAATAAGGAAGGCTATCACTCCATTTTGCAACGCCATGCCATACCCAGGGGACAGCGCATGATTGGAGCCAATTTCATCCTACAACAGGACAATGACCCTAAACACACCTCCAAATTGTGCAAGAACTATTTAGAGCAGAAGCAGGCAGCTGGTATTCTATCGGTAATGGAGTGGCCAGCGCAGTCACCAGATCTGAACCCCATTGAGCTGTTGTGGGAGCAGCTTGACCGTATGGTACGCAAGAAGTGCCCATCCAACCAATCCAACTTGTGGGAGCTGCTTCTGGAAGCGTGGGGTGCAATTTCTCCAGATTACCTCAACAAATTAACAGCTAGAATGCCAAAGGTCTGCAATGCTGTAATTGCTGCAAATGGAGGATTCTTTGACGAAAGCAAAGTTTGATGTAAAAAAAATCTTATTTCAAATACAAATCATTATTTCTAACCTTGTCAATGTCTTGACTCTATTTTCTATTCATTTCACAACATATGGTAGTGAATAAGTGTGACTTTTCATGGAAAACACAAAATTGTTTGGGTGACCCCAAACTTTTGAACGGTAGTGTATATATATTCGAGGTTTCTGTATATATATTCATGGTTTCTTTATATATATATATATTCAAGGTTTCTGTATATATATTCAAGGTTTCTTTATATATATATATTCAAGGTTTCTGTATGATTAATTTCCTGAACGGCATGCCATAATGCCTTAATTAAAAAACAATGCTGCTAAGACCAAAACTTTGGGTTGGAGACGTTTGTAGACTTGGTGTACAAGCAGGTCAATCTTCTTTCCACGAAGCCTTCAGCATACCTTACGTGACGTGACGGTCCTTATTGAAAGTCAACCAGTGATATTTGTAAGGTCTGTCAAGTACTTGATTTTAGGACCATTAATCATGTTAGATATCCTCAGTTACTTTCCAATACTTTTTCCAATACTGTGACGAAACAACAGGCCTCATTTGCAGCCAGAAGTGTCCCAAGTGTTGAGACAATGTGATGTTTTTCCCAGGGCCGCCCAGGTGGTGTGGTGGGTAACTATCTGACTGTGCGGCTGCCAGTCTGCGTGTGTGTGTCAGTTCAATCGCTGTGACTTTTCTCTCTGTCTCACTCTTGCTCTCTCTCTCTCTCTCTCTCTCTCTCTCTGCACCTACCCACTGCGTGCACGTAGTCATGCGGTAGCTTTCACCTGTGCCTATCACTCATGGAGACAGACAGACGGCCTCTAGACTGTGTCTGGTCAGAGTCTGAGCCAGCTCTAGACTGTTTACACAGATAAAAACCTATGCATGACCTATGCATAAACCAACTAACATAACTGCTGCAGTGTTATACAGTAATCTTACAGTAAACATCACTTGGGTGAATTAGCATTAAACTTGATGGTTGCTTTGCACACATTGCAGCCATGTGGTAAGTTGGATGGTGTCACTTGCTCTCCTACACGCACACATACACACGCATGCACACACACATATTCAAACTCCTCCCTTCCCCCACTGGGCTCTGTCAACTCCTCTAATAACAGCAGTCAGTGTTCTTGCATGGATTGAAGACTTGCACAGTGCTGTTTTTAGTTTGACTGACAAGTGTCTGGGGTGTGATTCGGATACTCATCAGTGTGTGTTTAGTTTTTTTCAGAGTGAGCGTTTTAATGGTGATTAGAATGCCAATCTCCCAGAAAGTCAGTAAAAGGAAACCTTGAAACGTTTAATTTGACTCCGGTCTCTCTTTTTGTCTCCTTAGCCCCACCCCCACCTCCCTCTCGTGGGGGCCCTCCTCCTCCTCCTCCCCCCCCTCACAGCTCATCCCACACACCCCCGCCACCACCACCCCCATCTCGGGGAGGGCGGGGCGCTCCCCCACCCCCTCCACCCTCCCGCGCCCCAACCTCCGCCCCTCCCCCCCCACCCCCCTCCAGACCAGGCGCCCTGAGCGCTCCTCCTCCACCTCCTCCTCCATCCCGGGCCGCCGGTGGTCACGGTGGCCACCACCACCAAGCCCCACCCCCACCTCCCCCCTCGCACTCCTCGATCGCCCCGCCGCCCCCACCACCGGCCCAGCCGCCCCCGTCCGCAGGGGGAGCCCCTCCTCCCCCACCACCCCCACCACCGCCTCCGGGCCCACCACCCCCTCCAGAACTGGACGGCCTGGGTGGCGGGGACTCGCCAGGCTCGGTGGGTAAGTCGGCCCTGCTGGACCAGATCCGGGGCGGGGCCCAGCTGAAGAAGGTGGAGCAGAACAACAAGCCTGCGTCCACGGGCGTGGGCCGCAACGCGCTGCTCGACCAGATCAGGCAGGGCATCCAGCTCAAGACTGTAAGTGAACCCTGCAGAGTCACACAATCATCTCACTGCATGTCACCATAGGTTCACTTACAGCTGCCTTAGTGATGTGCAGAACCAAACTGTATTCTTTGATTTTTAACGTTTAATACAAGGATGGCATTGTCAAAGTATGTGTGTTACATATATAACTTTTAGTGTCACTTGACTTTTTTTTGATCATTTGTGTGTGTGTGTGCCTCATAGGTTGCAGACAGCCCAGAGTCTGGCCCCCCGACACCAGCTCCCTCGGCGGGCATTGTCGGAGCTCTCATGGAGGTTATGCAGAAGAGGAGCAAGGCCATCCACTCTTCAGGTAAGCCTGGCGCCTGCCACACCTGCTCACCTGCACGCAGGTGTGTTTTTGTTTTGCCTAATCCAGATGATACAATATTGACCTCAAAACACTTTTTTAAATCTCTTTTCTCTAGATGAAGATGAGGATGATGACGATGATGAGGATTTTGAGGACGATGACGAATGGGATGATTAGCTGCCCCTGCCCCTTGTCACAGTTTGTCACCAAGACTGTCCCCTCAAACAAATCTTCCAAACCCTGACTAAATTGTAATGTAAATGGTGTATGAATGCTCTGTATATTTATTGTTGCCTTTATTTGCTTTCATTTTATTAATCTGTGCAATACCTCATTCATTTAATCGGTAGAAAGTTGTCACACATGCTCTGTAAAGTGTCTCCAACTTTACTGAGACTTTCTGTTCAAAACTCGATACCATTAAACGCATGACACAGCGGTGTTAAAATCGGTCATAACTGCTTAGGTTAGACAACAGTTGATTAGATTCCTATTTAGCCAGACTAACTCTTCTCCTGACGCTGCAGGGGCGGGCTGATTGACAAGCCACGCAGGAGACAGTCGACCAACACTACTCTGTGACGGAGACATCCAGTAGTGTGATATTCCCGGAAAAACTGTGTGCAATTCTCAATGGGATATATTTTTTATTAGTGTGTTTACTTTGAATGTTAGTTTTTTTTCCCTCGTCCGTGAAGGGAAATGTACGTTAACAGGTGGACGGGATCCTTTTGTGTTGTAATTGTTGGTTGATGCAAGATAACACTATTTTCTTACCCTACTTTTTTGTGTACCTTCGATTTTCTTATTGAGATCATAGCCTAGCAGTTATTTTTTCATGAGTAGTCCACCCTGCAGATAATGAAGCCCTATGTGTACTCAAAAGTTGTGTATTCACGGCTGTTACTTTTTTGCACAAATTTATTATTGAATTCACCACAATAGTTAGGCATTGTGTTGCTTTTGTTCTGACCATAAGCTGGGAAAATGAAGGCCTTCACATTTCATCTTGGTCTACTTGAGAAAGCAATGCTAATTAGCAACTGTCTTGGGCCATCCAGTCTTTGAAGTGGTCAGAGTAATGAGGGGCACTCCATTCGAGCAATCCAGGAGTCTCTCTTGATGCTTAATAAATCCTATCAAAAGTGTAATTCATCAAAACACACACTGTTCCCCCACACACACAAACATATTCTTGCACACTAGTAATTATGGGGACTTAAATGGGTTTTGTGCGGTTTGTCTTTGTTTCATGTTATTTTCCCCCTATTGTATATCTGGTTGCAATTCCCCCAACATTTTCCTCTTCCCTTACTGTAGAAGTGATGGGAGTTCCCCTGGTATCCTCTGTCCAGTCAGTGTTCCCACTAAGATGCTCATTCTCAAATGCCCTATCCTGTTTAACTACAAACCATTACTTTTATGCAATGAGTCTGTGAATGCCACCTGTTGAAAAAAAGGCAGATATTGAACCAAAATTGGCATTTGTAAGAATCGTCTTGAACTGTTTTGGTTTGACTCCTACAAAATATGGGCAAAGATGCTTTCTGTTATACAGTATGTACAGGAGTAATGGGATGCTATTTTAACTGTAATCGTCTGTCAGAATTTTTACCATCCTTCATCAAAGCTATTGCTGCATTAAAGAACCATGATACTGACATCAAACCTGTAAAATGGGTTGGAAAAAAGCAATGAAAATACTAAATTGTATACTTAAATAAATGTTAATATTTACAGAGAACCTGTTGTGTGTTGAATACATAGCCTGTCAAACACTATACCAGTGTTATGGAAATACTAATTCATATAGTAATATACATATACTAATGTGTACCACCTGTTTAGTTGCTGAACATGAATCCAATGCTTTTCTGAAGTTGATTGTACTTGCTGCTGTTGTGTTTTAGGTACCTATGAAACAATGAAGTGTTCCCTCGAGTAACTATTTGAAGGGGCCTTAATATCGGGCAGAGCAGTTTCCTGGTGGAAACTTGGGAGATGTTCAGCACTGCTGTCACATCACGCAGACTGACAGTGTCAGGTCCAGAACAGGTACTCACCCACACCCCAACAACCCCCCAACACAGGATGTTCAACGTGTTCCTCCTGTTGCCTTTTACCACCCTGGCCTTCGCCCTAGGCTCTGTACTGTCTAACAGGAATATGGATCGAGCTCTGCCTCAATGTCAAGACTGTCTCGGTTGGTTACTGCCGGAGAGCCGGTGTGAGTAGAACCACATCAACCATGACCAATATGAGTATTCTAAAAACACGATTCTAGGCCAACCTATCTGAGTCTTCCTGCCTGAATCATTAATAATACATGATTTGTATGCTTTACTCCTACACAATAAAAATTTTTATGCAGTTCATGTTCCGAAATGTTAAATTTAGGACACGCTTTCAATGACGAGCAAATGCCTAAGACTTCCAAATTGTTCTTTGTTAAATTAGATTTGAAAGGGTGGCGATAATTTTCACATCTGTAGATAATTACACTACACTGTGCAGTGCTACTTTGAGTGACACCCTAATAGCAATGCATTCTTTCATAACTTCTCCAGTAGGGTGTTATACATGATGTATTCTGTCAAAATATGTCATTTTATGTTTCTGTTTCATCCTAGTCTCAGCTAAAAAAGAAAACTTAATTTTCAACAATTCATAATGGATGACATTTCTCTGAAAGGTCGTTTTCTCACACGAGAGAGACATTTAATGGAAGTTTCTCCAGTGGGAAGCATGTTTGCTGTGAACAGCTGCAAAACAAAGTTAGGAATTAGGATCCTATCCAAGACAGACACAACACGACAATGCTGGATTAGAAGCAATTCGGTTACAGATATAGTAATAAGACTCTGTAATGTTGTTCTCAGCCATTGCTGTCCTGAACATGTATGAACTGAGATTCATCTTCATGATCCTCGATGAGCCTCGATTACGCCAGTTTGTAGTTGCAAATACTGCAACGTAAGAGGGTCTTTGCCGTTGTTTTGATAACGATTGACACCAAGGACCAGGTGTTGCTGAAAGCTGGCTCAATAACACAACTGCTTAACGTGGTTAAACCAACCATGTGCTGCCATAAGCATTACGTACATTCTTATAACAATATTTTAAACTATTGTTTATTTTAATTCAGTCATTTCAAGCAGTGACTCCATATATTTTGTTTTTTGTTTTTTGTTTTTGTGAATATACAATTTATCTGGCTCTGTCTCCATGGCTTTGGCCCGCTCTCATACATACAGCCATACAGTCCAACTTTTGCCTGTTTATTAAAGTAGCAAACAGTACAGAAATGATACACAGGCCAATATTTTACTGTCCTATACACACCACATCATATATTTACAAATTACACTGTAGATATCATCATCATTTTGTATTATTGGGTAAACATTATTCAAATATTTAGTTTGAAGATTTATTATTTGTTTTGAATAGTAAGAAGTCATGTAAATTGGATTAATACAAATAATTTTGCCAGAAAGTGTAACAAATATTGCATATCACAAAAATAAATACAGTTTAATATTGGTGAGCAGTTGTTCAGAAGAATTTCTTGTCGGGTTTGTCTGCTGTCGGAAGAGCAACATCAAATCCCGTCAATTTTAGAGATTGTCACTTTTGGACAGTCACCTATTGGGAGACAGATGTTATAGTTAAATTCACTGATCGACAACAAGGACAGATACCATCTTATCGTCTGCGGAGGAATCGGTAGTTATTTTGGGACTGAGAAACCTCTAGAGAACAAATGAAAGAGCAAGGCATTTGGCGTGGTGAGAGACATAGCCTGGCATACCAGCAGTTGTTCTTAAGCAGTGATAATTTGGATGGAGGTCAGTTTAAGTGCACATGTACTCTGCTAGGAGACCTATGTGCTTGACCAGTTATTCATATATCATAAAGAGCAATTTCCTGCTGCTATCAGATAGTTAGGATTTATACACACGCTTAATCACATACACACATTAATGTGGTATGTATGTAACTAGTTAATGCTCATGTGTTGTGTGTGTACAGTACATTTTCCCTTTTAAATTGTGAAACATTCACAGATAACATGGATTGAGCTGAGGTTAGTGAGGCACTGTTTGTTTTGAAACTCCCTTTCAACTGCACTGCTGACTGCCTCCTGGGGTATCTACCGTCCAGTTTGTTTGTGTGGTTGCCATGATATAATTCTTGTGCACATCCGTGCTCCGAGCTATTTGTCATATCAGCCAGGGGTGAACAAGTCCATCTATAAATAACTTATCTAAGTGGGAAGAATTCACAGGGTTGTGTGGGCTGTCATTCAATGATAGCACTGTTTCCACAAAGTTTTATACAGAACCAATCTATGTTTAAATACAGTGCAAACTGACACCATTTAATTAACTGTCCTCAAGCCTTTGCTTGCCTATTTGCAGTTCTACCAAAAATTTATTTTAAATGTATATGTTGGTCACAATTAAGTGTACACATGCTATGCTTACTCTTTTGAGAGATTGTATGCTGCTCCCACGTATGGCCTCCATGAGATCGTCTCTGCCAGATCTCTGGGGTGCCAGGGGACAGCAAGGGTCATCTTTCCTCTTCCGCAGGGAAGGCTTCAGGGAATTCCTCAACTCCTTTAGAATGTCAGCGCTCTCCTTTTCGTTGGAGCCATTTTTGCCCTTTTTGGATTTGGATTTCTTCAGGCCCAGTGCTCCTTTCACCCCATTCGAACTTTCGTGCTGTTTTATCATATCTGCAATCTTCCTGGTTGGATTATTCTTAGTTACTGGGGGAGGGGGAGGTGGAGGGGGTACCTTGTTTGAGGATAGCTGGTTATGTGTTGATTTTTGTGGGCACTTATCTAATGTCTGGTTCGACCTGTTTTTAGGTTTGGAGCCTGACACTTGGCCTGTAGGGTTGGTGTCTGCCTCTTTTGTGATGGGCAATTCTGGACGGCTTTGTTCCCTTTGCTGTTGCAGTCTCCTCTGCCTCTGTCTGTCTTGGTTGCGGGTCAGGATGCTGGTGGCCGTCATCCTTGGGCCTGGTAAGTCAAACTGGTAGCCCAACTTCAGCAAAGTGTTGTTGTCTCTCAAGAGTTGCACCATCTCCATCTCCACCTGCCCCCCGCAGATGTGCCTCTGGTTGTGGAAGCGTAGCTCGACGAGAGCTGTGTTGTGTTGGAGAGATGCCAATAGGGCCAAGATGCCCCGGCCGGATACAAAGTTCGACTCGATATTAAGGTTGGTGATGGAGCGGTTTTCTTGCAGCATCTTAGAGATGGCGAAGGCAACACGGTCGTCAGCGTGGGTGTTAGCAAGGCTGAAGATGTGAACATGTGTGTTAGCGCTCAGGGCTTCCGCAAAGCGCAGCAAGGTCTCTTGAGAGATGTCTTCGATGTTGTTGAGGTTGAGCTCCGTCATGGTGGGATCGTTGTGAAGGATCTGTTCCAGGGCTTCGTCAATCAAAATGAGGTTCCCGCTTAGTCTGTCTGAGGTTGCGTTAAGGTTGAGGTCTGTGGTTTCTGTCCCCAAGTCTTTCTTGCAAAGTCCTTTCTCTGGGTTCCTGGATGAGACGTCAGTATTTGTGCCACATCTATCCGATGTTGGAAAAGTCTCCTTTTTGCACTTGTCTTTCTTCTCTTCATCATGTTTCGCATCTTTGCCAACTCCTCCGTCAGTTAGGCATTTGTTTTTCTCTTCAATGTCCTTGGACCCACTGAAGTTACTGTCACTTTCTGTTTTCCATTCCCTTTCACTCTTATCTGATGGTTCCTCCTCGCTTTCCTGCGTTCACATGGTGAAAAGATTTGCTTGAGCCCTCACTTTCACAGACACTGATCCTCATAACATTTTTCAAATACTTTTTTCCTTATTTGCCCATGTGCAAGCCTTTGTGGTTAGTACTATTCACCTACTGAAGTGTAATTATTTTCTGTTCTATGCGAAACTGAGATATATATATTTTTTTAATTAAATTATTTGTGTCAGATTCCTTAATATGTAATTATCAAATTAAATTGACAAAAAGACAGTGTCTGATAACATACCTTTTGAGCACTTGATTCTAAATTCCCATCATCCAACAGCTTCAGAGTCTCATCCTCAAAGTATTTCAGTAGTGCCACCCTACTGAAGGTGCCTATCGGAGTCTTGGCCGTCTGGTCTTTCTGCCTCAGCCCAATGGGGATGTTGTCGTCAGGGTCGATGTCTGCCAATTCGCTCTCCAGTTCCAGGAGTTCCTCAGAAGTCAAGGTGGCCAGCAGCTCTTCTTCATCCACCTCCTCGTATTTTCCCAACTCCTTGTGGTACCCAAAGGTACTCATGGTCGGACGATTGGACTCTTCCACCTGGTTTAATGAAGCCTGAATGGGAGTTGTTTAAGTGTGAGACCAGGGAGCTGATACAGTTTGAGTGGTTTGGAAAGAGACAGCAAGAGCTCTTGTGCATCTAATCTTCATAGCTTCCAGAGGAACCTTTTAGGGAGGGGGGATGAAGGTCGGGGGGCAGCAAAGTGCCTTCCAGTGACGTTCTTGTCTTTTTTTAGGGTTGGGGGGTCAATTAGGGGTTTACAGGAGGAATGTAAGCCCACTTAGTGGCCGTTTGGAGACCTGTGGCGAGCTTGTGCACACCAAGAAATAAGCCCAACAAAGCCTAGGGGACACATCAAAGATGGAGGTTGATAGTGTTACATAATGTCAGGACATACTGCATAGGTTCATCATGCTGCTATGTACTGTAAACACTCATTTCCCAATGGGAAAGAGATGCTTGTGTATAGTGTTCAGTACAGGAAAGTCATGTAGTAAGACAGCTCACTTGCTTGCCACAGAAGTACAACAGTGTTGATAAAACCAAATGAGAAACAGGAGAATGAGTGTTTTGAAGGTTCTTGAAGTGTTATCTAATGGTGCTATGGAGATTGTTGCTCTGTTGAAAAGTCAAGAAGGAACAGCATCACAGTATTATGTTGGGTCTTTTGTTTTAACATGATCATTTACTGGGTTAACACAAATCAGTTACCATAAGCCTTAAAGGTATGCTGGTTGACCAGTTTGATCCAAAGTGATGTTCAAAAACCAGCTTGTCATCTCTGACAGGACACTGATTAAAGACAAGTGAACACGATTTAAGGTTTGTTGTCCAAAACGTTTTAACTAACTGTGTCTTATTGAGTGATAACATTGCTCCCTACTGGAAGTCAGAGGGTTTGTCTTGGCATGTAGTCTATCTGACAACACATTATGGTTTTACATGTTTCTTTTTCTTTACCTGCTGTTATAGTTGTACTATATTCAATCAAATATTAGATTTTAAGTGTGCATCAGACTTAAGGCACTTTCAAATGATTTTTATTCAGTGTCACAAATTATATGGGAAGTTGGTTGATGGAAGTCAGATGTCTTCCATTGACAGCTGAGGGCATGTTTGTTGTTGATGCAGGCCATAAGGTTATTTTTATAAACACTTCCATTATCTGTCTATTAGGAATGCAGGTCAAGCCACTAAACTGAAGTGCTGTGGAGGTTTCCAGCACTCACATGGTAGTAGTCAGTGAACTAAATTAGTTGGCATGTTTCATTGGGGAGCATAGGAGTAACACTTGTGTGTATAATAACAATATATAGAGTAACAAATGGGATGAGAGTAGAAATGGGATATACGCCTATATTACTCCTTGCAATGGTGGATCTACGTTTTAACAGACAGTGACGGTGACAATATGCTCTCAAAAACATGAAATTGTTTAGTTTCGGTTAGTCAGCAGTGTCATGAATGTTCAGTTTTGCTCTTTGTACAGGATGTAGTCTCTCAGCCTACGTGGAAAGGGCCCAGAGGCCATGATGTTGGGCTCTGCCAGTCTCTTTGGGGTAATCTGCTTCCTAATGGTTAATCGGCAAAGGTGGGACAAAGAACGGAGGCTCCCTATTGGTCAGAAGTGTTTTTCCAAGAAAAAGATAAAAGAAAGAAGAAGTATGTTCAAAATATAAACGAAACAAAGCAAAGAAAAATTACTGATACTTGTATTTCTCACCCAATATGTTGCATTTGTGAGGCCACTCTTTGTGGTTAGCCAGGATCTGTTTCAATTTACCACAGAGTGGCACGAGACAAACATAGTCTAGAAGGATCCACACTGTCCTGCCAGCTAGATGCACCAGCCAGGAAACACTGATGAAATCACAGAGCTGGATGACAGAGATGACAATAGAAATGACAAAAGAGACTTGTGAAACCAAAGTCTTAAATGTCAGTCAAACACAGTGGCAGTGAACATGAGGTCAGATGCTTTGAATCATTTGTTGCATTTTTTTGTTTGACTCTTTACATTAACAGTACACACAGGGCCGGCTCTTGGCATAGGCGACATAGGCGGTCGCCTAGGGCGTTATCTGCTGGAGGGGCGCTGCCAGGCACCCTTAATCATGCCGTTTTGTGTGAAGACGTATTATTTATTTCTGCTTGCTAGCTACACCGTGTTTAATGTGAAATGCGCACTGCATCGGCGCTGTTTATGCCTGTGATGAGTTTTCATTCGTTTTCTACACAGTTATCATCTCTGCCTGTATGTCCGGTCTGATTTGGTATTTTATTTCAGTTTCATCGCGGGGTGGGGGGCGCAGCGCAGTAATTTAGCCTAGGGCGCTAAATTAGGTAGAGCCGGCCCTGACAGTACAGTTACATTGTATCATAACAATCACAAACAGTGTTATTGAAGCCTTCAGACCAAAGGTCAACCTCACATTACCACACACTCTCATGGCAACCAGGAACTTACAGGAACTTTTTCTTCTCTGTCCCCAGACTCCTGGACGTTGTCCAGGTCATCTCCATGACTACAATTGAAACACGTCTCTGCGTCGTAGCCGTTGTTGAGCAGCAGACGCATCATCATCTCGTCCCTCAGGCAGTACTGCAGCGCAGTGGGAAACACGGTGTCACTGACCACCGTGAAGTAGCAGTTGACGTCCGCATGTTTGGTCAGGAGAAGCTTCACTATCTCATAGTGCCCGGCTCTGACAGCCACCAGGAGGCAGCAAAGGGGATCAAGGTCAGTTTTGTCTCCTTTGTCGAGCAGCATTTTGGTGCAAGTCACGTCTCCATTGGAAACCGCAAAGTACAATGCAGTTCTTCTCATGTCTCCATAGTCTTCAGACATGTGAGATTCGAGGACGGCGTTGACATCGAAACCCTTCTCGACCAGTAGCTCCAGACACTGAACATGGCCTCCGTCTGATGCAGAGTGAACTGGACTTTGTCCTGACAACCTGATGGCTCTTTGTGTGGTTTTAGAGATTAGCATTCTCAGTGCCCTGATGGAGAACATGTTTACTTTTCAATAAAAGATCTTATTTAGAGCTAATACAATTTTATACCCACTTTCCAAATGTTCACCTCACTGCCCAGACTGTAAAAATCCCTGTAAAATTCCCAGTAAAAATCCCAACATTTCTATCTTTATTTACACATTGGAACCTACAAGATCAAAATTTTAAGAATATAATTAAAATATACATAAAACATCTCCCTGACATTTACCACATTAGGCCTCCATGACTTCTATCGAGTTGCTTTTGAGTTTAGATGATCTCAAGCCATATGGCAGGTTTGAAAACAGTCTGCAGTGAGACTAATTAAGAAAACATGCTAAATGTTTAACTGTCCTTTTAATTAATTACACATATGATTAAGCAATCTACTCACAGGTAATGTCCTTCATAGGCTGCTCGGTGAATAGGTAACTGTGAGCATATATTAGGGAAATTGGGATTGGCTCCATGCTGTAGCAGGATGTCTATACAGTCTGGATTCCCAGATCCAGCAGCGTCATACAGAACACTGTCTCCATTGGGGGCCTGCGCATTCACATCGCAGTAGCAGGGAAGTGCCACTGTTAATAAACTCGGACCGAAAAATTGTATTTGCATATGCCATATCTTGAACGGTAAACTTAATTGTGGAAACATTTGAATGTAAGACTTTTGTTAAATACCAATGAGCACTCACCATGTTTAATAAGTAGTTCGAGAACCTCCGCGTGGGCGTACTCTGCTGCAATGCCAAGTGGAATCACTCCGTGTTGTTCTGTCTCGTTGACCTTGCCTCCATAGTCTAATAGCAGCTCCATAATTTCAGTGCAACCCACCATAGCTGCCTCATGAGTAGCCGTCCACTTCTTCTGACACACCTGCTCCACCCGTGCCCCTCGGGTAATTAGCGTATGAGCCATTTCGTATGATTCTGATCTAACGGCTTCATGTTTGAAATTATATGAAATATGATTATTATTAATATTATGAATGTTGTTATGAATTATATGTAATTGCTAACAGATAGTGAAGCCTACCATGTGCTTTATGCGTAAGGTCATGGAACTAATATGGACTTCTGCAAAAGTCATCTTTTTAAATCTCAAAAGATAATTAGCTTAGCCTATAGACTATTATGTGACTGCTTAGCTTGGAGCAGTCAAATAGCCTACTGCTATTATACACACCTAATACTAATGGCGAATCATCCTTGCCGTTGGTGTTGTTCGGACACGCTCCATGTTCTACAAGCATTTTCACATTATCAACTAGACCAGCTTTAACAGCTAGTGTTAGAAATGTCTCCCCTTCCATTGTCCTCTCCTCCAGGGTTAGCCTGCAAGAAGCTGGCAAATGCAAAACTGCACAGTTTGATAACAATTCAAATGATTTCTTATTGAAACATTCCTTGTATCTTTCATACGTCAAAACATGCCAATATTAACACCTGTATTGATACATTGCAATTTTTGTTTGGGCTTGCATTGGTCAATTCAAATTGGTCATGTTTCATTTGGCAGTCAGAGGCCCAACCTTCACTTGATTGAAGTTCCTAAAAGTGTAGAATAGATCTTTTGTGTTTGTAGAGGTAGGCTAGGCCTATGCGTAACCTTCGTGTTTTAGGGACTCTTACCAAACAAAACGATCTCCAGGACCTGGGCAACTGGTTGGACAGCTGCCTTATGGAGAGGCAACCAGCCCAGGTCATTTGTTTCTTCAAAGCCAGCTGGGAATTCTAATAGCTCATGTAGAGCTAATATATCGGCTGAAATGGAAACAGGCCAAATAGTATGATGAGGTCTATATTTCCAACTGGGAAAGGGTGGTCCACAGGTGTCACTTAAGATATAATATGTATCATATTTATTCACTTTTGTGATGTATGCCCCCAGTCAGCAATAGTTTTTTTTTTTTATGATACCAAATTGAACCAAATGGAAACTGGTTTTACCACAGAACACCATGATAATTTCTCATTAATAATTTGTCAATAATAAATTCATGGTAGTTTCTATGTTGTAATTTTGGCTAAATCTAATGTGTTTAATTTCTATGCATGCGATTATGTGTGCATGAACTCTCCAAACAATGTTTGGCAATTACCTTGCTCAATGGCCTTCATGATCTTCACATACTCATTGCTTGAATTCAAGTATCAAAGCAAATGACATGGTTCAAAGTGAATTATTATTACAATGGAAGTGTAATATTATTACAGCATATTTGCAACCTTTTTTGTTCCACCCACTTTACCTGTCTAACGTTGACAGATATTCTTTTTGTTTCTGAATGCTCAACTGGATAGAATAGTGTAGCAGCTGGTCTTCATCCATGTCATCAGTAGAATCAATTTCTTCAGGGTAAATATAGAGTATGAGAATGATTAGGATGTGCGTGGCCCACTTAAATCTTAGCTTTGAATATTGTATTGTAGTCTTTGCAATATAATGTAAATAGCTTTGGCACTCAATAGAAACATCTATTAATGTCTTACTTCAGAATCAGAACGGGGGTTTATTCGCTATGCAAGATAAACATAGAATTCACTTTGGCAGGAATGAGCAAACATAGAACATATATGTGGCATACTAATAAATGACAAATGAATATACTTGATTGGTTTGCAGAAAGTGTGAAGGAGGGCAACTTGTTGCATTCAATCTCTGCTAAATATCGGTCAGTATAAGTCATGCATTGCACACAGCTACTTAGACTGGAGTCAGAGTGTAGGGATATTATCCTGTCTGAGCTAAAGAACCCCTCTGCTACTGACACTTCACATATCCACATGCTATGTTTAGCTCTCACCTGCTGTGGTTATAACTGTGTATTTAGCGTGCAGACCATACCATAACATTCAAGCAGGGTGTAGTCGTGTATGCTATATTTTGCACTTCTAATGACAAAGGTAATTACCTAGACATTTTTATGAATATTTATTCCATTAGTGTGGTTAATGAGAGCTATAATGTTTCTTTTCTAACAAGCGTTTGTGACATTTGCTGGAAATTGTGTGCAGTAAGTATTTATCTGCAGACTCAATGAACTGGAATAAGTGTACGACATGAGGTACAAATTTGAAACAGTGTTCCATACTACTATATTACCACTATATTTTTGTACAGGTGGTGAAAGATAATTCATTGCATAGACTTGAATGCATATACCATTACATGGTCTTACATGGATATCTATGAAAATGGCAGAGCTACAGGCTCTACACTAATCTGTAAATCACATCGAAAATATGTCAATTTGTGCTTTAAAAAACATGCAGAAAATTGTATTAAAAACCTTTGAAATATTTACGTTAGGGTCAGGAAAAATGTATATTATATCCAAACTGTTAACCACAAACTTTACAAAATTAAGATTAATATGACGCATTCATTTAACATCTGTAATCCAACAATACAAGCATCATACATGCTGACATTATGGACAGTTAATCGTCATCTCTTTCCCCTTACATCATAAGTTCAGCCGTATCGCCATACAAATCAAGCTCTTTGTACAATAGAAAGTTCCTGAGGCCGGGAGGGAATGATTCCATGATTCTTGTGTCAGTAAGTCTTTTGAGGGTCATCAGCCTCCTTATCTGCAGTCGGCACAGGTGCTTGAGTGGTCTGGGGTTCCCTGGGTTAAGAGTTCAATTTTTTTAAATTGATAACATACCTCAGCCAAGTACAGTATGCAAGTTCTCACATAATTGCACAACTCACCATGAATGTCACATATTTCTGGCCACTCCGGCTGCTTCTCCAGAATAAGTCTGAGCTTTAAACAGATGGATACATGACTGACATAATCCAGTAGAATCCTCACCACACGTCCAGCAAGGTGCATCAGGCAACAAAGGCTCATGAATTCACAAAACTGTAGAAAAGAAAATGCAACATTAAAAGCATGTACTGTTTAGGCCAGCAGCAAAATGGTTTGTCAATAGTTCATCCATCAAATCCCTTAAATACCTTTATTGATCCCAATTGAAATTTCCATCAACATTAACTAAAGAATAGATAGTCCCCTGTCAGGTAAGAAAACACTGACACTAGTTACTTTTCTTATCAGAAATTGTCAGAACAACTCACAGGAATTCTTTCCATGTCAGGCTCAGCAGTACAACCAGAGAGGTTGTCATGGTTACATCTGAAACATGCCTCAGCGTCGTAGCCATTGTTGAGCAGGAGACGCATCATCATCTCGTCCTTCAGGCAGTATTGCAGCGCGGTGGGAAACACTGTGTCACTGACCACCCTGAAGTAGCAGTTGACATTTGCCTGTTTGTCAAGCAGCAATTTGACAATCTGGTACCAGCCCGCTCTCACTGCCACCAGAAGGCAGTTCAGAGGGTCCAGGTTAGGCTTGGCACCGGCGTTCAACAGAACCTCAGTGCTGGCAACATCCCCGTTGGAGACAGCAAAATAAAGCGCACTTTTTCTCAAATCTGCGTAGTTCTCTGAGTTGCGCGTGTTCATGCGGGAGTTGATGTCATAGTCTTGGGCGATGAGGAGCTCCAGACATTTGCTGTGACCTCCATCAGCTGCAGAGTGAACAGGACTCTGACCAGAATATTTCAAAGCCTTTTTGGTGGTAAGGGGTATCAATATATTCAAGACACTGTGGACGAGAGAACCAGCAGACTTGTTGAACAGATCTGCAGATGAGTCAGTTATTTTGGATGTAATTAAGCAGGATTGTGAGGGACTGTATGGTCTGGGTTATATTTTCTTGAATTGTGTCCCAACACAACTGACTGTCTAATAAATTGATAGAGTGATAGCAGTTGTCGACACTCACTCATAGTGGCCCTGAAAGGCTGCCTTGTGAATAGGCAGATGTCCGGATCCACTGGCGAGATTTGGGTCAGCACCGTTTTGTAAGAGAAGTTTAACACAGTCGGGGTTTCCTGATCCAGCTGCATCTGTAAGAATACTTTCCCCGTTCAAGGCCTGGGCGTTGACTTTACTTCCTGTTGGATGACAAATTCAAACACAATCCTGTTCAGTTCATTTTCAGTTCAGACCCATTTTATTTACTCAGAATAACGACAGTTTGATGAGTTGTCAAGGGGGCATCCCTACTATTAAACATCACATTAATCTCCCGTTAGGAATAACAGTCTTGGTCGTGGAAATTCAATCACAAAGGTTATTCTCTGAACTTTAACCTCTCATCAAAACAGACCCCATTAAAATGTTTTTAGCCATGTGATATTATATGTCAGGGAGGGATTTGATTCAGTGAACATGTTCATTAAGACAAAGTACCTCGCCCTAGACCTATGGACTTGCACCTGCAGTCCTAGAGGCATTTATCCGCTGCAAGATTATGTTGAGTATACTAAACACATTTGGTTTGACACTGAAGTGAGTCACCCAATTTAAGCGCTTATATGTGCCCGTGAAGCTGTTGTCACATACCATGCTGCAGCAGGATGTCTATAATGTGAAGGTGGCCACATTCGGCCGCCACAGATAATGGTGTGACTCCGTCGATGTCCTTCTGGTTGGTGTGGCCTCCATGTCGGATGAGCAGCAGCATAATCTCAGAGCTGCCCACCTTTGCTGCCTCGTGCATGGCCGTCCACTTCTTCCGACACACCTGCTCTACCCACGCTCCCCGGGCAATCAGCATGTACGCCATTTCATAGGACCTGGCACGAACAGCTTAATGAGAGAAAAGAAGCCTTTCATTACACATATATAGAATTTGTTGATAATTAGTAGTGCTCTCCCTTATGCCATTCATTGAAGTTTTTGTTTGAAATTTTCAATGGTGTCAAATTAGCACTGGGGCTGGGACTTAAAGTTCACATAGTGTGGGGATTTGTATTTCAGAAATTGAAATGAAGACAAGTTAGTTGTTATTCAAACACTAGGGCTTTGGTTCTGTAGAGGCAAACTTATATTTCAAAGAGTTAATGAACCAATTCCATTTCACCTAATTTTATTTGTTGTTCTATGTGACTTAGCACCTGTGCCACTAGAATACAACAATTTATAGAGTTCAGAAGTTGACTATTATTTCTAGTTAAATGGTATTACCTAACAATAGAGGTGACTCGTTGTTGCTGTTGGTATTATGTGGAGAAGCACCGTGCTCCAACAGAGTCTTAACATTCTCCACCAGGCCGGCTTTGGCTGCCAGAGTGAGGGCTGTCTCCCCCCCCGATGTTGTCCTCTCTTCCAGCGTCAGCCCATGTGAAGCCACTGAAAAACATCTGAAGGTCAGAGGGAAAATTCTGGAAGTTCATTTATGATCTACATTCTAACCTGGGTGCCACCCTGTTGTGAGAGTAAGAGTAAATTATAGTGTGCGGCACTAAGCAACAAATCTGGCAAAATGTTCCGCCAGTAATTCCAGGCACCTTTGTTTAAATTATTTTGAAAAGTGGCATCAATCACCATTTGTCAGCTGAACAGTGTTGGTCACAATTAGTTACAACAATAAAGTTATACCATAGATATACCTTGCTATATTATGTATACGAAAAAGCATGCTGAGCATTTCTGGAGTCAAGCCACATAGTTAAAAGTTTGAAAGCATTTTTCCAACTTACCTCGCAGTACCGTCTCCAGAACAGCAAGTATAGGTTGCGAGGCAGCCCTGTGGAGAGGCAGCCAACCCCTGCTGTCTAGCTCTCTGAAAGCAAACGAGTGGCGCAGCATCTCTTTAAGCACACAAACGTCCCCTGCCGAGATGAGGAGAGAGAAGTCAGGAAGCAGAAGTTTAGGTACGGCTCTATATTACAGCTCTGTCAGTTAGGGTAACTAAAATATTCTACGGGCATTGAGCTATGGGGATCATACTGCCTGTCTACCGTCTATTTCTCCATCTCTCCTCTCAGCCTTGCACTGAAACACCCCCCCCCCCCCCCCCACACTTTCCACACACACACACACCATTCCTCTCATCTCCCTGTGTCAATTTTGTCTGCCCGTGTACTGATACTTGGCAATCACTCAGTTTGCCTTGTGACTCTGGTATTGAAGGAGTCCAGAGGTAGACAACAAAGGCTCTTTCTGCACATCTTACCTTTCTCTATTGCAGTCACAACCCTCACATTTTCATCAGATGCGTTCTTGAACCTTTTAGGTGTAAATAGAGCCCCAGTAACAGTTAGTTATACTCTTACTTATCTAGAATTTAGGTACACATAAAACACATCAAATCTCCCATACAGCAAGAACGATGCTCTATCCATCATTTGTTGCATGTGAGTACTACTTTCTTTACCTGACATCATATTTTAAGGCGTCCTGATAAGATTCTTCTAAGCTAATTTGAATAATATAGCTGGTCAGTTCATCTTCACTCATATCCTCATGGGACTCCATAGCTCCTAGAGTAAAGAAAAAACAAATCCCAGGGTTAACGACCCATATTACTTAAGAACAGTACCTCTCAACCAAGTGGTTGTCTCTTTCCAAAATCGAAATCTAACAGAAATTGCATAAGATTTCTCACCCACAGTTATGTATCCGGTCACACAAGTCACACACTAGCAGACAGGGCACAGCCTTTTATATTTAGGCCCGACCTGCCTGCATGACTGCCAAATTATAGGAATGTCAGCCATGGCATAACAATGACATATCATAGCTGTCTGTTGTGAATGTTGCTATCCCAAAACAATGAAAAGGCCTGGTTGAAATTGAGGACAACATCTGGTTGTTTATGACAAAAATAGCACATATTTTTTATTTTCCATTGTGTGTTTGTAAGCCAGCTCTTTTTGGCTTAGGCCACCATGAGACTTTGAGCTTTTGTTTCAAGAAATTGATTAAGGCCCAATGTGAGACGGATGGCTCAGATTTCTTTTTTTCCTTGCTAGAAATATGATAGTATGGATGACAATAACAAAGTTTGGTGTGCCTTCTTTTTTTCACACACTGGTGCAGTGCAAATTATGTTAATGACTATACCATCCACCCCAAAACACGGCTTAATATTTTCTACAACAAATTTTTGGTGTAATCATGCACCTACTTGTACTTTTTTAATCAGTGTGGTCAATAAAGACTTAGAAGTTGCCAGTAGGTCTGCACTGTGGATTAGGTCTGCAGTGGTGTCAGGTGATGCATAACTATCAGCTTTTATGGCTCCATGAGGGGCCTCTGTCTCCTACTCTTGACCCTGATTATACAGTGCGACCTTTGTAAGCACACAGCTTTGCAACATCATTCCATAGTAAAAAATCCTACTTGATGTAGTCATATACTAGTTTACTCCCTTTTTTGTGATTCAAAAGTATAGTGGTCAGTAGGAGCCTTCACATCAACGGCCTTCAGAGTTGATGTCTTTCGAGTATTAGCGTTTTGATTTCAAGTATAAGTCTTAAAAACTGCTAAAGGAAATGTTTGTTTTGTTCATTTTGTTAGTCAAACATCGAGCAACGTGTTATATTTACCATGAGATCCCACCCCACCTGCATGTATTGGCTTAAATTTAGGTGGGAGGTTACATCAGTTACCATGGTAGCGCTAAACACTTGCTTACCTGCTGCTAAAAAGGAAAACTGCGAAAGTTAGCTAGCTAGATTGTTATGAACAAATACAAAAAGATACCTAACAGATATCCATGTGCAACGCAATTCAAAAGTCGATCTGAAGGATCCGCATCTTTCTCTAGCTACATTGTGCAGGAACCGACTGCACTTGTTTGCTAAGAATTAGCAGTGCTTATTTAAACAGACTAAGGAGTCAAGGAATACTAGTCAGGGTACTGTAACTACTGTAGTCTGGAATACCCACTGTAGGATAACCAGCTAGACTGGTTGTTGTTAATCATGTCTGAGCATCAACAGGAAACGCCAGAAATTGAAGAGCAACATGCTCAAGATGAAAGAATAAAGGATAATGAATGTGCATTAAATGAAACATCCGGTCGCCAAACTGCGGAGGAAAAAGTAGACGGTTCTGTAGACTCGGTGAATGGACCAAACACAAGTGCAGAGAATCGAGAAAATAGCAAAGCTACAGAGAAAGAGCAGAACCACCCTGTCGAAGAAGAGCGCACGTCCACTTCTTTAACCCCTGATGAGAGCGCAGCCGCACTGGCGGATTTTTCCGAGGAGAGTAGCCAATATGAAACCAGTGACAAGAAAACGAGTGCTCCAACTGATGTTAGAAACTATACAGCCACGGGTAAGACTAAAATATTGTTTCAAGTCAGCAGTAACAGTAAAACTTACTTGATCTGAGACTACACACTTAAACTACTATTCTGAGCTTTTCATTCATTGTAGTAAAGGTTATGCTGATGCCAGAAGGCAATATGATGACCATGGCCTTTGCCATTGGACTCAGCATCAAAGACCTGAAGCTTCACTTTGCAAACCAGTTGAAAGTCCCAGCAGAAGTCATTCGGATATCACTGGAAGGTAAGTTGTCTGTTGTAGCCTACAGTACTCCATGTCATACACATTTCAGTTTTGACCAGTCAGATATCTTTTGGATGGTTGTGTTTCCACCGACACCCCTTTTAGACAGAATAGTAAAGGAGCACATGACCCTGAGGGACCTGGGAGTCCATCCTCATGGAACCATACAACTGGAGATGTTCTCCACAGACCCAGAGTACCACCCCATCCGCCCAGTCAAGCCCCAGCAGGAGTACAACATGCCTGATGTCATCACTGTCAGAGTGCAGACAGGTGGGCCTATACAGGACAGTGTGGGGGAGAACAATTTATTTGTAAATAAATATATAAAAAACTGTACACAATGTACTGTGTATAGTTCATTATTATGCTTAAACAGAAACAAATAATCATTAATGACTTAAATGTACTGTATATGTATGAGCATGACATTATATTTCTTGCAAAATCTAAACCTTTACAGTATATCATGAATCCGTGTCCAGCTCAGTTCTATTTCCAGCTTCTGTCTGCCTTTCCCTCCTGTCCAGCTGCCTGTCCTTCGGTCTTTCATTGTCTCCCTCCCCTCCTCCTCCCATCCCAGAGACTCTGCCATACCAGGATGTGGTGGTGGAGATCGAAAGAGCCACCTGTAGGAAAGCCTTCCTGGGGGGCTACAGGCACAAGGCAGCAGGTACTGAGTACCACCATGCTGCAGTGCAGACCATGGCCAGGAGAAAACCTGACACGGGAGTAGAGACCTTCAGCCGGGACACGCAGGTAGCCCCCACTCACCCACTTAAACATGAACTAAAACACACGTATAACAAACACACACTTGCTCTCCTGGTCTGATGACTCATGCACACCGCTGCCAAAACTCAATAAGACCTGCAGTCATAAGATGCTCATTATGGACACGCACACACAAGTATTGGACTGACATACATTACAATTGACTATGCACACGGTGGAACAAACATATGCCCGCTTATGTACGCTCACACACACCATCACAGTCAAACCCTCTGTTTCTGCAGCAGTGTAATGAGATCCCCTGTCTCTGTGGCTGTGCATTCATTGTGATGAGATCGTTTCCCTGGAGTAATGAGTTGACCTCTCAAAAGCACCTTATTAAACCATCAGCAGCCGCTATTTTTCCAGATCAAGTCTATATTTACGCCACAAAGCCAGCAACCTGTTGTTTGCTTTCTACTGTTCCGTGCCTACATACTGGAGAGCATTAGCATTGTGCATATCTGATCGGACTATTGCGAGGATTGCCTAATTTGTTTTCTGTGTTTGCACTGAACCAAAAGATGATTGTAGTGTATGGTCACGACATGTTTGATCAATCCGGAAGTGTGTATTTTCCTGAGATGATTTGCTGCTCTACGCCTACAAAGGCAGTAGTCCTATATTGCAAGTTTTAAAATGCTTTGGTGTGCCGACATCCATTATCGTGTGCATGTGTGCACATGTGTGTGTATGTTTGCGTGCATGCACGCGTTTGTGTGTGTTTGTGTGACTGCTATTGACTTTCCTGTTGCTGGGACTGTATTATACCGAACAAATGGAGCTAGGGTTTGTGGCACCAGCATGTATAAAAGTCTGTTTTTGCTGCTGTCATATTCTATGTCATCCCCACCCCTGCCCCCGTCAGACCGTGTCCCTGAGGAGCCAGGGACAGCAGAGCTCCAACAGCACCTCCACCCAGATGACCAAGATCGGCTGCTACATCTCCAGTGTTGAGGACAAGCTCCTGACTCCAGGCACCTATGTGACGGCCGCCCAGTACCATGCCAAAAGACTCAGAGCCGTGCGTTAATCTTACGTTTTTAAAGTTTGAATTACTGCCTTTTTTGGGGAATAAACTACAAAAGTAAACAATTTCTGTCTCCCACCCCTCTCTGTCTTCCTCTCCATCTCTCTGTCACCACTTCCTCTCTCCTCACCAGGTGATAACCCTGCAGACGTATTTGCGGCGCTGGCAGGCCCAGCGCCTGACAGACATGTTGCGTCAGGACCGGGACCTGCGGCTGGCCTGGGTGGAGCGCGAGGAGATCAGGAAGGTGGAGGAGAAGGAGGAGCAGGTCAGAGGGGAGCACAGACGCAGGATGAACCCCCAGAAAAAGGCTGACTTCGCCCTTCTCTACAACGCGCTGGAAAGTGAGGAGACGTGTGTGTGTGTGTGTATTTTGAGGACGTGTGGATACGCTACTTCATCCAGTTAAATTGAATCCACTTACTGAATGAATGTTTGTGATATATGCTTTCAGTATTTTTGTGTGTGCTCAGGTGGTACAGTACAGTACTGGAGCTTTTACATCACATTTTATTTATTTAGCAGACAAAATTATCCAAAGCTACACGTAGTAATAATCACATTCCCAAAGGCTATTATAACCAGACAACAATGATCATCCAGCATAGTGTCCCGTCCTCCCCTCCAGAATGGCGATGTGAGGAAATTGAAGAAATTAATGCCACGCTGACGGGAGCCGAGCGGAAGGCCGCGCTGTGCGCCCTGCTGGAGAAGGAGACGCAACTCATTGCATCCATCGAACGTCACCGCATCGCCGCCACCGAGAAGAACCACGACAAGGCCGTTCAGGCCTTCCTGGATAAGGTCAGTGGTTGTTCCAGTAACAGCAGCTACAGTTGCAGTATCTGGGATCAATGAGCCAGATAACCAAGTGATAACAATGTATTGGTAATCTGAGAGCCAGATAACCAATAGATAACAAAATGTTCTGACTTCAGAGTTTTTCATATCTGCCCATACTCGATTTTTAACTGACGTCTGTTATTTGTCTGTTGACTGTCCTGCCAGTGTGCTGCCCCTAAAAGATGGCGGGCGTTTGATGGGAGGGTGACCCACATGGACACCCCGTTTACCGTCCGAGCCAAGGAGCTGAGGGACCTGTACACCAGCATCAACCTGACCTACCTGAACCAGGACGAGAGACTGGACCTGCTGCTCACTCTCAAGCACACCGTCAAGGTGCTCCAGAAAGGGGGTGAAGGGGGGTAGAGAGATCAAAAGATGGGAAGACCAAGAGTGACAGCCAGAGATACAGAGAGACAGACTCAGAGACAGAGATATGTGTCAGTGACAGACAGACAAACTGACAGAGAAAAATAATAGACCAGATCAATCATTAGTCTGTTTCATCAGCCACCAAATCACAGTGGTAGTTTACTGTGCCACGTCATCTCACAGCAAGGCAAAAAGGCTTCAAGGCTTCTATGCCTGCCACTCAAATGGTTTACACTCATGGTTTTCCCCAATCCGTTCCTGTGTTTATGCAGTTGCTAAACCACATTATCATATAACTCAGTTATAATAAAATACTATTACTGTGTGTGATAGTTGATTTGGCCCCTCCCCATTCTGATTGTCAGGAGCATGAATGTAAGCTGACCAAGGACATAGTGGAGTTGATTGACAGGGAGGCAGACCTGTTGATGAGGGGCGTGAAGGAGACCAATCTGGAGGGCCTGAGGAAGAGAATATCGACCCTCGTCCTTCAGTACATCAAAACCCCAACCTTTAACCCTGAGGTGGCAAAGTTACTGAAGGTATGCGACTGCTGGCGCCGTGCTGACCTTGGCCTGCTGCATCCTGTGGCGTACCTGACTGTGGCTTTTGCTACCTGCATTCATACAGGGTTCAAACGTGAAGTGTGCTGTAAACACAAAATATTGCATTAAACATGTTAAGCTATCCCATAAATGCCACCTAGTACTGTTTTCAAGATACACTTTTGCATGTTGCAGTACCTAACCCTTACCCCCACGTGCCCCATTTCCCCCTCCCTACCTCAGGTACCTCAGGACCCCACCCAGCTCCAGAAGAATTTCCACTTCTGTGGTGGCTGCAGCCGCTACCTGCTTTCCACCGACTTTGCCCTGACGGCCAACGCCCGCTCAGTGGGCCAGTGCCGGCACTGCATGGAGCTGGACAACCAGGCCCGCCGCCAGGAGGACTTCTCCCACTACAGGACCATCCTCCACAGGCTCCGCAAGGCCGAGGTGCTCGCCAGTGGGGACACGGCCAAGATCACCTATCTTCTGAAGGTGGGAGAGACTATGGGTGTGTTGGTGTGTGGGAGATAGTAATCCGTCGAACTCCATGTACCCTTGCCTTGTCGCGTTTAAGAGCTAGCATGTGCACATGCATGTGCGTGTGTGTTATGCAGTTTGTGGTTTGAATGTGCCTCCTTTTGGGATTCAGGAGCAGGACCTACGGTACTTGGTGGATGTGGTCTGGGGAGCCAAGTCGGCGCTGAGCGCGTGCAGTGACCTCCACGACCTGGTGATGGTGAGGTGGGACCGGTTGTGGGAGTGGTGTCCCTGGAACTGTGTCCTGCTCACTAAGGACGAGGCGTCGGCACACCTCAAAGTGGAGAACCTTGACCAGGTACTGCACTACTTGCTTTTAGAGATCTATCATGATTGTGCCTGGGATTGGTCCAAACCATGGGTGACTACACTCTCACATCCACACACACACTCACACAGCTTTTGTGCTTCTCAAGGACAGTCCAGCAGCATGTTGTTACTGTAGCTTCCCGAGTTAGTGGTGGATGTTTGAGGAATAATGTGTGTCTCCAGCAGATGGCTTTTAAATACCCAGTTGGCTTCTCGTCCATATAATCTAGATCAGGACCATGACATTACAAATGGAAGAGAACGTTTTCCATTTGTGTACTGCATAGAAAGAAGCCTGACTTTTTGTTGACTGTGTGACATAAAACTGGTCTCTATGTATTAGTTATATGTATGTTATTTATTTCTTTGTTTGAAAAGAAAAACCTACAAACTAATACACACTGGTATAAATATAATTCTGGGAAGAAAGTACGGTAATTGTCTAAAATGCCATTGTTCAACTTTTGATTGACCAGATGGAATCAGTACTGATCAGTAGGATCTGAAAACCATACAGTCATATGAAAAAGTTTGGGAACCCCTCTCAGCCGGCATTATAATTGACTCTGCTTTCACGCAAAAAAAGATAAAAGTGGTACAGTCATATGAAAAGGTTTGGGAACCCCTCTTAATTTTTTGGATTTTTGTTCATAATTAACTGGGATTTCAAAGAAGCAAATTCCTTTTCATAAATGACAAACTTTAGGGAAACAGGAGTATTTCAGCAGTGTCGTTTTGTTTATTAGAATAACAGAAAATATGCAATAGGCATCATAACAAAATTTGACGGTGCATAAATTTGGGCACCCCAACAAAAAAAAATGACATCAGTACTTAGTTGAGCCTCCTTTTGCAAAAATAACAGCCTCTAAACGCCTCCTGTAGCCTGTGATGAGTGTCTGGATTCTGGATGGAGGTATTTTTGACCATTCTTCGATACAAAAGCGCTCCAGTTCAGTTAAGTTTGATGGCCGTCGAGCATGGACAGCCTGCTTCAAATCATCCCATAGATTTTCGATGATGTTCAAGTCAGGGGACTGTGACGGCCATTTGAGAACATTGTACATTTCCCTCTGCATGAATGCTTTTGTAGAATTTGAACAGTGTTTAGGGTCATTGTCTTGTTGGAATATCCAACCCCTGCGTAACTTCAACTTTGTGACTGATGCTTGAACATTGAATCTGTTGATACTGGGTTGAATTCATGCAACCTTCGACTTTAACAAGGGCCCCAGTCCCTTAAGTAGCCACACAGCCCCACAGCATGATGGAACCTCCCCCAAATTTGACAGTAGGTAGCAGGTGTTTTTCTTGGAATGCAGTGTTCTTCTTTCGCCATGCAAAGCGCTTTTTGTTATGACCAAACAACTAAATTTTTGTCTCATCAGTCCAAAGCACTTACTTAGCATACTCCATGCGACTGTACCTGTGGCGTGGGCGCAGAAAGGGCTTCCTTCTCATCACCCGGCCATACAGATGTGCTTTGTGCAAATTGCGCTGAATTGTTGAACGATGTACAGATACACCATCTGCAGCCAGATGTTGTTGCAGGTCTTTGGAGGTGATCTGTGGGTTGTCTGCAACCATTCTCACAATCCGCCGCATATGGCGCTCCTGTATTTTTCTTGGTCTTCCAGACCTGGGTTTAACTGCAACTGTGCCTGTGTCCTTCCATTTCCTGACAACATTTCTTACAGTCGAAATTGACAGTTGAAACCTTTTGGAAAGCTTCTTGTAGCCTTCCCCTAAACCATGAAAACGAACAATCTTTGTTTGGTACCCATATTTTTGCACAGCCAGTTTTTCACAATTTATTTAATTTCATACAACTAAAAACTGCTTCGCTAAAAATCTTTGTTTGGAAAACACCCCAGTACTTAGATCTTCCTGGTTAATGAAAGACATACAATCATATGAAAAAGTTTGGGAACCCCTCTCAGCCGGCATTATAATTGAAAAATAATTTCACGCAAAAAAAGATAAAAGTGGTATGTCTTTCCTGGTTAATGAAAGACATACCACTTTTATCTTTTTTTGCGTGAAAGCAGAGTCAATTATAATGCCGGCTGAGAGGGGTTCCCAAACTTTTTCATATGATTGTATGTCTTTTGCGCTTTTGCGCTTTTGCGCTTTTGTATCTTTCATTAACCAGGAAAGACATACCACTTTTATCTTTTTTTGCGTGAAAGCAGAGTCAATTATAATGCCGGCTGAGAGGGGTTCCAAAACTTTTTCATATGATTGTATGTCTTTCATTAACCAGGAAGATCTAAGTACTGGGGTGTTTTCCAAACAAAGATTTTTAGCGAAGCAGTTTTTAGTTGTATGAAATTAAATAAATTGTGAAAAACTGGCTGTGCAAAAATATGGGTACCAAACAAAGATTGTTCGTTTTCATGGTTTAGGGGAAGCTTTCCAAAAGGTTTCAACTGTCAATTTCGACTGTAAGAAATGTTGTCAGGAAATGGAAGGACACAGGCACAGTTGCAGTTAAACCCAGGTCTGGAAGACCAAGAAAAGTACAGGAGCGCCATATGCGGCGGATTGTGAGAATGGTTGCAGACAACCCACAGATCACCTCCAAAGACCTGCAACAACATCTGGCTGCAGATGGTGTATCTGTACATCGTTCAACAATTCAGCGCAATTTGCACAAAGCACATCTGTATGGCCGGGTGATGAGAAGGAAGCCCTTTCTGCGCCCACGCCACAGGTACAGTCGCATTGAGTATGCTAAAGCTCATTTAGACAAGCCAGATTCATATTGGAAGAAAGTGCTTTGGACTGATGAGACAAAAATTTAGTTGTTTGGTCATAACAAAAAGCGCTTTGCATGGCGAAAGAAGAACACTGCATTCCAAGAAAAACACCTGCTACCTACTGTCAAATTTGGGGGAGGTTCCATCATGCTGTGGGGCTGTGTGGCTACTTAAGGGACTGGGGCCCTTGTTAAAGTCGAAGGTTGCATGAATTCAACCCAGTATCAACAGATTCAATGTTCAAGCATCAGTCACAAAGTTGAAGTTACGCAGGGGTTGGATATTCCAACAAGACAATGACCCTAAACACTGTTCAAATTCTACAAAAGCATTCATGCAGAGGAAAATGTACAATGTTCTCAAATGGCCATCACAGTCCCCTGACTTGAACATCATTGAAAATCTATGGGATGATTTGAAGCAGGCTGTCCATGCTCGACGGCCATCAAACTTAACTGAACTGGAGCGCTTTTGTATCGAAGAATGGTCAAAAATACCTCCATCCAGAATCCAGACACTCATCACAGGCTACAGGAGGCGTTTAGAGGCTGTTATTTTTGCAAAAGGAGGCTCAACTAAGTACTGATGTCATTTTTTTTTGTTGGGGTGCCCAAATTTATGCACCGTCAAATTTTGTTATGATGCCTATTGCATATTTTCTGTTATTCTAATAAACAAAACGACACTGCTGAAATACTCCTGTTTCCCTAAAGTTTGTCATTTATGAAAAGAAATTTGCTTCTTTGAAATCCCAGTTAATTATGAACAAAAATCCCAAAAATTAAGAGGGTTCCCAAACTTTTTCATATGACTGTAATATTTCTTCATTGGCTTTCTCAAGTTGGATCAACCCTGTTCTGCACAGGCTGAAAATTATTTCATTAAAAACACTAAAAACAAACAAGGAAGGTACACATATAAGGACTCAATAAAAAGTCCCAATGAAAAGTCACGTGTGTGATTTTACTTATCACTTGGTGTTCAACTGCCTATCTGAAAAAATAAATGTGTTAAGGCTACGGTTTAGTGTCTTTGTCAAGTAATTAAATGTATTGCACTGCAGTTAGGATTTTATAAGGAAGTGGAATAACCAAACCATACCCCTATAACCCTTAACTGACCTAAACTCCTTCAGTATCCTAATCTTCCGGATCCTTCTTCTTAGGCCTACGGAGTGGTGTTCATTCGCAGTGTCAAACACAAGCACACTCTGGCCAAGAAGTATTTCTCCCAGATCCCCATAATGGCCCGCTACCTCCAGGACGTCAACTCCCAATCCACCGCCCAATGCAACCTGCTGGTGACCAAGCCCATTGCCACGGTGACCGCCCAGACGCCGATAAACACTTCAAGGACTTGAGGTGGCAGCTTTTAACTGCAGGGATCTCCCTCAATCATTCACTTCTCTTCTTCTCTTCTTTCTAAACTATTCTTTTAAATATACAGATTTGATTGTTATCAGTAGTGTGGTTTCATAATGTAAAATTTGAATAATAATAATAACTAATGTAACAGTAAAATTGCTAACCCTACACAAGGTTGTGTTTGTGTATCGGTAGGTGTGTGATCAAGCCTTGTCTTGATCTTATGATGTGTTTCACTTTTTCAGAACATAGTGTACTGTTGAATTGTATATTATTAAAACCATCCAGACGGTTCTTTCAATCGAGCAGGTTGTAGCTCAATTTCAGCTCTAAAAAACTAAATGTTCCTGATTTAATAGACCAATCAAGGGAATAATACGATTGAATTTGTCATATTATTAATATACAACAGCCACCTCTGTACCTTCAGGGAGAAATCGTTCAATATTTATTGTGTGAACTTTGGCATTAATACCACAGGTATCACAAAGTTCTAAGTTCACAGACGGTATCCTTTAACCTAACGTCTGTCAAGGGACCTATTAAGTCTTTGTTGCCAGCGATAATAATAAATCAGTCCTATCTACTTTAGGACAGGCTTCAGAGGACCCTCTTATGTAACAAGCAAAACATAAAAGCAAACCATTTCCTGGCAAATCTGCTGTCTCAGGGTTTTCTTAAAATGGTTTACCTGTCAACAGTATCCTAGTTCAAACAGGCATGTTCACTGAGGAACATTTCTTTGTGAATATTTTGTATTTTACAAGTTCCCTTGAAAGAAGTATCACATGTATGAATAAATGTAATAATAGAGTGGCTTTTACAAGTTTAAAGACCTGCTTTATGTAAAAGTTCCAGTTTAAAGACACACCATTCTCAGTGACCTATTTAAAAAATAATTACAATATTCAAAATAATCATTTAAGGAATATTTTTGGCTAAAACGTAAAAGATCAAAGGATTCTAATTGGTGTGGCTGGAATAAGATAAATAACAGTCCTAGAAATAGTTGCAATTAAGCAAAAGGGCAAATGGCTGTTCCTGCCCTCATAGCCTGCTGGGAGATTGTGGGGACCCAAGTTTCAAAGAAAATGAGTTAGCAAAAAACTATAATAGTAAAGGTTAATTGCTTCTGGTTCTTTTTATTCTCTTCTTTGAAATTTCAGTGAAATCCTTGTTGTCGCATTCAAATAGAACACTCATTCAGTATCTTACACAGATGTTGTAGAGCAACATGGAGAGCACATATCTTTGTAAAGTAAAAGTTTTTCATTGATTACATACATCTTTTCGTCATCACTAATTTCAGTCTTGTATGCAGAACCAATGGTCACTCTTTTACCTCACACCCTTACCCCTGTGTGCCTTGACGAGACTGTGTGCCGTAGTTGCTAAAGCGTTTCCCCTTGGGGATTAATAAAGTATTGTGAATCTGAATTCCCCTTGTAGTTCTTTAGATTTGTAGTCCATGCACCTGACTGATATGTGAGTTGAGAGACATTGGAGATGAGAGTTCAACTGGACAGAAAGTCACCTATATATAAAATTGGGTCAACGTCAAATGTAAACAATGGTGAAAATTCATAGTTAATTGGTCACACATACTGTACAAGGAAATTGTATGGTATCCCTTTCACAGGAATTTTGCCATGTGGTATGGACGGCATTCCAAGAAAGCAACATGTTCAGGGAAGTCTGTCAATGAGACATAGGAGTGACTCTGTGCACAGGTTCAAAGGGGTGCCAGAAAATCTAGACTACAAGACAGTTATTTGTCTGGCTGGAACATGGACAACATTCATATATTTTAGTAACACAATACAACACAGCCTAGTCTGTATGGTCACCAAAAAGACAACTCTAAGAACATCAGTTGGGTAAAATGAAGCAAAGGCATTTTAATGTGCACAAAACCTTACATTGTGATTTGTTTGCTTTAGCTGACCTATTCTAAAGCAAGCATAACCCAGGTGAGTGTAGCATATCAGTCATCACTGCCTTGTGGAACAGGCCTGACCTAAAGCACCTGTGCAGATTTTTGATTAGTCCTCCCTCTTCCCACCACACACACCTCACTCCTACCACACAGACACAGGATTTACGTCAAAGTATGATGGTACAACGTCAAAGTTCGTGGAAAATCTTGGACATGTTGCTGACTGGACTTTTAATACATAAATAGAACATTGAGGAGACTGAAGATGCATCAACATGTTCAGAGAAGTCTGTCAATAAGACATGACTGCACAGGTGAAATCCAAGTAATCATGCTCAATAAATATAGGAGGTTGGGTAACAGCCCATTATGCAGACACATGCACGCTTACTGAATACATGGTGCCTCCAGTCTAAGGATCAAGGGTTATGGGTATACGTAAAACAAGGTTAAACAAGTAGAGTACATTTAAATACGGAACAAACACAAATTAGTGATTAGTAATTTAGTGCATGCTCAGTGGCTGACCATCAGCTATAAAAGTGATAAGCTTCGTGATAAACTTTACAACCAGCTGCTGGGAGTGCAATTACTAAAAGGGGAGCTTTCCCATTGAAGCATTCAGTGCTGTCCTGGACAGAAACAGAGCAGCTTCAACAATGAAGGCAGTAAAGAGGGTTCTGAAGGTGGTGTGGAGGTACCACAGTCTCATCATCATCATCCTAACACCCACGCTCCTGCTGCCTCTCCCTCTAGTCATCGGGACCAAGGTGAGAGAAGGCACCGCCGTACAACCAGTCGATCGCCTCACACATGCATGGTCAAAGCAGTAGTTTGGTACACTGTCAAGATCCTTTTAATACACACGCTAGAATGTCTTCAAGACAGTGTAGTATGTATCATGTGTACTGGTGCTTACATATGTGGTTCACATTTTGTCTCATATAAAATTCAAGATTTTAAAAAGTAGCTTATATTCTGTATTTGTGTAGTACGATCTAACAGGAGCAAATTGGTGTATATGAAGGTTTATTAGGCACGGTAATTACCTGGCAGAGAATAATTTGTTCAACTGTTATCATCCACACCAAGTGACTGTTTATATAATCTATTAATTTAAACTAATTAAACTAATTTACATTTTCCTCAAAAGTCTTGAGCGACACAACATAATCAAAATGACCACAAATATATATCTCTTTCAACCAACTGGTACATAAATAGCGTAGCAATTTGTAACTTTTAAATCATTACTAGTTCTATTATAAGGGCTCACCTACTGTATGTTATCACTGTTGAACATTATCACCTGAAGCCACTGGGTTGTTTGGTATAATCTAATCACCTTTACTGTTACTTATCCTATCTTGCTAAAGGTGGCAGAATGTGCCTTTGTCCTCATGCTGATGGCCATTTACTGGCTGACGGAAGCTTTGCCCCTGTCAGCCACAGCCATGCTGCCTGCCCTTCTCTTCCCACTGTTGGGCATCTTGAAGTCTAACGAGGTGAATGTTTTACAACAAGACCTTGTCACAACATCTCATTATTGTTGAAAAACAATTGTTACAAAAAATACTTTTTCACTTTTTCTCTTAACTTCCCACCCCCACCACCCCAAATAAACACACAATTTCAGGATGTATTTTTTTAAGCAATATCCAAACTAACAATGATTGGTTTTTCTCATGCTTTTGTTTTGTCCTCAAAATGTATTTCCCCCTGCAAGGTGGCTAAAGTATACTTCAAAGACTTCCACCTCCTGTTGATAGGGGTAATCTGTCTGGCTACTTCGATAGAGAAATGGGGCCTTCATCGACGGATAGCTCTCAGGCTGGTCACCATTGTGGGGGTCAACCCTGGATGGTGAGTTCTCCTTGGAAACATTTTGTGAACATTCTTAAATCATAGCTCGTAGACAACATCTGGGAACAAGTCAGTGCAGCATGTTCTCTTTTTGTGTCTGTGTGTGTGTGTCTGTGGCATTTTGTACGAAAAGTATGCGTGTGGGGTTAAATTATGTAATCCAGGTAAACCTTGAAGTAATCTCTTAGTCCCTATTTTATTGCTGTAGAAGCAACAGTTTGTTTTGTGATAATTTATGCAGTCAAAGTTAACCTTACTATATATACATATACTATGTTTATAGGTGTCCCTAAAACTGATAAGGAACAAGGCCATATCTAGCCATATCTTAAAGACAAAGAACGAAATGAAGGATCAATATTAGGAGAGAAGATAAATCTAAATATAACCCATCTGATTTGACCCTGAAAAAGAACACGAGTCCTTGAATCATAGAACAGGAAAGAAAGAGCGAGGCTGATATATTGATGAGTGAAAGCAATTACACCTGTGACACTGTGTTGCCTAAATATTAACAATAGTTCAACCAAATATTTCCAAGTATTAGTTCACATATTTTTCCAGAAACCATGTAAAGTTGTAAAGTTTGACATACAATTTCTCCTAAATGAATATGCTTAAGCAAATACTTAAATACTATACATTACCCATCCATCCATTATCTTCCGCTTATCTGGGGCCGGGTCGCGGGGGCAGCAGTCTGAGCAGGGAAGCCCAGACTTCCCTCACCGCACACACCTCCTCCAGCTCCTCCGGGGGGATCCCGAGGCGTTCCCAGGCCAGCCGAGAGACATAGTCCCTCCAGCGTGTCCTAGGTCTTCCCCAGGGCCGCCTCCCGGTGGGACATGCCTGGAACACCTCCCGAGGGAGGCGTTCAGGAGGCATCCGAAACAGATGCCCGAGCCACCTCAACTTGCTCCTCTCGGACTGGTTGGGCAAACTCCCATGAACCCTCGAGCACCCGGTAGAGGATTTAGAGCTGGTCCAGTGTTCCGCGGCCAGGACGAAAACCACACTGCTCCTCCTGAATCCGAGGTTCGACTATCGGCCGGATTCTCCTCTCCAGTACCCTGGCATAGACCTTACCGGGGAGGCTGAGGAGTGTGATTCCTCTGTAATTGGAACACATCCTCCGGTCCCCCTTCTTAAATAGGGGAACCACCACCCCGGTCTGCCAATCCATAGGCACTGTTCCAGACCGCCACACGATGCTGCAGAGGCGTGTCAACCAGGACAGTCCCACAACATCCAGAGACTTTAGGTACTCAGGATGGATCTCGTCCACCCCCGGAGCCTTACCACCAAGGAGCCCATCGACTACCTCAGTGACTTCAGCCCGGGTGATAGGGTGCCTGGGTGTCCGCTCCCTCCTCGGAAGACGTGACGGCAGGATTGAGGAGATCCTCAAAGTATTCCTTCCACCGTCCGACAACATCCCCAGTCAAGGTCAACAGCTCCCCACCCGCACCGTAAACAGTGTTGGTGAAGCACTGCTTCTCCCTCCTGAGGCGCCGAACGGTTTGCCAGAATTTCCTTGGGGCCGACCGATAGTCCTTCTCCATGGCCTCCCCAAACTTCTCCCAGACCCGAGTTTTTGCCTCTGTGACTACCCGAGCCGCGGCACGCTTGGCCTGCCGGTACCGGTCAACTGTTTCGGGAGTCCCACAAGCCAGAACGGCTCGATAGGACTCCTTCTTCAGTTTGACGGCATCCCTTACTTCCACCACCGGGTTCTTGGATTGCCGCCGCGGCCAGCACCAGAGACCTTGCAACCACAACTCCGGACTGCCGCATTGACAATGGAGGTCGAGAACATGGTCCATTCAGACTCAATGTCCCAAGCCTCCCCTGGGATCTGTGAGAAGCTCTCCCGGAGGTGTGAGTTGAAGACCCCTCTGACAGAGGGGTCCGCCAGGCGTTCCCAGCAGACCCTCACGATACGTTTGGGCCTGCCAAGTCTGTCTAACTTCCTCCCCCGCCAGCGGATCTGACTCACAACCAGGTGGTGATCGGTTGACAGCTCCGCCCCTCTCTTCACCCAAGTGTCCAAGATACACGGCCGCAGGTCAGAAGACACAACAACAAAGTCGATCATCGACCTCCGGCCTAGAGTGTCCTGGTGCCACGTGCACCGATGGACACTCTTGTGCTTGAACATGGTGTTAGTTATGGACAAACCGTGACTAGCACAGAAGTCTAATAACAGAACACCACTCGGGTTCCGATCAGGGGGGGCCGTTCTTCCCAATCACCCGTCTCCAGGTGTCACTGTCATTTCCCACGTGGGCGTTGAAGTCCCCCAGTAGAACGACGGAGTCCCCAGTCGGCGCACTGTTAAGTACGCCATCCAGAGACTCCAAGAAGGCCGGGTACTCTGCACTGCTGTTCGGCCCGTAGGCCCCCAGAACAGTGAGAGACCTGTCCCCGGCTTTTAGGCGCAGGGACGCGACCCTCTCGTTCACCTGTGTAAACTCCAACACGTGGCGACTGAGCTGTGGAGCTATAAGCAAACCCATGCCAGCCCGCCACCTCTCCCCGCGGGGAACGCCAGAGAAAGAGTCCAGCCTCTCTCAAGGATAATGGTTCCAGAGCCCAAGCTGTGCGTGGAGGCGAGGCCGACTATATCTAGCCGGTAACGCTCGACCTCCCGCACAAGCTCGGGCTCCTTCCCCGCCAGCGTGGTGGCATTCCATGTCCCCAGCGCTAGAGACTGTGTGCGCGGCCCTGGTCGTCCGGGCGCCTGCCCTTGACCAACGCCCAAAAGCACACAGCACTGGCCCCTTACGGTCCTTCCTGCAGGTGGTGGGCCTGCGGGAAGGTAGTCCCACGTCGCCTTTTCGGGCTGGGCCCGGCCGGGTCCCATGGGAAAAGACCCGGCCACCAGGCGCTCGCCTGCGAGCTCCCACTCTGGGCCTGGCTCCAGAGTGGGGCACCGGTTTCGCCGATCCGGGCGACGTAACGGATTTCGTTCGTGTAGTCATCATCGGGGTTTTCTGAACCGCTCTTGGTCTGGCTAGTCACCTAGGACCTGTTTGCCTTGGGAGACCCTACCAGGGGCATAATGCCCCAACATAGCTCCTAAGATCATCCAAGCACTCAAACCCATCCACCACGTTAAGGTGGCGATTCACTATACATTATATGAAGTTAAATACTTTTTTTTACCCCACAAAGGCAGATTCAAATGGACATATATTAAATGCCTCAATTAATAGTTTTACCAACCATATTGAACCATTTCGCAATTTTCATGAATCAAACTTCAGGCATTTAAGAAGCGTTTGACCGGCTGTTTGACCGGGTTCTGCTCCTTCCATGTCTCATTCCATGTCCCCTTCACAGGCTTATGCTGGGCTTCATGTCCGGTTGTGCCTTCCTCTCCATGTGGGTCAGCAACACCTCTGCCGTCGCTATGGTGATGCCCATTGTGGAAGCCGTCATCCAGCAGATCCTGAGGTCGGAGGAAGAGGCCGATGGGCGACGCTCCAGAGCGGCTACAGGTGTCAGCAACATAGCTCTGCAGCTGGATGGTGGGTCTCCTGGCTTTGGGTGCTGTAGGGCTTGATACTTGTTTGAGAATAATGACCGTGTTTAACTATGTAACTTGTAGTGTTTTGTGGTTGTACTTTGTACCTCTCATCATATATTATTATAATTATTTTTTTATAGAAATTATCAGGCGAGAAGAAAGTGAGAAGGACAAAGAGTATATTGTGAGGTACACAATTTTTTGGGGTTCTTGCAGAAAAGATGTTTGTGAGTTACTACTTAGCCCAATTTATACAGCAATGTTATGCCACTGTCATGTTGTCTGTCCACAGTGATGAAGGACAAGATCTAGAATCTCAAGTGTACACTATTCCTTTCAACGAAGTTCCCATACACAGAACTGTAAGTACAAAATATAACCACACAACAATAACTACAAACTAAAAAACAACACATCACTAACTGGCCACTTTCACCATGCATTGATTTTCATTCAAATAAAGTGTATTGGTGAGAAAAGATCAATTATAATAACAAGATTTATCATATTGGGAGATTTTAATATTAGAACATATTTTTTGTTTGTTTGTTGCTGTCATGCTTTAGAAACAATTATTCTACATAAAATTATTTCAGCTTCTTTAGAAATCTAGAGTTCCTGACATGCACTTCAAGTAGTGTTTTATGCCTCTTTCCTTTCATGACCCTTATCCCTCAGTTACCCGGAAGAAAACAAGATAATATGATCTGCAAGGCACTGTGCATCAGCATTGCCTATTCATCCAGCATGGGCGGGATTGCCACTCTACCTGGGACTTCCCCCAATCTTATCTTCTCAGAGTACATCAATCAGTACGTTTTTAACTCAACTGTACCCATCGAAACCAGATGTGTGTGCTTCCCATGTGTGTACAGACACTATTGCCCTGGAGATTGATATAGTCAGATTAGAGATAAAAAAATGTGTAATGTAAATGTAATGTTAAGTTTGTAATAAAAAATGCACCTACAGTAGGATGATACACTAAATAGATTATTTATCCGTGGATTTTTTGTAATGGCAGTCTTGTTTCAGGTTTTACCCAGACTGCGACCAGGTCAACTTTGGAAACTGGCTCCTACTCTGCGTCCCCATCAGTATCCTGATGCTGCTGTTGTCATGGATATGGCTGTACTGGTTGTTCCTTGGATCTGAGTGAGTGCACCTTGCTTCAAGTCACATTGTACAATGCTCCACGCTTAAGCTTCTGCTACAGAACAGTAAATTGACATGTACCGAGCACAATTCATTTATTCTAACACACTTAATCAGTATAGTCATATTTGTTGTCTATATTTCTCCTATGAGAATTATCTGAATACAGCATTTATAGCTAAGGGTACAGCTGAAAGTGTAGCCATCTACAGGTAAATGCCTTTACATTTAGTCATTTTAGGAGATGCTCTTATCCAGAGCAACTTATAGCAAGTACAGGCACATTCCCTTGAGGCAAGTAGGGTAAAGTGCCTTGCCCAAGGACACATCATCATGTTGGCACAGCTGGGGTTCAAGAGCCTTTTCTTCCTTGAGTGAACAATATAATATTACCAGACAGTGATTTGTTATAGTTTTAGTACACCATAATTATCACAGTCATAATTCATTATCCAGAGTGTTCTCCTTGTTTACGTATCATGCCTGTCCATCGTGTTATGAAGAAGATGAGTTCATTTTAAGTGTTGGATGCTGGGAAATTGAACATTAGCTGTTCACAATCAGAGAGGCAAATATCCAAGATGTTATCTTTATCGTTTGTCATGGCTGTTCAATTACTCAATTATTTATTGCATCAATAACGCTCTTTCTCATTCTCACTCTCACTCCACCTTAATCTATCTCTGACTCTCTTCCTCTCTCACCCACACCTACACGCCCACACACACACAGTTTCCGGTCTTTGCTGCGCTGTGGAGGACAGCGGTCAGAGAGGGAAAAGGAAACAGCTAACGTCATCCAGGAGGAGTACAATTCTCTGGGGCCTATGAGGTGAAACACCATTTATTTATTAGTGTTGGGGAATTTGGAGATGTTTAATTAGATATCAATTCATGACGAACGATTCAAACAAGCACACTACACGTGTGTGCTCTCTCTACCTAATGACTGACTGATCATGTCTGTCTTAGTTACCCAACTCTGTCCTTGTAAATGATAACCATTGTCTTGCCTATATTGTATGATTCCAAAGTTTGGTTTCAAGATTGGAGACAGGGAAAACATGTTCTATCCCTCGTGCCAGCATGACACATGCCCTACTGCTAATTATTTATGCTCAGTGGTATCTTGCAGTTTTTACTGTCGGCCCCTAAACCCACACCCAAGTTTGAGTCTATGGTTCAGTTTTTATTTGTCCTGCTCTGTTCAGTCCCCAGGAGGTGGTGACCACGATCATCTTCGTGCTGATGGCTCTCTTGTGGTTCACCAGGAAGCCTGGCTTCATGCCTGGCTGGGCCAACCTCTTCCCTGAGTGAGTTTTGCCATTACTGGGACACCTATTTGTTTCACATTCTACCCCCATTAACAACATTAAAGTTTCCAAGACTTGATATTTGACTAAAATAACAATGTTATCAGGATTCCCCATTAAAATGCCTCTATTGTTTGTATTATTTAGAAGGTAAAACACCTGGATAATTATCTATGGTGGTTAGAAATCAAGAAAAGCAGGATGTAATTGTAATTCTCTGTGTTCCTGTAGACATCCCGGCTACGCTACAGATGCAACCGCTGCCTTGCTGCTCGGCCTTCTCTTTTTCGTCATCCCAGCACATGGGCCATCAGCCAAGAACTTTGGTAGCCATATTTTCACAAACCTAATAACCTAATAAATGCATTAATTTAGCAAAGAAGTATACAGTCCTGGGGAATTTGAACATGTAATTTCTTGAAATGTAGTCAAAAGCACAGAGCTAAACCCTCCTTCTTTTGGGAATGACCCCCCCCAACGAATTGACAAATCCTAGTAGGATGTCAGGTTTAGCTCGTACAGGAGTTTACAGGCCATATGGTTTAGATTAGAACACTTAAGCTTCTCAAGATACTAAGAAATTCATCCTTGTTTTTCCACTTAATTCTCCTGATATGGCTCCACGGCCTCCATAGTAAGTAAAAATGGTCTTAGAATGTATGTACAACATGGAATGCATGTACAACTGTTGCTATACAGACGGTGGCAAAATTTCCTTGGAAAGTAGAATAAATAATCATATCTAACTCCATCCAGAGCCCATGATCACGTGGAAGGAGTTCCAGGCTGTCATGCCATGGGAGGTGGCCCTGCTTGTTGGTGGAGGTTTTGCTTTAGCTGAGGGTACCCAGGTACAGTTTACCAGACCTTCACCATCTCTATCATTTTTTTTTTTCTCCTAGTGAGCTTCTAGAGCCGGGGTGGGAAATTCGCTGTCCGAAGGTTTTAGGGAAACATCTAAAACCTTAAGGACAATGGCCCTCGAGGGAATTGCCCACCCCTGTTCTAGAGCCTACTCCTCACATTATACACCTTCCCCAATACATCAACACATACCTTTACACCTTGCGTACACCTTCAGCTTCCTCTATAGCCTACACTATCCCTACACCTCCCATATACTTGACTCTAAGATCTTGCCTACACTCTGACACACCCCTTTGGAAATCTATTCACAAATGAAAGCATGCAATGGATTTACAGGTCCGACTCTGACGCCTTGTTAGATGTTTCAAATCCCCACAGGATACTATGGGTATGGCCTTCAGGGGTTTATCTGAGATTGGCCTCAGATTCCATAAAAAAACCTGATGTACATGTTGAACATCAGCCAGGCTAAATCATTAGTATCCTGCTGATAAGTTGCTAAGTAACATGGCACGTTGTGTTCTCTGTGATTTACAGTATATATTAGAATGCAGGCACATTCTCTTCATGGATCCATTCAAAACTGTAAAAGACAGGAAAAATATATCAGAATCGTTGAATTCCGTACAGGTCAAGATGCTATTTGCTAGTATAATAATTGATAGATTTCAGACTTGATTCATGAGTGTGTGTGTCTCTGCCTCATCTGCAGGTGTCCGGTCTATCGTCCTGGGTGGCAAACCTGCTCACCCCTCTGGGGAAACTCCCCGTCATAGCAACAGTCACCATCGCCTGTGTCATCGTCACCTCCATTACAGAGGTGGCCAGTAACGCAGCCACCATCACAATCTTTCTGCCCATCCTCGCCCCGCTGGTTAGTTCACTGTCCTTAGTCCATCTGCTTCACTCATCCACATATTACTTTAAAAAAAACGAAGATAAATAATAATGATAATAGTCATTATTGTGGATAATAGTCTGTATTTGTTATATATTGTTGGTTACAATTCTAAATTGTGTTCAGTGAATTAAAGGCATCTATAGGAGTGATTTTTGTCTAATAGGGATAGCAGTCCAAAATACAATCCTACAGCACATGCAACAGTTAAGATATTTAAAACTTCTTCTTTATTCTTCTGAGACATAAAGATTAGATTTTATCAGTAACTGAGGTTTCTTCTGTGAATCTTGGATTATATACATTTTGTTTCCATGCTGCTGTTCACCATAACCCCTTACTTTGACTAATATTATTCCATGCCAACATTTGGGGTATGCAAAATATGCATAATGGATTTTTTTCAGTTGTTCATGCAATTGAAGGGGAGTTCTTATATTGCCACCGGGGGCTATTAGACATCATTAGCCATGTGAAATGAACGTGGTGTTCATAGTGAATACATTATTGACGATGAAAATGACTCAGTACTGCAATAGGAACATAAACAAGGATGGCAGATTGTAAATGGAGTGTCCTTAAAGGATGGGTTTTGTTGTTGCACAAACCAAAATGTGTGTGTGTGTTCTGTAGGCAGAGGCAATCCAACTGAACCCGCTCTACTTGCTGATACCCACAACTCTCTGCACGTCTTTCTCCTTCTTGCTTCCTGTCTCTAACCCATCCAATGCCATTGTGTTTGGCTATGGCCATCTTCGTACCATTGACATGGTGAGTATTGAGCAAGCAGGGTCATTATTTTTCATTTTACATTGACTAGTATTATTTACTGGAACCCCATCCCAATGCATGGCTTAGAAGCATATTGTTTTGATGATCTAGTAGTGTAAATACATTATTCACTGGCATTTAAAAGGTTTTCTTCCTGTTTTCCTTCCATTCTATGATTTCAGGTGAAGGCGGGGCTTGGCACAAATGTAATCGGTGTCCTTGTAGTGATACTGGGTGTGACAACGTTGGGAGTACCGCTGTTTGGACTCAACACCTACCCTGACTGGGCACCTGTTTTCCCTACTTCAAACAGCACTAGGCTGTGATTCCAATAGCACAACTGGAATGACCTCAGGAGAGGAAAAAGGTGGTCAAGTAAGGGAGTGGACACAGCGCACAACGGTTCTGAATAGTTAGTGTTTAAGACGGGGACAGATCAAACGTCTTCATTACCTATCGAGGCTGACGGATGGTGGTGAAAGTGAACAGGTTTTGCAGTGCACAATATCCTGGCCCACAGATTTGAAAATGCCTTTGGAGGACAAATCGATCAGCTCTCGAGGACACTGTTTAGCTAATATTGCACTGCACGTAGTCGTGTATTTTTTGACACACGCATCATCTATTTTGTACTGGAACATCATGTTTTGTACCACATGTGCAGCACTGGTCCTTGTGTCCGTGTCCTTGTGCAGGGGATTTATTTTGTCACAATTTATTTGTAAACAATCAGTTTTTCCCATCCAATAGGAGCTGCAGAGTGGCAGTTACAGGGAATGTGTGATTAACCAGAGAACATGAAGAAAATAATGAAAGAAAAAGTGACCCGCTTACTGCTATATCTAAGTAGTCATCCTTGTATAATGTAAATGCAATGCCACAAATCACTGGTAGTTTGTTTATCTACACATGAACTCTAATTTACATAGGAAATATTTTCTAAGTACTGTACTTCAATGTGGTTTTCAGTGAAATGTTGGTACATTGTGAATTGACTGAAAGTATAAATTCGGAAGTTTGAAGTCCTTCTAAAAAACTGAGTGAACAATTTGTTATTAAAAGTATATATTTTGGACATTGTTGAATGAGGATCATTATGTGTTGCTGGAAAAGTGGAATAGTTCTTCCCTTGGCACTTATTGGTTCTCATGATGTATGTAAAAAACCTACTGTGTTCGGGGTTTATGACGTTGCTATGCTCAATGACTGATGCGCTTTGTAAAAGCTCTCTCTTGTAAGTCGCTTTGGATAAAAGCGTCTGCTAAATGAATAAATGTAAATATAAAAGACCCATCATAGCCCTTCCTTGTGAGAAGCTTTGACTTATGAGGCACATTGAGATGAAATAACCCATATTTTATTCAGTGTCCCTGGTTCTACTTGAGTACAACATTAAGTCTTGCCCCACAGGAAAGACCATGCTCCAGGCTAGCTATTCCTATAGGTTCACAATCCAATCAGCACACATGATCCAAATAATTTGATTGTTGTTGAATTCAATCTGATTGGTCACTTGGTACCTCTCTAGGGGCAGAGTTGGACACCTCTAGTAGATCCACAATAACAATATGACATACTTAAATTACATTGTCATTTGTACTGTTAGTGTCTTTAAGTGTGCATTATCTAAAGGTCTAAAAGGAGTGGGCCCTGGTCATCAGGTCCCCCCCTGGTCCCCACTGCCCTGCATGTTTTAGATGTTTCCCCTTTCCCACACACCTGATTCAGATGAAGGCTCATTATCAGACTTCTGCTGCGCTTCATAATGACCTATTAATTTAAATCAGGTGTGTTGGAGTAGGGAAACATCTTAAACATGCAGGACAGTGGGCCCTGAGGACCAGGGGGGTATTGCACAAAACTAGGATAAGGGATTAAGCCGGGCTATGTTGGTTATCCTGGCTGAATTTAGCCTCAAGTCGGTTGCACGAAAGCCGATAAAACTTAGCCTGGCCAAGTTACCATGGTGATTTATTCTCCGCAGCTAGCCTGCTCCGGACCAGGCTAACAGCCAGGCTAAAATTAATCCTAGTGATTCACCTGCATTTCCACAGTCAATCCTGTGAGGAATTCACGTGTTTTACAGCATGTCCATGATCTTTTTAAATATGTTGCATCATTTTAATTATAATGCATTTAACATTTACACATATTTAGTATATTGTCATTTCTCATTTCATTTAAATCTACAACAGTCTTTTAATATTGATTTAAGTGGTATTATTATTACTCTGGCCAAGTGTTATATTGATATGCTGATGAAGACTGCTTGTCAAACTGCCGTCGAGGTTTCATATGTGTTTTATTGCATTACAGTAAACCATCGCTATATCACGGTTCAGTACTGTGAACCCTCGCGATATCATGGTTCAGTACAGTGAATCCTCGCGATATCACGGTTCACTTCACAGATTTGCCACGTGCATTGTGTTCTGCATTCTGATTGGATAAACAGTCTCTCCGCGTCTTCTCTACCTGTGCATCAATAAAATTGAGGTTTACTGTAATATTTACTGTGTCTGTACACCTACGTAACATTCGCAGAAAAAAATAATTTATGGACATGCTTAATTGTAGCCTAATTATGACAGCTCCAGAGGATTGTACACTTTTTGAATACTAACGCATTAATCCGGTCCGCTATTGTCTGCCAGGTTTATTCTCTTTCTTTTATTATGGCTTGAGTATTGTCCTTTTTAATTAATATCCTTCTCCTCCTCATAAAACTCCTTCAGGAGCTGTTGTTCTGCGGCCGTGAAATATGTTGCGCGACTCTTTTCCATGTTCTGATCGGTGATTCTGTGAGCGATCGCGAGGTCTATTTAAGAATGCCGTGAACACGCATTAATCCTGACTACCTACATCTGTCTTGACATAGCCGCGCCTTTTCATCCTGGCTTGGCAAACGTGCAACCAATTAAACCAGGATACGACGGCCAGACTAGGTCAAACCGCGCTTGCTCAATTATTCTGGCTTTCTTTATTCTACTTTCGTGCAATACCCCCCAGGGGTGGGAATAAAAATAAATCATAATAATATGTATGTGAGATTACAATAAATTGTGCTATAATCAAAGGCAAGCACACCCTAATTAAACAACAGCACTCATGCCATGATAACACTAATGTAATTAGTGGTGTTAATGTTATATGAAGGTGCCACAATGCAGGAGCAGATTATTTTATTGTTGTTATATTACCCTGCAACTCTGTGTGCTGTACTTTACCCTGCTGCTGTTGTGAACTGCAATTCCCCCCCTGGAGGACAAATAAAGGTTTATCTAATCTAATCTAATCTAAGCATCATCATTTCGAGACACCTGACATTTAACAAAAATTTACCGTTTTTCTTTTTTTTCATTACACTATTACAAATATAAGTCTACACTTAATGTAATATTGTCCTACTATAGAGCAGTGTTTCATATTTCATTTGAAGTAAGCACTGTAATATTAAAAATCTGAAAAGCAGTCTATAGTTTTACCTATAGCCTATATAGATTTGTAGAATCTGATATCAACGTCAGTAGACCAAATGTTTCCAACTGGATCGACAGTCTCCAATAACTGTAAATGATGGGTTGCGCCTCGAATGTTTGTTTTTATGGTGTGTTTTTTTTAAACAGCCACCTCCCACGTGTTGCTGTGGTTCATTCTACAGGTTGCTCACCTGTATGAGAACCGCGCACGGCCGCGCACTGCCGTTCCGATACAGAAAACGCGCAAGCGGAAAAAGCCCTTGAGAGGCGACGTTTCTAAACTCCGCCCTTCACCTCGCATTTCTGTCAAGAGATTTCACTGTAAAGTCGTCGTCACCGTTCGGATAGAGAGAATACCGCCACTTAAAGGGCTGTTGCGACCAACACATGCTGTCATCTCACAAGCTTTTCCTTTGAGACTAATTGTAGTTCACTTGCACTCAACGATGTTGGATCCGTCCTCGAGCGAAGATTCGGGGGGAGATGAGGATCCCGAAGTTCCAAAAGAATCTCTTAAAACACCTAGTGCTTCCTCGGGACAAGGGGGTAAACAAAAGAAGCGACCGCAAACTGATCAGCCCAAGCCTGAAAGTAATCCTGAACAAGATGAACAGGAGAAGGAAAGGGAGAGACTTCAGAAGGAGGAAGCTGAGAGGAAAATTAAGCTGCAGGTTTATGTGTTTGTGTTGCGATGTATCGCATACCCTTTCAATGCAAAACAACCCACGGATATGGCACGCAGGCAACAGAAGGTAAGTGAGGGGCAAACGCAGGCTAACCTTTTAATACAGTTTGGAATAAAAGTACTTAATTACTGATTTTAAGAAGTGACTGCCTGCATATGTACTGAAAATACATTTAAATGACATAACAACCGCAGTAAGTGACAACCATCAGTGTAAACCCAATCACAATAAGATCTATCAAATGACATAATTGCTTACTATTTAATGGGTGGTTATTTTAACATACAAACTGCAATCAAGATTCATCAGGTGAAGTCACTGGATGACAGCCATTAGTAAACCTTTGGATCTGTCTTCTGTATGTCGCATAGTAGGTTGGACTGCACAGCTGTTGCACGGTGCTGATCAATGGTCAGTATAACCCTAGGTGAACAGGCAAATAAATTGCTGACCCTGAGCCAAAAATGCTAAATAAGCCTGAGGCACTGGCAGAAACAGCCTCCCCTTATTGACCAACACCAGTTGATTTGCAATGTAGTGGAAATCGAAAGCCTCAGTTACCCTCCTACTTGTATGAATGAACCTAGGGTTGTAATAAATAGCAAAAAAATATTCTGACACATCATCAAAACCAAAAGTGTCAGCTTGTGTCAAAATACCAGCATATCTATGTATACATGGTGCAGTAGTTACCGTGATGCGAAGTGAATCTGTCAGAGGCCATTAGTTGACAACTTCCAGTTGTGTACTGCACCTTCCCTCGGTCTAGAACTCCAGCCATGGTGATGCAGTATGCAACAGCACCATTGGCTTTTGGCCTTACAGTAGATTCCTTATAACAAGCAAACACCCAAGCTTGTCCCCTTTAACGCTACACAGTTTACCATACTTCCATGTCGCCCCTGCTTGTGGCCCTGCACATGCATTAGAACAAGTAGAAGGAACATGGAATCACCCATGCATAACAGCCTAGTGTGATGCAATTACTTCTTGTGCTTTAGTGAGTAAAGCCAATAGATTCTTGATGTTCTGATTGGCTTTTTACCGTTGTCAATATATTCAGTGATGCATTAATGCTAATGTGATACTGATAACAAAAGTATTTGATAAATGAAAATGTGAAGTAGAGAGTTTGTAGACTATTTATTTTTTACGATAAGTGAAATTCCCTCCAGACTTCAGTTAGTATGGATCATTATGTTGGTAATGGCCAGTGGTTAACCATTTTCTAACTCGCCCAAAGATAATTGTTTTTGAGAGCTCAGCTATCATTGTGGCTGTAGTCAAATGTCAACAGGGTGTAATGACAAATTCATTGTCAACTGTACAACTTTAAAGGACACATTTGACAGCTTTGTGAAGCTGCCATAGCTCTATGTCTGTATAATTGAACCTTAATGAAGTCTTACCTTGAATGGTTCATGGGATAGGAGATTTGATGTGGGTTTTTTTCACTAGTTCAAATGCTATCAGCTTGCCAAGGTTTGTTGTTGGACATGGTTTGCAGCAAAGCAAAATATGTTTGGAGGGTATTCTCAAATCCATCTGCCAAGTTGTGTGTTCATGAAAACATTCCTCGCAACTTGCATCAAATACAGACTGTGACTTTAAAGACACAAAGGCACTTGTCTTGAAACATTTGGTTTTTGAAGGACAGGAGGTTGGGATTTTATCCCAGCTGGTTGAATACAGGACATGCTGTCGATGAACTCGTTTTACAACTTCCCTGACTTCCTTGTTGACATACTGTGATGATTTATGAGGCAGACGCCAGCACATCCACAATCACACAAGCAGGCGAAGCCCTTCACATTAATTCCCTTTGCTTGGCTTTCTTGATCAACACTGATTGGACAGCCATGGGCATGGTGCATACTCATGATGTTGAACTCATAAATGAAGTAGCTGGTAAAAGCAAATAAGCTTTTCTCTTTTGACCAAAAATCTTCAGCAGTGCTTCATGAGGCATCCTTGTTGCCATGCTGATGGAACAGTCTTTGAAGATAAGTCATTGCCCCTTTTTGTACCGTACGCCATTCCAAAACGAAAGCAGTTTATCTTCATAAAAAATATTATGCTTCCAAATGTGGTGCGTTGACATTTCATTCCTTAAGCATACAAATAGAATAGCACATATAAAATGTTTCTTAGAATGTTATTGATTTAAATAGGTTTACCTGAAGTTATGTTCGGTCTGAGCTTGGTATATCTAATAAGTCTTAATAAAAACAATATTACCGTAAACTAGTCAGTCAGTAACGTGTATATATATCACTGTAAAGACACCGTTATTCTGTTTTGATATTATTTGAAGACTTGCCTGACTGTATTGTACCTTATATTGTAGTGATCAGTATTTCGGTGATCTCAACGGATTGCAAGTTATATTCTGCATGTGATTCTGCATGAAAACCCTGATGATGACGACTAAAACGAAGTCAGTTACATCGCCGGGATCAGCGAGCGCCTGGTGGCCGGGTCTTTTCCCATGGGACCCGGCCGGGCCCAGCCCGAAAAGGCGACGTGGGACTACCTTCCCGTAGGCTCACCACCCGCAGGAAGGACCGTAAGGGGCCGGTGCTGTGTGATTTGGGCGGTGGTCAAGGGCAGGCGCCCGGACGACCAGGGCCGCGCATACAGTCTCTAGCGCTGGGGACATGGAATGTCACCACGCTGGCGGGGAAGGAGCCCGAGCTTGTGCGAGAGGTCGAGCGTTACCGGCTAGATATTCCCGGGTGGTGTTCTGTTATTGGACTTCTGTGCTAGTCTTTGTTAGGTTCGCATTGCCGGCAATAAGTCAGACCTGTTTCGGGTGCATGCTGGACTCCACCAGGGTTGCCTTTGTCACCGGTTCTGTTCATTGTTTATATCAGTGGTTCCCAAACTGGAGGGCGGGGCGCGGAGGTATTGCAGGGGGGGCGCGGCAAGGTTTAGAAACAAGGGATTTGTATGTTTGTGTCAGTCATGGGCGTCGTTAGCCCTGTTTTAGGGGGGCTGAAGCCCCCCTAAAATGTTCTTTAGCCCCCCTAAATAATTATCGGGATTATTATTATCGGGCCGCCGAAGAAATACGATAATTAATAACAATATTTTATTTCGAAAAATTACCGGATGCTCTCGGTTAAATGTCGATAACTTGAGCGTCAAACATGTAACCCACAAGTTCGAAAAACGAGTAAAAAACTGACGTCTTTGAGAATCGCTGGCTAGCTCACTCGCCCCCCCCCCCCCCCGTCGACAGAAAATGCCAGGGGCTAAGCCCCCCTTCTCTTTCAATCCTAGCAACGTCCCTGGTGTCAGTGTGGGGGGGCTCGAAAATATTCTAATCTTCAGAAAGGGGGGCCCTGCAGAAAAAGTTTGGGACCCACTGGTTTATATGGACAGAATTTCTAGGCGCGCCCAGGGGGTGGAGGGTTTCCGGTTCGGGGAGCACGGGATCTCATCTCTGCTGTTTGCGGAAGATGTTGTCCTGTTTGCTTCCTCGAGCCGGGGCCTCCAGCATGCTCTGGAGCGGTTTGATGCCGAGAGTGAAGCAGCTGGGATGAGGATCAGCACCTCCAAATCCGAGGCCATGGTACTCAACCGGAAAAAGGTGGTGTGCCCCCTCTGGGTTGGTGGGGAGCCTTTGCCTCAAGTGGAGGAGTTCAAGTATCTCGGGGTCTTGTTCACGAGTGACGGAAGGACGGAACGTGAGATTGACAGGCGGATCGGTGCAGCGTCTGCAGTGATGCAGTCTCTGTACCGGACTGTTGTGGTGAAGAAGGAGCTGAGCCGCAAGGCAAAGCTCTCGATTTACCGGTCAATCTACATTCCTACTCTCACCTATGGTCATGAGCTTTGGGTAATGACCGAAAGGACAAGATCGCTGATACAAGCGGTCGAAATGAGTTTCCTCCGCAGAGTGGCTGGGCGCTCCCTTACAGATAGGGTGAGGAGCTCGGTCACACGGGAGGAGCTCGGAGTAGAACCGCTACTCCTCCACGTCGAGAGGAGCCAGTTGAGGTGGCTCGGGCATCTGTTTCGGATGCCTCCTGGACGCCTCCTTCGGGAGGTGTTCCAGGCATGTCCCACCGAGAGGCGACCCCGGGGAAGACCTAGGACACGCTGGAGGGACTATGTCTCTCGGCTGGCCTGGAAACGCCTCGGGAACCCCACCGGAGGAGCTGGAGGAAGTGTGTGCGGTGAGGGAAGTCTGGGCTTCCCTGCTCAGACTGCTGCCCCCGCGACCCGGCCCCGGATAAGCGGAAGATGATGGATGGATGGATGGAGTATTTCGGTGGTCAGAATCAAGGAACGTTCTGGATTGACAAGATTGCAGTGGTACAGTCGGACACCTGCGCTAATATTCAGCAGTAAAAGGACCCCATCTGTGCCAATAAATGTCTAGAGGTTGCCGTATAAAACCCCCAATAGCTTTTTTTCCTCTTTCTCTCAATAGCAGGTTGGCTGGACAACCGATTTTCTCCAACTGATACAGTCAGACTAAAATGGCTGAATATGATCAGAACAGTGAGTGGATCAGGATGCAGGGTTGATGGTTCTACAGGCATGATGTTCTTGGGAGGCTCCAATGCAGTAAGCAACTTGGGGTTCTGTGAGAGTGGTCTTTCCTGATAAGTGGAGTACAGCGCTAAGGAGCACAAAGAGGTCACGTGTCAGGTCAAGACACAAGTGCCTACGAGAGCCCTGCATTACATCACTGTCAAGTGTTTTCAGTGTCTCTTTTTCAAATCCGTCATTTAGTTCATATTGGTGCGACTCACCAAAGAAGCAGATCAAGCAATGTCTACTACTGCCCAGGCCCGGCGCTATTGGCGGGCCTTGGGGTGCCGGGCCTGCCCTGGGACTCGATTGGGCCTGCCCTTGACGAACGAGCCAGTCAGTCACTTATCACACGTAAAAAATGTTTTTCCAAAGTCCAAAACACAGGACGAAAGGTGCCCGCTGTGGATTAAACAATGTGGGAGACCTCACTCCCAACTAAATATATTGAAAAACACACGTTTGCACCTAACTAAACGGTCACAATTCTTTCCTGAAATAAATCACGCTACTGCTACAAAAAGGTGATTTCAGGCAGCATTTTTTTTTTACAAAAACTCCATCCACCATACCTCATCAGACAACTACATTTTTAACCTTTTAGTTACAAGATGGAGAAATACTTAGAGTACGTGGAATATTCACAAATCTGTGGGCAATGTAGAACAGAAGACAGATTAGAAATATCATATTTTGATTTAAAGTTATGACCATTCTAGCGACTATGGCTGGATACTCCTCTCTAACTAAAAAACTTTCTTCTACAATCGACCGAATTGGCCAAACAAGGCATGTACATTTACATAATCTAGCTAGTTAATGTTGTTTTTCCCCCCCAAAATTGAAATCTTCTCAAATCAAGGCTAAACAGTGCTACTACCATCATAGCTGCCTGTCACGAACGGCCAAGCCGGACCCGTAATTCTTTCCTCCAAAAACTTGCGTCACTCCCACAAACAAACAAAGTAAAAAGTTGAGGCTTTTAATTGAGAATATTGTCTTTACTCATAATATTGTCTCAGATTTCAATTCGAAGCTGTAAATCTAACACTGTAGGCTATCTCCCATGGTATCCGCCTCGGAAAACAATCTGCAGTTGCTGACGATACATCTATTTCCGAGGGGAAATATCAGTCAGGTATCATCGTAAAATATCATCATCAGCACATATCATTGGTTAAGGGGTTACATGGGGTATTATTATTATTATTATAAGGGGTTAGGTGAAAAGTTGACCTACTATGCTACGATAGGCTATAAAAAAAATACAAATACAAATGTGCCCCCCTCAAAGCAACGTATGGCCCTCTCGCAAATCAGTGCCTGGCGCCGGGCCTGCTACTGCCTGAACATTTTCTGCAGTCTGAACGTTGGTGGAGAACATTTTCATGAGACTCACAAAAAGACCACCTGGTATACAAAGATTGTTGACATTTCCTGTTTTGTCGCACTGTGCTCATGTCAAGAGTTGGTTTTTGTAAGGAGGGCAAGCAGGGCTCACAGTAAAGTGCTGGGAAATTATTAAGATGAATGAAAAGAGACCTTCAGTAAAGATCACCTGAACTGCAAATTTGAATAGCAGTGTTAGATAGAAAAACTGCCTTCCTGCTCGTTGAAATCTACTGTCCTGTCATTTCAGCGACCACATTTTATAATAGACATAATTAATAGCACCAAAGATTTTAATTGCATTTTTAAGATAAGTAAATCGGTTAGTACTTCCCGCACTCTGTCCTGTTCTACCAATGAGGAGCGATCCCTCTCCCATACACGTTCTTAAGAGATGATCTACCAGTTTACTGTACGTGACAGCAGAGGAGGGAAACCGTCGCCACGGAAAAGCCTCTCGGAGAAGACCCACGCGTATTTCAATACACATGTATAATCCCTTGGCACCTGCTCATTACACAAACAAATAGTCATTTAGCCTCACTCTCTAAAATTATAAGCTATTTCTGCCAGAAAGAGAAGTTTATCTCTGCATCGTTTGTGGACTGGTGGTGGGTGTAGTTGGCAGCTTTTGACGCTGCCAGAGGCTGACTTCCGTCCTCTTTGTCGTCTCGCCTTTCCCTGTCAATTTCTCTCTCCCAAAGACGGGCAGTTATGTAACTCGCTCTTCCCCCTTACCCTCTCTTGTCGTGGAGTGAAGAGATGATTCCACTGGGCAATCTTGCCAGCTAAGATGAGATGCAGCGTGAAGAAACCGTCAACAGGACATCAGCCGAGCCCCAAGGGCACCGAAAGCCCAGTGTCACCATCTCCTCCTCTCCTTCCCGGCTAGTAAACATGAAGAAGCAAGAAGTCAAGTTGAGAGCATGGTTTCATTTGAAATGAGATACAAGACCACATATCTTTCCTCCATACCTGGCCGACCGCCTCCACAACACCTCTACCTGACACCTCATGCTTGTGGATGAGGAACTAAAATCCACCATGACCAATGTCCAAACGTGGGCCTTTTCTGTCACACCTCCCCTCTGGAACACAGTCCACAACCACAACCGATAAGCAAACACCCTGCTATCTTTCCAGGCCCTCACAACTCACCTTTCCAAAGCTTGTTGTCAACATATAACCCCCTTCTCTCCTAAACCATATTCCTCGTCTTTTAATTATTTCCTTATTGAGGGATTCAAATTCAAATTGCCATACAAAATGTAATTATTATTATTCAAAGTGTTTTCATTTTGGTCCAAACATCTGCATGGGTTTATAGGTGATTTTGTATTTGATATTTAATACTCCAGTTCCTACACACAGTATGATTTTAGAAACTGTGTTAGTATATCAGTGTGTAAGGTTTTGTGAGAAAGGTCAATTTATGACCTTTTAAAATATGCAAAGCCCTGTCTCTCCTTCTGAAGTACCATTATTTAAAAGATTTGTGCATTTTCACGCTTGTTGGTCTCGAGGGTATAGCATAGAGGGTGGGGGGGGGGCAGTGAACAATGACCTCAAACCCTCAGGCGTCAGGGCTAATTTGCCGCGCCCTCGAGAACGTGGAGGATTGATTCTGATAAATGATCAGAAATGTCTATTGACAGATTGTATATCGAGCGTCCTGTCCTCATCTGGTTTCTGGAACAGTTGACAGTTCCAGTCGGTGGGCATGGTGGCTAATGAATTCTCCTGGGGCTGTGTGCAGGGCTCCTACATGCACAGCATCAGGAGAACGTTGCTGTTCTGCATCTACAGAGGTCTCTTTGCTTTCCATGGAAACATTTCCCCTACTGTCATGTGTAGTTGGACAATAATAATCCAGAGAAAAAAAAGCCCATAGTTTATTCCACTGACCTTCAACAAAGCATGCTTTCAACTGACGCCAAGTATTTTCAGTAATAGTGAATGAATGAGAAAATCCCTTTAATTTAAAAGTTCACATCTGAAGAAATCTCACGAATGGGTCTTATGAGGCTGTTTCCAAATAAAAAAGGACTTGTTGATGAATGATTGTTAGACGTAGAATTTGATGGAATATTGTCATGAAATAAGCATAAGTCGGACTCATGTTTTATGCATAACACTGTCTGGCTGACAAAAAGATTAAGAAAAATGCTGTGTGTGCCCGTGTACACGCACATCATGCACGCACGTGTGGGATCATTGTGATCATTTCTTCATGGGTTATTGATTGAGCAAATACAATGCACACAACTTCTGGAGATCTCCGTCTGTGAAATTGAAAATGACACTTTGTATTAGCAATCAGTTTGTCTTTCATGCCTCGTCCTTCAAGCTGAAGTCAGTTCTGATTGAATTTTCTCTGCCGTAGAGACAGACTGGCAGCTGCCAGCCTTCTTCGGCAGCTTTTAATTGGGACTGTCTGTTGATCAGGTCTATATCCTGCGTTGTTCTGTTACTAAGACATTCATGACCCTCCATGGATATGGCATATGGCTGTTTCCCCTCATGTTTTCCATGTGCTGACAGAGTAGGTTCAGATATGATCTGTGTACACTGCTGCATTGGCCACCGATTTGATATAAATGGAAACAAATTGCATTTCCTCTCACAGCTCAGCTCATGATAGTTGAAGCTCAGAGGCTGGAAAACCAAATCTGTTCTTCATGTTTTTAGCTTAGCTGGGCATAGTTGGGTATTAGCTGGGTTTTAGCTTTTTATAAACCGTTAGTTAAAAGTATACTGCTCTTTTATTCAGTGTAACTTGGTCAAACTAAGAAAAAATTGTAGGGAAGGGAAACACTAGATGTAGCTTCAGGGCGGACTTATTTTCTCATCCGATTCCTTGCACTGTGTCCGTCCTACCAAAGAGAGACATGGTTGGTGGACTGTCACGATGACAGCAGGAGCTCAAGATGGAAAGCTGTAGCCTCTGAGGCTGGCGGGAGAGTCGACTAGAAAAATCTTCCTGTCGGTTCCTCTCGTCTCTTCCCCCTCCCCTCAGCGTCTTCTGCCTAACGCTGATAAAGAGTCACGCACGCTCACACACACACTTCTTTATCTGCGATGTCGAGGGGGCAGACGCTACCCTTCTCTTCCTCATTAAGGTTGACGCTCGGGGATGTATTGGAATGTGTCGGCTTCGTTGTTCTGGAGCTGTGTGTGTGTTCCGAACGTGTGGACAATGAGACTGCGAGGGCGGTGGCTCCCCACCCCCCAGCGCGGTCCGCTGCATACCTCTGCAGCAAGAGGCACCTCAGTCACTGCTAGGGAAAGCAGAGCCTGTTTGCATTGTGATTTTTAATAAAAAAATACAGCCGAAGAAAAGACGTGCAGATCAGCCTCCCTCTCCTTCCCCCTATGAATCCCAGCCACTACTGATTTGCTCTTGCTGGTTACATTTTATACGACCCAAAGGACATGATGAGGCTTTTGTTGATATTTCTATCTACCAGTCTGATGACTAACAGCTGCTGTATCATAGTTATGTCACCGTATGATCTGGCATGTCTACCCAGAAAAATGAAATGCAAATCATACTTCTCTATCTGGATCTGTATTATTGGAGCGTAGAAAACCGGAAAAAACGTGTCATCCACTGATTACTCTGCAGCCTACAGATTTTCAGGTACTAAGAGCACTGAGTCAGAAGTGTCCCAGTCCAAAGTTGGCCAAAGACTTCCACTATACCACAGAACTTCAAGTCAGCCGTTTGACTTTGTCAATGCCATCGACTAGATGTCCCTTCTTCCCATTCGCCTGGTCAGCAGTCTTTGACCTTGCACTTGCTTGGTTGGCAGCCTACCCGTGAACATTCAGTCCCTCTTGTGTGAGAGCATGACCGAGCGAAGCGAACATAACTGTTTGAAATGCTCCAAGGATCACACGTTGCTGAGGCGCGTCCAGGAACTGGGACGCATCTCTTGTCTTTCCTCAGCTATTAGGCTAAGACGGTTGGTCTGCCAGGACTTGTTCATCAGGCGTCACACTGCAGCCAGCTCAGGTGGCCTCTCTCCACAATCCCTTTGATCTCCTGCAGATCAGCAGTTAGCACATCTGGACTGAATATTCCCTTTGACTAAGGACTTGCTTGGACTCAGTCCCAAGAATGCGAGATGCTGCTTTGATGTAGAGCGTCAGACCATAGGTGTTCACTTCTCTTGAATCGCTTCAGATTGCTGTGTCTTCGAGCTTTCAACACGATGGGATCAGTGCAGGACATGCCGCCAATTGACAAATTATGATTCATTGACAAATATCAGTCACACAAAGTTTTGCGCTTGTCAGCCTGTGCTGGAATGAGGCTTGTTAGCAAATGTCTCCAACAGCTTTTTCTTCACATCCTAATGTTCTATTTTCTATCCCTCTAACTGTTTGTTTGCATGTTTTCCTCCCCTATCTATATTTCGCTCTGTCTCATTTCCTAGTCCTTTTTCTCTCTCGCCCTCATGGTCAGAGACTGCTTTCAACAGGTGTGGTCATCTGTTGTTTGATCTTCATAGCCACCCCACCCCCCACCCCCTTACCCCTGTTGCCAACAACTACCTCTCCTGGGTGCTGTTATCTTCCGCCACTCAGGGTAATTGCTGTCCAGGGGTGAAGTGTTTCAGAAAGGGGAGAGATCTCAAACGCACGCCTACCTGCCCCTTACTAACCTTCCTCACTTTCAACTACTCCAGCAAAATGGGCATTGCCCACCTCTTTTGGAGGGTAGACGATGAGTGGGAACTGATGTAGATGGGGGGTCAATTTGTAGTGATTGTCTATATTGCTGATGAGTGATTAGCTCACGTAGGATTCAAATGAATTAGTTATATGAGTTTAGACTCACTGCAAGGAAATTGTCGAGAGGAGCCAGACCAAGAAATCCAATGTATGTAAATAAACCTGAAACTTCTAGTAGATTGGTGTTAGACATCATTCTTTGCATCATTCCTTAGTGACAGAATGTGTCAGAAATGATGCAGGTAGATGCTTGATGATGATGATAGCTTTTCAGCTCCCATTGCTCACTCGAATAACACTTGCTCAAGTTTTTCACAACTTTTAACAACAAACAGCTCATTTGTTTTGACAAATGGCGGACAGCTGTGGCAGACCACTTATGCAAGTCCTGTCAGAATAGAGCTGGTCAAGTTGGCGGAATGCAGCAGCAGTAATGAAAGGTGCATTTTGATGGCGAAAGATTATGAATAGGTCTAAATTGTATCATTGTGCCCAGGCGCTCCTACTGATTCTGTAATTTAATAAGGGACCTTACTCTGCCACTGTGCTGACGATCAATTGATTCAAATAGCCTCTACAGACTGGCCCACCCAGCATGCCCTGGCTGCTATTTTTACCCCTAGCTACTTGTATCACAGACGCAATCTTCGTCTCACCCACCCTCTCTCTATTCCTCTCTCACCTCACATACTCTCCCTCTCTGTGTATGCTCTCTTTCCAATCTACATTCCTAGCTCCCTTACTGCCCATCTCGCCTCTCCTGCTAATTAACGATTTAGTTTTTCTCTGCTCACTGAATTTTTGACACTCCAGAACATTGTTTTGATTTGCATAAATGCCTATCAAAAGGCTTTTTGGAAAAAGGTATCTGAAGTATTTCAAGTTTCAGTAATCAAAATGAGCCCCAAAAATAATTGTTGTAGGTAATAGATCCATTTATTGGTATAAGAGGGGGCTGTCCTTATATATTCACCAAGATTCACAGAGAATCATTTTAAATTTAGGGTTTTAAGGCTAAGAAGCCAGCCTAATATTAAATAATTTTTCACAAACTTTCTACTGCGATTGTGCACATGTGATCCAGTTTGATGAATCGAGAGGAGAGGCTTAATGGTGATGCAGTTTTGCCTTTCGTTGCTGTCTGCCTCAAGTGTCATTACTTTTCTTCTCCTCTTCTTTCTCTGCATCTCCCCTCCTTCCTCCTCTCCCTCCCTCCCTCCATCGCCTGCTGTGGCTCAGGGGCCATGTTCTTCTGCTTCATTTACCCTCATCCTTCAACGGTCGTGAAAAGGAGAAGCCCTCCCCACCTCCCAAAGATCCTTTCACCTGCCTTTCAGTCTTCCCTCAGACACGACTTCCCCATCCATCTCTTTTACTCTCCTCATTCCTCTTCATCTCTATGTATATATTGTAGATACAATAATATCCTCTGAGCCTAATGTGTTTCCTCAGGAATTACCCATTTTACTGCCGTTTCACCCTCCTTTTGACACCAGATATCATTCCTGCATACATTACAAAATGTGAAAAACAAGAAGTTGGAAGTGTTTTGGACCCTGAAGAACTGAGTGTGAAAGAGAGGGCCAAGTCAGACAATGGCAGGAAAGAGCTGGGGAAGTGTGTTCTGCTTCATACTGAACATGTCTAGACTTCCACACTGAGTATTAAATGAGTCGTTCTCAATGTGGCTGTGTTTCAGTATTATCTCTTGAATTTGTTTTGTGATTGGGAGTTTGTGTGAGGTACAATAGAACTTCTTGAAAGGCTGTACTGTGGTTGTTAAGCACAACAGGAGGTCCTCAGGAAAGAACATCTGAAGCTGTAGTCATCCATTTAATCGCAATACCTGTCATTCTTGTCAAAAACTGTAGTCATACATTTAATCGCAATACCTGTCATTCTGGTCAAGCCTGTACTTGAGGAAAAAAAAACTAACAATGATTAAGTATTATCTGAAAGTTACGAAATAATGTTTTTTACACCATTACTGAAGATGGTTGGTGTTAATACTTGTCAGCCAGATTCCTGTAAAATGGTAAGTCTAAAGCCTTAGATTATGTAAAGAATACCACAAAAAGCAGTTAGCAACATTGGTGCAGTCGGAAGGAAAATGGCAACAAAGCAAGCATGCTTAACCAAGTTAGAGAGACATGGTAGATGTATAGAACTGATCTCGCTGGAGTCACTCTGCCCTTGAGGCATTTTGACAAAGCCCTTTCACATGTGAATGGCAAGCAGGCGCTAGGCCTTCACACCACTAGCATACATGCACGTCAGGCGCACACGCACACACACACACGCACACACATAAGCACATGCACAGTCCCACACATACATATAGAAATGGGTCTCTGGTGGTCAGTTAAAGCAATAGTCTCCATTCGATGTAGGCTACTTTTAGATGGAAAATCCATCTAAAGACCAAAGAATCCCAAGACATCACAGCTTGTGACTTGACTGCATGTGGTGTATGTTTTGCAACAGTAGCACTATAATGCTGCCCTGCTAGTAAACCCAGTGGGGTATATGCTGCCCTGCTATTAAACATACACACTTGCAGACCATAATAACCAAAACTACTTAATAACTACATAAACATTCCGCTTTCATAACACGTCACTGGTATCTTGTGCTATTTATCTTTCAAGTCCAAGAGGTTTCAATCATGGATTCCATGGGCAAGACTTGTACAACCCTTAAATCCCATCCATTCTACGTGAAGTATTGTATTGAAGTGTCCTACAGTATAATTGATCATACAGTACTCTTTTCACTTCACTAAAGCCTTCTCCACTGATTGGCATGGTCTGCTTGTAAAGTAGGCAGAAAGGCATATTTGACTAAAGGGTGTGTTAACTTGTACTAAAAATAAAAATTGTCCTTTGTGTATGACTGTGTGAGTGAAGGGTTGTCTCTATGTTGTCTGTCAATGTCTGTGTGATAGCCCTGCGACTAGCTGGCCCCAGTCCAGGGTGTACCCTGCCTACGGCCCGGAAGTAACTGGGATAGGCTCCAGTCACCCGTGACCCCTAACGGGAATAAGCGTAAGAAAATGAATGAATGAATGAACTTGTACTATCTGCATAATTATGTAATCACATATTGTGTACATGGCAGTTCAGATCACAGTAAGGTTGACCTCCAAGTGTGACTGAATTCTTGCCTGTCTGTGTGTGCGTTCATACGTGTGTGCGTCTCTTGAGTGGAAGTTTACTATATCGTGACTGCGTAGGTTAACTTGTGTGTCAGCAGGTTTATGGCATGCCCAGCAAGATAAAAAAAAATCTACCTGTTTACTAAAGCCTAGTGTCATCTAGAGTTCCTTTGGGCATCTTAACTTCCTGCAGGCATGGAAGGCTGAACATAGTATCATTGTACACAGAACAAAAGAGGACATCTCCTGTCGTATGTGTGTTTAAATAGTGCTGGTCCTGCCCCAACTCTCAGTGAACTGGTGTCTACAGCCGAGTTGTTCTCTATGGAGTCTACGCTGTGGGTGTGTGTGTGTGTACGTCATTGAATGAGTGAGTGCCTGCCGTTGTTTGTGCATATGTTTATGCATGCGTTTGAATGTGTGCGTGCGAGTTTGGGCGTGTGAGTGAGCGTACGTGTGTCTGACTGAGCGTGATGGCACCCATATTGAGGAGAGATCCGTCACTCCTGACGAACAGTGATCCAAAGAAGCTGACACACGCCAGGCGCTGGAACGGATGTTGCCATGACGATTCAGGGAGATGCCATACTCTCAGTTGTGGCGCAGTGAACACACCGAGGCAGACAAAGGTGGGAGGGGCGAATGTGAGGGTGTGTGTGTGCTCCCCCCTGAAATATCCAGTGTTTTGTGTGCACTAGTAACAATGCTTGTTGGTCGCCAGTTCCAGGAGCTCAACACACACACATGCACACACACGATTACTCAATTAGGAAGTTGTGGTGCCCGGCAGGTCCTCCCACCTGGGGCTTGTGCTGCCATGCTGTACAGCGGGAGAGTCTTAATGAAGAGGAAGAGGAAGGAGGGGCGGGGACCAGATGAAGGGATGAAGGCTACAGTGAGAGCAGCTGGCAGGCCAGAACACCCCGCCCACTTATCACATTCTCTGATATGCTGATGATACAGTCATGCAGCAGGAAGCACACAGGCATGCACACGCACACACACAAGAACACGTTAAACTTGGCCTGTAGGCTGGCTTGCACTTTTTACGCACACAAAGAAGCCATGGCCATTGACACATTTTATGGACACGCGTGTGTGCGTGTTTGCGTGTGCTTGCATGTGTGAGTGAGTGAGTGAGTGTGTGTGTGTGTGTGTGTGTACAAAGAGAGAGAGAGAGAGAGAGAGAGAGAGAGAGATATAATGTGTCAGCCCATCAACAGAACATGTTTGTGTGCACTTGGCACTTGCAGGAAAGTTCAGGTTGTACTTGGGCAGGAACCTTGACCGCCTGTCTGTCAGCACTAGAAATTGTTTTTAATCTTGTCTGTTGTACTGTGAGTGCAGTTGAAAAGGTAGAGGTTTCTGACTATCGGGCATAGCGGATAATCTATGTTAGCTTCAGTTAGCATAAGGCACCTTGCTAGTGTTCAGTTTGGAGGAGGGAGCAAAACACCTCAACTACCCAGCGAGCACCTTGATATCAATTTGAGGTCAAATATTAGTCAAGACTTAATCAAGGTGCTGTATAACATTCAGTTTGTATGGCAATTTGTTCCAGTAGTGGGTAAAAAATAGGAAACTAATCTCACACAGAAAGTGGTTTTAAAGGTATGCCAATATGTTTGACATTCGATTGACATAAATTCAGTTTGTTTGACATCGACTTGATTTGCATTTTTATTTATTTTATTTGTGATGTATTTTCAAATAGACACAAATATCTTTAGACTATGTCCCAAACCAGCCACACTGGGTCATGTGCTACTAAATTACCAAAATGTGTTCGTCGTATTAAGTGGCCTGGTTAATGAATACAATGTAAAATGCAACTTGGTAGTATAGAAGGCTTTGTAAAGAGGATTTGTGGCATGTAGGCTGGGCTTGCTTGCTTTTGTATTTGTCAAAAATGTCTTTGGATGGAGGTGTCTCCGTGAGCGACGAAAACGTTAACACGTGAACAGGCAATATTTTCCCTCGATTTCCTCAAAAACTCTCTGACCTGTGTTTTGGATCTAATTTGTTCAGCGCAAGTCAGTTCTGATCATGAGCATTCCCAGCGAATGCAGCTGTCTGTGTGGTGAGTTAATGACTGACATTAAGGTGTCACACCGTGATGTCTGTACCTTGCAGCTGCAAAATGCAGCATAAGTGCTGTGACACCACTGGCCATCTGCAGACATGCCTAGAAATTACCTTCATGTCAGGGATAACAAGAGGAGAAACGGAGAGCTGGTTGGTTGACCAGACATGATTCTGACAGGCTGTCAATGTCTCACAAACATGGAAAAGCATCTTGATGTATAAAGTCTACCTAAGGGTCTTATTTCCCAGGTAGGCACCCTTGGTGTGTCTTTTTGTCTCTCATGCACATGCTTATCAGTTCTTGATTTGAGCATGAGCAAATGGCTATAGTGTGAAACATATCACACTAACACACACATGCACCTGTCTGACTATCGATCAACTGGATCATCATGGATTGAACGGAATGCTGGTGTCCAAACTGGCTCTTACTTGTCCTGAAGAACCTGTAACAACCTCTTGGGACGTACATGGATTTGAAGCCCATCAACACAAACGTTTTATGCAACTCTTGATGTTTGGGTCCTGAAACATTTCCATGAGAACCAGTGAGTGAATACCAATGAGCTCACATGGCTGATGGCTGTCGCCAATCAATGCTATTGATTGATGAGACTAAGGTTTAGAATGCAGATAATGGCATCTTCAAGGGGATAATTACACGGTGGCACTTGTGGATGGTGTGTAGATCCAGACAACATCGGTAAACATGCAGGCGGTCTACCTGTGCCCTTATTGCGATTAAGATTTACTAATTCACGTCGTGAAAATTTGAGAAAAGCTTTCATGCTAAAATACTAGTATACATCAAGTGAGGATGTATTGCTTTTAAACCCTTGAACAGCCTACAGTTTTCAAGACATGTATTTACTATTTATGAATTTGTTTATTTAATGTTGAAAATGAATGATAATCCCCCCTACATGCTTCACAGTAGACAAAAAAAGCTGTTCAATGTTTCCCAGGTTTCCCAGTTGCTCACAACTATTAATATTTTAAACATTTCAACTTTTAACAGGATAATATTTTTTTTAAATTAACAAACCATTTGAATACAAATTCACGCGATAACACCTAAGGTCTGGTGTTCACTAAACGCTTAGAAAAACCAACGTCTACACTATATTGACAGTTGAGAAGCCAAACAATCGAGAGACGCTGTGGAGATTGGGAGAGCCTGGCATTGTTCATTGTTGCACACTGCACTCCACAGACAGTTCGGTCTCAAATATAAGTTCTGTCTTACGTCAGTAGACTCTGATGTAGAAGCCTGCAGTGTACCTGGCTGTGCTTCATTCAATGGCAGAGAAGATTTAGTTTTAGGGACCCCCTACATTCAGGCTTGAGAAATGTAAGTAATTTAAAAGTCAGTGGTCTGAAATGACCAGATTTTGTGACATTTAGGAAAACGCTGTGCTTGAGATTTTGTTCAGAATGTGATTTCCTTTGACGGATATTGTTACCTTTATTTAGCACCATGCTGTTTTTGAAGTATCTGTATGTCTTTTGTCATTCGATTTTGTCGAATTGGTTGTCAGGCAACCTCATGTTGCCTGAACAACGTTCTGACTGGCAGAACCCAATTATTGTATTCTATTCATCTGTACTTGCAGCACTTTAGGCCTTTGTGAAGTATTTTAGCACAGGGTTTTCACGGTTCTGTAATGAGCCCTTAGGAAAGTCAAGGATGACTGTATAGAGGAGGAATAAAAATGGAAATATGTTAATAGAAGTATTTTCCAAAATGGGTTCTATTGACTGTATCTCTTTGTAATACAGGATAGGTTGTCACAACCACATACCTTCAGTAGATTCTTTTTATTTTTATTTTTTATAATTACATACCATCTCATTCTGGACTGTATGACATTGTCTGTATATTACCGGTAACTTGAATATAGTTATACATAGTATAGATTTGTATCGTCTTAAACTAATTTAAAATATCTTAAACAGCTATTTTAAATTAATACTAAGACCTTACAATTTATTTTTAATTAATTTAATGAGACCCATACCTAGTCATTATCGATCATTATCGAATACCTTTTTCCTTGACGTGTTTTAAACCATACCATGAAGCTATCTATTGTGTACAACTCAGCTCAGTCTCTTTCTTAATTGTCCCAGCACCTGCTGTTCATCCATGTGCAGATCCAATGAAAAGTGCTGTGATCGTAATGAAAATAGAAACACCTGCATACACTATAATCACAGGTGTGATTGTGATTTATGTTTGTGGTTTGTTTGAATCTCACAGTATCTCTCTTTCTCTCTCTCTCCCATCCTGTCTTCTCTTCTGACATCCACATCCCTTTCTTTTCAATCTGCCATTCATCCCCTTTCTCTCTTCTCTATAATTGTATTTCACCCCTTTTCCTCCTCTCTGTCTCACCATCATCCCACCTCTTTCCCCTCACCTCGTCCATCACTTCCCCATATCTTTCCTGGCATCGTAATCTCTTTTATCCTTTCCATTGTCTAAACTACTTATCTCCCCAAACTTTCCCCCCTCCTCTTACCCACTTTTCTCCTTCTTCCATATCCTAATCTTTGCTTTCTCCATTCCCTCCTTCTACCTCCCCCCTTTTCTCTCTTCAACTCCCCTCAGTTAAATAAGCAGCAGCTGCAGGCGGTGAAGGAACGTTTCCTGTCTTTTCTCAATGGCGACACTCAGATCGTGGCGGACGAGGCTTTCTGCAATGCTGTGCAAAGCTATTACGAGGTAAGAAACTGTCTTTCACCCTTCTCCATCCTGTACCCTTAAAAAAAAAGACAGCTGAATCACAGTCAACAATCCTCCCTCCATCCTTGAAGTAACATTGCAACCTTCCTATATCCAAAAGCAATCACGAATAATCTCTAACACCTCTGGTCTTACAATGAACACTTTCCCCCCAAACTAACCATCTTTCAGCAGGATAGACTGTACAGCAGCTGTCTCTCATTACAATGTCCCCTACTGTGGTCATACTGCAGCCTCTCTCCAGCTGCCTGGCTTCTATCTAAACATTAACCACCATCCTGGTAATTAAAACCAATAACACAGGCAAGCTAAAGTGATTGATTCATAGCGCTCTCTGTGGACGCTTCGCACACCAGCTAGCAGTTCACGTGGTAAAGTGCTAAAACCACTCTGGGGGGAGTGCAGCAGATTCTCTCTCTGGTGAAGGTGCGCACCCAGATGTTCGGTGTTGCTATGCAAGCTTTGCGAGCACCCCTTTGGGCATCCCTACTCCCTGACATGAACACCTGGAGTTTAGCAGGGACTGTCATTGGCAAAGCAGGTACGCAGTATAAAGTAAACATATTTAGTAAATGCGGCAGGTGTTTGTCTTGGCGTGTGAGTGGCAGTCCAGAGTAAGAGTGAGTTGATCCTTTATTGTGTTTTGCTGTTCCACATGGCTTGGGCTTCAAGGCTTGAACAGAAATCCACAGGTGGTAGGTGTGTGCAATATTTGTCAACATCCCAATCCTATTATTATCGTTTTCCTTTTGGTGATGTTACGCTCTGCAGTCTGTCTCTCCTCCACAATCTGACTGGTCCACATTTTATTTGTTTTGTAATCAACGTTACAGCGATTTTCTGCGTCCAAAAAAGGCCCTAAATTGACCATGTAGTGGTTAACGGTGTGTGGAAGTCCTGTTCGTAATGCGAGTGGAGCTCTCCAAGTGTCTGTTCTCCCTCAGCTGTCGCTTCTTAATGTCCTTGTTTGTCTGTCTTTCCCTCACGCTCTTTCTACATTGCACTCTCTTTTTTCCACTTTTGCTATCCCTCCATCTTTCCCTCTCTTTCATTATTTTTCCCCTTGTTTCGCTGTCTCACATCCCCCTCCTCCCCCCCTAGGTCTTGCTCCACCTCTCTCCCTGCATCTCTCCCTGCCTCTCTCCCTGCCTCTCTCCCTGCTTCTCTCCCTCTCCTCCTCTGAAGTGCCAGGCTGGGTCTATCATGCGTTATGAGATGAAGATGTTATCAGAGGAGGCCAGCATCTCAGCCCTCTTAATTGCATCAGATAGATAGAAGAGGATCCTATTGAAGTCAAATGCCTCATAGTCTTGTGCATGAAGAGTGGCAGGGTAGCGATGATCAAAGACCATCAGATTACTATTCAGCGGACATCGTCCCCAAAGTGTATGAAGACAGCTCGTCAAGTTCTCCATGTAGAATTCTCCAAAGTGTCTTTAGAAAGTGTCAGTGGCAGTACGGCAAGCCTAGAGGGACATGAGAGCAGCTGGAGGAAGTGGAATATGGCTAACAAATATGTTAGGCTGGTAGTCTTCCCGTGGGGCTTGGGGATATGCAAATATGCCAAGTAACAAAAGGATTCTTTAGTGTATCTTGCTGCTCTTCTGACTCGCATTATATTTGTTGAGGGGACTCTATGGTGTGTGGTTGTCCGTGTGCTTAACTTGTGCTTAATCCCAGCACATGCTTGAACATCGACAGGGTGGGAGGCAAGTCGTTGCGCCTGATCAATAGTCAGCTAGTCGGTAAAGGACACTAGGTCTTTCCATGTGAAGCAGTGTCAGTGTTACTAGACTTATATATCATGCTGCCGTTCTGATCCAGAAGGTCATTCATTAGATGTACCCTGCTAACTGGACCAAACTCATCCAACAGCTCATTCACGGTGGCTAATGATGGTTCACAGTTGGTGTGCGGTGTAGGAAAAACGGTAGGGTTTAGCTACGAATCCATGCCAGGAGCAATTGAGTGAGAGGTGAAGGAATCGTTATATGTTAGGAGGGAAAGGTGTAAGTAATTGGCGTGAAAGATAACGGGGAGGGGCTGAGTGAAATGGAGGGATGGAGGGAAAAAGAGGTGGAGAGGGAGAGGGTAGAGTGAAAATGTCAAATGTGGTTAGACGACATCACAGCGTTCCGGTGATGGAATCCAACCCCACTCCACTGCTTGACTCTTAGCTTATCCATCCATCCATTTTCTTCTGCTTATCCAGGGCCGGGTCGCGGGGGCAACAGTCTGAGCAGGGAAGCCCAGACTTCCCTCACCGCACACACCTCCTCCAGCTCCTCCGGGGGGATCCCGAGGCGTTCCCAGGCCAGCCGAGAGACATAGTCCCTCCAGCGTGTCCTAGGTCTTCCCCGGGGCCGCTTCCCGGTGGGACATGCCTGGAACACCTCCTGAGGGAGGCGTCCAGGAGGCATCCAAAACAGATGCCCGAGCCACCTCAGCTGGCTCCTCTCGACGTGGAGGAGCAGCGGTTCTACTCCGAGCTCCTCCCGTGTGACCGAGCTCCTCACCCTATCTGTAAGGGAGCGCCCAGCCACCCTGCGGAGGAAACTCATTTCGACCGCTTGTATCAGCGATCTTGTCCTTTCGGTCATTACCCAAAGCTCATGACCATAGGTGAGAGTAGGAATGTAGATTGACCGGTAAATTGAGAGCTTTGCCTTGCGGCTCAGCTCCTTCTTCACCACGACAGTCCGGTACAGAGACTGCATCACTGCAGACGCTGCACCGTTCCGCTTGTCAATCTCACGGTCCGTCCTTCCGTCACTCGTGAACAAGACCCCGAGATACTTGAACTCCTCCACTTGAGGCAAAGGCTCCCCCTCCCACCCAGAGGGGGCAAGCCACCTTTTTTCGGTCGAGTACCATGGCCTCGGATTTGGAGGTGCTGATCCTCATCCCAGCCGCTTCACACTTGGCATGATACCGCTCCAGAGCATGCTGGAGGCCCCGGCTCGAGGAAGCAAACAGGAACTCTTAGCTTATATTTGACTTATTTCATTTGTGTAAATCAGCTTTGAAACAAGCCCAAAAACATATGATCTACTGTAAAAGACAAGACAGCTCATCTAGGAAGCAAAAACACCAATCCTATGTAGCGGGGGAAGCTAACTGGTTGAAAAGAGTACTGCAGGTTAAATAGGATACAGGGTACCACCTTTGTTTTGGAGGAACAGAGGAAAACCTTATGGATTAATGAACAAATAATAGCCTCTTAATGATCAGTCTCTTTAACTTAAAGTCATGAGGTTCCTTAGAATTAGTGCAGATCCGATGACGAGAAGTTGTATATAAAAGGGTTTATTTAAACAAATGGAAACAGACCGGGGGAGACAAGGAAGAGGGGGGGGGGGGGTTATTGGCCTAAGGAGACAAGGGACAGTTATGCTAAGATAGGAAGACTACTTAAATCAGTTACAGTTCACCACACTTATGCCAAGGCCTACGCGTAAGAAATTAGCTTAAATAGCAGTTACTGTCTGTTGAAGAAAGGTAGTTGATCTTCCGTGTGGTGTCCAAGAAATCAAAGGAAGTTTTCCTTAACTTCCGTGATGGTCCTTGGTTCAGTTGAAGATGTTCAGGTAAATCCAGAGGGGTTCCTCAGAATAATCCAGATGAAAGGGGCTTTGGTTGCTCAATATGGCAGATCATCAGAGATAGCTATTCTCAGAATGACTGCAGACGAAAGAGAGCTTTGGTTTGCTCAATATGACAGGTCATCCGAAGGTTGCTATTCTCAGGATGACTGCAGACGAAAGAGAGCTTTGGTTTGCTCAATATGACAGATCATCCGAAGGTTGCTATTCTCAGGATGACTGCAGACGAAAGAGGGAGAATGTCTCTAAGTTTGGGGCTTTATACTAAGACAAAGGGGGGTTGGTGCTCCCTTATCTGAAGATGGTCTCATGCTGTGATTGGCATGTAGTTGTGAAAGGGGTCTCTGGAGTGGGTATCTCATCAATGTCAGTGGGGCGCTTAACTTCCATAACTAACAATTGTAACATTCAGAAATGTCATTGTTAGTTTTGTCCGATCATCTAGATACCAAGAATGAGTTATTTGTAACAAAGGGGAAGGGAGTTACATTAAACATCACATTACATCAAACACAGTATTTAAAGAGAAAGTCACAAGGTTCCAATCCTTTTAGTGTCCAATAAGCAGTATTGTCTTTGTGAGATGTTTGTAATCCATTAAATGTCTGTTTTGGGATAAATCCTCTGTTCAGACTGGTGAACCAGTTATTCCAAGGCCTGCCTGACCTTTCAGCACTGGTTTGGAAATCTATAACCCTGGTTTCGTCAGTGTGTCTCACTGACGAGGGAATGGTTGTGGAGACTCTGCTACACCTAGTAGGAGAGTTCTTTAAGGCTCTGTTAAACTCACATCCTACTCATTGACGTTCTACTTTTCTGTTACCATTCCGGTGTAGATCTGTCAAGTAATATATGTTGTTAAGGTTTTTAGTTGATATGGTTTACCGCCATGTGGCTAATTAGCATTCTGGCTGAAATTTAGCACTTGGGTTTAGCAGTGGGACTTGAAAGTCAGGCAGGGAAAACAAGATTTCACAGGAGCATCAAACATGTCTCTAAACTCAAGTCTGTTCCAGAGGTTGGATATAATGTTGCTGGAGCATTTGTGACTGTAATTCAAGAGTTCCTTGAAAAGCAGATATATTTTTCTAAGCATTTCTTTGGGATTTTTTTGTATGATGTGATCCTTGTACATACTCTTATTTGAATGTCAGTTTTTGAAGACTTCAAACTTCATCATTGTTTTGGTTTGCTTGTAAATGCTTGCTTTGGTTTCCTCAAGTGACAGAGAACCATGAAAGATAACCGCACGCACACAAATGATCCGTTTTTCTTGGGAGCATTTCTCTCTAGCACTGTATGAAGGAATCGTGATTAAATTACAAATTGCTTCTCATTAATTACCCAATTACAGCTTGCCTGTGATTAGCACTGCCTTTCATCTGCCTCGTTGTCTGTACCACAACATTATAGAGATGTCCTAATCTTGAACAATATGGCCGCCGCCAAAGCAATTATCCCCTGGCACGATCACCTCTTCAACACTCACCCTGTCGTGAGCTCATTTCTGAGCGGTTAACTGTCTACCTGATGAAGGGTCAGGCACGTCTGGGCTTTGTGTGGTTGATTAACACCTAACTCTGCTCGGAGTGTGCCTGGGATTCATATCACTCTGCTCTCTTTGTCAGAGAAAGAGGCCCTGTGTGTGTGTTTGTGTTTGTGTGGAACTGTTTGTGCCTGGGGTGTTTGTGTCTGGATCTTTGTGTGTGTCTGGATATGTGTATGTGTGTCTGGATCTTTTGTGTGTGTCTCGATATGTGTATGTGTGTCTGGATCTTGTTTGTGTGTCTGGATGTGTGTGTGTCTGGATCTTTGTGTGTGTGTCTGGATCTTTGTATGTGTGTCTGGACTAAAACACAATATACTTCTGTGCAGCATTTGCACATATATACTGTTCACCAATATAGGTTTAAGTCAGTCAGCATTACAGTGATATGTCGTACAGTACAGTATGGCATACACTACACAGTACTCCTTGGATGACTTGGGTGTGCATGTGCTTCAGCTGCAGTCTTCTAATTCGCAGCTTCTGTGCTTGGAGAAGAGGGGGTGATAATGGACATGATTTTCTGCTGTTCATAGGAAAGTGAATGTTCAGCCATTTAGGGTGTCACTGGAAAATTATGGAGATATTCAAAATTGGTCATCATAATTTTGCATGATTTTATTCAAATAGGGAAATCCATTAGATGAAGTGTGTCTGTGAATATGTGTGTGTGTATGTGTGTGCTGAGATTTAACAAGGGGGCACAGTTTTAGTGGGCTAGGTCGCCTCCTGACCTAGCATGCTGTTTGTAAGCCTCTTGTGGATAAATGTGTCTTATCCACAGAGAACCAGGGCTTTAGCCAGCATATTTGAAGTGTGATTAACTGGTCACAGACCCACCCTTACTTACTTAACCTCCACTTAAGCATAGCTGGCAATTCTTGCATGGCACTATCCCTGTGTCAGCTCATAGCTAATTAATAGTACAAATTATTTGACATTACTATAATAATAATAGTACTCTTTGAACCGTGATACATTTTGTTGTTCTGCTTGCTGTTTCTTGCCAGTTCTCTCCTCTACTCCTCAAACGTTGCTCGCTCCAAGATGGAAACACGTGTGTGCCATTAGAACAGCTTCATGCAACTGCTGCAAATGCAGCTTGATCAAGATCCTTGCTCAGGTGATCATGCCGATGAATTAGGAGCGTCAATTTAGAAATAAGTAAATAAAATGATTATGACCAGTGAACTTCTGCTCAAATATTATGGACCCTGCTCAGGGTGTCCTCAGGCTCTCCTCTCTTTCACCTGCCTCACTCTCTTCCTCTCTCTCCCTCTCCTCACTCTCGCATGTCTCTTACATCCTCTTAACCTTTCCTTCTCCCTTTCTTTCATAATTCCTTAGGCCCTCTATCCCGCTTGCTTTCTTTATTTTTCTCTGTCTTCCTTCCTCGGGCTCTCCCTTTCGTTCTCTCTCGCGCCCTCCCTCTCACTGCTTTTCTGTGACTCTGAGTTAAAGAGATGTTGCTTTACTGCAGCTCCTCAGCATCTGCTAGCTTTGATATGGGTTTCAGAGCAAAGGCTTCTAACATGCCATGAAAGTGGATTTACTCTTACTGAGGGGGAGTGTGCAAGTCAGAGAATACTGTTCAAGCTCAGAATGTTTTTGCTGGTTTAAAACTGCATTGTGGATCATTTCAACAGGTTTCTGTTCATATACTGTGTGTTGTGTGTCTGCATATACTGTGTGTGTATTTCTGTGCTTATAGGAGAATATTTTAACCCGACTGTCATCTGGGTGTCAGAGGACAGTCCCTCAAGCCTCTCCTCAATTATTAGGAAGGAATATGTCAAGTCACCCAGTCAGATAATGACACCATTATGTGAAGATGACAGAGTTGACATTTTAAATCTTTTGTAACCTCCATGCATCCTATTGAAGATGTCTCAGAGAACTCGCAGTGTCTTGCTGTGCATCTTTTGACATTTATCCGGGCTGATCCATGTCAAACATTTCAGTGACACCTGATGAGGAGATGTACAGTAAAAGCACAGAGGCTTTGGACAGGAGTTTTAGACGATCAATATTTTTACCTCAGTGTTTCACCCGCATAAATGTCTAAATACTGAGATAGAACAACGCACAGCAGTCTTTAGAATACAGTCTAGTATTGTGCAAATTTCCTGCACCATCGGTCAACACTATAGCTTCAATCAGAATCAAGTGGTTTATACAACAAGGAATTTACTTCCGTGGGTAGTAAACAGAAGAATCTTAAAAACCTTTCCAAAGTGGTCCAAAAAAGTAATATCTCACATTTGCACAAAGTTTTCAATCGTTGTCTTGGACACATTGAACTTCTGCTGTGCTTTCTTGGTGAAGGAGCTGATGTTCAGTTCCCACTGATCCTGAAGGGTCCTGGAAGGGGATGGTGGTCCTGGAAGAAGGCAGTGCCCAGGAAACGGAAGGACTCATTGCCCAGTTTGCACCAGGTCACCAGGTTGTCAGCTTGCTACCTGTAGTCAAAGAAAACCCAACTAATAAGCACATAAAAACTCATTAAAAAAAGCATTGATTAGAAAAATATATAATATATATAACAAAGCTGTGCTCAAAAGAAACAGAAATGTCAGAAGCTATTTTCGCCACAGGAACATTGTTAGTCACCTCCAGGCATTCACATTTCTTTATTTACGATTCACTGGATTATAGGCGGTGGGCCGTCTTGTCACAAAGACCTGTGTCTGTAAGACCCGATTGGTCTCAATGCCTTCAGTCTCCACAGAGCAGCTAAGTTAATTAGGGAACCATTAGAGTCGACGTCCTGCCGGCTTGGACTTGGCCTACGACTGTTTCATTGTGTTCCTGAGGAGCACTCGTTCCACAATTAGCCTTTTGCAGTTATTTATTTAATTTGATCCCCTGTCAATTATGTTTTTGCAAGAACTTTAAATCATTAATGTGAGGTCAGGTGAGCATGGTTAGTGCGCTACAGTAAATATCTACTTTGTTGTTGTCTTTTACTGTAAATCATTGATTTATTTATTTTCATTTGGAACTGTTTAAGTTTGAAAAGAGATGGGGAGATTGGAGAAAGATGACTGCTGTATAAATCAATCCAGCAGCAGATCGAAGCTGTGGCTTCCTTCTGGGAAACACAGGAGAGAGCACGGTTCAAATGCACAAGCCCACATCCAATTGATCAGTATTACATGTTTTTATTTAATTTTGCATTTTGGATTAGTACCCAGTGTAAAACAAATGCTCCCTTCACAAACATGCTCCCTCTCTCTGCCTCTCTCTCTCTCTCTTTCTTTCTCTCTCTCTCTCTCCATCTCTCTATCTCTCTCTCTCTCCCTCTCTCTCTCTCTGCATGTGATTTTAGCTTCGATGGATTTCCGTTAATCTGGCCTGGGGCGTTCCGGAGGAAATCCTCTCCTAGGAATCTACTGTGTCTGCCTAGGCAGGACCCCAAAGGGAAGCAGACAGCAGAAACACTGTAGTCATTAATGTTCCAGAACACTGGAGTGGCAATGTTATGGCGCAGGGAAATACACGCAGCAAACATCCTACAGACCCATTTGGAGATGGAGAGATGACAAACGTGACTCATTTTGCCCTCCTCTCTCCCCAGTCCTGCGTCATGAAGCAATTTCATTGCCTCTGTCTCACTGTGAGCAATCAAAGGCATGCTGTCTATGGATTACAAGTATGGAATTGCATCAGTAACACTGTCGTCCCACTGTGTCTTTTTTTGTCCTTCCCTACCATGTTCACAATTTTGTTTTTGTAGATTGTGACCGTTCAGCCAGCAAGTACTGGCTAGTGCTATTCGTATCTAATGTCTCTTTCAGACTCACGGGCACCCGTGTCATTATTGTTCTTGCATCCTCTCTTCTATTCTGTCTTTTATGGGGTAGTTTATCGCCCAGAGGTCAAGCGGGATTAATGTTAGTCTTCCCACTTTAGCAGCCAAGCTTGGGGCACTGGCTTTGAAAGCGTGGAGAGGTCTAAGTAAAACATCTTGTTCAGCTCAGGCCTCTCTGAGATGGGCTTCTATTTGATAAACCCTCCTCCTGTTCTCTTTCTCTAGGTTGTAGGGTAGGTGCTTTGTTGGTCCCCAAAGGGAAATTGCAGCAATGCATTGGGCAAGAAGAGAAAATATGAGATATATTATATATTTTATTTTTTACAAATACTAAAACACAATACAAAAACAACGTACAAAGCCATACAAAAGCAGTTTAACATAGGTGATGCACAAGGAGACAGAGAGGGAGAGTGTGTGTGTGTGTGTGTGTGGGTGGGAGTACAGACTGTGTGTGCGAGTCTCCTTTGGTCTCTAACTGTATTTAGGTTTCCACTGACATGGAAAAGACAAAGAGCAGTCATTTGGACTAGAGAGAAAAGGGCAGCAAGATGGAAATGTTTTAATATCACTTGAGCGCAAGCTTCAATATGAGGGATGTTTTATGCATGACAGTCTGTATTGAAGGTATACAGATTAGACCATAGACACACTGTGGCATCACATATTCTCTGGATATCAAAGAGGAATGAATATGTCTCAGCGACGTTCCGCTTCAAAGTGCTACACAGCCCAGGGGTTGAGAAATGCATCTTAAGCGATTACTCAGAAACACATCTTCAGCGTAATGTATGTGTACATATTTATGACTGTAGGAAATCCCAGTGCAACAATTTGCGGTCATAGAATACAACTGTTCCAAGGACTCTCGACTGTGTTATGTAAAAAATGTGTGGTCTGTTTTCAAACATGGGGATGGGAAAATCCAGACCTCGAGTAAGCATCATTTCTACCTGCCAGATCAACTTGCGATCAGTTCCAGCTGATATTAGCAGCAAAGCTCAAACCAGAGAGGGAGATCTGCTGCCATCACATTAATCTCTTCAGTGTGGAGTAGGAGTAGGGCGCACCGTTGATTGTAAATAATTGAATCAGGATTTTAAACCCTCCCAATTAAGTTTAACAGCAGGGAAAGCTTCGTTGGGAAGCTTCCTATGAGCTGATTCATTAGTAATAATGGGTGACATTTGTAGTAGCAGACAAAATGCTGACATAAAGAAGGGGGAACATACCATACAGTGAAAAGGGTGTTGTAGTTTCCGAAGAAGATTTATAGTGTGACTTTCTGGAAGGACCAAAGAGGTCCAGGGTTTGGTGGCTTGGTCATCAAATATTTTTCACAGTGAAATGGAAGTTGAGATATTGTTACACTGCAGCCACATGACCCCTCATTTCAAAAGAGACCGTGTGCCGGATTCCAATCCTCTAAAAGAAGGGGAACATTGAGAGAAATCAAAATGGCCCCTGTCCATTTGTCCCTCCCCCCACTTCTGATAGAAAGCTAATAAGAGTCTTTGTGAGTAGAGGAGCTAGTGGCTAGCTATTAACCAGGGCAAGGTCTTATTGATCGGTGGGGCAGGGGTTGGTGGGGTTAAGGTGATTAGAAGTGTGTGTGTGTGTGTGCGTGTATGTGCGTGTGTGTATGTGTGTATGTGCGTGTGTGTGTGGAGGTGCATGTGCGTGTGTGTGTGTGTGTGTGTGGGGGGGAAGTTGCCAGTGCCCCACTGAGTGACTATCTGTGTGGTGGGGGCCATGTCAGGGCTGACCTTTTGGAATTGGCCCGGATTCATTTCCCTTCGGCTCCCCTCCTCCTCAGCCCTGCTGCCCTCCTCCCTAGCCCTGTTCTCCTCCCCATCCCCCCACTCCTCCTCCCCATCCCCCCACTCCTCCTCCCCATCCCCCCACTCCTCCTCCCCAGCCTCACACTCCTCCTCCCCAGCCTCACACTCCTCCCCAGCCCCACTCTTCTCCTCCCCAGCCTCACTCTCATCCTCCTCAGCCCCACTCCCCTCCTCCCAAGCCCCACTCTCCTCCTCCCCAGCCCCACTCTCCTCCTCTCCAGCCCCACTCCCCTCCTCCCAGCCCCACACTTCTCTCCCCAGCCCTACTCTTCTCCTCCCCAGCCTCACTCTCATCCTCCCCAGCCTCACTCTCATCCTCCCCAGCCCCACTCCCCTCCTCCCAAGCCCCACTCTCCTCCTCCCCAGCCCCACTCTCCTCCTCTCCAGCCCCACTCTCCTCCTCCCCAGCCCCACTATCATCCTCTCCAGCCCCACCCTCACCCTCCCCAGCCCTGCTCCCGCTGTTCCAGGGGTCACCAGACTGCTGCTGTGATGAAGGACTGTTGTATAGGGCAGGGCTCATTAGAAGACGGGATGTGCTTCATAGATGTTAAGATGCAAACACACACACAGTCTCACACACTCTGACTTCCATAAGCCCAAGTTGACAAAGACAATTCTATCATTGTCCCAGTGTGTTCTATTTCCATGCAGCATGCATCCTTTATTCATTTGTAACAAACTAGATTTTCAGGGTAATGGATGTAATGACTTGTGATGATCGTGTTATCAGTATACAATAAGTTGTAGTTGTTTCTTGTGTTGTTTCTTGTGTTCTTTCGACTCCTCACTGTACGTTTCTATGGTTTCCGGTTGCAATGTGGTATAATGTGTAGTTAGATGGCACAGCAGGCTACATTTTCACTTCCACATGATCCATAAATAGATGTAATGGACATCTCAGACTCAGGGGAACAGCTCCATTATTAGCTTAAAATTATTAAAGAATCTTACATTGACAGAAGTGGCCCATTGCAAATCCCTAACCACTTACAGCTAATTGTCGCAAAGTGATTGCAAACATCCCACCTGTCTCAACAAATGATCTTGAACTTGAGAAAATGTATTATTGAGCGTTGGAAAAGATGGCTTCTGTATTCGCCCCCTAAAAAAGACCTAAAAACTGATTTTAGAAACGACAACAGCCTGTCATTCCCCTTTTCACCCGACAAACGACTTCCGCCAGTTTTACGCTCCATTTATCTTTACAAAGAGAACCGTTTTGGCTTCGCTCCCATTTTAAGCCTTCGGTTTCAAAGAAACTTTTCCCTACTGCTGTTAAAGCTGGATCACCTCCACTGTGTTGCCAGTCAACGACTGTGACACCTACATCTGTCATCTCCCTCTATCTTGTTTATCCCGGGCCTCAACCATTCATTTCCGTGTGGAGGAAGCTCTCCTTGCAGCAGATCAGAATAACTTATTTTGCACGGTGTCGAGAGCTCGCTCATCTTTGGAAACTCGAGCACATTTCTTTAGACGGTTTCGGCTTTTTCTCCCGCCGTTTCCAGAGACAGGCCGACTGGAAGCGCTTTTGTTCCGCACCATTACTCACCACGAGGCGCCGTGCTTCCTCCCCATCTGTTGCGACGTTCACACTCCGCCGAGTCCCTTTACTCTGAGACGCCACCTGTCCTTCTGCAACGGAATCAAAGTCGCTGATAATCATGGTCGGTACCAATACCGTACTGCTGGTGTGTCTACCGGGCCTTCGGAGAGTCACCTGCCAGCTCCACCATCCGTATTTGAGCTGTGCTTTTTCACCTTGTGTGCCTAATTGAGATCACTGACCCTTTCAGCCCAAATGGCAGCGAGCATCTAGCAGAGATGTGGGGTGTCTAAAATAATAATCTATATTGTCTAGACAGCGGTGCTGTTGGTTTAATGGACCATTAAGTTATATTTTCCAAATTGTAGTTAGCTACAGTTATGCAGCTTAATTCCATTATATGATGTTGACCTTGTTCGTCAGTGTTACCAGATTCCCCCTGATCTCAGGTCACCAAACTTAACTCTGGTCTGGTGCACTCCCTACTGTAGACAGCGGTGCCTCCACGTTAGCAATTATACTTAAGTATAATATTAACTTATAACTTCTTGCACAAGCTTAAGCTCTTGTAAACATGCATCCCTCTAATATTGGGTCTCGGAAGCAGAACAAACAAAAGGTCCAGCTAAACTCAATATACACTAACATGATAAACAAAAATGAAATGTTTTTTTGTTTTTTTAAAGGCTGGGGGAGATATTTATACTTAAATATCCATGTATCCTCAGCAACCAAAGCTCTTGATGGAAAGGAGCCAGGTTGAATTTCCTTAAGCTGATCTCCCACGCCAAGTGATGGTGTGAATGTCTCTGGGAGATCCCTGCTTCCTGCAAGTACATCAAGTGCTCGGCTATCAAACTTGCCATACTACATCTGTAGGCTACACAATGTCTTACTCCCGCAGAGACAGATGTGCGGCTGGCCAATCGTGTAGATGCATTTCAAATTCCTCCAAATGGACAATGACCCAGCTGCAGGCATTACCAACCAAGAGGCCATTTGTCATGTATTTTCCCGCCCACAAGGTAGCTTTAGTGGTTAGATAGACTTCTGGTGAGTCAGCAGTTCACATCCCTCCTGTTCAAATTCCCCCATTTCAAGTGATCACAAAAGTAAATGAAACTCCTTGATGAACTGAACAAGATATAATATGCATTAAGCGCCACTAGGCATACCTATGCTCATTATGAAATGTGTAAATCTACTTGTAAATCGTATATTTTCTTTTACGTTGGGGGGGGGGTGTTTTTACTGTGTAATTTGGTGTTATGTAATGGGAGTATTCATTTATCGGGCTACAGTGAGCTTCAAAAGATAATTGCATAAAAATGCACAATCATACTCATTTCGACAAAAGTCTAAAGAGGATGCTGTGACTTCCACTGATGTGCTTTAAGCTCAAACGTTCTTGTTCTCAAACCAGAAGCCTTCAATCCTGTGCCTCCAGGGCCCACTGTCTCGTGCATTTCAGACGTTTCCCTGCTCCAACACAGCTGATTTGAATGAGCGGTCATCAAGCCTGATAACGACCGTTCATGTGAATCAGATGTGATGGAGCAGGGAACTCTCTAACCCATGCAAGAACCTGCATGTCCTTGAGGCCCTGAGAAACGGGATTGAAGATGGCTGGTCTTAACCTGGGCTAACCTGGTTCTTCCTTGTGGTTCTCTCAGGGCTTCCTGAAGAGCGAGCGCGTGTCCCGGATGGTGCAGAGCGGCGGCAGCTCGGCCAGCGACTTCCGCGAAGTCTTCAAGAAGAACATTGAGCGCCGCGTGCGTAGCCTCCCCGAGATCGACGGCCTGAGCAAGGAGACTGTCCTGAGCTCCTGGATCGCCAAGTACGACGCCATCTACAGGGGCGACGAGGACCTGCGGCGCCAGCCCCAACGCGCGCACCTCAGCGCCGTGTCGGAGCTCATTCTGAGCAAGGAGCAGCTGTTTGAGATGTTCCAGCAGATCCTGGGGATCAAGAAGTTCGAACACCAGCTGCTCTACAATGCCTGCCAGGTGAGCCGTGTGTCGCGCTCGCACAGGAAACAAACCATCTGAAGTACATACACACCCGTGCACAGGTACACAAACACACACACGGGCAACATGCTCGTGCACACAGCGCACACGACACACACGCGCTCCACAGCAAATACACATGCATTTAATATGCAAATCTGTACCAATTAAACACAGTGTATATGGGCCCTCCTTAACACATACGTACAGAGACACCCACACAGTGGCACAGATTGGCCTAACGGGTCTTTCTTCCTTCTCACTGATGGGTTACCAGCTGTAGGACTGAAAGGGTGACATGGTGATAAGTCTCTATTAGAATTTGTTGTGGCAATGTGATATAATGTCCTGTTTGGAGTGGGTTCCTGTCTGCTTCACATTTCTGTTTGAGTCCTCTGCCCTTTTCTTTCAAATCATCTGTGCTCAGGTGGCCCCTAAGCCTACCACAGGCTTCTTTGAAGGTGTGATTTTAAAGGTCAGGTGCTAATGGGAAATGTCTAATCAGCATTCTTTCCCTTTACCGTGACCCAGTCAGCTTAGACCGCAAGAATCACTGTCATTTACCTTTCTCAAGATTGCCTATCTCCCTTTGTGTAAAACCTGCGTTCTCATATAATCTCTGATCATCTCAGATGTTTGTAATGATTATTTCTTCAGTCTTGAACGAAACTGTTGCGTTTAAGTGTTCTGGTGACATAGGGTCTTTAACATGAAACATTGAAATGTCAGCTTCTCAACTGCTTTGAAATATGCGTGTAAAATACAGGCATACGTACGATATCTTATTCACATAATCTAGAAACTGACATTTATGTGATATTACTCAATCTGAGATACTGGAGAAATGTCAGACCCAGTACTTTGGTTTTCTCCTAAATCAAATGAACATCTTTCTATTTAATGGCGTAGTTTTTTTTTCTCAATACCCTCCATTATATTATTCAATTGCAATTTGAGTTATGAGGCATACACTGGTGTCATTGTACTACTCTCCACCAGTAAAAATGATGCACTTTGAAGACATCTATCAAGTATACTGGAAATCCGAAATTATCTTTCATTTCCAGCCTTTTCTTTTCCTCCTTGGTATTTGCATAATCTGGAAACAAATGTCACGTCAGTGATTTTCTAAATATTAAGAATAGTTTAATTGCAAGAGACAACCCAATTTACGCAGGTGTCATCCAAAGATGGTCTCCATGGCAACCTTTTTGGCCTTGGTGGAGGTTGTTCACCAATAACCTTTATTTATGTATTCCTTGACTGGCCAAAGGACAGGCATTTCCCTCAACGAGCCGATCAGTTGGTCCGGTGAGTATGAGAGAAGGGCAGAGAGGGGCAGAGAAGGGATGGATGAGCTTACCCAGCTGAGCAGGTGGAGGGGTGCAGCTGCTCTCTCTAAAGGTGTCAGCCCCCTGACAGAATGATGGCAGACGAATAGTTTGAGTGTATCTGATGATGCGTACAACATAGCTTGTCGGCCCCCGCCTCCACCATCACCACCATCCCTACCACCACCATCACACACACAACTACCCCACCCTTTTCTCCAACCCCTTCTCCCCATTCTCAACTCGACCACCCCCTCCTCTCCTCCTAATGATCACATCCTGGTGTGTGAGTGGCGCTTCTACCTCTGTCGTCTCTCGTTAGCAACACGAGTCAGAGGTGAACGGAGGCTGGTGAACAGGTGTGCCAACAAGAAGGGCTAATAAATTAGCAGCAACCCCCGTACTTCCATGCATCACCTCAGTCAGTCCTGAGCGGCCAGCTGTCCTTTATGTTCAGCTCTCAATATATCCCTTTCTCCCTTCACATTTTTTCTCTCTCTTTGTCTCACTCGTCTTTCTTTTGAAACACTTTCTTTTCCCCTTCTGTGTTTTATCCGTCTTTCTCTATATCTCTGGTTTCTCTGTATGGTATGTACCTTTAGGTACCTTATCCCACCTTACCCTATCTAAATCCCTCACCCAGATATGAGGAATGTGTCCAGACAGACATGGCAAGCAGAAGTAATCAAACCCAGAGTAATATCCCAGTGCCTTACCCCCCCCCCCCACCCCCCCCCCCCCCCCCCCAACCAACCCCCAAGTAAGGTAGACTTATCTGCCTTGAGATTTCAGTTCAGGGTTCAGGAAACAATGTCTGAGAGGTAATTGGCAGATCCTACCAAGGATTGGATTAGCATGAATCATGTTTACATCTCCAGGAGCAGGACTGGTGGAGGTTCAAGTGTTCAGGATGTGTGCCAGGGTTCACCATCAAACAGAACGTTAGCAGTGACCATGGGATATCTCTTTTCTTAGATCGATAGAACTCATTAATTCACCTCGTCATTATATTTGCAGACGTTTAAACGGTCCATGAACAACAAAAAGAAACATTTATGTTTTGTCAATAAGGGGACATTTGTTAGAATTGTTAGTTGCAAATAATAGGTGCTGTAAATCAGACTAGAGTAGAATCAGTCAGGGCTTTAACGTACAGGGTTGTACAGTATGTGGTCGGTTATGTTCCCATGTTATTGTAGACTACTGTGTCAGCATCATTAGTGCTTAGCTCCTTCTAACTGTTCCCTGATAGTTTTGATTATTTAGAACTGTCATATGCCTCAAATAAATGGTTGCCAAGACCATGTTAAGAAGAGGAAAGCATCATAAAAAAGTCATAGAAACAGAGTAATAAGGCTACTGTTGCTAAGTTGCTGTTTTTCCTGAGTGTGTACTACTACACACACTATACAAGCGTAGCAAGTAACTCACTGAAGATATTACCATAACTTACAGTTTGTGTTATATAAACTTGAAAAAAACTTTTCAAGGACCTTTTAATGATTCAACATATGAGCGTTTAAAGGCGGGGTGTCCAATCCTGGTCCTCAGGGTGCACTGTCCTGTATATTTTAGATGTTTTTCTGCTGCAGCACACCTGATTAAAATCAGTGGTTGTTATCAGGCATCCACACAGGTTGGTAACAAACCCATTCATTTGAATCAGGGCTCCTTCAGTTGAACGTAATGCAATTTAGCTCACCCATAGCTTGTGAAAAGCAGTTCCGGAAGTCCCTTTGGTAGATTTTTGTCTGCTTATGCTCTTTGGTTATCAGACATGGACCACAACAAGTCTTGTTGAGTAATGCTTCAATGGTGGACACTACATTGTGAAATGAAAGTGTCACAGTATGATACACAGTATGATGGACTAGTTTTCTACCTGTGCAGAAATGTCTGTGATGAAACTTTTGTTCAGAATTAGATGGAACAAAGCTTTAAGACAACCGCAAGAGAGCTCTGATGGGAGACGACCAAAAACCGAAGAGACAAGTGGAACCCTCTGTGCAGATAACAAAATGAAAGACTCTGAAGAAAGAGATAAGATGCTTAAGTTAGCCCCGTCACATTTTAATTCCATATATATGCTTGTTAAGATTGTTTTGCCTGAAAGACATTTTGTACAACTAACAGTATATGGTCCCTTGGGATGAATAAAATCAAAACTCCATCCAAGTCTTTGGAATACTTAGTCAGCTGGAATGCTTTGTTGCTATAGAAACAACTTCTGTTCAGGAACTTGACCAACGATTACTTATAGCTGTCAAAACACCAATTAAACATTAAAGACCATTGGACCCAAACCTCCCTTTTCTGATCTAGTTGTCAATTCTACTAGCCTTAAATTGTTGAGCTCTGTATAAAAATCACATACAGTAAACTGGGCAACAGAACGAACAACAGCAAACTATTGATGAAGTGATCATACTAATGATGAAGAAGTGTTGTACCATATAATAATTCTAAGCTAATTTAGTGGGGAACAGAGTTATGTTCCCTCTCAAAACAATAGACCCCCAATATGATGTTAAACCTCCTGTATTTCATTTGAAAGACAAGCAAGGAATCATTTTACTGTTGTCTCACTTCACTTGTGTTTAATAGGGAGTCTGTTAGTCATCATCTTGCTGGTCATGAATTCTAAAACTGTCTCTGAGCAAAGCCAAGAGCTATGCATTGAAGCTCTCATTTAATCATTTTCTTGTGCAGCTCTATGGGTGTGGTTGTATTTCGGTGGTATTTCACTTTTGATAGTCTTTATTCAAGTTTTCTCCCCATTACCAATGGGCATCATTCATTAAAAAAAATCCCAATGGACACAATGGACCATTGTCTTATGACAGCATTGCATCATTACGGAAAATATTAGTCTTGTTTATATATTAATCATGTAAACATCTGTAGGTAGATAACATAGGACTAAGGGGTTGCACCCCACCCACATCTCTTATGATGGATTCATTTAGTCAAAAATGTACACTCTACATCACTGTAGCTAGAGGCTTATGTGTACTGGTAAATAATGCAATCCATCCTATAAAACATGATTTTATATCTTGTATGGTGTTTCTGGGTTGTTTCCAAAAGCTGTGTGAGTAAATTAACAATGAAGGCATCAAAGTTGCGTGTATTTCAAGATAAGAATTTATGACAGTGGTCATAGATCATGGACGTAATTCTTGTATAATTACTGAGGAACCACTAAGGAGTGATTTGATGGCTTTATGTGTTTGTGTAGGTGTGTGGCCACAAGGGTGTGTTTGTGTGTCTGTATGCACTCCTCCGTGTCTGTGTGTGTGTGTTTGTCTTACAGGGTTTACAGGGCTTGGATAAACATCCATGTCACCATATTATTCAGCCAGTGTCAGTTCATCTCATTTGAACAGAGAATCCTTTTCCAATCACAATTTGCATGTCACTAGAAGCAAACAAAACCACACATTTAGCATTTTCTAGTTAATTATTATTTATGTTGTGTTGATACACAAGCCCAGTTGTTAGCTCCTGTTTCCAAACTGTTATGCCAATAAACGCTGCGAAATTAACCAATTAGTCCAACATGTTTAGATTGTTGAATTATCTGACTCATGACAACTAAACAATTCCAAATTACCAATCATTGTTTGATACTTATTTAGATATTTGCGAATGATTGCAACATTTGCACATCAGATGTTCCAAAAAACGTTAAATTGTGTTTAGTTTAGTTTATTAGTAGTTAACATTATTTCGCCTATGTCATCCAATGTCAATATATTTTATTCAGCATTTTTCACCCCAGGTCACTATCCAAGACAAAATCAGGTACATGATTAAAGTAGAATTGAATCTGGAAAAATGGGAATGGGAAGAAAAAAAAGATGTGGCAGAGGAGTACAAGTTAAAGTCTTGAAAGGTTGCCTCATGCTGTTGAGTCAAGAGGTACAGAATATCCACAAACCTTATCACCAGTATTTATTTTATTTCTCAAATGTGGAACAAATGCAATTCACATGAAAATACTTTTCCAGCAGATTGTGTTGGGTGGCACGCCACATCAGGGTTCTGTCTCTTTCTATATTCAGTTTGTTTGATCTTGATTGGCTGATTTGTTTTTCTTTCTACCGGCTGGCCTCAGATTAAAGGCTCTTTTTGGCTTTCCATAGGTCGATAGGCTGCCTGCTATATTTGTATGTTACTATAGTTGTTTCTTGACTGATTGAATGATGCAGTCCATACTCATCATTAGACACTGATTACATGATTGGAGCTGTGCGGATTCTCCTCTTTAAAATATCCACCACTTCCTACGCTCTCCCAGGCCCTCAGGGGCATCACTGATGAGCGCTCCACTTCCTGTTTGTTATTTCAGCTGGACAACGTGGATGAGCAGGCAGCACAGATCCGTCGGGAGCTGGATGGGAGGCTGCAGCTGGCCGAGAAGGTCGCCCGGGTAACGGAAGCTCCATCATTTTTACACATCCTGTTTTCAAACACACATGTCAAATCAGTCTGTGCAATATGACATATGTCAAACCTATAGATATCACATGTCAAACACAAACAAGTAACACATTACAAGTCAAGTTATGGTTGTTCCCAAAGTACGGGATGTTGAATGCATACACATTCCATCGACCTGTTACAGTTTGTTTCAACTTTTGAAACCTCCAGGAGCGTCGATACCCCAAGTTTGTGTCCAGAGACATGGAGGCCATGTACATTGAGGAGCTGCGCTCATCCGTCAACCTCCTCATGGCCAACCTGGAGAGCCTGCCTGTGTCAAAGGGAGGCCCCGACTTCAAGCAGAAGCTCAAGCGCTCGTCCCTGAACAGCTCCTTCCTGGACATGGACGAGGGAGACATCCTGTCCAAGTCAGACGTGGTGCTCTCCTTCACCCTCGAGGTGTGTGCGTTGGGAGGGGGTTTGTTTGTCTGTTTGTGTTTGCTTGTTGAGAGGGGGTGTGTGTGGGCGTATTGGGAGAGAATGGTCTGTGTGTCTATACGTATGTTGGGAGGGAGTGGTGTGTCTGTGTGATGAGAGGGCGTGTTTGTGTGTATGCTTTTGGACCACAGGCAGTACCACATCTCACTTATCTTAACTGTAAATAAAGCAATATGTTTTCACCGAAGAAGGTTCCAGAGCATAGCATTTCGAAGTGGATCTGCCTTACTGTGTCGTATGTAATCATGCTGCTCGAGCTTTAGGTTCCCTGATAACACCTGCCTGAACTCGGTGCCATTCTGTGACTCCTCAGCACCTGGTCCTGTCCACTCTTATGGGAAATCCAAGATAATTCATGTGTGTGTATATCTGACCTTGTACTTCAGATTGTGATTGTGGAGGTACAAGGACTGAAGTCTGTGGCCCCCAACCGGATTGTGTACTGCACCATGGAGGTGGAGGGCGGGGAGAAACTGCAGACCGACCAGGCTGAAGCCTCCAGACCACAGTGAGCTCGGCCTTTGTCACACTGTAGATATGGATCACTTTTGCGATAGTTTCTCTGGACTGATATCGATTTTGAACACAGAAGAGCTAAAATAATCAGACAGATACTCTGAGGAAGGCTGTTTTAAGAGAAGCTGAGGAAAGAATATAGTTTGCCTGAATTTATTGCGAGAAAAATGAACACTTTATTTCCAGACCTTCAAGATAGTGCCGGACATGTCAGGGGGATGGGGCAGGAAATGCACAGCATCAAACTCTAATCGAAGTGATAGTCAGAGCTATGCTCACAGCTATTTCATACATGTGTGTAGCAGTGAAAGCACACCCACCTTCAGACCCAATTGGATTCTTTCCCATCTCATCACGGCATCTCTTTCAAGTACGAATAAGTATGGACAATATCACACACTAACACAGCTATCCATCCATCCATCCATTATCTTCCGCTTATCCGGGGCCGGGTCGCGGGGGCAGCAGTCTGAGCAGGGAAGCCCAGACTTCCCTCACCGCACACACCTCCTCCAGCTCCTCCGGGGGGATCCCGAGGCGTTCCCAGGCCAGCCGAGAGACATAGTCCCTCCAGCGTGTCCTAGGTCTTCCCCGGGGCCGCCTCCCGGTGGGACATGCCTGGAACACCTCCCGGGGGAGGCGTCCAGGAGGCATCCTAAACAGATGCCCGAGCCACCTCAACTGGCTCCTCTCGACGTGGAGGAGTAGCGGTTCTACTCCGAGCTCCTCCCGTGTGACCGAGCTCCTCACCCTATCTCTAAGGGAGCGCCCAGCCACCCTGCGGAGGAAACTCATTTCGACCGCTTGTATCCGCGATCTTGTCCTTTCGGTCATGACCCAAAGCTCATGACCATAGGTGAGAGTAGGAATGTAGATTGACCGGTAAATCGAGAGCTTTGCCTTGCGGCTCAGCTCCTTCTTCACCACGACAGTCCGGTACAGAGACTGCATCACTGCAGACGCTGCACCGATCCGCCTGTCAATCTCACGTTCCGTCCTTCCGTCACTCGTGAACAAGACCCCGAGATACTTGAACTCCTCCACTTGAGGCAAAGGCTCCCCACCCACCCAGAGGGGGCAAGCCACCTTTTTCCGGTCAAGTACCATGGCCTCGGATTTGGAGGTGCTGATCCTCATCCCAGCCGCTTCACACTCGGCATCAAACCGCTCCAGAGCATGCTGGAGGCCCCGGCTCGAGGAAGCAAACAGGACAACATCATCCGCAAACAGCAGAGATGAGATCCTGTGCTCCCCGAACCGGAAACCCTCCGCCCCCTGGGCGCGCCTAGAAATTCTGTCCATATAAACAATGAACAGAACCGGTGACAAAGGGCAACCCTGGCGGAGTCCAGCATGCACCCGGAACAGGTCTGACCTATTGCCGGCAATGCGAACACAGCTCCTACTTCGGTTGTACAGGGAACGGACGGCCCCTAACAAAGGGCCCCGGACCCCGTACTCCCGAAGTACCCCCCACAGGACACCACGAGGGACACAGTCGAATGCCTTCTCCAGATCCACAAAACACATGTAGACTGGTTGGGCAAACTCCCATGAACCCTCGAGCACCCGGTAGAGGGTGTAGAGCTGGTCCAGTGTTCCGCGGCCAGGACGAAAACCACACTGCTCCTCCTGGATCCGAGGTTCGACTATTGGCCGGATTCTCCTCTCCAGTACCCTGGCGTAGACCTTACCGGGGAGGCTGAGGAGTGTGATTCCTCTGTAATTGGAACACATCCTCCGGTCCCCCTTCTTAAATAGGGGAACCACCACCCCGGTCTGCCAATCCATAGGCACTGTTCCAGACCGCCACGCGATGCTGCAGAGGCGTGTCAACCAGGACAGTCCCACAACATCCAGAGACTTCAGGTACTCAGGACGGATCTCGTCCACCCCCGGAGCCCTGCCACCAAGGAGCCCATCGACTACCTCAGTGACTTCAGCCCGGGTGATAGGCGGGTCCGCCCCGAAGTCCCCAGTCTCTGCTTCCTCCTCGGAAGACGTGACGGCAGGATTGACGAGATCCTCAAAGTATTCCTTCCACCGTCCGACAACATCCCCAGTCGACGTCAACAGCTCCCCACCCGCACCGTAAACAGTGTTGGTGAAGCACTGCTTCCCCCTCCTGAGGCGCCGAACGGTTTGCCAGAATTTCCTTGGGGCCGACCTATAGTCCTTCTCCATGGCCTCCCCGAACTCCTCCCAGACCCGAGTTTTTGCCTCTGCGACTACCCGAGCCGCGGCACGCTTGGCCTGCCGGTACCGGTCAACTGTTTCGGGAGTCCCACAAGCCAGAACGGCTCGATAGGACTCCTTCTTCAGTTTGACGGCATCCCTTACTTCCGGTGTCCACCACCGGGTTCTGGGATTGCCGCCGCGACCAGCACCAGAGACCTTGCGACCGCAACTCCGGACTGCCGCATTGACAATGGAGGTCGAGAACATGGTCCATTCAGACTCGATGTCCCCAGCCTCCCCCGGGATCTGTGAGAAGCTCTCCCGGAGGTGTGAGTTGAAGATCCCTCTGACAGACGGGTCTGCCAGACGTTCCCAGCAGACCCTCACGATACGTTTGGGCCTGCCAAGTCTGTCTAACTTCCCCCCCCGCCAGCGGATCTGACTCACAACCAGGTGGTGATCGGTTGACAGCTCCGCCCCTCTCTTCACCCGAGTGTCCAAGACACACGGCCGCAGGTCAGAAGACACGACAACAAAGTCGATCATCGACCTTCGGCCTAGAGTGTCCTGGTGCCACGTCCACTGATGGACACTCTTGTGCTTGAACATGGTGTTAGTTATGGACATACCGTGACTAGCACAGAAGTCCAAAAACAGAACACCACTCGGGTTCCGATCAGGGGGGCCGTTCATCCCAATCACCCTTCTCCAGGTGTCACTGTCATTTCCCACGTGGGCGTTGAAGTCCCCCAGTAGAACAACGGAGTCCCCAGTCGGCGCACTGTTCAGTACGCCTCCCAAAGACTCCAAGAAGGCCGGGTACTCTGCACTGCTGTTCGGCCCGTAGGCCGCCACAACAGTGAGAGACCTGTCCCCGGCTTTTAGGCGCAGGGACGCAACCCTCTCGTTCACCGGAGTAAACTCCAACACGTGGCGACTGAGCTGTGGGGCTATAAGCAAACCCACGCCAGCCCGCCGCCTCTCCCCACGGGGAACGCCAGAGAAATGAAGAGTCCAGCCTCTCTCAAGGATAATGGTTCCAGAGCCCAAGCTGTGCGTGGAGGCGAGGCCGACTATATCTAGCCGGTAACGCTCGACCTCCCGCACAAGCTCGGGCTCCTTCCCCGCCAGCGTGGTGACATTCCATGTCCCCAGCGCTAGAGACTGTGTGCGCGGCTCTGGTCGTCCGGGCGCCTGCCCCTGACCACCGCCCAAATCACACAGCACCGGCCCCTTACGGTCCTTCCTGCGGGTGGTGGGCCTACGGGAAGGTGGTCCCACGTCGCCTTTTCGGGCTGGGCCTGGCCGGGTCCCATGGGAAAAGACCCGGCCACCAGGCGCTCGCCTGCGAGCTCCCACTCTGGGCCTGGCTCCAGAGTGGGGCCCCGGTTTCGCCGATCCGGGCGACGTAACTGACTTCGTTTTATTTGTCATCATATGGGTTTTTTGAACACAGCTATTGGTGCCAAAACACAGTACCCACCTGTAGCTTTGAAATGCCAGCTACTCTTTATTTAACAACACAGGCCTTGGCCTTATTGTTAAGCTGTTACAACACAGTGTAATGTTTTATATGAATCAGGATTCTTGGATATCCTCGATGAACACATCAAGACTTCCATTATGTGTATCTCCTAATAAAATGAAAATATATACTTACAGTAAGCTTAAAGTAAAAGTAGCCTACACATATATACTTTCATATATCAACGTTGCCAAAAAGTTGGTAAAAAAAAAAAAAAAAACAGGCTCTATGGACAGTGAATTTCTCTAAGAAAGAAGCACTTTCACCACTGCATGGCATTGGCTCTGTGCTCATACTATGCATGGTGACTTTCAAGATCTATTCTAGGCCCTTCGCAAGTGGCAACATCAAACTTAGTTTGACCAGGCGCCAGAAGAGGTCATTGAATTAATTTAATTTAATACATGGATTATGAGATTTGCTCATTAGAATATATTCACATCCCTGCATCAGACAATCAGATAAGCATGTATGAATCAATATATTATGCTATAATAATAAAATAAAATATAAGTTATTTTAGCTCATTTTGTTAATGTGCTGTATTAATAATCAGTAATCAGAGTTGAGTCCAGTCTTCCCCAATGAGCACTGTCATAAGGGAAGGAGCACAGATGGTCTGCTCTCTAGGTGGGGTGTGGCTAGAGGGGGAGTTTAGATTTCTGCCTCATTCAGAAGTACTTTTATCATCCTGTCCTCACACACCTGAGCAGAAAAGACTTAAGACTTCCGGCAAGTCTGATTGTGTTCTCCAAGACAATCACTTAAGAGAGACATCTGACTGTCTGAGTTTGCGTTTTTCACATGGCTTATTAAAATGTCTTGTGTTTGTGGCTAGTTGACTTGGATTACAGCTTTGTGCAGACTTCTCATCTGGCTGGTTTCACAGCCAGACGTCTGTGACTGTAGTGTTGACACTGTGCCCTATGTTACCTCACATTACGTACTACAATGAATGAATGAATGAATACGTTTATTTGGTTGTCCATACAAATACCATTATACAAATACATATATATACATACACATATATACAGACTTAACATATATTAATTTTTTAATTAATAAAAAAAGTAAATTACTTTTGTTAATGTATGGTTGCAACCAAAAAGGAATGGGCTGAAGCAGCTTGCTTATATAAGCCCATCCTGACATACTTCATAAATCAATACTCAAAACAACAACATAAAGATATGCATTATTATTCATTATCGTCCCAAAAGCATAAATATTTTCCGTCGTTCATGGTCCTGTAGTTTATAATGGCAATTTGTAAGTGTTAATAATTTCATGTTTTAAAGTTTTTTTGAATTTTGACAGAGTATGTATTAACTTAAATTCATCACTGAGATCATTCCAGAGTTTGATTCCTAAAACAGACACACATCTTTGCCTAGGATTGATTCTTACCTTTTTTTTTTCAAACTGGAGTAAACCTCGGAGGTTATAGTAGGTGTTTCTTAATTTGAAGAAGGACTGAATCCCTATGGGAAGGTCCTTTCTCACAGCACGAAACAAAATTTCCAATATTTTTAACTTAACTATGTCCGTAAACCTTAATATATTTGATTTTATAAAAAGTTTACTGGTGGGGTCACGAAATCCAGCTTTATTAATTATTCTTATTGCCCTTTTTTGAAGTTTAATTATTGCATCTAAGTATGTTTTACAGGCATTTCCCCAGATTTCTGAGCAATAAAATAGATAAGGAAGCACAAGTGATGAATATAATATATGCAGACATTTCTTATTTAAAAACGGTTTTGTTTTATAAAGTATACCAACTGTTTTAGATATTTTACTCTTGATGTACTGTATATGTGGTTTCCAACAAATCTGATGGTCAATAATCAGTCCCAGGAACCTGGTCTCGTAAACTCGTTCTATTTCAGAACCATTCCAACACAATTTTACATTTGAATTTGCCTTACCATACCCAAAAATCATAAATTTGGTTTTATTTTCATTCAGCGATAGCTTATTCAGATCAAACCATTTTTTAAATAGTATTAACTCTGTCTCAACTTGTGAGATTAACTGCTTAATATCATGTCCTGAACAAAATAAAGTAGTATCATCTGCAAAGATGACCATCTTCAATATATTAGATACTCTACAAATATCGTTCAAATAAAGAATAAATAATTTTGGCCCCAAAACAGAGCCTTGTGGTATACCACAGGATAATGTATTTTGTTGTGAGATGGTTCCATTGATGTCTACATATTGGAGTCTATTAATCAAGTAGCTCTTTATCCAACTATTACCCACACCTCTGATCCCGTAACAGTCACACTTTTGTAATAGTAGATTATGATCAATAGTGTCAAATGCTTTACGCAGATCTATGAATATACCTATTGTATTGTCTTTGTTGTCAAGGGCTGATGTAACATTTTCCACAAAATCCATCACTGCCAGGGATGTTGATCTTTTCCCACGAAACCCATATTGTTGGTCACATAATATACTATATTTTTCGAGAAAACTGTCCAGTTGTTTAACAAACAGTTTCTCTAGTATTTTTGAAAATTGATCCAATAATGAGATAGGCCTGTAGTTAGTTAGTAGTTGCTTTTCACCACCTTTATATATTGGGAGCACTTTGGCCAGCTTCATTTTCTCAGGAAATATTCCCATTGCAAAAGATCTGTTACAAATGTGAGTCAAAGGCTTAACCAAACAATTTATCACCTCCTTGATCACTAACATGTCAATATTGTTACAATCTGTAGATGTCTTACTTTTACAGTGTCTGACAACCTCTAATATGTCACTCTCGCAAACTGCCCAGACGAACATTGAATTTTGATTAATGTCAATGTCCAATTTTTTATCTCCAAGGTGTGTTTGTTGTATTTGTTTAGCTAAGTCCGGGCCCACATTAGTAAAGAAGGTATTAAATTCATTTGCAATTTCTTGTGCATGATCAGTTACTTTACCATTATTTTTCATTATCTGTGTTACTGATTGTTTGGAGTGATGCTGGTCAATGACTTCCTTAATTACATTCCAGGTTGCCTTGATGTTTGTTTTGTACTTTTGTAATCGCATACTATAATAATTCTGCTTCTGTTCTCTTATAATGGTTGTCAATCTATTTCTGTACTGCTTGTACCGTTCTTCGTTTTCCTTTATAGGATGTTTTATAAATTTTTTGTATAGCTGATTTTTCTTTCGACATGATTTTTCAAGGCCACTTGTCATCCATGGATTTTGTCTACTTTTATATTCAACTTCCCTCACTGGACAATAATAATCATAAAGTGCCATAAATGTGTCAAGAAATGCATTATAAGAATCATTTACATCTTCAACATAGACCTTGTTCCAGTCATGATTACTAAATTCGGCTTTAAGAGCCTCAATTGCCTCTGGCTGTCTCATTCTCTGTAATTTATGTGCAACTGATTTTTTTGTCTTTAACTTAACGTCAAACGTCACAAAAACCGGCAGATGATCACTTATATCTGTCAATAATAATCCACTATTAACCTTTCTATCTATTATATTAACAAAAATATTATCAATCAAAGTAGCGCTATCTTTAGTTATTCTACTAGGTTTTGATATTAAAGGATACAAACCCAAACTAAACATACTATCTACAAAATCTGCTGTTTTTGTGTGTTCACATGATTTCAACAAATCAATATTAAAATCCCCGCATACCAAAAGGCCCTTACTTTTTTGTTTGGAATATAACTCAGAGATTTTCTTATTAAATTCATAAATGCATGATCCTGGAGTCCTGTATATACAGCTAATTATTGTACTTCCTTTTAGTACTTCATTCTCAATTTCAACAGTAACACACTCAAATAATTCATCAACAGACATGGTCATTTCTTCAATTATATTACATTTAATACCACTTTTTATAAAGAGGGCAACCCCTCCTCCCTTTTTATTTTTCCTATTTTGATTAAAAAGCTCATATCCTTCTAATTCATTGTCCAGCTCTTTATCGTCACATAACCAAGTCTCTGAAACTGCTACTACACTGAATTTGAACATGAAGTTCTTTAAGTAATCCTTCATTTTGGGCATGTTTTTGTAGAGGCTCCTGCTGTTAAAGTGGATCATGGATAACTGTTCAGTTGATGCTTTAATGTCATCTTCGGAGTAATATCGACAGTCCAAATGTAAATTCTCTGAGAAATATCCATTGGGATCAATGCTAGTTTCTAAGTCATATGACTTGAACTCCTGGCATTCAAAAGGCTTGAAGTCTGTTAGGTCATTTTTCCAAGCCATCTTTTAGTCTTATTTAAATTATCCAGATCTTCATATGATATTCCAGATCTTCCTCGTATATAGTTTAATTTGTTTATTTTTCTTCGGCCCATACATGTTCTAATGTCTCCCAAGTGTCCCAAGTCCATTATGTCCCAAGTCCTCCGTTTCCCAAGTGTACCAAGTTGTGTCCCTCTTCCTTTGAGTATTTTGTCCTCAGTCTCCCAAATGACCATATCCACTGTATCCCAAGTCTTTTTTTGTCCCAAGTCCACAGTGACCACATTGCTCTCTCTTGTTCTCTTTTTTTTTGATATAATGTCCAAGAAAAGTAAATGAAAGTTCCATTTCAATTTCATAACAGCATTGTTTATAATCCAAAAGCAATGTAATTTTGTATTACGGTACTCATTAGAGCACTCGAAAAACAATTGTAGAGGGATTAACATTATCTGAACTGGTCAAGGTCTTTATGTTCCCTTACCAGTATAACTTTTGCTTGCTCCGAGGTGGCTCCATTGAGTTGTATGAAGATTTTACAATTTCTTGTCCACGTAGCTTTGATTTTGTTGTTTTTCCTCAGGATGCGAGCTTCTCTAGCGATGTCAGCCGTTTTCTTGGTTAGATGTTCATTCATGTACACGTCCGTTCCTTTCAACTTTTTTCCTTGACGAAGTAGCTCTGTTTTGCGCTTTCTGTTCACGAGACGCAGAATGATTGCAGGTTTTGTTTTATCCTTTTGCGGTAGAGTGTGGCACACTGAGATGTCACTTGCGTCCAGACTGATGTGCTTTTCTTTCATAAACTTTAGGACTTGCCCTTCCAGCGTTAGCAAATCCTCCGTCTCCGCGTCCTCCCCGACATTCCTTCCCGTCGCTGCAGCTCTGGCGTAGGAGCGGGGTTTGACGTTTAGACCGGTAATGATAACATTCTCCATTCTTGTGTACTGTTCCAGACTGTCGACTCTTTTTTCCAACTCAAGGATAGTGTTGTCTTTTTCCCTGATAGCTTCTTTCAGCAACTTAACTTCATCGACGAGTTCTGTTAGTTTACTCAGCTGTTGAGATACTCTGGCCATATCCCCTGACATAAAGTTCAGCGACTTACGAATCTCCTCTATGTCATTCTCCATCTTTAAGTTTTTCTTCGGGGGCATCGCCAACAGTTTCTTTAGTTTTAAGTAGTTTTCTTTGTGTATTTACACAGCATTCCTTACTTTAGTCAGCTAATTTGTCAGCTAGTTTTACCGTAGCTCACAGGGCGCCGCCATCTTGAATTGACAATGCTACTAATGAGACCAGGATGAGGTGTATTTAAAGGTTCAGTACTGGTCATAAAACTAAAGCCACTAGCCCTCAACTGCATTTGGCAGGGCAACCATGTACTCATATGTTTTGATATCATGTTATCACATGGGCTTCTGCTAACTGGCATAATGAGCCACAATTAATATGAATGTCAATTGAAATTACACTGTTGATCTCAGATCTCATCAAATTGGACATCAGTACCTTTGTGTAGCAAAAGCCTGTTCAATTTTAGCATAGAACATATTATTATCAGGGACGTTGATTGATGAACCCATCTTAAAATGTGTATTTATTTCAGTCATTATTCTTGGCAGATCGCATAATCATGTGATGAGATGTAATTGTCTCAGAACAAATTACGTTTTTATTTATTTTTTTATAAAGGAATGAACCTTTTATAAAGGAATGAACGTTCGACAGACGATAAACTGAAACAACGAATACATTTGTCTTTCCTTCAGTAAAATATGTTTCTATTCTGTATCTTAGAAGTAGCTAAGAATGTCCTTCAGAGGTAGCCTTGGAAACAGAGAAAATGTTATTGGGTGTGTTTCCTCTGACTTGGGTAAGAGTGGGAGTCATCACAAAACAAGTAATGTACAGGTATTACAACTTCCTGATGTAATAACCCACCCCTTAAACAGGAATCAGTAACTGAATCCTCGGCTCTCAGATCAAGCATTCTGAGGGGAGGGGGTGACATTATATCAGGTGAGAAAACGGCCTAACATAATTAGCATCCCTTCTGTAAATTTTGCTAGAAAAAAGCAGGCATATTCCTGTTATCTAAGGTTGTTCATTGTGACCAAAAGAACTATAAAAATAGCGCACACAATGGCAGGACAGACTCTTTGCATGTTAGGAGAGGGGGTACATAAGGTGTAAAAAACCTTATGTAAGCTTTGCTACAAAACATTGTGTCTTGCAGGTGGGGAACGCAGGGAGACTTTACAACGACACACCCGCTTCCTGTGGTCAAGGTGAAGCTTTTTACAGAGAGCACGGGCGTCCTGGCCCTGGAGGACAAGGAGCTGGGAAGGGTGAGAGCCCTTAGAGCCCATCATGGATCGAAGTTACATTGTCAAAGAACATCAACAGATCAAACCCATATCACTGTTATCAATTGAACCCTCATCCATATCAACACTGGCTATTATTATTATTATTATTGTGATTGCAGCCGCATTTATGGTTTCTGTCCATAACTGTGGATAGCAGCTCCCTCTGGGCATGTCAGAGCTTTTATACATCAACCAGGTTCTGCGTCAGAGGCTTTAGCATCCAAACATCCATCGCTGCTTTTAGTGTCACTGCTACAGGCCTCCCAACTCTATCAATCCACATCATTATAACCCACTATCTTTCATCTCTCACATTCACTTCGCTCCCTTTTTCTTACTTTCTCTCTCTCAGTCCCCCCATTCTCCCTCCTCTCCTTCGTTATCTCTCCCCCTCACTAAGCAACAGATGGGGACTCCCCTTTGAGATGGACCAAACCATGAGCTGCTCCAGATCACTCTGCTTGTTAGCGTGATGCAGCACGGATGAATCTGGATATGTTTTTAGTCGTTGCCTCTTGCTCAGACACACGCGCAACCCCCCCCACCACCACACACACACACACACATATTAAACACCAACACACTCCATTTCCACTCACACTTTGTTCTAATGTCACATTTCCCCCTCAAAATGTTCTAAAGGCATTTGAATGAATCCTCGGTTCTGTGTGTGTTTGTTGTACGTCCAGTTGATCTACCTTCCATCGCTTGCGTCTCCCGTTGATCACAAGCTCACACTCTTACACGCCCACACACACAATGCGAGCAGAGTCCTGCAGACAGACTGACTTGGAATCAGAAGATGACAGGTCTTCCAGACACCTATTGTCTCTGGTGTCCTTCATCTGTCTGGTTTCATAACAGTCAAGCAGGAAATATGACACAATGACTGTCTGCCAGTGGCAAGCTGCACTGATGGTCTGACACCACTGTGTGTGGATTAGGGTTGGTGAAGCTGTCAGTATGTTGGTGTTTAAGTGCAATCATCTCACTGCTGCCCCCTCCCTTTTCTCCTCTGTATCTTTGTCCATCCCTTTCCCTCTCTCCTCCCTCCATCTCTCTCCTCTTCATCTCTCGCCCCTCCCTCTCCATCTCTTCCCCTCTGTTGTCCTGTGTCCTGCTGTCCTGTGTCCCAGGTGATCCTGAACCCCACCACCAACGGACCCAAGCAGGCAGAGCTCCACAGAATGTTGGTACCCAAGAACAGCCAGGATGCTGAGCTGAAGATCAAGCTGGCCGTCCGCATGGACAAGCCCCCCAACATGAAGCACAGCGGGTGAGAACCACCGAACTACACTACCCAGAAACACTCATGTATGGCTTCTACAGGACAAACTTCGTTACCCAGAAACACTCATGTACGACAAACTACACTCACCATTCTGCTTCTATGGGATACACAACACATACCCAGAAACAGCCCTGCATAGCTATTTCAGGTTCTCTATTACCGTAAGAGCTTATATAAAGTGTGTGTGGTGGTTTAAGAGGAACGCTTCCCTAAGAAGATAACATGGATGGTTATCCATGTCCTGCAGAGTTGCCAGAGTGGGATGACACGGCATAATAATTGCACACTGTTACAGTAGCTCTCGTTTTATGGCTGCCTGTGGCGACCTCTGATACAGCCATCGTAAGGTGGCCCTGTGTGGACGGGTGGTTAGCCATGATTGTGCGATGACCTGCACAAAGTTCAGGTCAGGGTCACAGGCAATATAACAGAGCTGTGTGTGTGTACGTGTGTACTCTACTAAGATCAAACCAAACCAATATTTGGTGATCTGAAGAGGTGAGCACACATTTATGGCAGCACCAGTGCTTCAGTGGTAGGATTCTTGCCTACAATGTGCAGGGCTGGGATTTGATTTCCGGTGGGGCTTTGATTCCCGCTCAATGCATTGAACATGAGAGCGCCAGCAATTTCCCGCCTGTGGGATTAATAAGGGATCATTTTTCTTTATTTTCTTTCTACTAACTGCCCTCACACACAGAGACCATGAAAGTCCATCTGAAGGAGCACAGAGCCCCCTAGTGGCCCTTTGGTTCTAGGTTCTCGACGCAATCCTGTTTTGACTATCTGTTTTTTTGTGCCAGAAGGGGGCAGCATAGTGTTAGCTTTAGCGCTACGAGGATCTTGACACCAGTGGAAACGCTTATTAAACGGAGAGAAACAGGGCAGCTGCATTCTTGGGATGTGGTGACATCAGGGCGTCGTTAGCCCTGTAAATTGTTCTTCAGCCCCCTCAAATAATTATTGGGATTATTATTTTTTTACTATTGTTTTACACATTAACAAGTTATTTCTAACATGCTGTGAGTGTGTTTCTGGTTTGCATGTTTTCATTCAAATCACACTCTTTCTGATTGAACCAATCTATGAACTGTCTGAAACAATGGATATCCGCAGCCCCCAATGAGTCAAAAATATTGGAACATTACACATCCATAGGGGCTAACCCCCACTTTTTTTTCAATCCTAGAACCGTCCCTGGGTGACATCTTGTTTATCTAGTAACTTTCTGTTTGAAATGAGTATGTTGCTTTAGGTTGTAACTTCCATATGTACTCTGCTGCGTTCTGGGCCATTTTTTGTTATTAAAGAATATAATTGACGCCGACAACATACCTACTACAGTGGAGTTCAATCACCTGTGAATCAAATCAAATTCAAATAAAAATGTATTTGTATAGCCCTTTTTACAAGCAATGTCACAAAGGGCTTCACATATGCCCATAGAACTGCCCCTCAACACCTGTTCCATGTCTTGGAAAACCATTAGTAACAATGCTACAACAATCCTGTGGCGGGTTCATAGAAGGAACCTTTGGAGGCCTGAGCTGATGTAGCAAGAGGAGCTCCCAGTTTTGCCTCACCCGCACTCACCTATGGTCAGTCAGTGCTCATCAAGCATTGCATGGACAATGCTGCGTTGTTGGCCACAGTCCCAACAGTTCCAGTATGCAGGGCTCGCTGTGATAGGTGGTGGAATTGGTGCAGCCAGATGCCACATGAGCAAAATGTTAACGTAGCGGGTTCGGTCCAGTTGTCTGTGATGGGTCAGTCTGGGAGGGTCAGCAGAGAGGTGGAGCACACTTCTGAGGGGAGGCCTGGAGAGGAGTGGGGATTTCACATTCTGCTAATTGGTGAAGAGCCCCCACTACCGCCACCCCCCCCCCCGCCACCCCCCCCCCCCCGCCACCCCCCCCCCCCCCCCCCCCCCCCCCCCCGCCACCCCCCCCGAGTCCTGGCTGAAGGGTTAGTGTGTATATGTGTGTCTGAGCGCTATGTCTTTGCTGTTTGTGTGTGTATGTGTGCTGTGTCTTTGGTGTGTGAGTGCAAAGTGGCTCCTCCTAATTGGCTAGTGCCTCTTCAGATGGTAATTACAGTCTCAGCTGACCCCTGTTGAGTGCCAGGGTGCAACCTAGGGCACATATACACACATGGCCCACAAACACACAGAACATAGATGGAGAATCCAGGTTACAACTCTCTCTCTCTCATACACACAGACACGTGCACACGCAATGACACATAAACTCGTGAACATACACTCCCTTGTTTTATTCCACATATTTGGCAGTACATGACGTACGCTGTCGAGAACCACAGACAGATGTTCTCACACGTAGCTAGGAACACTTGAAATGCCCACACAAATACACACGCATACAAACACACACACACACACACCAGAGAAGCAGACACACCTGAGTTCTCCCCAACCCTTTTGTGTCAAGAAGGAGAGAGAAGACCGAGAGACAGAGACTGAGACTGGGGAGGTTAGATTTTCAGGTTGAGCGCTCCCCATTAAAAGCAGCCATCTGTTGATGAGGAGCCTGGAAGCCGGAGAAGAGACACCCGAGTCTCTCTGAGCTCACTCTCAGCCTTCCCCAACACTGGGAGACTGCAATCTGCCAACCCCCAAGAGAGTATAGAGAGAGAGAGAGTGAGAGAGTTAGTGTGTGTGTGCATGTCTTCTTTTTGCATGTGTGTGAGAGAAAATGGGAGGGTGGGAGATGGAGATGGAGACAGAGAAGGGGGAGACATGACTGGGTTAGGAGGAGGGCAGGGGTCCAGGGTAAAAGGGAGGGGAAGAGGGTTTAGAGAGAAGAGGAAGATTGGAAGGAAGAGTCTGCCAAGTAGGAAGAAGGTGAAGGTGTCAACCAGGGATGGGAGGGGGTGATGGGGGGGCGGTTCTGGAACGAGTGTGTGTGTGTGTGTGTGTGTGAGAAAATGAGAGAAACCCCACTGAGAGGAGGACCACACAAGCAAGCAGCTTGAGTAGACAGTTTTCTAACTCCATCACTTCCTCCATCTCTCACTAAGTCAACAAGAGATTTGTCAGGAGAACGACAAGCCGGTCGGTTTTTCTGGTTCATCATCCCCCCCAAACCCCCCATCTCTGCTCCTTGTATCTATCTCTTTACTCCTCTACTGTCTACCCTCCCTGCATCCCTACGCTTTAGAAGAGGGTGCCACTGTGCGGCATCGCTCACCTTTTATTTACAAGAAAACGCTTTGAATTAGAAGTCACGTTTCACCTGTTGTCACAGCTTGTACTCATAATGATGCTCCATTCCAAGATACGGTTGGAGCATGTGTTAGGATTTATCAAGGTTAAGCAAAGTCCTGCCATTTTTGATGTTCTCGCGTTAAGGACTGTGCTTTAAGCCCTAGTTCAGACTTCACCCAAGTGCCTTTTTGATGGATTTTAGAACAACAAACATGCAAGCTGCTCATTTCATGTGTGCGACATTGGGTTTTATGCAACTCGATCAATTCTGGGTAAATCAACAACTCAACAACCTCCAACAGTAAATTGTAATTTTAAGGGACACATTTGAAACATTTGTCTACGTTTTAACAAAACAAACAAACCAATCTCTCCTCAGCCTAGTACTCAAGTTCAATATTAATCTTTACTTTGTAGTGTGTCGTCGTCGTCCCCCCCCCTGCCCCACAGACACACACACACTCTTGCTCTGTCCATCTGTATCTCTGTCTTTCTTCCCCATTCTCTCTGGGGGGATCCTTATGTCAGCTCAATGTACTGCTTTTACCCAGTTCTTTCTATGGTTGTTTTGTCCAACTCCTGGTGTTAAGAGCCCTCTTAAGGGGGCTGAAGGCCAACCAGGACCCCCGAGTAACAATAAAGGACTGAAGATAATTGAGTGTATGTGTGTCAGGAGTGTAGCTAGAATAATGTTTTTGTATAGGCCTAGAAGAATATGGATAGGCATTGTGTTTAAAACACAATTACTGAAAAGAAAATCTAAAATATTTTCGTTTTGGGGTGGGGCTTCTCAGCCTAACCCGTGAGTGAGTAAGTGAGTGAGTGAGAAAGGGTAAGAGCTGCAGACTGTGTAGGGATTCGAATTTGGAATCCTGGTGTTTTGTGTGACTACTGCGCTAAAAAGTGCGTCTCTCAGAATATCTTCTATTTATTTGAAGTTTGTTGCCCATTCTGGCGTAGTTTGAGATAGTAAGTCCCAGTAAGGGTTATTTTTGTTCAAATGTTTTTGAGCAGCCCTGATTTAGTCCCTCGCCAAAACATAAGCTCTCAAATTTATCAAATTGTTATTTTATAACTACATTTCCGTGTATTCCACATATGAATGACTACCATTAGACAATATAACACATTTTATATGCTACTTTAAAATCATCAAATTATTTTTTTATTTGGTTGAGGTAATCATCGTAATATCCGTAGTCACGTCATGTTTAAAGGTTCTGTAATGTAACTGTGGGTTACTTATTTAACTTGATAGTTTTTCAAGGGTAATGACGTTTTTAAAGTCAGTATTTTTTTGAGTGTATATATATTTGTAATTTTTGTGGCAAACGAAATAATTTTGAAGGGATTTAGTGACTTGAAAGGTTCGGTCGAATTTAGAATGGCTTGTTCCACAACTCCAGAGAAAGGCCCAGATGTGCAGTCGAAGGCGTTCAAGCAACTGGCTTTCATATATATATATATGAACAGCAACGTTGGCCCAAATAACAAGTGACGTACCTACCCTCCAGTACAAAAATGTTTTTTTACAAAAATCCCCTAGCCATTTATTTTTTAATTAATTTACAGTACAGTTAAATTAATTTTTTTTTGTCATGCCACACATCCTAAAATAATTGGACTATAAGATTAACAATGTTTTTCTATTTCAGGTATCTGTACGCATTGGGCCAGCGGGTGTGGAAACGTTGGAAAAGAAGATATTTTGTTCTTGTCCAGGTAAAATAAATTCTGTAAACTAGTGTGTGCTATGTTTTTTATTTGTGTGTATATAGTTGATGACTAAAAGTTTTCATTTGTGTATTTTTTATAACAAACTGCCTATATCATTATAAACCCCTAGGTGAGCCAGTACACGTTCGCCATGTGCAGCTACAGAGAGAAGAAGTCTGAGCCTCATGAACTGATGCAGTTGGAAGGTTACACTGTGGACTACTCTGACCCCCAGCCAGGTAGGCCTACTCACTATTAAACACACATTATTAGGACACACATAAACAATACAAGAAATGCTCCACTAAGAAGCAGGCTAATGTGACACGCACACATGCATGTCCACATCTAGCAAATAAGACCATGTACCACACAGACACACAAACGCGCACACACATAAGTCCAAAATGAATAGATAAATTCTTGTTATATTAGGAACAACATACATGGCTTCATACAGTATCACACCATATAAACATCCAATCTTTCCATCCACCCAAATTAAAAGTGCTCTCTTAGTTCATCTGCATCTCCACCCTCAGGTCTGCAAGGGGGTCGACTGTTCTTCAGTGCCGTCAAGGAGGGCGATCTGGTGTCATTCGCCAGTGATGACGAGCAAGACCGGGTACTGTGGGTGCAGGCCATGTACCGGGCCACGGGCCAGTCGTACAAGCCTGTGCCTCCTGCCCAGAACCAGAGACAGAACTGCAGAGGAGGAAACCCCCAGGCAGACGCTCCTGTCTCACTGCTCAGTAGGTGTCACTGGGTTTCTGATTGTGTTTGTTGCGAGTTTGAAGTATTTGCTAACAAATAAGATGAGTCAAAGTGTTGCTGTGTTGTACGTATTTATGGTTGTCCCAGACAACAACACAACACATAGGTTTAGGAAAATCAGAAGTGTAATGGTATATTGTATATATTTTCACATAATACATATACACATGGGGAAGTGCATTTATGCTGTAAGCAGTTGAAAGCCATTGATTTGCTGTAATTCCGCTGGTGTGTGCTACATCTCTGGACAGTGGGGGACTAATGAAACAGGTTAGTGTGTGCTTGTTGGCTTGCTGTGTGTGTGTGGAAACACACACCCTTACCCCATCAGTCCAAATGGGAAAGTATGCATGTGTGCACACGACTGTGTGCGTTTGTACGTATGTGTCAGCATGCAATAGGTGCTTTCCTGTTTTGCACAGATTGATTTGTAAACCATTACACACCATTGGTGGTATTTTGCCATATATACTGTGTATAGGGATTTTATGAAGGACTGTATGTATTGTTATACCGTATAAGCCAGTTTAAATGGATACTTGCTGGAATGGAACTGGAAGAGTGGTTTATTAGGATGGGAAAACGATTTGAATTTAATGGAAATAGGAGGAGTGGATGGAATAAAATAGCTGTGAATCAAAAAAAAATCTTGCTTGTGCATCTCTTTTAATGTTGTTAGGCGGTTTATGTCTAGAACTGAAATCCTGAAGGGAAAATCAGAGAAGAAGCAAAGTTAACCAGTTGCGTTAATATACCCAATTATCTTAGACGGCGATGTGCTCACATCTTTATTTTATTTTTTTCTCTCTCGCTGTCTTTCTTTCCCTCTCACTTTGCCAAGTTAGTGTTTGATGAAGGCCAGTTTAACCTCAAGGAGTCTATTGAGAAATGCCAGACCGTTTGTACTAGTAACCCTGTGCTGCGTTCAGAATTTGCACTTGAACATTGGGTTCTGTATTTGAACATGGTTTTGGCCCTTCACATCACACCCCCTCATTCGTATGTGCGATGCAACACCTTTTCGTCCATGTGTTAGGAAGTGATATCTGACACAACACAAAGAGGACAGGAAGTCATCTCGTCCTACTATTGATTAGGTTTGAAATGGAACAAAAGATAAATCTTCACAATGCACATTAAGGACATTTTCCAATGACAAAGTACGACTGAAATACATTTGGTTGTGATTACTTTTCGTTATTACTTAAATGTATTTAGACAACATTGTCTTAAAAAAAAAAGGATACTTGAGGAAATTGGATAACTGTCAAAAAACGCACATAATTGCACATATTATACGATCATACTATAGGTCAAATGACTGTTACCGTGGTGATTACCATGGTTAGAAATCCTCATATCGCAATTGGTTCCTCATCTTCACACTCACATCAGCCTCTCATGTCCTTGTCAATCTACATATAGAAAACAGGAGGCTTGCCTTATTATCATCCAGTGGCACACTCTCTCGTCCTCAACTAACATTCCTTTATCTCAGAAGACTTCTTGAATGTAAGATTCAGTAAAGACTTGGAGATAGCACAAGGATACTTTGGGTTCCCAATTTGAAATCATAGGAAAGGTCTTTCTGTCAAAGCACTTTCCTCCTCTGTGTTTAGTTTGACGTATCAAAATGACGTGCTGGTCGGATTTCTGTCAAAGTCTCTGCTGGTCCTTGTTTGTGGTGAAGCAGGCAGCCAGTCTGATGTTGGGGTTCCAACTTAAGATGAGACGTCCAACCCGTCTCTTCACCTTAGATTCATGTTTACTTGCGTCAGCTCAAGCATCTGAGAGTCTTGAACCTAAGGGTGGAGGTGGGGGGGAAGTGGGGGGGGGGGATTCTCTCTGTCAGTGTGCCTGTTTGTGGTTTGTGTGTACTGCGTGATTTTTTCTTCCACCCATGTCTGTCTTTCTGTTTAAAGTCAGAAGTTTTTTCCGTCTAGTTTAATCTGTTCCGCACTGGACGCGCGTGTCTGTGTTTAACAGGAATCGTCAGGGACACAGATATCCCTGTCTGCCCTAATCTTGTCTCAGCTCACCACGTCTGCGCCTGCTCGAAAGGAGCAAATCAAATCGGTCAGCACCGGCTACCTGAGCCAGCGGAGCTCCGTGTCTCCATGGCCGCGTCAATAACCTGTCATAATCTAGCCGCCACCTCTCTGGGGGGCCTGTCTCATGGATGTGACTGCGGCTGTGACACCGGTCATGGAAGCCGGAGAGATGGAGTGCCACCCTTCCCTTCAATTCACCTAACCACCCCCCGCTCCACACACACACACACACACACACACACTACCCCCAAGCACACACACGGCTTGCATAGCCTGCCTCCCTGTCTTATGAAGTTGGATCGTACAAGATGTTAAAATACTGAATAGGGTCCAAGTTCTCCTAGCACAAACACACACCATTGATCTGTTTAAGTTTAAAACGCAAGCAAAGTATCTCAATAGGATTTATATAATAACTATGAACTAACATCCGCAATTCATCCACACCCACATGCCCACACACACACACACACACATATACACACACGGTTACAGACAAAAACAGTCTCCTTCCACTCTTTCCCGCACAGACACCTTTGCCTGATTAAACCCTGTAGCTGCACACAGACACACACGCACACCCATCACAAAAACTCCACATTCATGAACTCAACAAACACACATGTACACGCTCACACACTTCCTTTCAACACAGCCCCCCTTCCTCCCCGCCGTCTCATACAGATAATAGCTGGAAGTTAAAGATGGTGTGAATCAATAGGATTTCTCAGAATGACTGGATAAATTAACGTCTCGCCTCCTCCTGCTGCCCCTCAATCAATACTCACCCTTCCTCCCTCTCTTATTATCTTGTTTTAATCTATATCCCTTTGTCTTGTTTTCTTTGCAGTCGGCTCCTTCATGCCTTTTCTTCGTGTGCCGACGTCTGTAAATTACATTAAGAACACCCCGTGTTTTGGGGTAACGAATGTTAAATGACCTACTTCAGTATAATTTTTTTGTTATACATTTTTTAAGCAAACGGGGCCAGGGTGCCAAAGGGCAAGAGAGACAGACAAGGCGATAGAAAGAATGAAAGAACAGAGTGAGCGTCAATTCCGAGTTGATTGTGGGGATTGCACTTCTGCTGCCTTCTTGATGACAAAGCGATGGAGGAAGGAGGGGGGTGGGGGTAGAAGAGGAGGACCACAGATGTCTGTGGAAGCGCCGGCGGGGCGACGCCACCGTGCTTTTCTCCGTCCGTATAGGGGGGGTGGCGCAAAAAGTGGTAGTGGCGAGTCCAAAATGGCGGCGTTAAGAAAAAGCAATCACTAATGCGTGTCTCGGGCACGGCGCTGCAGGCGTCGGAGGCGTTGGGGGGGATGCCGGCCTTTCTCTTGGGTCCTTGGTCTTTTGTGTCTCCACATGCTAGGCTAAGAAACATCCCATCCCTAAATGTATTTTCTACAATATGGGGGAAAAGGAGAGCAGTGTTAGGCTTTTTGTGTGTTGGTTGGCTTGGAGCGGGGTGGGGGGTGGTGGTGTGGGGGGGGGGGTGCTCAACGCCAGCTATTAACAGTTGTGTTTGAAAGGACTGGAAATGAACTTGGGAACAAATCATACACGGCTATTGCTGGCAAGTCTACAATCTCTTTCTCTTCTCTTTGCTGTCTTTTTTCCCTCTTTTAGCCGTCTGCCCTGGCCTCCTGGCCTCATTACAGCTTGCTGTTTATGGTCGATGCGTTCTGTGTGTGGGTTTGTGTTGTTGAATCGAGTGTATGTGTGAACATACTGCAGAACGTGTGTGTCTGTACGCGTATGTACGCCCGGGTGTTCTTTTCACAATTTGCTGGTCCTCTGAGATGTAGGAAAAATAGTTAACCCAGCAAAGATCTAGGACACACACATGTCGGCCATGTCAAAGTAGCAGCGCACGTTCAGGGCTGTTAAAAGGCTCCCCTTAATGCTGTTCTCGTCCAAAGGGCTAAGAACCACCCTCTGCAGTTCATCATGACTCATCGTACTCTAAGTAAAGTCTTCTATTTCCTCTGCCAATAGTAAAGCTAGGTGTCAATGAGTCCCATTCGATGGATGATCATGTCAGTGTTTGTCCTCGCATGCTCTCGCGCGTTTGATAGTGTTGCTGTCAGTTTCTTGTATTTAGAGCTGAAATGGGGGAAACTGGATTTCACAGAGTATCTCAAGCCAACAGAGGTGGGAACTATTAGCCAAAGCATAGAAAACCCACTGTGCCAATGCGAGTCAGTGGAAACGTTCCTGTCTTCCATCACAAGCCTGTTTCACGGTTGTGCTCAGGCGTGAATCGTCGGAGCGGAGATGTGCCATTGTTTTGTCAGTCCAACTTTCACAGAAGTTATGTCTCTGTTTCAGAGGAAATACGTGGGAAAATGTGTGTCATTTGCTTTTTGATTCTAAATTGTTTACTTTAAGAGACTAATCTTCCTTTTTTCCCCTCCCTTTCTCTGTCTTTCTTTCCCTCTTTATCATCCTTTCTCTGTCTTTCTTTCCCTCTTTATCCTCCTGTCTCGCTCCTTCATTCTCTCCCTTTCCTTCTAAATCTCTCTTATTTGGTTCTCACTGTCTCCTTCCTTCTGACTTCCTCCCCAGGTCTTGATCGTACCCAGAGACAGGGAGTGGAGGAGCTCATTTCGTCTGTGCCTTGCCGGTTCGACCATGCTGCCCTTTTCACCATGCTACAGAAACACACCCTCCAGCATCGCATGAACGACTCCTTCTCCTGCCTGGTAAGAACATAGAGGCACACAGAGAGACATACATATTTTTCGAGGCTGACAGAGAGACAGGCAGGTAGAAATCAGGCAACAAAGAAACAAAACCTATAGACAAATGAATAATCTTTTATATATATATATGTACAACAAAGCGGATTTTGACACACAGAAGCTAGACAGAGGGCAAGCACACAGGCCCTACTCTCCCACGGCTGGGTTAGAACCTCCATGCCCACCTACAGGCTCAGAGAGCTGTGGTCTGTCTCACACGGGACCCCTGCCCTCAGGGGATCTCCCTCTTCACATGGAGGGATAAACGGTTCTAATCAATACTGTCCAAACAGGAGCTCAACCGTCACAAATGACTGCTGTGGCTGTTGAGGGGATTAGGGATGTACAGAAAAGGGTGCGCGCACATTCAGTTTATTGAAGTTGTAATCCAAACAATGGCATAACAGCATAATATAGTGCAATAAACTCGATTCAGATCTATCTCTCTGAGAGAGAATTCTTGACAGCAAATTGTTACAACACTACCTGATGAGAAACAGGCAGCATATAGCCCACCAGTGGTTTTCTCACAGCCGCTGTGAGATCTGGGCCTGCTTTCCTTCCACCAGGCTCCTCAGCCTTCCTTCACTCAGTCCCAGGAAGCAGCTCCAGCAGTCACTCACTTCCCAGCCTCCTCTGCTTCTGGGCCTTTGTAATTATCAAGGGCCTTTGTCTTCCACTGTAGAGATGCCCCGCTTCAGAGCCTTTCAGAATGACAATGCCTCGGAAGGGAGACGTATGTTGAGGTGTGAGCCTGGATTTTTCTCATTTGACACATGGGTTGATTGGGACTTTTGGTCAGGCAAGTATGTTTTGAAGAGTGCAAGCATGCAGTATTGTAAGCATTGTATTTCTAGACTTCAGTGACAGCTGAGGTAGTTTTAGACCACGCAGGCTACTAAAAAGTATGGAAGGCTGTGTTAGAATTACCTCCCTCCACTAAAACATACACACTCTCTCACACACACACACACACACACACACCCACACACACACACATGCCACACTCCCCAAAAGAATTGGTGAAGCAGAAAGTGTTGCGGGATTCCTAAGACTGACCACTGAACTGGACATTATCTGAAGACCAATATTTAGCACTTCTTTGATTTTTTGGGTGACAGAAGACTGACTTTGTGACCCAGATTGGCTGTGCATGTGCGTGCACACGTCAGATGGAGAAGTAAATAAATACGAGAGAGGAAGAAATAGATAATGTTTGAATCATTGACAGTCTTCTCTGCTGTGCCCCCCCTCTTTTGCTCAGTGCATTCACACAGCCTTTTCTACGTGCATAATGTTTTACACATTCCAACACCAAACGTGAAGGATAGTGTCATCAAATGAGTGCCTCTAATGACCCATCATGCTCTAATGTAATTGCTGAGACGCACGTGAGCTCACACTCATGTACACACCTCCCCCACACAACTCAACAGAGCTCCTGACGTAGAACTCACAATGCTCGGAAAATCCTATTAATTAGCAGCACCACTTCTCTGCTTCTGTGGCAGTCAGCATGAAATAGTTTATTGTAAATTAATACATTATCAAAATAAATGTGATGAAGATCTTAAGATAAATAATCTTAAATGTTTTACTGGGTGTGAAAAGCCTCCAACTTCGCCAGTTGGCCTGTCGCCAACAGATCTTAAATCTGGTCTTAATGGTCAAGGGTATTGCTTAGGACTTTATTTTAATGAGACAAAGAAATAGATCATTTTGAAGTTACAGGATGGGTTACATGTGCTGCCTTTGTTGCTGTTAATTCACACCAAAGAGCTTTTTCATGGTGTAGGGCGTTCTCACATGTAACATCACCCAAAAGAAGAGGTTTCATTTGGGGCCTGCAAATTACCAAGCTCTTCTCTTCCTCCTCTTTATTTGTCTCCAAAATGTGACATGCCGTTAATCGTTGACTGTTTGATTCCGTGAGGGAGTCACAGGGGCCATGATTAGAGGAGCGGTGACATGGATTTAACCCAGGCTGGCCTACAAGAACCACCCGCCTCCTCACCCCCCCCCCCCCCCCCCCCCCCCCCCCCCCCCCCCCGTTTCTAACATGGCAGTCGGCTCGTTAATTGCTAATTTAGCGGTCAGTGCCAAGATGTGAGTTGGCCATCTGTTTGTCACTGAGGAACATCTTGTCACATCCAGGCAATCGGCAGGGCGCTATGGTATATTCCTTTGTAGTGTGATATTAATAGATCCAAAATGGAGAGGCAGAAGACTGAATTGATGAGGATGGGGTGACTGAGAAGGAAAACCTTATAAGGAAGGGGGAGGAGAGCGAGAGAGAAAGCTGGAAGGTCATTTTAGCCCTGTCGATCAGGTCATATCCAGCTCGCTTACCTAGTAGAGTCCTTTGTATTGAAAGCCCAAGGAGCCTGAGGGAGGGCAGCTGTTGTGAGGTTTGAAATCTCAGACAACTTTCTTATGGAGGGAACGTAATTGGGTTTCATAGCACTAACAGCAAAGAAAATACATGCTGGTGAGCTGTCAGATATACACTGTTGCACTGTTTCCATCCCTATCCCTTTCGGTTTCAAAAGTAAACACCAAAATAATAATTAAGCGCAATAGGGGAAAAACATTATCATTAAAAGACAAATTTTGCCGGTTAAGCTAGATTTTTTGGTCACGGCAACTCACAGGTCAGTTGTTGCTACCTAGAGAGGTTACAGAGCCAGAGAGACCTGCGGCGTAGTCATGGACGACGACTCGTGGAGGTGCTAATTTGTTAATATTCCTTCTAAGAGGCATCTTAATTAGGTTTGTAAGATTCATGGCTAATTTAGTTATTATGTGCAGGATGACTGAACTAATGAGTGTTCCCCCGACTTCAGATCACTCTGCGCTTTCTTCTTCATGGATGACTCTTCCCAGGGAATTCATTGTTGGTGGTTAACCTTGGAGTGCTTTGTTTAATCGTTGAAAGTAGTTTGGCTTGATTTTGTTTTTCAAGGTTTTATTGCTGAGGCATCTGCCCAAGCTGTGAAGAATGCTATATTTACAGTACTGTTGGAGTAAAAATAGTGGCTTTCACTGTTTAGGGTGCTGTTTTGCATTTATTTTGAGTTTTCACTGCCCTATGCTTTGAAAAGGTAACAATCCTTACATTTTCCTCTTCCACAAACGAAATGATCTGGTGTTTCTAATCACCTTCTGAAGGCAGAAGTTTTGCTGATTGGTAGTTTTTTTTACATCCATAAAGAATCTGGATGCGTCCTCTGAGGTAGGCAATTAATTCCATACAGTTATTTTAAATTGATTGAACAAGTGTACACTTGTTTTATTCCTGTTCAAATCTTCCTCCTTGGTGTCTAAGCAGGAGGTAGAGTGTGGACCCTGATGAAGAAAGTGTTTTGTCTGTCTCTTCATAAATGGAGTGACAGTTCAGTTGAGTTCTGGATTAAATAAGTATTTAACGAACTGCAGATTGGGAGAGAAATGACCAGACCTCTGGCAACAAAATGAAGACAGTACAAGGCTTAGGTCTCAATCATGCCTCTCTCCCGGACGAAGGCAAGAGGACATTCTTTTATAGGGCACAATAATGTAAACATAGATAGTGACAGTCAGGCAGTAACGTCGTTACAACAGTCTTCATAGAAGGTGTGTTCAGTAGTGATTAATATAAGTACACAGGAAATCTAATTTCTTCCACAACCCTACAGGCTGAGTTCTACCTGGACCCTAAGTGGTCCAGGTTCCATTCTGACTCTGAACATTGCTGCAAGTTATTACATCCTTCCCTCCCCTATATTTCATGTTCATCTCTATCCCAATAAAACCAAAAATAAAAATAAACCTGTCCTTATGTCCCCCGTGTGTGCAGGGCTGGTTCAGCCCAGGACAGGTGTTTGTCTTGGATGAATACTGCTCTCGTTACGGGGTGAGAGGATGCCATCGTCACCTCAGCTACCTTAGGGACCTGATGGAGTATTCGGAGAACAACTCTCTAGTCGACCCCACTCTTCTTCACTACAGCTACGCCTTCTGTGCCTCCCACGTCCATGGAAACAGGTAAATAAAGACGCAGCAAAAGAAAGGAGAAAGCTTCACTTCCCACACTGGCCTGAAGTCAGGCTTATACTTTTGCTAAACTTTACTCCAAGTAAATTGTTGTAAAGTGCCGTTTCATTTTGCAGGCTATCCTTGAAATTCCTTCTGATCCCTTCCAAAGGAGGAATTTGTATTGTATTGTGTATTTGTAGAGTGTGGTGAGATGACAACCGACAGTTGTTATTTTTTCCATTTTTATTTGTAATGTTACGGCTAACAAGCAGAACCACTCATCCATTCTTTTAGTCAATAAATTAACCTTTCTAATCCCTTTTGTTACGATGGTTGCGATGCCCTTGAGAGCAGTTTTGAGTTAATTTGATACTATGTGAAAATGTGTATGTGAATGCAGAAGCAATATTCCAGTACTTGTTGTTTAGACTGTATTTCGCAGTATATAACACCCAACATTTTCCACTTAAATCATTATAACTATCCTTCAAAGGAAAAGGATTTCATCTGACTTTTATGAAAAAAATTAAAGAAAGAAAAGCTATGAAGCACTCTGAAAGTGGGAAGAATGACTGATCAAACTGAAGGAACTTTATGAGACTGCAGAGCGAGTGGGGTGGATCTGTCTTAGATCCTCTTTGTGGTGACCAGGCTCAGCCTCTGTCACAGCCACTGGAGGAAAACGTGCCCCACAGCTCAATAGACAAATTAGCAGTCAGCGATTAACTCTTATGAAGTGTAATATGATTAGAAAATAATTGCAGATTCAGTCGCGTCTTCTTTTCTTCTTGCATTGCAATTTGATCAAAGGGTTATCTTCTATTTGTCACTCCTCCCTCATTTTAGACCGTCTCCTGGTGTTTCATATTTGAACAGTTCTATGTGAAATCCTTTTGACTTTCTTAATCATGTATGGTAGGTAGGGAAAGCAGTCTGACTAGTCGTGTCATAGTCATGCAACAAAATGAACTGGCTAAAAAAATTGTCATTCAAAGTTGTACATTACAGTACACAGGGTGCAGTGGCGGGTTTTGAATGACTTGCAAAAATAGAAAGTAATAAACAAATCCGTTACAATGATTTGTTGTTATATAAAAGCATTCAGTAGCAGTGCGGTTACTCGTCTCAAAAGTAAAGTTTTAGGTGTTAAAACTGGATTTTTTTACATTTACTATATACCATCGTCTTGTAATGTCCTGACTTCCTAACAGTATTTCTTCCAAACTGTTGTATTACATCTATTAGTTTTCCACTTATTTTAAATCACCCCCATCTTGACTTCCCTTGAGATAAATGCTAATATCTGTGCTTTCTCCCTTTGTTGAGTCATTTAGTCAATTAGAGGCAGTAATGATTAGCCTCTCTAACTAATCACCACGTTTAAGCGGTGGATATTGTGGGAACTCGCTTTTTGTCAGTTGGAGCTCTCATTTGAATAATTGAAGCCTATTCAGTGCAGCCCAAGAAATTGTTGGTTTCAGATAGCGCTTATTTAGTAGGAGGGACAGTGGACTAGTATTAAGATGGGGCTTAGTTGAACAGGATGGGTCTTTGCAGGAACATGTGCATTGAGGTTTTAAGAATTTAACTCAATCAAGGAATGACAAATACTTAATATAAGAAAAGTGGTTTGTAGTTATATTTTGTCATTCAGAACCATCTTGGTGCAAGGAGCACGATAACCTATTTATTTTACTGCTCTCACTAAACAGTCATAATCCAGCACCAGACCAAAATATTGTTTACACAAACATGCTTGTCTATGGTGAGAGGAATCCTTTGCGACATGCAACGCAGTCAGGCAAGTCAGTCATGGGTTTGACTTTAAGTGACAGATAAAGCACCTCTCGAGTCAGCGAGCCTCCCTCGTTCGTCCAAGCAGACTAGCGACTTGTCTGCGTAGGGCCAGGTGTGTTAGCTGCTGGAGCGAGGTTAGGCCAGCCAGCGATTAAAGAGCCGAAGGGCAGCTACCAGCTGGTTGGAGAGCGATGAGGGACGCGCACCCCCCCCCCCCCCCCCCCCCCATTCCTCCCTCATCACCTGTCACTCCCTATCCCGGCCCATCTCTCCGCTGTCCGGCGCACACTGCCACAAGATGTGACAGAAACATTTACTTCTCACACCCTGTCACTCCACCCAACTGGATGACCCCTCCTCCCCTTTTCCTCCCCTTCTCTTCCTCCTTCTCCTCCTTCATAAAGCGGAGATGCTACCCTTCCCAGCTTCGGTCACATTTCAGTCGTCCGTGTGTCTCGTCTCCTTGCTGATAAAGGGACTTGACACACACCCATTGCCCTGGTCCGCGTACCTCCACTGCCTCACCTCCCATATGAGGTGTTTGTCAAAAGCTGTTTACCCAGACAGGGTCTTCATGTATCGAATCATGACCTGGAACGTGACCCGTCCATGCGGGCAACTGTAACATGCGTCTACAGTAACCTGCAGGCCCTTCCGGATTCAGTTAACCTCTCCTTGCAACTCAGGGTATACACCCCCCCCATCCTACCCACTCACACAAACTTCCCCTTAATTTAGCTGCAGTGATGCTTCTGTCGTGTCACTACTGACTCTGACGTATGCGCTGAAGCATGACTGAAAGTCTTATTAGATTAAATAGCAGTGGAACAAGCAGCCACTGCAGCCAATTTACCAACTTGTTTGGATTGTACCATATTCACACATATTACAGCACTGTTTTAGTCATGGACAAATAAGGTTGCAACAGTCATGTTTGCACATCAGACATGTTTCTCAGAAGAATGCATGCACATTTTTCCAGGGGTTCTCAAATGTGTCAGGATAGGGTACCAGGGAATATGCTACACTCACAGGACAACATTGAGGCATATTCTTATAGCTTCAGCAGGGGCCTAGAACCAGGACACAGCTCTCCTTCCGACACTCAGGTCTTCATCTGGACTTTTGGGGGCTTTGGTACAAGGGTGGAACAGACTAAGAAATCCACTCCCCTTCTCTTTATTATAACATGAAAGAAGGCAATTCCTCCCCTCACTTGAGTGAGCACACCCCCGCCCCAACTCTTGCCAGCACTATGCTTTTTGTGTTCCTTTGGAATTAACTGGTGCTCGTCAAAGGAGTTGGGCTAGAGGGAGAAGAGGGATAATGAATTGACAGATTGGAGGAACAACAGGGTTTACAAGTTGTGCTTACAACTTCTGTTGTAAAGAAAAGGCTGCTTTTCATCACAAAAAAGGCCCTTTTAGTAACTGGATGAATAGAAGTTGATGGGAAGCCCTGATGTTCAGACACAGTGCACTATACGATTCTATTGTCACCCAGTTTCTTAAGAATCTTTTTATGGAGTCCTCCACGTCTCTCTTCGTATTCTGAATTCATTTTTTGGCAAAAAAATCTTCGCATTAAATTCTTCTGAGATTACGCTTAATCACTCAATAAATAAACAAATCCGCAAATTGTATTCCCAGGTACGCCAACTCAAGATCTCCACTTTTATGTACCACAGTCAAGTAAACACTTTCCACCTGAACTGCAAGTTCTCTTATTGCCTCTTTTGGTTCTTTTGAAATGTCAAGTCACAAGTTTTCCATTCCAATTCCAGTTGGTTCGTTCTTTCCAGAGGCATCCCGGTCAAAGGCTCAGAGTGTAGGCTTTTATAAGAACAACTCATTAACACAGGCAACCTCCACGCTTTCTCCTCCTGGCAAATGCGAGTGCCGTTTTGAGAGAGCTCTCTTTCAGCTGCAAAAAAATAAAGGGGAAAGAAAGTCAAGGCCATCGGCTATCAAGGCTGTGTGAGGATTGTGTTTTCTCTTTGCTGTTGCCCATACAAAAAGGTGTCTAGAACAAAATGAAAAGCTTTGCAGTGACTAAACATTTCTGTTTTGTCTCCTAGGCCGGATGGGATGGGCACTGTCACAGAAGAGGAGAAAGAGCAATTTGAAAATATCAGAGATCGACTCCTAAGCCTTTTGGAAAACCAGATCGTTCATTTTAGGTGCCAACTCCATTCTCTTAAAATCCTAGTGCGAAATCATGTGAGGGATTTATTTTATGGGTCTAAATTACTTGGTAATGTGCGTAGCCTCATGGAACAAGTGTCACCGGAATATAACATTTTGGAAGAGTGAACATGTGGTAAATATCACAGACCCCCCTCAAGCAGATGCATGTTTGGGTTCTGTCTGGTCCATCAGTTCTGCTTGCATCTGCTAGTTAGCATTCACTAACACTGTATTGTATTGTCAGGGCCGAAGACCCAGACCTAGACCTTGAATGACGGTTCAGTCAATAGACCAGTACCATTGAATTTGTTGAGCTGTGGCACTTCAAAGCTCTCCATGCCTGTGAAGGGCCCTCCATCTGGGCCCAAGAGTTGATAAGAGTGGGTGGTTGGGAAGGTGGGTGGGGAACTGTTGAAACCAGCAGGAGTCATTAGCAATAGCAACACCCCTCAACACGATGCTAATAGCAGTAAACAATACCCTAGACAATGTTCAAATTATGCGAATGTATATCAGACAGGGAGAGGGAAGCGCACAATTTGTTTAGGATTAATAATGACTACCGCAAACCTCCTTTAGAATGCAGAAGTAGTTTGTGAAGCTCTGGCGAGGGAGGTTTGGTGGGGGGGTTGGTGGGAGAACAGGGGTGATATGCTCCTTATTTGGTAGTCAAGATCATATATAGCTCTGTACCTCAGCTGCCTGATGTGCCTATACGTGAACAGTCTTTATAGCTAAGAATGGAGTTATGTCCAAGTCATTTATGTTATGGCAGTTACAATATTTTTTGAAGTAATTGGCTTTGTTAGTTGTGACATAACTGTATGTGGTAAATATTGACAATATGCCAACCAAAATTATACAGTTATTGTGCAAGACTTACTGTCTATAGTATTGTTACTGGTTAATGGGAAAGCATGGATTTCATTCCCTGCTTCCCAGGCTATTTTCATGGAAATAATTGTTGCCGATGTCTTGTCCGCTTTCTTTTGTGTGTGCAGGTACTGTTTTCCGTTTGGACGACCAGATGGAGCACTCAAAGCCACACTCTCCCTGCTAGAGAGGGTACGTGTTGTGGGAAAGACTTCCCTCCCTGCAAGACTCCAACCATTCAGTCTCTGTTAACTGAAGTATTGTGCACCCCTCCATCTGACATGTTTTAAAGTGGAGACATGACATTCTGAAGACAGAAAGCAATATGTTTATTAGGCAATTTTTTTTATTATTGTTTTCCACACTGTCAACCATTGTCTCTTTGAAAGTACAGAGTCCTTGTTGGTTTCTTAAAAGATAGAGGATATGTGGAATTTTGGTGAAGGAAGTTTATTGTTGTTTGTGAAAATAATTTGTTGCTTTAGATAAAAAGCATCTTCTAAATGAATTAAATGTGATGAAACACAGTACTTTTGTCAGGAAATTCACTCATAGTTTAAATCATTCCAGGTATTGATGAAGGATATTACCACACCTGTCCCTCCTGAAGAGATTAAGAAGATGGTTCAGAAATGTCTGGAGAAAGCAGCACTGATCAACTACACCCAGCTCACCGAATACGCACAGATCGAGGGTTCGTGAAAAACCCACCAACACCAAGCCTCAGCTGTGTTTTAGTAGTTCATGTGAAACCATTTGGCAGATCACAGTCACATCATTTGTCGTGGCTCCTTGGTGATTCTGCAGCTCTTACTGTCTGCATACATTTTTGGGGAATTAGTGACTGCTAAATGCATATCATTTTTAATTAATGACATTCCTTTCATGATGTCACAGCTGATCTTCAGTCCACACCAGAGAAGAGACTAGAGGACATGATTCGCCTGGGAGAACTGTGTATAGAGGTCCTCCAGCAGAATGATGAGCACCACTCAGAGGTAATGGTCATCCAATATGACTCTTTAAACTCCATTATGCTCAGATCAAATATTTGTTTCCAGCGTACAATGTGTGTAAGTGAAAATTGTTCAGTCCGCAATTAAATGAAAACTACCTCAATCTTCATGCAAAGTGACCTTGAAACTTTTTTTCCACTGGCCATTTTTCTTTTTTTTTATGTGAAGAATTTGAAACCTTCATTCTGCAATCTTAACTTCTTTAAAAAAAGTTTTCCCTTTCTGAGAACATGGGCCCTGAGTTGAGAAACAACGTTTACATAAAGGTTTCAGCTCACTAACCTCTGAATCAGTGTAATGAGTTGCAAAACCCTCAGACCTCAAGACTGAGAGGATAAAATAATCAGTGCTTATTATGAACAACATGTTGTTGAATCTAAAACTACAAATATGACAATTACACAGATTTTTTTTTGCTTTCAGGTTTTATAAGCGATTCCGAGCAGTTTAACCACTATGCCAACACTATTAATTGATGCTATCACAGGTCCCTAAGTTCAAACACCCGTCTCACAGCAGGTTATGTAGAGTTCTCTCTCTGTCTAACAAGGGGATATAAAAGCAGTGGGATTTCAGTCCTTCAAACATAATGCCACAAGACATTCCAGAAGGTATTGCTTGATCATTTCATTAAGGCTTGTGATCACTTATTGCGATGCTGTCCATTTCTATCTGTGTCTCCTGTCAGCTGCGTGCTGTAGTTGCTAATAGCACGTCAAGTGCCAGGGCTGTAGTAACGTCTCTGGTGAGCATGGATGAAAACAACGCCCACAGTCCATACGTGCTCGCTCTGATGCTGGAGTGTAAACTGATCAATCATGGGTGTGAAGATGGCCACCAATAGCAATTTGTAGTACCTAAGTGGCAGCCTGGCTTCAGACATCTGTTTCTCAGCGACCGGGAGCTTTTTATACCCAGCCATCAAATATGGCTGTCAAGATCGCAAATGAGACAAGCTCTTGCTTTGTCAATCAAACTTGGCCTTGAGGTATTCAGTTAATGGATGGACACGGTCCCACGCACTGTCAAACGCGTAGCTTTTACAAATTACCTCGCATTTCATAATTACTGGCCATGTTTCTGTTGTGTGTAAAAATGTGATTACTCTTTTAGTATGTGTTGAAAGATGATCTTACTTTGCTTTTCCCCCGTCTGTCTTTCACTTTCTTATTTTTGCAAAACATGGAAAGGGAAGAGAGGTATGTCGCTTGAAAGATACTTTTGTTTACTTCATAACTTAAGCTGTGTGTTTCTCATAGTTGTGTGTCCTAATCTTTTTAACGTGCCTTTTAACTTGTTCTAATTGCATTATTTTGCTTGTGATGTGTGAGATTTGGGTTGTGTGCATTTTGTACGTGTTCTTTGCCATCTGTGAAGCCGGTGACACATTTCCAGAAACGAAAAAGTTGTTTAGTAAAATACAACTTTTTTACGAAGTTTGGAGAGAGAGAATGATTTGGTCTGTGGGCTCTCTGGAATGCTTAATTTAACCATATATTTTATTAAACTCCATTCCTGGCTCTTTGAGTCAGACCCGACTAAAAAGCTCCTAGGTCAGTATGGCCCGCATCAGATTCAAGACCCTGGTGCTGACCTTTCGGGCTGTAAACGGGACTGCCCCGACCTATATCAACTCTCTCCTCCAGCCCTATACACCCACCCGTCACCTACGGTCATCTGCTGACAACCGTCTAGTGGTACCCCCCCCCACCCCTCAAAAGCGCCCGAGCGCAACACAAACTCTTCCACTGCCTGGCTCCCCAATGGTGGAATCAACTCCCCACCTCCATCAGAAGCACAGGCTTAAAACTCACTTATTTAGAGAATTTAATGGCACTTAGGAATAGTATGGCACTTCACATAATCTAATGTTGTGTAGAACTATTTGTTGGTCCCCATATGGTGATTTGCCAGTGTTGTTGTTGTATCTCTTGCTTTATGTTCACAATCGTTGTGTTATGCATTTATAGTTCTTCCCTTGGCACTTATTGGTTCTCATGATGTATGATTTACGATCTAAAAAACCCCCACTGTGTTCAGGGTCTATCACGTTGCTATGCTCAATGACTGATGCTCTTTGTAAAAGCTCTCTCTTGTAAGTCGCTTTGGATAAAAGCGTCTGCTAAATGAATAAATGTAAATGTAGTATGACCTATCCCATAATATTGACCAGAATACCCACCCTGTGTGTCCCATATGTATCAAATGGAAGATCTAACTGGGAATAGTAAGTCTAAGATGACAAATCAAGTTTAATTAATTATGAACTTCCAACATCATCTACCTAGAGACTCTATCCTCTAACTTAAACATTATGTAAAACAGCCCTGCTCATGCTGGACCTCCAATCATCAGAAGAACCAAAACATGAAAAAATTGGTTTGAAGTATTTTTACTTTATTTTATTGTCTTATCTCATTGGTTTGGACTGGTCATGAACTCAAAACATAATAAATCACACTCCAGTTAGCAATATATATATATATTTTTTTAAGAGAAATAAACGCAAGCAACAAAACATCCACCACAACAAGAAGCACAGCAACCTTCATTTGGTTTTGTACGGCGATGCATTGCACATCACCTGTTACAATGCATCTCCCTGTTCACTGTACCAGAAGCAACAAGAGAGCACGATAAAGTCCAATGCCAACTTTTGTCATTGTAAGGAAACAAGTCAAAGTGGCTGTTCAGCCTTGCCATCGCACAGCCCTTCCCCTCTTCCATATTGTCTGTTTCTCTTTACATGCAATCTGCTTCTCTCCCTCACTAACTTGCAACTGCTTGTATTTGACACATTCTTTTGTGAAGTCAATTCCAAGCATGTGCAGATGCCTGTCGGTCTGAATGAAGCTATGTGTGTGTGTGTGTGTGTGTGTGTGTGCATCTGTGCCTTTGTGTGTGTGTGTGTGAGAGAGAGCGAGATAGAGGTGGGATGTGAGACATGTTGTATGGAGGCCCTTTTTAATGGTGTTTATGGGAACAGCGTTCTGAAAAGGCTGATGAGAGAGGCTCTCAAGGACAACCAGAACTGTGGTACAGAAATATTAGAAATTCTGTTTTATAGCATGTATGCAGTTAATATTCTTTTGTACATACACTTAACTATCGAAGTTGCAAAACAGTCCTTTTTTTCTGCCTTATTTATGTATTTGATTTGTCCCTTGTTGTCCCTGTTCTTCATGGGGCTTTCATCTTTAGAAGACATCGTGATGGAATTAAGAGTGAACAAAGGTCTTCTTTAGATTAGATTAATGTCAGATTAATCTTCATCACACAAAAAGCTATAATAGCTGATAATGGCTTTGACAGTTTTGTATAACGTCACCTTGGAAATGTAATTGCTAAAAATTGTGCATAGTGAATAAGCATTCAAAAAGGTCTTGGTCTACACATTTGTAAGGTAGCTTTGATGCTCCCCTCATCCCCCTTCGTTAGTGTCTTAGCCTTTATGCTCTCAAGGTCATTTAATCCTCCTCATCACACATTTGGTGTGATGTCTATTGATTGTATTATTTATTTTATTGCTTTGACTTGCTTAGGCAATGCTCTTTGCCTCTTCACAATCCTCACAATGCCCAAAAAGAGACATTCTGTCTCTCCTCTTTTGTTCTCCTCACACAGTCTTTTCTTACATCCTCCTTGCATGCTGCATCATGTTATATTATGAAAACATGAAGTTATGGATAAGATTGTGTGTCTTTTTGTGCCATTCATAGTTTATTATTTGTATTTTCGTAAAAGAAAAAATATTTCACTCTTCTCAATTTTTTTAAGTTCTCTTTTCAATCTTTTCAAAATCTTTTATGAATCTGTTGTCAGGCATTCTCATGGTGGCCTGAAATGATGGCAGAGCATGCGGAGACCTTCTTGTCCCTCTACACTGTTGATATGGATGGCGCCCTCCAAGTCCAGCCTGTTGACTCCTGGGATAGCTTTCCCCTGTTCCAGCTGCTCAACAACTTCCTGCGAACTGATCGTAAGTGCTTCAATTGGCAATGTTGATCTCAAAGGATGCTCAGTGTTCAGGTTAACTACGTGTGCACAGTTTCAGAAGAAGCAAAAGTGAAGGTGGCACAATACAGTGGCACTGATGGCAGCAATGAAAGCACATGACTTTCAACTATGACCATCGACTAAGTCAGTGCAACTTCCATGTGTCTTACATGCAGTCTGGTCCAAGCCAACCTCTAGGTCTGTATTTACTGTAAATTAGTGGTCTACAACTCTGTTCCTGGAAAGCTACCTGCCTCTAGGATTTTGCTCCAACAACAATATAGCACAGAAGACTTTCTGGAACTAGAGGAAGCACTGAATGAACACAGTATAATATGAAACTTATTAGCTTTCAGGCTATCTTTTTTTTTGTGTCTTTCATACGATAAAACTATGTAATCGCCCCAGAGTCATGTGACTATGTGTGGGTCTTCAGCTTCTCCTAAAATTAGATCAGTTAAGGATAGTAAGTGTGATGTGACTAAACCTTGCTGTTCAACCCAGATCTACCTCCCACTCCCTGCTTTGTTAAATCCTCCGTTCGTCCATCCTTGACCCTCCGATTTGTCCATCCCTATTTAAAGCACAGGTCACAGCCTCCCTGCCCCAATCTGTCTACAGAAAAACACCCCTCACATTTCCTGCTAATTAACACCAGCGATGCCATAGAAACAAGAGGAGGTTAATGACGCCTCGTTTAGGCGACAGCAACACCTTAACAAACATGTGCCAAGAGAGGGAAGTCAGGGGGCTGGCTGACTGCAGCATGTTAACCTGTCAGAGGGACAATTGCAGGGCAATTTCATCCAGCTAACTCGCCCACCTGTCATCCTGGCTAATGTGAGAAGCCATCTCATCCAGATGAGAAAACATAATCATGGATTAAGATGCCTGACTCGATTAAATTTCTCTCATTTAGTTTGAACCGTAATTTAGGGTAATGCTAGTTTCTTTTTTACTTTGATTTTCTTATTTGCATTGTTCCCAAAATAATGTTTGGGATGGAAAATGTCTGTTAGCCCGCTAACAAGGAAAACTGAGACTGGGGCTTTAATCTGCAACTGTAATAATGACCAACAGATATTAAGTGAATACAACAACCAAATATCTTGCTTAATTTGGCATGCAATAGGCTGTGATGGTCATGTTTGCAACAGTTTTTTAAGAGCCTTTTAAGAGCCGTCAATCTAAACTCGTCCTTTTTTATATCTCTACACAAAATTCTATTTTTCAACGTAAAAATAAATGTGGGGCTTTGTCCCTCTAACAGCTGTGGGTAGGCTAAATCAGAAGTTTCGATCACGCAAATGAGTCTTCAAATGAGCGATTATTTGTGTGATTACCATTAACACATATTTTTTTCTGTCATCACTATTCTTCCTTAATTATGTAGTTATTCCAACAGTCAAATCAATGTAAGGAAGAACATAAAGGAACAAATATTATGAAAGAGTCAGAGAAAGGAAAGGTCAGTTTTATTAACAGTTCAAATGAGGTATCTTCTTCTGATGAGTGTCTAAGGTTTATTATCGAATCCCAAACTATGTAATTAATTTTTAAAAGATCTGTAAAAAACAACAACATTATAATTCAACTTAAACTGATTAGCAATGCATTTTATTCAGGAAACAAGAGTCAACAGGATTCAAGCATATCAATATAAAAGAAAACAAAGTGACAAAATATGGTAATAAAGATTCAGTTTAAATTCTTAATCATTAAGTATTTTTGTTGTTCTAATACCGTGTTTGTTTTCTAATGTATTTTATTTAAATCACACCAGGTTTTATTAGCCTGGTGTAGTCAGGATTATTTAAATGCTCACTTCAACGCCTGCATAAGTTGTGTGAACGGAGTTGGTTTTGAGGGAAGGTCTCCTGAGAGGATGAAAAGGCTAGTGTTAATCATGAAGGAGCGAAGGAGAATTGCAGCTAATGAAGCCCTGAGAGACCCACCAGGGCATCGTCTTTCTTTCTCTCTCTCTTTCTTCGGTCTCCCCCTCGCTCTCATACTTCCTTAGTCAGTATGTTTGCACCACTGCTGCACGGTATCAGCAAACGTCACCAGGTATGTGCTCTCTATCTGTGGCTCTCCACCTTCCTCTCTGTCCTCCGCTCCTACGTGTCCTCAACCAAACTGAAATCCCCTCACATCAGTTTCCATTTCAGGAATCAATAGGGTCCACACAGACAAGAGAAGGAAGCTCCTTCTTAAAAAGGCCTATTTTTTGGGTCTTCCAACCCCCATCTGGTGAATCCCTCTGATCCTCAATCCCTCCACCTGCTCACCTGTTCAACAGAACTCCTGCACACCTGTGGCCATCCCTCCCCCTGTTTCCTCTCTTGGGCATCCATCCCATTGATTTGTAGAAAATGAATACAGTGCATGCTGTAGGGAAAGGACATATGTTACCGCTGCAGATGCAAAGTGACATGTGGAGAGACGTTTATAATTCTGATGACAGCTTGAGTTTGTTCCAATCTTGGCAGAAGATTTGTGGCTAAATGAATGATGCGTATGACATGTAGCTAATCTACTGTTAATCACTTTATCAATCTAGTTTCTGTTTAAGCAAACTAAAGTAGACCAGAATAACAACTGCAACCAAATATGACAAAGTTTCTCCCGTTTCATAAACACGCAGTTTGTGATGTGTTCCCTGTGCCAAGTGACAAATGCTTGCCACCAACTAAAACTTATTTGGCATGACTTACTGAACAACCATGACAAGAAGCATGCAAACCTCAGATGTTTAACACCTTTTCCCCACCCTCCATCTCTGTCCTTAGCTTACCTGTGCGACGGGGCTTTCCACAAGCACCTGCAGGAACTGTTCACACCCCTTGTCGTGCGCTACATCGACCTGATGGAGTCGTCCATCGCCCAGTCCATTCACCGAGGCTTTGAGCAGGAGACCTGGCAGTCTGTCAAGTAAGCCTGTCTTCTCTTGTTCTCTAATTCTTTATTTTACTCTTTATTTTATCTCTCACCACAAATGTGGAAACACAAGTAGAGACTGACATTGTTTCCACAATACCAGCATCATGACCAGTTGTGGAAATCCATAATCTCCAGTATACATACCAGAAGTTATGTCTAGTAGATGCATTTTACTACTAATCACCTTCACAGAAAGTCTTGAAAAGTGCAAGTGGGAAAACAGATTCATTTCACTTCCCCCTCCGCCCCCCCTGAAAAATACAGATATTTTGGTGTAAACTTCTCCCTGACAGGACGATTACCAACAACCTACCAAGCGTGCCTCTGCCCAAAGTCCCCAACCTTCCCCTCAACCTGCCGCCAATGCCCAGCTTCTCTGCGCCAGCCTGGATGGGTCCGCTGTGCGACAGCACGTGTGTATGGGTGGACGCATGCTCGGGGTCTGACTGTGACATGAAGAGTCTCGTAGTTGCGTGTGGTGTTTGCATGTGTGGTTCCTCCTCGCCTTGCACAGCCGATGTGGCACACACAAAAATATAATTTTCACTATGTCCTCAGAGGGCTCAGGGAAGACAGCGATGATGTAGAGATGTATGTGTAGGAGATGTGAGGGCCAGCTATTAATATGTGCTTGTGGTGTTTACATTCCTCCTGCTGTTTGAGTTGTGACTATGTTTGATTAGTGAAGCTATATGCTGGTAACAACGTCCATTTGCATGCATGGCTTAGTCACATGCTTTCAGTTAACATGCTATGCAATGTGTTTTCACACCTGACAGAACTGAATCAAAGCCAATTTAGGAACGATGCCGGCTGTACAATGCTTTACCAGATTTTGTGCCAGAGTATAGCATGTGAGCTCTGTGTGTTGTATACTTGGCATGGTGTTGTGAATGTTGTAGTCAAAGTGAGGTTTATTTGTTATTGTATAATGTACACATCCATATACAATTATCTGGGAGAACTTTTAAACAATATGAGATGCACGCCAGTTATGCCACATGAAGGATTTAATGCATGACATGTTTTATTTATCTATTTATGAGACAGGATTTAGAACTAAATATTAGACTTGTACAGTATCTTTCTTTATTTTATTTCAGCTTGCAAGGAATTAATTTACCAAATTTTTTGTGAGTAGGCAAAAGTATTTGACTATTGCTTGTAAACAGACTCAGTAGTGTGTTCATCTTTATTAATCTACTGAAATTTCTTTCAACAATCATTTATTCTCTTCAACTCCTACAAACTGAGCATCACGATCACCCACCTGCTACCGAAACAATTGATTGTCAAGTTCCTTTATTTTTGTTTGTAGATACGTGCGAGTGTTGTCGAGATGGAAGTGTTGATAGGGAAAACGAAAGCATCACACGATTGTTGCACATTTTCAAAGCACAACCAATTTCTTAGTCATCCCCCAAGTTATACTTTTGGGAAAATAGGACTTGAAAATGTCACCATGTGTGCCTCTGTGGTGAGGTCACGGGCGAAACTGTAGCAGTCGTGGGGACTGGTCTCAGGGGAATCCTGGGTAGGGGAGACAAGGGGGGAGGGCGGCGGTGCCTTGGTGTGGGTGGGTGATTCTGTTCTGAGAAAGCCTCTTAGCACTCCACACCCACACCCCTCGCCTCCTTCCCCCCTCCCTTAGGATGCATACGCCTTAGGTTGTCTCGCTCGCTCACTTGCTTGTGGAGAAAAAAAAAAAAGAAATTGGCACATTGTTAACAAGCACAGACGGGCGTGTGGGATAGTCCTGTTCTCCCGGGGGAGGCAGGCTCATAGAGGAGCGCTCCTAATTAGACATGAGGGGGGAGGGGGGGGGGGGGGGGGGGGGGGGGTGGGTGGCTAGGGGGAGAGGCAAATGAGAGGTTCTCTGCCAGGCGCTTAATTGCACCACAGATTCTGCCCAAATGATTTCCTCACATGCTCCACTTGTGAAGGTAAGTCTTTTAAAGGCAAAGAGAGGGAGTGAGTGTGCTTTTTTTTTTACCTCCACTTCCCACCTCCTCTCTTCTCACTCCGGTTGCTGTACACTTGATGCTGATAGCGCCGGTTGCCATGTGTTGCTATGTAACCTGGGTGAGACGTTGGGGAGATGGTGACCAGGAAGTTCCAACTCTCTGGACTGAATGTTCAGTCTGCTGCAGCTGCTGGAAATGGAACTGGACTGTGTTCTCAATGCCCAGACTGATGTAGTGTCCTATCTGGCTCTGTACAGAGAGACACTGTTTGGGAATGAGCAGTATGTCACCCCGGTAGTTCTATCCAGGTCTTGGTAACGCCACATTGAGACTGTACTTCCACGAGTGTTACAGGCTTGCTTTACATCCTTGAAAAGGATGCAACATCAGTCTCTGGAAGGAAGGTGTGAATGAGTTTGAGGAGAAGAGAAGCTGTGTGTGTGTGGCAGATGGCTGTCAGGTGGCTGTCAGCCATGCATATACTAATGAAAATGTGAGTGTGTGTGTTTGTGTACACGAGTGTAGTTAGGTGATTGCAAAGTCACAAAGCTTGGTATACAAAAGCATGGATAATTTTTATATCAGAAGTGGTATACTTGACATAGGGTAAACACAACAGACATGTAAAGGAAAAACAAGAGGAAAATGCCCTTCTGAACTCCAGTGATGCATATCTACAGTGTGCTCATAATTTCTTCCATTGAATGAAAGGCACACTAGATGCTGGTGTCAATAGACATGACATGAACATGTTTATCTCAGTATCTGCAGTTTCTATTTTCTTCAAATAAAATGACTTGTCTGTATTATTTTCACTGTCAGCATATCTTCACTTAAACACCTGATATGGACATTCACCTCCTTCCCTCATGGAGTGTTTTTTCCACTTCTTCAGCAATGGCTCGGCCACTTCAGAAGACTTGTTCTGGAAGCTGGACGCCCTTCAGATGTTTGTTGTTGACCTGCACTGGCCCGAGCCGGAGTTTGCCAAACACCTGGAGCAGAGACTGAAGCTCATGGCCAGCGACATGATGGAGGCATGCGTCAAAAGGTCAGTAAGGTCGCAACTCAGGGCGCACGTGACTGCACTCCATGGCTTTCCACTCAACAGGCTTTGAACCTTCGAAGTTTGTTCTTTTCTTTCGCAACACAAGTTTGTTTCCTGATGTATTATTATCTGACCATTTCGTGCCTTCACACACCTTTCCATTTAAAGATGACAGCGTGTTGTTTGTTGCCAATCCTGAGAGCAGTGTGAACTGCAGTCTGACTGGGTCACCTCATAGCAAGTGACAGAGAGGTTGAATATATATTTGTTATTTTTTGCATCCTTAGAACAAAAGCTGCTTTTGACTCCAGGATGCAGAAGGCCAATAAATCAACTGACTTCCGGGTCTCTCTCTCTGTGTGCACCATGTTCAACGTACTCATGGATGCCAAGAAGCAGTGCTCCAAGCTATGTGTGCTGGACACAAGTCATGAGGTTAGTGTCTTTACATTGACTTTTATTCATTTAGCAGACGCTTTTATCCAAAGCGTCTTCCAAGAGAGTGTTTTCATGCTGTGTGATGAGAACTTCAAATTCTGGAGATGTTTGTGGGAAATCAAGTCAGTCCAGCGTTCCAAAAGCAAGCCGCTCACAACCCAACATCTATTTATACAGGATGTCATACAGGGTGCTAAGCTCTTGACCTTTAGCTCAACTCTCCATCAGTCTCCAGGGAGCGGTGACTCATAATTTCACACAAGGAACACACATGCAGACCACACACTCCCACTCAAACAGTACATGCATACATACATAGTCATACTGTCACACATGCAAACATACTGCACCACAAACATACATATGTGCGAACGTGCGACTGGATTGCACTTCTTCTAAATATTTCTTCTGAATGCAATATCGTCCTCCAACAGATGATGTGCTTTAAATCATAATTGAACTTAAACACTGATGATAAAATCATACTCACTAGCAAGTCAACATTAATTCAAATATTCTAGTAAGTGTACACATTTGCAAAAAGAAAGAAAAGGGTCAAAATGGCCAGTGGTCACATTAAGCGTGAACATTTAGTAGTTTTTCTTGTATATACTAAGTTTGTTGAAAACAATGATCATGCTTTCATAAATGTTTCCCACTTGCTAGACTTGAATTCATTGCAAGTTTAAACCATATCCTCATTTTCCAGTGCATGAAAAATTTAGTGATGGTCTGCAGTATGCATCATGTAGGAAATATGTTGAAATGCTTAAAAAAAAAAAATCTGTATGTAATGTTGCATATGACCATTTCAAACATTCCCTAATTGCCTGAATGCAAGTATATGTAAGATGTTGATTTTGCCTGTTTTTCACATCATTCTTTTTGCCTCATTTGCATGTTTACTCCTTCATTGTTTGAATCCAAGAGTGATAAACAATGGGTAAGTGTCTCTATTCCCTCCTCTCCCACAACATTGTATATCCTTGCTCTTTTACACATGATGGTGTTTGTCTTTGCCTGCTAGCATGTCATTATCAAAATCAGCTACATATAAATTTACAAAGTCATTTATATTAAATACCTTCATTTATAAATGGCCAGTTTTCTAACCTTGAAAGTGATACTGTAATCTTACACGAGAACATTTATTCCCACCTTGAATCTTCTCTACATGAATAGTCATATTAAAATGTATATTCAAAGTGACCCTCAAAATTTAATTAAGGTGGTTTGAATTTCATAACATGAGCAAGGGCCTGTTTTTAAAGAGATTTATGGTTCTTTGGAGTTCTGATGCACACATGGTAAAGACCAATAATCACCTATAGGTGTGGAGATCATCTCCCACATTTTTTAAGCAATTTAAATTTATGTGACGGAAAAAAAACTACCTTAAGAACCCTGAAGAATTTCAGTTAGTGAAAGGGAACAGCCATTTTTGCGTAACAGGAGAGAGAAAAAATGGGACTGGCAACGATGACCTCCCTAGACCCTTAATTTGTCACCAATCTGCAGGCTTTGTTGATTGAAATTTTTAATTTGGCTGTTCTTTAGACACGGCGTGAAAGGGCATTGTCACCCAGAGATGAACTCCCCTGCTGCTGTGCAAGCGTCAAAGACTGCCTTTCAGCACAGCCAATAGAGACTCCCTCTACTTCTCTCTCACTCATGCTCTCCCTCTCACTCACACTCTCTCTCCTTTCATAAACCTCTCTCTTTTTCGCCTGTGCTGTGTTTTTTCAAGAAAAAAAGTGCCATGAATATTAGGGGTGAGACATGAAATGGCGGATTAATTGAATCTAGTGTGAGCCTTTGGTGCTCGCAGCTGGGCCGGTGCTTTGCAGAAAGCACAAGGCTGCTCTGATTGTGGACAAGCACAAAAAGTATCCTTCAAATTCCATCGCCGTCCGACGCGATCGGGAATGCAATTCAACCACATAATGGACCTATTAGCTGCTTAACTCAGCTTTACATGGGAATTTTTTTATTTATTTTTTTAATCTCCAAACCATTTTTGGAAGGGGAAGATAACTCCATTGACAGTTTGTGTGTGTTAGGAAGGGTTATTGGGGGGGGGGGGGGACGGGACATGATGTTCAGACTGGGTGTGTATATGTAGCCTTACCTTTGCCTCAAAGTGTGTGTGTGAGTGCAATTTACTGTGAAACCCCCCCCCCCCCCCCCCCCCAAGTCTCTAAAATGCTTGTCCTCTTCTCCATCCTACTTCTCAGCAACAGTACCACTCCAAAGTCGATGTTCTGATCGATGATGCTTTTAAAGAAATGATTTCCTCTCTGGTATCAAAGGTGAGTTGTACTCAATCTAGTCAAGGCCAGGGAAGTATTCACGGAAAATGTTTCTCACGTGGATGCCTCCGAACTGAGATGCCAATTCAGTTGTGTTTGTGTGGTTGTTGTTTTGTAAAAAAAACTGACTGACAAGCCTACCCAGTCACACCTGTCTTTATTTATTTGTTTGTTTATTTTTTGATTTGCTTTTGCTTTGGTGCAGCACGTATAGAGCACATGCAGACAATGGCCCATTAATGTTTTGGGATTGTAACAAGGAAATAAAAACACAAACAAAACATTCAAATGGGCAACAGACATGAAGCACATCCTCTTTTACAAACAGCATATAACTATTCTGACTTTTTGTTCCTTTGGCAGTTTGCTGCGGTTTTGGATGGCGTTCTCACCAAGCTCTCGAGATACGACGAAGGAACGTTCTTTTCTTCAATCCTCTCTTTCACGGTAAGTAGCCTTGTTTTTTTGTATGTTTTTGTTTTTGTTTTTGCTGACAGGAGAAGGCTGAGACAGTCCATTCACAGATGATAAAAGCAGTGTGGCATTTTGTTGAAACCAGATCTGCATAGTTGAACTTGCTTGCTTCTTCTGGGTTTTTTCCCTCCCTGCACTCGAAGGTGAAAGCGGCTGCCAAGTATGTGGATGTCCCTGTGAGTATAAGTGTGTGTCTTTCAGCTCTGAAAGAAGCATACACATGTAAATACAAATACACCCTGATGTTGTTTATATTCAAGTAACCTATTCATTCATTTATCCAGCAATGTATTATAAACACATTTGCAGTAGAGTTGCTGTCAATCTAAGTTGCATTTGTCTGGCTTGTTATCAGATGTCAATGTTAAATGTGGGTGCAAAAAATAACACATCTGAATATCAAGTGCCGTGTGGTGAGAATACAGAGGCCAATTACTGACGGCGTCAGCCGAGAACTTATTTTCAGATTCACAGAATTGTGGGTATGCTGTAGGCTGCCGTTCATAAGCACACAGACAGCCTAATAAGAGAAATGCGCAAGACGGTGGCCAGAGACACTACTTTGACTGTTAAATAGATAATGAAAACATCAGAAAAAACAACAACATTTAATTGCTGGAGAAGATAAACAACACAGTGCTTTTCCATCTCGGTTTATAGATCTTCCATATGTAAATAACATGTTGTGTTCAGACTCTCTGCTATGACTGAAGTATTCATGTATTGTTGAGATGGTGGAGCAGTAGCACAAGGTAACAACAACATAAAAGCATGTTTATTATCCTTCTGCGTACCGGTCTTAACCCAGGCATGGAGGCCAGATATAGAAATGGCCGGGATTACTTGTTATTTAAGGCAATGGGGATAGGTAGTCCTGTTTACATTTACATTTATTCAAAGTGACTTACAGTAAGTACAGGGACATTCTCCCTGAGGCAAGTAGGGTGAAGTGCCTTGTCCAAGGACACAACGTCATATAGCCACATCTATACAACCAATCTCACAACCTTCCGATCATGAGGCCAACGCCTTAACTCGTCATCTGACCCCCCTGTTTAGGATAAGTGTTGGACGTAGCAGCGTTACCTTGAAACCACACAACTTTTTCACCTCTGAACTTGTTTGTCCTGGTCTCACCTTCCCATCCTTCCAGTCTCACCAGACGGTGGCCCAAATATCCGAGTACTGCGCCTCCCTCCTCCATCCCTTCCTCCTCCCTTCTTCACTTGAAATTATAATGTAACCTCCACCTTGTGCTTTTGTGTGACGGGAACCTAAATCTTCTAAGCCCCTCTTACAGGTGGGATAAATGCGTGGGGGAGTGAGTTGGTCTGTGTAGCTGTGGGCTTTAGCAGGAAGCTCTTCAAAGACCTTGTCACGAAAGTTGAGGATCTCTCCCTCCCTTCTTTGTCAGGGCTGCCGTTCAAGAGCCTAAGTGTTGGCAGGGTGCCCTTGTGGTTCTCACACACTTGAAGCAACACGACACACATGCACACACCCCAGACTCACATGCGCTAGAAACACGCACACAGAAACCGGGAACACACCAGACACACACACCCGCCAGGATCAGACACACTAGAAAAAAAAACCACCTCTGATAGCACACACACATTCACACAGCCAACACACACACAGCCAGACATATGCATGCTAACTGAGACAGACTGGCAGACTGACTAAACTGGAGGCTTTTCTGGAGTCACGTATGCCTGCTGTGAACACGTACGCATGACAACACGCACAACCTGTACACATGAACATGCGTGTACAATTAACTATTACACTGTACAGGAAATGTGTACTAGATGCATCGACAACACACACACACGTACACACACACCTATCAAACTGCACCTGGGGGAAACAAATCCGGGGCAGGAAATGAGGGCCAGCAGTGCTGTGTAATTATCAAGCATTTGTCCCTTAGTTTTCCTTTTTCGAGCTTCCCTCCTCCCAGCACTTATCCCCTTCAGGTTAACCAGTCATTAACACTGGGCATCCCCCCCTACTGTATGCCTCGCATTCAGCCAGCATGTTGGCCCTCGGCCTCTTAGGTCTCTTCCCACACTCTCTGTCTGTGCCTTCCCCCCCACTCCTACTTGTAAACATGGTTTTCGGGGGGGGGGGGGGGGGGGGGGGTGTTGGGAAATGTAATGGCAGGGAAATTAACAATTTAAACCCTTTCTAAAGAAAGAAGCGTGACTAGACTGTTTACCGTGCGAAGTAGCAATCTTGCACGCTGCGTCGGAGCCCTGCCCATGACGACCATCCCAAGTATGGCTTGTCTGTCACGCTGCCTTTGTCACCTTGTCACTGGAGGAGCAACAGGAGGAGGAGGGTGGGAGGAGGTGAGAGGGAGAGAGAAAGAGCGATAGAGAGAGAGTGAGGGAGGGAGAAAGAGAGGTGAGTGAAAGCCCTCTCTCAGGGTAAAGGGGGGAGTGGACACCTTGGGACACAGTGGGGAGAGTGATATCCCGACATTCACTCACTGTCATGCTCACACACTCACACACACACACGTACTCCTGTTCCCGTCAGATCCACACTGTCACTCAGCACTAATGCAGGATGTGTTAGATTTCCCGTCGCCTTCCATTGGAATGAGCCATCCTGACAGTGCTGTCAATGATCAGACCCTATCCCTTCTGACACCACATCTTAACCCCCTTAGCCCCCCACATCATCCCTGCTGCCTCAGATACAAATACACATCTACCCTAGGCCCCATACGTACACAAGCACTTACCAGCACTAACCCTCCAAAGACCCAAACCCAAATACAACATCCCTCCTCCCGCCATCACCACCAGTTTCATTCATTCATAATGAATGAATAAATAAATAAAAGTGTTCCTTAGTTTAAGCCCCTAAATGTATTTTCCAGTCAACTTTTTTACCTTCACTAACGTTTCCAGTTGGTAAAATGTAACTGAACATCAGATCCATGCTTTTCTCATTAAGCATGCATCCTTGAAGTGAATCTTCTACATTTGACAGACATTGGGTAGGCAGGAGGTGGGGGTGGTGCTGGTGGTGGTGATGGGAGGTCAGCTTCCCACCTGCCGCTTCAGTTGTCACACTGACAACTTAGGGATCACAGTCATATCTCCACCTCGCCTGGACAAAACAGGGCTGAGTTTCCCTCGGCACAGGTTCCCCCCCCCCATCTGCACGTGCGTTTCTCCTCCACAGGGAATGTGTGTGGCGGGCTTCGCTGTGCTGTATCGACAACAAGCCCCGGAGGCGATCTGGGCCACAGAGACGCGGGTGTGAAAGATGTCAAAGCAATTACAATAAGCATTACAGTAGTAATCTCCTCCTAACGTGGGGGGTGTGAATGGGAGAGGAGCTAACCCTCTTCTCTGCCTCTGGCCTCTCCCCCCCCCTAACCCCCGAAAAGTGATTGCTTTGACATACTCTAAACGTCCTGCCTGTAGCAACTCTACAGCTTGTTATTCCGAGGGGGAGAAAAGAGACAGGGATTTCTTTTATTTTTTTCTAATACTTACTGAAGATTCAAGAGACTGAGCCTGTTAGCATACTGGCTTTGGAATTTGGCATTTGAATGGACCTCTTATTCAAGTTCCTTTGAATACCTTGGAGCCTGGTGTTTTGAATAGATGGTAGGAGTTGAAGGTTTGAATTGGAGAACCAAAGGAACAGTAGATTAGTGGCCTTGCTCTCGGACAAGAAATAGTCCTCATCCAGACTGCCATTTCACTGGCACTGACACAGATGCCTCATCTAAGGCCAGTTTACTACATGAATGTTACACCCCCCAAAAAATTTCAACATGTCTACAGTCTGTTGTGTCTGAATAGCATATTGCTGCTATGCACAATATACTTTAATAATATATCTTGCTATTCTGTATCTATGGACAATTATTTTGACGGAAGTAAACAATATTTTGTGCCAAATGATTGTGTTTTTTGTAGCCATCTACTTAGCAGGATTATGTAAATCAAGCCAAATTGTCACAATAATGACCTTGCTCTCCATAATCCTTCACCTAATTTATTGTAGAATTGGAGCTTCTAATTTTGTTTACCTTCCATCTTTCAATCTTTCCATCATCATTAATTGTAAACTTCACTTTGAATGTTTAATAAAAGCTTGCCCTTTTCCCCTAAAATAATAAACCATAAATACATTTAGTCATACATTATGTTGGCATTGTTGAACATAACAGCGGGCAAACCAAGCACATTTTGATGACAAGGCCAAATGCAATTAGAAAGTTGGAAATTACTATTCTTCCTGTTGGACAAGCAAAAAAGGTTTTGCTATTGTTCTACATTATCTCCATTATCCATTAGTTGTTCTTCATTATCTCACTGTACTCCCATCCTGCTCTTACAGAAGCCAGGGATGGACTTGGCCGACACCTACATCACCTTTGTGCGTCAGAACCAGGACATCCTTCGAGACCGCGTCAATGATGAGATGTACACAGAGAAAGTGTTTGACGTGAGTTCCCTTTGACCTACACATGCGTAAATGTTGTGTGTTTTGCGGGTAGACTTCAATGGCTTTCTTCACGACATTGTGTCTATTGTTTGTTTTCTTGCGCTCAAACCTGAAAGTTTGGGCAGAAACATGCCTAGGAGTTCTCCTCACATCTCTGTCTTTTATCTCACTATCTGCTCCAACTTTCCCACTGGTTTCATTTTACCCCCATGTGTGTTTTCCGACTTGCTTTCCTCCCTTATGCTCTTCTCTCTTGGTATTCGAGTGCTTTTACCTCTGATCTAATATGCTGTCTCTCCTTCCTCTCTTGCCTTACTCCCCCCCCGCCCCAGCCCCTCTTTCTGTCAAAGATGACCCCCTTCCTCTTTCCATCTTATCTTCCCTTCTTCAATATATGACAAGCTGGCGCCGTCTCAATTTCTGTCTTTCTCTTTTCCCTCTGTCCCTCCTTATTTAATCCCACCACACTGCACCGTGATGGGGGACTTGGGTAAACGAACCAGGGAGTGACAAGCCCTCTTACACCGCCAAAGAACCCTTCTCGACCCATTTTGATTAGTTTCACCCCCTAGAGCTTCAGCGGACCAGTTTACCACGCAGACCGGTGTCGTGACTCTCCATGTGGTCCGCGCTCCTCCGCTCTTCCGTCCGGGCCCCCCCTTCTTGAGCCCACCGCCCACTCCAGCCCCTCCCCTCGTTCGCAAGCTTGCAAAGGCATTACGGGAGAGATGCAAACTCATAGTGAGAGACATTAAAACAAATATAAAACACCGCCACCTGAATGAATCCAGACACACGCACGCACGCACGCAATGCACATAAATAGATTCCTATCATCCCACCCCGCCCGTTGTTTGTTCCTTGCGGTCTCAGGTTGATAAACAGGAGGTGAAGAAGTAGATTGGAGTGATGCTGTGTTGTTAGTCCTCAGTCAGGATGGTGGGGGAGGGGGTTGTAGGGGTGTGGGGAGGCTTCGTCCTAATGGTCCTCACACACAAACAGTCATGTGCCAAGAGGGAGAGTTCTCTTCGTGTCACCACACACACACAGTCTGCATTATTGACTGAGATTTTCAGTGCATGTGCATTAACTATATTGCGCTAGCTATGAGAGGTGGGGGTGTATGTTTGATTTTGAACTGAAGTACCATAAGAACATCTTCATATATGAATCTGTTGATACAGCTCACCACGTCATAGTGTAGTGTCTGTGTGCATGCTAGTCAATAGAAATCAATGCAAATGTGCAATATGCATCTTTTTCCCTATGTGGTTATGAAAATAAACTAGACATAAACATAAATGTGTTTTAGTTAGCAGGTGCATGCTCTCATGCACATGTGTGGATGGATGTGCATGTGTGCGCTACAGGGACAATAATCTGGCAGACATGAAACACTAATCGAACTCCTCCGGTTCTACCTTCCTCACATTAGAGGCCAAATCGCCCTGATTAAAGCCACCAATGGAGTCTTTCTGTGGGTGGAAGCCTTGGACCAGGCTAACCAAGCTAACCAAGTCAGCCCTGTGACACTTAAGGGTGTCATTACCGCCACGTCTTAAAAAAAACTGCCTTAAATATGTGCCTCCACTCGGCCGCCACGTAAACAATCTTCCTGAATGACTAATGACAACAAACACTTCAACCTCCCACCCCCACCCGGCGACTCCGTCTTCACTTGTCTATTTAACGCCGCCCCCCCCCCCCCCCCCCCCATGCATGCACACACACAGACGAACACCTACACACACGTTCATTTTTACTTCCATCTGTTTTCCCTCCTCGTTCGCTAATTGGCTCAATTAGAGAGCTTCTCCATTTTCAATTTCCACGCTTGCCTCGTTAAGTTTGCCGTTGAGCTTATTATCACAAAGATTTGCTCCTGTAGTCTGGTATTAATGTTTATATTTGTAGAACCAGAATCCAGGTATATATGAAGTGATGAAATGGAATCTGTTGAACGGGGAGCTGAAATTATCTTACCAGACAGGTTGTCTGATGCGGTACCACTCACTTAGGACTGGTCATGGTTTATCAGTCGAGTAGAGTGACAGGTGTCCTCTCTTGAGAGCAGATTGATGGATACAGGAACATTGGAGTTCTTCAATATTCGGCCCCCTGAGTTCTTCACTGTTGGCTGAACAGTAAAGGATGCTGTGTTAAGCACAGAACTTAACGTTATTATATGAATTCACATGTATCATGTATCAGACATGCAAACAAACAAAAAAAATCGTTCAATTCTCAACAACAATATGTACTCTGACTTATTTTATAGATATTTTCAGTGTGTGCATTTTCCAAGTTGATGAAGAGATATCAAATGGTATTTGCTATTAGATTTTTTTATTAGATTTTTCAACAAATTAAATCATACAAACACATCAAACAGAAGATTGTACAACACACCTGACATATATTTTCCTATATCAACATACCATTTGATGCTGTAAAATGTTCCTGTTAAAATAACATCAGTTCATTAAAGGTTAAGAATGTATATTCCATTCCATATATCAGTCATAAAAGCTTTGTTAATTGACAGTATTCATGGTTTAGTCAGTACAAATTGGCCACCTCTGCCGTCAATCATTGAATTTTTTATTTTATTGAGATTAGATATTTTATATATATAACAGCAAACCCTCTGACTTTCTGGTGCTATGACGCTTTCATATCATGACAAAGATATTTCCCACATTAAACATTGAAAGTTTAAAAACCTTTTCCAGCTTTCAGGCTTTTGTAATTATCTTATTTGAGTTTGAAATGGAAACATGAATCCTGCTAGGTTGAAATCAGGTATTATAACCTTGTGCAGTATTTGGAGAGGGTGTAGCAATCGGAAAAGTTCCATCTCCCATACAGAAAAGTAACTGTCCCTGAGAACTAAAGAAAAGTCATAAAAGTATTTGTGAAAGAAACTTGTAAAATAAACTTTTTATTGAAGCATTGAACCACCAATTCTGTCAATTCTGACCGTCTTGGAACATGTAGTACTAAACCTTTAAGTGTTATGGCAATGATTTTTATATATATACGTAACATCTAATTGAAGTGATTCATTGCAAGTTTCAGGGCATTTTTTATAGATTTCTTAATCGTAAATTACATTTACATTTATTCATTTAGCAGACGCTTTTATGCAAAGTGATTTACAGCAAGTAAAGGGACATTTTCCCTGAGGCAAGTAGGGTGAAGTGCCTTGCCCAAGGACACAACCTCATATTTCCATAGCCGGGAATCCAACTCACAACCTTCCGTTCATGAGCCCAACGCCTTAACCGCTGAGCCACCTGACTCAACCTGTTCTCATCTGAAAGGTGTTCATTTGTGTGTGGGGGTGTCATTCGCAATTTTCTTAATAACGTGTTAGAATGTGGTCACCAACAAATGTGTATACTATGCCTAGATTGTATATGTCTGTTAGGGGTGTCAGGTGGATGAGCAGTTAGGGAATTGGCTTAGTAATCAGAAGGTTGCCGGTTCGATTCCCGGCCATGCCTGATGACGTGTCTTTGGGCAAGGCACTTGACCCTACTTGCATCGGGGGAATGTCCTTGTACTAGCTGTAAGTCGCTCTGGATAAGAGCGTCTGCTAAATGACTAAATGTAAATGTAGTTGTAAACAAATGTAAACCAGTTCTTTAATTCAATTATAGACATAAACGTGCTCTTTTATCATGAACCTGTGTGATATAAACCTGCTGTTTGACTGGTCATTCTGTCTGTTGTGTGTCAATGTGTGTTTACAGCAATGGTACACAAGCACCATGAAGGCTGTCTGTGTGTGGCTTACAGACAGACTAGACCTGCAGCTCCACATGTACCAGTTGAAGACACTCATCAAGATCGTCAAGGTAACAGAGACTTTGACAGGCACAATGTGGTTGGGGAAGTGTGAATGTGAAGCCAGGGTGGACCACATGGTCTGGAAATTGAGTTTAGAAGCCAAGGGGTCTTGTGTGAGAATTGTTACAGCTTATTTGTAGTGACTGAAAATGTTTTTGGGGGTCAGCTGCACATAATGATACTTGGCCTGTCGAATACTCTTAATTTAAAAACAAATATGGAACGCTTCTTTCAAGAGATAATTATTACAAATGATGAATTAATTCCAGTGAACAGCATTCAAAATGGCAACCATGTCTTTCACAAACTGGCAGTGGTTCTAATGCTGGTAATGAAGACGGGTGTTTCATAAAAACAATATCAGACTTCATAAATAATACAAGTAGATTCCATATATCTTATAAATGTAGCATACGTTAAAATCACCCTAAAAAAGTTGTGAACTGTTTTCTGATTTTAATAAAAACTGCAAAACAATGCCCAAACGTCAGACATTCCAAGATCTGATCAGTCAGACCAAGATGACTAACCGCAGCTTGAACCACTTTTTTATCTGCCCAATCACAACGCAGCTTGATGGCCTTGAGCCTCCATCCCTTGCCTTTGTGTGGACCATGAAAGGGGACAGCTCCTCTCCCGTCACCCCTCCATTCACACGCAGTCCTATTCCCACATGTGTTAATCCACTTATTTTGTCTCCTGCTTTGTACCGACAGAAGACATACCGGGACTTCCGTCTCCAAGGGGTTCTGGACGGCACGCTGAACAACAAGAGCTACGAGAACGTGTACAACCGCCTGACGGTGGAGGAGGCTACGGTGGTAGTGAAGGCTGGCGACGGCCTACAGGGAATCACTATGAGAGACAGCGATGAGGAAGAGGGCTGAGGAATCTTCGTCATAGCGCAGTCACTCTCACACCTCCAGATAGAAGAACTTTTTTTGTTCTCTGAGGTTGAAATGGATGGGAAATCCTTATGTGTGTTTGTGTGTGTTTGTGTGCACGTGTGCGTTTGTGCGTGTGTGTCCACATGCATCCACACGCTTGCACTAAAGTTTGTGTTTACAGCTGCATTTGTGTAGATGTTTGTTTGTGTAACAGACACATAGAAAATGTGGGCAGGAGAAAGTAGACAACATGCACACACACATGCCCACTAACAATGAGGAACATTCACATTATTGTCACCAGTCACCCAGGTGGGTACACCTTTCTGGTCATGCTGACATAATGTCACTTTGTATGGTGTTGCTCAGTGGTTGCCTATAATCGCCTTCTGCTATACCCATGGTTCATCCAATTTGTTTCTTAGATTGTATTTTATTTCAGTGGTGATATAGACCAAGAAAATAAATATGATATCTTCATATGGGTAGGTTCACAAATTTGGGAGTCACAACAAATAAATGAATTTATTAACAGGTAAAAATGTAATATGATTGTTTTTAATAGTCTCTGAAAGATTGCTTCAAATCACAAATCCTTGCTTGATGTACTGAGAACAAACAATGATGTCCTTGTGTGGATGCACATAGGCTATGAGTTCTATATTGTAATTTAATTGTGGTGTCTGTTTGCTTGAGTTTGTGTTCACAAGAATTCACAGTAATTCAGAGTTGTGTTCAATAGGCTACTAAACCCTTGTGCATCATGTTTATAATTTGAGTTGGCGTTTTAAATATGGTATACTTCAATGAATTTGTGTCAGTGGAGTTTAAAGGCAAAAACAAAATGGCTACAATTTAACATGAGATATTTATATTGTCTTTCTGTGCACCTGTTTTTGTTCAGGTGTGTCTTAATTGTGAAAATTAAAGTGTTTTTAAAGCAGTTTGATTCCAGTTGGTTCTTGTTTTAAAAACCTAAAATATCATGGTGTCCTCACGACCATATGTCAGCCTAACGGTACACATTTTATAGTAGCCTTGTTGTATTTTGTTAGTCAGTTATTTCCCATGATAATGTAGTATTTATATATATTTTTATTTATTATTATTTTTTTTATTTTTTTTAAGTCCAATAGTCCGTTAAATTGTATTCAAATATGTTGTGACTAATGGAAACGTCTTATTTGCAGCCACACATTCCAATGCTGAGGCAGCGTGGCTGTGGCCTAGAGCTGGATTGAGTCCTGAGGTAGGCCAAACATAAGGGCGCATTCACATGATAAACCAATTTTGGGAGACTGAAAGTAAAGGGGGAAAAAACCGTGACTAGAAATACATGAAAGACTAAGAATTGCACATCAGGCATATTACAAAGCTCTGTGAATCTGTGTCACGCATAGGCTTGTTTTCACGTTTAATCATCCACTCAGATTATCTTCAATTGAGTATACCGGGAAATGACTGATTTGAAAAAAATCACAATTAAATCCCTTGAACCGAATTTAAGCCTTGTAGCATTCCCGATTTCAAAATGTTTTTCATTTTCATTTGTTTTAATTCATATGTATATGAAACAGCATTGGGAAGATATGCAAGGCTTTTCCTGTAGCCTAGGAAACAAAAAAAACGTATCTAGAATTGTAATTAACATGCTGTTATGAGACCTCTTTTAATTGCCAAGAACATGAATGGTGTGAAATTAAGACATTTAAGACAGGCTATATTTCAAACCATTCATGTTCTTGGCAATTAATATATATATGCTACATTTATTGACCCCTTACCATTATTATCATGGCTAATATTGTTACTTGTGCTAGTGTTGCATGAATATGACCTAACCTAACATGATTTAACCTTTAGGTTTATTACGTGAAGGCTATAACAATTAGCCTAGTGTATATCAAAGTGACCAAAGCATGCTGCAATAAACCCATTATATTTAGTATCCACTACTCACAAACCTTGCCGCCTGTGAGAGAACTGAGAAAAGTCTTAAATCCCTGAAATAAAGATCAACTGTCTGTTGAAAAGAAAACATAAGGGATTATTACTACCGTGCATCCGGACCTGTGCCAGATTTAATCGTTAACCAAATGATTTAGAATGATTTGAAAGATGGTTTAAATCTGTATGAACGCATTAATGGCCAAGAGAGCCAGCCTATGATTTTGCATCAGGTCCACAACGTGTTAAACTGAAAGAAATGTGAGCAGCGCATTACGACACCCCACTGGTTTACACAAAAGAAAACTTCAGATTAGAGGATATTTGACACCGATTTGAAGTCTAACGACCAATTTCAGTCGATTTACTGTAACGACCAAAACACTGTAAAATATCCGCAATATGAATGAACAAAATAAGAAAAGTGTATTGAGAATTATTTTATTGTTTGGAGGGAGAAAAAAATACGATGCTGTCATTAGCCTATTATTTTTACTAGATCATAGGCCCGTCTAGCCAACATATTTTATTTATTTTACGATCAACAGTCAGGGACATAACGTGATACAACATCTTTTATTCAACCATATTTTTCCAAATCACATTAAGCCTATCAGAAAATGAATCGTCCAAATTGAAGGGGTGTTATTTTCGATTGCAGAAAAGCGCAACTAATTGTTATTTTACGTGTATATTTCGCCTACCGTGGTCATTGTCATGGTTTAACTTCAATTCCGTCTTGATTGTTCCAGATGAGAAATGTTGTCCAAAGGTTGTTTTTCCCGCCTAACTTTGAATAGCCTAGCAATATGGCAGCGAGGCGCAGTTTAGGTCAATAGCATATATAGGCTATATAAATAACTAGTTATCTGCTAGAAACGTTGTTGCGTGGATGCAAGTCCCTCTCCTAAGAACTCTTACTGAAATACACTTTTGCAGCTCTCCAGTGTTCACAAGTGGCTCCAATCCCGTGGGTTTTCCTTGGTGATGAAATCTAAATTCGTTCTTCTAGGCAAATTGCCTTTCTAGTAGATGTCTTTACTCCCCAGCGCTTTGGCTAAACTAGTGTATTTCACAGGCCGTTTATCTTACCAGGTTTAGATTGAAATATTTAGAGAAATAAGGACATGCCGCCAATCGTTGACTAAAATAACTAATTTATTTAATAGCTATATCTATTGTAGTTTATCATTCGTAAACCCAAACAGTCATGTAAAATACATTTGGGAAAAAAAAACATATAGGCCTATATGAAAAATTCGTGTAAAACGGCATTTAATGCTCACACATATTAGAGCAGTTAAAGGATGAGCGGGCTGCTTTTCAGTAAACCTGGTCGCATAGATTATAAAGCCATGCGTGAAAGGATCGTAAAGATCTACATCCAAACTCTGACATCCACTGACCCTCCGTCTGTCATCTTGAGCGAATCAAAATGATGTCACGGAAAAGCCACAAGGGGACCTCGGAGTTGCCAAATGCTTTGCAGTTGATCAAGACTCTTTGCCCACTAAAGAACAACCCCATTCGTATCGCGGACAGGAACACACGCACCAATAGCAGTTGTTGGACGTGGAGAACGGATGGAGGAGAGTTGAGCAATTATCTACTTAGTTTATTCTTGTTTGGACGGTAACGATTGGCCAAGTTATTGACTCAACACGACTTATTGTGCAGTCCGACGTTACGTGCTGATTGCCGACCATCAAAGCAAGCAAGAGTGAGGGGGCTCAAATCAACCCGGAGTGCCGCCGAATGATGTCCTTTCTGGCGGACCAGTGAGAAGGAATCAAAGGTATCTACAAAAGGAGCACCTGTACGCTGGCCCTGAAAACGGATCCGCTTTGAAAAGTCATGGATAGGACACTCTATCACTCAGCGGGAGGATTCGGCTCCCCATCAGCTTCTGAAAACTTGACTGTTGGCGGCAACATGATCACCACCACCAAGCCTCTCGCTTTTTCGATCGAACGGATTATGGCCAGGACGCCTGAACCCAAGTCGATACCTCTACCTAACTTGTTCCACCATGCTCCTCCCGTGGTTAAAGCGGATCCAAAGCTCAACATGAGCTCATCGTCACTGCATTGCATGATACCCTTCGTGCCGCTGTCATATGAGCCGGGACACAAACTCAATATAAACGGATTAGACCCAAATCATTTGGACGCTATCGCATATAACTCCAATGAGTTGATGGGCATCGGATTGAATTATAAAAATGAACAAGAAGTGAGCCCGTCCGTTGGACAATACAAACTCTTTCGACCTCGGGTGGTAAACCAGTCCTCCTTTCACACCATGGGGGCTGTCTGCTACCTGAATTGCGGCGAGAGCGCGTGCCCGCCCCCGGCCAGCCTCGTGAACCTCCACCCCATGGCCTCATACTTTCTCAACTCACCGCTGCAGCACGCGCGTCAGAAAGCGTTTCTGGCAGAGAAAAATAAAGTGGGGAACTGCGTGGAGAGATACCCCAGTGGACTGGCTTTCAAAGACCTGTCTCATACTCAGCTCCACCATTACATGAAAGAGAGTGCTCAGATTCTGTCTGACAAACTCTTTAAGGGCTCCTCCAAACTGAGCGGTGCCTGTCCAAATGGGAAGCCTAAAGTATTCACCTGCGAAGTTTGTGGAAAGGTACGCAATTGACATGCCGTGTATGTAGCCTGTCAGGATGATAAAGATAGTATAAGCATTTTTGAATTGGGCCTCGTTTAATAACTGATTCATGTTTCTCTTCACAGGTTTTCAATGCCCACTACAATTTAACACGCCATATGCCCGTGCACACCGGCGCGAGACCATTCATCTGCAAAGTGTGCGGGAAAGGTTTTCGCCAGGCTAGCACCCTTTGTCGTCATAAAATCATTCATACTCAGGTAAAAAAAAGGCAAATTTGTAGATTAGCAAAATAATTGAAGGCTAAATTTTATTAATATAACCCTAGCCTAACATATTTAATTAACCTTGTTTTTATTTTACAGTATCTAACAGACATTTCTATGATAAAAATTATTAGAACATTTATTAAAATGTCTATGTGTTTTTAATTCAAAGGAAAAACCTCACAAGTGCAATCAGTGTGGAAAAGCGTTTAATAGAAGTTCGACTCTCAATACACACACGAGAATTCACGCCGGTTACAAACCCTTCGTGTGCGAGTTCTGTGGCAAAGGATTTCATCAAAAGGGTGAGTAGCCTATAAGATTCATTCATATTTTTGTTTTGTTTCACCACATAAAAAGTGTATTACTGTCATATTTGATGTTTATATTGTGCTACGGTGGCCTTTTGGAATTGGGCATAATAAACTTCTTATCGGAAAAAGTATAGCCTATGCCGATGATAAAAGTAGACCTGACATAGGGTACTGCTTTGAAATGTAATCGATAGTATTGGCCTGTTTGTGTTATTCATCCACTTCATTTTCTATTGTCAAGGAAACTACAAGAACCACAAACTGACACACAGCGGCGAGAAGCAGTTTAAGTGCAACATATGCAACAAGGCCTTCCACCAAGTATACAACCTGACCTTCCACATGCACACGCACAATGACAAGAAGCCCTTCACATGCCCGACCTGCGGCAAAGGATTCTGCCGGAACTTTGACCTGAAGAAGCACATCCGGAAGTTGCATGATCCTTCGGGATCCCAGTCCCCAGTGACTCTCGGCTCAAGAGAATCTCACTAGAGTTCTGGCACAAAGATAACAACGAATAACCTAATATGACCCATTTGACGAACAAAGCGTAGACCTACAGCAAGTTATGGATCTGTACGCATTTTTCATCGAACATGACATGTCACTTTTTTTGCTGTTTTGTTTCCTTTAATTATCTCAGGATTACTGTAAATGTTTTATGATATTTATTTGAAAATGTCAACACTGTCTGGAAAGTTTTATTATACTATATTAAATGTAATTGTGATGATGCCTGTGGTAAACCCGTCCCAATTTTAAATGATGCCAGTCCTTGATGACACTACTTAATTTGCCAATTATTGTGAATATGCAAAGACTTGCTATCTCGTCTAGACACGTTCTTTATGGAAAAAATATCAATAGGGTATCCGAAAATAAAAAAAATGAAATCTGTGTTTGTTATTATATAATATGTTATTGGGCCTATTTTGCAATTCATAGCCTAGGCCTAGTTATAGGTATAGGTCTAGTAGCGTAACCCTAACCCTATTTTCTGCAATTATTCTCTTATCATAGCCTACTTTTAGTCTACATTTGCAATACCTCTGTATTTTTAGGACGTTAAGTTTCGTAAATTGCCCAAACCATAGGTGCATGAACAAAAATGCCTAACCATTTAAATTGTTTAATAGGCCTAGTTCGTTTACTCTTGATTGTTGATAACTAGCCTACAGAGTATGCTATTTTAAACTCCACAAAATGGTTAATTAAAAGCTAATTGTACACTATTTGGAAGTGTAGGCCTATTAATTTATCGTCTTTTTTATCCAATTTATAATCCCTTAAATGGGATAAACTGCCCCCTCTTGTGGAGTGATAAAAAAAGACAAACAAATCGGTAGGTGTAAAAAGACGAGACATTCAGTTACAGAGATTACATGAAATTCACTGCATTTATTCATTTAGCAGACCGTTTTACCCATTTCGATGAAAGGCATTTCACTGTTTACTGTGACAAAATCATACCGGATGCCTATGTCCGAAAAATAAAGGAACATGACTAAATTAATGTTTGGAGGCTACGGCCAGCCTTGGGTTTTTATCAATGTCGCGAAATACTCCATATCGACGTAGGTTGCACCTATTGTGTATTCTGAATGACTATCATGTGCATTTTCTTGACTTTTTCAAAGATAATCGAGTAATTTCGAGTAATTAGTAATTTCTAATGACAAGGAGTATTTAAACATCATTCCTGCAATTTGTGACGTGTTATTTTCCGTCAGGAATATTTGTTAAAGTTAGGACGCAAACTCCTTTTTATAATGTCAGAATAAACATAACAAATCTGCAGACAGTAGTAACACATCAATGAATTGGACGCAAACTCCTTGGTTTGTATGCCCTGTCTGTCTGTCTGTCTGTCTGTCTGGTAGTCTGCCTGCCTGTCTGGTAGTCTGCCTGCCTGTCTGCCCGTTTGTCTGTCTATTTGTATGCACTGTCTGTCTGTCTGTCTCTCTGGTAGTCATAACACTGCGACAGCAACGTCAAGGACAAGGAAAGAAGGCCGATCCTTCGCTCTGGAATAGGATTGGTTGAAGCAGTCGGCTGGGCTCAAATTACCCCACACTAAATGCAAATCACCTCGCGACTCAAACGGCTGAGCAAATTCACTAACTGGTAAGCAAAACAACTCACTAAGTGGATACAAAGGCCATGATAAGTGATTAATTATATGTTTTAAGATGTTAAGAAATCACGCAGTTTGACAGCGTGCTCCCACGTCATATTCAAAAGTAACGTCAATGTCTGAACGCCACCCCACCTTGGGTGCTTGACGTTAGCTTACCTTTAAGAGGAACCACGCCACATTGCTTCGGAATTTGTTCTGAATTTGTCATTTTGGTAGATAAGGTGGGTCAGGATGTCACAAGAAAGTACCATGTTCGAACTCCAGCGCCAGTCTATGCTAAAGTTATGTCGCTTTAATCCTACAAGTTGCTTTTTCTCAAGTTTAGCCTGGCACTGTCTGTAGCTGCCAGTATGCAACCTTGTGTTACGTTAGCTATGTCCGCACATTTCATATTAAATGCCGATGTGTGTTTGTGTGAGTGTATCTGCTATAAAAGTGTGGTGTACTGTGTGCTGTAGATGACAGCTATTCACTCATCCATGAGTAAACAACTTGAGGAAACTTGAAACGATAGCTACTGACTAGATTAGATTAGATTCTAGGGCACCATACTCAGGCGAAAGTGTTCATGGTGTGTCCTGCGATTTGCAATGGGTATTTTTCCTGACGCTGGCTTGAATTAATAATGTATTTGTATTCATGATTATAGTTATGGTCGCTATCTATGTAAATTGGCTCATGTCAACCTAATGACAATGTCAGTATCGCAAAATTAGGTGCAGTCTATTACTATCAAATTATTCTTATCCATGTCACTTAAATTGTTTTTGACATTAACTTGTGTGTTAGGCCTCTCAGGGTGTGGGTCCCATATTGTTGCACAATTCTCCCCAAGCAAACTAAACCCGTTGCCAAAACCTGCATTGATCAATGTCTTTCAAAACGAGTTCAACATTGATAAGAGAAAACATTAGCACATACGCCAAGGACAGCCTTCAATTATTGAAAACAGAAGTTCTGTAGTCCTTCTTTACTCACACGTTTGTCCAAAAGCAGGGAGGGGGAAGCCATGTTCCGACTCCTCAGACACCGGCAGGGCAGAGGCACGCCAAGCTGCCTGTGCAGCCAGAGACGCTATGAGCACCACAAGAGTGTCATGGCTATCAGGCGGGAGGACATTAACGTTTGGGAGAGACGGGCACCCCTCGCGCCACGACATGTCAGAGAGATTACTGCCGCTGGACACAAGGTTCTGGTCCAGCCATCCAACAGAAGAGCTATCCACGAGAAGGTGAGCTAGGAGCATTATTTGATATTGAAATATCACTGGATATTAACCTTACTGCTGTTTTTGAAATGCGGAATGGACAAAGTGTCCTGAACATGTTTATCATTTCAGTATTATGAGAAAGTAGGGGCCATCATTGAGGAGGATATTTCTGAGGCCTCGCTCATCATTGGTGTCAAAAGGCCTCCTGAATCCAAGATCTATCCCAGGAAAACCTATGCTTTCTTCTCTCACACTATAAAAGCACAAGAGGCTAATATGGGGCTGCTTGATGACATGCTCAAAAAGGTGAGTAACTGGCAAAAAGATTGGTGTTGTTACCACTGTGAACTAAAGCATATATATATATATATTTTTTTTATAATCCTACATGTTGCAATTTTAAACTCAAACCAGCATTATTCATCACTTGGCTATCACGAGAGAAAACACAAAATGATCTGAGTTTCTAGCTGTAGAGGATGTCACGGACTGTACTTTTTTCTAGGAAGCGCGTCTCATTGACTACGAGAAGATGGTGGATACAAACGGGTTTCGCATAGTGGCGTTCGGCCAGTGGGCAGGTGTGGCAGGTAAAATAGAACCTACAGAACCAGAAGAATAGGAGTTGGAAGTACATGTAGTTTTTAGGCGTTAAGCTAAATCTAAAACCACATTTGCATTATTTCACTCTGCAGGAATGATTAATATTTTACATGGGTTGGGTCTACGTTATCTGGCGCTTGGTCACCATACTCCGTTCATGGTGAGAGATTTAAAGGCGTAATGAAACTGTTTACAAATGAGCCCTACTTTGAAGTTTCGGTTTCTAAAATCATTTCCTGTTTTGGGATATCCACAGCACATCGGCATGGCCCACAACTATAGGAATGTGAGCCAGGCCATTCAAGCTGTGAGGGATTGTGGGTATGAGATCTCTATGGGCCTCATGCCAAAGTCGATTGGCCCAGTGACGTTTGTGTTCACCGGCACAGGCAACGTCTCCAAGGTAAATTGGTTTGCGCTATGCTAAATTATATGCAACCAATCATCAGAATAGATTTCAAATGACCTCTTTTAAATTGTATGTTTTTATTTGTTGCAGGGAGCACAGGATATCATTAACGAGCTACCCTGTGAGTTTGTGGAGCCCCACGAGCTAAAAGAAGTCTCTCAAAGTGGAGGTACTCGGTTTGCTTCTACAAAGTTTGCCTGTGGCGTGTTTACTTTGCGTCCCTGGTCCTTTGGTTGTTGATGTGTGATTTATCTGATTTCGTGTCGCTGCAGACATGAGCCGTGTGTACGCCACCGTCCTGAGTCGACACCACCACCTCATGAGGAAAAGCGATGGGGTCTACGACCCTCTGGAGTACGAGGCCCACCCGGAACTCTATACCTCTCATTTTAGGACCAGCGTGAGTGTGTACCCACAGTCCTTCTTGCCCCCTCCCTACCAGCTAACAGGTCACCTGTTCCTGCTGCTCAGGTCTACGCCTGCGCCTGAGGCTTGTCCTGTTTGGAGCAACCCTTCTCGGCTAGGGTGGGGGTCAGATGAGGCCACCGATGAGGCCACCGTATTCTCCGGTTTTAAAACGCACGCTCTGTAGCCTGAGAATTCCTGAATGTGCGAAAACCATGACCATGAAATGGAGGCTTGTGTGGCATATAGCCTATGCTCCCTGCCTGTTATTATGTAATGTTAGATGTACTCTAAGGATATGATGGATAAAGCAATGTGAGTGACTTGACAGAACCTAGACTATATAAGAAATTATATGTCAATTCAGGAGAGATTATCTCCTAAGGAAAATGGTGACCTGAAATGCAACCTTGGGTGTAACAATGGATTTTATTTCCAGACATTTATGTGGACAACAGTTAAGTTGTTACTTACAGTATTTCTGTACCTGAATGTGATTATTATGTGTCGCCTGGTGTTCTTCCCAAGAGTAAAACCAGCTGTTTAGCCAAATATGCTACAGGCTTTCAGTCCACAGAATTGGCAAGCATGCCGTGTAAGTTGGTAGATTTACATTTTGTCATTTAGCAGATGCTCTTATCCAGAGCGACCTACAGCCCATACAGGGACATTCCCCCTGAGGCAAGTAATGTAAAGTGCCTTGCCCAAGGACACAACGTCATGTTGCCTTAGCCGGGAATCAAACTTGCGACCTTCCGATCACTAGTCCGACGCTCTAACCACTCAGCCACCAGACTCCCTTTGCTTGATACACTGTCAGCTTGTCTGTACTTTGAGAGCTCATCTACTGTGCATGTGCTCCTGACCCCAGGTGGCACCCTACACCACATGCCTCATCAATGGGATCTACTGGGACCCTCACACTCCCAGACTACTGCGGAGGCTGGACGCCCAGAAGCTGCTGAGGCCCATTAAACCATCCGCTGCTGCTACTGAAGGATGGCCTGAGCTTCCCCACAAGTAGGACTGCTGCACCTGCACCTGAGTCTGTGTATGCATGCACACACAGCCCCAAATGTGGCGTTTCAGATACACAGAACAGGTTATTTAGTCTAATAATAATAATAATAATAATAGTCTTGTAATAGTTTGTTAATATTGTAAAGGTAATCATTTTGTCTTTGCTCGATCATTTGGAGTTGATTGAGGTGTTTTATGGGCTTTGCTTTAAAGAGCTATATAAATCTAATTTTGTATTTTCTTGGGCAAAATCTGAAGTGCATTTTCAGAATCTGTTTGCAGAGTGATCTCTGGTATTGTGCATAACTTACTGCGGGATTGTGGTTCAGTTTGTAGAAGTATTGCAATGCAGCTATCAGTAAAGTGAGGTCAAGTGTCAAAGCTTATCTCAAACAATGTTTACGTTACACGGTAGCTCTGAGAGTTGTGATAACTGATCCTGACCTTAAACAGGAAAACTGTTGCCTCTTCTTCCAGCTATTCTTTTACTTTCCTCCAATACTCCAAATGAAGTTCCATTTCCCCCCCCCCCCATTTATGTATTCTGAATTGCTTTCGGTGAAATTTTTGTATGTTTATGTTGTGTTCTCCTCAGACTCCTGGCTATCTGTGACATATCTGCTGATGCAGGGGGCTCTATAGAGTTCATGACTGAGTGCACCACCATCGATAAGCCTTTCTGTATGTATGATGCCGACCAGCACATTGATCATGACAGGTACAAACGCACGACTGCCACCTGTAAAGACCTCTGCTCCTGCCTCACCACGCCCTTCTGAAAATGTATGCTATTGTGCATTTTCATTGTGACGTCCGATTCCTGTAATTCTGTCCATTGTGTTATTGTCGGCTCCTTGTTTGAGTCCTGGGCATCGGGCTGCTAGACTCGTATGACTCAGCGTTTCTCCTACTTCCTGTACCATATGTCATTTTAGTGACATTTCTATTAAGCATTTCATGCATATGTATAGTCTATATTGTCTTGAAATATTTCACATTGTTTTCTGTCTAGGGTGTCTCTCTGTCTGGTTTCATGCTTCTTTGATGTCACTCCATGCAGTTTGAATATTTGAGTTGAACTTATCAGTGTTGTGTTTCCTCCTAGCGTGGAGGGCAATGGAATCCTCATGTGTTCCATTGATAACCTGCCTGCCCAGCTCCCCATTGAGGCTACAGAGTATTTCGGAGACCGCCTCTTCCCTTACATTTGGGAGATGGTAAGGTTTGGTGTGCAGGGGTAAGGTGCACAGAATGACTGCTGTTCACTATATCCTGGTCTCTTGGTTTAGTTTGCTTTCGGGGGAGTGTTTAAACTATGTGGGAAACCCACCATTTCAAGCCCATAGTCATGCGTCAGGGCTCTGTTTAGCCACTCTGACTTGCAGCAGATGCAGGCGACATAAAGAAGGGGTGTTAAGTTTCCATTGTTAATTCTTTTGTTGTTTTTTCTTTTTTTTGGGGGGGGGGACCTTAGCTCCCGTCAGACGCTACCAGGCCGCTAGAAGAGGAGGACTTCTCTCCTCAAGTCAGAGATGTAGGTGTCAAATCTCAGGCTTTCCTCTTGATCAGTGTTTTCATATGGATAGATGATGATGATGATGATGATGATGAGGAGTTGAGCATTAAGATTATTTTCTAGATGATTAATGATTCATTATGAAAACATATCAAATACACTTTTATAATGTACATTAATGCCATGTTAGAATATAGTTTGGCTTTTAATAATACATAATAAATTAATATGAAATATATTTTTGCTGTTTTGGTAATGGGAAGGCTTGCCAACAATAAACTCTAATAAGATGTTCTTTTTTTATGAAGGCTGTAATTATTTCGAACGGGAAACTTACCCCAAAGTTTGAATACATTGAAAGACTTCGTGAAAGAAGGTAAGATGTGACATCTCAACTACATGTAATTTGAGAATGGCTTTCTTTTATACTAAGCAAAACTGCTTTAAAAGGTGTCATGTATGCTTTATTAATGCAATTGTAATGGTTGTAAGGATTTTACTGTGCGTTTTAACATGTTTGTGTTACATGTTGGAGTGAGGGTGTTAAAGGAAGTTCATGTTCCCAGTTTTATTTTAATGAAAAAAACAAAAATAATGTAATTCCCTTGGCTAAAATGTTTGTCGCATCGTTGAGGAAATGCATCCATTCTAAGGAAGAATCTTTTAAAGATCCTGTGAAAGGTAAAACGCTGCATTCACTTGTGCATTTGGTCTACTGGTGAAGCTGCAGTACTGTATGGAGTGAATAGCTTGTGAATGCCACCAACAGTAGTTAGCATCTAGAATGCCTTGCAGAGTGCTCTCAGACATCTAGTGTTCATAGCCTTAGCAAAAAGTGCTGTCATGTACTTATTTCCTCACTCGAGACCCCCTTTTAATATCCAGTCGAGCACCGTCATTTTTTTTTAGGCATTTTAACGAAATTATATTTAAATCCATCCAGCCAGCAGGGGGAGCACTCTTTGACTCTACTCTAGAGGCAGTTCACAACAGTTCATCAGTGCTGACTAACCCTGGTGTTGTTCCGTCCCCTGGACAGTACGTTGGTGGTGTTCTGGTTGTGTCAGCCTGCCCCCTGCCTTAACACCTTGCATGGCTAGTGTGTCACCGCTGCTGCGCCCCCCGCTGCTGAGGCTCCGGAGGTTCTCCTCACGGTGGGGGGGGTTCCAGCTTGGGTACAAATCTTTACAACTCTCAATACACGACTACCCCTTTCCATCTTTTCTTGTTCGTTCCTTTTGCCCATTTGTTCCATAAAATGAGGATATTGTCACCTGTTTCTTTCACATCATCAAGAAATGCATCCCGAACATTGTCAATACTTTTGCACTAATTTTCTCTTCATGGTTAATTTATTTCTTCTACTTTCTACTCTCATTTTTCTACACCCAATAATGGCTGACTTCTCTCTTTCTAAGTTGATATTTCTTCCGGGGAAAAAAAACAACCCCTGAATGATTTGTGATACATTTTTCAGAGTTGTGTTGTGCAGTGATAACATTGCTGCGGTTAGTTTGACATTGACAGTTTGAGTTGATTGTCAATGGGATGTATTCATCCAGTTTATCAGCCTGATCAGCTTAATCTGCTCAGGACAGGTTTCTGCTGATGATACAAAGCCTGTTGAAGCCCTCTTTAGATAGGATCAATCCTAAAGTGTGGAGCTTTAGATGGCATAGAATCAGTCATTGTTACTTGGACCAAGCTCCTGTAGCACCGCTTGGCTGTGCTTTGTGTCAGCCCAATTTGTTTTCTAATCATCCTTCCTGCTTCACCCCTCAAGACAAGCTTGTATCTGTGTCGTCAAATCACTGCGACTGTGTGTGAGCTGTTTATGTAGGATCTGTAAACCTAGGGGGGGGTAAATGTCCTTTCTTAGAGGGGTATTACTTCCCCTTATCTTTGTTTTTCAATTAAGTGAACAGCCCCTTTTGTGAGTGGACTGCCTGCTGGAAGTTACGGCGGTCTAAGTACGCTTGTGCTCGTGTACAATGTCATAACCCATCAGGCTCTGGCTCCGATGATTGGGTGCCTCATACTCCCAGGGGATTTGGAGGGGGGATGAGGATATTGCTGAGCACTTTGGGGGATGGGGAAGGAGAAAACATGAATACATAAAGTAGCAGTCTGATAGGGTAAAACATTGGAGACTTTTAACAAGCTATATTGTGTGGATATTATAACAGTGTGACTGTGGCTGTCAGAAAAGAAGTCCAGAAAGCAGCTTTTACCAGTTACCTTGAGGGCCTGTCACTTTACAGTAGACTTTAGACAGTTTAACCTAAAATATCTGTCTGACCTTTTACATGCTCATGTCACTGGCAGGGGCCTAACCCTAGGGAAATGTGGTGTTCAGTCTCCTTTTAACCAGGCATTTAGGCATACCTCTACCTCTAATCACCCATTTAGCCCACAATGCTGACTAATACTGCTACAATTAAATGTGGGCACATTTATTGATTGTTTGTGCATATTACCATTTGTTGCTGTACAGTATTATTGGCCTCAAAGCACAAATGACCTGACACACTAGTCATAATCATAATACTCATTTTAATTAGATTTTCCTTTCAATCATGAAATATTCTGTTTTTCATAAGGTGTATAGTTTGAAAAGATGGTGCTTTTTGCGGTGAACGACACCCTGTATTCAGGTTAATAATAATTAAAAGAAAAGTCAGAATCAGTCAAATTCAGATTTGTATAATTTTCACCATCAAATCACACTCTTACTACACAGATTATTTTGCTGCTTTCGAAATGTACTGTATGTTGAAAATTTGTGATTTACTGTTCATCATTCTAATGGTTTGTGTGTGTGTGTGTGTGTGTGGTGTCATCAGGGAACAGTCCCAGATCATGAGGAAGACTGGAATGAAGCGAGTTCTGCTGCTCGGCTCAGGCTATGTGTCAGGCCCGGTCATCGAGTACCTGACCCGTGACCCTGGAACACAAGTCACTGTTGGTACGGAAATATAGACAACAAACTGTTATAGTGCGGTTATGTCGGCAGCCTTTCTCTAGTTGTTTTCCAGAAACTTAAAACGGCACAGATGATTATTTTTCTCAGCCCTCTGATGAGATTGTAACGGTCCTATATTGTTACTTAATCTTAGTAATACAATGTATTTCTCTTGTTTTTCCTTTAGCGTCTGTGTTGCTGCAGCAAGCGGAAGAGCTGGCAGCCAAATATCCTAATACAATTCCTGTCATGCTGGATGTCACAAGTCAAGAAGGACATCTGGAGTCTCTTATAAAGGACCATGAGCTGGTTATCAGGTACGACACCATGCATACACATTCTTAATCTCTGTGCGTGTATCACATTTTGTACCATTTATTTATTTATTTTTTCCCAGCTTGCTACCTTATGGGTACCACCCAGTGGTAGCCAAGCAGTGCATCAAAACCAAAGTTAACATGGTGACAGCCAGCTACCTCAGTCCTGCCATGAAGGAGCTGGAACAGAGGTAAGAAGGGAAGATAGGACAAAAACAGAATAGAATGATTCAAACAAGGTGTGTGCTGACATCGTAAGAATATCATGAAACATTTGGAAGACATGTTGAATATGGAACAAAGACCCCTTTTATTTTATTATACGCAAGATCCATTTCCCCAGCTTGAGTTTACGGATCATTATGTCACATGCAAGAATGTTAGGTTCCCTCAGTGTGTGGATCTCTTTCTAGTGCGGAGGAAGCGGGCATCACCATCGTGAATGAGATGGGTCTGGACCCTGGCATTGACCACATGTTGGCCATGGAGTGTATCGACCAAGCCAAGGCTGACGGCTGCACTGTGAGTGAGATGCGTGTGTGTTTGCGTCCGTAATGATTGTTTGAACGTATGTCAGCAGGATGAGCGGTGGTCTGTCTGTTTCCTTGGCAGCAGTAAAGATTGCGGGCCCAACAGATTGACACACCATGTGTGTCCAATTTGTCCTTTTCTTTCCGTCCGTTATGAGAAAACGGCTGACATCAATGGCGTGCTGCAGAATGAATTAACACGCAATCTAAAAATACCTTCCAAGCTTTGCATTGGAGTGTGCATAAATTTGTCCTTTCAAATCTGCCTGATTTAATTTCAAACTCTTACACAAGCGTGTCTCTTTAGGTGGAGTCCTACAGTTCTTTCTGTGGTGGGTTGCCAGCGCCAGAGTGCTCAGACAACCCCCTGCGCTACAAGTTCAGCTGGAGCCCTTATGGAGTCCTCCTCAACACCATCAGCCCAGCCATCTTTCTGAAGGACAACGAGGTATGGTCTCCTGCATTAACCACCCGTCAAGCATGTTTTACAACTTCCTTGTTAGGTAGAATAAATGATCCATGATGTTCACATTCTTCCGTGATTTATTTAGGTGTTCTTTATTAATCGAATAATTTTTCACCATGTGCCTTTAGTAAAGCTATTCAGACGAAGGTCCAGTATCTGGTAGTAAAAGTAATTGCATGTAAAGAACTATGTTTTTTTCCCCCCCATCCCTCCCCTCCCCATCTCACACACTGCCAAGGTCATAAGTATCCCTGCAGGTGGAACGCTGATGGACTCCACCTCTCCCATGGATTTTCTGCCTGGCTTCAACCTGGAAGGCTTCCCCAACCGAGACAGCACCAAGTATGCTGAACCCTACGGCATCGAGTCAGCACATACTCTCATCAGAGGAACGCTCCGCTTTAAGGTGGGCCAAATGCCTGTGTTTGTTTTAGCAGGCGAGTCGAAAGTAAACCTGTCCAGATTTTATCATGACTAGATTCTTTTTAAAACACGTTTGCTTCTTAACTTAGATTGACTTGGCTTTAGAGATTGGTTTGAGGATGAGCTGTATTGTCAACAACTTGGAATGTACCACTTTGAGGCATGTTTTTCCGTGATATTGCTAGGATTGGTAGTGTCCAAAAGTATATATATATATATATATATATATATATTATTTTTTTTTGCTGAAGGGTTTTTCCAAGGCAATGAGTGGCTTTGTAAGGCTGGGCTTGATCAATACAGAGCCATGCTCAATGCTGCATCACACCTCACCTCCAGTCTCTTGGGTAAGTACAGAAATGACGGGAATGCATTGCATAGGCATTATTACTTTAACATTACAACAGAATTATTCGTTAAAATATAAAGTTCTTAAGCTATGGAACAAGACTAAGTATAAGCATAGAATCTTGCATTAACAGTCACCATTAGTGCATTTGTCTTCACACTCTGCTGTCTGTGCAACACAGAAAGAGCTCCTTTGCAAGCTGATTGGTCTGTCTCCTGCCATTTCCAATGCGGCCTTTGAGGAAACTGTCTACGAGCACATCGGCAAGGATGATTTCAGGATGGAGACCCTCAAATGGTATTTGTTGCTTGATTGCACCATTTAGGCCTTTCCTATTGGGCATGGCTGTTGTATAATGTCCTGAATAAGGTTTGGTGAGTCACCCACCCTAAAATCAGATGAGTCACCCTCCCTCCCCAAATAAACCAAAATGTCAGAGAATAGCCCTTTATACAGAGCAGACTGCCTACCTTACCTTCTTAATAAATATCTAGTTAAAGAAATATGTCGAGATTTGTTTCAATCTGTACACATCTTGATGTGTATATACGTGCGAGTATTTCTATAGATGAGCTGAAATGACCTTTGCCCTGTGTACTGTATTACGGCATGCACTCTCACAATGAAGCTTGAGAGGGCATGTAGTGATAGGTTAACAAGGCAGAGACTTTGCATACCTCATCCATCACGAAGCTTCTGCAGCACCTCAGCAGTCATTGTTAGATTCAAGGTTGTTAGCAGCACACTTTGCCTTCTGCTTTGTTCTAGTCGACTGAAAAGTTGTGAGGTTTGTGCGACATAGAAATGGCTCGGTACTGACGATGAATGGCTGGAAGTCTTTTTGCCGCTGTGAAAGAGAAACACAGACAACCAATGCACACTTGATGTTCACTTATGCCATTTTTCCAAGCTTCTGGTTGGATGCTAACTGTATTTCGTTGCCCTGTACTTGTACCTGTGTAATGACAATAAAGTTGAATCTAATCTAATCTTCAGTGTCCATTTTCCCAGACTGCAGGGACACTGTCAACCATTGTGATGAGATGGTTGTTTTGTTGTCTTGTCCGCATTGTCAGGTTTGGGATGCTGTCCGAAGACGTTGTTCCCCATGCGGAGACGGTGCTGGCTGCCCTTGCTAAACACCTAGAGGCCCGACTCTCCTTCAGTAAGACCAACATTTAACTGCTTAAATGCTACAACTGCATGTCAGAATCATACTATAGTGCATGTTTTCCTGTAGAAATGTAGGATGTCCATTTTCTTGTCCCCATCCTGTGCTCTCTGTTTTTTAGAGAAAGATGAGCGGGACATGATCATCATGAGGAACGATGTTGGTTTGCGCCACCCCACTGGCGAGCTAGAGACGAAGCACATCAGCCTGGTGGTGTACGGAGATCCCAATGGCTATTCTGCCATGGCCAAAACTGTGGGCTACCCAGCTGCCATCGCTGCACGCATGGTGCTTGATGGTTAGTAATGCATTTGGCTATGCTGCAGTATTCACAGTAATTATGAATTATGTGAAGTTAAATGTTAAAGACAGCTTTTAGTCTAATTATTAATTGGATCATTAACATTTAAGCCATTTAGTAAAGATTTAATCAAAATGAACTGTCTTCAAAACAGGTGAAATTAGTAAGAAAGGATTGGTGGTGCCAATGACCAAGGATATCTATGGCCCAGCGCTGAAAAGACTTCAAGATGAAGGCCTGCTGTTCAGCTCCAAGAGCACCCTCCAGGAGCAGTAGTAGGCTCTGATGACTCCATGTTTTAGTGAATGTCTCTAAAAAGCACACAAAAATGCTTTTTTCATGCATCGGCTCAGTTGACAGGGGTTTTAAGTAGTTAATCTGCCCTATCGCTTAGAGAAACAATGGGGACAAAGACCGTTTTTTCCCCCACTGGTCATCAGACCTGGGGCAAATACTTTCAGACATTTTGGAGTATACTTGATACTTGTACGATCAAATGTTGATGCAAATCAAACATCTCCACCAATTACTTTCAAGTAACTGATCCATGTGATGAAGCTAGGATTTATGGGTAAACACCAACCAACTAGAGACAGGACATTGACATGGGGTCATTGAACTTACAGTAATTAAAAACAATAACTAGAATTCAAATGCATACTCCCTGCTAGTTTGTGGTTCATCACATTAAAACTTAGCAATTCAAATACAATGCCTTTTCACGAGAGTGAGAAAACAATGCTTTATTTAAAACCTTTTACCACTGGAGACAATACTTTGAAAACAGACATACTATACTATGGCCCGTGCACTGTAGATATGTTGCAATAAGTCAGATGTTTATAATATTCTAAACAGATCCACAGTCTAGTGTAAAATGTGATGAATACTTACTTGATCATGTCCCATCCTTCATACTGTTAAACATTTTTAAACCTTTGAACCGTTTTTTTTATCTGAAAGATGGGGAACAAACCATTGGATCCTACCTTGGAACAAACGGTGCCTGTACAAGTGACATACTATTCAAATTACTGTAGAGTTAACAGAATCTGGAAGAACTCTTAAGATGTGGGAATCTAGAGCCTCTGTAGGGTTTTGATTGTATGACCTACAGGATGTTTAGCTTTATTTTTTACACAGTGAAAACTGCTGTATTTTGTGTATAGCTCTTATAAAAATACCGTCCAGATGTATTTAAGAGCAAAAGCTGCTAGTTACATTAACTCTTAAAGACTACAAACAAAATTGCTCAAAATATCTTGAACATTTTAATTGTATTTATTTTCTAGGTAACAAAATTGTCATTAACTGAAAACTCACAGCCTAAATTAATTTCCCTACATTAGTAATTGTGATCTGGGTATTTACAGTATATGTATTGGAAGACTGCTTTGAAATGTTACATGTTCTAACAGACTATTCAATTATGATATGGCTTTTTTTTTTAAATAATTGTTTGTATTTGAAATAAAAAGTTATGTCCAAACTCATGATCCCTGATGTTTCCTTGCAAGGGATATTTCTTGTGGAGAAATAGATTCAGATGCATACAAATGTCTTCCAAACCATTAAGATAGTTTTGAATTTGTTTAATATTACAGTACATATTTCCAATTAAGTTTCTACTTAGGCATGGTGTTCAAGATTCTACAAAATAAAATACACAATACAAACTAATGTTTTATGAAAGAATACTCCCCCCCCCCCCCCCATCTCAAGTAGAGCCCATTCATGCAAACTGGGCCACCAAGCAGGGGATAATTGGTCATGTAATTAAAAGTAAAAAATGCAAATGTTAGGAGGGATATAGTGGCTGGTCAAGGCAGTGTCTGGACACTTGACCTATTTTCCCCAGAGAAGATGCATTTCTTGGGGAGTCTTAGACCAGATTAGAATTAATTGGAATAACCAATTCTTTTTAGGGATTATAACATAATGCCATGAGTCGCATCGCTGTTTCTGGAACTACAGGATTATCTTTTCTTGAAGCCTTGCTTATTTGTTTTTCTGTCTTTGTACCTATGATCATAACATTTATTGGGATACTTCAGAAAAAGTATTTATATTGGAAAGCGTTAATCCTTCATTGAGTCATGGGGGAAGGGAGACAAGCTGTTTGAGGTAACTTGCATATGGCAACTGGTAGTTCGTAGAATATTCAAATGGGGAGTCATGTACAGTGTCTGAAATACCAACAGGTGAATACAAAACATTTTCTTTTGAACTTATTTCTGTTCGAAGTACATTGTAAACAACCAGATTTACACAATTCTTTGGTCATTGTTTATAATTCTGTTTGGTGTACACTAAGATTAGAAGTATCCTTTTACTACCTATATCTATATATATATATATATATATATCTATATATATATATATATTGATATAGATAAAAGTATACTTTTAAACATGACAATATAAGACATTCAAGAATACGTGAATTTGCTCAGTGGAATAAATCCCATCAGTACATATCTGTGATTATAATTATCATTTTTGACTTCCCCAAAAAGTTACGTTTCAATAACCCATGCGTCCTAATATTACAAAACACTAATGAGAACATAGACAATGTACTTTAACTATATTAGAACAGTCATTCATTGACTAGAAAACGGTAGTAAAATAAAAATCTAGAAGTATAAATAGAAATTTGGTCCATTTACTTGGTTATATTATTTACATTCGATTGCTATTACGTGCCCTTTATTATTTTCGAATTGAAAGCACACCACTGCAACAACAAAAAAGTAATAGTACTTACAATGTACAACTGGAATATGAGTGGCTTGAAACTTCCTAAAAATTATAATGTATTTTAACACAAAGTTGCATTTCCCTTCTTAAGCTACCAGCCAATAAATATGCAAAAGATTTATTTAAGAGAATATCAGGTGGTTAGACTGTCTTCGCCAGATCGATTTACAAATGCATGACTCTGGAACCGCTCAGGTCATTTTTTATTTCCAAGGAGCGTCATCAACAAACGCAGACCAAAATGTCTCTGGACAATATAACTGGATAAAACCATATAGAGCAACTAAACATAATCTTGGTTGTTTAAAAAAAATTCTCAACAGCGGTGCTGTTCTGTACAGTCAGCATGTCAAACCTGCCCCATACTAGGTTAATGGTTGTGATTGTCCCAGCACTTAAGGCCAGGTAAACAGTTTGTATCAAAATATTTTTTAAAGTTAAAGATTAATATACAAAGGCACACATTACAGGATCGTACAGGGGTTGGGGACTGGGGGTTCTGCCAAAGCAAAAACTTGAAATAGTCCCTTTATGATGAGTGTTAGGAGTTCTTACTGTGGTTAAACCAGCGATTCCAGGCTCTCTGCAGCACTAGGGCTGGTCAGGCTAGTACCATTATCGGACAATTGAAGCATTCTCGCATCTTCCTGCGTACTCACCAGACTCAGAATCGCATTGTACAAAAACTGGTACTGGTCCTGAATGGGACAAAGGGCCACCGGAGATGAGTGTCAACCGTTTCACAAACAAAATGATCATGCTTCAGGAACACTTGGAAATTGATAAATATGATCTGATATAATGTCACAGTCCAGTATATACTCACAATGTCAGTGAAGATTCCAGGTCTCATTAAGTTGGTCATTCTAGCCACTTGGAACACATCCACAGAGCTCTCTGCATCCAGCTGATGAGACAGAGTCAACAGGGCACAGAAGGTTCCGGCTGTAACGCCCCCAACACTGCAGAACACAATTGAAAAATACCAATGCCATCTCTTACTGGTACTACAAGATGACAGTAACACACCTGGTCAAGAAAGAGCTTATTATGTTTGGATAATTAAAAGAATGAATGATCAACAAACAGATCCTCAGAGATCTTACTCGTCGTGAACCACCATGGGGCCCTCCATGGAGATGGTCTCCTTCCTGACCAGGGTGAGTAGCTCAAAGGTGTTGCTGATGGGGCTGTCTGGGTTGGGCCAGCGTGGAGCTCGGTAGTGCCTCACTTCCAGAACATAGTCATCCTGTCAACCAGGGAGAGAATGATGGTTACTGTTACAACCTAGGTAGATATCAAGATAAATGCATGAACTTAGATTTAATGTAACCTGGCTCAATTCGTAACCTATGCTGTGGAAATGTTGTCAACTGTAATGCAAATGCAAATTACTATAAAACCCAAGTTATCATAATACCATTAAATAAAATTTTATTGAAACCAGTAAAATTATCTAGATTGTAGACAAATGTATTTTAAGAGGCCAATCTTCAAGAACATTTTGCATTTGGCTAAGCCACCAAAAAGATATTGCCTTCCCCCCAAAACAGTTAATTTCCTATTGGAAATGTTTATCATCTTACTATCAAGAGGTAAAAAGTCCTTATGTGAATCAAGCTCATTGGGTGTTGTACCTGCATAGCCTCAAGGACATAGTCTTGAACTACCAGCATCTCTTCGTTGGACAGGCACAGGCGGTTTTCACTTCTGAGGCTCACGGAAAACATTCCACAGCTGACTGGTGGCTGGTCCTTGTGGGGCCAGTAGGCAGTAGGCTCCTCAACATCTGTCTAGAAAACAAATGAATCTCACAGATTTTACTCTGTCACCACCTTTTAGGCATGCCAGAACCCAACAACCCCAGAGTCCTAACCAGGTCTTCATGGATCAGCAAAGGGTTAACCCACTTCAGATTGGTAAACCTCTGGTTCTTGGTGTGAAAGGGGATTTTAGATCTAACAGCCACTGAGAGTTTGAACTTCTTGCAAAACGAACAGGAACACTCACTAGGCAGGGAGTTCCTGTTGTAGCCTGGGTTCCTGGCAGAGACACGATGACTTGAGCATTGTGTTCCCAGATCATTCTCCAGAAGTCCTTAATAGTTCTAGGTAGTGGATTCTGGGTCACAATAAATTCACTTCTATGCCGGTATCCCTGTGGAAACAAACATTTTAGAGCCATCACCAGGAGTGTAGTAGTACATGTATCTCCTCTGTAACTACAGCTAATCTGCATACTTGATATACACTGTGTGGTGGAAAATTATTTGAGTAAGTCTAACTAACTAACTAACTAATTTACATAGTTAATATTATTTTCATTGAATCTGTATATAATTGAATCATTGTTTCAAATTATATAGCTACTTTTTAATCTACAAAGCCTGTGACTTGAAGTTTGTTGTTCCTATCTAGCCACTGGCGCCTAATACAGTCCTTGTCTTTATGTAGTTATGAGTGTGAGCTCTTACAGTAATGTATGAGGCATTGATGTAGTCTGACGTTTCACCAGCAACAGTAGACAAGCACACTCGCGACCTTTCAACTGAAAATAAAGACATTTCATAATTATACTTCAAATTGGATGTCCTCCACATCCAGGGTATATGAACATACCTTTAGGTTTGCTTTGACCCTTACAAATGTGAATCTTATTTTTGAGAAGCTGACTACTTCCATAATTGTTGTTGTTTGTTTATGAACATGACATGGTCCTATTGTAGCAGAGCAAAACATTTCTGAAAAGCTCCTGTTCCATTGTTCCAATGTTCCTGTTCCGTTGTTCCAATGTTTCCAAGGTGACAAGGACTGGCGGGCTTTTGTTGCTCCTTTTCACAGTAAACATGTCTGAAACTCACCGGGTACCAAAGAGCAGTTTCTGTTCAAGTCTCTGTTGCACTCTTTCAGGGCTGCAGAGTTGTCACATAGCTTGGCATTGGCCTGTGATATCAACTGGAATGACATTGGCACCAGAACAAATGTTAGTATCTGCAATTGTCCTTTTTCATAAAGCAATAATGATTCTTGTCCATTGTAAAACCATTTATTGTAGCCTGGCTCCTTCGTTCATTTCTTCACTTCTCTGAAAACAGTCATAGTCTGACTGAGTTTACCTTGAACTGCTTCTCCAGACGGGTCCTGCCAGAGGGCCCAGGGGTCAGGAGGTCATTGACGTAGCTATGGATGTGGCTGGATGCTACCTCTGTCTCCTTGCTCAAAATGGCTTCCACTAGGGCATCGTGAATGAAGATGTATTGTTCCTGAATGATTCGAGTAAACAGAGAACCAGAACGAAATAACTGTTCCTGGTTCTGTTATTTTCCTGCCTGCGTAGTCACAGTTACAAATGGGTGTTTGTCGTTGGCTAGAATAAGTTATGAATCCACCACAAAAATCTAAAAGCAGTGGAAACTACATAGACAATATTTATTGAAAATATTGTAGAGTTTGTTTCCTACATTTAGGATGAAGTGCCTTGCCCAAGGACACAACCTCATGTTGCCATAGCCGGGAATCTAACTCTGATCTCTAGCCTAGTGCCTTAACCGCTTGTCCACCTGACTCCCCTGAAAACTTTCTTGATAAGGGTTAATGTCTAGAGTGGTAATGCTTATCTTCTGTCCAGTTTTGAATGACTTCTCACCTCTGTCTGAACCAGGTAGTTTCTTTGCGTGCGGATGTGTTTGAGAAAGCCCATGATGTTGACACTGTTTTCTTCTTTGATCTGCTTCAGCATGCTGTCCAACACAATGTAAGTGCCTGTTCTGCCAACACCAGCACTGCAAGATCACATGCAAGAGAACAGTCCAGTCTTCACTTGTACTTTTAGAAAACCCTTTTATCCAAAGCGACAAAGAAAGAGCTTTACAAAAAGTGCATAGGTCAACGATTATAAACTAAATGCTGGGAACGAGAAACATTGTGGCTAGCCAAAACATGACACAAACATTGCGAAAAGCAAACAAGTGCCAATGGGTAGAACCAGAAGAGCATGTAGTTAAACAAATTACAATTAAAACATAGTGAATAAGAACATCCCATGAAGAGCATGTATGAAAGCAGTACCTTCTGCAGCAACTCACCTGCAGTGCACGACAATAGGTCCCATGTCACCCGTCTGGGACTTGGAGGACTTATGGACGAAAGTGAGGACAGGGAGGGCATACCCTGGCACACCCATGTCAGGCCACTGGGTGTAGTGATACTGGGTCACTGTTCGTTCGTTGCTCCGTCCCTTCTGAGATCCCTGCCAGTCAGAGGACAAATAATAGGAAGTTAAATCGACTGCGATGAGACATGTTTTATTCTGCTAACATGTCATTGACACTCAACATGTGTCCAGGTGGAGAGGTTTGAAGGAAGATGACAAGTGTGCATTACAAGGCTGTCTGCTTGGAAATACTGAGGGCAGAAGGGGACAATAAACTCCCTTTAACCTTTTTGACACAGGTGTTCCTGAGGGTGAAGGTCCTCTGGATGTAGTAGGCCAGGACCTTGGTGCTTCGCATGGTAACCAGGAAACTGCCGTACTCCTCCTGGCTGTCCAACGGCCAGTATTGATCACACTTCCTCTGGGGAAGGGTAGGGGAAAACATAAACCATCATACAACTGCAAAAAAAAATAGGCCTGCATGTACTCTATTTCAGTCCTTATTAGCCATCCAGATGGCGGTTTCTTGGCATTGCCCTGTTGATGTGGTAGCTTGTGAAGAGCATGGAGGAGCATCAGTCTCTCACCCTGCCCTTCTCCACTAGGTTGGTGATCATGACGATGACCCCAACGTTCTGCTCCCACACCATCCTCCAGAAGTCCTCAGTGCTGGATTTCAGTGGCCCCTGGGCTGCAATGTAGGCCCTGGACTTGTTAAAGCCCTGGAGAGAAGAGGCCATGAGGGGTAGCAGAAACCAATGAGTCATTCCACATTTTTTGGGATCATATAAACACTAGATCCTAATGTTACATATCTTTTTTACGTGCAATAAGAATGCCCCTACAATAAGTCATCTTTGGTATCTGTTTGAAAAGGCTCATCTGAAAGTGGAAAGAAGATTTCTTACATTCACGTAGTTGGCATTAATGTAATCTCCACTCTTCGCGTCTTTGTCAGTCTGGGTTGAAAGTCGTACACGGCTATGATCATCTATCGACAGAGACAGATCCAAGAACTCGATAAAAGAGTGATGTGAAATATGAACGTGTTGGTTATACGCACCAGACACATACATGCCAAGATGTTGATATATCGATTCTTGTTCTTGTTGTCTGGATGGTTGGAGCCATCTGTGGTGATGCTCATGTCTACTGTACACGCCTGCACCTCCTAAAACACAACAGTTCTTAGTAACATATCTCCTGCAATCACATTGGCTGTTTTTTAGCACGACATGCATCTACACACAAAAACCTAATAGCTAAATGCTACATAGCTAAAACAGATGGGGACATGTGACTCACCTCATAAGACTCTTTCAATATCTAATGGTGGGAGTGTGAATGGAGAAAGCACAGCGATGATGTTCCATGACACACAGTGAATAAAAGAAGTGCAAAAAATATAACATATTACAAGACACACAAGACGCTACACCGGTAGATTTTAAATCGACACACATGCTTCAAAATGGACTATCTGAAGCTGAGCCAAGGAATTAAGCTTGGGGTCGGAATTACCCCATGGCCATGTTGTCCATAGGACATGTCAAGCTGCCATTGCCAACCTAACCGGTATGTACATAGGAATTGCTTTGAAGTTACATGGTAGATAATGTGACCTCGAACCTTGATATGAAGTGTTGCAGAAGAGATGAGAATGTATTTTGGTGTGTAGACAACATTCTTCTGTCAACAAACGACAAACTTTTCAGCCTGCATAAATAATCTCTCCTCTACCCCCTCCTTCCTAGGCCATACAACCCATCTTTTCCTAAGTGAGTGTTTTTATAGGAAACAGGAACATGTGGACCGACATGTGTAAGGACATAAGCCATGTCATGCTGGGCCCATCGACGTGCGCTGCGCAGTAATATGACAATGACACAGAAAGAGAGAGAGAGAGTACATTTGTAACACAGCATGCATCACATTAACCTTTCACATGCCGACTAGGAAATACAACACAGCCATCAACATTCCAAACGACGACCATTTAACAAAATGGAGGCACAAATAAAAGTATTGAACAAACCACTACAATTTCTACTTTGTGGATTATTGAGAATGGCAAAGGCATAATATGCCATACTTCTACAGCAGGTAACAAAACAAAACAATTAAAATAGCCGTAGAATAGTCATCGTTTTGTCGTCGTCACGGCAAAGGTTTTATTTTCAGTCTCTCGCCAGAACAAGACATCTGTTCTATCGAGTAAAGCGATTATTGCCAAACTCATCCTATTCTTTTCAGTAAAGAAAATGTGTGTGTGTGTGTGTGTGTGTGTGTGGGGGGGGGGGGGGGGGGTGGTGGTTTCAAAGGTTCAAGGAATTCAACAATGCAACAGATTATGTTTTGTGAGGGACCAATGAACAGTGAGTAGTGACTGTGTGACTGTGCACCTCAAACTCTTGGGAGAATGCATTGGTGTCATGAAGTTTGGCGACGTGCTTGACAAACTGCTTCACTGGGAGGGCTTCATGTTCATCTAAAACACGAAGACACCAGACGGTAAAAGAAGGAAATGATACAGAGCAAACACAGTCCCCAATCAAATCATGTGCATTTAGAGTTATTTTTGAGATTTCTTTTTGGAACAAGTATACTTGTTATTGCATCTAGTATTTATTATGTGTGTCTGATAGTTGTATTTGACAGCATGGATTGGGTATAATGGTATTTGTAACACTTTGTTAAAGTATAAATAATGAATAATACGAGTGCGTTACCTGCTGGTGTAAGCATAGGAGACACTGGTATCACTTTCGGTGATGCGTTATCTTCAATGTAGAAATGGGCTGTTTGGAAGAATTTCCTGTGCAAAATGAGTAAACGTTGTTGTTGCAGTATATTTGATACGTTAATTGTACATTTTATTTCAGAAAACACACCAAACATATTGCTGCGTGTTTGTGTATACATATTTTTGCTTAGGACGAAACAATATCTGTTCATTAATACAGTGATATAAGCCTGTGTCAACGTTGATATCTGCTTGTGTAAAACCTAATGAAAAATAGAAATCCTGAAGTCCTTGAGGCTTCGATGAAGATTGCATAATGAAAGGCTTGAAATTGTCTGTCGTTTTGTTTTGGAAGATTAAAAAGGCACACCACAGATGTTGGCCGTTAAAGGGTAATCTTTCCCTAACACAAGATTATTTTTATTTTTTTACATCTAATCCTTGACAGGTTTTTAACTGGATGAACTCTGTCAGTTTTTCTGGTAAACTTGGGTTGTGTTGGCCAAAAATGGACATCATAGGACGGATTAGCCCTCACCGGAACACCCCTGTAAGATTAAATGGGTCGGTTTCAAAGACGTTCTCAACAACACAAAACCCAAGTTCAGGATGGAGCTGGCATCTTCAAAGATACTACGTGAAGAAAAAAAGGCCTACATAAAAAAAAAATCATACACATTGTGTAATTTTTCTTCCTTGTGTTTTTACGAAATGGAATATCAATTCACCTCAAAGGGTCAAAATGCTGTAGTCTACATGACAAATCCAATACCTTGCACAGACTGCTCGCTTGACCCCAAATGGACAGCTGTGAGGTGGCCAAATGCGCACCATGTCACCAAGGGACGTACTGAGACGCAACATGCATAGGATTAGTACGTACGGCTTGTGCCACACGTTTTACAAGACGCTAAACACAATTCCCCATGTCGAACATAATCAAGCCAAGGCTCTTTCTCCCCACCCCCGACGCACGTGCCAAACACTGTCACACCCTCAATTGATGTTCACTGAGGTAAGAACATTTTTTGCTGAGATTTAATCACACAACACAAAGATTACTAGAGGCTTACCACTCAATTGTACAATACCAAGGACACGCAAAAACATAACCAATATGCTTTTTCAGCACCAAGAGATTAAAATTGGACATCATATAAAAAAAGGTCAAAGATATTTATCTTCTCTACAATGTGTCAATGATTTAAGTGGTTATTTCTCAGATCTAGTAGTAAATTCCCCTACACAGTCAAGACACATCAGAAAATAATAAGAGGTATCAGTCCTTTCTACAAACAAAAATACAACTTCACAACAAAAAATATATTTACAAAGTGAAAGTGTGAAACCGGTATTCAAATACAACGTGGACCCTATCTTCCAGCACAGTGAATGAGGGTGCATGCATGAGTGAAATTTTTCTCTCAAAGATTGATCATGTCTGGGGAGATTACCCGGAGACAGCTATGGCTTAACAAAACAGACCCTCAACACATCCCCTCCACTGACCCCCAAACCACCCCCACAACACCCCAAAGTCTTGTCCAGAAAGCGCGTGGCAGATTAACCCTTACAACATGTCAAGTATCAGCCTCACAGTCCCTAAGGGAAGACCATAACCATATCAATGCCGAAAAGAAGACGTTAGTAAAATCTCAAACCGTTAGTAAGATTATATGGCGTGGCATCAAGGAGATGGCTTGTGGCCATGGAGGTTAGGGACAGGTCAACACTTGTGTTTTACTGGCACATTGTCAGCATGTATTTGTTGACGTTTTGACAATTTTACTCTGAGCCTCTACTGAAGATGCCTATATTTTTTCAATCAGAAGTTATCAGGTTCTTAGCCAAAATTCAACCAAAACATGTTGGCATTCAACTTCCTCTGTTATTTCCACTATAACCCACTGTTCATCAGAACAGAGTTTTCTGTCTTGGTCCCACCTCCAGTAGATCAGTATCCCCACCAGGATGAACAGGCCCAGGAAGGTGAGTGTGGACACCACAGCCAAGGGCACCACAGCCTTTTGCTCCTTCTCTCGGGGTGAGCCCACCCTGGAACCATGGCTGCTGTTACTGGCTTCTGTGTAGAGGTGGAGGCAAGGGTCAGGGGTTCACAATGAAAGCAATCATGAAAACAGTCATGCAGATGCAGGCAGTGTCTCACACAGCTTTTACACATCTAACACACAATTACAGTGTATACACACACACACACACACACAAAAAGCACACAATGAGAGAAAAAAAATTAACAAATCACTCGGTAATCTACCACTACCTGCATGCAAAAGCAAGGGTCTAACATGCAGCAAGCATACGTAATGCATCCTGAATGAAGGCCATAATACATGCAGGCAGAATCTGTGCCAGATGGGGTTCCTTGGTGTCCTCCTGACTATCATTTGCAAACCAGTGAGGAAACTGCTCCTACTATGGATATGAACACATCAAACCTACCTTTGTGTTTGAGCGCAAGATGAGTGTTGAATATATAAACTTTGCATTCCTAACATACTACATCATGGTCTAGTGTCCTCGTTCATTCATACACATTGATGTAGATCGATTGGATTTTGGTTTCTGCTGTACGTATAGATGTACTAAAGGACTGTCCAAGACTCGAACACAATATCTGAACACATGTAATTATGTAATTCAGGAAGCCATGGTAAGTTTTCCCAAAGAGATAGTTGAGGTATAGAACCTTTAAGAATGTATACAAAGGTGGTTCAAATTGAACACCTCGGGTCAGAAGTGGTGTAACTGAGTTGAAATTTGTATCAAGCAACCCCTGCTGAAATGCTTGTTGCTTTGACATTTGTAGGTAGACTGTGCGGAGACAAAGCTAAAGGCTGCCACCTGCTGATTGTGAAGCGCTACTGCAGGCAGAATTTCTAACGATTGAAATGTTCTGACCTTTTCACAGTTGTTTCTGTATTATGTCTACTGGTAGTTAATATTTTATGAATTGTTTCAAAATTGTGTCTTGGAGCATGATGCTAGCGTGGTATAAAATATTTGTGCATACGAAAAGGTAAGTTGCTGAAACACACAAAGGACAAAAAAAACGATGACAAACGGAGAGAAAGCAGTAGGTTATTAGATGGCACTATAAGGTAAAAATGATGTGGTTAAGATTAGTTATGGTGAGGTTCTCTCAAGGCCCCGTCCAAACGTACCATTGACCGTCAATGCACACTCTCAGACACACACACTTAAATGATGACATTTTAGTTTTTCACAGACAGATGGGTAGGTTAGTCAACTCTGGGTGAATCCTCAAGTTTTTCCCCCTTTTCCTTGCATCGTGGAAGTAGTCGTTTTCCCGCCACTTCACTCTGCCCCCTGCAGGTTGTGCAGAGAAAATGCTGCCCTCCGATGGGAGAGCCCTTTACCTTCCACAGGATCCTCCTCAGAGTCTCTCTCTGTGCGCTCCGATATACTGAAGTCTGAAGATGTCTCGTTGTCGTACGGGTTCTCGCCCTGCCCTGAGCCGCTCTCTTCCTCCCCACCCAGTGACCAAGGCGTGGGCGAGGTTACCATGGAAACGCTCACCGCGGTTCCGCCCCTCTCTGTGGCCGAGGTACTGCCGGTCTCCATGGCAATGGCGCTGCCACTTTCGCTGTCGAAATAGAACGCGGAAGAGCGCTCGTCACCGTCATCGGTCGTGACTGGGGGCGTCTCTGTGGTGTGCGAGGGGTTGGAAACGGCTGGCTCAACCCCAGTCGAGTACAGGAGTGCGTCTTCACCAGACGCTGAACTAAGACCTCTGTCCCATTCCTGATCTAGTAGGCTCTCCTGAGACTCGCCAAACAAGGCCGAGCCTGGGGCACTAGTGCTGTCTGTACTCAAGCCATCGAGGGAGAGGTTGGGAGTGGGGGTGGAGGTAAGGGAGGAGGCCGTGGGTGTTGAGGGGGTGAGGGTTTGGGTGTTCCGAGACGTGTCAGTTGTGGAGAATCTGACGTCCTTGGACTCGGATGCCGTGGCTGCAACAAAAACGGGCACGTAACTACGGGAGCCATAGAGAGGGGGGTGGGAAAGGGAGGAGGAAGGGGGAGGAGAGACACCGCTATGAGAGGAGAAGAGAGGCTGCTCTACAGACAGGCCGTCGGACGAAGAGCCGGCCATAGGCGGAGAGAGGAGGTCATCTAAGTAGCTACTGGAGCCCAAGGTAACCCTACTGTTAGAGTAGATCTCTAGGCTAGCCGTGCCCGGGGCAGACGTGGGCAACGGGAAGTGAGAGGCATGCAACCACGATGACGACGTTGAAGGTTCCAGAGAACAAGTGCACATGTCCTCCACGCCACTAGCTAGATACCCGTCACCGCTGGCCCCAGAGAGAAACGAGTCGACCGCGCCCCCCGTCGCGTAAGGGTAATCCTCGAGCCCACCGGAGAGAGTATCCCTGAGACCAGGGGTGGCTCCGGAGAGGGACAGGTCACTAGACAAAAGAGCTGATGGCTGGAGGGTGGGGTCGAGGACGGACAGAGAGGCCGCTGCAGAGACAGGTCTAGAAAGATCGGAAGGGTCCCAAACGGATTCAGATGACATGACGGTGGATGAGACAGGCAGCAGGGTGCGGAGGGGAGGGGTATCGGTAAACATAGGGGGGTCACCCAATGAGGCCACTGACGAGGAACCAGACAATACATCACCATCACCACTACCACCATTTTCATCAAACCCAACACCACCAACAAGGACCTTGTGGGTCTTCCAACCAGACAAGGGGTGAGGGAGGGCAGAAGGGATAGGGGTGTGGGAGGAGAGCTTGAGGGTTGGAGCAGCCAGGGAGTGGTCTCCACTAGACGACAGCGCGTTAGCGGCATGCGGGAGGTCCCGAGCAGGAGAGGGCACAGAAGACACAGATCTAGACGAGGGGGGAGGGTCATGCAGGCAGGCAGCGGGGGCTTTGCCGGGATCACTAGGGTCCATGGTGCCACACACGAGGGAGGAGGATGGGACAACAGAGGGATGCTCACCGCTGAACACCGGCTGAGTGGTCTGCAACAGAATGCCACCAAAGGGCGAGGCAGTGGTGGTGGGTGAAACAAAAGGCATGCTGGGACGTATAGGCCTCAGCAGGACTCCCTGAGAGAAAGAGGAGGCTGAGGTTGCTGCTGGCAGGCTTTCCGCGAGAGGTGTTGTATCTGTGGCCTCACTGCTGGCGTCTCCGGCGACGGTAACAGGTCCTGCTGCTGCTCTGGCCTCATCCACTCTGGATGGGGAAGTCAGGGTAGGAACGGCTCGAGAAGTACCTGTTGTAGTGGTTGTTCTGTACATGGGAGTAGTGCTGCTGAAGCTCCCTCTGCTGGAGGGAGGAACTGTGCTGCCCACGCCTCTCCTGCCAGAGCCAGGTGGAGTGGTGCCTCTGTTTGGCTCTGTTGAAGTGGTCCAATGTTTTACACTTGGTTCTTTGAAGGTCTGGGCTTGATCGGGCTGGTGGGGTTTGAAGTTAGATTCTGGTTCTGTAGTCTTCTTGAAGGATTCTGTTGTGGTTGTGAAACCAGGGAAGATGCGGTTTGGTGGACGCGTAGCAGGACTAGTTGTCGTGGGGGTGGTGGTTGTCAAGTCCAAGTCATTGTCTTGATTACTTCCTGGTTCAGTCAAATAAGGGTTTGACCAACTATCATCCTGTTAAGGAATAAATTAAATTGTTTTGAATCATGAGCAAAAAGTTGGTTTAAACCTCATGATTTAAAACAAATGCATTTATGGATGAACTGACTGTGTTGCTCTGTGTGTCTGACAATGAGACATGAACTTGAATTGACTATGATCCTTACCTCTTCAAATTCAGTTGAATCTAGGTTTGGGTATGCCTCTGAAAATAAAGAGTTAGAAGAAATTTGAGATACTTGCTAACAAAATAAGAGTACAATAATACACAAAAGCACAATTTTACCGAACTGATATGGAATACAGCATCTGGTGCTACCATAGGTGAAAATGAACCATCAAGTACAGAACAGAACCATTTTGTTATTTGCTGAATTTCCCAGTGCCATTATTTCAACGACAATAGGTCATAGAAAATACAGGAAAAAAACACAGGGAAAGGTGCCTGAGAATCTGGCAACTGAAACATGAAAACCATTCTGTGTGTATAAGACCTTGATTGCATTGTTTTGAGCAATTGAGTGCATACTATTTACATCACAGACTGGTCTTTCAGAAAGGCCTTTTGAAAAGCCCTCCTGGAGCTTGATATCCACAAAGGTTCTCAGTTGATCGACATTATTTGCATAAAAATGTGCAGAATATTCTGAACAAAGAGAACCCGAGAGAATATCTGAATATTATTGCCATTGCTGGTGTAAGAAGGTGAGAGAACAGATGAGAAAGAACAGGTGAGTAATACTTTGAGTCTTTCAATCTGTTTGGGTCAAAAACACACAAGGAAGCACTTGTGATGAGTGTAAACAAACCAACATGCGCACACACACACACGGTAGTATCGCTTTTGGGATGTTAGGAGTCCCCCCATGCACCTGGTAGATTCTCTACATACAAGCATCACAAATACAAGGGTTGCAGGTTGCGAGACAATGGGGCTTCTTACCTGAATGGGGCTAAGTTACACATCATGGAGGCCAGATCAGACTGGTTTGTGAAGCATGAGGTGAGTTTTTTTTTAAGTTTAATGGAGGGAATGGGTGAATGAACATAAAACCAGGGTCCACAAATGATCTGATGGTAGTTGTATGGTCGCTACACCGACTTTGCCACAGTACAAGTTTGTTGCTATCACAACTTGTTCAGTCACAACTGTCAAATAATTTCAGAGCAAAAGTGCATTCATGCATACTGACATATGATGCCGAGCATTTTTAGCGAGTCACATTAGTTTATTATCTTAGTCAGCAAATACAGATACCAACATTACCATTCTAGTGCATGTCATAAATGCTGCACACATGCAAACATTCTCTTACTATGATAGCTGGAGTTGGTGCAAAAACAAAGATGGCAGCTTTGTCTTTTTGTTAGAAATGGGGACACAGGAAATTACCTCAAACCAAACATGTTCTTTCCACATCTCAGGAACATAGCAAAATCACATTTAAGAGAAATACACAGAGGAAAGCACATGGACACAGTTTGGCTGTAGATGAGAGTAGAACACATAGTATGTTATACACGTGCATTTAACGCTGAAAAGACAAGCAAGGAGAACATGAAAGGAGAGGAAATAGACAGAGATTGGGGCCCTAAAATGGCAATTTTATATTCATCATAGGAAGGACGTTGGAGTAAAACCTACACCAATCATGATTCAGTCTGTATGTCATCCAAGATGGTTCCATTGGCATGCCAACAGTTTACAAAGTTTGTGAGAGGACGATGATTGCCTAAGCTTAGACGTTTTAACGGTTTGAAATAGTTCTCTTATTTGGAAGATTCACGATTTCAAAGAAAAACGTGAGAAATATTTGAGTGACTATATCAAAGAGGTCTGTGGGGATTATAGAGTTAACACACGGTAATAAGATGCCAACCCATCCAACAAGCTAATTTTGTAGATAGCTCTGAGTTTGATGTTTCCTGAACACGTGGTTGTTTTTTTTGAAAAACACAGAAAAAGACACAGGTAACTGGTTTGCAAAAGATTAGCCTTACTGAGCTACATATTAGGTATGGGATCTCTGGGGTGCCTTTTAGACATGGGATGCACGGGCACGGTCGCTCTTACCGGGGTCGTCGATGGGCATGTTGACTGTCAGCTGGTCACTCACACGGCCGTACAGACCATTGGTGCATACCGCTACCACCTGGACCACGTAGCTGGTGTTGGCCAGCAGGTCCTGGAGGATCGCACCCTGGAGGACAGTGGAAGGAAAAGAGATTCAGTAGAGGAAAAAGAGTGGAGGAGAAGCCCTGAGGTCATCTTAGTCTTGGTCTTATTGATTTGTTGTGTGTATCCTGCCAGTCTGTCTGGTTACCACCACAGCCAGAGAGTATTATGGTGCTATGGGTAATTATGGTTTTATGAAAACTTCTGAACATGAAACAATGTGTGTAACCGCAGAAGGCAACCATCTTCAAATTCAACTTGATTTCTGACCCACCTTCCAACCCACAGTACCTATTTTAAACTCCCTCCACACCCCCAACGAACTGCCACCACCTCCCCCTCACCACATCCTGGTCCCCATCAGTCAGATACTGGAAGGCGGGTGTGTCCTCCCCAAGGGCCAGCCAGTAGGTGACAGAGTACTTCTCGATCCCGGCGTCGTATACAGCCCGCGGCCGCTCCCACATCACCAGCAGGCTGGTGTAGTTGTGTGGAACCGCCTCCACGTTCTCAGGCTCGGAGCTGCAGACTAAGAAAGAAGGGAGCGAAGTCAAAGTGGGAGAGGTGAGGGGTGGGTTGAGGAAAGGCCAGCATCTGAGAGACCAGATGGACATGATAAGCTCATTAAGTGATATGTGAGAGAAATATGAACAGAAGGTCAGAATGGTGAGGCACTGTTGTCAACGTACAACCTCAAATTCAGGTACATTACTCTAAAATATTCCCTTCCCTAAAAAAAAAAAGACTGAAAACAATTAAACAACCATTAAACAGGATGTTTATCACTCTTGTTCCTTGTGACCTATAATTGTGAGTGTTTAAAGTTCACTATCCCTGATTAGTGATCCAGAGATAATGGAGACACTGTGGGACACTGTGGGATTAACTCAGATTAAGGGGGACACTGAGCCCTCAATAAATATACATTTGACGTGAAACAATTGTCAGGGAATGGCATCTAACCATTGACACACAACCTCCTGGGTTAAGTCTCACACTTACAAGTCCCTTACTGATTTATCCTCTTAAAGCCTGACACAGAGTCAAGGGTTCAGAGGGCTTGATGTCAGGTAGAGAAATAATTCAGGCTTTGCCAAATAATCAACAATAATCACTGAATTTGATTTACCACGTCATCTGCATTGAAAGGGTTCATGTCAAAGACGATGAAGAAATCAAGCTTGAAAAACTACCTAGCTACCACTTTTCCAACACAAGAGGGCAGAGATGGACAGCAAGATCATTTTAGTTTAATATTCCTCAAATTCTCAGGTTTAACAAGCTCTGCATGCCCTCTTTGTAAATGCTGATTATACTAAACAATGACAAAAACAATTGATTAATTATTTCTACAAATACGATGTAATCCTAGTATGATGAGTATAAAGTTCTCTGTAGTTTTTGATGGTCTAATTCCCATCATAAATTTACAACATAAAAAGAATACAGCACAGTATGGTAGTGCACAATGAAGCATTGATTGACCCAAAAAAGAATCAACATCTCATCCTACAACAGTAAAGTGGGCAGACAGAAGTTTACCTAGCAGCAACCAAGAACACAGGGTAAAATATTTGCCCAATGCTTAAAATTGAGGGCAACTTAACACATGCAAGGATTCTAAAGATCAAAGTTTTTCATATCAATAAAAACGTGTGTTTTTATTTTATTTAAATTAATACAAACATCTATATAAATCAAGACCAATATGGGAGTTCTAATAAGTACACATGCTTTTTTTGCTAAATTCCCTGAACTGTAACAAATATGCCGACTACCAAAAGTCACATTACCAGCCACACAACATCGTTAATGTTATTATTCTTCACAAATGTTGTCCAGCAACTATCGGCATAGCTGTTGAAGACCTGATGAAGAATGATGTCTATCCAGTTAACCTGTCAAACCCTCCCCACTTAAATGGAGCCCCAAAGAATGAGTTACACAGCCATACGTGTGAAGAATGGCAGGACGTACAAGTACTATGTCTGCAGCAGAACTACTGTGTGTGTGTGTGTGTCATGCACAATTATTGACCCAACTGACCTTTGTGTGATGCCTGCAATAAGCAGCGTCAAAGCTGCCCCCAGCCAAAGGGTTCCAAAAATAGAGCATCACTGTTGCCATGATAGCAGTCTAATTCACAGATGGGTTACCAGGGCAGCGCTGTCCCCTTGAGTTCATGCAGTTCCCCCATAGGGAACTTTTATAGGTCAGTAAAGATATTTATGTAAGCTTACAATCAAAGATTTCCCAACACTTTAACTGAACGTTAAAGTAGTCTACCGTTTCATTGTTGTGTGCACTATTGCAGTGCACACAACTGTTACTATTAGGCTAATCATTATCAAATCATTCTTTCTATATTTATGTCAGTGGACTATGCTGGGTGACATTTGAGCTAGTGTTAGCCATGAAATTGACCAGGCGACTGTAGCCAACATCGTCCTGGTTGGCAGTAAGGTAGTGATTCGGTACATACTGGGTGTGAGGACCTCCTCTGTGCCAGTGTAGGAGGAGAACACCTGTCCCATGAAGTCCTGCTGCTGCTCGCGGTAGTTATTCTGCAAGTAGTCCATCAGCATCACGTAGCCAGCCTGCTGCATGGTCATCACCTCACAGAACATCTCCAGCTGAAGGAACACAGGGAGAGAGTTAGAACCTGCAGGAAGTCCTGTCCAGCATATTAGAACATCCAGCACTGGAGATCGAGATACTTTTAAGCACGTTTTTAAAAGTCATTTTAGCAGCTTAGAAGAAGGTAAAAAATTTGGGCCCACCTTAACTTGATTAATTTCATGGATGTATCACTGTAAGACTGATCGCTTTGCTGAAGGAAACTACAGTGATAAATAAATGGCTACTAGTGCTGCTTAATCAGTGAGGAGACATATCCTCACTCTAGAAAAACAAACACAGACATACATTCATACACACTGGCAGTAAACAACATCAGCTTCCATTAACACAAATACACCTGGACCTGTTAAGATTGTTCCTATAATTCACTTGGTTGTATGTTCTGTACACTGTATAGTGCATAGCTTATCCTATGACTCAGCTCGTAGACAACAACCACATCTTCACAATAACCATTAAAAACATGATTTGACATAAATACACCTGAGGCCAGTATGGAATGCTAGGCTGTGCATGTTGTGACAGAACTAGCTTCTCTGCCAAATCATGACTGTTACACCAAAGAGATGCAAATGTGTACACTCATCTAGTTTATTGTAGGACTTGCTAGTGATCAGCTTGTTCATCTTATCTTGATGTTCTTCTGATCAGTCTTTGAGATATTTATGTATGCAAGATAAATCCCATTCTTTAATCATCCATTAAATAACCATAGCACAGAAAAAGAAAAAGAAATTGGCAACAAAAACACCCATTTAGCAACGATATGAAGATGATTTCCCATTCATACCGTGAGTGGTACTACAGACTTCCAGGAGACAATAATTCTACAGAAAAGCCAAACTCATTAACAAATGCTCAAGTCTATTAGTCTTGTAAAAGTTTTTTTTTAACCTACCCACAAAGAAAGGACGTTAAACACAATGCTTTTCTAAATGGAAACAGGTTTGTGAGGCAAGCTGTCAGCTGTCAAAATACCTTGTGTTCGCCAGTGGGTAAATTTGATTGACGGATATCGAGAAGCTGTTGCTGAATCAGACAAATATTCGCCGTTAAACAGCTGTTAAACACCTTGACTCTGGCTAACCTGAACCAAATGGTATTTCTGCGTGCCATCGCTCTCATCAGTTTCTCATTATCACGATCTTTATCTCTCTTTCTCACAAACATCAAAAGAAAAACGTTGTGTTCTCATTCTCTGTCACGCATGCACACAGACTAACTCATCTGCACATAATAGCCTAGGCTTGCTCAGACGTGTACAAACCAACCCTATGCAAAAGGGCTGTATCCTATGTGAGCTGGACCATAAATTAACGCCCAAACCCTTTCCAACCACACTGAAAGACAAGCTGTCAAGCCCCTGTTCCAGATGAATAGGAAGACAGGGAGGGCCCCTGTGCACACAGTGCTTAATTGCCTTCTCTCACACACACAAGTACACGCCTACCAATAATTCCCAAACATGTCTGTACTATACACAATTGCAAACAGCAATAACCATCACCTGTGTGTCAGAGATGGCCACAGTATTCTTGAAGACAATCCACTCTACAGTCTCGGTGCACGGCGGGGTGGTGAGGGAACCGTTATAGGTGAAGTACTTGGCCGTGGAGTTTGGAAGCAGGCCTTGGAGGACAAAGGGGTCAACTGGTCCACTCTTACCTAGAGGAGAGCAAGAGAAAAAAGGGGGAAGAGGAATGTAAAGGGGGAAAATGTACAAGTACAATGGTTGATGCCAAAAAAAGAAGGAATATATTGCATAGAGATATTTGGTAGCGGGGTGAGCAAATGTTTAGAGTTTAGAAGGAAGTATTTGAAGATGCAGAGATCTCAAATATTGTTATCTTTTTAATGCATTTGTTTTGGTTATATACAGCCAGATTTACAGCAATTCTATGAAGAAAAAAAATCTTGGTTGAATTGTGGATCCCATATGGTAAACATATGGGGTTTACCGTAACGGCTAACAGTATTGACTCCATCGATGATGGCCATGTAGTTCTCATTGTCCTCTATGCTGGTCTGTCAGAAGGGAAAGAAGGCATGTTAGAAACACTATGGGATTTCTTATGAGAAAATCTAGATTTGACAAATGCTTTACTGGGAGTGTATTGTAGCAGCTGAAATGTATCTGTTTGTATATGAGAGAGAGGGAGAGACCAAAAGGGAGCATTTAAGAAAAGTATGCACCATGTAATGATGGGTGGGCTTACTATGTGTGTGCTGCAGGTTTTCATTTGGCTTTTCTGACAGCCAACACACACATACACTAACGAGAGAGGTGGGTGGCATCTCTGACAGCGCAAACACACCAAGCTATTATGGAATAAATAAAAAGCTGCTATGTGATACAGATGGTGGTCACACTGAACAAAATGACTTGACATGATGAATACAAGTCTTTTCAGACATGCAGTCTCCATTAATAGCAGAGCCATTTGACTGGGTTGTCAAAACAAGTTACCGGAGCTTTAAAACATCGCCAAAATTCCCTATCATTAGTTCTGCTAGACAGTTGGTAAATTCACAGTGGCATTGTCACACCAAACAAATGGCTTTGGCAATGTCAGTGTTATATGATGTATTGAACCTAGTTATAATAATATTAATATTGAATGGCATGGTGTCTATTTTCTTGTTTATCTGTTTTTGTCCATAATGTGGGCCTACTACATTATGAGGCCTTCTTTAGCCTGTCAGACATAAAAACACTACCTCTTATGAACAGCGTTATGACCCAGAGCTCTGTGGACCATGTCTAACTCCTCTGTAATCTCTCCTGAAACGGGTGCTGGTGGTAATCTGGTTGCCCATCCTGTCTCCCCTGATTTGGGAGCTGGGTGGAGGAGGTTTGCCCAACCTCATGTGGGATAATCTCTTCCCCTCAGTCACACACACTGCTGTACCCACAGGCATATGCGCACGCACACACTCTCTTCAATGGCAGAACTCACATACACAAACCTCCATTTGAATGAAGCAACGGGAGGTTAGTCTTGGGTTTAAACAATGTGGAATTTGTTCAGATGGGCCTTGTCCACCACCCTATACTGGGTCAACCTCGCCTCACCAGTCTCTCTTCTCCCCCTCCCATCCTTCTTCTTTTCTCACTGCTTTTATTTATCCCTGCATCCGTTTCTCACTGTCTATCTCAATGTCTGTCTGTGTCTCTCTCTCTGTGTTTGTCTCTTCCTGTCCCTCTTTCTCCCCATCTCTTGCACGTTAAAATGACACTTCACTTACCTCAGTTCCTGACATACCTGTCTGACAGATGCCTTCATGATGCCCATCCCACCCATTTCTAAACCTCCACACTGCAGCAACATACCATGTGCTCACAGCCCTAGGCTATCAACAGCCTACTACTGGGGTTTACATCTTCATACCCTGTGTGTGTCAGGTGTACGCACGGCCGCAGCCAACCCCATCAAATACATCTACAAGAGCTTGCATCAAACACGCAAGGACACACTCACAAACACCTTGCAAATGCATCCTGACAGAGACGGTTCTTGGCCCTAATCCAGGGAAAACCCGAAGCACTCTCTGTTTGCGATAATGAAGAGAGAGGGAAGTGTACCTCAAACAGCACAGCAAGGGCTGTGAGCCTCCCACCCTCCTTGATGGCCTGGTCGATGGACTCAAAACGAGGCGCTTCATAACAGTAGATCTGCATCTGCAACAAACCAAGAAGTAAGGCTGTTACGAGTCTGTCTACTCTGTCGTCTATATGGTTCCCATAATTCTACACAGAATACAAGCTGGGCGGGACATGTCAGATAGCTCGTTGCCCTGTACTTGTACCTGTGTAATGACAATAAAGTTGAATCTAATCTAGTCTGAAGAGAACAAGATCATCCTTATGATATTTTTATTTTTTAGCAAACGTTCTCTTGATGATTGAATATGACTGTCAATTGACTTAAGCCTGACATTATGACATACACTTGTACTCTAAGGAGACAGTAAAGAGATGAAAATCCATCCAGATTAGGGAAGGCGTCTTAACCTGTACTGCAACAGTTAATAATTAATGATAATTGTTCTAGAGGTTGTGAAGGTCCCGTCTTAAAAAGGTCCCAGCATTTTACCTCCAAGGGGTATCTGACTCCTCCGAGGCCGTGTTCAGAGCCTTCAGACGAAGCGTTGCAGCGGCCCCAGTGGAAGGTGATCCGGCCCACCTTGAACCTAGACCGCAGCCCCCCTCCGCTGATGTAAAACTCCCCGTCTACATTGACCGCCACTGCAGGGAGACACACCCAACAGGAAGGCAAGTCCACGCAATATCAGTCCCAAAGAAGGCATATTAATTTCTCACACATGCACTAAAAATTACAAATCTACGACGCTTTTAGACACACACACAATAATCAGCAGCAGACAAGATCAAACAGTCTGACTCAGTCAGCACTTGGAGGCACACTGACAATGAGGTTTAGATTACAGTGAACAATTATCATGAGCGTATAATGAGCATAAAGGGGTGTTACATTTCATAGCACTTAAGGTAAGAGAAGATAAAAGACCTTGTACCTTCTCCAACCAGAAACTGGTAATTGTATCCCAACCCCCAAATGATTATGTGTACAAATTAGGGAAATGTGTGAGTCAGCGCCTCATCTGGTGTCTAATATTCCACCAAATTGAATGTAACCACAGAACAAAGAAGAGGGAGGGAAGGGGGGGGGGGGGGGAGAGATACATGAGTACAAGGAAGGACTGTTTGCTGTATCCAGCCATAGGCACACAGGTCAGACACAGCATAGACAGTTGGTCTGTGTTGGACAGTGTACATCGATGTTAACGTCTACGTCAGTTTTAACTAGTTTTTCTCACCGGTCTTCCCGTCGTTCTGGATGATGGTCTTGTCGGTGGTCTCCCTCTCCCAGCCCTCAAAGTTCAGCTTCTGGAACTCCAGTTTGACCTGTGCCAGCTCTTCCTCCACGTTGATGGGTGACTGCTTAGCGTTGTTGCATGATGGATACTTCTTGGCCCAGTTGTTTTGGTTGAGAGTTCCTGACATAGTGAGAGAGAGAGAGAGAGAGAGAGAGAGAGAGAGAGAAAAGGAGAGAGAAAAAAGGGAGAGAAAGTTACACTTCCTCCCATCCGACACTCCGATCATGGCTAGGTTTATAGCCAATACATGGTGAACTATTAAGAGCTCTTGCAATGAGTAATTCTATATGTTTAAATTAATAAATAGAAGCTGTTTATTTTTTCTACTTTTTTGTTGTTGTTTTCTTTGTCTCCACACAACAGAATAACCCATTCTGCACCAACCCTACCTAAAGCCTACATTTCAAAACATGCTGAAAAATGTGGAAACTCTTGTCTAGGTGCAGCACTAGTTTGGCCATTTGGACAGAAAACTACTCCCATCCTCCTCTCACTCCCTAATTAGGTGCTGACCAGTTGCAGGTGTGCAGCTGTGATATGGCTATGAACTAACCACCTCCAGGTGTGACTGCTGGCCTTCATAATGCAGTAAAACCTTTCCAAATGAAAGTACTGAAGGGTAAATATGTTATCCATTGAAATTGGCTCCAAAAGTCCTTATTTCTCAAGGACTCATTTCCCAAGATTTATTTAGTAAATGTCAAAAGTCAGTTAGCCTAATGTTCATATCCAAGTGAATACAGTGACACTTTTGTTGCAGGGTCCTAACATAATGACCTTAACGTTTTCAAGTCAAAGGAAGATAAAAAGTAATGGAGTCCATATACATTTAACAAGACAACAAAAAACAAAGGACTAACGTAAAGCTTTGCTATCAAAATTAACATTTGGATACCATGCTGGCTAACACCTCCTACCCATCATGCTTAGCCTACTCGTATTTCATGTTGTAAAAGTAAATATGTTATGACTACAGACTATGTGGGCATAAGGATCTAGTATCTCCAGTTCAGCATCTGCTCATGGTTATACTTTGAATAGTGAAGCTCTGTTTGGTGTTCACTACTAAAGCACAAGCTGTAAGAAAAACTTTTTGCCATTTAATCCAAAACGCATGTTTTACAGGCTACAATACATGGCAATGGTTTTCCTATAACAGAATATGTTGATATGTGGACTTCAGTGGTGAAGTTGGTTGTTCTTTCACCCACTTCAACCTATTTTACAATAACATAATTGGTGAAATTTTTGGCAATTTACACCATCTGGTTTTGAGATGAACTACAGTTCCTCTCATTAGCGTGTAAACACACACATACACACACACAGGTATGGATGCATGAATGTCAGTGTCTGGTCAACATATGGGAAGCATTGGGAGACAATGGTCCTAAAACAGATTTGCAAGTGGGTCCGAGTAATTAGCATATCAATGCTGCCTCCCTCTCCCAGTGGATGTGATGCCTCCACACTGTTAGTCAACTGGGACAGCAACTCAGACTACAGCAGAGATGTTATCGTACCTTGTAAAAAGTATGGTATGAGTGTATAAGCCTGTTATCCTGAAAGGGGAGGGGTGTGCGGTTAGAAACGTATACAGTGCAACAACAATACACAGAGGTCATGCTTCTCTCTTTCACTCTCCTGGATGACAAGAAGCAACCCCTCAATGAGCACAGTAAAAACATCCCAGAACAAACAAGAACAACTTTACATATTCTTTACTGCATTCCCTTAGACAAGTTTAGACTCACACTTGTTGCTGGTACTGTTATATACCTTCACTAAGCCCATTACCTACAGGGCACATTTTGCACTCAAAATCATATGGTTAGATTTGACACAAAGCATGATTCTTTTTTTACGACACTGTAACGCCACAGGGGGCTATGGCTTATGGTGCAGACAGAATGATCAGAAGAAGGAAAAAGACCAGCAGACGGAGGGAGAAATAAAACCAGAGAGAGAGGGGCAAAGGAGAGAGAGGGGGATTGTGTCTTGCATGGCCTATTGTGATTTGAGAATGAGAGGAAGCATGAGATAAAGGAAAACACCAGTGACAGCAGACATCCAGGGAACACTCAGAACACACAAACACAGCCAAGCCTTATCATACTCCCACACATATCCATGGCTACATTATGACACAAGTGTAAGCCTGTGCACACAAATACTGTATACAAGCACACACAAAGAATAGACTGAATGGGTTGCCAAATATTGTGCAGAGGCAGATTCAGATAGGTGCTTTTTGGTACGTATGTGTGCATGCATCTTTGAATTGTGCACTTCGACGTGTTCTTTCACAAATATAAATTTTCTCCAAGCCTATTGCATGACCCCCCCACCCCCCCACCCCACCCACCCAGCCCCCCAGCCCCCCAGCCCAAAGAATGGGGGGATCGAGGGCAGCAACATGAGAGATGGAGAGGGAGAAAAAAACAACAGGAGTAGGAAAAGAGAAAAGGGATGATGGATTCAGGTGGGTGTGAGGCAGAGAAGAGGGTGAGAGCGTGGCTGCCAAGGAAAGATGAGACACATCGAATGAAGAAAACCACAGAAGAAGTCTGGAGTCTCATTTTCCTCCTCTGCCAGGCAGAGACTGGGGGATGAATTTGGATCAAACATCACTGCCTGTGGCTGTATGTTAATATTCAAAGAGAACGTTGCCAAAATATGTATCTCTTTGGTTGGTTCATTTTGTCGCACCGCAAAACAGTTTTGGCAACATGATTGTTGAAATAATCTCCATGCCAATAAACTATTTCAAGCCTAAATTCAAGAGTAGTGTTTTTGTTAGGTACCCTATTCCACCAATGCCAAAACAGGCACTGAATAAAAAATGTGGCCTACTTAAAAAACGTAAATAAGACTTACAAACAAAACACGCCAAAAATGTGCCCCCAATGCACAATGCATTTTTTATTAGTGAGTAGAGTAACATTCCAAGGCAAAATGTCCTAACCGGAAAAAAAGTCTCTTTAGCATACAGCCAAAGAGATGAAATACCGGTAGGCAGATGGAGTAAAGGTCAGTTGGTTCTGAGGTGGCACACCTTTGTGGTCCATTATGAATGAATAAAATATTTAAGAGCTTATTTCTCCACATTTTACTGTCAAAGGATGCTACTGTGTAAACCCAGTAATGCTTGGTAAATTAATTTATAGCTATGTTGTTCAGAAGAAAATACACTAGCATTATTACAAGGCCACTTGTAGTATTAAACCACCAAGCACTACCACAAACCTTACAAAATCCAGAAGAACAAATGATTCTCGGAGGGAGAACATTTAAAAATGCAAATCCTGAAAAGGGAGGATTGTAGAGGGATCAGATAATCATCTCCTCCGGGAGAGGATTAAGAATGTTTGCAAATCATATTTTCATATAAAATTATGCAAACATTGCTTTTATACACCCCTTACACACACATTCACACACATAGCTATAAGGGATGTTCCCTAAGAAGGAAATACGACTCCTTAAGAAGCAAGTACAACTCTGTTGTCCCTCTTTTTTGAAAAGCATAGGTAGAGATTTTCTGATTTTGGGTTATTTTTCAACACAGAAGACGTTACGATGTAACTCCCTCCAAAGGCAAGACCAGTCATGTCTACTAGGCTTGCTGAAGGCCTAAGGTCTGTGTCAGAGTCATGCTGATAGAGGGAGAACTAATCTGTTCTCATGTGCAGACATGACTTCCTAAAGTATCTGTTGATTGTGGTCCAACACACGCATGTATGGCAAACAAGGACTACAGTTGATTGAGGTTGTGATGACATCCCACTGCACTAAAAACCCTACAAAAAATGCATCTCTATTCTGAGCAGGGAGAACCAACATATCCAGCAGCTGGTGAGAGACAGGTGAGTTTATGGTATACTGGGTCAAATAAGACTGAAAAGTCATAACTTTGAACAGCCAACATCAAGCACTTGTTTTACCTTTCTACCTTTAAAACACACACACATACACACACACAGATTATTTTATTTTGCTTTGAGGTCACCAAGTGACTGTCCACGACACATCAAAGTGGCACCTCCATTAAAGTTCCACTTCAGTCCACCAGTGGGTTTTTTGAAACAGAAGGGCAATCCAATACGCAGAGAAAAACATCAACAAGCCCCATCGATGAGCCACAGTTCAAATCCTTTGAAGATGACTTGAATCTGAGTCTTTACACATGATGGACCACACTAACATATCTTCGTTTTCTACTGTGGATCTATCATCCAACGTTCTAGGCTCAGCTCTAGAATGAATCGGATTGGGGGTGCATTCGAGTTGGAGGGGTGGGGGAGGGGTGGGTATAGAAGATTCTCTTAGTGCAAGAGTGCAATAGGGATGCTACATCCAAACTAGATTACTCACCTGCATAGGACCAGTCAATGTCTTCAGAGAATTTGCGCTGGTTTCTGTAGCCGTAGCCTTTAACCACATCAGCTGCAATGGAGACAGAGGCAAAATATCAAAACATGTTATGTTGACTTCCAAAGATAAAAATGTGTCCATTTTAGGATTAACAATATCACGCAAAAACATCACGCAAGGCCAATCTGAATCTTTGAGGGTAAAAACATAACATTTAATCTTTAATATTTTGTTGTACTCTTCAAACAAACATTCAGAACAACTATGCTTGATGCAAGAACAGCTGGTCTTAAATAATTTTTTGAACTAACACCAGTGAATTCCCAACCAGATGATTATTTTTACTTCTTTGAAACACAAATCTGGTTAAGAGAGAAAGGTGACTGTTAAACTAACCTTAATCTTTGCAGATGTAAATGAAAACGAGTTTCAACAATGGCTTTGGCATGAAACACCTGCATCGAATAAGATTCTATTACACTATTTTTCTACAGTGTGTGTGTGAGTGAGTGTGTATGTATGTATGTGTGTCTATGCAGTAAGCAAAGGGCACCACCTCTGTGCTTAGTATCAACAGCAGATTATCCTCCAAGATCTATTTACTTCAGATTTGTCTACTTAATGTAGCAAATGAATCACCTTACAGTTCCACTTTCAGGATTAGTTGGCCCTTGGGACTGAAAGGGGCCAGGTAAGCTCACAAATAGAAAATACCTGGTATGTAAAATACTTTAGTTTCGGGTGGAATTTTGCCAACAATAAAAAATTATAAATTGTGTTGCTGTCTCTTTCCTGGTTCAACCACTTTTTTATGACCTTAGACTCACCAAACACTTAAATGGTAAATAAAGTGTTCTGGCTCCGTGAAAACATGGGCCATACAGTAGCAGATGTCGGTGGCATATTTAATGCACATTATTTTAAAGACTGGCAGTTTTTCAAATTTCAACAATTAAACAGTTGTGGATACAAGTTTCTTCTTTTTCCTTTCTCCATTTAGAAACCTACCCAGATTCATACTGTTTTACGGTCTCATAACACCACACTTCCACTAAGTTCAAAACAAGAGAAAAGTTTGAAATGTTGCAGTACCTACATGTAAGACAGTCTGTACGTCTTGCAGACTGCCACCGTAAGTAACTGAGAGCAAACAGCTCTCCAGGAGAGTGTCCTGACTGCTTGACAGTTCCTCAAAGTGACATCTCACAGACAACGTCCCCCCTGATTGCCTGTCTGTAACACGGCCTCTTAAGTTTCGCTTTAATCAGCGAAGGCTTTTCTGCACCGCTTCCAATCCATGCCAGGGCCACGGCTAATGTTTCCTGTCTATGGCGTTTACTTCCCTGCCCTTTTTTTATTGTTTGTCGGGGCAGACAAACAAAGCACAAAGCACATACATGTGGAGATGAAAGGGGTTTGTAGGCTTCGGTTACAGCCAACCTTGGTCATCACAAAGAAGACACAAGAAAAGACTGGGTCGGCTATTATGACAATGACAACAAAAGACCACACCTGCTCACATGAGTAGGCCCATGTTTCAAGTTAAATATTAAAGCAGGATAGAAACTTTATCAACAAAAATAAGTAAACTACCATGACCAATTCATCACCTGTTCTACTGTATCTTCACTTTCAGTCAGAGACCATAATTAAAAGCAAAAGACATTAAATATACATACAAAATGTATATGTATCTTAACATTGTTAAGGTAGGTAGTGCAGCTACGCATAATTCAAAGTTTGCCACTGGTTTTGTGTTGGTGAAACAGCTGACAGTCTCATTGTACAGAGGTCATGAATAACCAAAAGGTTTACTTTGAACTAGTAGCCAGACCAGCTCTTACACTACAAGCCTTTAAACCACAATGTACCTGCAATCACTTAATTAAATTGTTACTCCCTTCTTCTTGAAACAGATCTCTGGATCATGTTTAATTGATGGCTGCACAACCACAGCATTGACAAACCCTGGGAAACATTCTGAAACACTATGTATTAAGTTCACATGGGCGAATGGTAGTGAATTCATACAAGAGGCTTTTAAAGACCACTTGCTAAACATGTGGAAACCCTCCACACAGTATTTATACCAAACGTACACTAACAGACTAAGGAGTCAAACCCCTCAGTTTCTGTGCAGCATGTTTAGACAGAGCAAGGCCCCTGCCACTACCACACCAGTGTTTATCATTCGCCGACTGGGCAGACTCCTCTGTGTATACATATTTAAGAGGGGTTCTGGACCTGCAAGTCTTCCAGTTATTCAGTCACACAGTCGTCTGGTGAGTAAGAGGATTAACTGAGCCCTGAGAGAGACTGGGTAGGCAATCCCTGAGGCCAGGAAGAGGGCGTGTCTGAGGGGTATAGCTAGGGACAGTGCCCACTTCTCAGAGGGTGAGCTAACGCTGCCCTGGCTCCTGAAGGCTCAGACTGCATGCTTGGACCCCGACAAAAGTCTGGCTTCTTTCAAGGTTTCATCATTGTTCCTTTACTTCCCTTCACCTAAGATTAAGTCTGGTCCCTAAAAGGCATTATCTTATCCAAGTGAAATTAGTTGCATTAGTTGTTGGTAGGAGGACATTGTCAAAGAAGTATAATGTTGGGAAACAAAAAAAAGGGGGAAATCCCCTATGGAGCGATGTCACCCAGACCAAACAATAGCCGGCAATAACTCAAAAGGGATTACCAACAACTGAGAAACACAATGTGGCATTTTACTTTATTGAGGAAAAAGTAAAGTCAGTTTGTGTGTGTCCAGCTGCTGATCCGAGATCTGTGATGTGCCACAGTTATTAGCCGTGTGAATGACTTCGTCCACAGCTAAGCTGTTCTTGTGGATGAACAGCTGGAGCACTGCAGATTTTCAGAGACTGATCACAAGGCTGGTGATGTTTGCCAACGATATCGCAAGCACATAAGTTGTACACATGCTTTACATGTTGCTAAGTATTTACATATTTAAGCATTCGACAACAATTTTGACTCAAGAGGAATCAACCACCCATAAAATAATAAAATTGTTGTGATGGACGAAGCAATCTAATCTATTCCTTGACAATAAGCCAGCCTTGTCATCAACAATACATATATTTTTTAACCCTTCTTAATTGACTGTGACGGTTTTTCTATTATTATATGTATTATGGGAAGCCCAACTGATAAATTGACCAAAGCTATTGGTCTATGCAACGGGAGCATTTATAGCTGCATAAAGGGAGACTGCTTGTCTTTGAGGTTGTGGTCGACGACGTGTGGAAATATCACCCAGTCTCTCTGCATAAAGCGAGACTGCTTGTCTTTGAGGTTGTGGTCGACGACGTGTGGAAATATCACCCAGTCTCTTGTCACCCATGAGTTGGGTCAGTTGCTTTTGTGCGTCTTTGTTGGCGCATGTTGTGAGACTGGCAGACTGGCACCCCATGGAGGTTGGCACTCTCTCTGATTGTGCCCGGTTCGAGCGGGCCTGGAGAGAGTCCGGGTGGCATGAGGACACCACACCGCCTGTGTGCCAACGATGCAGGAGGGAGAGGAGATGTGTGAAATGAGAGCGGGAGGGAGCTATGATGCGAGTTCTCACTTTTAATTGACATTTGTGTTTCGAGTCGTTTTCCTCCACCAGGTCCCATCTATCGTGGTGCTAAAAGGCTCAATGTGTGTGTGATCGTGTCGATGTGCGAGAGAGGGAGTTTGTGTGTTCATTTAATGTAATTTTGGTAAAGAGATAATACAGGAAGACAACACTGTAATTGTGGGTGAGTGCTGCATGTGTAGACACGTGTTCATTACTCGATTCAACATAATGATCAACCCATGGAGAGAGCATCCCTGATTGAGGATGTGTAAATGTATCTGGCCGTTTAAGGTTTCCATCCCCACCCTCCTGGACTCGGACCAAACATGCAGCCAGACGGACAGGCCATGTTTGTTTAGACGGTCCCTCTGATGAGTCATTTCAACGTTTTGAAAACGGAACTGGATGACAACGAGGAGAGGTAGAACCCAGAACACAGGCTGGTCATTCCCACTATTCCCACTCTCATGGTTAGAATCAGCATGCAAGAAACGTGGCTTCAAAGTCCCAAGAAAACAAGAGGAACCCCATACGGCCACCAGCCAAAGTGACTTGCCCCAGACGCTGAAAACATTGCCATGGTCACAGATTTAGTGTTTCCTTTTCCAGCCGGTCTAAGAGAAACCAGCTCTGATTGCCCTGTGTACCAGTTTACTCCTCTTGTCCCAAAGTGTGCACACACGCTACCTTTCGGTTGTCCCATTTCGAACAGCTACCACTCAGACCACCTTATAGCAACTTTGGTGGGGGCTTCTTGCCAAGGATGGAAAAGTCCGTTTCTTTCACTCGTCAGTGATTCCTCTGCCAAGCATCTCTAAACATTTACAGTGGGGCTTTTAAACAAGATGCTTGTACTGATCTAGTCGTTTACAGGAAGAGAAGGGTTGAGCAGGATCAAAAGAAGATATTTTTTTGACGATTTAGGGAACTTCTTTTTATTTTTTTACCCAACAACTCACTTTGTAACCCACTCACACTCACAACAAACACTCCTACAGAGGATGAAACAGAACATATAAATCGATTTACAGAGTCTGGTTCATGGGCAAATACATTTAAAAGCACTCACAAATTAGGGTGGTTGGCTTTACAATATGAACAACACTATTCTTCCCTGAGGATGTAAATAAAAAGGACCACACGAGGTCGGCTCTACGCAGGGGCAAGAGGGGGCACTGCCCCCTCAAATAAATGTCTTGCCCCCTCAAATCAAAATTTTAGAAATTGAGAAAGCACATTTTAATACGCTCACAAAATGAACATATTACAAGTTGACAAAACGAGCAAAAAAAGTCAGCCGAATAAGGGACGCACAGCTTCCCTCTCATATCGCTGTTGCAGTATGCAAATGAGCCCAGATGTAGCCTGACAGTGTGGTTTAGTGATTTAGTATGGAAAAAACCTATGTGGTCCCAGGGCCGGTTCTAGACAGGCATATATGAGGGGGCAGTCAGAAATGTGAAGGGGGCATCACCCGGCCCTGGGACCACATAGGTTTTTTCCATACTAAATCCACAGTAAATCTTATGTGAGGTACACAAAATGTCTTCCTAAGGCAAACTACCTCCACAAAGAACAAATCCAGATAGACACAGTGTTCTTCCTCTCTACCTCGACTCTGCCTATTTATTTCAATAGAGCGTATCAAGTAATGATAGAGGGTGAGCCAATTATTCATCATGATGACATCTGGACTGTGCCCACAAGGCAGAGTCTGAATATTTACACAAACTTTCTCGGTGTACACAAGAGTACACAGATTTATTCATTGATGGCATCTAAATGCTAAGCGGGGCTTGAACATGATAGTACTCCATATTCTAATTTAGAAAATCTGATCTGTCCGTGTGCGTGAAAACTGAGACAGTCCCTTTCCTGACATTCTGAAGGGTTAGATGGTAACCCGATTAAAATGATAAAAGTAATCATCTTAATCTTTTTTGATGTGTTTAGGTTGGAAACCATCTTATTGAGTGGTTACATAAGATGTCAACTTTACTTACTTACACGCACAACCTGCTCACATGCTGCAGACACAGAGGGAGGTCTAGCAGGATGCTGCCTGCCTCAGCCAAGCGTGACTGTGTTCCACTTTCCAGTAACACCCCCTCCCAGGGTCCCCCCTCCCCCCACTTGACATGGGCTGACACAGGTGATCAGTGATGCAAGCAGGACCGTCGTGTTCTGCTTGTCCCTCCAAGCTTTTGATCTGCTAGCTCTTTCATAGTCCCTCTCTGGCCCTTCCTATACAGCTTGTCTTCTTTCTTTCATCATCCTTGTCTCTCAGGGTTGACTTGTTATGGTGATAATAACTGATGGTATACTGATAGCCTGCTAATTCAGTACTCCCTTGACCTCTGTATCATCCCTTGTGAAATTAAAGACGATACTCAGGCGATCTTAAAACATTAGCCTGAAGGTTGTCAGCAGGGTTACTATTCCACAGGCTTCTGGGTGGAATTTAAGGCTAATTGGTTTTTCACCTGCGTTTATCTACTCTGGTTGTCCCATATAAGCCCATCCAGGTGTATGCCGAAACTATTAAAGATTCATTAATAATCAGACATTACATTGAAATATTGCCTCAGGGAGTAAGTCTATTTTAAGAAATAAACTAATTGAAAATGAATGGGATCTGGGAATGGGTGGGGGCTTGGAAACTGATGGAAGGGGTATAGGTGGTTCTGGTTCCACAGGAGAGCATTGTTCTTGACTAACCTTGACACACTTCTCGAGAACTGATATGAAGCTCTCATACTTAATTGATTCAGTCAGTCTGAAATTGACATGTCTGAGGGTCTTATTTTGCAGAAGAAAAAAATAATCGATGACAAGACGGAACTGTAAGTAAACCTCATGCTGACTGAACAATACACACTTTCTGGATTTGCAGGGTCAAAAACATCTTCTCAATGAAATCTTGACATTCTATTGTGACTAGATGAGACTAATCGAATGGTTTAAAGGCTGCTCCAGATGCACCCAAGCATGGCGCTGGACCCCTGGGGGTGCATTAGCACTAGACTCCCGCTGCCTGGGACCCCCACCAGTGGAGACCAGCTGCCACCATCCACTCTTGTCCTGTGCCAGTCGGCCAATGGGCAAAAAATTGGCATACTTGAAAGGGGAAATGTATCGTGAGATTCCAGGATGCATGTCTCATGAGCGCAGTACCAAGCTAAATGCCCATCAATAAGGGAAGACAAGGTACAAACAAGGGTCTAATGAGTGTTAAGTTTGTGTTTTTAGGAACATGCCCATTGTTGGTAATGCATAAGATGTACAAAGTAGAGAGGGAAATTATATTCCGTTTTTTCCCCCATTTTTTATTAAAAAAGGATTAAAAGCGGATTTCTAGGAAACCTATTGGTCGGGGGAAACATTTTATGGCAAGGATAGGGCATTAATGGTCAGACTAGACTGTAAAATCGAGATATTTCACCTCTACCAGACACTTGAGAATTGTATCAGAGGATGAGCAATGAAAGGAGGAAAAGAAGTGGGAAGTGCTCTCAAAATCCAAGAAGAAAAAAGCCCCTTTACCAGTTGCAATCCTCACACAAGCTCACTAGGCCTTTTCCTTTGTCACTTCGAGTTTTTGGATTCAATGTCCTCAGACAAGGGCCATCGATATTGAGCACAGTTAAGAGACCACACACTAACAGGCAGCTGAAAAGAGAGAGAGACAGAGCAAGAGAAAGAGAGGGAGAGAGAAAGAGGGGGGGGGGGGACTGCAAATCGTATAGCTCTCAACCAGACACTCTAGGGAAATCTTGTGCTCTTCAATAGCCTCACGGTGTGAGCAACCCTTTATCAAGGGGCATGATGGGCCACCCGGATCTGCTCCATCATCCAACACAGCAGTCCAGACTGGGGAACAGGTCCAGGCTGGCAGCATGCCAAGCAAAGAAAACCACTGCTGGTTTTCTTTGCTTGGCATGCTGCCAATGAATGGGATCTGGGAATGGGTGGGGGCTTGGAAACTGATGGAAGGGGTATAGGTGGTTCTGGTTCCACAGGAGAGCATTGTTCTTGACTAAGTTCTTGACTGGTTGTCACGCCAGACGAGAAGGTTGGCTAACCAAGGAAGACACCACCCCTCCTAAACAGAGTGACAAATGAGGAGAAGAAGAAAAGGTAGAGGGGTAGAGATTGAGGTTGGAGGAAGACAAGATGAGCAGAAATGCTTAAAGGGAAGACTGATGAGGAGAAGGAGAACAATTAACAGTTTGATTACGAATGTGGGTAGGGGCCGTGGGCAGTTGAGCAGTTGAAAAAACTGTTGGAACTGTAAAAACAGAAATAAAGACTTTGTGAATGAAAAAGGGGGTGTGGGGGGGGGGGGGTGGGGGTGGAGAGAGACTGACACAAGACTCATGACAGAAGTGCTGCTCAAACTCTCTCCGTAACTCTTTTAGTGGTTTGCTGTGGGTGGGGTGGATGCAGAGGGGTCAGGGGGTGGCCAGCAGCCAGCCCACTAGTGTGTTGCTGTGACAGTTTCATGCTGGTCCTGACTCTCTCGAACTTGCACTTCCCCTCTAGACGCAGCATGACAGCATCCTGCTCCACCACCAGGCAATCCCAGCTACACACCAACTCTACGTTGGATGTCACGCACACAATCACTGCCCCCCCCCCTTGTTTCTGCATACTCAAAAACCCTTACTTTGCTGCAATCCACACACCCCTCACCACCACCACCCACCAACACACATCAATCTCACACACTCACAAATCTTCCTTTTGACAGCATAATTCACAGAGGGCAGCCTAGAGGACAAGGGAAAGGAGCTGTAGCTCCAGGCGTTAGCTGTGTGTCTCCCCATGTCAGCCCAGCTTTATTCAGCTGTTACGGCTGTAGAAAGATAACCGACTTGGAGGATTCAGTGTGGCCCCTGTGCATGCTTGAATGAAAGCCGTTGAGCCTAATGCCGACTAATCTGGCCATCAATGATTCCCGCTGCCACAGTTTGGAAATCTGCTCTGCTTTTTACCAGCAACCAGGGGGTGGCTAAGAAGGTCTATGCCAAGCCGGTCCGGCTAGTGGGTCATACGGCTCCCTTATAGACAGAGGGGGGGATTTGACGGGGGAGGGGATTTGACAGAAAAGGAGTGGTGCAAAGAGAGACGGAGATAATAAGGGAGAGAGAAAAAAGGAGAGTGGGAGTGAGACAGGGCTAGAGAAAGAGACTTGGTCAATATAGAAGAAGAGGACACAGGAGGAAAGAAGACATGCGTTTAGAAAAAGAGGAAGAGATAGGAAGCACAACACAGATGGGAGGCATAAAACAAAAGGATAACAATGCCATGCCTCAGCAAAACCATGTGTACTGTTGGTTACAGTGGCGACCATGTTGTGCAAATAAGTCATTCTCAACTAAAGTTAGTTTGAGCCATTAACTGCAATTATTTTAACTAAATTATGCTAATAAACTAATTAAGCAAAATGTGATGTGCGGCCTCAGAGTATCGTCGCTAAGCAGACAAACTACCAGGATATGCTGTAAATTTGAGAAGATTGTTTTGGGGATGTACTGGTTCCGCTAGGTTATGACTGGTGGTTGTGCCAGAATGTAACACCATCCAATCACAGGTGGACGTCACAAGAAGGAAGGGGAGTGTCCCGTAGAACCCCTACCACCAACCCCGCCCCTGACTGACAAAGTATGACGACCATCTGCCACAAACCTCCATGCTCCACAACAACAGGACTAGGGACTTCCTCTGCACACAGAGACAGAGGAGGGCAAGGCTGGTGATGCCCATTGAAAAATGCCCTGTCTTGTGAGGACAGATGGCAACGGAGACTGCGTAGTATTCACTTCACTGCATGTCTTCCCACCCCCCCAACCATCCATTGCTCCGCTGCCCTATCCATCTCCAGAAAATGGGCACATCCTTTGTGCTCCTTGTTTCATCAAAGCTTCATTTAAAGACCCTTGCTGAAAGGGAGGGCAAAAAAAGAAGGGATGGGAGGAGAGTAAGGGAAGTGGTGTTGGCGGGGAAGGTGGGGGTGGCAAGGGTACATGTGGTGAAGCATTGAGCAGGTACCAACCCATTTATTTCCCAGTTCACAAGCCCGTTACAAAAGACGCTTCCCGTCTTTTTAAGCAAACTGGCTTTCGCCAGCTTTCTTTGTCTTGCAACTTTCCCAAAAGATTAAACCAAGCATATCCTTGGTCTCCTCCTTGGTACTTTCACACAGTAAAAGCCACATTAAAGCAGATGTGCAGGCCAACTGGAGGAATTAAAAAGCAGAAACTTTTTTTCCACTTAGTACTGACAGAAAATACACAAATTGTTCATTAAAGCTTTCAGCTAAAATGTCCTCTATCCGTGTGGTACAGCAGGATACTGATAACCTAGTCCAGTTTCTGCAGCCATTCATTTGAATGACAATACAAACAAATATACAAAACAAATTTGTGGAATATTGTGTGAAACGTGAGTGTGATATCAAGACATTAAGACCTTAGGTGTCCTAAGACTACAGTAGACAATAAAACATGTTGTACATACAGTAGACATCAACAAAATACAACAAAACCTAGCCTCAACTGGTAGTTTCCAAGCATTTTGAGGCGGCCAAACTATTCATAAAAGTAGCCCCATTCAACTGAACACTGCAAGGTCCCTTGCCAAAAAAGAGCGCTTGATTTCCTAATAACAGTCAGACTACCGTGGGGAAACAATCTTTTCATGCTTGACAGGTTCAGTTGGACGTGTCGGACCAACCGAATCTCGACTGATGAGTACATTTTAATTTCAAGACAAAGATCAAGTTGCAAGCTTCACAATTGAACTTTGCCTATTGGAATCCAGAACTGATAGACCAAAAACATGATGTAGTTATACTGTAAATCCCAAAGTTAGTTCAGATAGCAGGGCTCTCTGTAGACCACGCGCATTTAGCTCGGAAAGAAGACAATTCGTCAAATGAGTGGATCACAATGAACATAATGCAAGTCTAACCCGTCCCAACAAAAATATGTATGAAATGGAAGCTTTAGGAAAAAAAGAAGAAAAAAATAGAATATTCAAGCGCACTGCCACATCTATACAGCTAATTATCAGAGCTGTGTTAACTGATTGAGCGATAGCGTATAACAAAACGGTACACGAAAACACAGTCAAAGCACATTTTGTCATTAATGAAATAAAAAAGTAGGTGTCTTTACCTAATTGACAGACGAGTAGAAGTGCGAGTAAAATGACGCGTCTTGAAGTAAACGTTTCCATGTTTTTTCGTTTAGTTTTTAAACTTATTACGTAAAATATTACAATATCATAATATAATATGATCCAAAATGTAAAGACCGTGGTTGTTGGGAAAGGTACTCCCGATAGGTCTTAGGGTTTCACATTGGATTCATTCTGGTTTAATAGCCATCGCCCATGTATTTGTTTCTCCCCACGCATCTATTTCAAGGTATCTCCGGTGAGGCTGGTGCTTCTCAGGGAGTGACGGGCGGTCGGTGAGTGAGAGGGGCGATGTTCGAGGAGATCGTGCGCCTCCCACAGACCATCAAATCCTACGAGATTAGGAGAGAAAAAAAGCTTCCCTAATAAATTAAAGGCTACTTTAAATTCAGTCGCTGTCAAGGTTACTTTTACAAGTTAAGGAATGTTTTCATGTTAAGAACATGAATGTGATACCTGGGAGTGCTTGCATTTTTCCGATAACAGTTAACACGAATTAAATCAGCAGAGTTTGTGGAATAATTTTAACGCGTGAAAACATTTATAAAATAATATTGATTCATAGGTAACCCACAGCCTACACAAGATTCTGTGAAGGGAAGAAGAGAGGAGCTATATGGTGAGATTATATAGCATAATTGGGGACGATTTGGGGGGGAGGACGACTTCTAGTGAGATGGGGGGGTTTAAACTAATGACCTTTTGACTTCGAGGAGTGGGTTAAACTGGTGAAATGAAGACAAGCACATCATCAGTGACCCTGAAAGCACAATTCAGTTAGGGAATGTGGGGCAAGTGCATGATGTGTGTGTGAGTGCGTATGTGTGCGTCAGTGCTTGTGTATATGGTAGTTGTGATATGGGAACATTTAAAGTGGAGGGGGGCATAATTTAAGGATTGTGTGTCACAACAAAATGGCTAACAATTTATTAAGGAAGGGGCGGGGTGTTGACTGCGTCATTCACGACTGACACTGAACTGAATTATTAAGTAAAGCAAGGACTTTACTTACTCAATTGCTGGTCAGCCCTCATAGACTATACACAACACATCAGAGCTGAAAGGCCACATAAAATAAGGTGAAACCAAAACCCTTTTTGGAAATTCTATATTTTTTTCTTCTCCCCCTAAAAAAAAAAGTTCAATAACATACTACAGGGTGGACTGGGACCAAAATTCAGCCCTGGCATTTTCTTTCGGTAATTTTTCTAAATAAAAGATTGTTATTAATTATCGTATTTCTTCGGCGGCCTGCTGCCCGGTACCAACTGATCAGCGGCGGCCCCGGCCCACATTGGGTCAACAGCCCACCAGGACGATGCCCGGTATGCCAGATGGCCAGTCCACCCCTGACGCACTACCATAACCCCCACTACACACACAGACACACCCAAACCCCCATACCCCTGAGAATGCATTTGCATAATTTGTTCAGGATTATCTTTAATTCATGCAGAAGCATCTTCACACTTGTTCCTCACATGTGTCCAGAGGGTCTAATAAAAGTACTTTTATACCCATAGAGCTGCCATTGTGTGTGTATGTGTGTGTGTGGTGTATGTGTGTGTGTGTGTGTGTGTGTGTGTTTTTCTCAAGAAGCTCCTATAATACTTAGGGCAACTCTGAGTACTACACAACTTCTGAAGGAGTTTAATTAAAACTTAATGTCTGCCATGACCCTTCTGAGAAATACAGAGTACGAAGAGACACAAGATTTTCTTTCTCTCTCTCCTCAAAATAATCTCAAGCAATACAAGGCACCTGGCACTTGATATTATATAAACTCTTCACATAAACTCAGAGAGTGAGCGTACTATGTGCTTTGTCGTATGTATTCTTACTCTCACTGTGCTGGTAAACAAGTATAATGGATAAATAATGTATCCATTACATATCCATACTCCACACATACTCTATACTTTTTATGCTATTTTTATGCTATTGCCCACTTTGCTCCATCCTAGAAAGTTAACTTTCTATTTTGAAGTTCATCCCATGGATGTAACATGGGAAACTTTAATGGGGCCTTCAAACAAATCAATAAAAAACATTCCTCTCGGGAATCCCGGGACATCAGATAAACTAGATAAAATGTCATATATGGAAATTAGATTGTCTAATAAATCTGTGCCTTCAATAATTTAAAATCTTGAGTAGTGGAGAGGGCATCAATGATTAAGTAGGCACACAAAAATAACATCCAACGTTTTCCATACCAAATTAACATGTAAATTTAACATAGTAAATATATCTATTTGTTTAATTCAAATATACCATATTTGTATTCATTTAAAAACTGAATGAGAATGAGAGAAATTGAGAATGGCTGTAAACTCAAGGGACACAGGGCAGAGATGAAAGGAACATATTGGGTGGGTGGTGGGGGCCATTTTAAGGACCTGGCCAGATCCAGCATCCTCATGCCCCATATTTAGTTATCTAATAGGAAATTGTATGTTCTGTGTTCCTGCCAAGATTTCTATGTATAGTCCAATCAGATCACCAGATGCGCTACAGCAACCAATTAACTGTCAAACCATGTAACTATACAGTGATGTTAGTAAATTATACTACAATGGTGAGTCCTTTACCTTTGTACATGATATAGATACACAGGTCTCTGTATGTGTTATTGCCTGCTTCCTAATGTAGCCTATGTGGGGATTAAGGTAATGAGGTCACATCGCAAATTACAGAGAGGGTTTAACATCTACTCCCCCTGCCCCCCTGTTTTACAAGCACACACACATATGCCCCCCCCCCCCACACACACACACACATTCACACAAATACACACATGCCCATACATACACACATGCAGCCACATATAATTTGACCTACACAGATGCTACCCTGTGCTGTTTTCCATCACATCAGAAGCAAAGAGTGACACCAGTATCATTATTGACAACACACTCAAGTGCCAATAACCCACAACACCAACCAGTAACACCATAAATCAATGACTTGTCATTGTTGATTGCAGTTAGCCTTGATTATGACTGGGGATTGTGGTTGCTGGTGACCATATTATAGGCCACCTCGGACATACAGGAAGCTAATGCATTTCAATTGCTCAGTCTTTCAAGCCAAATGTCAGTTGGTAAGGGCAAGCATGCGGAAGTAGAATTGTTCCCTTTCTGCATGTAAACCATCATTATCTCCTGGTACAAAAGAGGGATTTTAAGTCTTAAATAGGTTACCACTATGGATTATGATAACTACTAATATGTACTGATCATTCAGTTAGCCAGCAACACACCAATCATTTGGATACGGTTACCATGGTAGTGGACTTGAGTGGTAGTGGTAGATTGTTTTAGGATGTTTTAGGATTTTTAAATTAGATTTCTTGTAATTGTCTTCCCCTTTTCACCCCAGGCAAAAAATGTAGGCCAATATTAAGCAATTAAGGCCTCATTAGTGGGCCCTGAGTAATAAACCATGTTTCCTCATGAGTCATAAATTATTCGCAGCAATTTGCTTCTTGATGCTTTGTCATATAGCAATAACAACATATTTGCATATTTCCTTTCTAACTGACCTTTAAATAACAATTTCTTGACATAGCAAACATAAAGCCCATATTCATCATTCGCTTTTTCTTCGGCATGCCAGGCCCAAATGAGTTAGCCACGGAAACGGTTGAGTCTTTATGAAGATTAACAGTTTTTATGGAGGTCTTTGTGTGATTTGTGAGTTCCTCCGTTCTGCTCACCAGGTTCAGGGCCTGGGAGTGGAGGCCGCAGTGGTGGAGAGCTTTCTGCATACCACACCAGAACAAAATGCTCCTTCAGCCACTCCAATGGAGGACTTTAAATCAAAAGGGACTCAGAATGACATCAGGTTCTATGGGTCTCTGCCTCGCATAACCACACACACACACACACACACACACACTTTAGGATACATACCCCACATACCCCCTGCTGCTGCACGGACACACACATACACACAAATGTACTTTAGAAAATGCACACAGTCACTCGAAAACACACACGCCCAGGTTCCCCAAGTCCACAGACAAGAGAAGAGAGGGTAAGTAAGCAGTCTCTCAACTGGACCTCATTGACATGGCTCTTTCCCTCATGTCCCCCTCTCTTGTCTGTGCCACTCTAGGCGCCTGTTCAGGGACAGACGATGTGCAAAAAACACATTAGCACCCCCCCCCCCCCCCCACACACACACACACACACACACACACACACAGAGAAGATTTACAAATAGAAGTGTTTTCAGGACACGCAAGGTCTTGTTGCCGATTGCGTTCATGGAATTTGTTGAGTCCCTGCAATTTAATTGAGTATTCAGGTTTGGTCCCACACAAAACTGTCTGCTCGTATTGCTCACACACTCACACAACATTTGCAGTCTTTCATTCACACACTCACTCACTCTCTAATGAGCTGCCATTCATGCTCACGCTCACTTCTATTTGAAACATATGTGCCTTTATACTATAATACAGCACACAGAATACTCTTGCAACACAAACAGTCAAATGTATAGAAAAGGAAATTAGCACAATATGTTATCATCACAGACTTTCTTAAATTATTTTCAAATTGATAGTGTGCTTTCTTTCTGCTTCTCTGTCTGATGCACAGTAGACTTGATATCTGCTTCAATCTAATGAGAGTGGAGAAGATGGTATTTAAACGTATTGCTTTGGTTAAAGATGATTGCAGTGGTGATTCAACATGTTACTGGATTGGAAGATGGGTAATTGTTGACTAGATTGAGAACATGAACAGAAATAGAGTTCCTGACACCAATATGTGTCAGAACCCACATTGTTCTTCTCATGTTCTACTAAAAAGTGCTTGTAGCCCTAATCATGTTCATTGCAGACACCTCAGGCATAACGACTGCTGCTAATTAGGGAATATTGATTGATGCTAGTTTTGGTGTTTGGAGCCTAGATAATGACAGTGGTATCTGGGCCATATTCAGGATGCTCCTAACCATTCCCCCCCTCCAATCTATCAGGGACTGGGTTGAGACAGGGTAGTGTTTTAGACCTAGCTGATGCCCATCCAAGTATGACAGATTAGAAACCCCTCCCAATGAAGGAAACAGGGAAAGACTTAGAGGTGGCCCCATTCGGACAATACAGTAATCCCTCGTTTTTCACGGGGGTTACGTTCCAAAAAGCACCCGTGATAAGTGAAATCCGTGAAGTAGAAACTTTTTTTTTACAATTATTATACTGTACGATTACATTTAAATTAAAGATTCATGCATTCCGTAATGCCGACCTACACCCGCACAGCTTTAACCCTCCTTTAGCATGTCTAGAAGTTTAACTTTTTCTGCAAATGTTAATATCTTCCTCTGCCTTTTGGGCCCGACCGCAGGTGCTTTTGTCGGTGCAGAACGTTTTGTAGACATTTGCTTGTACAAGAGACATTTACGTGTATTTTATTTGGCTAGCTGTTTTGCACGTGTACAGTGTATACAGTATTACATTAAACCGCAACGTTATTGACGCACAGGTAAAGAAGAAGCAGAGAGACTGTTCAGCCAATCAGAATGCAGAACACAATGCATGAAAAAAATAAGAAACTGAAGTTGTGAAACCGTGAAAAACGAACCGTGATATAGCGAGGGATTACTGTACTGTCTTCTACTGTGGGGTGGATGGAACAGGGTCTTGAACGTACAAAACAGAGCAGGTGTTTGATGTTGAGTGTCACATTTTCCTGTGAAGTGGTTGGATACAGATAATGCTGGGAGCAGAGAGGTTGTCCTTGGTTCTAAATAGTCAGATCTACTTTGTTTGGGTGAAAGTACTACATAACAACGATCCTTAAAACTGTGTCAGGGGAGTTGATTGACTTTTTTGTAGTTGGTTTCTCTCAGTAAACAGTTTTAAATGCAACTAATTCACTCATAAAGCTAGCAGGAGCGTACTATAAGGAAAAATACAGATGTCCTAATTAGATTGATTATCTAATTCAACCACTGTGTAGACTGGTTTCTCTTAAACTTTCACATCAGACACATTCAAAGAAATGTTTGCTTGTTACTTAGAGCACAACAGGGCCACCAGGACACTGCCAGCGACCAAAAAATCCACACTGACTCCAAACTGCTTACACAGTGTTAAGAAAGCTGGTCGGCTTTCATGTACACTGTCTACAATTGCCCAAAAGAGGAGCCAGGCAAGTCCAGGGAGAAACACTAAGCAGTCACTAAGAGTATCCTAGCAACCCAGTAAGTGAGAGAGATGGTCCAAGAGGAGAGTGAGGCCCAAGAGTTCGGAGTTTGCTAGACTAATGATGAGAGAGTAAAGGAGGCGTGTCTTGAAGTGCAAAGTCATTAGCTACTTTTTACTATGCAAATGCAGCCTTGTTATAAATGCTCTTTACATTCACACTGACAGCATGCACACACACACACACACATGCACGTGAGGCCCCATAGATCCAATTCCCATGGATACGTAAAAAAAAAAAACATACACACGTTTAGGATGGATTTACATAAACTAAAGTTCTGCATATGGCACCTATTCGTTCCTTCTCTTGTTATACTGTAGCTATCCTCTCTCCTTCTGTAACATGTTGAATAGAAAGAAGGCGAAGAAAAAACTTCGCACAATTCTCCCTTTTCTCCCAAACGACCCTCCCAAACACCAAAACAAAAGCATGAATGCATAATTAATACAGTGAAGCTGTATTTTTAATTGTTGTTCGTCTTCAAAGTTGACCACTTGCATTGTCCACAGGTTGGGTTGGCTGCTTCCGATATAATTCACTCATTCAGAGAGCTCCTGAGTAGAAGCATGGAGGACACAACAGCCCCAAACTCCCTCTTTCTCAGGGTGTCTGCTCTCACAATAGATTTCCTTAACCCCTGATACAAAAGAGCCAGGCGCATAAAAAAACAGCCAAATTCAATGGCATTCCTTCCCACAATGCACCGGCTGGAATATGCACTTTTTCCTCTCTCTTTTGAACCCTCTTCCACTGTGTATAATCTGGAGTTTAGGGAGTTGAGTGAGAGTGTAAATTGCAAAGAAGTAAACACAACAGCGTCTGTGTATGGTGAGATTCAACAACTGCAAGCAAGGTCAAGGTGACGAATCCCTCAAAACAGGGTGTATCCCTTCACCCCTCCATGCTTATGTACATCTCTGTCACCCACTGCCCCCCCACCCCCTCCCTGCTGCCTTGTGCACACCCACCTTCCATTGTTCCCCTCAGCGCCCCCTCCACCACAACCACCACCAAACTAACAACAACCAGCTCCCCTATCATATCCTCTGTCTGGCCTTAAGGAGAAGGTGGTGTTGGATTCGGGAGGTGGGGATGTGGAGGAGAAGAGCGTAGAAACGGCTGAGGGGGTGCAAGAGCATTGTCACGGTGTACAACGGGCCCCATTGGAGAAGCCGGCAGCTTACCACCCTTAGGCTGTCCGGCCACAATGGTGGTGGGGGGGAGCTGTTGGAGAAGGGTAAAAAGAAGAGATTGCTGTACGTGACACACACCCAAGGCCTAATCCTTTCGCCCCTCATACATCTGCGCGGGGCGGTTTTGCGTCGCGAATCAAAAGCCAGACCCCTCTTTTTTTGTGGGAGGGGGCAGACCCCCCCCCTTTTCTGTCTCTTTCACTGTTATTCCTCACCAGAGAAAGGACAGCCTTTTGTCAAATTCCAAGGCCTGTAGTGTAACGAAGCTGGGAGATGCAGGCAGCCAGTCACTAAATGGACGCCTTGCTTTCAGAAGGCTTACTTTGCTCATGTTAAGTTGGAAGTGGGCTTTCATTTAAGAGTCTGTGGCTGTTTTTTTCTTTTGGTTGAACAAGTAAAAGGACTTGAGACAAGACATGAAAGCTGCCTCTTCAAATGAATACTTTTGACTTTGAAAGTAGGCTTTTCTGTGCTTTCAGGCATGTTTGTGAGGGTCCCAGTATTGTATTTGTTTGCAGATCTAAAGGATTTTTCAACACTTCTGATTTCAAAAGTTAAACGGGATAAAAAATATATACTTTCCCAATGTTTTATTATATCTCAGGGTGCTTGGCTTATAAATTGAACGTATCTCGAAACCAGTTTACTCTGTCTTGCTTACTGGTATCACTGGTTTCTCAGAGGATCCTCACCTTGAGAGTTACTCTTACTGTTCAAACTAAAATGACTGGTACACTAACACCAGGTGGTGTTTAAAAATTCATTACTTTGTAACATTAAACTCCTGCATTATTTAATACTTTTGACTGAGGGATACTGCAAAGAAATGGTTTGTAAAGTAGTGTATTTGCACTGTTTTTGTGTGATTTGACGTACATCTGTGCAAGGAAATAATTGCACAGTTATGACAAAGTACAATATTAAATTGTTAAAAACATCCAGTCAATGCAGCCTCAGCCAAATGACGTGACATTACACCTCAATTGACAGTTTTTCTTCAGATTTGTGTTGACAACCCCCAATTACATCTATGACAAATATAAGACAATAAACATTTATAAATCAGAATCTGAATTTGTTCTCCATGAAAGTTGCACAAACACTGAGTCTAGTGTGGCAGGATGGAGCCAACAAATAACATATATGCAACTTAAAATAAATAAATAAAATCAAGTAGTCAATAACTATACATAAGGATAGAATATGGATATTGTGATGTCATGGGAGGCTGTGTCCTGGAGGGGCGCTACATCCCAAGCAGATGGCTCCACCCTTGGTCAGATATGACCCCATCTGGTGGTAGAGTTGGACAAAGGCACACCTCTCCACAGCCTCTTCAACACAGGTGTAGGGAATGAAGGCTGATGATGGCCTGAGTGACTGGAGGCATTGAAAAGGGGGTCAGTCTGCCTGTGTGGGAGTGCAGTTTAGGGGGTGTCCCTGGTCAGCAGGGCAGCCTGCCTGCTGGAGGTGTTGGCGCAGTTTGGGGGAGCTTTTTGTACCTGGAGAAGATTATGCACCTGGAGAAATACTTACCTCAACCGGGAGGAATACTTACCCGTACCTGGAGGAGGACTTATCGGGAGAACCTTTGAAGAGAAACACTTACCGGCCAACCAAACCTGGGAGAAGGATTTCTGATTTGAGACATTGTTTAGAGACTAATACTTTTTAGTTTCCTTCCAAGAGCCGAGGGCCAAGATTTAAGTTACTATTTACAAGAAGGTGTGGTTCATGTCTTGAGTTCAACCCCCTGTTTTGTTAATTCTCCCCCAATAAATATTGCATTTTGTTTTGGAAATTGTGTCCTTGCACTGCTTACTTGTTACTGCCCTGCTGAGGACCAGCCTCTCATGGTCTCACAATATACATATACAAAATATTAAAATGATATGGGTGTGAGTATCTACTAGGGGGGTGGGTGGAATGTACACAGTAGTGCAATAGGATCGAAGTGATCCAAGTATATGTGTATTTTCATGCATGCAGACAAAAGCTTTAGTAAAAGTTTTATGAACAAAAGCATAAAATCAGCATGAGAATGTGATGAATACTAAAATCTGTACTTTTGTGTATTCAATTCTTCTGTGGCGCAATATTGACATTTAATTTTCATTTTGGTTATGATTGTATGTCGTTTTTTAGATAAAATAAGGGATTTCTTATCTTAGTTGCTAAAGGTTTTTCATGCCACCAACTGAAACTGCATTTTTTTTTTAAACAGTTGAGCAACACGCCTTATTTTGGAGTCTTCAGGTAAGGAAGCACATTGTCTTAGCTTTGACAGATCACAGCAGCTTACAATGTGAGCAGGTGACAGGTGAGCATTAGAACCCTGACAAATCACCCTTTTTGGGGGGCTTTTCTATTTCACATTAAATAATTAACATATTTGCCAACATATAGCCTATTACTGGTATGCTAGAGGTTAAAATAAAGTAGTCAGGACATTCACACACCTCAGTATAAGTAAGTAAGTAAGTAAAGTTTATTTATATAGCGCCTTTCACAGACATGAGGTCACAAAGCGCTTTACAGTGATAGTAAAATACTACTACTAATAATAAAATACAGATAATAATAATAAAATACAGACATAGAGTAAAAAGACAGTAAAACAATCCCTGACAAACTGCTGTAAAAAGGATTAAAATGCTTGGATAAATAGCAAGGTTTTAAGTTTACTTTAAAAAATATTGACAGAGTCAAGAGAGCGAAGTGAGAAAGGAATGGTATGGTTCCATTAAGATCATAAGATTAGCCTCAGTAGAACTATAACCAAGCATTTTCAAAATATCAAGGACCACTTTGTATAGTTTTAGTTAGAATATGGTAATTAAACATATTGAATGCTTCAACTTTACAACTTTTTCTTTTTGCTAAATGTTATTAACCGGCCAGTATCGTGATCTTTTCACTTTGCTGTATCTTGTCAAACCTGCTTTAAAAACAGGACTAGTGGATTTATCCAGGGTGGAGAATGGAATGCACTGTTTGTTGTTCTGTGTATACAGGTTGATGAAATTGTATCCACTGCTCAATTTGGAGATTTGATAGAATTTGCATACCCTATTGGATACTCACATTGGGGTGTCTATGACGGAGATGGATATGTGATCCACTTTTCGGTAGCAGGTGAGGAACCTAGAAGCGAGGCAACATATATGTCTGTCTCAAGCTCACACATTCAAATGTGCTGTGGCTTGTGTGTTAGTGGTTGTGGGAGAAACCTGTGAGAAATGTAATTACCTGTATATTTAATTGCATACAGGTCCTTCTAAAAAAAATTGCATATTGTGATAAAGTTCATTATTTTCTGTAATGTACTGATAAACATTAGACTTTCATATTTTAGATTCATTACACACAACTGAAGTAGTTCAAGCCTTTTATTGTTTTAATATTGATGATTTTGGCAAAAAAAGTAAAGAAAAACTAAAAATCCCTCTCAATATTAGCATATTTCATCCGACTAATAAAAGAAAAGTGTTTTTAATACAAAAAAAAGTCAACCTTCAAATAATTATGTTCAGTTATGCACTCAATACTTGGTCGGGAATCCTTTTGCAGAAATGACTGCTTCAATGCGGCGTGGCATGGAGGCAATCAGCCTGTGGCATTGCTTGAGGTGTTATGGAGGACCAGGATGCTTCGATAGCAGCCTTAAGCTCATCCACAGTGTTGGGTCTGGTGACTCTCAACTTCCTCTTCACAATAGCCCACAGATTCTCTATGGGGTTCAGGTCAGGAGAATTGGCAGGCCAATTGAGCACAGTAATACCATGGTCAGCAAACCATTTACCAGTGGTTTTGGCACTGTGAGCAGGTGCCAGGTCATGCTGAAAAATTGAAATCTTCATCTCCATAAAGCTTTTCAGCAGATGGAAGCATGAAGTGCTCCAAAATCTCCTGATAGGTAGCTGCATTGACCCTGCCCTTGATAAAACACAGTGGACCACCACCAGCAGCTGACATGGCACCCCAGACCATCACTGACTGTGGGTACTTGACACTGGACTTCAGGCATTTTGGAATTTCCTTCTCCCCAGTCTTCCTCCAGGCACCTTGATTTCCGAATGACATGCAAAATTTGCTTTCATCCAAAAAAAGTACTTTGGACCACTGGAGCATCAGTCCAGTGCTGCTTCTCTGTAGCCCAGGTCAGGCGCTTCTGCCGCTGTTTCTTGTTCAAAAGTGGCTTGACTAGGCTGTAGCCCATTTCCTGCTCACGCCTGTACACGGTGGCTCTGGATGTTTCTACTCCAGACTCCCCCAAGGTCTGGAATCGTCCCTTCTCCACAATCTTCCTCAGGGTCCAGTCACATCTTCTGGTTGTGCAGCGTTTTCTGCCACACTTTTTCCTTCCCACAGACTTTCCACTGAGGTGCCTTGATACAGCACTCTGGGAATAGCCTATTCGCTGAGAAATTTATTTATCTGTCTTACCCTCTTGCTTGAGGGTGTCAATGATGGCCTTCTGGACAGCAGTCGGGTCGGCAGTCTTACCCATGATTGCGGTTTTGAGTAATGAACCAGGCTGGGAGTTTTTAAAAGCCTCAGGAATCATTTGCAGATGTTTCGAGTTAATTGGTTGATTCAGATGATTAGGTTATTAGCTCATTTAGAGTACCTTTTCATGATATGCTAATATTTTTAGATAGGGATTTTGGGTTTTCTTTACTTTTTGGCCAAAATCATCAATATTAAAACAATAAAAGGCTTGAAATACTTCAGTTGTGTGTAATTAATCTAAAATATATGAGTATAATGTTTATCAGTACATTACAGAAAATAATGAACTTCATCACAATATGCACATTTTTTCAGAAGGACCCGTATGCTTGTCTTTATCAATTGTTGAAAATACTGTCAACACAATAAACTAAATATATGAAAGTTTTACAAGATGACATGTTGACATGTGAATTTGTTGTAGGCTACATTGTTGTTAAGACTAAAATACATTACATATACTTTTTTCCCACATGATTACATAGATCAGAGCCAGTTGATGAGTAACATCCGCAATTACCTGCAAACAGCCTTTCCAGTGTGTGGTGACCTACTTCTGGGGGAGACCCAAATCCGAAGGCAGCTCCTTGCTGAGGTTAATGTTCCTAAAGGAGCACGTATCATTATCAATAACAGCCGCCACATTGACAATGTATCAACTGAAAAAGAAATGAGAAGTCGGCGTGATGCTCTGCTCAACAAGGTGTTACCCTACCGAATATTCACCCTGAACTGTGAACATTTTGCATCATATGTACAATATGGCCGGGCTGTGTGCAACCAGGTCAGTTCAACCCAGTTTCTGATGTTGCAGAGTTGTGTCTGTGCCTTGATTATCTTGAGGATAGGGTACTCTGAATTTAAAATTCAGCAGATGTATTGGTCAGGACCCAAGGATTGTACAGTCATATGTAAAGTTGTTTGACTAAGCACTTTTCGAGGAGATAGACATGCTGATTGACACTTTTTGTACAAATATAGTTCATTCTGGATTAGGAGATCCCTTTGTTTCCCAAATTGACCGTTTTTTTATTCTGTTGATGCATTTAGATTCCTGCAAGAGCCAAGAACAAGGAGTGTGAGGAAGCAACAGAGGTGTTCCAAGATATTGTGTCCTCATACAATATTTCCAAGGCATTGTGGTGTACAAAATGAACCTCATAATACTTCCAAAACCTTAATATAAAATATAAATGGCAAAAGCCTACCCAAAAATGAATGTGTGTGCAATATAGGAACAATATGTGAAAGTCAAATAAAACAAATGGGGAATTGTCAAAGCAGCTACTATTTTAAGACATGTAAGCCTACTGTATTTATGGTGTTCAATATTTCCATATAAAAATGTATGTTGGCTAGTTTGTTTCTTGTTACTCGTGTTAAATAGACTTATAAACGCCTGCTGTAAAAAACTATAGAAGAAAAATGCTTCCGAGATTGGCAACTATTCAAGGGGTTTTCTAATCGTGGTTTCCGAACCAAAACTTTTTTTATTTTGATAGTATGGATTAATAAACGTCGATACCATGGCGAGAGGCTATTTTTATTTTATTTTGTACCGATTTTTTTATCCTACTTTTTCTGTATACTAGGGACAATTCTGTTGTCACAATGTCCAATTAACCTACCACTTGCATGTCTTTAACGGTGGGAGGAAGCCGGAGTGCCCGGAGAGAACCCACGGTAATACGGGGAGCATAGATATCAGGTTGTTGATGTCTATGACGGGGAGGACATGCAGATCCATGGCGAGAAGCTAGAATCAATTCAGGTACTGTCCTCTAGTGGTCATTTTGCCAAAGTACAATGAAAGGCCTTTTAAGGACACCATCAGCCTGTTCTGTCATATGCAGTTCTTGATTTTAAAGCGGTTTAAACAAAACTAAGCTGAGCTTCTTCTAATGTATTTTTATAAAGGAAAAAGTAACTTAAAGTCCATGTTAAAGTTGTAACTAATTGTACAAGTTTTAGGCCTACTTTTACAAATATTTAAGTGATGTAATCTAGTGGTACATTTAACACATTACACCCGGGTTAATTGAGGACATAACATGGCCAGAAGCTCATTAACAAACATTTTTGTTAATATCGTACTGGGCCCATTCAGGTGCAGTAAGTGAGTCAGGGACTATTTTGGACAAACAAGCGATGTGATTAGGCAGAAACCGTGTGGTTAACAGCAGCAGCAGCCAGATCAGTAAACCAGTGAGTGTCACCCAATGTGGGATGTCACTAGAGTAGGCAAGTGGACAGTTAGTTGACAATATGACGGCCAGCTGATCGAATTCAACCAGCCTTGTGTTGATAGTGTAGGATTTACCTCTACACTACTCAGAAATATGTTTGATTTAAAGTGTCGGCCTGCGTCAATTGAAAGTATTATTGCTAATGAGCCTTACTTATGAAACTTACTACTGTGATTTTTGCACCACTGTTTGCACTACTGTATATATACCCATCCCACTTTGTACTTATGTTACTTGTACCTCTATGTTATTTGTATCAAAATTGTAGTGTATTTTACATTGTATTCATTTTTAATGTTCAGTTTGCTAATTTCTGCCACAGTGTATTGTATGTTTGTAAATCTTGCATAGCGATTAAACCTGATTCTGATGTAGGCAACCATGTAGGCATGGTTGATGTAGCAATATATATAATGTCTATGTAGGCAACTTAGAAATGAGTCTTACATCATCGGGATGCGACATAGTTTGCGTTTCCTGGGTTGCTAATGCGCGTGCGCAATGCAGAGAGTCCTTGGATGATCCGCCTGCTGTAGGTTACGCGGCTTGTAAAGGGACACAGAACAAAATGCAGAGTTGGAATCAGTTATATCGCACTCTGGCAACGGTAAGGGACGAACACGGCATCACTATCACCAGTCACAAGTTGTCGGAAATGGACATGGATGGTTAACATGGTTTACAAAGTATATTTTCAGCGCCAGGATTTCCCTTCTTGCAGTTCCACCCAGGCCTTAGCTAGCAAGATGATAGCTGCTTTAGCTAAGCTAACTAGCTCAAACACCTAGCATGCACAAGCAACTAGCCAACACTTACGCAAGATAGCCGGCGGTAAAGGTAGATATTGACTAGACACCACTATCTCAGACTTACCTTAACATGCAGACTGGCAGCCTGTGTTAACTAGACTTGTGTAACTTTGCTGACATGCTAAACCGGCTAGCAACGGACTGTCAAGCACGCGATCTTGTTTACTTGGACGTTAAATCTATTTTGGTCTTCAACAGTGGTTTGATAAATTAATCAAGAGTTAATCTATTGCATTTTACATGCACCCTTTAGTTAGAATGGTGGTTTAACCGGTTACCTTGGTCACTGTACCTGGGTAGAGCTGTCCTTCAAGTTAACAACAGTTGTCAACAGCTGTGATTGTTTCCTAATATCTGTTTCTGTCTTTGAACTTGAAGCGAGGCCAGCACCTTCCCTGCAAACTGCATGCAGCATCGGTCCTCTCCGTCAGAACATACGCCGACAAAGCACAAAGTAAGCCACCATTCATCACGCCAGGGTCCAATGAACTCATCAGCAAGTGATAGGAGTGAACATGACAGCAATCTGATGGCTATTTACCTTTCTACAAAGGAAATTATTTTGACATGTGAGCTCTTCAGTCCATGTTGAACAGGTAGTCAGAGCGCCCAGGGCACGCTCATTCCCTCAAATGATCATATGTTTGGGGACTATAACGTTGCTATGATCAGTGACCAATGCTCTTTTGTAAAGCTTTCTCTTGGAAGTCAGATAAAAGCACACTTTGGCTCTAAATAAATGTATTAGAGAGAACGGAATAGCAAGTTGATACAGCTCATTTGTGTTATATCAGACTAATGCAGGTGGTTTATTCCCTTTCAGTTGATGCTGATGTCACAGTGGTGGGGTCTGGTCCTGGTGGATATGTAGCTGCTATTAAATCCGCGCAGCTGGGTTTCAAGGTAACATTGGGCATGGGTGTAGTATCAGCTCAGTCGTAGAGCACTTAATTGTAGGTTCTACTCGATCTTTCCAACACCCCCCCACCCCCATGCAAAGATTTGTCGATTTCATAGTCCAGTAATCAACATTATTTCCTTTCGTTTCCACAGACAGTCTGTGTGGAGAAGAATGAGACTCTCGGTGGCACATGCTTGAATGTCGGCTGCATCCCGTCGAAGGTAGTCATTCTTTCAACCCCAGATATATTTGGACATGTTCCTTGTTGTAAAGTTTAATATTTAAATACTTAATCATTTCCAGGCTCTTCTGAACAACTCCTACCTGTACCACCAGGCCATAGGGAAAGACTTTGAAAATCGGGGCATTGAAAGTAAGGGACACTAATTGTATCTTTAGCTGAAAGTAAAGAGTACAATATCCCCTCTTTGTCCATAACCCATATATGAATAAAGTATTTACATTGGAGAGTAAAGCATAGGTCATTCGTTTCACAACAGTGGCAAGATTTTGTGACTCTAGCAATGAACACATTCTTGAATGTTTAAATAGTCACAGGTATCACGTTAAACCTGGAGAAGATGATGTCACAGAAGAGTGGAGCTGTCAAAGCACTGACAGGAGGCATTGCACATTTATTCAAACAGAATAAGGTGAGGTCACCCTTACCCATTAGATGCAAGGATGAATACTCTTCCTGCTTGTTTTTGTTGTTGATAAATTAGAATCTAAATGTTTCTTTTTTTAACTATCCAACTCAGGTGACTCATGTTAACGGCTTTGGCAAGATCACAGGCAAGAACCAGGTCACCGCCATGGCAGCCGACGGCAGCGAGCAGATTATCAACACCAAGAACATTCTCATCGCCACAGGCTCTGAGGTCACACCATTCCCTGGCATTGAGGTACGCCCTGTAAAACTCGGTGTTAGAACATTCCTCTCTGCGTTGACGCATGGGGATGAGTGTAGCTCAGCGGAAGAGAACTTCGAGCTCATACCCACACCCCTTTGGGGAAAACGTCCGCTAAATGAAAACATGATGTATTGAATAAATTTCTGCTGGATGTCATTCCCAACTTGGGTTTAATGTTCCGATCTCCTGACGCCTTCCCCAGATTGACGAGGTGTCCGTGGTGTCTTCTACTGGGGCCCTGTCTCTGAGTAAGGTTCCAGAAAGTCTCATTGTCATCGGAGCTGGAGTCATCGGAGTGGAGCTGGTGAGTGGTTCATCCATACACACACAGTAAACCTATGCATTTCCATGCTCCAACATCAACCGTTTCCCCTGTCTAGGGGTCAGTGTGGCACCGTCTGGGCTCCCATGTGACGGCAGTGGAGTTCCTGGGCCACGTCGGTGGGATGGGCATCGACATGGAGATCGCCAAGAACTTCCAGCGCATCCTGCAGAAGCAGGGCATGAAGTTCAAGCTAAGCACCAAGGTGATGGCAGCCACCAGGAGGCCCGATGGCAAAATTGATGTGGCGTAAGTATGCGGTCAATGATTAGGGAGGAAGAGGAAGGGTGTGTGTGCAGATACGCATCTATTGCCTGTGTAAAACTGATAAATCTTTCCTAGTTAGGATTCCTCAAGGTCATCATACTGATGTACTAATTTTAGGAAAGGCAGATAGGAGCACATCTCATTCTTCTGACCAAATTCTACTCTGGTTCTAAATGCTTCTAACTTTTTCCAGGGTGGAGGCGGCGGCCGGCGGGAAGAACGAGACTCTGACGTGTGATGTGCTGCTGGTGTGCGTCGGCAGACGGCCCTTCACGCAGAACCTAGGCCTGGAGAACGTGGGAATCGAACTAGATAACAGAGGCCGCATCCCCATCAACAACCGCTTCCAGACCAAAGTACCCAGGTAATCCACTACCTTTCATAGTCTGATAAGTGCCCCCTCAATGCAATACACTACCACCCTCTGCATTCCTCAGCCTTTTCCCATCACATGCTCTCTCTCTTTAATTATCCATCCTTTTTCTTTTTCAACCCGCTTAAACAAACCCCTCTCTTCTGTCTCCAGCATCTACGCCATCGGCGACGTAGTGGCCGGGCCCATGCTGGCCCACAAGGCCGAGGATGAGGGCATCATCTGCGTGGAGGGCATGGCCGGAGGCGCCGTGCACATCGACTACAACTGCGTCCCCTCCGTCATCTACACACACCCTGAAGTGGCCTGGGTGGGCAAGACAGAGGAGCAGCTAAAAGAAGAGGTGTGTGTTTATAGTCCCAGACGCATAGCTGCTACTACTACAGGGTGGTTTATTCAAGCAGAAAAAGCCAAATGTGGTTTGAAAGCAGAAAACTGCTCAACGGCTTCCCCCTCTTCCTCCCAGGGTATCCCATACAAGGTGGGCAAGTTCCCCTTTGCTGCCAACAGCAGAGCGAAGACCAACGCTGACACAGACGGCCTGGTGAAGATTCTGGGACACAAGGAGACGGACAGAATGCTGGGAGCTCACATTGTTGGCAGCGTGAGTCTCTCTCCCCCTGACCCCCCTCTACCCCTGCTCTCTCTCTCCCCTTGCCTCTCTCTCACCCTGCTTCTATCTCTCCCTGTCCTTATGGGCAGGATCGTGATGTTTAGCTCTGCTTGACAGTTTTTGGTTTTTCCTCTAGGGAGCGGGAGAGATAATCAACGAGGCTGCGCTGGCCATGGAGTACGGAGCATCCTGCGAGGACATCGCCAGAGTGTGTCATGCCCATCCTGTGAGTGTCGCACCACATACACAGATGCTGTACACGCACACAGTAATATATATTTGGACACACACTCACAGGCATATTTGTAAGTGCATGGGATGGGTATAGGGCAGTGGTACAACATGAAGATCAAGAAGAATCTGGTGTCTGGATAAGCATATGCTAATGAAACCATATAATACATTACATTATCTGATTCTCCCCCGGTCTTTTTCCAGACTGTTTCGGAGGCCTTCAGAGAAGCCAACCTTGCCGCCTCCTTCGGCAAAGCCATCAATTTCTAACGCTCGTGATTCACACACCCTGTGTACATAACCGTTTTGTCCACGACCCGGATCCTTCTGTCTGTCTGTCAGTCCGCACATTCTATGGAACTTGGTGTGAAGCTCAAGGGTTTCACCTGGCTCCTTTAGCTCCTATGGGGGCTTCTCTGTATACATACAACCAAGTATGAGAAAACCTTGTACCACATTTAGTATGTTATTTAAATGATCTGAATGAATAAAAAGGGGGCTGGGGTGGTAAAATAAACTGACTGGAGATCAGTATTTTACTTAATTCATGGAAATAAATGCATTTACTTTTAATGTTTCTCTTGAGTTCTACACTCAGGTTGTTCATATTTGCTGCTATTATATAAATATACAGTATATAAATACACTGAGTTAATACAAGTTATCTATACCTTTTCTCTGCCCAGTTTCAGAATAGTAACTTTCAGCAGCCTATTACATGCATCAATACCTCTTCCCAGAGAATACAACATCATATTCCTTACTAGGTCTGAGTGAGCGTTGTGTCATGTTGAGAGCAAGGTCTGTATTTCTACTAGAATGTGTTTAAACTTGAGTAAAGTATCACAACGTAGATGAGGAGGTCGACAGGTATGCCAAAGGAGCACTAACAACTTGCTTTACTTAAATTCCCAAATTGGCGTGTTCTGTCCCATTTGTGTGGTGTATACATTCTTGCTTAATCCAAGCAGTACAATACAAAATAAATGCAGTTCATATCACACAATGTAGTGTTTTGTGACTGAGGATGGAGGTGGTAGTGGGGTGACACCAGCCAGTTACCAGATGGTGGAGAGCACTAGAGTTGTCATTTCAGATCCACTGTAAGTAGGTTGAGGGTGACCATTTAAGGACTGAAAGTGCTGGAAGCAAAGGTTGAGAGGCGACAAGGATGCACTTTGATGGGATTTCAAGGGGGTATATTATTTATTCATCAATTCAACTGGGTGGTCCAAAATGTTGTAAAAAAAAAAAAAAGTTTGCAAATATTTCATGATTCATAAAGAAAGTATAAAATGGATCAAGCTGAGTGTGGGTTAAATACATTTTTGCAGTCTTGTGATTAGAAGTTGGTTAAACCTTTACATTCACTCTTTCCGCCGGTACAAACGTAGGACACAGAATAAAACATGACAACATAATGGGTCTTTCATCATTAACATATTTAGATTGTAAAATGGCAGCTATTCCAGTGCTTTTTTTTCATAGCGGGATTCTTTTCATGTTTTATTTTTTTCAGGTTGCCGTCTCATGTCCTTCAAACAGTTCCTAATACAACCATACAAGGCACTTACCACAGCTGGGCCTGGTTCTTGTCCACTGTGTGTGTGCATGTGGACAATGGTAGGTTTACATTTGGAAAATTCTACAAACTTAAAATTCTTAAAATTGAAACTTGGAAAACATACACCCCACTGTGTTGTTACGAACCGTGTACACTACACTCTAATCATCATTGTTTGAAAGAGGCCCAAGTTATTTAACATTCTATGACCCCAGGAAGTAAATATTATAACATTCGATGATCGTTCCTAGGGGTTGGAAAGCGTCTTGTCAGAGGTGCTGATCTCCATGATAGCAGCCTCTGTTTAGAACAGACAGGTGCTGTAGACGGTGACTTTGTGGCTGATATCCTGGAGGAGGTCTCTCACAGCCTTCTCCAGGTCCACCAGCTGGCTGGCCTTTTCCTCCATAGTCTTCTGGTTCTCATCGTAGGTCTTCTCCAAATCTGCAGAGACATATAAGTAAGTTTGACCTCAGGGGTTTGCTGTTGTTGCTGGATTCATTCAAGTAAGTATGAACGTAGAGAGGCCCTGTATTCTGTCCTACTGGCACATAGTGTCACTAATACATGTACAAGATGCAGCATGTACTAATAGTATTGATTTAAAGATAACAGGGCTGTATGTGTTGGACTTTGTGTCTTGTTACAACTTGGCGACACAGTCACTTACGGGGGGGGGGGGGGGTAAGAGCTGTAAGCATCCCTATGCTTTTTTGTCATAAAACTCCTTGGTTTGGAGTTTATGTAAAGGCCTGGATTAGAACTAGTCCCTCTATGAGTCCAAATGCAGCATCATGAAATGTTCATGATACATGTCTGTGGATTTTCTTTGTCTGTGGGTCTGTACCTTTCAGTAGCTGCAGCTTGTCGCTGGCCTGAAGCAACAGATCTTTAGCTTCCTGTTGGAGCTGCTCTGCCCTCTTCTTGGCGTCGGACACGCCCCCAGCCTTCTCTGTGATCAGGTTGTCCACTGTGCTGTACTTGTCTTTCAGCTCAGTGTCCAAGTCCTGTCCGTATACACACACACAAACATCAGGTCACACTCATCATATAAATGTATAAGTAACAGTAGAAAAAAAAATAGGGAATGAAAACAAAACCTCTACAAATGTCAAAACTGAGTCCACACACAAACCCTGGCGCTCACCTTTTTGACCTCTGCCGCTACTTTCTTGATGTCTTCTGAGTCCGTCTCTGTTTGTGCGGCGCTCAGCGAGGTGTTCTGGGCTTTCTCTCTCAGCAGCGTCACGTCTCGTTCCAACGCAAGCAGCCTCTGGGTGGCGTTGTTGAGCCGAAACTCAGAGTCGGCCGTCTCTGACTCGACCTGGATCCAGAGGAGAGAGAGGGTGACTTCACTTAATGTATGTTTCCATGGAGATGTTTCATCAACAGTTAGCAAGTAGGAGGCACCGGTCCAAAAACCAGCTAGAGCATTAGGAATATTTACAAAATGCCCACACTGGGGATTGTTTATGTTCCAATAGGATCCCTGTCACTCAGACATGTCTAGTGAGTTTAGTTCTAGTAGGAAGTGGACTCACTGAGGTCAGCAGGTCATTGGTTCCTCTGATGTCGGTGGTGGCCTGTTTGATGGCCTCTGCTGCTGCCATCTGGGCACGCTCAGCTTCTTCCAGAGCCTGCTTCACCATCACTGCTGTGTTCCTCACACCTGTCGCCTCTTTACTGAGGGTCACACAGAGAATATATAATCTTGATAAGAATGCTAGAAAAAACAGTATTCAATTACATATGTGTACCTGAGGTATGTGTGGGTCTGTGGCAGGTGTGTTTGTATCTGAAATGTGTGTGTGCTTGAACTGTGTCTGAGGCAGGGTGTGAGCTCTCCCATAGCAACATCCAAGCGGGCTGGCGCTACTCGTACCTGGCTCTCCGTGCCTGCTCCAGCAGGCTCTCGGCTCTCTGGATGTCGTCGGCGCTCTGGTTCAGGATGGTCTCCACGTGGCTCAGGTCTCCCACCCTCTCCCGGATCTCATTGGTCAGGTTCTGCAGCTGGGCCGGGGTGGTGGGCATCTGCATGGCCAAAACCTCATTGGCCACCGCCTCGATGCTCTCCAGGTCAGCCGCATCTTCTAGGGGGCGACAGAGGAGAATGTTCATATAAATCACTTGATTATCTGGTTCTTTGGTCTGGTTAATTTAGTCTTTGACTGAAGTTTTTCACAAGGAATATAGAAATAGTCCGATTCTACACTACGCTGAGCGGCTAACGTACGTGTGAGGAAGTCTCGTATCTGTCGGATGAGGCTACGTAGCTCCTCGTTGCTCTTGTCCACACGCTGCTTGGTCTCGTTGGTCTTCAGAAGGACAACCTGGGCACTCAGCTTCGCCTCGTCTGCCTTTACTTTAGCTTCAGACACCTGGAGGACAGAACACGCAGGTCAGCAAAGATAGAGCGGTTCAGCGTCAAGTTGTGTTAAGGCCTTAAGATCCGGATCAAACCCCATATTGTCGCTGTGTGGGAACGCCAAACATGAGCATCACTAGATAAAAAGACAATCCTGAAAATACCTTTTGACTATTAGACTGATCTGTGGTACAAATCCCATCTCCTCACCATCTTGGAGAGCTTGTCCACCTCCTCCATTGCGGTGACGATCTCCTGGTCAAAGTCCTTGGCCTTCTTCCAGGCATTGTCCGCCAGGGTGACGAGCCCACTGCAGCCTTCCCCACCACACTTCCTCTGGCCGTCCACGTCCACACAACTCAGGCCACCACACGGAGAGTCGGAGCAGGCCTCGGACCCTGAGGGGCTGCCGCATGTCTGAAGACATCAGAGAGATGAGCTTGTAAAGGGGTTTGTTACTCAAGGTGTGGTACAAAATGGCAGCTATGGAAGTACTCAATATTGTGTGATCTACATTTTATTTATTCCTATCTTGACTTATGTGAAGATCTGACACTGGGCCATGCTGTTATTTTACTCAAATTGCCGTTGTTTGATTGTAGGATTAGATTAGATCTACATATATATAAAATTAAGTCATTGTTGTGCCTTCGATTCCATTGTGCTACCTTCTCACTAAGCTCTGATAGGTCCAGAGTCTCCATCTGTCCCGCCAGGTCATCCAATCTCTTGGCATGTTCATCATGTCTCCGGAGGAACTCCTCTTTGGTCTGGTTCAGTTTGTCTTCGGTGGCTTGCCGTAGGGTAGCTGAGTTATTCACAGGGTTGCCAGGACCACTGGTGGAGGCGTTGGCACGAGCCTCGGCCGCCAAAGACTGCAGGTGATATTTGGTGATGCTGTCTGATGCCCCTGAAATTGCACAAAGAATATCAGAATATCATATTATGGGATACATTTCCTATGTAGAACCACAGAAAACATGTTTTGGATTACAAGCGTCTGCGAAATGAGTGAATGTACACATTTTGTATTCCTTCTCATCCTATTATAAGAGCTTCAGGTTGTTCACCTCGAATGTCTGAGTTCTTGATGAACTCCACCTGCTCCATCAGCTCCTTGACGGTACGTTCTAGTTTCTGGGCATCCTCTTTGAGGGAGTCCAGTTTGGTGTCAGTGCTGTTGTCTTCTGCCGTTAACTGGGCCAGAGTCTCTTCTGTTTCATTCAGCTTCCTGCTCATCTCTCCCATCAGATCACTACAGAACACATACATGTACATGTAAAAAAATACTGCTTTCAGAACCTCTGTAGTCTAACTTTGACCTGCCCTTTGACACTCACGTAGCCTGCTCCAACAGCTGCTGGATCTCCGAAAGAGGCTGCGTGGCTGGGTTCTGGGCTAGAAGCGTTCTTATGGCATCGGCGCTTTTCTCCACGTTGTCAATGGTTTGTTTGTAGGGTCCTGTGATGCCACTGGCCTTGATGGTGTTCACCTTGTTGACCAATCGGTGCGTCTGGTTGGTCAGCTGACCCACAATGACGTCCCATTCGGCGAAGCACTGGTGACAGCGTTGGCAGTCGGGGAATTGGCCAGAGTAGCCCCGAGAGCAGACGTCACAGCGTGGCCCGGAGACCCCCTCCATACACACACAATGACCGCTGGCTTTGTCGCACTGCTGCTCAGAGATGCCTCTGGGGTCACAGTCACATGCTGGAAGGGAAACATGGTCTTAGTGAGAACCAACACTGACAAGGAATTACGGAAGATAATTAGGAGGGGTTGACAACTTAAGTAAATAGGGGGAGTCAGGTGACTGAGCGGTAAGGGAATCATGCTAGTAATCAGGTAGAAAGAAGTGAAAGACAGCAGATGAACGGACATCAGCTTATGATTCCAAAATTAAAACTGTTAGTATTTCATACAGCGTTGGCATGTTTTCTCTCCAACCCTGCCCCTTACCAGATTATCTAGCAGTCAGTCTCTCATTAGAGATCCTGAATAGAGCTGACATTTCAGCCTAGCGACATCCTTAAACTTTGCCTCCACAGCTGCCCGACACGGTACTGGGGCAGTTTCCTCCCCCCTCTCACGCTGACCTGCTTGAAGCTAGCTCTGCTGAGGTCAGACCACAGACCTCATGCAGGCTGTTGGGATCAGCCTAGCCTCGCATCAAAGAGGCGGAAGAACCCGGAAAGGAGCTCCTGTGGTTTTATGGGATCTTGTGTCAATGGCTTTTGTATCGCATGCTTGTGCGAAAAACACAAACTTCTCATTGTAGAGTTGTGTGTTCGGAGACAAAATGTTTATTTGTACAATTTGATTTCCTTTTTAAGCTATTTTCATGAAATCTTTTTAGAGTGGCTCGCCATTCTTTTAGTGGGTCTGGGAGGTTCAACTAACTTGGCATGGAGGCAAACCAAAAAGACAATAAGGCTGGTCTGGATGGCTGATGAGGAGGAGCAGAAACAAAGAAAGAGAAGGATGTTTGCCCACTTCAAAGCTTAAGCGAAGAACATGTGTGGAGTGTGTGATGGACAATAGGGCCCCTGTGGCCCCCTGTGGTCCCAGCAAACAGACCCTCGGGGATCCTTAATGACGGGCACGTACATTACTATAGGTCCCTCCTGTGTTACCCACATGCACACACAGTCAAACACAGACACAAATTCTTGCGTTGGAGCCGCTAACCTACAGAAATGTGTGCTCAATCACTCCATTCCTCCCTCTTTGAAACTTCTTTCAGCTGCTTTCAGTCACCTCAGGGTGCTGGGTGTGAACAATAGCTGAGGGGAAATGGGTCTTAGTCCTGCAGTAATCCTGGTTTTGTACACCAGACAGGGAGAGAGGCTGGAGTGAGAGGTCGGGGATAAGGGGCCTCATATAGGGGCACTGCTGAGGGGGAGACCCCTGTGGAACTATGCTGGGAATGTGACCTCTAAGAGCCTGTCGTGCGGTCCTGTCCTTTTGTCTCCTTCAGGGTGTTACCCAGCAGAGTGGAGACTCACTCGCCAACACACCCCCCCACCTGAATGTCCCCCCTAGGAAAACAGGCGCTCCCCCATCACAGATGAAAGCTCAGCTTCATGTTTGCTCTAGGGGAGAGCTTTCGACACAAAATCACCTTGTCCAGGTGCGATGGTGGGGGAAGAAGTCAATATTTATCTTTCACCGCTCCTGACAATATCAACAATGCCCTGAGAGTAGACTTAACACTGAGGCAAAACAAGCACTTTAAATACTAATTAAACTGTCCAATTTTAAACCCATGCATTCTCCTGTGGCATATTCAGAATACATTGGTTGTGCTTCTCAAAAAGCAAATAAATCAGTAAGTAGGCGTTTTTAAAAGTTTCCTCTAGCAGAAAGCTGCACCAAAGCCTCAATGAAGCCAATCCTTTCCCACCTCGGCCTCCGATAATGTTCTGTACTGGGTGACACAGACAAGCCTGTTCCCACCCTCCCTCCCTCCAAGCATCTGTAGCACATTACAGCACAGATAAGATTATAGCGGACAACGCAAATTCCTGCAGTCTTTGCTACATTGGTTATCCATCTGGCTTCAATTGGTGTGTGTGGATGGCAGGGGGTGAGAGAGTGTGGACAGCTCACAGAGATCCTACATCCTGAATGGTGAGCATCTGGTGCTGTTTTTAGCCTTGGTCCCACCAACACAACCATTCCCCAAAACAAGGAATAGGCCTTGATTTAAGAAACTCAAGGTTATCATCTTGCCTGTGAAGGCCAACGGTTATCAGTGTTCCAGAAAGTGTGCAGTGTTCACAAGGGTCAATAGGAATACAGAAAACTTCAGTTAAACATCTACTGGATGTGTCTGAGAATGCTAATCGGTGCCCCCAAAACACTGTGAAGCAAACTAATCCTCCGCCCCCCAAAAAATATAGAAGAACTATTGGGAGGGATGGTGGGGTGGTTATTTGAAATCTGGAATCCACTTCCTGCTTTGACTGGCTTTCACAAACAATCCGTGGACTTCTGTCAACTCATCCCTTTACTCTCTCTCTAACAACACAACGCTTTCCGGAATATAACACTCCCCACAGGGATAGTCAAAGCACAGGCTGGAGAAAAACTAATACAGGAAATGACCAGGCTGTTTCAGAGACTGACATGTCTTCTTAAGTATAATATGGAACAGTGAGTCAAGTGATGATGCATTTACATTTTACATTTAGCAGACGCTTTTATCCAAAGCGACATACAGTAAGTACAGGGACATTATCCCTGAGGCAAGTAGGGTGAAGTGCCTTGCCCAAGGACACAACATCATATAACCACAGCCGGGGCTCGATCTCACAACCTTCCGATCATGAGGCCAACGCCTTAACCGTTGAGCCATCTGCCCCCCATGATGCTAGGGTTCTGGACATTTCAGGACCAGATACATGCAGCTGTGCTAGTCAAGAGTTAGAGAACGCTAACAGAGAAAAAGTCCCTAGTTGCTCAAATCCCTGTCACGGCATAAAGACATCAAGTGAATTACCTTCTGCAGTATTTACCAGTCATCAACGCTTGACAAAACTGACAATCGATCATGAGAGAATGTTACGCTTTGACGCAGAGTATGCGGTGACATTAGAACACACAATCGAAGGGTCTGTCACGTCAAGTAAAAGGCTCTACACATACAGCACAACCTCTCTTTAAGAATGTCTTCTTTCAGTCAAGTAGACGCAACCACCACAGAGCCCCCTTCATACAGCAACTGTATGCTCAGTAATCTGGAGGCATTTCTGATGCAGTACTCTAATCTGTTTGATAATTTGCTACAGCTGCACAACTACTCTTGATAGCCTAAAACACAAAGGGCCTTTTCTGTCAGTGGGCTAGGCACTACGCTGGACACCCGTCTCTCTAAGAGGACGCCCATCATAAACAAAGGTGCATTGTGGGGGACGAGGGTATATTGGGAGGCTTGGACAGATCCCCGGGCCCTGCTCTCTCCCATTTGCTATGGCAACATCGCCGGTGGGAGAGTGAGCGCATCTGGCTTTGACATTGCTTTGCAAGGAGATGCAGGGATTTCTACCCAAGCTGGAACTCCTACTCGTTCCCACGATAAGGGGTTAGTGGGGTGGTTTGTGTGGTTAATTGGAGCCCTCCCACCACCTCTAGACACACACCTCCATAAACACCAGGAAAAACAGCAGCACAGAAAATTGTTCGTCCGCTGACAGGAGGCCGATTGAAGGGAACCTACCTCTGCATTTGATCTTGGGGTCGCCCCAGAACAGCTCCCTGCACTCCCGGCAGGTTTTGCCTCCGAAGCCTGGCTTGCAGGAGCACTGGCCACTTAGCTGGGAGGGACAACGAACAGATACTTAACGCATGTATCAAACACACACGCAAATGCATATTCTATAATACCTTCAGACACGGGTACACACAATGCTGACAACCTTACCTCATTGCAGGAGGACCCAAAGGAGTGATCAGGGTCACAATCGCAGGGCTCACAGCCCCTGCCGCTGGCCATGTTCCAGGTGTCGGGGGCACACTGGTTACAGTGCTGGCCCACCACGTTGGCCAGACACTGGCACTGCCCGCTGACCAGGTCACAGTGGCAGTCGCCCTCAGAGGGGCAAGTGGCCTGGTTGGTGCCAAGGCGGTTGCACACGCACTCTGAGGTGTGGGAAGAATCTTGTGTCATTAGCATGTTGATAACTTTCTGTAACTTTAAGTAAACATAGCACGTAAAAAAAACAAAAAGATAAAAGTCTTAACCCACTCCTGCAATTCTGCGTGAGAGCATTTCCGTAGTAACCCAGACTGCAGCTGTGGCAGGCCTGGCCCTCCGTGTGGTACAGGCATTTGAGACAGACACCCGTGTTGGCATCACAGGACCCTGGGTCCTGCATGTCAATGTTGTTGTTGCACTGGCAAGGCTGGCACTGCCCACCGTTCTCCTGGGGGTTACCATAGTAACCTGGGGCACACTCATCACACCTGGCACCTGTATTGGAAGAGATGAGGGAGGGAGAGAGAAATACATAACATGAGATAGAGTACAACATAAATGGAGAGAGAGAGAGGGGGGAGGGGTATGAGGTAAGTCAAGAGGCATACTGCAAAGAGAGGAAGTTCTTCTTAACCCCTCAACCTGATCCAACAGCTCACAACACAATGACACCCCTAATCCTCCACCCATCCAATAAAAAATAACTACCACTCCGACATGTCCCTTGGTTATTACCTCCGCCCTGTCACATCAAACCATCAATCTCTCATCCCTCCTTCCCTGACTTTACACATCACAGACAACCCAAAATGCCCTTCTGCACTGCCCCACCCCTCCCAACGACCCTAACTTCCTGGGAGGCAAGTTTCAACACATCCCCCTCTGTGTTATCGGTCATTCTCATTCAGATTAGGGGGGTGTGGAGCTGGTAGTTATGTGGATTACCTCTGTACCCCGGGGAGCACATGCAGAACACCTGGTTTGAGTCTTGACGGTGGTAGCATCCGTCGCCGAACTGGCGCCCGCTGCCCGGCCCGTCTGGGCACATGCACGCACGACAGTGGTCGCCGGAACCCAGCTCGGGGTCACCATAGTAACCATCCAGGCACCTGTGAGGATGGAGGTGAGTTTAGTTGATTGGTGCTTGACTGGGTGACTGATGTCTGAGCATGGAACCACTCACATTTGGGAAATTATTAAGAAATTATTTAGTAACGGTTTTGATTTGAACCCCATCCAGGACTGACCTGCCCATCAAGTACTGATTACCCCACCAAAACCAGAAACCATGACTCCTGCCCCAGGACTGACCCTCAGCCCAGGACTGACCGCACCCTCTTCCCCCTGCCCTCAGACAGACCTTTCACAGCTGTGTCCAGTGGTGTGCCCGCGGCAGGCCAAACACTGTCCAGAGAAGGGGTCGCAGTCCTCCGCGTGGCCGTTGCAGGAACAGGGCCGGCAGGAGGGGAAGCCCCAGTGACCTGGCAGGCAGCGGTCACACTGCCGGCCATACGCTCCAGAGACACAAGGGCACTGGCCTGTGGCCTCGTGGCAGAAGGAGTGCTTCGAGCCCTGGGGGTTGCAGTCACAGGCTGGATGGGAGGAGGAAGGAGCGATTTAAAAGTTATATCATATTGGAAAAAAAACATTTAAAAATCCAAGCTATGAAGTTAACTGTGTAGGTGTTTGGATTGATTATTTTCACAAAATAATGTAATAATAATATTAATTGCATTTATAGTATATGAAAAGTTCAATACAACTCACGTCTACAGCCGCTGGGGCCAAAAAGGTAGGTAGAGGGGGCACATTTATCACAGTTTCTGCCAACAACATTGGGCCGACACTGGCACTGCCCGCCATTGGGGTCGCACACGGTGCTGAGAGAGCCCTGAGGGTCACACTGGCATGCTGGGAAACGGAGATGATGAGAGGAGGGGAATTAAAGACGTTGTTAAAGGAACAATATTCACAGCCATATTACATAAATTGACATTTTGTGTTTAAGAAAGATATTTCACACATAAAAGTATGAAGTTCATCATATTCTCAAATACAGTCACAAAGTAATTGACTGGCAATCTACACATTCTACATCCATCTAAATTTGTTGTCATAAGTGGGCTTGTTGCTTCACAGTGTCAACTTCCTGCATATCTATCACTCTGACAGAAAAACAATGTCCTTGCCAGGAGAGGAGTGGAAAGAGATATGAGAAGGAGGAGAAGAGGGGGGTCCAGACATTCCACAGAGTGCACATGGTCCATGTAGAACATGAGGTGATATTGAGGGCCATGTGAGTATGTAGGACAGAGGACTGCAGTGATATTAACTGGGTCATGTCAAGTCATGGAGTTTATGGCATCAGTCAGTCAGAAAGTGGACCATCAGTGGAAAGTCTGTCCATTGGTGCAAATGTAAATCTGTGTGTTTCCATGCCTGAGTGTGCATGTCAGTGTGTATTCATGCATGTATCCCTAATAGAAAAAGTGTGAGAGAGAGAGAGAGAGCGTATGTGTGCGTGTGCGTGTGAGAGAGAGAGAGAGTGTCCCTCGGGTGCTTCCTGCAGTGCGGGTGCCGACATGTTTCCAGCCTCCTTCTGCCCGCAGGCTCTCCTACCAACACCACGCTGAATCTTCCATCCTGTCATCGTAAATCACCAAACCCTACATCCTTCTGACGCTCTTCCACATCAACACAGCTCGGTGAGGAAACCACAGCTATGAGTGAACCGTCTAATCTGAGGTCCACACGCGCACCAGCGGAATCATATCCTTTCTGAAGGCTGGTTTTTAACTAGAGGTTGCAGGACGGTGTTCATTGTGACCGTGCTAATGACTTGGATGAGGTCACCGAGTTACTCTGGGGAGCAAACTTACTGAACCAGAGAGTTGCAAAGACCTCTGACAAGAGCCGAGAAGAAACATGATGCCGAGTGCTTATTTTCAGGAAAGCCTCCCTGAAACAGCCTCTAATGAACAGCTAGGACAATGAACCATCCATCACCCTGAGAAGTTAGACTAGTGTTCACTGTTGAGGAATGCTGAGAACACAAGTCCTATCCATTATAGTAATTTCATGCTTCTAATTTCAATTTGACACCTTCATATTATGCGATGTAACCACATATTCATGCTTTGGTTAAAATGAATTAAATCTAACCATAACATATGGAATGCATTCAATGAATAATATAAAGTTATATTGAACATAACGTTTGCCGCTTATCTGTTTCAATGTCTACATCACGTTTTGTCAAGCAAAAGAAAATTTTCTTCATACAGTATGTAAACTACTCTAATCACCAACCAGCAAAACCACCAATGTGAATGCATCCAGATCTGGCTGCAGCAGATCCTTACTACGACAAAGAAAGAGCACAATTCTGATCTCTGTCTATGAGAGACAAGATATTTATGAGTGAAGCAGTCTGAGAAAGTTCCTCTGTGGGGATTTCAGCGTCAGGGCCCTATAATCACATTGGGCCCTCGGGGACCAGCTTCATGTCCAAACATGTGTGTGTCTGTGTATGTGTGGAGGGGAGTACTGAGAAAATGAGGCATAACGTAAGTGTTGACATCAGTCAGGAGAATGAAGACAAGACTGGTGTGTTGGAGACCTAGGAAGCAGGCTGTTACTGCTGACATAATGACTGACAGCAACAGGGAACATAAAGGCATGGAAACTGTGTGAAAGACAGACAGAGGACATGTAGAAATGTTGAGGAGGAAAGAAAGAGAGATGGTGATAGCCATGACTGACATCGCAGGTGATGGGGTCAACATTGGAAGGAAATTCACTCATTTCCCAAAAATGTTGTCAAGAGTCAGTCAAGTTCCACCTTCAGTGACAGAAGAAATAGTACACCTTGTAGGAAAACAAAGGTAAACACTGACCAAATCCCCTTAAAGTTGATGTAGGTAGTAACTGTATGATGAGGTGATCAGAGGGTTGGGGAAAGTGAAGGGACTCAAACACAGAACCTACCTTTGGCTCCTTGGTGCAGCAAGGCTGAGATACTGAAGATGAAGTTGTGGCAGATGTCAGTGGAGGGGGTCTTGACTACGCTTTGGCTGTTCTCCAGACAGCGGTAGCGCTGGAACGTGTCCCAGGCATTGCTGCTGCCACCATGGCCTGATTCTGAGAAGATGTCCAGGTTTTTACAGTGGGGCATGAGAACAATCTGGAAGAAAGAGAAGGAAGAGGAGGACAGGGATTCAGTTAGCAGGCTGTGTCACTCATAATCTAAAGGAGCTAAAAGACGGAGAACCGATCAGACTATTTCAAGTGCATCCACACGACTTTACAAAGCAAAGATCTGCTTTGAAGAACTATTTTCAAAATACATCTGGCTAATGAGATTAGCTGTAGAATGGTTGAAATACTTGAAATAAATGGTTCCCTTGACAGAGAGGTACTGACAATGTTTGCACCAGTTGGAACAACTTTCATATCTTGGCAACAACTCAGGGAACAGTTTTTATTGTTTGTGTGTGGGGGGTGGGGGGCTTACCGAGTCAATGAGCGTGTAAGGAGACTGTACGTCACTCAGAGCAGAGTACAGAGGAAGGCTCAGTCTTACAGTGTAGTTCAGCCCGGTTTCAAAACACACTGGTCTGGGGAGAACCACATAGCTAGGACACAGAGGGACAGAGACAAGCATGTAAGAAGATGAAGACAAGCACAAATCCGAATCAGAATACTTGGCCCCGTGTTTACCGTGCGCCAGGGTGGAGGGAGATCATCTGGTTGTCGTCGTCCGGCATGGTGTTGGCACAGCGACTATCTGCTGTGATCACCCCTGGCCTCATGACTGTCATCAACACCTCCTCCCACTGGTCTGGTAGCTACACACACATAACACAATGCAAACAGAATGCATAGTTAGGTTATGCACTTTTTAAATACATATGGCATGTTATTATAGAGTTATGGTTATAGGTTAAACATGTTATGATTACAGGGTATACTGTTCATGTTCATATTTTTACGAGATAATAGGTCAGATGCTATGGTGGAACTCTGTGTGTTTGGTGAGGGAGGCTGCAGTTGTGTCCTGAACCCACCTGGGGCTCGTAGCGGATGAGGATGTCGTACTCCATGGAGTGAGGGACGTTGTCGATGGAGAACTCCAGGAATGCCCCCTCGGGCACATTGACGAACCCTATGCCCGTCCAGGTGGGGCTGCGGTCCTGGGGGTGTGGCCTCTGGACCACCGTCACCCCCTGGAGAGGTGGAGAGAAGGGAAGGAGAGAGGGCATTATAGAGGGGGTGGAAAGAGTGATTGTGACATCAATCACAGTCACACAGTGGAAAGGTCAGAGGTCACTCACGGGTCCGAACTTGGCATCCTCTGCTTCGTAGGTGTAGTGGTCCAGGGCTATGAAGTAGAAGCCAGACTCCACCTGGTCACAACGGCGGCCGAACATGTGGTCTCTGCACACACACTGACCGCTTTCCTGGGAACACCTAGAGAAGAGAGGGAGTCAAAATGTTGGATGTTCAATCCTTTCGTATTTCAAAAATGTAAACTACTCAAGTTGGAATTCTGCATTTAAAAAAAACATTAACATTTTAAGGTTGAAAATCTAAGTATAATTGAATCAAAATGATCTAAACTTGATAATTAAACGTTTTATCTTCATAAAAAAGTTAATCAAAGTGTGAGGGCCGGTCCTGATGAGAGGAAGGACTTACACGTTATCGACGGCTCCGCCCAGGTCACAGTCACATGGCCTGCAGCCGTCCATGTCGTTACTGAGCCCCCAGTGCTCTGGCTGGGGAACACACACAGTCACACACAGTGTTAAAACAGAAAACAGTTTTTTTACGGCCATGTTGTTAGAGACCTCCCATCGTGTTCTTCAGCTGTGCTGGGAGTTAGCCTGTCACATTCTGCCGGCTGTTTGATGGCCAGAACATTTAGGACTTTAGTGGGACCGAAGTTATCTGAGCCAGAAAACCTCTATTTGCACTTGCAGACAGCCAAACCATATAATCTGGATTTGTATGTGTGTTCCTCTGTTTAATAGGGTGTGTTGGCTTTGAAAGACCACCAGAGCAGCTGTGTTTAATTGACTGTTTGTTGTGTTCGTTGTGTTTTGTAGCTTCAAATATGTCTGGTGTGTGTGGACATGCATGTGTGTGTATAAATTAGTGCATTTGTGGGTGCATGTATGGGTGTGTGTATGCATTTATGGGTGTGTGTGTGTGTGCCCCTCACCAAGCACTGGTTGCAGTCTCTCCCAGTGACCAGGCGTTTGCAGAAACAGTCTCCAGAGTCTGTGTCGCAGGGGCTTCCTCCAGGAACAGTACCCAGGGCGTTACAGGTGCAGGCTGGGTCACACGCAGAGAGCAGATACACAACATCAGTGAGAATGTGTAAGCGTACTACATTATCCATGTCCGCCGCACATACACTTCATTAAACACTATCCTGGGGTTATATATGGTGTTGTAAGCTCTTTGTGTGTGTATCTTACTGTGTGTGCTTGTTTGTTTTGGGAGGGGGGGTGGTTATTTACTAGTGTGTATGTGCATGTCTATCTGTGTATGCACCCCAGAGTGTGTGTGTGTTGTGACATCCCAAACTTTGCCCCGCCTTCCCAGCACAACAACGAGGGGCCCTAGTCGCCTCACAGACGTCATAGGCATCAGTGGTTCCCCCTCTGGCTGTCACAGTGTGTGCCCTTACCCAGGCAGCCCAGCGGGTGGTCCCCCAATCCGTAGTGTGCCTGTTTGCACTGGTCACAGCGCTCCCCCTCCACGTTGGGTTTGCAGCGACATTGACCCGCAATCAAACCATAGTGGACATCAGTGCTTTTGTCACAGATGCCTCCATTCAGTGAGCCCACTGGGTCACAGTTACATGCTAGACAGTGAGAGAGAGACAGATGGGATGGTAAGAAAGGAGAAATACAAAGATAATTAAATATGAGGCTCTGTGCACTGGAAAATACATACATTTTACCTCAGGAGACCAATAATAATCATCTGATCAGTTGAATGCAGTACACTATGATCCACAAGACAGGAACTATGACATTTAGTGAGGAATGCAGAGGAAGAGAGTCTACTTGACTGATTAAAGAGGAATTTAGGAAACAAAAATACGTCAATCATTTCTCTGTAGGATGGAATAATAAGAGAACATGTTGAAGGTCAAAGAAGAACAGTTGACATTTTCACAGAGTTCTAGGAAGAATATATTTTATATCCTCCTCCGGATTTAGTATGTTATCAGATAAAAAATAAAAAACATAATTTTGTTTGGAATTAATGTTCTTTCACACTATCACTGGGAGGGGGGAGGTCCATTGTGGGTAGGGATGAAGCCATATAGGAGGGGGTCATGCTTGGTATCAGCTTGTTGCAAGTGGAGAATGTCTCACCACTCAGACACATGAAGCAACAACAGGCTTCAAAGCCCAGGTGTTCCTTCTAAACTCCATCGGAGATGGGATGAAAGACCCAGGTGATAGGAAACAAACACACGCACAGACACACACACAGATGCGCACACAGACGACCGCACACAAACCAGACATTCATGGTGTCATTGGAGGGTAATGACACCCTCTTTTCATCTTTTATGATAAACATAACCAATGCGACAGAGAAGAGAATGGCGTGATGTAGAGTGAGGGTTGGCATAGAGTAACGGGTGATAGATCGGTAGAACAGTACTGAACAGGTGATATGAGCGGAAGGTAAGGTCAAGTAAAAGTTTTATCACTGTCCCAACTGTCCCAGAGCTTGTTTTTAAATCCGGGTGGGACAGCTTTTTAAAATAACTGACAATGAGTCTGTTAAATATAAATGTGTCTGTGTGGGGGGGATTTGCTGTTATCATGTCCCACACTCTTTTGAAGGAAACCTGCGGCTTTGGTTCATAGGTCACAGAGTAGGGGTCGGTCTGAGGAACCTTGTGATAAGGCGCTCCATGTCAGGGCCGCTTACGTTCGCAGATGTTGGGGTCCCGGACGTCCCTCTCTGGGTGCTGGTAGAAGAAGGGCTTGCACTGTTCACACTGGTGACCCATGGTGTTGTGTTGACAGTCGTCACACACACCCCCGCTCACGCTCCCCGTGGACAAGTACACGGCCATGTCGAAGTGGCATGAGTCAGAGTGCTGGTTGCAGTTACACACTGGAGAGAAAAAAGGGGAGGGGGAGGAGAGGGAGTGAGGGAAATAGGGAGAGACACCACAGAGCGGGGGAGATGTCACATTCATAAAAAATATTTATTCAAACTGAATGCTATTCAGTTTGCTAAATAAATAAATAAAAACATCTGGATTTAGTCAAATTGTATTTTTTTTTTATTATAATACTGTTTGGAGACACAAGGTGTTATCATTTGTGTGTGTTTTTTTTATCACTCAATGTTCCTAAACATCTCAACCTCCCTGCCATATGGTTGGGGTCTTACTTTTGCAGGCGTGGGTGTTGCGTCCCTCAGCTGGTCTCCAGGGAAGGTCGTGATAAAAGTCCTGACACTTCTCACAGTTCAGACCCATGGTATTGTGGTTGCACATGCAATGGCCGTGGACCTGGGAAGCAGACATTGACAAAAACAATTCAGTGTGTGGGTCCTCAAGGCCGCAGGTCAAGCTTCATGCACAATCAACTGGAGAAGCACGAACAGCGCCAGGCAGAAACTAGGCTGAGTCTTCCTCAATTTCCCTTCCAGGGTCTCCAAAGCACTCAGGTTGACTGATAAAGACGTGTTCGAAAACGCTGTCAAAAAACGGTGATACATTTTTTGACACCATTATTAAATATTAAGGAGACTTCAACTATCGTTGTTTCAGAAGACACTGGGGTGCTAAGCTCTATAGTGAGACTCCTGAAGGAATGCCTGGTAACAGTAAAAGACAACTGGTGAGAAGCTGCAGTTCTCCAGTTCTCTTTTCTCTGGCTTCGTCCTCCCAGGATCCCAGCTCCAGATGGCAACAGGGACTGTTTACACTCTGCAGGACCTGTCATCTGGTCTGTGTTACACCAAAGGAGACCAGCGTCAACACATGGGTAGAGAGGTCTCTGGTGGATGGGTTGACATGTCTGAATTCAATCAAACAGCCGTGAGTAAAAAAGTCCCTTATGGTGGTAGGGGAATACGTTGTCACCAATATTTAAAATGTTGGTGTCTTTATGTGTTGTGACAGTATGAAGGCAGAGTGGAAATCAAAAAAGCTAAGGAAATCAGACTAACAGTAAACAGCCCAGAACAGAGACTAAACAGGAAATGCATTGTTGAACCCACCATTAAGACACATAAATGACCTGCAAACATATCTTACCTCCATCTTGTCACACACACTAACTAACTCGAATTCACGGTATTATCTCTCACACAAACAATTAGGGAACACACATACGGTACAGACTAATTGTTCCCTTCACAGGCATGGAACAGAAAACCTTTGAAATCAGCAGCCTTTCATGGAACTTTCACAGACCAACCATTGCTTAAGCTGCTACGCACATGCTCTAAAGAGGCACACTGAAACAAACACATTTTTGAAGAAGAAAGACAGCAAAGCCTGATAATGTTAATTGGAACCATGTTAACACTTGGCATGTGTGCAGTTCCCTCCATGCATGGCCCATGGTGCAGTCATAGAGACTAACAGACATAAAAGCAACCACAGTTCACTCTCATAAGCCAGTACAGAAGTTTGCCCCAGAATCGCTGTCTATTGGAATCCATAAAAATTAAAATCTATCTTCTAAAAAACATACATTCATAAATAATGGAATTTGATGAGCTCACCATGCCCTCTACTTCCCCTCCCTCCCCTTTCACAGGGGCACACTCGGAGGCGTGACCATAGCAGAAGCAGTTGCCACGGACGATCATGTCATAAATGGCGTAGTAGTATTTCTCCTTGATCTCCACGCGAGAGTCCAGCAGGTTGTCTCCCAGCGTGTGCAGCTTAGTGAACTTCACCCTCAGGTTGGTGATCTTCAGCATGTCTACAGGGTGGAGATGCATTTTGTTAGCACGTAGCTAGCTTGAGGAAATGCTGTTGTAGTTGGACACTGGTGTCAATGCAATTGGCTTCAAAAGTGACCTTGGCTGTGGACAATTTTTCTGGAGAAATACTTCTTGTATTTACATATGATATTTAAATATATAGAAAATATATATTTTATACTTAAAAACTGTGTGAGGTGTGCATGACCAAACCTGATTGGCTCTCAACACTTACTTTGTATTCTGGGACTATAAGGATCTTCGATTCTGAACACAGGGTCCAACACTCTGAAGATGACCTACATCAAACAGATAGTAGGGCTTCAAGGGGGAATACTCTAGTTGTGACATTTAAATTTGGTCATTTGCCAGACGTTTTTTCTCCGGACCGACATACACATAGTGCAAATACTCATTAGAAGTGCAAAAATCCAACAGTATTTTAAAGTGGTGACAATGTGGTGAGGCATTTTTGCATGTTACCAACAAACCGATTCTATCAGAATCAACTAAATCTAAACATATTGATTGACATTGTAGGTTAAACTCTCGAATGTTGTTCATCTTGACCACGCCTTCCAGAGGAAGGATACCTCCAGATCTAGAAGACAGAAAGAAGAGCGTACCTCTCCCTCGGTCGACGGCTCGATGTCAGAATAGCGGGAGTCGCAGATGACGTCGTCCACCTTGTGCATGGGCCCGTGAGACACAAAGGGGAAGGATGACTCGCAGTCGTAGGCAAAGTACCGGTACACCTGCCATGTCTTTCCAAAGTCAGCTGACCTCTCAATCACCATGGCTGCAGGCCGGAAAGTCTATACAGGTGGAAAAAAACTGTCCTTTAACGGTGAGGTCATTTGGCACACACACACACACTCACAAATACAAACGCACTCAAGAAACTTTGGATTCACCTTTTACTGCTCAATAATAACACACAAGAGCATACACCTACACACACAGACTGATGAGACAACTAGTAATCTATCTGCAAGCACACCTGGAAACTACCCCACTTTTCCTGAACTAGTCTTACATAACCTGATGTAACCACAGATTTACGGTCTTAACACAGATGCAATCTGGCAACATTTTATACTAGCAAAAGATATGAGACCAAATTTGCTATTGTCATGATTAAACCTCAGCATGTTTTTACATGGATTATGATTAACTAATACGCAAAACATTATAGTGAAGTTTATCAGTTATAGTTTGACAGTATCATACAGGGACATGATGAATGTTACTACATAATGCTAATACACAATTTTTGTAATGAACACCCCAGATAGGCTGAGGTATTAGCAGTTAACTCTAATCAACCATTTAGGTATACCAACGGAACTTCTATAGTCTGTCTCTACTGTAAAGACTACTGAAGAATTCAGGTTCTGCAGTAGAGACCCCTGCTGTTGACGTATTTCTCTACAATGGGCAGTCTGCTACAACATTCCTCGGACTGTTTGTGTGTGTGAGAAAGAGACCTCCCACAAGGCCCAGTCTACAGCTAATCTGCAAACGGTCCAAGCATCGCCTTACACTACCCACGCTCCCCCACAGTGAGCCCCCAGATGCGCTCCCTATTGGCTACCTTAAAGGTCATGATGAGGTGGGTAAAGTGGAACTCCGCCTCAAAGTTCAGCTGGATGGTCACATTCTGAACGCCTGTGCAGAAAGAAAAAAAAGGGGGGGGGGGGTGTAAGAGAGAGGGATTTTGGACAGAAGGGAGACACATGGATAGGAGAGGGGAGAGGAAGGAGGAGGGGTGAGGGAGAGAATGGAGTAGAGGGGAGAGAACAGTAAAGGGGGGTAATGGAGGATAGGAACAGATTGAGTTACAGAAGAGGGCAGAAAAGTCAGAGGGTGAAACGGATAGAGGGGAAGAAAAAAGGGGGGAAAACACAACTCTGAGCGAGCTGAGGTTTCAATAAGCCAAGCAAAACAAACGCTGGAGTGGTTAACTCTACATGCTCCACTTTTCTAAGAGAATCCTGTTAGTATAGAAAACATACGATCCATAATCTTTTCACTTTGCAACACCTCTCTGCTCATTTCATATGCTCATCTCATACTTCTTTGATGAAATCCTGGTTTGACGGTTTTATGAAACACTTAGAGTGATGAAGCGGACAACGGTGAAGCAGTTAAAAGCTCAATTTAAAATATCTCTTTCATTTCAATGATCTAGAGTCTCAAAGCTGCTTTAAGCTCATTTAGCTAACCAACGCATATTACGACACGCTAATGTCTATCTCATTAACTGTAATGACATGGTCTTCCTGGGGCTATGACCAACACCACATCCCAGAGTCACCTGAGCAATGATTCCCAGGAGGTTAATCCTGTCATTCTAGAGTTTACAGACAGGTCATCGTTCTAACTAGTCAGCCATTACTGGGTCGTTATGTTTGAAGACCTCCCTTCAACGCTGATTACAGGGAGTTTACCCATGAATAGAGGATAAGAAAAGAAAAGAAGAGGGAGCGGTTGTTGGGGTGAGAAAAAAAGAGAGTCACCTTTGATAGAACTAGTCTACCTAGACGTGTGTGTATGTGGTGGTGGTGGTGGTGGGGGGGGGGGGGGGGGGAGAGTGGGGTGGAGGACTCACCATTTTCTGACTGCCACCAGGTTTTGAGGCGGTAAGGGGCAAACGTGGTAACGACGTTCTGGACATGGTGTCCGTTAGTTTTGTTGGATTGTTCCACGTAGCTCCCGGTGGAGTCACAAACAAAGCACTTCTTCTCCTCCTGAGGATGGCAAGGGGGGAAAGGGAGGAGAGAGAGGGGGGAGACCATAGACATGTATATGTAGGAGACAATGAGAGAGAGCGGAGACAGAAAGAGAGAGAGGGAGCAAGAGCGAGGGGGAGAGAGAGAGACCGAAGGGTAGTTAAGGATGGAAAAGAGGGGGAGAGAAAGGGGGGGTAAATAAAGAACAAGACAATGGGTTAGAGAGAAAGAGAGAGGGGGGAACATGTCAGACGAATTCTTGGGATACCACACTGAATCATCCCAATCAAAGGAAAGATAAGGAGGTCTTTGAAGACCCCTATTCATTTTAAAATTGTTGAAATTGGGTCTATCATCATGTTGTGTACCGACTGCGCTGATGGAGATGTATGAGACTTTAAGGACTTTTAAATGGAAGGCCTGCGTTCATCAAGCCAGACTTATTTGGGGGTGATGGGAATGGATTAATTTGGCTACCAGATGTGTGAGTTTCTGTGTGTGTGTGTGTGTGTGAGAGAGCGGTCCAGGCATCAATTCTAGTTTAGCATATCTGTTTAAGGTTTAGACTAATCTGTTTTAAACATGAATCCTGCTTGAGCCAATTTCGTACAGAGATTAGACTTTTTGAATTTCATACACAAGTCAAACAATTGAGACATTTGGAGGAAGATTAGGACACCGTTAATGTGAATTTATACAGGCAACAGTGCACCATCACCCATTGATAAACAATAGGAGCTAAATTATTACACTTAAGTGTTTTTTGAGTTTGTGATGTTCAGATTAGCAGACTGGGTATGTGTGGATAATGTATTTGAAGGTTTTGCCACAGGAGTCCCTGGAGTTATGTTTAAGAGTCTAAATGATCTCCAGCCATGACATGTCAGCCCACGCCAGTACAATAAGCCCCCATCGCACAAACTGCTGGGCCAGCAACTTTCAATTCATTTGAAGACCTTCCAGATGTCTTTTGTTAGTCTCAATGTCAACAATGCTTGAAGGGGGATTTCTTCCTCTGAGTCAGGAAGTTGTCTAGACATCTCAGGAAGTTATATGATTCTGAAACCTGTCCTTCCATGATGAGCATCTTCAAAACTGTGTGCCCCTACACCCTGATCCCCTGCAACACAATCTGGGGTTTACAAAAACATTTGGTCACCAAGGAATTCCTTGTATTGAAAATAAAAGGCAGTCGGAACAGTTAAAATATGTCCCACGAACAACTTCCAGGCAAAAGCTAGTAGGTAGTAATAACATTTCATTTTTAAACTGGAACGAGGGCTTCATTCTAAATCAAATAGAAATTTTGAAAGAATAATTGAAAATGTACAAATAACTCACTTAAACGGAAACCACACATAGGCTGTCAAAATGTCAGCTCTCAAAATATAATTGGAATTTAGACTGAGATTTCGTGTGCTTTCGGCTACTATTACCCACAGTATCATTCTTCCCAGCCTCCGGGATTCATGTCCGCGGGGTAGCAATTCAATACAGACACGAGTAGAGTTCTTATCTCTTATGCTACTCTTAGGAAGTTTCTGAAACAGACCGAAGGCACCACAAACCTTAAAATCGGACCAACGCACAGTGAGCTACTAAGCTCAAAGACTTGGAACTTTGTTGCATCGTCTAATTCGGTCTATCACTGGTCTCTCAGCGGTCAGACAGTCTACCTGTAAGTGACTGACGATACAGAACGGTTCGGGTCGTTGACTGCCGCATGTTGAAGTGGCAGACAGCTGGTGGGCTCTGCCGATGAGGAGATCCCCAGTCGCAGGGTAGCAGCTCCCCTCCGTACAAACATCACTGAAGTCTGGTACCTGTGCAAGGACGCACGTCCCTGCGACTAAAGAAAACACAATGGAATCATTTTCAGACCAGTAGAATGTTTCAATTTACATCATGAAATATAATGAAACTTATTTTTTGGAGAGAGTGGTAGAGACTAACAAAAGACTAAATAATAAAATATATTGCAATGTTCAAAAAAAAAGAAAGAAAAAAACATTTGTGTTATCCATTGGTCACTGTAAAACTGTATTTTATGTCAACTGCGATTGGCTTATTTTTAAACAAGAACGAGATGAGCCACAAACAGTATTCTGTAGGTTGCTTAGTAGTAGTTGAGAATGGTTTTGAGCACATTGGGGGAAGAAAATACAGCCTATTTCTACGGGTTTTCAACTATATATAATTTCTGAAAATAAGTCAAACTTACATAGCAGGGGCGCAATGTGAAAAATCAACATTTCCTTTTATAATGAGTCTCTCGGATGGTGCGTCCTCTTCTTAGGGTGCGTGTGGGTCCTTAGGTGAGGGTTAAGTCTGCATCCCACATCAGTCGTCAAAGCTAAGGAAGAACACAGCAAACTTTATCTAACTCCTTCTTTGTGAAGCATGCGCGTAGACTATGTCGCTGGCCCTCCCCCAAATCCCCCCATTAAAAAGAAGAAAAAAAAACTCAAAACGACACAGCAGCGCCGACCACCTGGGTCAATCATGTACTTCTCAGCAAACAGGCCTACGTTAGATTAAAGTTACACAAACCATCCACAACTGTATGTCAGAATAATGTCACAAACTCAGGAATCTCACAGAGAAAGTTCAAGCACACAATCACTTCTCTGGGGAGAATGCAAAAGGTACTTGAGCAGGAGACCAACCCCCACCTCTTATTTTCTAGAACAAAGAACATTCCAAAAGTCAGGAAGCTTCCTCATGCCCCAGGCACAGGTAAAACCTAGCTATGTGTTAATAGGGGAATATTTACTGGTTCTGTAGTTTAATCAAGTAAAAAAAAAAAAGAAGAAAAAGAGCAGTGGATTTCCACCTCTGCAAAAATGAATTAAAAAACAAGTCCTGTGACTTTAACCCCTGCCCTGTTATTGGGTCAATTAAAGCATTTTTGTGCTGTTTTCTTGTATGCTACTAATGATAATGAGCAGCAGATGGTGAACCCACACCACCCAAAAAAGGTGGAGGTCCTAATTTAATTATCTATGAGGGGGAAAGAGACTCTGCTCTGTGAAAACTGATTCAATTGGCTTCTTGAGTCAACAGAAACTACTAGTCATTGTGATTAATGCAAACAACCTCAAACTTATCTCAATGAGGTTAAGTCATGTAATCCTCTTTACTGTAAAATACAGTTCAGACACAACATTTACAAGATTTTAACCACATGGAAGAAGAATTAAGTGTTTTAAGAAACATCTTGAGAAATATAAATTTTCACATACCAAATTGACATCAATCCTGTATCCCTGCCCAGCCAATCAGAGAAGGCTTCTTGTATCACATTTGATCCGTCATCCAGAGGACCAGTGACTTTCAAACCGACATCCAGACAAACCTGTGGATTCTTTTCCCACAGGTGAGTGTGAAACGTTTTCAGGGGGCAGGGTGTGAGTCCTGAACCCCGGATGGAGTCACATTTTCGGGATTAAATGTTAGGATCATCCATGAGTACAGGACAACCCAACCAAGGCTGTTTCAGTCCTTTAGCAATTTAAAAGATCCAATCAAAATGGCAAAATACATATAAATGAAACCTGTTAATCATATAACTTCCGAACTACAGTTTGTTTGTTATAGTGCCATTCTTTGTGGGACTACACAACGTTTGTTGATAGCAAAATGCTAATGAGTTTGTGGAATCACTGGAGGGCCATTAACACCTGGGTGGAAAATTCATTAACGTGTGTTATGAGGAGTGATTTGGAAACGTGTGTGCACGTGTGTGTGTGAAAGAGGGAGCATGTGACAAACAAACAGAGGAGTGGAACATACTTTAACATGAAAATAGTTATTTTGCACAAAGCATCACAAAGACAAGGTGTGTCCGAAACAGCTTTTTTGTTTGATTGCAGAAAGTGTCAACAAATTGGTTCACCTTGTGGAGGATTTTTGCTAATCAGCCTTAACAAAAAAGTGTGGACCAACACTGACCAATTTTTACTTTTTCAAGAAAAATAATTAGAGAGAAAGGGTACATCTCATTTACTTGGTTAGGCCTGCTGTACATTATTGGTCATAGATTACACTCTTGTGGTCATAGAGAGAACTGCATATTTATATTTTTCAGTGTGTTGAAAGAAACAACTTCCTCAGATCTGTAACCTTTTCAAGAGCATCTATACGCCACTTTACTTTCATCCTTTGCCCGCCCACACATTGTATATTTATTTTAAATATCTGAGCGATACCACCTGACATATTTTCCAGTGGTCACAGGCTCTAAGAACCAGTTCTTGTGTTTGCAAATGTGTTAGTGCCACATTCCTTAAAGGCCAAAAACACATTAGAATTCGTAGTGAAGAATCACAAATATCACAGGATGTGTATTTTTGAATGTATTTTTCTTAATAATGTTTTACATGTTTAAGGTTGCATATTTATAATAATTGTATGGATATAAAAATAAAAATGGTTCTTTTTGACAGTCAAAGATCCATTTTAGATATTATAAGAATACAACAAATGGATGAGGAATGAACACTTGTGTAACAAAGGCACTATTATGTTGAAGTTACAGGCAAAATTGTCTTGAGAAGAGTCTTTCCTAGAGTATATCAAGTTGTCTACGCAGCTATGCATCATAACCTTATAAACAGGTGATGTAGTTGTCTATCCGGCTGGCTATCGCTTTGCGCAGGGATTCCACCATCTCCAGCAACATGGAAACCTCATTGGCTTTGTCATCTTTGCTCTTGATAAAGTTTCGAATTTTTCTTTCCAAATCTGGAAATGTGACAAAGAGCATAACTCTGTTATACTGTTAAATCGGACATTTTTTAAATAAGTTTTGTTATGAAAAAAGCTTTTGAATGGTTAAAGAATACTACACCTTCAATGTTTTGTATTTTATCTGCAACATCTTTTTTCAGTTTCTCTGCTTCCATTGTAATATTCTTCAGGCGTGTATTGGCTGTATTCTCAAGGTCCTTGTTTTCGTTTTTCTCCTTCAGGTCATTAAACAAGTCTTCCACTTTTTGAACTTCCTGTTGAACCGCCAGGAAAAGGAGAAACATACAAACCAAATGTTAAAAGCATTTTGCAGCATATGATTAGAATTGGTTGATTGCCACAAATCCTGTTTTGTCATAATTGGAAATAAAATGAGGGCAATACGTACAGTTTCAGCATCGTTGGCATCAGCAAGAGCTTTGTCAGCAGCTTTTTTGGCCTCTTTTGCCTGTTCGCGGTTCATTTCAATTTTTTTCTTCAGTGCTTCAATCTCCTCTGGCAATTCCTCAAGTCGAGTGGTATTTAACTTCTCCAGTGTCTCATTCAGCGTTGTCTCAATCTGTTGACCACAATGAACACACAGTGCATTGACGTCCAGATCAAGAGCTAACTGGAATCCTTCATTGGGTGAATGGATATACACAATAATGAATGAACAGATGGATTGATGCAAGGCTGAATGGATCTAATTACCTCGTTGATCTGAGTCAGAGTCATGTTCTTGCTGTCCTTGGCATCCTCCAGATCTGTGGCAGCCTTGTCCTGGGCTTTCTCTGCATCATATATCACTTTCTTAATGTCATTCACGTCAATATCCTTTGTTCTGTTCCTGGAAAACCCATCAACAATCCCTCTTTACAATATTCTTATGGTTGGTGACATTCAGAAAATCATATTACAGTTAATACATTCAATACTGATACATATTACTACATTTTAGTGTAGAAGGAAAAATCACAGCTAAAGTGTCAACAAAGGTAAACTGTGTGAATAAAAATTAAAAAACCCTTGTAGTTTAGCACTAGAGCATGATAGAATGCAGTGAAATTAAACTCTATATGCTAACTTTATTTCCAAGGCTTTCTCCAACAGTTCTTTGGCAGTTTTTGCTTGATTCTCCAGCTCTGTCAGATTCCCCTGGAAGTTAATGACATTGGAAAGCTTGTCCCGGATGTTTTGGATCATGTCATGGATCTCTTCTGGGGAGCCTGGCAGCTGAATGGCCAGCACTGCCTCAGCTAAGTTCTCAATGTCTTCTGGTGCCACCATGTCATCTGTTGGTGAGAAAAGTCCCTTAAAGTTCATTAAAGGTCATTTAATGCTATGCTAGTTTTAACTACAATGCCACACAAGAACTATTAAATCTGACCTAAGGTGGTCATTGGCTACATCAATTTATTTATATCAGTAACTTTTCAGGTAGTCCCCCGATTCCAAGATGGTCAAAATGGCTGCCACACTAACCTGTCAGGTAGTCCTTGACACGTTTAATAAGGTCTTTAGTGTCATTCTTCTCTTTCTCAAACTTATTCTTGGTGTCACTGATCTTTTTCTTCAGTTTCTCCGTCTGATCCTGGGTGTCTTGAGTCATCAGTTTAGCTAAGTTGAGCTAATAAAACATTGACACAGACTTAATGATGTAGGCAACTGATTTATAAACACACAGAAAGAAAGTAAATGTGTCCCCGTAAATAGGAACTTAAAAATAATTCAGATTTCACTTGAGATAATAATCAGACCTCATAAATGACCTGCATTCCCTAGCTTAGAAAATACCAATGGGCACTTTATTTTATATTTCGTGGGTAGTTGATCTTGCCTTTGATTTGGAGTCCTGCAGTTTGTTGAGGAGGGTTACGATGTCGTTCTCTACTTGCTCGGCCATTTCAGTGGCATTGGCGCTCACTGGGACACTTCCCTTGCAGGTGGGACCTCCACATTCCCGGAGCCCCAGGGCATCTCGACACAGAGCACCCCCACACTCTGATTTGGAACATTCTATGTCGCCGGGTTCGCCACAGATCTATGCAGAACATCCAAGAGATCAAACAAACTTCTTCTAGCAAAGTTTATAACAAACAAAAGTGCCTAAACGAGGAACCGAATGAGCAACCATCGTACACCTGGGAAGCTTGGTAGCCTCTGGTGGTGTCTCTCGTAGTAACGGAGCACTCAGAACCACAATGAACCAAAGCATTGTCACTGATAAATCAGGGATATAAGATTAGATTAGATAAACCTTTATTTGTCCTCCAGGGGTGGAAATTGCAGTTCAGATAACATTGTACCAAATTATATTGTGACCTCCATATTCATATATTGTGGTCCCAACATGTGGAAACTGTATAAACACACTTAGAAGAATCAATAGAGCACTCACCATTGCATTGAGCCTTGCCACACTGAGGGCTTTGACTTTGTTCTCCAGAAGCCCCATGTCTCCAGTGCTGCTGCAGCTGGACAGTTTGTCCTTGACCTTCAACCGCGTGTCCATGGAGTCTTCCAGGGCCTTGTCAGCATCCTTCAGCCTTTTATCATCAGCCATGTAGCCCTTATGTAGTTTCTTGATCTCATCAAGGGCCTCTGGGTCCATATAAATCAAAGGTCCCACACATGAGCAATGCCCCAATTGTAAGTAATGATTTATCGAATTTAATTGAGAAAGTATTATTAAGAGGCTTTTTAAACACCCAGTAAACACTGACTGATCCAGTCAACACTTTGACTGTGTAAGCTGCATATCAATTACCTTACTGGGGATAAATAAATGCGTCTGATTTGAACTGAACAACAACAGGACAACAAATTACCTTTCAATTCCTCTGGATAAATTTCTGGGTCAGTGGTAACCTTGTCCCTCAAGAGGTCCATCAGCTTGTTGAACTCGTGGTGGATGTTGTTGATCTGGGTATCCAACAGTCTGGTTGGGTCAATGATGATGGCGTTGGGGTCAATGGTGTCTTTCAGCTTCCTGTGATGACAGAACAAGAGGTACAGAAAATTACCCACATTTCTTTGAGAAGGTTTCCTTATTTTCATCTAAACATCCCTGAAGACAAAATCAACAAGATGGATGACTAGAACGTAAATATCTATTGTAATAAAAACCCAATAGTTTCCTCACATGATCATCTGAAGCAGCTTCTCCACCTTCGGCACCTGTGGCACGGCTCGAGCCGTCTGGTTTCTCAGCCACTGCAGCGAGGAGTGCATCTGCAGCAAGCGCTTGGTCACCGCCGGCTGCTCCTGCTGCTCTCCCGGGCGAGGGATCAACGTACGCATCCGCTGGGCGGCCCGATGGACGTCTGTAACGTCGTCTTGCCAGAGTGCGGCGCAGGGGTGGCACGGGGCACAGGAGGGGAACTCGGAGTCGTACCCAGGCGCACACTCCTCGCAAAAGATTCCGGTCACGCCGATGCGGCACAGGCACTCCCCCGTGAAGGAGTCGCAGGCCGGACGCTCGGTGCCCTCCATGTTACAGTCACAGGCTTCGGTAAGGACAGGAGACACACAGCAACGCCATATCAGTAACGAGCACTGACACTATTATCCAGAGGTGTACCACAGTTGTCTCCCAGTGTTTGTTGTTACTTACAGATGCATTGAAGGTCAGGGTTCCCAAAGTGATTCTCCCCACACTCATCACACTGTTGTCCTCCAAACTCAGGACGACACTGACACTGACCGGTCACCTACAGAGTTCCAATAGAGGAGGTTTGAAAGAGGGTGGTCTTGAGAGTAGTGTGGAATGATTGACAGCTATGCAGAATGCCCAATCCTTGCCTTATCACATATGTTGTTGAGAGAGTTTCCAGGGTCGCATTTGCAAGGTTGGCACCCTGATGACCCCTGGATGTTCCAGTAGCCGTCGTCACACTCGTTACACAGCTCGCCCACCGCTCCAGCCCGGCACGGACACTGTCCTGTCTCCGAGTCACAGAAACAGGGGCTTCCCAGAGGGCACTGGGTCACCTCGGTACCCCGTGGGTCACAGGAACACTCTGAACACACACACAAACATGTGGAATACGATATGCATTTTTACACCAATTATATATTAATTACAAATAAATTGTGTTTTTGGTTTAAGACTTAAATGTAAATGTCTAAAATTGTCTGCTCTCTGACTCAAAGGTGATACATCTCTAGCCTGTCTCAACTGTACCTTTGCAGTCTTGGTCCACAGCGCTGCCATAGTAGCCAGGCTTACAGCTCTGACAATGAGGTCCCTGGGTGTTATGGAGACAACGCATGCACTCCCCTGTCACGGGGTCGCACGCACTGCTGTCCTCTGGGTCGATGTTGTTGTTACATGGACACTCTTGGCAGGAAGAGTCAAGCTTTTCCAGGTCACCATAGAAACCAGGGATGCAGGAGTCACAACGTGAACCTGGGGGGGAAAGGGGTCATCAATATATTTGGCTATTTTTGGCAATTTCTTTCATTATCATGGATAGTAGATACTAAACATGTGTGCACACACCACGCCCCCCTAAACACACGCACACACACTCCTACCTGTGTGCCCAGGTAGGCAGTTGCAGGTCAGACCTCTGGATTCTGGGTTTGTGGAACAAGAGCTGGCAAAGTGTCGCCCACTGGCCTGAGTGTCGGGACACAGACAAGGCTCACACGGTTCCCTGGAGACCGGGTCCCCATAGTAACCCTCCACACACCTGAAACATATATTTCATATTTAATATAATGATATTGATATCTATATATAGATAAAACTTCTATATAGACAAATCTTTCCTTCTAGTTCCCTCCGTACCTTTCACAGTTGTCTCCAGTGGTTTGTTCCCTACAGTCCAGACAGGCCCCAGTGTCTGGGTCACACAGCTCTGCCATGCCGTTACACTCACAGGGCCGACACAGAGGAAAGCCGTAGTACCCCGGCTGGCAACGGTCACAGCGGCGCCCTGACACCTCCCGCCGACAAGGGCACTGACCTCTGACCTGGTCACACAGCTCTGAGACGGCGCCCTGGCTGTCGCAATCACATGCTGTGTGTGTGTGTGTTCATGGGAGGGAGGAAAACACAGAAATTGTTTTTTTCAATCTATTTTGTTCACAGTCACAGTCACTCTGTACAGAAAAAGCTAGCCGTTGTTGTGAAAACATACGTGTGCAGCCCTCTGGTCCGAAGCCAAAAGTCAAGGGGGCGCAGGAGTCACAGCAGCGTCCAATCACATTGGGCTTACACTCGCACACCCCACCAAATTTGCTGCAGTAGGGGCTTAACGACCCCTGTTGGTTACACCTGCAAACTGCAGATACAGATCCTCATTACACATTTTACACTGAATCAGTAAATAACCCCACTATACTGAAATGTAGTAAAACCATAATCATACTGAAAGTATCTTATGTTCAAGCAATATTTCACCAGTTCAGTTAACCAGTCAGAGTTGTTGTTCAGCCAGATAATCAGAGGTAGATCAGCTAAGCTAATCACAAACCAATCCAACGAGCAGGAAGAGTATGTGCCCATGGGGACAATACGTAACTTGATCAGGTACTTCAAAGATGACTGGAAGGGTTTGTAACTCGTCCATTTTAACTGTATCATCATCTGCCCTCTTACCCATGGCCCCGTTGTGGATGCGGGCAGACAAGCTTCCTATGAGGCCCTCGCAGACTTCAGGCAGCGTCTGCTGCTCCGCCCTTGCTGACAGCTCCACACAGCGGAGACGGCTGAAGGAGTCCAGGTCACTCGGGGAACAGAAGTCCTGCACAGACGCCATCTTGGGGACCAGGCCCATCTGGAACAGGGAAGAGGTGTGGTTGAGTTGGGTTTGGTGTGATAGTTAGATGCAGGACCAACTATTCTGATGTGTCTATCCTCGAATTTGGAAATGCAATGCAGTCAACAGATATGAACCCACACTCTGTACTTTTGGTGATGTCAGCTTTAACAAGTTATACAGATAAACTCAGTTATTTGAATTGTTTCTCGTTTGTAATATTGATGAAGTTACCATGTTAACAAGAAATCAGCAAATACTACATATATTCTTACTGAGTCGATAAGTATGTGTGTGCTTGACTGAGGATTGGAGTCAGGAGGCTTGGTAAAGTTGATGTCGATGTAGTATCTTCCTCCATTGTTCAAACACACCGGTGTGTCTATAAACACAACTCTAGAAGGACAAACACTTGTGTGAGTGAAAGCAAATGGCTGAGAGTAGTTAACTGGTAATGACTTGCTAACAAAGTATTGCAGATTTTTCACTAGCAACATTTGTTGGTGAGGTGGTAATATTTGTATCAAACCTGGCAACCCCGGGTAGTGAGACTGTTTTGGTTCCTGTGGGGTCAGTGGTGCAGCCACTGTCTCCAGGTGACAGGGGGATGATATTTACTGAAGCTACCCAGTCATCCATAGACTAAAGAAAGTGACAGATGGTTAAAAAAAGAATTAAAAAGAATCAGAAAATACGTCTTTAAACGAACAAAACAATGCAATAACTTTTATTTGATTTGATTTCAAGGTGAATATGTTTTTTTTTCTAACCTCTGGCTCATAGTGAATTACTAGCTGGTAGTCAAGTGAGGCTGGGAGGTTGTCAACAGTAAACCTAAGACCGGCCCCATCCAGAACCCTGACGAATCCCAGGCCAGTCCATGTTATTGGCGCATCAGCAGTCCTCTGTCGGGGCACAATCTGCAGAGCTGAGCCCGGGTCAAGAGGAATGGACCTCTGATGAAGCAGAACCAGAAAGAAAGAGAATATATATGTTCTATGTAGCTCTTCTCTGTCACAGTGAATTCTATGTTTGTTAATCTTGCATAGCGATTAAACCTGATTCTCTGATTCGGAAAAACATAGCTCAAAGATCAACGGTCATGGGTGAAGTTTCAAATACTTCACAATTGCTATCTCATTAACTGTCTGAGTAACTGTAATGTACAAAACTTTCACCGTAGTCCACCAATGGACTCAATACCAAACAAAGCAACATCTTACATATATATATTTTTTAAGTAGTCCTCTCCGAGACAGCAGAGGCATTGGCATGTTCTTTGTGTGGGTTCTGCCGGGAGCAGCTCACGTTCCTACCTGTTCTTGTCTTCTCCTGCGTGCTCCTCTCCTGGTTCTCCTCACCAGGACGATCCTACCGTTGCTGATTTTGAAGTCGTAGCCCTGCTCCCTGTAGTACTGCTCACACCTGGGCAGGCCTGTAGGGTTCAACTGGGGGAAGGACCACTCTCATGTTTACATACGGAAACACACAAACACTCATGGATGTTTTGATAACACTTACGTTGAACACTATTAGGGCTATTTTTTTATGTCACATCTGGGTAACTGACCAGAGAAGAGGACGTCTGACCCTCCAGTGGAGCAGCATTCTCAGCCTCATACAGGAAGTAGTCCAGAGGAGCAAGGAAGTGACCGGGGGCAGGGTCACTGCAGCTCTGTCCCACCATGTTGGGTAAGCACTGGCACTGACCATCTACTGATGAACAACTGTGCACACATAGGTAGTATGACAAAGAGGAATGAAGTTCACACAAACTTGAACATGAAATATCATAACATTGTCTGACAAACAATAGTAATTTTTGAGCAATGTCATGACGTCTCATCTCAGTTATTGTCTTGTGTGACGTACATGCTGCTGTAGGCTCCTCCTATGTCACAGTTACAAGGCGTGCAGCTGTGTACAGTGTTTCCCAGACCCCAGTAACCTGACTGGAGAGAAATAGGGTCAGAACATTAATTACAATCAATGTTATAACAAACAAGATAAGGTTCAATTCTGTATAATCTCAGGCATCAACTATGATATAGTGTCTTACCACACACTGATCACACAGAGGTCCAACAGCGTGCTGTTGACACACACACTGCCCCGTTGTCTGGTCACACAGGTGTGGTGTCACGACACTACCTAGAAAATTGCACTGGCACCCTGGTGACGGATAAGCAGATATTGTGGGGAAGATATGGAATTTAGATTCCCAGTGTGTTGTCAATATGCAAAAAGATAATGAGATTTCTCAGAGATAAAGATTTTCGCCATGTGAATCAATGTTTTCAATACCTGTAATCCTTTAAAACATTCTAGATAAGGATAAGGAAAATGAACACATTAAAGCGGCAACAATTAATATTAAAACTATCTTTCTATCGTCAGCACATTTCACTTGTGGTAGAGAGGTTATGTTGTTTCTTACTCTGACAGCCAGATGGGTCTTCCTGATTCAGGCCGTAGAAGCTGTATTTACATTGGTCACAGCGGTCCCCATTCACATTCTCCTTACAGACACAGCGCCCCGATACGGGGTCACACAGGCCGCCGTCCAGGGAGCCGGCTGGGTCACAGTTGCAAGCTGCAGAAGGGAAAAACCAATGTGACAAAACCTATGTCCATGATATTAGAGATTCTAACCCACATTACAGGGTGCTACACTTGAAAAGACTGGACATGGCTTTGTGTGTGTGTGCTGGTGTGTTTGTATCGACTGATTGTGTTTGTTTTCATGCGTGCCTGGTTGCGTCTGACTCACGGATGCACCCCTGAGGGTCTTCTATGGAGCGTTCTGGGTCCTGGTACAGGTACGGTCTGCACTTCTCACACTGGGCTCCTACACGGTCATTGCGACAGTCTTGACACACGCCTCCACTAACCCCTCCAGTGGCCTGGTAGCGGACCGCGTCAAAGTAGCACGACTCGGAATGACCATGACAGTTACACCCTATGGAGGGAGACACGGGCAGTAATAGGCAAACAATGTTATATAGTATAGTATGTATTTGCAATGTAGAGATTCAAACAAGTTTTTTACCTTCTGATTATGATAGAGGGTATGTACTATCATTGAAATACACTGGATTAAGGATATCTCATTGATTGTAATGCAGAGCAAGTGCACTGATAAATAGTAGCCATCTAGGTAGATTTTTGAGTTGAGTTGATGATTAAGTGAGGAGTATGAAGTGAGGACATTACTTCGACAGACGTTTGGGTTATTATGGCCACCTGGCCTCCAGGGGGCGTCATTGTGGAAGTCTTGACATCTCTCACAATTTGTGCCTACTGTGCTGTGCTGGCACACACATCGACCGTGAACCTGGTAGAAAACAAGCACGACCAATGTAACGGTCTTAACAAAATACCATACAAATAAAAAAGTTTCTTTCCTGGAACAGGGAAAGTATGCGTCTAATGAAGACACTGAACATTGAACCGCTATCTAATGTCAAACTTGAACTCTCTATCCCCCTCCACCAAGGTCCAATCTTGGTTTGAGACATACAAACAGTGCTCACAGTCATAACACAGCATTTGTGTAGTCAGTGCCAAAAGGAACAGACTGTATTACCTAAGAGCGACATCCTTCATCCTGTGCCACCTTCCACACCCCACCTTTCACCATTCAACTTTCCCCTCGCCTGCCTGCCTGCCACCTCACCATGCCAGGCTCGTTGAAGACATCGCCCCGGGTGCTGTCGACAGGCATACACTGGCTGGCGTGGCCGTTGCAGAAGCAGCTGCCTCGCACCACCATGTCATAGAGGGCGTAGTAGTACTTTGCCTGGGGGTTCCTGCGCTTGCGTCCCAGCAGCGTGTCTCCCAGCGTGAACAGCCGGGTGAAGTTCACCCGCAGGTTAGTTATGGTGATCAGCTCTGAGGAGGGATGGGACATGCAGTTTACTGAAGCCACTTGTGCACATGTAGTGTGGAGGTTGCACACAACTGCACATGCATATTTGGAAGTAAATATGACAAACCTTGGATATGGGGAGCGTAGGGATCCTTTATATTAAAACTAGGATCCAAAGCCTTGAGCACAACCTGTTATGGAAGTAATGTTTATGAAAAAGTTTGCTATTGAGTATATAAGAACTGTGTGTATGACTGTGAGTGACACGCAAGTCGCCGTTTGTGCACCAATTGCTTGAGAATATATGTGTGTATGCATGTATTCGTGGCAGGTGCACTTGAAGGAATGTGTGTGTGCTGCTGGAATTTATGTACAGTACGTGCATGAATATATGTACTGTACGTGTAAACACTTGCGAGGATATTTGTGTGTCGATCAGCTGTTGTCTGTGTACTCATTGTTACCTCGCCATCAGTGGAAGGTTGCGGGTCGGAGTAGCGTCCATCACAGACCACATCGTCCACACTGTCGGGCAGCTCAGCAGACACCCAAGGGAAGCTGGCAGCACAGTCCTCCGCAAAGTAGCGGAAAACCTTCCAGGTCTGCCCGAAGTCCTTTGACCTTTCAACCAACATGGCGACAGGGCGGAAACTCTGGAGAACAGCAAAGGGGTTTGCACTTCAGATCCAAATGCTTGTAATTAGCGTTAGATAACAGGCAACAAGGTTTTACTAAGTTAGTAAGTCTTGTTAGCACATGTTAATGTTATTATGCCCTCAAAATTATGCATGTAGCAGGAAAATATAGCAGATCATCGAGGATTTAACCGCACAGCTCTAACAGTATCATTTGAATCATATGTATTGCTCTAAATATTGGGACTGATAACCAGGTTGGATGTGAGTGTTGGCTGTGGGGTTACCTTGAAAGTCAGGACGAGGTGGCTGAACTGAAAAATGGTCTCCAGGTTCAGCTGAATACTGACTACATTAACACCTGTGAATGGGGAGTGATTGTGTTCTGATTAGATTCGAATTTTGGCGGCTACTCTTGTTTCTTAGTACCATTCAAGTGGATTTCAAAGGGGTTAATATTGAGACAGTATACTGCTAGAAGGTTCTCCAGGATTTTCCATTTCAACACAATATCAATCAACAGACATGCATCTGTTTTTTGAATCTCTGTCTCAGGTCATGTTTGTACTCGATACAAAAACATGCACTGCATGAAGACCTCTCTGAAAATGCGTGGATTCTGTTTCTGAGAGGACACACACCGTTCTCCGACTGCCACCACTTCATCCTGCGCTGGGGCTCAAAAGTGGTGATGACGTTCTCTATCTGGTGGCTGTTGGGGTTGGTGTCAAGGCTGTAAGGCCGGCGGGAGTCACATATAAAGCACTTCTGCTCCTCCTGAGAGACAAGATATACACAAAAAGAAGTCTTATGTTTGGTTCCCACCCACACATGCATCATGGTTTTAATAGTCTGTCCACCCTTGGTCCTGTAGTTCAAAGGTCACAGGTAGTTTATTGTTATTGCCTCTAGCACATTTCTCCTTGACTGAAGAATGTGACCTTGGAACATCAATACTTTGACAGTGATGTAGATGGAGCTAATGTTTTTCTCAGTTTGCAAGGAGATCTGATTTGAACATGGGATTGAGTCACATTCTCATCAAACAGTTAGTTCTCAAAAACCCAAAACAATGGTTCTGGGTGTCAGAATGAGAAGCTTGGTCCCTGCCATTATAGGCATAAATCACATAGAGGCATTCATCACATGAATGTGATGGCGTGTGAGGACATGTGCTCCCCAACTAGTAAATCCCATTAAAATAGCTCAACAGACAAAATGAGCTGCTTAGTATGCGGTCCTATGGGATTTCCCACTGAACTTTATTTTGAATATTGTGAATTAAAAAACACCGCAAAATGCATATGCAGAATAAATTGTCGTTAAACTCTTTCAGTTAATCTGTTGGACACGCCCACTTCTCACCTGCAAGGAGGGGGGGGAGGAGGGTAGTGGGGGGTGGATGGCAAAGAAAAGAGTGGGAAAGCAAGAAAGTTGAGACAGAGTGAAAGTAAGTAAATCAATGAAGATAGAGAAACTTGAGACAGTACTGGAGGCAGGGAAGCAGAGGTTAACCATGGAGGCCAAGCGCACAGAACGTAGTGTGGGTGAGAGTTGAGAAGGAAAACCAAGGCAATGACCAAATAAATGTGGCAGATCAAGACTTGTCTCCAGTATGAAGCTTTTTCAGGGTGAGCCAGGGAGCTGTCATTCACTATGTTTACATCCCCAGAGTACGTTTTCCCAAAGGAATGTGTGTCCTGTTCTGTGTCGACCCTGGCTGGAAAATCAGTGTCTAGTTGTAGGAGTGCTGTGATTTTAAGAATGTGTAACAATGTCATCGATTTAAAGCATTATACAGGCATGCCTGGTTCAGAGTGATTAAAGTTAAAGTGAACTTAGTTAGATACACGGTCCTTTATAATATCTAAACGAAGTTAGAGAATAAACAGAATTGCCTCACTAAAATATATTGTCTGAGTACAAACATTCGCTCATCGGGGGCATTTACTGAGGATTTCAAAAGCAAGTACTCTAACCTCCAGGTATCCAATGATGCAATATGGCTGAGGGCCACCCAGGCCGCAGGTGGAGGAGGCCGACAACTGAGCGGCCCGGCCCACCATCAGGTCCCCCAGCTGAGGATTACAGGTGCTGCCCTCACACTCTCCCCGCGTCAGGGCCACACACACCACCACTGGATAAGGAGGAGAGGGCGGAAGATGGAGGGGCGAGAGGGAGGGTGAGATGAGACAGCTTGAAGAGGGATGAAGAGAACCACCATATTATTACATTCCTCCTCATGAACCAATTTTCCTTCACTGTGGTATTTCATCTTGAGCAACTCAAGGATAGAAAAAAAACTATTAACAGACATTGCAGATGTTTATGCATCTATTTTTTAGGATTGTGTCAGTAATGGATTGTCTTTCCAGAGTTCAATGTGTCTGTGAGTCCCAACATCACAGATAACAGGAAGATTGCGCTGACTGTAGAACAAACGATAGCATGCTTCCAACAACCACACATGCCACTTACCTAGCGCATAACACTCCATAATTATGTGTGCATTATACGTCAGCACTAAACATGTTTGATGACTACCCAGACAAACAACACTCTGGTTCCTTTTACTTTCTAAATAAACCGTTTAAGGAAATTATAGGTGTCTGCACTACTGAAACTATACGGTAAGCTTTGTTGACACCTTTCATTAAGGGAAATTAGCCTTTTAATTAAGTAATACTAATGTAAAGGGTTAGATATGTCTATATACATTCTATATATATAACCATTTACATTATTACTTTATATATACTAAATATATAATATAAATATATATAGAATATAATGTATATACGTATATATATGTAAAATATATTTACATTAGAAACCAGGTCCAAGACATGAAAAATGACATAGTCCACACAAACAATTCAGCCTTATTTTAGGATAATAGGGAAAATGTGCAAATAGCCAAAGGTCTTCTGCTGAGTGCAGAGAGCGAGTGCTAGCATGTGGAAATATTCTCCATCATCAGTGCTCAGCAAGTGATCACATGTCAGATGGGAGAAGAGGCTTCTGGGATTGGTAATGTCAACCAAGCTCTGCTTTCTGCCAAAACAAGACAATTCAAACCTGCCCTTGTTGAAACAGAAAGCTTGTGTGGATCTGTCTTTGTGTTTTGGGGTGTTAACCTAGGAAGTGCCAAGGGTGTGAAGGGTACCAAGGGTGGGGGAACTTACACACTAACAGGAAGAGGATTCTCTGCCCCATGTCGAGGGTCATCTGCTGCGAGGTCCACATGGTCACAGAGAGAGAGAGAGAAAGAAAAACGAATGAGAGAGCATGATGAGATGATCAGAGTTGACTGTATGTATGTGGGTGTGCATGGTATTATAAAGTGGTTGCTTGGACTAGACAGTGGTAGGCTACTCTGCTACAGACCGTAAAGACCGTAATTGCTTAGTCACCATACAAATAAGATACATTACTTTGAATGGTCTCTCTATTGGAAACTTCCTAACTACATGTTGGAGGACAAGGAGTGGACACGTTTAGGAATACAGCACTGGTCTTGCTCTAGGGTGCTGGAAGGCAAAAGGTTGGCCACTGTGCATCAACAAAGACACATCAGAAAGTCCTATTACTGGAAGGTTCCAAATTGAACTTTTGATGTCAGATCACCTTCAGTAACATGAGAAAACACTGAAACCTGATCGCTGCGGCTGTATAGCTTTGCGTACTTCTATGGGTCAGCTTTTGGTCCTCTGTCACCCTATTTCCATTGTAAGACTAAGATGTACAGAGGTAAAGACAGAATAATATGCCCATGGGAGTGGTCTGGAATGCACAGTACTGTATAACACCCTGCTAAAAACATTTAGCCCCAAGGCACTGATGAACTTCCATAGAAAGGCATGGGCCCCTTGAGATAATTGTGCAGGGATTTACCATAGGTTTAGACTTGATGTATGAACTGAACGTTGCAACTGTAAAAATGCCAGAGTGGGCCGTGCAGTACTTTGACAAAATAACCAAGAAGAATATGTTGTCTGATCATATGACATAGTGCTAAACATTACAGTATGATTGGATTTTGGCGAACAATTAAAAAATTTACTGGACATCAATGAGTCAGCCATACTGTAGAGGTGTTTATGCCGTTGTCAGTGTTCATCTTAAATAAGACGTAACTTGAGAAACCCAGACAACATGTATTCCATGCAACACAATCTGGTTACTCCTTCTGTTTCTCATGTTGCAATGTGCAGCTTCACACCTGTTGAGAGGGAAATGCTCTGTTCATTTCCCCTGTTTTCATCTTCCAAAAACAAACTTCAATCGACTTGTAGCATTCGGAACTCATTAGAGAATAGCATAACCAGATCTCTTTCATCAGACAATCAATGTTGCACTTACTCCAAATAGCAGTAGCAGCAGTCAAATAGTTATATCTGAAGAATCTCAGATCCAAGAAATAATTGTAGTTGCACTATACCTCAGACAACTGCTATGATATCCAATATCCAATCCAAAGGTCAGATCAACAGTCTGTCCAACCATCATATGCAAGCAGTATTAAAAGCAATCCATGTCTAGCATCCACATTTCCCTTTCATTTCACTTGTGCTTATCATCACAACTTGTGTGACATTAAAACTATTTTCCTTCTCAAATTGTATTTGTATTGCAGAATTCAAACAATAAATATAATCAAAGCAGGTTAGGCAAATCATACAGTTAGTACTCACTGGATGACAGTGTCTGACCGTGGTTGAAGGTGGATTCAGACTCCAGTGAAATACTCTCAGCGTGTGGAGGCACACCTGAGCTCTATGGAGAGAGAGTGGAACAAATGTAGCCTCTGGGTGTGTATGTGTCTGAGAGAGGGAGAGAGAGACAGACAGACAGAGACAGATGGAAAGAGAGACAGAGACAAAAAGAAGGAAGGGAGGAAGGAAATGAAGGAAGGAAGGAAGGAGCAAATCTGATTTCATTCAAAGCTGATGCTAGGAGCTGGGGTACAGTTATATATGTCAGGCAAGGGAGGGATTTACTTTGACAAAGACATGGAATGTACAGCTGTAGAAGTAGGCTCACCTGGTGTGTGTGTCACTTCCCTTAATCACATCAGCAAACAGGCTAAGTACAGCACAGAAAATTTGCATTTTTCATGTCCTGCACCTGCCCTCCACAGGGTTGTGGACAAAATTAAATAAAGACAACAGAAAACACTCTAGATTTAGGAGAAAACACCATTAAGGAGCTGCCCTCTAGTGTTTGTCAAGTGGCACAAGACAATACGACTATGTGTAGAATGAATAGAAGATGAAGACCCAGCTCATGGACCTACAGACCTACCACGAATCTAGATTCGGCGTAAACGAGGTTCAACCCAATACAGAAACCCCAGGTGTGCAGCACAGATCAGTTTAGTGACTTGCTTCTAAAAGTGGAATTAACATGAGTCTTCGCGAAAAGAATAAACATTTAAAAGCCATAATACGCAGCAAGATAAATAAATCATATGTAATGGTCCCATATACAGTGTATGCTTATAGACAGAAAATAGACACACTGCAACAACAACAACAACAAATGCTAGTAGGCTACGTTGAATTAACGTCCTAGTCGATGCAGCTATGACGACACATAACAACGTGTAACTCCAAACCGTAAATAGACTATTGTGTATCTATTTAACATAAACCATATCTTAAAATATTTTTTTCGTTGATAACAAGCTGTGCGTGTTAACAAACCGCCAAATGAAAACGTGCTAACGTAGGCCTATGCAATTTATGTTGGCCATCAGATATGAATATAAGATGCCAATACCAATGATAATCCCTAACGAGATTTCGTTTGTCAAAAGAACAACAACGTTAGATTGATAGCATGCAAGTGCCCTAATGTGCCTGAAATAATATCCTTTCCTCAGAGAGCATGTAGCTTATTGCGCATTCCTCCGGTTCACTTCGTGGCAATAACTAAAACGTCTCTAACCCCTTTTCTCATTATTTGCAAGGTATTTGAAGTTATACAAACAAATAATAGTCTAACAGTTCAGGTTTAAAGTAGAGTCTGTTTAGCAAGTGCAATTAAATTACTAAATGTATAGTCTGCGAGCTCAAACACACCATTTACTAATTTTTATGAAAACAAATATGTAGGCTATGACAATTCTCTTGAAAAGATCAAACATGTCGGCTACACAGCACTTTAAGAGGAACTGCTGCAGTTAGGCTTTACTCTATAAGGCCCATGTCAGAGATTAAAGTTGACATAGCTGAAGGGACCACAAGAGTGAGCTATTTCCCTTGATCTAAAAAAGGTACTTTCAATCTCGGGTGAATACAGGAAGATCATTTCAAAATGCGGTGTGATCATAGATTTCACAATGTGGTAGTAGAACTCACCTGCAGAGATTACCACTGAGTAAATCCTCTCAGCCTGCGGTATTTTGCCATTTGAGTCGGCACAGGGGACCACATTGCCCTGGCAGCTTATGTTTGACACTGTCAACATGTTGTCAGCATCTTGGTTTTCATGGCATCCAGGCAGACCTTGGGTGTTCCCAGCATGGCCCTGACTGTAGCAGATGAGGCCCGACGCAGGGCCCGTCTGGTGAGGGGATACTGGGGCTGCAGGGGGCCCGTTTCCTGAGGGCAGGTGCCATTATGGACCCTTGGTTCACAGCAGGGATGATGGTGAACACAAGGTGTAAAACATTGACGGTGGCCATCACTGAGGGAAGTGGAGGTGGGGGGGGGGGGGGGGGGGGGGGGTAGGTTTTCCTCTGGGAGCTGAAACTTTAGAGACTGCTTAAAGGGATCACCACTGCCACAGAACAACAAACGCACACCTGTATGTACTAATTGAGCTTACCTTTAATCCTTTTAATTTCTGACTTCGGTCTGTCTGTGTCTAGCTGTTTGATGAAGCTGTTCAAGTGGCCACTGCACAGTCATAAAGCTTTACACCAATGTTTAAACATATTCACTTTTAATTTCTTTGGCAACATACAAGAGCCCTGATATATGTGTCTGAATACCCCCAGGATATCATGGGCTTTATTCCCAAACCTTCTGGACTGATGCCCAGTGATGGTGTGATGACAATGCCAGGGAGCCACTGAGGCAGATGAACCTGACAGAGCCGCAGTGAAACACACTGCAAGGCCACCCTGCCGTGCAGCATTCAACACAGAGGGTCACTAGAGGTATGACAACAAGCAACCATCTGCCAACCAGTCTCTCCCTCATGCAAAAATAACATGGCAAATGCAGAAGGAAAATGGAACATCAAACCACGATAATTCTCTTACTGTGTTTGTCTTTGTTTTGTCATTTGCACATTGATCTTGTTCTGGTTCTATTGGGGTTTATGAGGTAAAGGAGGAGAAAAAGTTTTCATATTTTTTCTCCAAATTCACTTGTCCAGTGAGATGGCTCTCACACATTGTCTTCATTTTCTACAGTTGCATTTTCGTAAATAATGTTTTTAACGCCATTTGTTTATCAGAGCTCGGCTCATTGAAACCCCTCACTGACAGTAGGTGGTGATAGATTCAAGGATATAAGACTGGAAGCATCCCTCACAAGTTAAGAAGATTTCTGTGAACTTTGGCTCTGAGATGTTGTGAGATGCTGAGAACTGTTTTCTACAGTTTTCTGAAACCCTCTGTGAGAGCTGCAAAAGTCCAAATTACTGCTTTTAATTAGAGTATAGGTCCATTATGTTTTTATCTATTTCGATTCACAAACTATTGTTTTGAGACTGCACTGGAACCTTGTTTTCTCCCACTGATCAGTGATGCGACCAAATAGGTTTTGTGTGTGCAGGTGAAGATGTGTATGTGTATGCACTTCTAATTAGCTTGAGATGGCCACCAGCTGTTAAAAGAGATCCTGGAGGCAGTGAGGGAAGGGGGAGAGGGCACAGGAAGTGTGAGGCAGGGGGTGAGGTTGTACACTTGCCCAACATCTGGCTGAGCCCTCAGGGTTATCCTTAGGCAGATCACTGACTGTGGAGTGACATGACTAACCATGCCTCACAACATATGCATTATAGGTCTGAAGTCACAGTCAATAGACACTGACATCCAGTATGAGGCCCTGGTGGTAAAGCGCTGGGGTGTCTGTATGTGCGTAGGGGGTGTCTGTTGGGATGTGTGTGTGTTGCAAATATGCATTTATTTAATTTCAAGCATTGTTTTACTTTTCAGTGGAACAGCTGATTGCAATGCGAAACCTAATGTTGAAAATGTTTCTTCTTCTTTTTTTTATCATACATTATTTCTAATATATTGCTATAGTATATATATATATTGGTAGTATCTACCATTGACACAATAACTTCATTTCTCAACCTGATATAGCAGAGCTTTCTTCTGGACACTCAGATATCACTTAAGTGTACACAAACTAAATTCTACTCCATAATGGTTTAGATATTTTACAGAGTGGCAGGTGTCTCTTGTTGTTATTTTTACCATTTATTAATTATGGAAAATAATCCCACCTCAGCTACAGTTTATCAAATGTTTCCAATAGTGGAGGTCAATATTTTTAAGCCATTCAATGTATTCAAAAATATTCAATCTGCTTTTAGCCTGGCTACTGACTGAGCATACTTTTATAATGGCTGAAATGTTTTCTGTTTATGGAGAAAAAAAAGTTGGTGTGGGATTGTAAATGCTGGGGCCATGTTTTCATTTCATGGTACAAATACTTGTAATATATAAGTGTTACATAAAATGCTTTATATTGTCAAGTTAATGGTTTTACAACCGGCTGACACCCCAAACATGGATTTAAAAACTTAAAAGCGAAAGAGATTAAAAACCCATTGAAGTGCTCTATAGAGCAAAGCTTAGAACACCAGCTTTCCACTTCCTGGCATGTTTGATGTTGTTAGTCGCTGCAAACAGTTCCTCCAAAAACTGAACAAGGGCAAATATTGTGTTCTGAAAGAAACAAACTAGAACTGAGTTCATACAATTAATATATTGAAGATAGCCTCGGATATTGTGTAAGCCTCTTTGGTGTGGATATTGTGAAGCGCCCCTATTTTACACCGTTTTACTGACTATTGACTATTTCGTGCTGTGAGAGAATTTAAATCCTATCCGCTTACATAGGCCTATATCGGTGGTGTTCCATTTCTACGAAGATACTAAATTACATGGATGATATTTGCATTTTTACCGAGTTTAAACGAATGCTAAGAGCACTTGCAAGCTCGAAATTAGATGTGGTTCTTTACTGGAAATACATTCTGAACGAATATGGGAAAAAATACAGTTTGGAATAGCAGTTCTCAGTTGTCCATTATAAAACTATCTTTAATGAATCATTCTTCACAGCGCTTTGTAGCAAAGGAAGGCAGCAGACTAACCGAAGAGCACAACATCCTCGGAAAATACAAAGCCTATAATGATTGAATAGCATTTTCAAATCCCTAAATAAAAAAAGCTATTCCTTATAAATGTTTCGTTTGACATTCAAAACTAAACAGGACCCATAATCACCCCTAGTTTGGTTGTCATAAATAGATAATCTATTGATCTTACCAGATGTATTTCATCTTAAATATTTGCCATACCTTTCTTTAGTTCGTATGTTAAATCTTTACAGATATCAAAGTGAGTTTGACTCCTGATTTTACTGTCTCTCGCCATAGCCTCTGCTCTCTGTAACATGGTTTGATGTAGTCCGTGTAACTGCGTTGCAGTGGGGGCAGTTTGTCCGGGGTCACTGTGGAGGTGTCCAAAAGCACCGTAGTTCGAGTAACCCCTAAAGAGCCCCGGGGACGTGTAATAAACGTGTCTCGAGAGCGCGGCACTGTGAGGAAAAGCCCGCGATGGTGAGGCAGCACGCGCGGTGATGTCAGCGCCATGTCCGATCCCCACGGTCTGGGAAGAGTCTCTCATTCCTTTACATATGTCCGACGAAGTTGCGATCTCAGCGAGAGACCACAATTTGGGTTTGGGGGCAGAAGGGGGTGTATGGATGACCGAGGCTGCATTGCTCGGGATAGGGTCAAAGGTGACCAGCCTCGGTGACGGACTGGCAGCGCTGAGGGACTCTGGTATCCTCTCCACTCCATGTTGCACAGTCTGGGGGGACTCTGACTCGGACCCCAGTCTTTCAGACTTCTTCCCTTCGACATGGTCTTTTAAATCCGAATCTTTTGCCGCCACGTGGTCCGTGTTACTGTCCTCCTGATGTTTCTCAGAAGCGATTCGCCCCGGATTTGGGTGGTGTCCAACTACAAGCAAAAAGATAAGGTCATGTCAGGCCTTAAGGTTTCCAATAATATATGGAATAACAATTAGACATAAATAGTATTAGGTTAAATATATGTGTTCATGTCTTTCCTACTGTATATGTGCATGATCATTTTTGAACATCATTTGAACAACATCCAAGTTTTTACGCACCTGTTTCTTTAGACTCAGTTTCCTCAGGCTGTTTGAGCGGTTCTTCATCCTCATCGTTTCTCTCCAGGTCAATGTTGTCCTCCTCCTCCTCATCCTCACTTCTATTCCTGGGGGTCCATGTCATTTTATTCTCTTTCTTTAACCGCCTCCTGGCGTTTGCGAACCAGGTGGACACTTGGGTCAGAGTCATTTTAGTGATGATTGCCAGCATGATCTTCTCGCCCTTGGTTGGGTACGGGTTCTTGCGGTGTTCGTTGAGCCATGCTTTGAGAGTGGCCGTCGCGTCTCTTGTGGCATTTTTACGGTATGCTGGGTCTCCATATGAATAAGGGCCCAGGGCCCCACCAAAAGGGTGATATTCTAAAGAACCGCTGATTCCTGAAGACGGATCATACGCCGAACCCTTAAAAGAAGTGAGAGAATGACGTTTTTTGAAGTGCAGATCAAAGTTTTTCTGTCATCATAGTAGTGTGGATGTTTAAGTTAAATGTAACTTTGCAGTCACCAAATGTATGATGTAGCCAAGAAGGAGAAAAAAAAATAGGATAGCGTTCAAAACAACTTTTTTGCCTACTTTTTCGTAGCATTTTAGACATTTTACAATCCGAACAAAGTTAACATTTGCATATAGCATGAAGTAATATCAAATTATGCCATACACAACTGCCAACACTACACAACAAAATAACAAACAAACAAAAAAAAAACTTTTACGACGATGTCACTTACTTGTCTGCGTGTTTGAGTTTTTAAATGTACTTTTACGCACCACTCAGATATGGTTTCCACGTATTTGGCATGCAGACCTATTACATCATTTTTTTACATGACTGTTTTCCCATAACTTTAGAATACCACGAATAATGTATTCACACACTCACCACAAACGAATTCAATGCAGCTGCAGTTCTGGGCTCTCCGCTGTACTGAAGGTGGGAGTTGAAACCAGGCGAAGAACTGTTGAACGCAGCAGATCCGGCGTACGGCGCAAAAGCGGATCCTGTAGACGACCGTCTGAGTTCCTCTGTCCTTGGTCCTAATAACATACTCGGGGTAAATGCTGGGCACGAATGTAGAGCCAGCGAAACCGACGGCTGGAACAGAAAGCCCTGAGGATACGCCATGGTGACTTCCCAAAGTTAGCCACTCCGGACTAGTGCGCTTTCTGACGCGCAAACTGACGAGATAGGCATTAAGAAAAACACATCTAAAGATGAGATTGCCCCTCAATGTGCAGGTTTAAGTGTGACAATGATTTAAGTACCATTTCAAACTTTGTCTGTTTATTCGTTTTTTCGGAGCTGCCAGATGGGTAGGGTTAGTCGTCAGCAGCATGCGAGCTCAACGCGTTGCGAAAGTCACCCTGCCAGATCCTAGAAATTGAGAATTGTGAACCGAACCTGCTCCTCCTGGAAAGGGAGTCAGTGAAAGAGGAGCAGCCTCATTGTATTACTGTCAGCTCCACCCCCCGTCAACACACGCGGGCACACACGCACTGGTAGTGTGTATTTCAGGAGACTGATATATCATATGATCATATTAATAGTGTCCATGAATGCTATGACTCGGTGTCAATGTAATTGACTCAGGCCATATGCCAATAGTTTTCTTTCAACTATTGATCCCCCTGGTGTTAAATATTCTGCCTGCTAAACGAGAGGGTTCGCAGAAGCTTAATAATACAGGCTTTGAGTGAATTAATTTAGTTAAGATACCTTTTCTTTGATAAATGATCAGCCTATGATATCAAGCCCTCGCCATGATAGGCACGTTAGTAGTAAAAGTTGGCATCGTCCCTTAGCTTACTCACCGGTCTGGACCAGCTGAAATACCGACTGGACTTCGGATACAATAATCACAGATCTGTAAGCAATATGACGCACTCAGAGAAGATTTTCTGACGATGATATTCCCTATCCTTACACTTTAACGATCTCTAAAGATCTGTGAAACTGTTACTGCAAACTTGCTGGCCATCTTTTCCTCAAAAACAGCCTATGAAAACCACAAAAATGAAACTAGTTTACATATATTTATATTAACAGCTCAATAATCTACGTATTTATGAATCTAAAGAGTTGGCATATTTTAATTACACAATGACATATTAGGTACAATATGGCAGCAACTAGTAGAGTAGATAGTCTCCTAATGATGTAGTGGTGTCTTCATCTGTAATGACAACTCTCTGTAGACCTGCGAGCACCAGGGTTAAGCTTCTTTGTAGTTACTATTATTAGAGTGTTACTTAACGACTGACATTCAGTCTGCCTGTTGCACGGAAAATTTGTGGCCAGTCATCAGATAGACCATCTTTACTCACACATTAACTTTTTGGAAATGGATCATAGATTCTAAGTTAATATGTTTTTATAATTCCTATTAGCCACCCTGTACTCTCGTTTGGATCGCAGATACGTTTCCAGGTAAGCCTTCCTTTGCACTATACAGCTACAAGGTAGTCTCACATCATAACTGGTGTTAATGGTACGTAGGCTAACATGAAAATGTGCTTTACCTGGAAAGGAATAATGGGATTTTAAGAATGGTTCCCTTCAATGTAATGTCATTATAATGATACCATGATATATTTGAATAATTTTTCTGTTTACTGTTGGTTTAAATAATATGGGAAAGGCAGATCTTGCGGGGTACTGACATTTTTCGACTGCTTACGACTGCAAAATGATTTATATAATATAAACCAAGCAAAAACGACGCATTATTGGAGCGGTGTCAAGGAGCTGTACAGAAGGGAGTAGGTTACCTTGATTTGAGAAGGAGTCAATAACCTCGGCCACTAAACGAATATTGATTGGGCATAATGAAGCTTGAGTAATGTGAAGACGCTCCCCTTAAGGAGTCTCTCTAAGCGCATCACAAGCATGACTGCCCTCCGTACCGCTGCCGGGTGAAATGGCGCAGGTGACGAGCAGATCGTTTTCTGGATCATAGGCAGTTTTCTAGCCCGCACACCACAGATGGGTTGGATAGATTAGAAATGGCATTTTCACGCTTTTAAAAACATCCCTGCATTTGGAAGGGGGGTCTAGGTTTAGTGTAGAAGATTCATACAATGGTTGGAGTCTGCTTACTTTGAGTTAGGCACCCCTTTTAAACACACATTCTCAAACTAACTATACAGATTTTGAGTGAAATCAGAAAGCTATCATGGTGTTAAATTGCAACTGAACTGGCACTCTCCACAAATTAGCCTAGCCCCGGGGGCACAACAGTAAAGGTTACTTGTAAACATTGTTTGATTAATTTAAAATAGGATTTCTTTTAAATAGTTATCTAAGTAAGAAATGTAGTCTTGAACTTGAATGTAATTACTTCTCATTGTAAAGTTATTCTTTGTAAACTGAAAATATTATCACAAGGATTAATGTTGATTTTCTCTTTGATTGACTTAAAATGTGACATGTAAGTGTATGTTAAAATGTTTTTGTTTGCACTTAATTGGCAGGTAACGCAGAACACCACAATGGAATCCCATCCAGGAAGCCCCACCTACGTGGTGAACCCAAGTTCTCTAGATCCTGACAACGAGGCCCAGCTTTCAACGGCAGGAAAATTCCTCGATAGACCAAACATGGAAGATCAGAGTCCAACATCAGTCCAGCAAAGACTGCCTGATCTAACACATATTCCTGATTTGACAGGATTGAAGAGTGATGATGAAGATTTTGAACGAGACCATGACATACTCAAAGTGCTAAACAACCATCAAACACAGGACAAGGAAACAAAATATCCTTTAGACCAAAATCTAAACTGGGAAAAAGAAAGCAGTGTGAAAGAGGATGTAGAAGATAAAGAATTGCATCAAGGAGGACTTCAAGACCATGGCCAATCTAAATATCAAGAGACACTGTGTAATCTAGAACTGGGCCACCATGACCAGGAAAGCCTCCACTATGCAGACTTGGATTCAAATCGCAACCAAGAAGACCTATGCTATCCAGATGTGGATTCAGACAATGACCAAGAAAGACTTCTTGGTCCAGAGTTGGACCAAGATCAGGACCAGGAAAGTCTGGAAGCTTTAGTAAAAAGTCCTATAGAAGTAGAGATTCAGCATGCCTCACACCAAGATCTAACTCAACACCAGGACCAAGCTATAAGTCCCGATATTACACATATTTCTGTCCAAGATGAATTAAATGAGTTTGACCAAGTTCCATCTGAGAACCAAGACACTGAAGGCAAAGTATATCAGGACAACACACAGCTGCATGAGCTCCATAATGGCCAGGCACAGGCTCTAGATCTGAGCGAAGTTAGAAATTCTGACCCTTCACCTATTGATGCAACCCAACAAAAGGACCAAAACAAACAGCCTATAGGACAACAAGTGTCATCCATTGGACTCGCCTTTCCCGACCCAACTAACCCTGACCAAGAGCCAGTCACTGATAACCCTTGTGGGGTTGAAGCTGAGGAGCCAGGTGGCAGCATCCCAGCCGTGGTGATCACTCAGGCACAAGAGGTGAGACACAATACCTGATGGGAAATATGCACATCTCACCCTCATCTATATTCATAGGTTTCAACTGTTCTCTCTCGACACGGGATCACACTGCCAAATGTCTACTCTTCTTCAACCTCTTTGTTTTCACCACTCGCAGGTTCTTTCTTTCTTCTTCACGTTTGCTGTCTTTGTTCTTTGTTTAAACGATGCCTCTGATCAGGTTCAAAGCCTACGTTTCTGACAGCTTTTTACACCAATCTGGGTCTTTTTCAGCTTCATCAAACCACTTTCCAACTCTTAACTCAATATTTCACTTTATTTTTCATATTTTACTCAGTTTCTTAGATTAAGGATGGTAATTATGCACCTACGTCCTGGTTTCTCATATCACATAGTTGATTAGAGATGAATGAACTTCGATGATACATCGGTGAAAGAAAAGATCTCGGCCTAAATCCCAACTTGCTTTTTAACAGGAATGGCACCTTTTTCCATTAAATATTGTTTGTTCAAACTAAAATTGTAATCACTGATTACTGTGTTACTACACTGTTAGTTACAGTGTAGTTTCCTTGCGGTTTGATTTTCTGTGTTAATGTTCCAGCTCTAAGGTCTGTCTCCAACCCTTTTTAGCACTGTAAATTCTTCATTGTTGAATCTGTCTGAATGTTCAGAAAGCAAAACATTGACATGTATTTGATAATTGAATAGTCTGGGTAATTCAAACTTATTAAATACGAAAATACATCTATATGCAAATAAGTGAAAATATTGGGTACCTACTCTGTCACAAACCATTTTGGCTACAAACTGTAACTGTACTTCTGAACCTGTGAGGCTTACGGCAGTGCCGGGGGATTCTGAAGGAGTAAACGTGAGAATTTAACTCTCTAACAGTGCTCCTGTGATAGATTCCATTACCCACCCTTGTGTGTACATGTTCACTGATCCGAACCGCCTTCAAATAAGTTTCCTCAGAACCCATCCCGCATATGGTGCACTTAAACCAAATTGACTTTAGCGATCTGAATTATGAAGATACCGATATCATGCATAAAGTTATTTACCCCTCAGAAGAATTCGAATAAGTAATTCCCTTGGATTGCGATATGGGGGGAACTAATATGAATGCAAATAGGATTAGGCTCCTGCATTAGTGTCTGATAAACAATTTACAGGCCTGAGTGTTCACTGGGGAATACACACACTCTCCTGCAGAGGAGATGCCAATCCAGAAAGAGAAAGAGAAAAAGGAAGAGAGTGAGTGACGGAGAAGGAGGGAGGGAAAGACATAAAGGGAGAGAGAGAAAAGAAGGAAAGAGAAAATGACAGAGGCATGGATAAAGAGAGGAAGAGAGGTATAGAGACAGGGAGGAAAAGAGAGCAAGCACTCCTGTATACCCTTGCTCAAAGGTCCTTATCTCAAGTAACCCTTGAGCTCCTGACATCATTAGGTCTGACTGTGCCATTATGTCCTATATCAAATGACTACTGTTGGGTCACCTTCGATATAAGCTGTTTTACCTCAGCTTTTAGATGTTGTGCCATTTTCCCCTTTAAATCTTTAATAATATTTCAATTTTGTATATGAAAAAGCAATGATAACGTTCTTAGCCCATATCATTGAGTTTTACTACAACAATAACTATAGAAATGTCAAAGAGATCACGAAGAAGATCATAAATAATACTGAAGACAGAAAGCTATTTTGGTCATGATTACAGCCCACTTTGAGGTGTGTGCTGTAGCAAGCTTTAAAAGACAATAAAGGTAAAAAATAAAAAATGTACTTTGCCGAATACATTTATATTCAGGATTGTGACAAACCAAACAGTATTGAGAAAACTTCATGGGATAACATGTCTATTCAAATTTGGCATGGCATTTTAAAACAGCACAGCTGTTTGCTGTCCTTGAGTAGCACACTAGGGCTGTCATGGTCCTCGTTCCCTTTTTGCTACATCGTTGTCAAGCCACTGTGATATCCCTGCTCCCATGCCTTTGATTCGGGGATGTACATCTACAACAGAATTTACTTAATTATTATCTTCTCCTCCCTGTTATCTCAGAATACTGCCCTTGCATCTACTGCTGTGTTGTTAAATGAACATGGACACTGCATTTTTCTGTACTTGCTAATAGCCTATGCTTGGCAGATAGTCAGTGTCTTTGATGGCACAAGTATGACATTCACTGAAAACCAATTATAGTCCCCTCTGTGTCATGTATGGTGAAACGTCTTGCCAACACCACCCTTCTCATCGGGAAAACCCAAAAATTGACAGCATATCATTTAAATCTTGTTTTTAGAACAAACAAATGTCTGGACAGTGTGGAATTCATGTACTTTTGCTCCAAATGTTGTTTCACACTAAACAGTCTGCAATGTAATATGCTGAGTATGTATAATAAAATGTCTGCTGTTTTCATGCCAGCAAGTGAATGCGTTCTCGTAATCATAACACTTTCTATGACAAAAAAGACCTTAGCAGACTGGGCGTGTGTAAGTATTTAATTGCAACAGCTTGAAGGAGGCCACTATTTATTGTATATAATGATCAAAGAGTGATTTGATTAATCATTTATTTCACTACATTATTTGGTGTGTGCATCAGTGTGTATTTGTGTGTTTGGCTTTTGTTGGTATGACCATCATTTCAGCAGTCAGATCTCTAGTATATCTGTGTGTGAGCGAGTATAAGCGTTTTTGGTGCATGTGTGTACATGAGAGCATGTGAGTTAAGGACAATGGTGTGTGGATAATTAGCTCTCGAGGGACGTCAGTCTTTAACAGTACAATCACAGCTTTCTGGGGGACCCTAATGCATCCAACAAGCAAACGATTCATTTTGTACTCAGGACAAAGGCTGTGAATGCAACTTTCACAGAGGCGAGCAGACATTTGGTTGAGTTGTAAACACTTTCTTATATGGTAATTCAGAAGCTGCTCAAAAGCCTTTTGAGAGACAGGACTCTTATTGGAACTGATGCTGATACTTGATGCTGACTGTCTGGATAGTTTGTATTTGGTTACTGTAATGACGTTTTGAGACTGTTTAGGTTCGCTAAAGCATGTGAAATATAATTTGTTCGTATTTAGAATTAATACATTAATTTCATGGGTACGTGAATGTTTTGTATGGGTATTTCTGGGAGAGAGATAAAGAAGCAGCGAAAGAGATGCTGAGACTGGGCAAGTGGGTTTGTATGCACTTGAATGTGTGTACTTGCTTGTGTGTGTGTATGCGTGTGTATGTGTGTGTGGGATGGAGGTGGGGAGGGTGCTTTGTACATATGTGACTACCCTACTGTAAAATCATTTTTTGTGTCCCATTGCCAGGCACGAGAACTTGCACAGGTCCAGCCCGGAGAACCAGAAGCAGCAGAGTTTAAGGGACCAGAGAGACCACAAGATCTGATGATACCAGCAGTATCAATGATGGCTACAGGCCCTAATCCCAGTCCTGTCTCCAGCCAAGAACCTGGCCCTGATCTCTGCACTATGATCAGCTTTAGTCCGAACCCTAGTCCAGGTCCTAGTCCCAGCCCTTCTCCCAGCCTCAGTCCAGGCTTTAGTCCCAGCCCTAGTCCAGGCCCTATCCCCAGCTCTAGTCCCGACCTCAGTCCAGACCCAAGTGCTAGCCCTATCCCCAGCTCTAGTCCCGACCTCAGTCCAGACCCAAGTGCTAGCCCTATCCCCAGCTCTAGTCCCGACCTCAGTCCAGGCTTTAGTGACTGCCCTAGTTCCAGCCCTATTCCCAGCCCATGTCTCTGTGATGCCAGTGATGGCGTTGACATGGCCTGCTCCGATTTACTGTCCCTGAGAAGTGACTCTGTGTCCCTGTGTGCCAGCGAGGCGACCGTCTCTTCCAGGGTGAGCAAACACAAACACACTGATGGCGTACAAACCTGCAACTTTTCCCTCCACAAACTCACCCACACACCGATAGCACGCACACACACACGCAACAGTACATAGAGTTTACTTTATCCTGTGTCTCCCTCATTTGGTGCGTGACTGAGCTCTTAGAAGTGTAGAAGACCTATGTTTTTAAAGTGAATCATCCTGGCCTTCATGGCCTTAACCACAGCCAGAGGATACAGTAGCCGTAAAAAATAATTCCTCCATTTGGCCAAGTTGTACCCTTGTAACCGAACAACAGATATTCCCCTCTTAACAAAACGATCATGTCTCACCTTCGAGCTATCAAGTTTCATTATCGTCAAAAAAGGGCCGCTTTATCTGGAGGTCAGATTGGAATATAGGACCTCTTGGATGAGCACCAGGGCTGTATAGTTTCATACGCTAGGCTGTGAGACACTCTAGGAATCATAATTCCCTTGACCTTTCGCGACCCCACAAAGCTTTGACAACGAGGGCCATGCTACAGCACAGAAGTCGCCTTTTCATGCCTGTCGTCTTTGTCCAAATGGGTTTTTCATTTCTCAAACAATCATACGTTCGTCGGGCTGAATGGAAGGGCAAATTGTATAAGCTGGGGTTCGCTGGCTGAGATAAGAGCTTTTAACTCCAGAAGCGTACAACCCTGGTGTGTTCTTACAATACAGTTATCTTCTTCCACTGTCATTTAGATAAAAAAAAAAAAAACTTTAGCCGCTCTGTTGGCGAGATGAGAATTTGAATGTATCTCAACCGGGTTGTAGAAATCTCAATTAATATGTTAATGTGTGCAAGACCTTTCATTAGTTACCACAAAACTGATTAACATGGTGTTCCTTAAAAATGGCGTTACCATTTTGTTTCTATGTTGACATAAATCTCTCATGATTTGTGTGGGTTGGTTTTCAATTCAAACGGGATGCTTAAAAAAAATAATCTTGTCCCATAAACAATCCAATAATTCTGGAAAGGTATTAGAATAGTACAATTACTCAACACGTGTCCCGTAATGTCTCTTGTTTGCTATGATAATGTCCACCTACTCAGGTTAAGGAAAAACAAGAAACACATGATATAATTGAACCAAAATATACACAAGTGAGCCAATATTATCCTTTTCAATATAGCTTAGTCATGCCTCAGAGACGTAAACCTCATCGTCTCTCATTAAAGAAAGTGCTGAATCCGTCTTTCTCAGTCTTAATGATCTTTCAGCCCTTCTTTTCCATCTCACTAGACTGTTTAGAAACACTTAATTTCAGACAGAATTATCGACTCATGACTGCGGGGCTAACATTTGATTCTAGAACAATAATTAAAGAGAAGTAGCAGCCTCATGGGCTCTCATGCCTTTATAATAAATCCTTTATCGCCAGGGGTGTTCCCTATGTAAATCCCTTAGAAATTGAAATTTGGTTACAAAGACTATTAGATCACATGAAGCACACCGACTAGTACAACACTTTTCTTGATTATCTAAAAACCACATTTGTGTGGTTAATAACCCTAATCAAAAGAGATGCAAATGTAATGAAAGACACAATTGACTGGATGATGAAGGGTTTGTTCCCTTAAGCTTTTAATAAAACGCTTACTTTAGGGACACAAAGACAGTTTTTTCATCATCAGAACCTTTCTTGCCTGCTTTTTTCGATGCAATTCAACAGGGACATACAATAGATGAGCTCATGATGGTCAAGGTGTGGTTCTGTCTTGTTTTGATAATGAGAGCTTATTGTAGTTATTACTTACTTGTAATTAGTTACCTCTAATTATGTCAATAATTCTCTATCAGGCCTATCAGACTTGTGAACATTGGATGAGTAACATACCTGTGATTATCACACAAGGGTTAAAAATGTTCACTCTCTAACAATGGGGTGTTCTTTAGAACAAATTCAAGTGCTGGACACTTTTCAAAACATAATTCTCCCATCTCACAACTTTTGACAAATTCTCCCAAAATCTCTCTGTTTTTTGTTTTTTAACATATTAATAAGTCTCTCGCTCCATCATTACATACTATTGTTTTACTGAATGCCTTGTTTCAGACCCATGGCTTATTAACCAGGTTGTAGGATTTTATTGCTACCGGTTTTACAGAGTGACCCATGAACACGACCAATTAGGATGGCAATTGAAATACAAAAGGGCCAATCCTGAACTGCAGAAAGATTGGATACTCCCCCTCCTCTCACCAGCAGCACCAACACCACCCCACCCCTTGCCGCCTCCGCTTTGTAGCTGTCATGGGATCCAAAGGGCTCTTATTGTGTTGGAAGCGAGGGAGGAGAAAGAGATGGGGTGTGCGAAGCGCTCGTGTTTTGACAGGATGAACAGATAGAGGAGTGGAGGAGCAGGGGCAGGCTGGGAAAAGGCTTTGTTATGCTAAGAGCTGGACACTTTGTTCAAGGGGGAAGAGGAGCCCATTCATGTCGCGTCAACACAGAGAAAAGTTGATTTTATTATCTGGTCACCCCCCTGTGTTGGGCGGTGAAAGGGACCTGGATGGTGGATGGTGTGGATGTTGAAGAGAGGGCTAGAGAGGTCACATTCGATGGGCTACTTCCACAT